>OX418216.1:70394663-71859711 GCA_948455865.1 Conomelus anceps
GGAAGAGGAAGAGGAAGAAGAAGAGGAAGAAGAAGAGGAAGAAGAAGAGGAAGAAGAAGAGGAAGAAGAAGAGGAAGAAGAAGAGGAAGAAGAAGAGGAAGAAGAGAGGAAGAAGAAGAGGAAGAAGAAGAGGAAGAAGAAGAGGAAGAAGAAGAGGAAGAAGAAGAGGAAGAAGAAGAGGAAGAAGAAGAGGAAGAAGAAGAGGAAGAAGAAGAGGAAGAAGAAGAGGAAGAAGAAGAGGAAGAAGAAGAGGAAGAAGAAGAGGAAGAAGAAGAGGAAGAAGAAGAGGAAGAGAAGAGGAAGAAGAAGAGGAAGAAGAAGAGGAGAAGAAGAGGAAGAAGAAGAGGAAGAAGAAGAGGAAGAAGAAGAGGAAGAAGAAGAGGAAGAAGAAGAGGAAGAAGAAGAGGAAGAAGAAGAGGAAGAAGAAGAGGAAGAAGAAGAGGAAGAAGAAGAGGAAGAAGAAGAGGAAGAAGAAGAGGAAGAAGAAGAGGAAGAAGAAGAGAAGAAGAAGAGGAAGAAGAAGAGGAAGAAGAAGAGGAAGAAGAAGAGGAAGAAGAAGAGGAAGAAGAAGAGGAAGAAGAAGAGGAAGAAGAAGAGGAAGAAGAAGAGGAAGAGAAGAGGAAGAAGAAGAGGAAGAAGAAGAGGAGAAGAGAGGAAGAAGAAGAGGAAGAAGAAGAGGAAGAAGAAGAGGAAGAAGAAAGGAAGAAGAAGAGGAAGAAGATGAGGAAGAAGAAGAGGAAGAAGAAGAGGAAGAAGAAGAGGAAGAAGAAGAGAAGAAGAAGAGAAGAAGAAGAGGAAGAAGAAGAGGAAGAAGAAGAGGAAGAAGAGAGGGAAGAAGAAGAGGAAGAAGAAGAGGAAGAAGAAGAGGAAGAAGAAGAGGAAGAAGAAGAGGAAGAAGAAGAGGAAGAGAAGAGGAAGAAGAAGAGGAAGAAGAAGAGGAAGAAGAAGAGGAAGAAGAAGAGGAAGAAGAAGAGGAAGAAGAAGAGGAAGAAGAAGAGGAAGAAGAAGAGGAAGAAGAAGAGGAAGAAGAAGAGGAAGAAGAAGAGGAAGAAGAAGAGGAAGAAGAAGAGGAAGAAGAAGAGGAGAAGAAGAGAAGAAGAAGAGGAAGAAGAAGAGGAGAAGAAGAGGAAGAAGAAGAGGAAGAAGAAGAGGAAGAAGAAGAGAAGAAGAAGAGGAAGAAGAAGAGGAAGAAGAAGAGGAAGAAGAAGAGGAAGAAGAAGAGGAAGGAAGAAGAGGAAGAAGAGGAAGAAGAGAGGAAGAAGAAGAGGAAGAAGAAGAGGAAGAAGAAGAGGAAGAAGAAGAGGAAGAAGAAGAGGAAGAAGAAGAGGAAGAAGAAGGAAGAAGAGAGGAAGAAGAAGAGGAAGAAGAAGAGGAAGAAGAAGAGGAAGAAGAAGAGAAGAAGAAGAGGAAGAAGAAGAGGAAGAAGAAGAGGAAGAAGAAGAGGAAGAAGAAGAGGAAGAAGAAGAGGAAGAAGAAGAGGAAGAAGAGAGGAAGAAGAAGAGGAAGAAGAAGAGGAAGAAGAAGAGGAAGAAGAAGAGGAAGAAGAAGAGGAAGAAGAAGAGGAAGAAGAAGAGGAGAAGAAGAGAGAAGAAGAGGAAGAAGAAGAGGAAGAAGAAGAGGAAGAAGAAGAGGAAGAAGAAGAGGAAGAAGAAGAGGAAGAAGAAGAGGAAGAAGAAGAGGAAGAAGAAGAGGAAGAAGGAAGAGGAAGAAGAAGAGGAAGAAGAAGAGGAAGAAGAAGAGGAAGAAGAAGAGGAAGAAGAAGAGGAAGAAGAAGAGGAAGAAGAAGAGGAAGAAGAAGAGGAAGAAGAAGAGGAAGAAGAAGAGGAAGAAGAGAGGAGAAGAAGAGGAAGAAGAAGAGGAAGAAGAAGAGGAAGAAGAAGAGGAAGAAGAAGAGGAAGAAGAAGAGGAAGAAGAAGAGGAAGAAGAAGAGGAAGAAGAAGAGGAAGAAGAAGAGGAAGAAGAAGAGGAAGAAGAAGAGGAAGAAGAAGAGGAAGAAGAAGAGGAAGAAGAAGAGGAAGAAGAAGAGGAAGAAGAAGAGGAAGAAGAAGAGGAAGAAGAAGAGGAAGAAGAAGAGGAAGAAGAAGAGGAAGAAGAAGAGGAAGAAGAAGAGGAAGAAGAAGAGGAAGAAGAAGAGGAAGAAGAAGAGGAAGAAGAAGAGGAAGAAGAAGAGGAAGAAGAAGAGGAAGAAGAAGAGGAAGAAGAAGAGGAAGAAGAAGAGGAAGAAGAAGAGGAAGAAGAAGAGGAAGAAGAAGAGGAAGAAGAAGAGGAAGAAGAAGAGGAAGAAGAAGAGGAAGAAGAAGAGGAAGAAGAAGAGGAAGAAGAAGAGGAAGAAGAAGAGGAAGAAGAAGAGGAAGAAGAAGAGGAAGAAGAAGAGGAAGAAGAAGAGGAAGAAGAAGAGGAAGAAGAAGAGGAAGAAGAAGAGGAAGAAGAAGAGGAAGAAGAAGAGGAAGAAGAAGAGGAAGAAGAAGAGGAAGAAGAAGAGGAAGAAGAAGAGGAAGAAGAAGAGGAAGAAGAAGAGGAAGAAGAAGAGGAAGAAGAAGAGGAAGAAGAAGAGGAAGAAGAAGAGGAAGAAGAAGAGGAAGAAGAAGAGGAAGAAGAAGAGGAAGAAGAAGAGGAAGAAGAAGAGGAAGAAGAAGAGGAAGAAGAAGAGGAAGAAGAAGAGGAAGAAGAAGAGGAAGAAGAAGAGGAAGAAGAAGAAGAAAACAAAGAGAACAAAAGAGAGAAGAAGAGAACAAAACATAACATAGAAAAAGTAGCAACCGTCCGAATGCTAGAAAAAATAAAAAATATAAACATAAAGCTGTAAGAGTGTAATAAAATCAAGAATTCAATATGGTTTAGCAAATATAGTTAGAAATATAGGTTTATTAAGTTTGTATAGGATGTGTAATGATGTAATGGAAAACGTCTTCCTTGGTATAATCACGAATATTAATTGGTAAGCTATTGAATAGTTTGGGAAGGAGATATCTCAATGATATTTTTCCATATGAATTGTTGGATCTGGGAATGTTTGTTCTCAAGTTGTAATGTGGGATAAAATCTATATCTAAAATCTTTAATAATAATCTATTGATATGATATTCATTTTCTCTGAGAATACAATTTCAGAGTCTCATACAGGCTACACACCATAGTATTGCAATTTTAATTTCAAAATGGTTTATGCATAGTATTTGGTGTTTAGGGAAAGGGAAGAAAAAGAAAAAGAGAAAGAGCGAGCACGCAGTCCATCATCAGCGAGGAAGCGCAGCAAAAGTCCACGCAGAAGACGAACGCGTGTGCCACCTCGCTACATGGTCTACATTCCGCAAATCGCTCTTGATGTGTAAGTTCTTCCATTTACCAACTTGCCTCTAGCATATCAGCATGCTTTCAAAAGTCAGAACGCTGTTATCATTCTGTATTATTAACGGACCTAATTAATTATTACTATAGTCTGTTCAGCGAGCCTATGGAGTGGCCCAAACAAACATGTGTGTGAGTGTGTTTGTATGTTTGCATGTGTGTGAGTGAGGAATTCTGAGAATTTTACTGGCATAGGTCCTATTCATACTCATTGCCACCTACAGTTCGTTTTTAACAGCTGTTGTCGCACTTCCAGTTTGTGCTTCACTGTTTGACATCGAGCATACAAAATTCGTTATGTTTGTGTTTGTACAGTAGCTTGCCTAAGTATAATTTGATTTCTCAAGTAGTTTTTTTTTTTAATGGTTTTGTTAGTAAGTTCTTCGTTCAATTATGGTAGCTTATATTTTACGGTAGTTTAGGCGTTTTCAATGGGTAGTGTAAGGGCGTTTGAGTATACGTCCTAGGAGGAGCAAATGTAAGGGTGTAATCTGGCCCGTGGGACCAAATGTTGAGGCCTGTGGTAGCTTAGAGGAATTGAGGAGAGAGGAGAGCAAGTGGAGGACCATATGAGTATAAGAGGGAGAGTAATGAGTGTTAGATGTACACTTACCAGACGTTGAGCTGAGTTGGAGAGATGAGGAGGGGCGCCCCTTAGTTCCTGCTGCTTGTAGTCGTCCAGTCTGGTATTTGTAGTGCGATGATATATGAGTGAGGAAGAGGAAGTGTGAGAGTGTGTGAGAGATAGAGAGGAAGAGAGTGAGTGAGGATAGTGAGAGACAAAGAGCATGAGTGAGAGAGGATGAGAGAGTATTCGCGTTTGGGCACTGAGTAAGAGACAATTGCACCATCTACTATGGCTTACCGAGAACTACTGTATACTATCGAGCCACCTCACTGACGGACTGAGCGAGACCAACTAAGAGGGAGGCCCATAGCTAGGGCGGGTGGCTATTATCTTATAGCAGATAAGATTGGCCATAACATACCCCCCGCCTTGAACCAATGGTTCAACATATGAGGTATGAAGGGTAGAGACCAGAGAGGAGAGACAAACGAGAAGAGATTAAGAGCGAGATTTCTCATGTCTACAATAGTTACTCGATCCACCACTGAGACATGAGAAGTGTGACTAAGAGATTATTCGAGGGGGAGAGGTGACACCTTGACAGCTGGACGAGAGAGTATGCCGTTTGCTGTTCTGACATCCACTACTCTCACAGTATTATCTTTACCAGGGTGAGTTTTGACAATGCGACCCAGTCGCCAAGAGAGTGTTGAGGAGAGAGAATTCACATTTTTTCTGAAGATGATTCTTACACAGAGAGTTGTGTCGAAAGCGCAAGAGAAGCGCTACTACACGGACTAGAGTCGTCCATGAAGAGAAGCGGTTGAGAAGCTCAAGAGCTGGAGAGTCTGCAGAGACCGTGAGAGGTTGAGATTCAACTTCTGAGAGATCGCTAGTAGAGAGAAGAGTATGAAACGTTATTTCATGAGCAGGAAGGTCTATAGCTACTGTAGAACCAATTAATACATATCCGAGAGATGTGTGCCATGCTTGAGGCATGTCCGAGCCGAGATCTAGAGTTGCGCCTGTTATGAGTTTTGAGAAGATATCAGCTCCGAGGAGTACGTCAATGGGAGCTCTTTTATGGAACTGAGGATCAGCTAGGGTGAGAAATTCTGTGGCCTTTAGTACAGCAGGAGAGAGATTTTTCTGAGGCATGTCTCCAGTGATGCTGGATAATATCATCACTTTGTGATCTGGTGCAATAATATCACCTTTGAGAGTTTTCAGAGTCACATTAGTCACACCACGAGAGCGAGTACTAGTGCCTGAGATGCCACTAATTGTTAGTTTTGAACAGTAAGTTCGAGAGATCTTTAATATTGTTGCTATATGCTCAGTAATAAATGTAGCTTGAGCTGCTGTATCTAATACAGCTCTGGCGACGACAGTATGTCCATCACGAGTTGATAAACGTATGAGAGCTGTAGGAAGAAGAGTGGTAAGAGATTCCTCCTGAGCCGCACCAATGAAGAGTTGTTGAGATATTTTATTAACAGAAGTTTTTGAGAGTGGTAGTATTTTAACATTTGATTGAGAGTGGTGAGTAGATTCGGCGTTTCGAGTGAGAGAGTTCCGAGCAGTGGAATCCGAGGTTCGAGTAGATAGTCATTGTGAGGGACTGGTAGGTCTGCTGTTATGAGGAGTGGAGGCAGATGTTTTCTTAATATGCAGCAGCGAGTGGTTACGTCTATCACATATTTGACACGAGCGTAGAGAAGAGCATTGTGATAGTTCATGGCGATGACCAAGACAATTCGAGCAACTATTCGAGACTGATACAAAATGTAAGCGCCTTTCTACTGAAAGATTGTAGAATTCTGGACAAGTATAAATTTTATGTCTGTCAGAGCCACAATAAGAGCAATCCGCTTTGGAGGGTGTGTCAGACTCTCTTCTTTGTCTCATTGGAGGTTTAGAGACCTGTTGAGTTGAGTTATTTGTAGCTGAGGTCTGATTTTGCGAGACAATATTTGCGTATGAGGCCGGTGGTGAGATAGTGCGAAAATATCCTCGACCGCGAGGAGTAGATTGTTGAAATCTAAATTGTTGTAGAGGTTTCGAGACATCAACTATTATTCCACGACCACGACCACGAGATTGAGTGTTGAGAGGAGATGAGACAGCCGAGAGCTGAGGGTAATTAGGAGGTGATGCTTCCTCAATTTCAGAGCATTCTTGATTAATGAATTTTATTATTTCATCGGCCTTTGGAATAAATACAGTGTCATTGTTTTCGCTAGAGTGAATTGTTGAGCGATAATGTTCATATTTTCTTCTGAGATTAATATCCATTTTTCTTAAGATAATAGCCGACAAGAGAGGATTTTCTTGAGTTGTAATATCAACTTCAATACCTTTTAGCGCTTGGATATTTTCATTATAAGAGTTCAGAAAATATCTCATTTGAGAAGGAGTGTTATCGACTGAGGGTAAATCTAGTAGTTGATTGAGATGTAGCGAAGCGAGTCGTCGAGGTGAATGGTATCTATCTTTGAGCAGGTTATAGGCTACCTGATAATTAGCAGCTGAGATAGGTAGAGCTTTAATCAAATTTAGTGGTTCATCTGAGAGAACACTAAGTAGATACTGAAATTTCATTACAGAGTCCATGGATGCATTGTTATGAATACTTGAATCAAACATATTTATAAATGAGACCCATTCAAGCATGTCGCCTTTAAAATGCTTCAACTCGAGTTTCGGTAAGCGAACAACAGAGGCTTGTTGTGGAGAAGTAGAGGTTGCAGTCTTATTTTTAGAAGCATTAATTTTGGTTTCACAAAATTCGAGATGAGAGTTAATATAATCGACTAGTTCATCAGCACTATTGAGTGGTGCGTAATTGGGAACAAACTTCTTATCTTCTTGTAACTTGAGTTCATGATATGAGTCAAGAGCATCAGCAAACTCTTTGTGAAGCTTGTCAACTGATTTTGAACGAATCATAAATTTTTTAAGTATTTCTTTATCTGCTGTTTTCTTTGTCAAATCATAAATTATTTGGATTTGTGAGAAAGCATTATCCTTCTTTGCTTCTATAACAGGCAGTGATAAAGTCATATTTGAGAGTATTTAGCGAGCAGAGTGAGTAGAGTACAGAACAGGTGAGTAATAGAGAAAATTCTACTAAGTCGAAACTGTAAACAAAGAACAGCTGTGGTCGGCGTTCTGATTATGATAATTATTGATGAATGGCGAACGAGGAACAAAAGAGATTGAATGATAAAGGACCAAGCGCCAGAGAGAGAGAACGACGTTGAAGTAAGAGCACGAGAGTGATTGAGAACGCAATAGGGAGATAGAACGTCCTTTGTAGTAGAGCATAGAAAGACAAAGAGTGATTGTCTGTAATGCGGCGCTGCGAGTGCGAGAGAGAAAAAGAACGAGAGTGCGTCGAGTGAGAGAGAATGCTCGACAGAGTGAGATAACGAGTGGAGTTGAGAATATTATTTTTCAACTTTGTAGGAAGGCTGCTATAGCTTATCAAGGGGTTAAGAGATAAGAGCAAGCTACAATTGCAGGTTTACAGAGATAATCCTTTCAAAATGCACAAAATTGAGCAACTTATAAAACGGCTTAGCAAGAGTATTTTTGAATAAATTATTATTCAATGTTCAAACTGATTCAAATCCACCGGATTTTTGAGTATCAGGGGTAGCCAAATGATAATCAATATCCGGGCCGTGAAGGACCAAATGTAAGGGCGTTTGAGTATCCGGCCCGGAGGACCAAATGTAAGGGCGTTTGAGTATACGTCCTAGGAGGAGCAAATGTAAGGGTGTAATCTGGCCCGTGGGACCAAATGTTGAGGCCTGTGGTAGCTTAGAGGAATTGAGGAGAGAGGAGAGCAAGTGGAGGACCATATGAGTATAAGAGGGAGAGTAATGAGTGTTAGATGTACACTTACCAGACGTTGAGCTGAGTTGGAGAGATGAGGAGGGGCGCCCCTTAGTTCCTGCTGCTTGTAGTCGTCCAGTCTGGTATTTGTAGTGCGATGATATATGAGTGAGGAAGAGGAAGTGTGAGAGTGTGTGAGAGATAGAGAGGAAGAGAGTGAGTGAGGATAGTGAGAGACAAAGAGCATGAGTGAGAGAGGATGAGAGAGTATTCGCGTTTGGGCACTGAGTAAGAGACAATTGCACCGTCTACTATGGCTTACCGAGAACTACTGTATACTATCGAGCCACCTCACTGACGGACTGAGCGAGACCAACTAAGAGGGAGGCCCATAGCTAGGGCGGGTGGCTATTATCTTATAGCAGATAAGATTGGCCGTAACAGGTAGGCCTGTTGTCTGTTCGTGCGTTTAGAAAAATATTATGTGAATGGGGCTTCGTTGGTTCTCGGCTTGCACACACGCACATGTTTGTTTACTCCACTCCATATGCTCACTGAACAGACTATAGTAATTCTGTGACGATTCTATTCATTTTCATATTTAATAAATAATTTTATTGATTTTAATGCAGTGCTTTGATGCTTTAGGTTACTATAAACTGTGTGGAAGTGCATGTTGAATTTGTTATGTTTTATGTTTTGTATAAGATTCATTTTAAGAACTTTTATTCAATTTGTTTTCGCCAAGTTGTGTTATGTGTATGAAAACTGACCATTAACTCTAGTAACAGAAGAATTGTTTAACTCTGTGGAGTAATTTGGAAGAATATTCAAGTTCATTGACTGCAACTGCATTGGTGCATCCAATATAAAAGAAATCTATATATTATTCTATAGTGCGTTCATTAAGTTGCGCATATCCAAATAAACAAGTCTGTAAATAGTAGGTTTTTTATATTAGTCCTAGTGGCTTAGTAGCGCAATATAGCACCACTGGTAATATAAACAACAGATGTAAAGCCCATTATTGTGTGTACAGGTTACAACAGGTCTGCAGTATTGTTTATATTACGATAAGGTAAATATGTCATTTTCCCAAGAGCAACGAGTGTTCCTTCTTGAACAGTAATTTACCAGTATTTAACGCCTCCAGATTTTTTCCTGTAGGGGTTATCTTAAAGGAAGGGTTTATAAAAATAGGTCTCATACACTGAATGAACTGAAAATTAACATTACAAGGAGAATAACAATATTAGTGTAGACGTACTCCACAAAGTGTAAACAAACGTGGTAAAACGAATTCATGCATGCATTAATGAACAGGCAGCCATTTTGAACTTAAGTCATAAGACATAAAATGTTGGAACTAAGCATATATGTAAGTATATAAGTATAAATGTTTATAAAATTTATAACAATAATAAATAAATAATACCAATTAAAATACATTACTTCACAACCTTTTTGATGTGCGCGACTTAATGAACGCACTGTATTTTTTGCGGACGAAATAGAAACATGAAGTATGAAATATAAGATGATATCTTATCTACAGGGTTATCAGCTTGAAGATACACCGTTATTTTATTTGCGAATGTTTATGTCTGAATTTGAGGGAATGTGCTACTCTAATAATGGCGATTTAATGCTGTACAGTTGGTATGCGCAGTGGCGGATTTGGATGTACTTTCCGGGAAAAATTTGAAAATTTAAAATCAAACCGCTCAAAAATGAGGTTCCATGTCCCAGAGTGTTACTTCAACTTTTTACCCCCCTTGAACAATTTCACCATAGTCAAGGTCATGTCTTATTATTATTATTATTTTGTATCTCACAGCGCAACAATGATTTCATGTTAAAAAACAACTTTTGGCAATTTTGAAGGGATGTTTCAAATAATTGCTTTTTTTAATTGGTGTTTCTCATTCTTTTGATAATTATCATATCGATAGAAGAGGATCATAAAGCAGGGTTGTCAGGGGCTCGCCCTCGGAAAAAATTCCAATTTAAATCATTTAGAAAGCTATTTCAAGTTATTCTGGTAATGATTGGGCTTCACCAAATCACGTGTATCAACCCTTCAGAATGTTGGTAGGTCAATTGAAACCCCCAAAAATCATTTAAAGGGATGCGCTAGGCAGAACCCTACCCCCATCATGTATAATATTACTATTGAACCTGACTAAGCTGCATACACTGCTCTTGATTGTAGTACACACCACCTATCAAATTTGAAAAATTGTCAGTAAGGTGATTGATAGTGTTTGCATTGAAATCTACATAGAACTCTATGAACTACTCCAATACTTAACTCATATGAAAATAACTTACACTAATTCTGACAGGACTTTGTAGTTCATAAGCAAACTATAGTCATTTTAAATTCAATTGAAAGAATATTTGACGAAGAGAGCCCTCTATAATATAGAAGAATTTTTTTTCCATGTTGGTAATTGACTTTAAATGTTGTATTTATTAGATGTAGTAACTGAAACTCTAATAGTTATAATATTTGTTGTTGGTTGTATTATAAATAGGAGTCAAGCAGTTGTTAAACTCTTGAAAAAATTTATTTATATATTTACTAAAATATACTTTATACTCTGACACTATTCAATCTACAAAATTGTATATGAAATGAATAAATAAATAATGGAATAGTATGTATCCCAGTATTGAAGAGCAGCCATGTAACATTTAGATAGAAGTCATAACACTTCTATAGACCTCCACCCCTGGAAAAAAAGGAAAATAATTTCCTCAAATCCGCTTTATAAGCGATTTTAGGCACAATTCCATTCATGTTATCCCTTATTATTGCTCAAACCAATTCTACCGACTGTTCGTGTCCAGCTCCAGAGAACATGCAAAACCCGTCTTGAACATTTTTAGACTCACTGTTCTAGTCTATAATAGCACAAAAAGTTGCCAAATAACATTTTTATATAATTTCGGTTTTCGAAATTATCATTATTATTTATCAAAACTTACATTAATCCTATTGATGTATCTAACTATTTTCGAATTTTCAAAGTTTTCACTGGGGGGAATCGGAGTGCCCCCTCTCCTTTCAATTGAGGAAAGACATACTGTGTCAACATGTCATAATGAATGTCCCCGTACAGATTTTATGATACATTAAAACTAGGGAGTTCTTTTTCAAATTTTCTATATATTAAAAAGATAAAATTATATTGGTGCATGAAGAAATAATAACTATCGAATATGCTTTGAAACTTTGTTACAGACGAGAAGCAAATGTGATGGAGCTGAAGAAGCGCTACACAAGCATGTACGTGCCGTCAGATTTTTTCACCAGCTTAATTCCTCGCGTGGACGTGTTTCCCGCACACCGCAGCCTCACTCTGGATCGACCCTGCTCGTTCCATCTCATGCAAAAGGATGTAGACCCGGTCGCGCCCCCCCTGCCCACTGACCATCAGGACCCGCCTGACGCCGACTACCTCTTCTCGGCCAAGGTACTGGTTCTTTCAACATTATTGAAGTGAAACTTACCAATTCGAGGCATTAGTAACCGACCCCTGGAATCAAACCAAATGCGCTTATGTAGCTTATGTTTGCATTTGTAGAAAAAAAATATTTTGCATCTAGGCAATCTCTATATAACTTACTTTTTGAAACAGAAAAAAATGTTTATCCTATTATACTATTTCCATATGTATTTTGCTGCTTCATTTGACAATAATATCTATTATAATTTTGTTTTATTTTACTTTTTTTTGGTGTGTGAAGCCCACATACGTCTGAGACCTGTGTTGGACCTACAGTTCTTGGTGGGTCCCAAATTACCGTGTGATTATACAGCAGATAACACAATCATTTTTGCTGGCCAAAGCCAAAGCGGCAGTTCAAGCGCCCTGACTCGTGTCTAATCACTCTCCAATAAAAAACTCACTCCCCATATAAAAAATATTTCTACCATCCACTAATTTTATCAATGTGTAGACAAGCGTCATGTTATAGCTGCTGGTTATCCATCCTGCGCTTGACATGAAATCACGACTGCAATTCTGCAGTCACCGAGCGACCAATCACTTCCCTTGTAAATGTAAATAATTATAAATACTAGTTACAATAATACAGATAAGTGGTTAAAAAATACATTCTATTTATAGATCAAGAAAACTGAGAATAACAAACATGGTAAATGATATATAAGTGCCTTTTGTGATCGACATTAATTTTGATTGAACTAATGATGCTTAGGTGATGCTGTTGAGCATGCCGCCGTTGGCTGAGATTTTCAAGCGCTCGTGTTCACTGGCCGAGGACAGTGGTGAGGGCCACGAGGGCAGCAGCAGCAGCAGCGGCGGCAACGAGTTTGTGCACGTGACTCGACTGATTCATCTGTTGGTGGGTGTGCGCGGTAAAAACGAGAACATGGCAATTGGCGGGCCGTGGAGTCCGTCGTTGGACGGCGCCAATCCGGCCAGCGACCCGTCCGTGCTCATCAAAACCGCCATTCGCAACTGCAAAGCGCTCACCGGCATCGACCTTTCCAACTGTACTCAGTGGTAAGTCAGTCTTGTCAATCCTCCCCCCCCCCACCCATCTCATTGCACGCACCTTGTATGCTGCTAAACATAATCATTAAAATATATCATGTTACGGTAAGCTAGCCGCCGTACACTGGGTGTGGGAGCCTAACTATGAACTATGAAGTAAAGCTTCGATTTCCAACAGCACGGATTCGTTCAGCAGAAAAGGCCTGAATATACTAACTTCATATCGGGACATGCTTTAGATAAACGTTGAAGTTGGGTTGAGTAATTAAACCTCTTGAAATGCTTTCTTAACTTCACATAACTTGAGATAATTCACTTTTAAATGATAAACTGCTTAGAATAATTATAAAACACTCCTAACCCTAACCAGTTTTTAGTAGCATAAATTGTAGGATATTGTGGCCTTGTCCTCTCGTCCGAATCGGTTTTGTTGGAAAACTAGGCTGCTTGCACAGTGGAGCATCAAAACTGAAGCATAATCATATATGCGAAAGTTAGCACATGGAATAGGTATAGACACCTTAGAAAAATACTAGATGAACCTGAATTCACAGTTATCACTCACTCATAGAATTCTGTCTTTTACCTATAGAATTCGTTGTCTACACCTATTCAACCTAACCTAATTTCTAACAACATCGGTGTCTGGTATATCAAGTTGTCAAGACTGTCGGCCATTAAAGCTGAGTTTACACAGCAGTTAGAAACATGAATTTTTACAACTTTAGGTGTGTTTACATAGTTTTGATTTCGAAATTTTTAGTTTGAAGCAGAAAGAATTCAAACAAGCTATAGACAAGCTTGCAACAAATTACCCGTCGTATTTTGAAAACCTACGAATTTTCGTCAAAGATTTCTGTTTTAAGCTGCCAGATGTCCCGTCACGTCCCTCATCGATGTTATAATCCTCCTTTTCTGCTATGATCGGTTAATGGAAGGCTTCTTATTAGCGAGTACTTCACATCGAGTATTAATGCTCCAGTAGACAAGCTCTTATAATTTTACTTTTCTCCACTCCCAGTGCACGTTTAGCCTGAATCAATAATAACAGTCTATGCATGTTATCTTTGATCTGTTGATGTATTTATATTCTTTGTAGTCGATTCGTCTGTATGCATAAAAATTAATGCACATTTGTCAAAGTTTCTGTTTACAAACCTGCAGGATCTCAATACATGATCAAAGTAGCAGAGAGAAATGCGTGTCTTGCTATTCTACTAGTTTGGAATTTTCTTTCAGAGATTCATCACTTTTTGTATAAAGGGAATCTAGAGTGTATTATCGCCCCCATCAGAAATTCAATATGATACATGTTGATGCAATATTAAAAAAACATTAATTCGTCAAGAATGCTTTAAAATTATTTTTAAAATTGTGGTAAGGCCACCAAATCTTGATCGTGATCAATTAATAGAAAAGGACACTCACTCCTCAAAGGAAAGACTGTAGTCAATTTTATTTCACTGTATCCATTGCAAATCATTCATATACAGGTTATGCACATAACCTTACCTAACCTGACACACACAAATATATAATAATAAGCGTATGGCTTTTAATGGTGGGGAGACCCTTACGGGTAGTTCCACCTCGCCGTTTGTGCCATGTTACGGGGAACATGGTGGACCTACTGTTTTAGGTGGGTTCCGAACCACCGGGTAGTGATAATAAAGCTTGTAACATCAAGTCATTGAAGCACGGTCACCCATCCAAGCGCAGTCTTGAGTGGTCGTGACTGAACATCACGACCACTTGAACACCACGCTCGCCGCATGACCAATCACCAAATATATGAAATGCACAATTGGCAAAAAGTAACATTATTTATTTTTCTATGTATTCTGGCTGTATAGGGTAAGAAAGAATATTCCTTTTTGAGATACAGAATGACGCAACTCAATATAACCCACAATAAAGCATTCAATCGTATCACATAGAATTATCCTACAGTCGGGATTAGTGATGTGATGAATATTTGTGGAACACAGAGATGAATTAGACCCAATCCTTGATTCAACTTTCTCAGTCTTATTTCACGACTTGCTCCACAAAAGTCACTCTGTATCACGTCACCACGACTGCGGTTCTATTTTTATCCAGCCAATCACTTACACTTAACTTGCTCCAGACAGCTGATTGATATAATCAGTTCAGATTTCACATGTCTGATGAATGAATTTATAGAACAATATTAATTAAATTTGCATACTTTTCATTAAAGTATTCATTAAAGTATTTGAAAGGCCTTATTGAAATCGTGCCGTTGTCTGTCCGTCTGTGCCCTAGTGCTTGAAAGAAAGATTTTAGACTCTTGAAACTTGGTATGTCCGTATATAGCTTCCACATAGTCCAAGTTAGGTCGCTATTGATTTTGGAGTTTGGGGGTCGAATATAAAAATAATTATGATGTAAAACAGATCTCTGCTGTAGACTGTAGGTTAGTTTAGGCGAGTAAGAATCGAAATATTGACAGCTGTTGTTTGCATTTGAAAATCGAAACATTGGAGACTACGAAGACTGAAGCTTAGCCCAAATTATCAAGTGCAAGCGTTGACGTTTCCATTTTGTGTTGAAATCTTTCCTTAAATTATTTTAAATTGCCTGATTGAAATTTTTGATTCCTAATTGATGAGATCTGTCAATGTGCTTTTTTGTGAATTGGGAAGAATATGATGTTAATAGAAACCGAAGCAGATGAATTGCAAGTTTACTAGAGAGGTTAGTATGCACCTTGGTTGGATGGTGCATATGCTTTCAGCACAATTGATAATAATAATTAATTAGTTTCTTGGATTTCCTGTTTCATAACGATATGCGCTGTTAATATTAACTATTTGTTGTAAATTTAACGACTTGCAGTCAGTTTTATATTGTGAATATATAATAAATGTACTCAGATTCGGCCAAACGTTTTCGAGGTATTGAATCTTGGGCCTTGAAGATGAGATTCAATAACTCGAAACGTTCGGCCGAATGTGAGTACATTTATTATATATTCACTATACAAAAAGCTAACTAACTTCAAATCGTTGAATTTACAACAAAAAGCTAATAATTAATTATTTAATTCGTTGGATCCTTGGATACTCTGTTTTATCGGTTTATTTACCTAGCAATCACCTTTTATTATACTTAATTGGAATATTAGAAATTATTTGTTTCCCTCAAACAAAAATGTTATTCTTATGAATGTTGGCTTAATAAAAGCTCAACCAGATGAATAAGAGGGCCAGAGTGCTATCTTGAAATCTGATTCCAATTCCTTATGATGGAAAAGCTCATTTTAAAAATCATATGTTTAATAAATTAGAAGGCATGCACGCCTTTCCTTGTTTTTCCTTTTAATTATCCTTTAAATGGGAGCAAATTATGAAAATCCTTACACATATGTCGCTGGGCATTTCTAAAAGGAAAATCCATGCAAAATGTTGAAGCATTTGGCTCATTCATTTAGCCGTGAATGCGTTACAGACAGGCGAACAGACAAACAAATTCAGAACGGTCGACTTGAAACAGAGACCTCTTTTCGTTCGGTCAATTATTATATTAGCTGTGAGCAGCTATATTTGATATGTACTGAATTATCAACAGTTCAATGATTAATGCAATTTTACTAATTTAAAAGATGCTACTTTTTAATTCCAGGTTCGTTGAAAATTTGAAGATTTTGTTAATAAACTTTTTGGCTCTATGTTGTGTTGAGTGATGAGTGAATGTTGGGAACATTGTGTGCTAAGTATGGACTTCATGGGAAAATATGTTAACAGTTTGTTTCTATTTATCCGTCTATATTTCCTATCTTCAAATTTTATTGTCTACAACCTCTGCATTTCTCTATTCTTTATGTTGAATTTGTGCTTCAGTATATCAACATTCTTAATGTTATTTCATAGTTTATGATTAATAGAATGCGCTTCTTTTCTCCCCACTTACAATTCACTTTCTACAACATTCTTAAAAGTCACGATTCACTATCTTCTTTTATCTAGTTAGATATACTAGCTGTGGTGATGATCATAATATAGAATATTTAAAAGTTTAAAAATATTTATTGTTGCCTGTAAAAAAAACTACTGTGTAAATGCTCTGTTTTAGGCTAGAGAATGTTGTAAAAACTACTAAAAATATAGTAAATATTCAAAAGTTTTAATCATGATAGGCATGGAACATTTGGATCCATTTTATTATCTGTGAAGACAAGATCCATCTTTTTGGTTTGCTTTAAAGAATTTTATTCATTTCAGATGATATCTAAAATAGAAATTATTTGACTTAACTTGATGTTTTGTTGAAATATATTTATAAAGTAAACCACATTATGTATGAATGAGAAAACTACAGTAGTCTGTAGCATAAATAGTTTCAGCTAGTGAAGCTGTTGCGGCTATCTTATTATATGAAATGTATATTGTAATATTGCATCATTTGGAAATCTATATTTCTTGAGAGATTGTACAGCTTTTGATCTTGTTAAATTTATGTTATTTCTATCTTCATTGGTTTGGTTATGGTGGCGGTGTTTATTGACAAACGAGTATTTCATTTCAGTTATTGTTGTTAAGAGCGAAACCTTTCACTCGTAATTCAATTAGTTCACTACTATGCATTTCTTCAAATGATTTCAAATGGCATCTCCACAACAATCTATAGAACAACTTGTTTTGTATCAGCAGTAAGCTTTATTGACCAGTCTGGCTTTTCCTACTTTTAACAACCAGTTTTATATCAGTAAAAAGCTTTTTTGACTAGCCTTTTTTCCTTTTTTAACCGACTTCCAAAAACAACAAGGTTACTATATTCGACCTGTTTTTTTTTTATGTTTGTACATCAATCATTCGAACAATATTGAACCGATTTCGATGAATTTTTTTTTAAATGAAAGAGCATCGCTCTGCGGTGGTCCCATCCAAGTTTCGCAAGGATCGGCCCAATACTTAGCCCAATATTAAACAAAAAGGAGCATTCTTCTATGTCTTCATTTCAATCAAGTTTGAATAGGATAGTTCCACACATAACCGCCAATCGGATAACCGGTGTCGTTTACCAGGCTGATCATTGTATCATATGGAGCGCTTTACATCTAGACGGTTTTCGAAATCATATGATGCAATGCAATTATGCCGGGTAAACGACCGGTTACCCAAAGCTGGTTCAGTGTGAAACAAGCCTGTAATGTCCCGTTTTGACCAATCACGTGAACTTAATTTGAATCGAGAATAAGAAGAATATATTATTTCTGTCCATATGTTCATATGAAAATTGTAAATAATTGAGTTGATGTTATTGAGTCATAGGAATAAGGTTATTTAGTTTCAATGATAAGTTGGAGAATTTGGAAAAACAGCTGATCTCAGAAGTATTTTTAGTTTCCCTGCTGTGATTGATTAAGAATATTTATTCGCCATTATACATGTGCATACAATAGGCTATTTTGAGGTTATGTTTAATGATCCTTTTGTACTAGCTCAAAGTTTATTTTTTTTATATTAAAAAAATATATATGACTAAAATCACAAAAAATATCGTACATAACTCATCCGGGAAGATGTTTACCATACTCGTATGATAATACCGCACTCAACTTCATCTCCTGCGTTCACTTGTCATATTTTCAGTAAGCACAATATTTTCCACGTAATATAGGCCTACTATTTCAGTGTAGGTATAATCTGAAAGGGACCACATCAAAATGAATCAAAAGCCATTTCACTTTTAAGAAGCCTTTCGCTATTATAATTTTTCTAAATACAATATTCCACATTAAATAAAACGTTGTAGAATTTTCCTTAGTTTATCTTTTCTTATAAGTGGATTTTTAGTTACTTAACCTTCGATGTTATAAATTAATTATTGGCTTCCTAACTCGATAAATATTTCATAATGTAGGCTTTAAGAAATTTCTCATGTTTTCAAAGTTTGAAAATTCAACTAAAAAGCTTAAAATAAAACATATTTTAAAACAAAAAAAGAAACCGACTTCAGTGAAATTATAAAATACTTACGTACTAAAAAGTTTAAAATAAAGTATTCACTTTAAACTGAGAAAATTTTAAATTTCATACAAGTAATCTTTTGAAGTCGGCGCCAAATTTCCCATAAACTTCTAAAATATAACAGAATTACTCTGTGATGTTTTCCATGACGAAATAATTGAACAATCTAATATCAAAACTGACAATGTATTTCAGTAAGTGAGTGTAAATCACATTTAATTGAAATACAGTGTTAGTTTCAAACAATTCAAACAAAAACCTAGTTATATTGGTAGGAAATTCTACAACAAGCTACCGCAGTTTTTGAAGAGTCTTGAAAATATAGAAATATTTAAAAAACAATTGAAGAAATATTTAGCTGATAAAGCTTTTTATAGTGTACAAGAGTTCCTTTCACATCAAAACTAAGCCTCACCTCAACTAATTGAAGTAATTATGGTATCTAGTGTATAATATTGTTGATCTGACTTGTCTTATACTCCTTAACTGGAGTCTCCAAGACGTAATCTACAAAAAAAAAAAAAAAAAGTTTTGATATTAGATAGAATTTCTTATCAATCACTTCCTGTTGGTTCGGAACCCACCTAAAACTGTGGGTCCAACTCATCAATCTCCATCATATGATTCATTACCCACGCACAGGTCTCAGACCTATGTGGGCTTCATCCTCCAAAAAAATACAGTATTAGTTTTGATATTAGATAGAATTTCTTATCAACTTCATAAAATATTTGGCGCCGACTTCAAAAGATTACTTGTATGAAATTTAAAATTTTCTCAGTTTAAAGTGAACACTTTATTTTAAACTTTTTAGTACGTGAGTATTTTATAATTTCACTGAAGTCGGTTTCTTTTTTTGTTTTAAAATATGTTTTATTAACAATTTCGAATCTTTGAGTTATACTATAAATTGATACATAAGGTTTTCAAGATAGTTCTCTTCAACTGACATCTGCACATCTTTTGTCTAAAACATGTAGTTCCACATTCTCTTTTCACACTAGCTTAGTGTATTGCTTCTTTGTATTTATTTTTTATTTTGTGTACTTCAAATAGAATAATTTGTTCTTAATTACCAGTTCTCCATCCTGCCACATTGATACACATTTCTCTAATTAATTGTGCTTTGCTGATTGTACTTTTTCAATTTTGGCTGCTTCACCAGATCTGTTTTCTCTGTAATTCTCTTTTCTATTTCTTTTTCTTTCTCTCAATTTCTTTCTTTCCGGAGGGCTATTCAGATGTTGTGAATGTTTGATCTACAAAACTATAGTCTGTGCAAACCTTAGAATGCATTTTGAAGTCTTAAACCAGGTCCGGAGCAAAGATGATAAAATGCTAAGCGATGATGTTACGATCAGCTGATTTTTTGTTCGCAGTGTGGACCCGGCTTTATGACAATGCCATTTCATATGGGAATTTGAGCGCGCTGTCGCTATTTATTTGTGCACATTTTATCACTCACATGCTGTTGTTTGAAAACTTGTCTACTTGACTAGGCTTGCTCTACTCTGCAACTTGGCTGCACTTTACCCCATAAGCGTAATACGGCAAACTAAGGTGTGCACAGACTGTATTCTTCTCAATAAATGTTGATAATTTAAGCTCACTGTCATTACATTTTATATTTCAGCTTAGAAGACTGTCCAAATTAAAAATGCACAAACGGGATTGATGAGGATTAATTTTGAGAAGTGTGTTTTCTGCTGATTGGTGTCTGTTCTGGCGGCTATCATTGAACACGGTACACCCAGAGGCTGCAACAAGCGGGGCTTGGGGTGGGCTGATGGAGCAGTGTAGGGGCAGTGGGGCAGGGTGCATGGTGAATGTATCTGATGAGAATGGTGTTGTTGTCTTCTCCAGGTTCCGCTTTCTGGAGATTTACTATCGGCGCTCGGAGTCGGTGCACAAGGGCAAGGTGATTCCGGCGCGAGTCGAGACGGTCGTCATATTTGTGCCGGACATCTGGAGCTGCCAGCCGACGCAGCTTGAGTGGGACGCGCTGTCGGCCTCCTACAAGCAGGCACTCGCTCGCAAGCTGCGTGCAGCTGATGGTGACGACGATGATGATGGTCCTGCTGATGCATCTGAATCTGTCAACGATTCCGATACTGCTGCTGCTGGCGGCGTAGATGAACCAGAAGCCGCTGCAGACGAAAAGGCAACGCCTCTACTTTGAATCTCTCATCTTTACTTCTATTATCCTAGGCTAGGCTAACGTCTAGACTACATTTGCATGCTTGTTCAGGTTCTAAAAGGCCTGTATGGTGTGTGAAAGGCGATGGTGCAGTGGTCAACCTGTGTCTCTTCTAGCTGCAACAGCCGAGTGCCTCTAATTTCCATACATTATTAATGCTTTTCTTCACATTTTCTATTAAAGCAATATTACCCTGATCTCTATGAAAAAAAAAACAGTCTGCCTGTTTGTGATTGTTCCCCCACTCATTATGTTCTTCATGTTTTCAGGAAGCTGAAACTGAAGGTGAAATTGCAAAGAAGGAGCCTACTCATCATTCGGAACTTGATGTTAAAACTATGAAGGTAAGGTGATTTCCAGCCGTTACAATGACTGCACTGTGTGGCATCCTAAATACTTGATGATAATCATCGTGAAATAAAAAAATGTATAGAATGGTGTACGTTAAGGATTAGACAAGTTGAAGCAATATTGTAGCGAATTTTCTTCTGCTGGCTGCCCCCCCCCCCCCCCCCATTCCTTTTTACAGTTTTACTGTGATTTGGCCTGTTATCGTCGTTTTTTCAATAATGGTGGTGAGTCCATGCGTCTCTGTTTGTGTATTTCCGTTAATTTATACTATTTTCGTTCTTCCACATTCTCTCTTTTTAACAGCATATGACAAAATTGTAGCAGCATGAATACAGCATCACTATTCCACAGCTTATGTTTGATTCACGATGGTGATTATCGTCGAGTATTGCATGCTCCATTGTGCAGTCATTCTAGCTCTTATCTTGATACTTGGCAAACAGTATTAGATATCTTTTTTAAATGCCTTGAAGTCGGAAATTGATGATGTGCCAAACATTTATTGTCATTAATCAATATAACTAACCCAAGTTGGCGGAAAAAAGGTTGCAATTCCATATCTTTCCTCCGAAATAATCGATTTGAAGAATACACATAAAATTGAACTATTGATAGCCACTTGCTTATTAACAGAGCTGTTGTTTAGTATGATACGTTGCGTTTCATGGACACGTAATCAACTGTATACTTGAGGACTTGTACTCACTAAAATAATGAAAAAAGTTTATATAAACATAGTTCCGGACATCCTTTATTATATAAGTAATTGTGATGGGTTAGCTTATAAAAGACCCTTGATTTTGGAACTAATTACCTAAAATGTTATTTTCTGATGAAACGGAATTGATAATCATTTTTTATACAGAACTGATAATTTTGCTACAACTTTTCTGTTTCTTGTTTGTTCTTGATAAGGAATTTTCCTTGTGATAAGCTTGGTACAGAAACTAAGTTTTATACTCTAATCATTTAATATGGAACTGCAATCGTTGGTTCCAATATCGATATTGTCATAAATCGCAATCATTTATTTCGGTGGGAAGATATGTAGCTGCAGCTGAAAAAAATGGAAGAAGATTCTACAGTAGATATTTTGTTGTTACTAGCATTTTACCCGGTCTTGCCCGGAAATCCAGTTTGGAGTTTCTCTTTTCTGGTTGATAGCATATGGCAGCGGTCCCAAAATTATGAAATTTGGAAGTGCGAGTGAAATTGCAGTGTTGCTAGCCATACAGTTGAACTGTTTGAAAAGAGAAGTGCACAAATAGGCTGTGTTTTTATGCTGGCTAATTAGCAGCTGCAATATTGATACAGAACTAATCTGTTACTTTGGCTTGTAACATATCGGCGTATCATATATATCAGCATCATAGTGACGTATCATGTATCAGCTGCTTTATAAGTTTCCTGTATTAACTCATTTTACAAAAATTCTGAAATTCAATCATTAATTTAAAAAAGGGTAAATGGAAAATTAGAAATTTGGCTTCGAGGTGTACTGAATTGAGTTTAGAGGAAGCTTTGTGCCAAATTTAGTGTTCCAAATGGTAGCCATTTTTGTGAAATCCGTAAGATTGACGCACACACACACACACACCCTAAACCCACTCACCTACTCACTCTCATATAGATTATGGTAACCCTGCGGAATCATTTATTGGTATGCTAATTTTTATTCCTTGTAAGGAATTCATTTATTATTTTGTATCACAGTCTTGTAGTCAATAAAATTAATTGCTTCTCTAGAAATTGACTTTTAAATGAAGACCTAAAACAATGGTGTGTATTAATAGTTGTTATTGAACTCAGAGACTGAATTCAGGCAGAGTATAGAATTTATTGATTCAGTTTTGTATTTTTCACACTTTTGCAATAAAATTGAGCTATTTTTATTTGAGTTATTAAAGTTTTTTTTTTAATCTAGGTATAATCAAAATATTCAACTAATGATTGAAATTTCTCTGGTAATTTTTTAGAGCCATTTACTTTGCTCAGTCTATATGGGCCCTATGCATGCATTCCTTTTAGCCTATTCCGACTGTGGGTGATTCTGCATAACTCAATGATATACTTTGGCCTAAAGAGCATACTATGCAAACGAGGAGTGAGGTAGGTCGTGATTGCTCTCCTCATTGGTGTACCCTATCACACTAGAACAATTTAGTATCAACTTTACTGGTTAATTGGGGCATTTAGATAGTTGTACTTACTTTTTTCTAATTCATTACAATTTTGGAATTATTTGCTGTGCTAACAGAGTGCTTTTGTTATGCAGGTGATATCGCTGAGAGAAGAGCTAGAAGCAAGAGGACTTTCTTCAAAAGGAATCAAGTCATTGCTGATTGCTAGGCTGACCAAGGCGCTCAAATCAGAGCAAGAAAAGGCGGAAGCTGAGGCAAAATGTGATATTAAGCAGGAACCTCCGGCTCCCAAATCCCCTTCTCACAGCAGTGGTAAAGAGGAGAAGGTTGAGAAGGATAAGGAGAAGAAGAAAAAGAAAGAGGTATGCTAAAAAAGTATCTGTGTTTTCCTTCAGATGTACATGAGTTTTTCAATAATATAACGTATGGCATCATGCTCAAGTGTAGGAACTGTTTGTTATCCATTCATGCTTTTGCAATGATTTACTGTAACTTTTCAATCAAACAAATCATTTACAAAGAAAAAGTAGGATCGACCGATCTGGATTACTCTGTAGAAATATAAAATCACTTTTATCAATCACAATCCCAATATTTCAGGCCAAAAAGTTATAAATTATCCAAATTAACTTATATTTAAGATATACTATTAATTATTATTGTAACCACCTAATCAAGCTCCAATAAGATTGAGGGATATAAAATATGCTCCACGCCACGAAATGAGGTGGCTCAAAGAAATTGCCATGTTGCAAAAAACAACTGATTGTGGTGACAAACTCATACGACTGCTAGCGTCAGACTTGTAGACTAGGCAACACGGTATGAGTAATGTCATCAATTCATTCATTGAGGTTGTTGATTCTCTACTATCAGCTGCTGACATGGTCTCATATCTGGCATCACCGCAATTTTTTAGAACCGCCTAATTTGGTTGCCTGAACTATAGTCAATATGATTTACTAGCCGGTTCACCCATGCTTCACTGAGGGGTTCAGGGTTTCCCATTGATAATCCCATGAATAATTCTGTTGATAATCATGTTGACGGAATAAATACCGGTGTATACAATTCATAATATTTTGAAGTAGAGAAGCTCTTTACATTTTTTACATCATCTAGAGCTTGCATAGTGTTGAGGCCTCTAGCTTTTATTGGTCGGCAGATAATAGACATACAGATTAATGGGTGGAGGCGTCCTTGTATCTTTTTAATAGTGAACGATGAATGGATTGGGTCACTGCTGACCGGACAGCCGCTAATGAAATTCAGAGTGATTTGTACCACACAACGCGTTTCCTCACCCCTTTATCCTATTGACTACTGATTCTTAAACCCCCTCCTAAAATCTGTTTTTGAGATAAGTCTAATTTATCTTTTTTTAATGCGGTCTATAAAACTAAAAAAAATCATAGTGAACGCTTGGCAGCACATTCCAGAGAAAAAATCATTATTAGTTAATTGTTCATTTCAACATGGCAACATTACATTATTGTTGTAAGTTGGAAAAGTGTGAGTATCTCTACCAAATTTCAATGTAATATCTTGCTTCGATCATGAGATACAGGTTTTGATTTTTGGCAAAATACAGAAGCGCGAAAGAGAGGAAAACTAAGGCGAAAATAATATTTTTTTCACGCTTTAATTTTGCTCAGTAAGTGGAATAAAAAATGGCACATTCTGTGCTTTGACAAGACATTCTGTATGCTTGCTCTTGCAAAAAATGCCGCAATATTGAATTTTATTTTGTAAAAATGAACTTTTTAAGAAGGAAAAGCTATAACTCAGAACCAGCGCTTGAAAATCAATGAGAATCAGTCAATAAAACTACTTTAATCCTTTCACTCAGAAACGCAATAAATTGGGCTAGACCATGCATCGCCATATTTGAAATATCTTTCTGGTGACATTAAATAACTTTTTCCTACAACTGCTCATAAAGTAGTTCTTTACGTACTGAAAACTAATTAGAATAGAATAGAATATTTCTATTAGCCCAAAAGAATATCACACATTGATACATAGGCAAGTCAATATAAAACTAGATACAAATAAGTCATCAAATAAAAATAATACATTATAGTCACTTGATCAATTGGTCAATTATTAAATTTTATAATCCTCCACAGTCAATTTTCTGTTGTAGAACTCTTTAACTGAGTAAAAGGGGTTACTCAAGAGGAATGTTTGTATTATAAGTTTGAACTTCCTATGATCAAGTTGCCTCACCTCAATAGGAAGCCTGTTCATGAACTTAATTGATGCATTTGAGGGACTTTGGTCCGTTTTATGAAGTCTACTTTGGGTAACATTTAGAGATTGACTAAGGCCCGTATTTATAAACTTGACTTATCAAAGATCGACTTAAGTCAGATCGGTTAAGTCAGACTTAGCGGCAATAAGGCTTACTTACACTAACAGGTTCAAGCCAGCCAGCAGCTGTAACCCTAAAAGCCAATCCAGCTCCCACAACAAAGATCTGACTCCTGATAAATAATTTATCATTAATAATTTACATTAAACAACTGTAATTTACACTAATATGAGAATTTACACTACGTAAATGTTGCAGGGACAACTGGGTCGACTTATAACCTCACTTTTCAGGTAGTAAACTCACCTAGTATAAGTAAAGCTTAGAATAAAGTGCGTATTCATGAACCTTTCTTAAACATCTTCTTAACTTAAAAGCCAAGATGTGCTTATAATTGGAGTCTCAAATCCGTTCTTAGCCAAGCTAGGTACAGAGCTGTCTTGAAGCCATTCTTAGATTGTTGAGTTGCATCATATTTTTATTTCATTTTTTAGTATAGCATCGGCTTATAATAATAAAATAAAATCATCATATTCAATTTTTGCACCATTGCAATGTAATTCACTGTATATTTGACTTTTTGAAACTATTTCTACTTATTTTATGGTTCTGACCTTACATTTTTTTGGCACTAGGATAGGATTCTCTTTCTAAAAAAGAATGAATGAAGTTCGTTGGTCTGCTGGCAGGTAGCGTGTACTACACTGCCGCGAATTATATCATTTTTCAAATTCGAAAAACAGAAAATTATAACTTAAAATATATTAGTGTGGTTATAATTACTTAACAGTAACCGTAAATTTACATGTAGTACAGTATCTTTATCTTTTCATGTATGTTATTTTATGTTTATTAGTGCCTGATGATACGACACAATTTTAGGTTAGTTTGTGACCACGTTCAATGTAATAGAGCCTTTACAACTCAGTCTTAGATAACTCTTGCTTAGATCAACATAAGTCACGTTCATAAATACAGGCCTAAATCTTGTATCATATGAATTAAGAAGAGCAGTGGACCAACCAAGGACAGATCCCTGAGGCACACCATATTTAACAGGTGAAGTGCTTAAATCCAAGTGCTTAAGTAACAGGCTTAAATCCAAACTCCTCAACACTTTCAAGAACATTCTTATTTTGCAGTAGATTAGCTGATGTTACACCATCATTTTTAACCAGTTTTTTCTTAATTTCTTCACCAACATTTACAAAAAAGTTATTGAAATCGTCTGAAGATATACATTTCTGAGGTAGCTCTTTTCTCTTTGATTTACTCTTATTTACTATGTTCCACAATGTTTTAGACTTATTTTCAGAACTCTCTATGATACGCCAGTTAGCCTCTTTTTTTGCTTCTCTTATCTTTAGTCTGTATAAGCTTTTTTCTCTGATATAAATATCCCTATAATCAGATTCAGTCTTTGAAAGAAAATACAGGAAATCCAGCCTATTCTTATGCTCTCTTAATTCTTGAGTGTACCAAATAAGTTTTTCATTTGTATGCCTAATGTCTTTTTGATTAGAATAATTAATTTTCTTAGTTATGTTGAAACTTAGATCATAATAATACAGAATTGTATACAGAAATTTGTCAAAATTCGCATTAACATCACTAGAATTGAAAATATCTGTCCAGTTTTCCTTTAGTAAGTAGCACCTAAATATATTAATACTATTCTCATTAATTTTTGTCACTTTTTTATAGATCTTGTCTGTGGTTAACAGGTCCTGTTTTTTGTAATCAATATAGTTATCTCTATTTAATGAGATTAGCTGACCTAAGTTAACATGACAGCTATAAGCTAACATGGCAGTTACTTATTAGTACATTCAAATTTTCTTGGAAGGATGTAAAAACATTGTCAAGATAGTTGGAGCACCTTGTCGGTTCATGAACCCTCATTTTGAAGCCATACATAGAGCATAAATTAACAAAGTGTTCTGCTTTCGTGTCATTTGTATTGAAATGTAGGTTGAAGTCACCACATACTATTGACTTTCGGTTTTTCTTGTTCAAGTAACTAAGAGCTAGTTCCATAACCCTACAAAACGTTTCAAAATCACCTTGAGTACTTCGATAAACTGTAACGACCATAGTATTAATATCCAGTAATTCTACACCTGTCAATTCACTATCCATCTCTACAGAAATATTATTTACATAATTTAATACTTTGTACTGTGATGCACTATATTTCGAATATATGGCCACTCCACCGTGAATTCGTATTGAGCGGTAGTAGCCAGTCACCAATTCTAGATGTTTGAGATTAGAATTTACTTTTAGCTCAACATCAGTCATCCAATGCTCCGAGAGACATAAAACATCTAGCTTATTATCAACAATGATTTGTTCCAATACACTTATTTTATTTGATAGACTTTGTACATTCTGGTGGAAAATATTTATATTACTGTTACAAGAATCATTTGAAACATTCCCTGCTCTAAGTGCACTTAAAACTGTTCTACTTTGTTCATTGCTTATAGGCTCTTGCTCCAACAGTGTTATACTATCTACATCTGTAACAAAAACTAACTCATTTGTTGCTGCATTATCTAAACTCATATTCTGATCTAGTTCTTTTTTCTGGTCAATAAGCTGCCTTGATAAATAATTCTTATCAATGTTGTCATGACAATTTAGTTTAAATCGAATGACTCAACTGACTGAGAAGATGAGAGTTTGGTATTTATAGCTGATATTACATTTTCGTTGTGAGCATAAGGGATGCTATATACATCAGAATGAATTAATTGTCCTATGTTGTCTTTAATGATACCTGCAAGTAATTTACATAATGCGTTTTTCCCTAGTCTGTTCAAATGTAACCCATGCCGAGTATGTTTGGTTGGCTCAAACAACCAGAGGTCAATTATTTTAACCTTGTAAATGTACTGAATTTTTCGGATGGCTCGATTTAGTTCAGCAATCATCAAATTAATATTCGAATCAGCAAATAGGTCATACCTGTAGGGAATAGTAGATATAATTAAATTTCCATGTGCAGATTCCTCCACTATCATTACCAACCACTCTAAGTACTTTTCAATATGTTTATCTGTAAAAACACTTGTTACACTGTTTGTTCCTCCTATTAAAATCGTCCATTCATTTTCTGGATGAAGTTTGTCCACAGACTGAGTATTGTTGATTATTGACTGGCACAACTTATCAATAGGCGCTCCCGGAGCAATGTATGCGCTGCAGCTGAAGTTTGAGGGTAAGATTTGCCCCAACATCTCACGAATTTCCCTACCATGACTGTCAGCCAAATGTTTATTTTCACTTTATCACGTCTCCTGTATTTCTTCCAACAATCACCCATCTCTGCGCTACCCCTCTTCATTACTCCACTTGAGTATTGTTCATTTCTGATTGGTTTCTCCACCTTGAAGGGGCAATTTCCTTTGTGAGATCTTGAATTGCTTGTTGGAGAAAACTGTTAGCTTCCTCTGTGCTACAAAGTTGTTGGCGACACTTGAAAATATCTTTTTCAGAATCTAAGAGATCTTTCTGAGAATATATTACATATTCGTTTTCATTGCATAATTGGCAATTTGGAAGTCTTCAGTTCAATTAATATAATTGAAATTTGAAACGTATCAACGCCAAACTATCTAAATTGAACGGTTGTAAAGGGATGGATGTTATATCTTCTTCACTTCTCATATTAGAATACAGTCTTAAAGTGAACAAACTTTTTTTTCGATTATGGGTCATCTAAGGACCACGAGAGTACTAACTGGAGCTCTTTCTTCTATTGCTAGTCAGTTTCTTCTTCTTCGCCCAAAAAGCCTTCATTCTTGCCGACATTGCTGCTTTTTGCTCCACAGTCCAGATATATCCTTTCCTTCCATCCTGTCTTCTTTCATGCTCCCGAAAACCACCACATTTATTCAACGTCCCATTCCACATGTCGCATCCTCAATACTGAGATTCAATTCCTCGGCATCTTTCAAAACTTCTTTTACCAGAGGACATTTATTTTTTAGCGATAGGACGTAAGTTAGATCGGGAAGATTCTCATTCATCCTGTAAACATGACCAAAATATCTCAATCTTCTAATCCGCATCAGATCAGTTAGCTTCACCCGCCTTTCATAGAGTTCAGCGTTGGATCTCATTTTAAAAGAACCATCAATATCTCTTCTGGGACCTTTAATCATGCGAAGGTTCTTTCTTTTCAACCTGTTCAGTTTTTCCAGGGAGCCTATTTTCGACAAACAGAGTGTTTCTGATGCATATAAAGATTCCGGCCTGACAACTGTATCATAATGCCTTAGTTTGGCATTCCAGGAGAGACCTTTTTTATTATAGATACTCCGGATCGAGTGGAGGGCTACTTCCATTTTCCGAACTTTGAATTGTATGCTCGGCTTGTCACTTCCACTTATGTTAATCATTTCTCCAAGGTATTTGAACTCTGGAACAATTTCCACATGGCCAAACTCCGTATCAACAAGTTTCTTATTTTTGACTCGTGAAATTATTTTTGTTTTTTCAAACGAGATATTTAGACCGACTTTTTCAGAAATTATTTTCAGATTCTCTATTTGCTTCATTGTCTGTTGTTCTGTCTCAGCGAGCATTGCAATGCCATCTGCAAATGCTAGCCAGTCTAGTCTCAACCCTTTTCGTCCAATTTTTAGTTCAGCATTGAATTTTGAAAATTCACGATAAACCTTTTCTAGAGCACAGCTAAAAAAACCTTTTCTAGAGCACAGTTAAAAAAACCTTTTCTAGAGCACAGTGAACAAACTTATTGTATTATTTCTGTTAAATTCTTGAAGCTCTGCTTGTATAATCTTTATGTATGAAAAATCTCCTTTCATTATCACCTAATATTAAATTTGATTTGCAGGATGATGACCACAAGAAAAAGATTGATGAAAAGGAAAGAGCGCAGTTGGAGAAGCGTTACACACTGCCTGACACGCCGCGTGTTATAGTGCATCCCTCAAGAACCGCCAAATCTGGAAAGTTTGATTGTTCCGTCATGTCACTTTCCGTTCTTCTCGACTATCGGGAGGCTGATACAAAGGTCTGTTTCTAACTTCATATTCGTCTATAAATTGAACTATGCTGTAATAATGTATTGGACTATCAATGTAAAGAATCATTTTTTCCCAAAAGAGTTTGCAGACTCGATGATGATTGAAGCTGTGTAAACGTGTAATTCCTATTCTGTGACTTTGTCTACTAGAGCCGCATGCCTGGGTACAGTCCCTAAGGTATAAACTGAACAAATTCAGTATTGGCTTGACAGTGGCTGACTGAAAATACAATAGATCTAAACATTCCTTTCGGGTATACTTTTGCTAGTAGTTACAGCAGGTCAGAGAGAATGCATGGGGGTTCTCAGTATATGTAAGGTGTGATTTGAATCTTCAATTTTCCCCTATAAATGTGAAGAACCTGTGTAGTATAGAACCATTTTGAAGCTGCTGCTATACAAATACCTATCCTAGTGGCGTAAGTTTATCGTACACCTTCCTCTAGGAAAACTGATTCACTTGAGCATCTCACGAAACTAATTACTCTGTTTTCTAAGCCCAAATGTAAGAATTACAGGATTTTCATCTTGGGGGCATTAATATTGCTACGGGTTCTACCTTTAAAATAAAGCTGGCAACATTCGAACGTTATCTACTCAAATTACAACACGCACTAATCAGTTATGTCACACAAGAAAAACAAATAAGAAATAATCAGATCAATAACGCCCAGCTAATAATGAATTTACTATATCACTGTACAAGAACTAATTACTAACTGTCAATGGGACGATCGATAATTTAATAATAGTAGGTGTCCAATAAATTGTTCAATGATGTAAAGAGAAATGTCTAAAAAGCACTTGAACACTACATTTACGAAGCAGAATGGTCTGTCACACTTTTATCAATCACAATAATTGGTACTGTGTATTCTGTCACGAAGAATGTCTACTATTAAAAGTAATTTACCATATAATCTTATCACGAGCACTGTTATGTCTGTTTGTATACTGCCACTTGTTACGAAACGAACGTGAAGGAAGTTTAAACAATAACTGAACTTCTGCTCACCAAGGCATCAGCTTTTATAAGTTTTTTGTAACATTCCAGGGAGCTCGAAATCTCCATAGGCTTTTCTATTTACACAGATTATGTTGTCTCGAACATTCTACATAAACATTTGAGAGTAAGGAAGATAAAGGAAGAGGAGGAAAATAAACGAAAATTGCCTCTTATCAATGTAAAACGGAAGTACTGTTGACACAATGGGCAGCGCAGAAATATGTTCTTTTCTTCCTTACGTTTCCTAACATTATCGATGTTAGGGATAGAAATATTAATGTAAGAGAACTGATGATAGATTTAGGTCCTACGGCCTACGGCTACTACTGCCTCAATGACAGGCCAACAAGAGATAAAGCATGCATTGACAATATCATAAGTAACGTACATACAAACAGTCTTGAAACAGGAATAATTAATCTGGACATATTAGATCATAATGGTCTTTGATTAAAACTAACATACACTCCTCCATCAAAACAGCTTAGAACCGCCAAATTAATAAATGTAAATAGACTTCAAATACTTAATCAAATGTTCTGAGACAATGCAGAGATATACAAGTATTATGTATTGACCAAAAAATTTGTAGATGTTGTTGAGCAGTATAATGGATGCTGCCCTAGAGTTGTTAAATCTTATATTTCTAGCTTATCCTAGGAGAAAGTGGTAATCAAAATCGGCCGTTATGAAAATACTGATTGTGATGAAATTCCCAAAAAAGTATCAAGTCCAGTGTCACAAATAAATAATAATCATATCACTTGAAGTTCAAAAAATTTCACAGTCAATCTAGTCACCGTTGCTCTTAAGCACAGATATAATTTTATGCTTACTGCATAAAAAACAAATGCTCCACAACTACACATGTCACACAATAATACATGTCAACTGACAAATAAATAAATAATATAATAATAATTTAGGGTGCATACGCAAAGAAAGCTGGCAACAAGCCGCTTGAAATCAGCAGCTTGCTTCTTGCGCTTATGAGCGCGGAAAAAGCTTACGGCCGTATACAATTAAAGCTGGTTACAAGCGCAATAAGCCAGTTCCCAGCTGTTTCAAAGATGAACTAGGGGGCACGTGAAATTATCATGATATATTATTTTCGTGAAACTTGGACATAACCTATAGTTTGATTCCAGAGTAGTTGTAAATTTGTAAAGAAAGAAGTAGTGGGCAATAGCCTGTTGTAATTGCATTGATTGTGTTCATTGAACAGTTCAACTTTTCTACAAAAGTATGTAATTCATATACTGTAGTTATTAAGTAAATGAACTTAACTAGGTAAATGAAATTTCAAGTAAATGAGCTTAATATTCTGCATATTTCAAGAATAATTAATTCATATTGACATCACATTGAATTACTTAGTCATGTTAGTCGGCCTATTAATAAATAGTATAGATTTCGAGAGAATTGATTAGAGATGGAAGAAAAACTAATACAAATTCAAAAATATAATTTGGAGGACTTTTTATTTATTCCCTTTTTTTAAAATCGTTGAAAATCAAATCATCAATTTCAATAGTTGCCAATACTAATAAACCAATTGCTTAGAATCGGCTGACCGGTTGAATGAGCGTGAACAAGCGCCGATAAGAATGTTTCCTTCATACTTGTAAGCCGGTTAGCGCTGGCAGCTCGCGCTTGTTCATCAGCTTTCACTGTGTACAGACCCACTTGAAACCATGCAAAGTTTTTCTCGCGCTTAGATTCGCTTCCAGCCGATTGTTTGCTGGCGCCGGAAACCAGCTTTCATTGTAAACGCCCTATATCTCAGCTAAGCAGGTAATGAATTCAATACTTTCCTACCCATGTTACCAATACTATCCAATGTTACCCAATACTATCCGGCCCCAGCTCATAACATGAAGTCCTATGAGGTTCGATCATTGGTCAGGTAGGTACAAGAATAAAAGCCATTAAGCGTATCTACAAATTTTTTGCCAGCTCATGGAACTCTTCAAACTTATATAGTGGGTTATCCAATAAGAAAACTTTGAGCCTATGCTTAAAAATTTGATTTCTTAGATTTCTGAAACTACGAGGAATTGAATTATATAACTTTATACTGACGAATATGAATGTTTTTTGTGTGTTGGCATAGATGTAACGGTTTCTATTTCTAGTATTATAGTCATGTACTACACCCTGTTCATTAAACTCTTCATTAAACAAATTGTTCTTTACATAAATCAGGCACTGAAAGACAAATATTGAAGGCAGTGTCAAAATTTTCAGCCGCTTGAAGCTATCTCTACAGTGAGCTCTTTGTGGAAGCCCACACATCAATCTTACAGCCTTTTTATGGACTTTGAACAACCTAGTACTAGATGTTATTGCACCCCAGAGGACAGTTCCATATGAGAGATGCGACTGAATGTGGGCAAAGTAAACGACTCTCAAAACATCTACACTAACACAGTTCCTGAGTTTTCTGATTACAAATATTCCCTTACTCAGTTTACCTGCAGTGACCTCTATATGTTTGGACCAATTCATACAACTGTCCAGAGTAAATCCCAAAAACCTTGCCTCTCTGTCCTCTTCCATGGTCACCACTCTCCTATTATAGGTAATCCTGGACCTTGTTGGAGTTGACACACAACAAATTTGAATTGCACCAGCTCTCAACCAGCTCAGCCATATCTTGCGATGCCATATACAAGGAATCTTCTGAGGGGGTACTCAGAAATGCACATAGATCATCCGCAAACAAGTAGCTTTTAGCTGTAGGACTTACAATTGTTGGCATGCTAAACTACTTGGCTTGCCAAATATCATGAATGAAAGGAAAATATGAGAAAACAAATATGTAGCTGCTCCTTCATGACTTATTTGTTTGGTATTTTCAAACTGCTGCCATGATCCCATTTACGCAAAGATTCACTTTATTAATTAATATTAATTTTTTTTAGGAACATTTTTTTGAAGTATCACTGTTTGCTGAATTGTTCAATGAGATGCTGATGCGTGATTTTGCGTTTCGCATTTATCGTGCGCTTTTAGAAGCACCTGAGAAGCCTAAAGAAGAAAAAGATGAAAAAGTAAGTTGGTTCATATCTGTAATTATTCATTATAGTATTTATACTTAGCGTACTGTCTGGTTATTTCATTCCATTTTTTTCTGCTGATGTCCACGAATCCGAGACTTGTGCGTAGGAAATTATATGAATGATTACACAAAATATGCCGGGCTGAACGGGAATGAAACCCATCATTGCTGGAGTAGCAGTCACTCAGATATAAGCGCCCCAATTGATTACACGATAGCGGCTGGTAGTTTTGGTTGCTTGGTTATTTGGCTGCCATTATTGATAGTGAATGTTTTTTTCCCTAGTTGGATTTTCTACTATATCGGAAATAATATTGAATATCGAATGAATAATTGATAACTAACTTGAATTCACTACAAGATCTTCAGGGTACGTAATAATTCTTGTAAGTGATGATAGTAATTCTTGTGAGTGATGAAAATTTGGAGTATATTAGATGCAATGGGGAGGGGGGGGGGTGTGCATATTTGTATGTATTTTTAAATAGTCTTGTTTGTTTACTTATATTATATTCAGAAATATGGCGTTTGTACATTATTTTCTTTATTTTTTCTACTGCGAAACCTATATGATTAATTGGAAATGTATTTTTAAATAATGGATTATGCCTCTGCAGTGCTGAAATAGGTCTGGAGAAAACGTGGATTTTATTTATTGTTCAGGTGCAGTCTAAATGTTATCTATTTTATAGTTCTGTAAAGATTTCAAAGAAGCTTCCTTACTTGCAACGTTAGTTAAGCTGAAATCATACACTCGTTGAACATGCTATGCTTACTGGAAGAAGCACTATCTCTATGGACAGACTTTCACTGATATATTTTGTATTTTAAACATTTATGACTTTCCATCTGTTCATATTGATGTTTTTCTTTGGATTAATGCCATCCAATAATTGAAAATAATGACTTTTTATTCAGCAATAATTGAAAACAAGGGGTTTGCAGTGAATGATTAGAAATAATATTTTGTAGTGGTAGATCTGTTGATATAGATATTTGTTGTTGCACTGTCAGGTTATTTGTTATTATTTTGCCTGTTATAATTGTAAAACCAGTTAATTTAATTCAACATTAATAGATCAAAATTATTGATGAGTCATAATCTTAATTGTTTCTGAATATAATTACTTTTTATTGAAATGAGTCAATTAAAATATAGTTCATTAGGACTTAGAAATAAAATTTTGAACTTTTTAATCATGCATTGTGATGGACATTTTTAAACCCAATTTCTGCTATATCATATCAAACTTTAGAAACTCAACGACAAATCTAGTTGAAACTTAACTTTTCTGCTGACTTTTAAAGTACCGTACCTAATTAAGTTGAACCTTGCAGATTCCGACTTTTCTTCCCACTATCGATCATTAACTGAACGCTAAAGACACACTATATATAGTGCTATATATATTTGCTAAATATTTGACTATATATAGAGCAGGATTCTGGAACTACCGGTATGCGATTATTAATTAGACTATTTTCCAATCATATTTCCTGTTTTAAGCTTCATGATCAATTGAAGTTTTATTATTTTTAAAGCTATTCTGAAATCTTATTATGAATCAAGATTGATCAGTACCCCGCAGTCATTTGAAAATAGTTAGTGTATAGAATGAAAAGTTCTTTAGTAATGAATTCCCTTCATAGTGCTCGATTGAAAGTTTGATTGAGATTGCTAATGGTGTAACAACCGAAACTAGAATCTCACTGTTTTCAATAAATGTGGTTGTAACAACTGCTAGTCTTATTATTCCTTTTTTAAATTTATTATGAATTAAGATTGATCACTACCCCAGTTTAGTAATGAATTTCCTTCAAAGTGATAAATTGGAGATTTTTATTTTACAAGTTTATTATGGAACAAGATTGATCACTACCCCACAGTGTATAGTTCAGATATAGCAGGGGTGCCCAACCCCCTCTAGCCTCATGACGAGACCCCCTAAATTTAGCACCAGCCCCCCAAAATCACATTCCCCCCAAAAAATCTATTGTCATTAATTTACATTCTATCCGGTGACTTTGTAATATATTTTTGAATGTATGTCGTCACGTTAAACACGGTTTCAATCAACTTCATCCCCCCCATCAACTTCTTTTTGAATCCCCCCCCCCCCCACCAACTTCTTTTTGACCCCAATCAATGACATATTTATGACAGCAAATTTTATTATTAAATCAACCTATCATTCAATAAATTCATATACAATCAATTTGAATTTTGAAATTGCAGTTATCCGTTTTCATGTTTCAGGATAAAAAAGATCGTGATAGGAAAGAAAAGAAAGATGATAAGGACAGGAAAGACAAGGACAAGGATAAACGTGACAGGGATGAAAAGAAAGACTCGAGGAAAAACGATGAAGATGACGATGACGATGATGAAGACGACGACGATGTAATTATTGATTAATGCACAATCTATTTGAAAATTGAAATATTGCATGTCATTTCACAGAGATTTATGTTATTGAAAAATTACTTTTATTTGACTCAAGTTTGAGCATACATATCATTTACTTATTATGTATACTGTGCTCACTAAGGCTGGAACTAGATAATTTTTTCTTAGACCAACCGGCTACCTAAAGCTGTGCTGTGCTGGGACAACTGTTTAATACAACTAATGGTCTTTAATCAATAGCCGGCCACCAAACGCGGTGCTGGGCTGAGCTGCGCTGTACCGGAGGCCGGCGTTTAGTGAAAACCATTAATACCGTTTTAACAGCTGTTCCAGCTTAAACAGCTCGACGCAGCACAGCTTTTGTGGCCGGTTGCCCTAAATGTTAACTAGCACTCAGACCCGTAGCTGAGCTAGGCCTAGCTAGCTAGGCTGGAGATGTGGAGAACCGATCAAGGGAGCAAACTGGGGAAAAAGAATTCTACATTCCAAGCTAGTTAAGGGCCTGCTAGCTCAATAAATATATTAATACAGAGGTAAACCAATACAACAGAGTATTCAATGAACCGAAAAATTTATAAAGCAATTATTACTATAGAATAATTCACATAAAACAATTATTATTAGTAGTTCTACTGATAGTCAAAATCACCATTTTACTTATGTGATTTCTGTAGATATCATAATATGCTTCATAATTCAGAAAAAATAATTACATTAGCAGCTCTTACAATAGTTCAGTTCTTGATTCATAGATCTCATATAGGATTCCTCAACATTTTCTGTTTTTTTTTGAATATGTTGATTTATAATTTAAGAAAAATAAAATTTTAAGAATTTTTTTGAACACAATCAAAAATACAAGTGAATAATTTGGCTGAGCAGTAACCTTCCTAATATGCATCATATAAAATGTTTGTTGTATTCAAAGTGTACCAACTGTGCAATGCTATGATTTGAATTGCCTAAAACTTACCTAGTTGCTATAGTATAGTGTATTTTGCTATGTAGTCCTATTTTTCATCATAATTATTTCAATATTTGACCCTCTAGGTCCAAAATCAATAGTGATCTCACTTGGACTACGAGGAAGCTATATACCAAGCTTCAAGCGTCTAGAATCTTCCTTTCAATAGCATGGACGGACAACGACACGATTTGAATAAGGCCCTGGCAGGTCCCTCGTAATTAACTATTCTTCGCGCTATCAAATTAGGCGGCTGTAAGAAATTGCGGTGTTGACAGATAAGTGACCATACCAGCAGATGAAAGTAGATAATCGCCAACATCGATGTACGAATTGACAACACTAACCGTTGCGTGTTTTCTAGTCTACTAGTCTGACGCTGGCAGTCAGTTGGTTTGTCATCGTGATCAGTTGATCAGTAATTTTCTCCAACCGCCTAGTTTGATGGCGCGGAGTATATAAAAATTAATTTTAAGCAAATGAGCAATACACAGCTAATAATTTTTATTGAATAAATAATCACTTCACAGTTCCAAACTTCTCCAAGTTTTCTAGGCCATCACTGAAAAATGTCTACAAATTCTTGAGCGTATTGTATTCTTGAGCATAATCAATTGCGCTATGAACTGTAAACTGTAAAATTGTTGATTATGTTTTGCTTTAACAGGATGATGATAGAAAAGACAGGAAGGATAAGAACAAGAAAAAAAGGGAAAAAGTGAAAATGGTAACTGAAGATCCATTTCTTCTATTGGCGTTCGTTTATTTCGATCAAAGTCAATGTGGTTACATCCTTGACAAGGATCTGGAAAGCATGCTGCTAACTTTGGACCTCAACCTTTCTAGGTCACAGGTGAGTTGTCAATTTTAATTTCTGTTATTTAAATCTAAAACATGCTTCTTTCAACATCCTTTCTCAAATAGCATCTAGGTTCTTCTCTGTGTGCTTCTCAAACTGTCATATGGAATATTCATCTATACCTTGAAATACAGGTTGGGGAACGATATATCTCCGATTGAATTTCATTAACTTTCTTTGTAGTGGCGAAGGTGATATTGTGGAAGGTATCCATAATGAATAATACGACGAAATTGTCACAACCACATTTATTAAAACTTTAGAAACTAGTTTCGGTTGTTACACCATTATCAATCTCAATCAAACTAAAAACTAAAGTACAGAGAAGCTATATATACTGAACATGGAATGATACTTAGCCAATAGTAGTCCATGTCCTTAGTCCTGTCTTGGTCCTTAGTCCATGTTCAGTATATATTAAGCTTCTCTGTACTTTGGTTTTTAGTTTGATTGAGATTGATAATGGTGTAACAACCGAAACTAGTTTCTCAAAGTTTTAATAAATAATGTGGTTGTGACAATATCGTCTTATTATTCATTATGAATTTCATTACCACAAGTATACTATTCAAGTTACAATTTTCAAATTCTTCTTGCAACGTTGTTTAGTCCATGGAAATTATATATCGCTTTTGTTATGACTTTAAAATTTCAATATTTTGTGATTGCTGGCAAAGACCATTGCACAAATGAAAATATAATATGTTACTTTTCGCGAAAGCAAACAGTGTTGCAGTCACACAGGGAAGTTTTATACTCGTTTCTCTACTCATTGGGCTCATTAAAGATTGGCAATTTTAGGATTACATCACCAATTTAAATTTAGTGGATTTGTTTTGGAGTATACGCAATGTTGTTCCCACTTTGCGTACGCTACAAAACTTTGAACCTTTGAAAGAAAGAAATATTTATTGCCAATCAAAACAAAGTGATACAAAATGAAAAAAATGACAGGTTCGTATAGTGAATATTTACATCAAAATGAAAAAGCTTCCACAGCTAGATAATTAATCTTAATATTGGAGTTGCCAGCAAAACAAATGTTTGAGCGCTGGCAACGAGTAATCAGTAATATATGAAAATGAGAAAAATAATTAATGAGAGAAACGTAAGATGTCAAAAGAAAAAACGAATGGCTTTTATTTTACCCAAAAATCAGTTTTAATAACTCAGGTTCATCAATGTGAATTTCTCTGAAGATTAGTGTCGAAGAGTCATTATACACGATTGCGACATTGAGAATTGTAATTGCATCAATGTATTTCCAAGTTGTATGTTTGACTTCTAAGCCTATGAAAAAATGTTCATGAACAAAAATATGTTATTCATAAAAAATAAGGTGACATATTGTGCGCCACTCTGAACATTGTGCTTCTTAAAATCTAGATATAATTCCGTAAAACATCTTGAAGCATCGTAAACATCTTATTCCCTTATCGATCCAAAGGTTTTGCATTTTAATAATGTAGAATTATAATCTTATACTGTTCGAGTTAATGAATATGTCCAAAAACCTTGAAGTTTTGAAGTTATAATTTTAATTTTATATTTTATTATCTATGGTAAAAATATAATTGTCGATTTTGACGGTGGTGTTGATTAACAATTGAGTCACTAATAATTTAGTGCTGTATTCATATCACAGATAAAATGAATTTTAGTATTGTATATAATACAGAATTATTATGTTGCAGATCAAGAAATTGATTCACAAGGTTTCACAAGGAACTATTTTCCATTACCGCAATCTAACTGACAAACCAAAAGTTGAAGATAGAGACAAAGAAAATGAAAAGGAATGTGACTCGAAACCGAATGGAGAACAAAAAAATATTGACGTCGAAAGTCTAGCAGCAGGTATGCTTTGATTCATTCATCCAAACGTACATTTAGACGTTTCCACAAATCAATTCTACACTGATTGACATTTATTCATTCTCCAAGTACATGTTAGCTCATCTCAGCATTTTATCCGGTACTAAATACATTAGTTGCTCACGTTTTTCTCAGTAAAAGTCACGTGTGCAAATGTGTTCTCAAAACCTTTAGCCTCGGTTTCCAACTACGCGGATTCGGACAAAACGAACAGTGGGCAGACAGGACAGGACACCTATATCGAAAGCATCAATTACAGTGTATTTCGGCGCTGTCCGTTTTGTAAGATTGCGCGTAGTTGGAGAGTTAAACAGCACAAGCAGCATTTGCTTGAGCCTACCAGTAGTAGTGAGAGGTGAGAGTAGAGGAAATTATGCTCAAATGAGATTGAAATATTCAAATCATTTCATCATGTCTACACTTCCAATAATATTATGACTATTATTTTGTTTAATACTATAATTGTGTAATAATAGTGAATCGGAATGTTGATTTTTAATTGTTATGAAGGTTATATTATTATTTTTACGTTATGCTGTTAACATTGAGCCTCTTTAACTCTGGAATAATTTTACTGCAACTGTTTGTTGAACAAGTCCTGAATTGATTTTTTCCAATTGTGACGAAAGATAACTTTTAATTCTCAGACACAACCTTCAGTCCTAACATAATTTCTGATTTGTATTGCGTGGTGGCATTGGGTAGCCTGACAAAAAGTCAACTCATCATTTGTGAGCTACTAAAAAACTTGGCGACTAAGCCTCTTTTACAAGTCTAAGGGCCGTATTTATGAACGTTCCTTCATGTATCTTGACTCGAGGACTTGTGAAATGCCTCTATTACGTTCAACGAGGTCACAAGCTGACTCGCCAGCGAGACATCAGTGTCAAACCTAACCTCGAAATATGATTCCAGACACCAGCAATCATAAATTACCATGGATGAAGATAAAGATTATTCATCTTAATAAATAAGAAAACTTAATAAGTTACTGTTGAGTAATTATTACTACACCAATATCCTCCATATTCATATTTCATATGAAATTCGTTGAAGCTCTCACTGTACGAAGTACATAGGGGGGGGGGGGGAGAATTATGAGAAGGCTCTGTCCGTCCGTATAAAACTTCAGAGAAAATTCTACAGGGGGTACAGGTACCAAATTTTCAGGAGGTAGTAGACACCTCATAAGAAGAAAAAAGAAATTGAAATTGAGTTCGTCGGTCCTCGCTGAAGGACACAAAAAGGAAAAATCTTAAAGGAACAGCTGGTAGAAGTTAACAGTTTTTAATCATATGGCAGGTCCCTTAGCAGCGAAATTTACGCTGTCAGGAGCGCACAGTGGCGGATCCGCGGGGGGAAAAAGGTAAAATTCCCCCCCCCCCCCTAATGCAGAAGGAGAAGTAGAAAAAGAAGAAGAAAGGAAAAAAGAAGAAGGAACAAATGGAAATGATAGTAAAACAGTGGACAAGAAGTCAAAGGATATAAATTGGTAGGAGGAGAGAGATGAAAATGAAAAAAGACGAAAACGGGTAAAAAGGAGGGGGAAATAAGGATAAAATAAAAAGTAGAAGAGTATGAGAGTTTCAAAGTTGCTGACAAGGGAGAAAATTGAGACAGCAATGCCTGACCAACAATTAATTTTCTATTGAAAATATTGTGTACTACAGTACTTGGTCTGAAAATGATGCCGGTTTTGAAAGGTTTTTCTGGATTACTATTTTCTGTTTTTCTGGCTGAGAACTACTATGGCAGAAAAAGTTGACTTGTTTTACTAGCACTGCTTTACATTCACTCAGATAATCACACTAGAACCTGAATCTTCAAAAATTTGTTGGGATATTTTGGCTGAATGAATAGTTTTCCAATTGCAAATAATGTATGTAATTTTTCATGTAAATTTCATTTTTCACCAACAGTTTGTGCCAGTGGCGTAGCTATGGGAAGGAATCAGGGGGACACCCCCCCCCCCCCCCTAGACAAAGGAAATTTGGAATTTTAGCAGGCTATTGTGAGACAACTTTTGGCAAGATTAAAAGAGGACTCGTTAAAAATGTGGTTTTGTGGGAATTTTATTTTAAAAATAAGGTTGAAGTGTTATGTTAGAAGAATTAATGCCAAGAATCACTTGAACTGTGGTTTTAGAGAGGTGATTTTCAAAAATTTTCTCGGGGAGTAAGCCCTACCCCAAACCCCCGTTTTGGAGTAAAAAGCCATGTGCATTGCTTCAATTTATCGTTAGAGGTCTACCATTCCAAATTACAAATTACTATTGTAATTATTATACCGAGAGTCTAACCCTCCCAGCAACATCATTGGTCATCCCCCCCCCCCCCACCATAGACTGACCCTGTAGCTAAGGCACTGCTTTGTGTGATGTTACGGTACACATTAAAAGGTTATTAACATTTGTGTTACATTATTTTCATACTTTCTAGAAAGAAATACCTCATAATGTAATTATTTTTCTAATAAATCTCTATTGTTTATTGAAAAATAGTTTTATAGCAGACAGTAGACAGTCAAGAGTCCAACATTTTTGGACTAAGGATTTAGGGTGATCATGATCAATGATTGTGATATCTCCGTGAATGTAAAGCAGGGCTAAAAAGGAACAATGGTTGTCCCTGGAAACAAGAACTCTGTTTAAAGATGAGTTTAAAAAGAGGATGAGGGGATTTTTTAGAAATAATTCTTCTGTGAGAAACCTAGTCAGCTCTTATGATTCATATTATCTATTTAAAAAATATCTTTTAATTCAAATGATGTCTGCTGTCTTAACCAATAAAATATTTTTTTATAGTTAAGTTCATATTATGAACATTTCAATGTGATATTCCCACTTGATGTTTATGTGAGGCTACAAACATTAAATAATTATGGGGTGAACTTAAATTTTTTGCTATATTAATTATTATCCTATTTACACTCAGAAATTATATTCTATTTACACCCATTAGTTAAAGTTTCGGGTTGCTTGGCAGTATAGGACGTGAATGCTTGGCATTTCATCATGAATAATTTCGTATTAACAGTACGTGATTAATTAAAGATTCGTATTAACAGAAGTGATAGCCGCGAGCCGTAGCAGGTATCTGTTCAATCAGATAGATAAGCTGTGTTCTAAGCTAGGTTCTGTTTGTAACGGTGACCGATTAGATTGGCCAGCAAAAAATACACTTATCTGCTGTAAAATCACTTCCCGGTGGTTCGGAACCCACCTAAAACTGTAGGTCCAACTCATCAATCACCATCATCCAACTCATTACCCACGCACAGGTCTCAGACCTATGTGAGCTTCATCATAAAAAAAATAGTATGTTTAATATTACATCACAGGCAAATAGGCGAACAATTAAATTTGGAAAGTTTTAATTGAAAATATCCTTAAATTCCCTTCAAAGACCCACCTGGTGATCCCCATAGCCACTTAGATATTCCCCCCCCAAATCTGCTGCTGGATCCGCCCCTGGGAACGCAAAGACTTTGCATGTACCATGTAGTCGGAGCTTTGCAGTCATGGGAATCTATATAAATAAAATTAGAGTTTTGTCTGTACATTTATCAGAATTATATATTTTTTGGTTATTTTTACGGTTTATACATTAAAGAAGCCGAAACAAGTCTTATCTCAATTTCTGCCTGTCTGTCTGTCTGTCACGGCCCTGAAGGCATTTTACGTGGCCTTCTCCTGAAAAACGAGAGCATCGATCGGGATTTAAGTTATTTAACAGTATTGAAAACTTTATTGACAATGTCTTTAGCTATAAAAAACTAAATTAACTTTTTTTTAACAGAATAATAAACGTTTAAAAACAAAGTATTGTGCGATTTTGGTTACATTTCTTCTAAGTTTTATTACCACATAAGAATGTATGTATGTTTCCAGTAAATTCCAAAAATGCTGAACCGATTTTTATAAAATTTTCAGGCATAATGTAGAATAGTCCCAAGATGGTTCTTGTGAAGGTTGGGAGTTCAAAAGTTCTCGCTGAAGAACACAAAAAGGAGAAATCTATCCTTAAAGGAACAGCTCATAGAAATCAACAGTTTTTAACCATATGGTGGGCACTTAGCGGCGTTATTTACGCTGTCTACAGACTTGTGTAGTCAGAGCATTGCAGTCATGTAGGAAACATATGACTGGTGAATCAAAGCTTAGCTTATGTTTCATCCATTATTTTTTTGGTGAAAAAAATTTCTAATTTCAATTTATCCAAACAAAAATTGACATTTTAGGAAGGTCCGGTTTGTGCTAGGCTCTTGGGAATTCGCCAGGTAGCACTATTATAACTAAAATACCGTTGCAATGCACAGGTGAACCGCTAGTCAAGTGCTGAGGTTAGGTTGGATATATATATATATTGTAACGGCTTCCTGAGGGACACCTGGGAAAACAATATGAATTAAAATGATCTCCCCTTCGAGGCCTTGCGTCTATGATCGACTTACCGATCGCAAGTCTCGGGTTCGGCTGCTCAATGTGTGCCCTGCAGTCACACGCTACTGCAGAGGTGCGACGAAAATCCTGTAGGAAAAGGCTATCCAAAGGCCTGAGGATTTCGCGGCAATCCTCCACAACAATATTACCAGGTATGGAGGATGGACGTATCACTCGGTGCAGCTATATGTCTCCTTGGACCACACCGAACACCAAGTAGATACCCCCAAATCTCCACCCTGACAACACGTCTAATTATGGAAGACAACCACAATTTCCCCCTGCTGATGGCCTGAACAGTATAAAAGAATATGTGCTAGACGAAAATTCCGCCTGAACACAGTATAATGGCTCAAACTGCCAGAACTCACCAAGCATAAGGGTAAATGATGCGGAGACTTATTTAACAAAAAATTTGACGTGTATTGAAAAATAATAAGAAAATTCAATGATAAATAATAATATAGTATACGGTAATAAATTTTATATGAGTGAAAAAGAATAAATTAATCTGATAGTTCTTTTAAGAGAATATGCAACAATTCTTGATTTTTCTGTGTACGTGGACGGGATTCAGCTTGGTGGAAAGCAAGACTTGGAATTTGCACAGCTTGACACAGCCTATATTAATTTAAACTTTCCCTTCTTTTATGAATCGCGCACACACTTGGGGCCCCTTAAAATAAAGACTCACTTGACTGTTGAATGTTGTAGGTAGCCTTTGTCTGACCGCAGGTGTAGTGTAGTGCTGCTTCTCGCGATTTTCGGGAACTCGGATTTTAAAACTTTGAAATGAGCTGGTCTAAATTGAAATTCTGATCTTGCTTGGAGATAAATTTTCCGGAATTTTAACACAACATAAATTACATTTAACACTAAAATGACAAATAATGGACGACTTAGTCCTTTTGGAGTCTGGAGAGCAAGTTGTAGTTGTAACAGTCGTCCTTCATGAAGAGTGGTTACTGTTATCCCCACTCTTTGCAAAAATTAAAGGATATGGCGCCAAATTTGGCGATGCTCAACCCATGTGGTTATAATTTAATTGAAGAAAAAAAAATTGAATAAAACGGTACTATTGCTTACATGGGTTGTGATAAATTATGTAAATAAATTTAAAAAGAACCAGATATGCCAAAAACTAATTTACAAACAGAAAATTAACATTAAAAGTTTACATAAATTTCGATTTTGATCATCGACTGCTGAACAAATCGATAATTATAAGTCCACGTGGCTTTGGACTGTGGCTTTTTACAAAAAAATCAAATTCCAGCCAATAATAAATAAAAAATACATTTTAACACATTTTAAATTCGTAAAAAATAATGCTGAGCAAATAGATTTCTCTGTACGACAAAGAATTATAATACTATAGGCTAGTGATGGTGAATCTAACCTGAAAAAGGTTATCCTGCAAGCAACAACAGATTATACATATAATTTTACGAGAATGGAAGAAATCCAGGTATATGCTACTTTTTGACACAATAATTTAGCATATTCCTGCTTTTAAATAACATTTAAAGTCCCTTAAATATGATTTATTGCCATTTATCACATGTAGCTTCGATAATATCGAAGCTATCGCTATTATCGCCCGTATGACTGTTAAATATCGATGCTCCTGCTGAAACAGCTGACTTACTTGTCGAATTTGTTACGGTAGTGGCGCCGGTTTTTAAAAATAGTCCTCACAATCTTATAATACGGTAACTCTTTATATATTTGAAATAGCTTCTTCTCCTCCAATTATGATAAATTTTGGTGGTTGCCAGCCATCCAAAAAGTATCGTCACAATATACTGTATATATATATATATTGTCAGATTTTGCGTTATATCAGATATATCAGATTTTGTGCGTTCTTCTTTTTACCCCTCATTATCTATTGCAATACGGTCGGGACAGTGGGAGCATCCCCTTTGAATTTAACATAAGGTAGATTCATTCCACTTCTTTTTTTTAATAATGCAAGATGAATGTAGTGTAGTGAGCGTCATCTAACAGCAGGCAGCAGAACTTCGCGTTCACTTCAACTATTGCCTTATCCAATATGGTTACTGGTGAGACGAAAAGTTGACAGCTTGAGAATCAAGTTATATAAAAGTAAATAATAAAAGTAAAAATAATTTTAATTAGTCAAATATGCAGTGAATTACATTGCAATTGTGTAGAAATTGAATGTTACATTTATTTGATTTTGATGAACCATTGTGCTGTCATAAAAATGAAGCCGAAATATTATAGAAAATAATCTGAAGGAATGCGCCATGGCTAAGAGCTGATTTGAGATACCAATTTCAAGGAAATCTTGACTTTCAAGTTAAGAAGAACTCCAAGTGAGGTTCATTTAATACAAAGTTCAATTGAAGTGGAGGTAAGTGTACCAGGGTGAGTAGTGACCGGGAAAAGTCAGGGAATTTTTGAATTCTGGAAAAATCAGGGAAAAGTCATGGAATTTAAAAAAAAATATCGGGAAAACTTTGTAGTAATTATATACCTAATACTAATTATAGAAAACCTCATATGAAATGCTCCAATATCGAACTTGAAATGCGTTTTTAGATGGACAACCAGACAAATAAGCTAGGTAGACTAACAAACATAAAATTGTTTTGATTATTCGCCAAGGTCTTTTTTGTTTTTCATCTACATAAAACCCAAATACCCCTGATTCACTGCCTCATTCATCAGCGTTCCTCAAAAACCACATGGCTAATTAAGTTGAAATTTGGTACACATGTCCTGTTGGGGCTCTAGATGCATGCTAAGAAAGAATTTTGAAAAATTCCAAAAAATTCGGCCAAAAGTGAAAATTAAAATATTAGATATAAGAAATATGGAGTTGTGAATTGAATAACTGTGCCCGTATCCATGAATACAGATGATCAACAAACAGAAGTGCTGGATTGATTCACGATTTTGTACGAATTTTAAACAACCCTCTAGGGTTCAGGGGGGACTCTGTCCTCTGGCTAAGGCAAGCAAAGTGAGCCTGCTGACTAGTACCTTATATTGGTCAGGGAAAATTTTAATAAAGATCAGGGAAAAGTCAGGGAATTTTTGTAGCTTACTTTGCTAGTCACCCTGTTTACTAACTGACAAGTCAGCAAGTAGCAACACTACAAGCCGACCCACAATTTTCCCCATATACATAATATGCAGTTACAAACCAATGATCGAGAAATCAGCTGTTTATTTAAGAAAGTTGTAAAACAAATAAAATCTGACCCTGAAAAATGGTTATTGAATGTACAGCTGGCAACAAAACACCAGTTTTTATTTGCACAAAATCAAAACATAACCAAAAAAAACGTTTGACATAATGGAGACTATAAGACATCGACCAGGATGGCCAAGAAGAGGAGGCCAATGAACTTTTAACTGGTAGACACAAACGAAATACAAATAATACTTTTGTCATTGATGCCAAATACAGCAAGCACCCTTCCTTGTTGGGTTTAAGTGTGTTCTCCAACAGCCACCTGAAGATTTCACATTCAATTTAGGACTGTTGGATAATCGCTGCATAAGCTGTTCCACATATAATTTCAAAGCCGAACAAAAAAGTGGTGATCGCCAATCTTTCAGCCTTTGTTGTCATAAAGGAAAAGTTATTCTACCAACATTACATGTTTCACCTATAATTCAAAGACTACTTGAAAATTGTGCATCCATGGACCTCTCCCAAAAGCGGATATCTGTGAGAACATAAGTATAATATATCATATTGAGAACATAAGATTGTTCAACGCGTCATTTGCAATGGTTAGCTCTGAGTGTCATCTGGATGACAGTGTTGCCAATGGTGTCTACAACTTCAAGATTCATGACACAATCTATCACCGCATTGGAGGGCTTATCCCTCACAACATTCATCATCTGAAATATGCTGAGTTATATTTTTATGACGTCAAAATTGCAAATCAAGAAAGACTCAATGATGCAGCAAACCAAAACTGTGACCTGCAAGTGATGAATGAAATTGCTTTACATTTGGCAGTGGTAAATCCATTCGTTCAATCTTTCAAGATGATGCGCAAAGTTGTTCAAGAAGCAGCTCCAGAAGAAATGGCAAATGTTAGAATGTTTATTATGACTACTCCTAATCAAGATTCTAGATGATACAATGATGCAAGGTGCACTGACATTGCTGCAATCTTTAAAGCTGACAATGGTGCTCTGCCTGGAGAACAAAGTAGTGTATCCCAAAGCTGAACAGCTACGCTTCGTTTCTGTTTTGGAGCCATCTCTCGATCCAATGGCTTATCTGCTTCTGTTCCCTTATGGCGAATTAGGCTGGCACCCTCATATTCAGCATTCATCAGCTAATGCAACTGCTCAATGACACAAGACTATACTGCTGCAGTTTATTTCATATCAATTGGCTATAAGCGATGGATTCAGCATCTTGCACAGATCTGCAAAACTTTTCCAGCAATTTGTTGTTGATGCTTATGTGAGAATTGAAGGGACTTGCTTGCAATTTATTTGGCATAACCAGTCACAGCTTAGAGTTGATTTATATTTGAATGTTACTGATTATGTAAAACAAAGGGCATCTGATGAGAATATGCCAATCAGTCAACAAGTCATTTTGCCATCAAGTTTTATTGGATCACCCAGGAACATAAATCAAAACTACCTTGACTCCATGGCAATGGTTCAAAAATTTGGCAAGCCCTCGCTATTCATCACCATGACATGTAATCCCTGTTGGTCTGAAATCTCGGATAATTTGAAGATTGGTGAATCTGCTAATATGCGACCAGATTTGGTTGTATGTGTGTTCCACTGTAAACTAAAGGAACTCATGTCAGACCTAACGAAAACTCAAATATTCGGAAAAGTTGTGGCCTTAGTTTATACCATCGAATTCCAGAAAAGAGGATTGCCTCAAGCCCATATATTACTCACTTTGGACCCCAAAGACAGAATAAGAGACTTCGCTGAAGTTGACAAGTACACTTCAGCTGAACTTCCTGATCAGTTATCATGACCGGTACTCTACGATTTAGTGAAGACTCATATGATACATGGCCCATGTGGTGAACTCAATCCAAGCAGTGTGTGTATGGTGAACGGTGTGTGCAGCAAACATTTCCCGAAAGAATTCAATGAAACAACAAGAAATAGCTGCAATGGATATCCATTATATTGCAGAAGGGACAACAATATCACTGCAGAAATTCGTGGGAAAACAATTGATAACTGGTATGTTGTCCCTATAATTTGTTCCTCCTCATGAAATATAGATGCCATTTGAACGTTGAAGCTTGCACGACCGTGAAGAGCATCAAATACATCTTCAAATATGTTCACAAAGGATTTGATTGTGCTACTGTCAAGTTCACATGCAGCAAAGAAGTATTGAACCAATTAGTTTATGACGAAATTAGTTCCTACTTAAGCGGCAGATATGTTGGATCAACGGAGGCTGTGTGGAGAATTTTTGAATATGAAATGCAATACCAGACCCACACTACTGTTTGCCTTGACTGCCATCTTCCTAATCAACAAGTTGTGTATTTTCGTGAGGGCGGAGAAGATCAGGCAGTTGCTAATCCAAGGCAAACTAAACTACAAGCATATTTCAGATTGAACCAGGTTGATCATGAGGCACATATTCATCTCTACTATGAAATACCTCAGCATTATACTTGGAATGAAAGCAACAAGTCTTGGAAAAAGCTACAACGTGGTTCTGATGAAGTTATGTTGGCTTTATACATTAAACCTGAAAAAACTTAAAGCTTTTCCATCTTTGGTTGTTGCTTATACATGTGAGAGGAGCCAAATGTTTTGAGGATATGCGAACATATAATGGTGTGATTTACAATAAATTTGTAGAAGCTGCTTATGTGAGAGGAATCGCATCAAACGACAACGAATGGCGAGAAACGTTATTAGAGGCTTGCCAAAACCAGACGCCTTATGCACTGAGACAACTTTTTGGCATAATTTGTGCACTTAACATGCCTACTAATGCATTGGCGCTTTGGAAAGAATTTAGAACTCCAATGTCTGAAGATTATGCCAGACAAATGAGAGAGGATATCGCGATTAACAGAGCACTCATTGACATAGAAGAAATCCTTTTAACAAACAACACATCATGCAACCTATTGGGACTTCCAACGCCGTCTACAAATTCGTGATTAGAGCACAAGTTTGATGTTATGGAACAAAACAGTGTTTTTGAAGAAATGTATGCCAAGGCGAATCAAGAACAAAAAACCATCATCAATACAATTTTGTTATCTGTCCAAGGTTCATCAAATCAAAAAGTTATCTGTCTTTCTGCTCATGTGGGATGTGGGAAAACCTTTGTGCAAAAAGCAATTCTTTGCAAACTTCATTTACTCAATATGTCTTGCCTCCTGTGTGCCTTCAGTGGAATTGCAGCAAGTCTACTAGATGGTGGGCGCACTCTACATCATCGGTTTGGACTTCCAATTCCGATACTAGAGAATTCAGTGTGATCCATAACTGTGAACAGTGCTAAAGGTGATGCTATTTGTAACAGTACTTTGATTTTGATTGATGAAATATCTATGTGTCCCGTGTACGCTTTGCAAACATTTGACCGCCTGTTCAGGGACTTTTGTGACTCTTCTCAGGTGTTTGGTGGCAAAACCGTTCTACTTTGTGGAGATTTCCGGCAAACACTACCGGTTATTACTCGCGCAAGTCATGCGGTTACCATCGAAAATTGCGTCAAGTATTTTCCCGGTTGGAATCAAATCAAGCAACTTAAATTAAGCACAAATATGAGAGCACACAATTCCGAAACGGAATTCATGTCTTTCTTGAAAAATTTGGGAGATGGCATGCTGCCAGTGGAGCGTGATCTAGGAGAAGACATAATCGAGTTACCTAATCAAATCATTTGTGTCTGCGATACAATTGAAGACATTTATGGTTCAATTTCGGAGATTATTGAGACAGATGAAATCGTTGATCGTGCAATTCTCTGCCCGAAAAACAAAGATTGTTCTTCGCTAAATTCAACAATTTTGGAGAAAATACCATGCCAATATACAACTTATTATAGTTTTGACACAGAAGACGGCAGCGACTATATCAACTACCTGACGGAATTCTTGAATAGTTTATCAATTAGCGAACTTCCGGCTAATGAACTCAAGTTGAAGGAGAACGCCGTGGTTATGTTGATTCGTAATCTTGATACAGCAAAAGGTCTAATTAATGGAACAAGAATGAGAGTCAAGAGATTGCATCATAATTAAATTGACTGTGAAGTATTGACTGGATTTCAAACAAATAGAAGAATCCTTATACCACGAATACATATGCGCTCATCCGATACCCTGTTACCATTTAGTGTCCAGCGCACACAGTTCCCGATAATTGTGGCATTTGCTATGACCATAAACAAAGCACAGGGCCAATCTTTGGGTAAGGTTAGAGCAGTTCTCCCAGAACCGGTGTTTGGTCATGGCCAATTGTATGTCGCAGTAATTAGAGCCCGATCATTTGATGGACTTGAAGTCTACATAAAAGATGGAGAAAACCAAGGCAGACTTCATCGTGACAACCGTGTTTACAGTCACAATATTGTTTATAGAGAAATTTTATAAGGTTTATTAATAAAGTAATTTTTATCATTATTGAATTAACTTGATTTTTTTAAATAGTAACACTTAAGATTAACTGCCTACACGCATTGCTTGACAGAGTTTCTCCTTGACAGCGCACGATTTCGTGCGCCAGGTACGCTAGTTATTAATTAATCCATTTTATAGACCTAACCTACTGAACTTGCCGGCCAAACAGCTTAAAGGAACAGCTGATAGAAGTCAACAGTTTTTAATCATATGGCAAGTCCCTTAGCGGCGTTATTTACGCTGTCTTTGAACAGCAAAAGACTTTGCACTTTGCATATATAGGCTACCGTGCAGTCGGAGCCTTGCGATATGTAGGAAACATACAACTGGGTATGATGAAATGTAATTATGGCAGGTTGATGACATCCTGTTAACCAATGTAGCTAGAAATTTGAAATGCAGCCTCAGCGGGAGGTGGCGAATAATAAAATAAAAAACCTAGCTTCTACCCTTATAGTCGTAAGAGGTTTAAATTTGAAATGTTTCTTCATTCAGAGGTGGTGATTAAGAAAACAACGAAGCCTCTATGATCAGCTGGAAGAGCCCTAGGACTAACTTCTTTCCTAATTTGAAATGTAACCTCAGCGGGAGGTGGTGAATAATAAAATCAAGGAGAATTTTTATGAGAACGCAGCAACGCGCGTCGGGCTAGCTAGTATTAATAAAAATTAATGTTATTCAATGTAAACTATTGGTGTTAAATTATTATCAGGAGTCAGACCTCTGTTGGGGGAGCTGAGTTGGCTTTTAGTGTTACAGCTTGTAACTTTGTGAACTTGCTCTGTCTTTAGATGCATTTCGAGAGTCCCTCAAGTCAAGACACTGAAGGAACGTTCATAAATACGGCCCTAATACGAATCATAACAATCAATTCCCGATGACGAACTGAGAACCCAGGTGACCTAGAGTAATAAGAAACATTGCATTGCATCAAGACATTCAATTTCATGATATTCTTACTTCATAAAATTTATCAAAATTATCACCTGAGTAAAACCAATGCTTTAACTCACAGGTAATAGGAGTTTGCTGCCCATTTTCCGTTTGGACACAGCTGCTTCTGTGGCGAAAACAACCATCAACGATGATTCAAGCATGTCTGAAACTCACTCTTCAAACGGTAGGTGAAATAATTCTACAATGATGTTCATTCCTTTTGAGCTTAATTTTAACGAGCATTCCAAACTTAAGTATTTTTTTGTTATCTTTGAGACAGATAACGTGGATTCAAATAATATAAAAATGTTCCAATTTTACTGTGCTTGATGTATGACAATGCTCCTTTATTGCTTCAACTGTTTGTGACGTATTTGTAATATTTGTCAGTCAATTTGTGTATGGCTTGCCAACTCATTCTTGGCAGTTGTATGAATGTTCGTTGTGCATCTTGGCACTCTACTAATGACCACTCTTCTATGCTGGTGAGATGTTCTCACATTGACAAATGACTAGTTCTTAATACAGCCGCTTGAAACTCTGTAGACTCTCCGTAACCCTCCGTTTATTGTTTAATAATGTTATAAAATTATTACATTTTTAGTTCAAGAGTTGAACGATACAAGATTTGTTTTGTTTCTTGAATATTGAAAAATAGATTGCTCAGATAAAAGAAGAATCATTATCTATATTTTGACTCCGTCATTCCTAATTCAGCAATATATTTAGTACATTCGATAATTCGAGTAAAATTCTTGATAACTACAGTGCTATACAATCAATCAAATTATAATTTTTCCTTATTTATTTTCCATCTCTTCCATACTTACCTAAATTTTGTGAAAGTTTCGAAACGAGAATTTTTATTGATAATGTGATGAACATTTTATTCACTTTTAAATAAAAAATTGTTATTCAATCAACCCGTATTGTAGCAGTAATTTATTTATAGAAGAAATATTCTTACTATTCTAACAAGGTTTATATCAATGTTACAACTATGTATGTTTATTTTAATGCGTTTCAGCTTCATTTAATATTTATTTTGTTCAGGGAAAATTCTGTACAAAGGAGCTTTCCTTGATATAGAACAGTTGATGAGTCAATTAAGTAGAAGTGAGACAGCTAGAACAGAAACTGAAAAGCACCTCGCCAAATTGAGAAGTGACTATGGTGAGCATGATCTTAATCTAGAATTCATTCTTGTTTTTCAAACCGATTATTGGTGAAACATCTCTGTATAAAATATTCCGTCTAGAAAATAAATTCATTGTATAAAATAAAATACCCTATTAGAATAGGACATTTAAAAATGTGATATACCCACCCCTTTTAGTTGGAAGCCTCCTGGTCTTTACTTTTTTAGTTATTATGTGTAATTACTATACTATAATTATCTTAAACTGTACTGCAAGTTGAAATTCTGCCAATTTTTTGAATAATTTGACATTGAAGTTGTAGGCTATATATTAGACTCGAACAGAATAGAATGGCTGCTTTTATTTTCCTTGAAGAACACATGTATTAAATGTTGTGTATTTCTTTATAGAACTGATTATATGTATGGTGGTAATTATATTATTCGATTCTATTTTTTGGTATTTATATTTGTATTAAGAATATTTTTATTAATTGTTATACCTGATTTTAATTTGTTTAATGTTAGGTTGACAACTGTATTTGCATTCTGCCTTCATCTTTGTAGGCGTCCACGCCCATGCGTTCTATTATTTGTTCAGCTTTGGAGTAGAATAAACGACGTGTCTCAATTCAACTTAATAAGGCTCTATCTTGCCTTTTCTCACAATAACAAAACCTTCTGATTAAAAAATAAGAGAAATTATGTTTTTGCACTATTACTAATTACATCAATTTATTAATACACAGTGGTCAAACTAATATTTACTAGTTACATGTGTGGCTTTTTCGTACATAAATGTTGAGGTAATATTCCTTAACCCTACTTTTTCGTACATTACCTCGCTTGCTCTTAACCCTTAAGACTAGTGATTTTTAATAACTATGTTATAATTTCTCTTTGATTGAAATTCGATGAATAGATGAGTATAAACGTATTATGGAAGAGTCATTGGAGCAATTAATATACAGAATAATAAATTATTTATACTCCAACTATAATTACCATATACTGTACTGCAAGTTGAAATTTTGCCAATTTTTTGAATAATTATCATTGAAGTTGTATATTAGACCCGAACAGAATAGAATGGCTGCTTTTATTTTTCTTAGAGGGCGATGTTAGGGCGCAGCCGGGCGTATTTTGTATTTTAACCCTTAAGATTAGTGAAAAAATCAATTATTTGGATTCTGACACTAAATAGATAGTGCATGTCGATATTTGGTCACTTAGCATAAGATTTCTCTAAGCATTACAAATTTTAATAAATCAATAAATAATTCATGTAAAATTGTAAGTGCTTATTCCGTTTTTATATTAGTGATTTGTTTATTATTTGGTATAAGTGTTTTCTTTGAAAATGTAGCACGATCAAGATCTATTTATTACAAGGGATGCACCTGATCTACAATCTGTTGAAATTTTTTAGTAACTGTTTTTCTAGAATTTTTAAAATTTGTCAATAGAGACATGATGAGCGTGAAAAATATTGAAGAGTTATGCTTAAAATTTCTATTATTGAAAATGTTATTCTTCAATGGATAATTGAGTTTTCCGAACTATTTTGAATTATCGATTTTGAGTAATGATGTTAAACACTTTTATAGTATTAGTTGGTTTTAAGTATTTAGTTGTGGAGAAATGTTATATATTAGAAAACTATTGATTTGATGTGCTTTATTTACATGGTTTAGGTCTAGGGTTTGTCGAGATTTTTTCATTTTTTCATTTTAAATTGTAAGTGTTTATTCCGTTTTAATGTGAAGAAATAATAAAAATTATAAATTCTCTTGAAAGTAAATCTGCTCACGGATTTAATAATTTGAGTACCTTTTGTTTAAAGAAAATTGCTCTTTATATTTCGGATCCGACAAATCTTACACATTACCGTCCAATTAGTTTGATAAATGTAATTAGCTAAAGTAATGGCAAAGATAGAATGCTACTGTATGTTATCTGGAAGAATTCAATATCATTAATAAAAATCAGTTTGGATTCCAATCTTGAAAATCCAATGAATATATAATAACAAAACGTTTGTAAATAATAACGAATAACTTCAGTAACTGAATGAAAACTTTGACAACATTCCTAGATCTATCGAAAGCCTTTGATACCAACTCTCAGTTAAGACTATCATAAAAGATGGAAAGCTTAGGAGTTATCGGTTTACCACTAAAATTGTTTTAACAATGTCGTTAAATTAAATATAAGAAAGTGTAACATTTTATAATTTGCTGATCACATTGCATTAACCTTTACTGGCAAGTCATGGTGAAAATGTTAGTTTCAGTCGAAAATGGACTCAAATTGGCACATTCCTGGCTTATCGAAAATTTATTAACTCTCAATAATAGTAAAAGTGTATTGTGAAATTCTCTAATAATGCCTCCAGTCAACCACAACCTTTAAAAACTATAAAATTCCATCAATCAACTTGTAGCAATCAAAGACTAATCAGCTCTTGTCCTTTTACAAAATTCACCAAAAAAACCCAAAGTAGAATATTTAGATATCTTTATAGATCCACATTTAAGATGAGATGCTCAAAACAACAATATGTGTTCAATACTAAAATTTCTCATTAATTTACAAATTCCACCAAATTAAACAACTTGATAATGTAAAAATATCAAACTGATCTACTTTTCTCATATTCGAAATCTGTTCTTTAATATGTGATACGGGCCTGTGGTGGAGCTGCGAATAAACATTTTACAAAAACATTTTGTCTGGGCAGACCCAGACTATCCAACTAGGGATTTATTCAATGAATTCAAGGCTTTGACAGTTCGACAGCTTTTCACCAAAAACCTGATAAGTTATTGGATATTTAAAATAAATGGAAACCTTTTTTCAACTTCGTGTATCTCCTTTCAATTTACGCCCCTCGCAAAACCTATTTGAACATGTCAGAATGGACTTGAATGTGTGCAGACAATTTTATTCTATTTCCAATAAGTTAATAAACCTTATTCCATTACCATCTATCGAAAATTCAAGTAGATACATAAATAAGAGGCAAAGAAATGAAATAGAAAAATGGATAGTTTTATAAAAAAATAGTGAACTGTTCTAACTAATCACTATTGTTTCTAAAAAATTCTCTCAATTTAGACAAGTCTCTTTACTTTCTATTTTTTTTCTCTCATTGAAAATTCCATCTTTTCCAACTTTCTCACTCTTTTCGTTCCTCTTCACTCTGTCTCTTATTTTTTCGTCCATAATCTACATTCGAATTTTATGTAATCTTCTATCATGTTTAAATTTTTTTACAACTCACACATTCGCCCAGGACTATCCTCTGCAGGCATAATGGGTTCTAATTTTGTTAAGACTTTACCTTTTATTTGCATATTGAAGAATCTAAATAAATTTGATTTGATGTTAATTCTTTGTTGAATGTTTTTCCAGCCTCTTTGAAAGAATACTCAACCAAGTGTGAAGTGAACTTGAAGGACATTAAAGCTGAACTGAAAGGAGTAAGAGAGAAATTATCGAATAATGAAACAGGGTATTCGAAAATTGAGGTAACTCACGCTACATTAAGCATTTTCTATAAAAGTGTTGAAATAACTTTTTCATGATTGTCTTCAAAATTTGAACATAATCTTCATTCAATGTTTAAGCCAATATATACCCAATATAGCCACTCGTAATGTTCCCTTGTGGTACATGAAAGAAATGAAAGAAAGTTAACGAAAGAAATGTTCTACAAAAATAATTGTATTGCATCCCATATTTCCATTCTATAAATTTATTCAATTTATATTCAAAATCTTCTCATTCATATTCACCTTACTGGCATGAAAACATGTATAGTCTGTTTCTTAAATTTATTTTCATACTTGAGTCTTAAATAAAACTACTAAAATTCTGTTACAGGCAAGGGCCAATCAGTACCTTGAAACCTTGGTAGATATCAATAAAAAAATATTGCCATTCATTCAGAAAGATGTGAAAGAAGAACCAACAGAAAAATCATCGAAGGTGAATACAAAAGAATCTTCTGAAATTTCTAAATTGAAAAATGTGAAGGTTGAGGAGATGTAGGAGGAAAATCTGCAAGACTTCAGCGAAGTAAAGTGTTTAGCCATCCAGTGCGATTGTTAACAGTTTCTACTCAGGGGTTTTTCACTTGTAGATTTGTTTTTGTCATTTGTGAGGGACTTGGAACAGAGAAATGCTCATTTCATTGATGTTATAATATTGATGACGGTGATTTATCATATCTGAAGAGAACAATACATAAATCATCGTAAACAGGATCACATTAGGCCACTCAAAAGCAATAATAGTAGATCAACGTGTTTCTTAACTACTAATGCGTCTGTAATAATTAACGCTCAAATTTAAGTACATCTTGTCTTTTGTTCTAAGTCATTGATGAGTTTTTAGACACTGGTGACTTTTTCGTGATTTATCGTTGTGTTAGCTGGTTATTTGAGGTTTTTGTTTCAAAACCAATTCTGAAAACTATAAACAACAGCTAACTACATTTGGTTCAGTGAACACTTCACTCAATGTTCACTCTGAACGTATTTATATTATGAATATTTATTTATATTTATGAATATTAAATTTTTTAAATTATAAATATTTATTTAAATTATATTATCATATTTATTCAGTTTTGTTGTGGCCTTGTAAACAGATATTGAGTATGGGAAGTGATAGTCGTGAGCCGTAGTAGGTATCTGTTAAGTCTGATAAGATGATCTACGAACTCTTGTTTGTGATTGGCCAGCAAAAAGTACTCTGTTCTCCGTTGTAAAATCACTTCCCGGTGGTTTTGAACCCACCTAAAACTGTAGGTCCAATTCATCAATCACCATTATCGAACTCATTACCCACGCACTGGTCCCAGGCCTATGTGGGCTTCATCCCCGAAAAAGTCATCATTTTAAAAATTGGTAGTGTTATATTGTGACTAGAACTGTAACAGAAAGCAGTAACTTATTGTGCTTTTATATGTTCTCCTTTTTCATATGTTTGTCGCCAATCGGTTTTTGTTATACTGCAACAGTTTTTCATGATTTACATTAATTCCAACCAAGTGCTGCTCTGCTCATTTATCAGAATAACAAACTAGTCATCGCCTCATTATTATAAAAGCATTATATTTGAAAATCAACGCTTTTTTGAATTATTTTTATGCATTATAAAATTATTGTTAACTAGAAATGTTTACAAGTATGGATTCAACTTTGTGATTTAATTTGTTCACTAAAGATAATGAATACCACTTGATGTTCTGTTGATTTCTAATAAACTTTTCTAAACCTTATGATAGATTGACCTCGACTAGCAGACATAATATTGTGGATATAATATAGTTAACAGTATATTTTTTCTACTTTATTACTAATATCAAATATAAGATGAATTCATTTCCCATGTTATTCTACATCATTGACAAGTTTGCAATAAAGATGTTTAGAGAACGTGACGTGAAAAACAATTATTTTAATTCTGTACATCGTCCCAATAAAACACCTTTTCCTATTTCACTATTCATATTAAAGGGACTATACAGGGTGTTCGGAACTCTAAAAAGTAGCATATCTCTGTTAATTATTGGCCAATCTTGAAAAATGAGGTATCGTTGGATTTGCAATAAAAATATCTAAAAAACGTTATTCTAGTCAAATTTTGATATCATCAGCCATTATTAATTTAATCCTGTTCAAAGATTTTAAATGGCCGCCATTTTGTTTTTTGATGTTGGAAAATTTTGATTGATTTTTTAAAGATTGTTTTAATTGTTATAAAGCTGTTTGCAAAATTTCAAAATTATACATTCAGAGGTGTTCGAATAAAAAAATAATGAGTGAAAAAACAAAATGGCGGCTGTGTGAGTAACTGGGGATTTTAGAAAATTTTTATTATGATATTTACTTTTGTTATTGGTCCAGAAACACTGCCTAGAAGTATTGGTAGAGAGTTCCGAAACATCCTGTATATTTATACAAAGATTCTGTACTATACCAATATACATCTTTTATCAATTACATGTGGTATAATAGTGGGAGTAAAAAATGCTAAGAATAAAGTTTATTATTACCTTAGCTATAATGCAGCGTATGTGATTAATTTAAAGTAAGCCTGTTAATAAGAACATTTTTAATAAGGAATTAAATAGCCTATGCAGACTCTTAGAGTTTAGACGTTTATACGTAATACAATTGCCGGGTCTTTATAAATGGCAATGAAAAAAATCAATTTAAAGTAGTGCATTATTGAAGGCTCTTTATTTGCATTTATTTCACATCTATCTTACATTTCTTACTTTCGTCCGGCGCTGATGATTCCTTTAGAACCCTGATCTCGTCAGAAACTTTATTCCAACCAGAATGTCTATAACCTGAGCTCCCTATCTTCTAATGTCCATGTCACAAAGGTCTTGTTTCACATCATCCAATCATTTAACATTTCAATCTGGGTCTTCCCTTTGGTCTCTGACCAACAATTCTTCAGCTTTATGGGGACCTGTTCAGGCCCGTGCTGGACCCCTTGTTAGGGCGGTGGACAAGCATGGCCAGAGGGCGCCAGCTCAATGCAGAGGGAGGACTAACTATGAGGGGGGGGGGGTTCTGGAATATAATAATCATAAAGTGTTAATTGCACATGAGGAAAGTAACAAAAACGAATATGTTCATAAATGTAATGTTCTCTGATTGAATTTACAAACAAACCTGAAGTAGTCTTTTTAATTCGGAGCTGGAGTGGCAAATATAATCGATAACGGTGTCCAGTGGCGCAGGGGGGAGGGCTTGGGGTGCCTTAGCCCCTCCCCCCTAGAACTTGAGGTCCTTAAAAAATTGTTGATAATTTTCAAGAAAATTCATTGTAGGTATTACCACTTTTTAAGTAGAATAAAGTTCATAACTGGTGGCTTGACGTAGGGGGCTTTTGGGCTCAAGCCTTACCTTCCCAGGCCCTGAAATACTTATCAAAATGTTGATAATTTTAAAAAGAATTAACTGTGTAATATGGATTCCAGGCTGTACATTTTACCCTTGTTTAAATAGGATAGCGGTTATAACAATACCGTTACACTATTGAGAGGTATATTATGAGAACCATAGGTGGAAATAGAGTTAGTAACCTGGCAGAATTGAATTAGACGAAGTGGCTCGGCTTAGATAACAAAAATAATTCGCTGACAATCATGTAATGTAATACAAGATATCTAGCCTCTAGATCCTTCTGAACCTGTAATAAATTTAACATTACAGTAATATTGTAACTTTTTGGAGGGTGAAGCACTGATAGTTCTGAGACCTGTGCATGGGTTATGATTTGGATGATGATGATTGATGAGTTGGATCTACAGTTTTAGGTGAGTTTCGAATCATCGGCAAGTGATTTTATAGCAGAGAACAGATTAATATTTCTTGGTGGCTGATCCACTCGGTCATCCTTACAAAGAGGGCCCAGGAATTTGTTGCTCATCTTATGTGACTGAACAGATACCTGCCACAGCTCAAGCCTATAACTTTCCTAAAAAAGGTACAGTATATGGGTGTTTGCGAAAAAATTCCGTAAGGAATCTGCCAGATAGCAAAAACTTATTCCTTCGAAAACGCGTCATTACAGAAATACAGATAGCAGAAGAATGAAGCTATTTTTCTCAGTAATAAATCAATAAATTGGTACTCATTCAGAAATGTTATGCTTCTAGAGCCCTCAATTAAATGGTTAATTGAATACATTTATTGTGAAATGGGCTGAAAAATCAAATAAAACAACCGTGATTATGGAGTTATTCTATGAAATACGCAAAAAAGCCAAACGAAGGTGTTTTTTTAAATTGAAGTGTATGAACTTGGTTATTGATTGCGAATAGAGCACCCAGAGATCATAAAATCAGAATTTAAATTGGATTAAAACACACAAGAATAGCAAGTGTGAAGCATCTGTGCAAAATCCGTGCACTTGGATTCAATAAAACTCGACTAAGCTTTGGAATCGTTCTTAACAGGGCTCAATTTCTAAATTGAGAAGTACTGGAGCTGTGACCCATGTACCGGGGTTTGAGGGTATGGAATACCCCCCAGAAAAACGGGGGTCCGGGGGCCCTCCCCAGGGAAATTGTTGAAAATTACACTTGAATAGGTGAATTTTCTACGCATTTGACCATGGTTTGTAATGCACATATAATATTACATAATATACAAAATAAAAAGATTCAGGTTTTTATGAATAAGGTCTTTTAAACGATTTTTGACGAAAATTTGAAAACCATAGCTACAAAAGTCAAAAACATAGCCTAAATTTAAAAAAATTATAATTTCCAGCTAGTTCAGATCTGGTTTAAAATAAATGATTCTACTGTATTATTGATTTAGGTAGCCGGAGCTCCGCTCCAGCGTCCTAAAAGGTAACGGAGCTCCGCTCCGGTGTGCTCCGGCTGAAATTAAGCCCTGGTTATTAACTATTAGGTACATTCAAATTTAATTAGAAAAAAATGATTTCACAAGTTTTGAAGGAGAATTTGAAAGAGATTTGGTTCATTGCCAATAAAATTAGTTTAGCCATTAAGCTGACAATAAAAAACGTGTTTTCATGATCATTTTGTAAATTTTTGTAAAATATCCCACCAATTCAACGATTAGGTAATCTCGATTTGCGTTCAGACTAGAGAATTTCACGTTCACTTTATTACCCATGCAAAAGTCTCAGAATGGTGTGGGCATCATAAAAAGGTATAATAGTAGATCTTTGTAGCACATTTAGCCAATATTATTTTAATTCAATTTAATTCACATCACCTATATGAAGGCCTTAGTTTTCTGGATTTGTGATTGAATAGCTGCAATCTCTTTCACCCTCTTTATTTCTGTAACAAAGCGTTTCCGGGTCTTCATTGATTTGATTTTTTTATCTTCATAAGAAGATGCTTATGCAGTCTGGCAGAACTTGAACTCTTGAAACACTCTGTACAAATGACACATTTTGTTTCTCCATAGCTAATACACTTTAAAAAGTCAAGTAATGAACCCCCTCAAGGAGCTTTATCGGGCAACAATCTTGTAAAAAAAAGCTCAGAAAAATCCCAATTTTACCCCAACTTAAAAGCCAAGACGTGCTTATAATTGGAGTCTCAAATCCGTTCTTAGCCAAGCTAGGTACAGAGCTGTCTTGAAGCCGTTCTTAGCTTGTTGTGTTGCATCATATTTTGATTTCATTTTTTAGTATAGCATCGGCTCATAATAATAAAATAAAATCATCATATTCCATTTTTGCATCATTGCAATGTAATTCACTGTATATTTGACTTTTTGAAATTATTTCTACTTATTTTATAGTTCTAACCTTACATATTTTTTGGCACTAGGATAGGATTCTGTTTCTAAAAAAGAATGAATGAAGTTCGTTGGTCTGCTGGTAGGTAGCGCGCACTACACTGCCTCGAAGCTGTATTTTTAAAATCCAAAAACAGAAAATTATAACTTAAAATATATTAGTGCGATTATAATTACTTAACAGTAACTGTAAATTTACATGTAGTATAGTATCTTTATCTTTTCATGTATGTTATTTTATGTTTATTAGTGCCTGATGATATGACACAATTTTAGGTTAGCTTGTGACCACGTTCAATGTAATAGATTACAACTCGGTCTTAGATATCTCGTGCTTAGATCAACGTAAGTCATGTTCATAAATACGGGCCTTAATGTTGTGATATAATTGATGGTTTAATAGTTTAATGAACGTTCTAGAATCCAGGAGTATGTAACTATTATTCTAATTTACCTCACATTATTTCAGCTCTCATTCTAAAGGGTCTGCCAGTGTGCTTAGTTGTGAATCAAGGTTTTTTGGAAAGTGACAAACTAAAATTGATCATGATAAATAAATATTTATTTCAACGTTTCATATTAATCACATAGTATAAAAATGCAAAATATCGTTAACGAGTTTGAATCATTGATACAATTAGAGAATACTCTCACTAATTAAAAAATTAAAACTATACAACCACTTATATGATTGACTGCTTTCTATTCTCTACAAATTATAGCAAATCATAGGGAAAGCTTCGATCGATTAAATAGAATATTAATGCAATATCATATTTACCAACAAGAAGGCACTGATTGAAAAAAAATAAAATGCATTAAATTAGTAAATGCAGTATATATGCACCACGAAATGAGTCTATGATTTATTAAATAGTAATTGAAAGTGAATTCGTTGTGGGAAACTCATTCTATAGAAAATAAGAATATAAAAAATAATATTTTGGAAATCAAATTCATCATAATAATTTTTATAACATAAATATTAAGGTAAGTAAAGCTTTAATTTTTCAATTCAATAGAAATCTTTGTGCTGTTCAATTGCTTACATAATAATTATTGGAACAAACCTATTAAAACTACAATAATATTAAGCTAGCCATAGATTACAATAAATTTATAACGTGTCGATTTCTAGAGGTGAAAGAGTGAAGTGTGATTGTCACATTTTTTGAGTCTAGACTCTAGATAACAGTATTCAATAACAGTTTAAGCAGAGTAGCCTACATGCTGCAATTCAATAAACAGCTATATTAGCAGCTCAACAGAAATAATAAGTATATCAGTTACACAGTAAGTGTGATAAAAAATGCAATAGTTGAAAACTGCAAAAATAATTTTGTTATTTAATCTGCTCAATGCAATTCGCTATCAAACGATATTTTCGAAATGAATCTTTGGTACATTAGCTCAGGCATGCACATACAACAGGAAATAAGAAACTTATTACATTTTTAACTCTTCAAAAATAGTTTGACAAAATGAGACTCAATATCCACATCGTGTTTTATTTTTGTATTGAAATTATTGAAATTTTTCTTACAACACGATGCTTCTCTTTATTAATGGTGTGTTGCCCAATTTATAACGATGTCAATACATCATATAACTATTATATTGACGAATTATAATGTATCACACGAGTTATTGGCAGTTCCAAACATTTCTTTTTCAAAAAGAAATTCAAAAGAAGAGCTCATTCTTTGCTATGAATTAAAGTAGGCTCCGGCGTCTATGCATTTATTTATCACATACAGCTCAAGTTCTTAAAATTTTCCCCATGTTTGCCCTCTTAATACATCATTGTGAAACATAAAATTTAATCAATGACCTACAGAAGGAAACCTAAAAATAGTAATTGTAATTTGTTTTACGTGATATATTTACTATTTAGTCATCTATAGAAAATAAATGTAGATTTTGAGACAGTAGATAGTTGTTAGTGTATGTTATAGTACATTAAAATATTGTAGTAGGGACGGTAGGCAGTTATTGTGATAGTTATTATTGATTGTATGTTATTGGGCAGTATGCATTGCTTGCGACTTGCGGTAGGCTAGCTAGTACTCGTCACCGTCCTCGACCTCGCCTTCAGTGGAATCGACTCCAACCTCCTCGTAATCCTTTTCGAGAGCGGCGAGATCCTCGCGCGCCTCGCTGAACTCGCCCTCCTCCATTCCCTCGCCGACGTACCAGTGCACGAATGCGCGCTTGGCATACATCAGGTCGAACTTGTGGTCGAGACGTGCCCACGCCTCGGCAATGGCCGTTGTATTGGAGAGCATGCACACTGCCCTTTGCACCTTGGCCAAATCTCCGCCGGGCACCACGGTCGGTGGCTGGTAGTTGATACCCACCTTGAATCCGGTCGGACACCAGTCGACAAACTGAATGGTGCGCTTTGTCTTGATCGTTGCAATTGCCGCATTCACGTCCTTGGGCACCACGTCACCTCTGCAATAGTCGGCATACAATCATCATTAATTTCAAGTTTGACAAACTTCATAACAATAAACTTTACAATAAATTCCAAGTGTAATAAAAACACGATCATGTATTATAGAGTTTGGGCAAAACTATGTTGAAGATAAAGCTAATGCTTACCTGAACATTATATACATCTGTCTGCTCTGTAGCACATTGCATTTAGATCAGGCAGATGCATATATAGTGTGTTAATTTTAGCATTAGTGTCATCTTTAAAGTAGTTTTGCACAAACTCTTACAGAATAATTGAATATTAACTTTTTATGTGAATTCAACGACTTGCAGTCAAATATTCATTAAGAATAAGAATAATTTACTTACTCTGTAGGCCGAGCGCTTTCGAATCTTTGAGATCCATTTTCAGAGGCGTGTTCCTTGATCATCGATGTCAGTTTTTTGGTTAGAATTGTGGTTTTTGTAAAATGTGATTAAAAAGTTTGTGTGATTTAAAATTTAGTTGTTCGTTGAGGATGTTTTGTTTATTGTGTGTGGTGTATTTGTATATTTTAAATTGTTCCAAGGTGTTGAGTTCGTGTCCTTTAGATTTTATATGTAGAATGTGTAGGTTGGTAGTAACAAAACATCCTAAAAGAACAACTAAATTTTAAATCACACAAACTTTTTGACCACATTTTACAAAAACCACAATTCTTCTAACCAAAAAACTGACATCGATGATCAAGGAACACGCCTCTGAAAATGGATCTCAAAGATTCGAGAGCGCTCGGCCTACAGAGTAAGTAAATTATTCTTATTCTTAATGAATATTTGACTGAAAGTCGTTGAATTCACATAAAAAGTTAATATTAACAATGCAGTTCGTCATGGAACAACAAATCCAGGAGAATAATTGAATCAATATAGAGTTAATTCAAAGAGGAATTATTTGAAATGGACTTTGTATGAAAAGGTTTAAAATATCCGTTATTCTACATAATGATCTTTGTGATGCTGATCTATTTCTAGAATAGCTGAAATGAATTGTTGGGCATGTCAGTTGAAAAATTAAAATAAATAAATGATTCTGCTTGTTATAATTACCCCAGTAGCACACTTTGTTGGCCCAACGATGGATTATTTTCGGCATGGGAGGGAAATGGTTGGTTGGCATTTTTGCAGTTGGGCCAACAAACCAATCGTTGGGTAGCCCACGTTGGCAAATCCAACCAAAACAGACGTTGGGCCATCACAAGCTAGTGTTGGCAAATCCTAGGTTCAGTGATATTTATTCAAAATTAGCAGGTAAACGGGTTAAATGAAAAAATCTTATTTCCGTAGCAAAGCACGGGGCTTTGCTACGGAAATAAGATTTTTTCATTTTTAGTTTAAAACATTTAAACAAATATATATATTTTTTTAAATTTATTTTTTTTTTTTTAATTTTTGTACTTTTCGCTATTTTTTTTAATTATTTTAATCCTTTTTCAATTCTTTCAAATTTATTTTTTTCATTTTTAATTTTTTTCTTTATTTGAATTTTTTTTTGGTTGATGGAGGGAGGTAGGGGGGTGGAAGAGTTGCTAGAAGAAGGGGGGGGGGTTAAAGAAAGGTCAATGTTGTGCTAGAACCGGTAAAATATACCTTCTGAAATAATAATAATAAAAGATTAATCAGTGGATGTAATTGTTTTGTCAGTTGTAAGTAAAAATATTAGCTAAATAGCACATCTTTCAAATTTTTGCACAAAACTGCGATTGTGCAGTTTTAGAAGGCTGTCATTTACATTTACATCCACATTACAGTACATTATATTTTCATTTTCTTAGATTAGAAGTATTACCGTAGAAGGCCTAGTAGTATGCTATAAGCCGTGAATAAGCTCATTCATTTATTACAACCTGTTGGTACAACAGGTATCCTCAAGTGGCAGTCTATTTTCAAACAAATCAATTGTACTTTAGATGCATTCTGTATCTGTAGCTGGGCCGCTTAGCGCAGTTGGTTGGGACGTCGCAACTTCAGCTTGCTGTCTGGCATTTATGTGTAATCATTCACCTGATTACCCACGCACAAGTCTCGGAATCATGTAGGCATCATCAGCAATGGAAAAAATATAAATTTCAGTTTTAACTTAAATTTGGGCTTGGAGATTTTAATTTCAGTTTTCGATTGTGTTTTATCGCAGCTCTACATTGTTTGCAATCAACACTGAAAGTTAACAACAAATCTAAACCCAAAGATACATGCCCCCCCCCCCACACCAGAAAATCGACGCAGCAAGGGAATGTCTTCTGACTTTAATTCAATGTACTTAACTTAGATTGACAGTAATGATAAATTGAGTACCTGTAAAGCATACAGCATGCCATGTATTTTCCAAGTCGTGGATCGCATTTTACCATCTGATTAGCTGGCTCAAAGCATGCATTTGTGATCTCAGCGACCGTCATTTGTTCGTGGTAAGCTTTTTCGGCGGATATTACCGGTGCGTAAGTTGCCAATGGAAAGTGAATTCTTGGATAAGGCACCAAATTTGTCTGAAAATTAGAATTAAGGGCTCCATAGTTGAACGTTTTCAGGGAAATGTTAATGATTTGAATCACTTCATATGGTAAAATGACTAGGTAAAAGATCGCCAATCTTCATCCCCTAATAAAACATTTTAAATTCTTGATTGATAACACTATCTAAAGGCAACTATAGAATGATACTTATTATTCAGTGAATGATATCAAACCTTTCATAACTTCGAGCTACGTCTATCAATATGAACAAGAACTCATCATCCATTTTGTATTTTCTGGTCCACTTGTGGTTTGACATTAATTCAGTTCTAGCTCACTTGTAACGATGAACGTGAGTGAATTTTCATTAAATGCATTTTTTTCTCAAGTACGGTAGCCTATAATGATTTATTTTTTATTTGTATGTAAAAAATTTTTAGTTTTGGGATTGTAAATTTAAACAGGCAACCTTGTGATAGCTCTTCTCTTTTTTATTTAATACATACATGGAAAAACTCACAGACATAAATAGAAAATCCATTAAGAACCTTATTGACATTTTACTTTAGAACTTTTCAAGAATGATATAGGCTAATATATCATTATTGAAAAAGATGTTTTTTTTTATTGAAAATTTCCCTATTCTATTCAGCACGGCCTGATCATATTAGGCCTATGTCTTTTTGTTGTTCTGTATTGAGAGAATACTTTTGATCCTTGACTTTACTATTTTATTTGTAGTAATCTTAAAAGTACAAGTAGCTTCAACAATATTGCTTCAATTATTATCTACTGTATTTGGCAGCCACGGTGGTGTATTTCGGTTAGGGCGCTTATCTCTGATAATCCCCAACGGTTTCCCGTTCAGCCTGGAATATTTCGTGTTATCATTGACCTCATTATCAAAACACAAGTCTCAGATTCATGTGGGCATCATCGGGAAGAAATCGTATTCATTTCAGTTTTTTTTTCAGTCATGTCATAAAAGCTACATGCCTCACTAAAACGTTTCCTGGAGGTATTTTACCTGGAATTCTGTCAAGTCTACATTCAAAGCTCCGTCGAATCTCAAAGAAGCAGTTATCGACGAGACTATTTGTCCGATGAGCCTGTTAAGGTTGGTGTAGGTGGGTCGCTCAATGTCCAGGTTCCTCCTGCAGATGTCGTAGATGGCCTCGTTGTCAACCATGAACGCGCAGTCCGAATGCTCCAAAGTGGTGTGTGTTGTTAAAATCGAATTGTAAGGTTCAACTACGGCTGTTGACACCTGTACAAGTCAAAAAGAAATTTTAGAAAAGAAAAAATTGTAATTTAAACTTCAAGATATAAAAGCATGAGTTGCAGAAAACAATGCATGAAAAATAATCAGTTTAGAAAGAATAACTCGAATTTCCTGGTATAAAAAGACAAGACATCTCAACTTGAATTAGAAGGATTGATGTAGAACCATTGAAAATAGAAGTTTGATGTTACAATAATTGTACGGTATGGTATTCAATTGGTACAAAAAACTTATGTGCTATACAGTAGCGTAGCCAGGATGAGATTTCGGGGGGGGGGGGGGCCAGGTTTGAAATGATAAGGTTTGATATACTAATATCTGTGACTATTTTGAGTCCAAACCCTTGAATTGGAACTAACCATACTTAACTTATGTACTGAATCTAAAAATTAATAGAATGATAATAAATTGCATTTCAAGTTTATAAAAATACAATTCAAATAAACATGAAGAAAACATACCTTTTTATAAGTTTCATATAATATAAATATGTCATTAGCCTAAAACGCACCCAACCCAAAGTTTATGAAATCGGAATTTTTGATCATTGCATAACTTACCGGTATACTGATTTTACATGCTTGCATAGAACATGCACTTAATTTAAATTTTATAAATCCCGATTCCATGAACTTTGAGTGCGTTTAGGCTAGTGGGTTATACTGAATTTTAACTTCAAAACTAAATTTTCTACAAGATGAGTTTATTCAAAATGTGATTTATCAATAATTAACAAAGTTAATTCACTTCAAACTTGAAAAATTGCGTTTTATCTAATGCAATATTTCAATAATTATGGTAGTCACAGTTGAAAAATGTTTTATTCGATTTCGTAGCTCATTTTAAATCAAAGTTATCCATTTGAGCACCTAAATAAAGAGTCTACAAGTTTCTATATGAGTAAATACTGAGAAAATATTTGAACAATACATTATAATCAATCAACAATCTGACTATAACTGTAGCTATATTCTATTACACAATCAGGTTTCTGTATTCCGTTCGTTATAATACTACAAAACAGATAGAACCCTTCGGCTTTAATAAGTCCTTATCTATTAGATATTTGAGAATTTTTTATTTCTGAAATTTCGGGGGGGGGGGGGGGGGGCCTGGGCCCCATGGGCCCCCCGCTGGCTACGCCACTGGTGCTATATGATTTCTGGCCTAATCCCGTAATAATTATGGAACATTATTAAAAAAAAATGATTACAGCAATTAATTTATTAAACAGTAGTTCAATCAAAGAATTAGCAACATTTTATTTGACATTTCTCATTTAATAGACAATAATGGACAGACAATAGACAAATAGTCAAATAAAATGTGGCACCGTGGTGTTTGATGGGTTCATAGTATCTGGAGCTTTCCAGCCACAGATTGTTGGGATTGAAAAGGATTATACCCTCATGGCCTTCTGCCGGATTTACACAGCTAGATATATATGCCGGCTGCTGGTTTCAAAAAGCAAATTCTTATTTCTCCTTTTATAATGTCTACTAGACTTGTCTAAATTTCCAAACTTTTAAAATGTTCTATTGACATAACAGACTTGTTTCAAGTGATCAAGTAAATTGAAAAATGAGATTTTTATAAAAGATTGAAATAAAATATTACCTAATATTATAAATTATTCAATAAATAGGTCTACTATTGAATAAAATATTCTTTATTCCCCCCTCCCCCTCTACACTCAGTCATCATTTACACCTAAAGCTATCTATAGGTCTATTTGAAGAAATGAAGGAATGAGAGAAATGCAGAAATTAAAGTCTTTTGTAGAACATTCCATTTTGGTAGTAGAAACAGAACGTTGGTGGTCCCGATACTGATTCCGAGTAGTCACATTAATTTAGGCTACTGGTGTATTTTTGCACTAATTGTAACTATTTGAAAGGGGCAGACCTGGCACAATGGCAGCCAAGTGCATCGTCCACACCGGTCGACCGAATTGCCGCTAGCAATTACAGAGCGCAGCGTAAAACAAGACCGGTACCTTCAGTACACTGTTTCAGGTATGTACGCTGCTCCGCTTTTAATTATTATTGCATTGCACTGAGCACGCAGAACCTTCAGATAGACCTATGCCGTCTCCAACTCCGGCCAATTAGTCTTGACCACACCGTCATATCATCAGTACGGAAACAATATTATTTTCTGATCTGCAGCAGGCCACTATACTGGACTTCAAGCTCCGATGGACATGGAATCACGTTTCAGACAGAAATTAATTCCGCTAACGGAGTTGCAGAGTAAACGAGTAAATTCCCATGAGGAAATTTCAGGGTTGAATAGTCTTGTTGGAAAAAATATGTTTGATTTTAGAATTCACAAACAGGATTCCCAGATATCCAACATTATTCATTAATTGATTGATTATTACGAGGAAGCCCTTTAGTACAGTGCATTGGCCAGTCACTCAGCTTCCTGATTCTGCCAAGCACAATTATTTTAACAGTTATTCTACTACTTGTCTGATTTATCCATTTTTATTTCCAACGTGGGCTATAGGCTATTACTGTGTATAACAAAAAAGTGATAGGCGGGCTCAGTTACATATTAAAATTAATAATTATCAATCAAGAAGTGATCAACACTGGTTTATTAATATCAATTAATCATTAAAAAAAAACTCCCGTGTTTCAGAGGACACGTTAAGCCCGTCGGTCCCGGCTGCCTAAAAAGCAGTCGTTGAGTCAGAGGCCCTGAACTTTGTTCAGGTGTGACCTGATAACTAACACCAGACCTGAGCCAGCCAGGTCACTCGATATTATTTTTTATAAGAATAAATTGATTGATCTTATCATTCTCAATTTAGTTTCAATTGCAAAGGACAATTCAGTTTGAAGTGACTGACAATTAAACAAACTGACAAATATACAGAAACAGAAAATTTGTCCTGTTATTCATGTAAGATAAGATAGTCTGTTTTCAATAATATTGAATTCAATTATGATGGAGAAGTGAATTAATTCAAGTATAGAGAAGAAGAGAACTGAAAAAAGAACCAATTTTACATTGGATTGAACAGACTTGTAAAATTCAATTGAACTATATTGATTTCAATAATGAGATTGTTTTAAATAATCAGGTCTAGGAAAGAAGAAAATAAACAGTTTCAGGCATGGAAATTAATTAGAAGACTTCTAAGCAATGTTGAATTAAAGATGATACTACTATAGGCGACCAGTGTATCTGACATTTCTCCTTAAGGTCCTAAGTTCTGTTCTTCGCTTTTAGTTCTTCATTTCTGTTTCATCTCAGCAATTTCTTATCATTCTTTTCCTAGAAAAAAATCGGCATTTTCTCAGATGAAAAAATAAATTCATTTTTATCTTCATACAATGAGAAATGTATTGCTTACAAATTGAATTTGATTGTTACGATCATTTATAATTTATTAAAATAATTCTTTTTTATAAACTATCTTAACAGTTGCTGGATCAAGTAGCCGAAACATTCAAGTGCTAAGAGCCCATTGTTTAACTCACCGAATTATTTTTTCTTTATTTTCATGCAGAGTTTAAATATTTTATTTTTTATAAATTTTTCTAGTTATTATTTTTTAATAGATCATGAATGATAATGAGACTTGCCTGAGGTGCAGGGTAGATGGAGAACTCAAGTTTACTCTTCTTGCCATAGTCGACCGACAGCCTTTCCATTAGGAGCGATGTGAATCCGGATCCAGTGCCACCTCCAAAGCTGTGGAACACGAGGAAGCCCTGTAGTCCCGTGCATTGGTCACTCAGCTTCCTGATTCTGTCCAGCACTATGTCCACTATCTCCTTTCCAATGGTGTAGTGTCCTCTCGCATAGTTATTGGCAGCGTCCTCCTTCCCAGTGATCAGCTGTTCGGGATGAAATAGTTGTCTATAAGTGCCAGTGCGCACCTCATCTGAAAAACAAAACAACTAAACAAATTAATATAACAATGAAAAAAAATTCACCAAGTCTGCGTTCACACTACGTGCCAGAACACTGTTATATGACCAAGTTGTACAACTTTCTACAAAGGAATGCAGTTTCAAAAATCAAAGTGTTATACAACAAATTTTTATATACTGAATATTTACATCAAGTTTTTAATTTTCATAACAATTTCACATAACAACTTTGTTATCTAGTAATTTTGGTACCATATTCTAACACTATCTGTTAAAGTTTGTAAAAGTACGTTTTACTCTAGCCTTGTTATCGTTATCATAACTATACCCGATGAATAGCGTACGATTCATTATTGATCAATTCTACTGAGCATCAGAAGATCTGCTGATGGGTTACTCAGTAGCGTAGCGAAAATCTTTTCATGGGGGGGGGGTATCGGAGATTTAGGGGCCCCCAGGAGGTCTGGGGGGTATGGAATACCCCATCGGGAAAATTTTGATAAATAGCCCCTCTAAAATCGTATTCCAAGAGATTCTATACTCATGTCTAGAAAAGCTTAAATCCATTCATTTTAGTTCACATTACGGCAATTTTTTTGAATTTTGATGTTAAGAGCTTGATTTGAGGCTTAAAAAAAGTAATTCTATACTAGTATTTATAAATTGGGTAAAGTGAAAGCTTAAATTCCATAAATCACTGCTTTTATGAATTTTCTTTGTAGTGGCGAAGGTGATATTGTGGAAGGTATCCATAATGAATAATAAGACGAAATTGTCACAACCACATTTATCAAGATTCTCTGTACTTTAGTTTTTAGTTTGATTGAGATTGATAATGGTGTAACAACCGAAACTAGTTTCTCTAAGTTTTAATAAATGTGGTTGTGACAATTTCGTCTTATTATTCATTGCTTTTATGAATAGTTTGCCTGAGAACTTGAACCCACTTTTCGTATATTGTTAGTTCATTAATTATATTAGTTGTGAACAAATGTTAATGTATAAAATATAAACTAACTTACTTTCATATAAAAATTATTATGACTTTGAATGGAACTTGATTCAACTTACAAAAAGAGAATGAATTAATATCACATCCAATTCCAAACTTTAACTTATAGTAATTTTGAAATTATAACATCGGAAAAAAATTGTTTTCCAGGTCTTGTATTGAAGGTGCAACTCTATAAGCTTTTTTTGTTGTTGATTGTGATAAACCTCTTCCCTCATATTACTTATTTTGTTGATTGATTCATGTTGTGACAAATTTCACGATCACAGTAAACTCTATAGGGTATCAGATCTGAACAGTATAATAGAAATGAGCATTTGAAGCCCGTCTGCAAAAATATTAAGACAACTTTTCTCCTTTCAAGCTTACCGTGTCAACTTCATTCAAGTGGTCTGGGGACTGGGGGACCTTCAAACCCATGTTTGGGGGCTCCGAAAATACTGGGACCTAGCAGCATCGTGAGGCCTTTGAAGGCCCAAAGCCGAGGAGATTAGGTGACCCTGGTGTATAAACGTTGAAATTTAAAATATTCTAGAAGCAGCCTACTTTAATCTCTACTTCACATGAATATATACTGGCAATAAAAACGGGCCCGCGGCGCCAGGGGCCTCTAGGGTCTGTTAGGCTTCTAAGAGGCCTCTAGAGGTCTAAAATAGTGAAAAAAGGGCCCTAAATTTAGTAGCTGGAAAATTTGGGACCGCCTATTTTATTTTTGTTTAGTAACTTGCTTACATTTGTAAAATGATGTGGCCCCTTGACGTTGAGACCCAAGGAAACTTGCCTTGTTCGCCCCATCCCCTCTGTAACTTTCATTAAAGCATTTTTTTTAGTTAATTAAAGTATTTAAAATATTAAAGGTATTGTATTTTTTCTAGGTGTAACATTATCCAGGCTATTCTTCACATATGAAAACTTTTTTACCTCCAGTAACCGATATTATCGTATTGATGCCTCCCTACTCGTTTTTGGGGCCTCTTTTACATGCTCAAGGGGGGTTGTAACTCGGAACCTCCCCCCCTCCCGTCACTACGCCAATGGGTTCTCATTTCATATTTCAATTACTTTAAAAATGTGAAAACAAAGTACAATATCAAGACGGAAAAGTAGGCATTTTGCTTGAAAATGTGTCATCAGACCAAGCAACAGGACACGTCTGGCCTTGAAACTGAAAATATGGTCTGCTATTCATTATGGCAAGCCTACATCTTTGATGACAGACATCGGTGATTGACAATACGTTTTGTGGTCATACTCAAATTTGCATTGCGGTCTGAGGAACAAAATAATTGTTGTTTTTTCTTGTTTAGAGCAAGATAAATTCAGAAGAGTCATTGAGCTGGAAAGAGAAGGGAACCGTGAAAAACTGAGCTGACCCCGATCCTAGTCTCTTTGTTACTCTAGAAAGAAAAATATCCTCTATTCGTTAGCCTATCTTAGTTGCAGTTTCATTGTCTCGTACCTAGTAAGCCGTAATGGAGAAACTTCCTCATAGAATTTTAGCTGGCTTTCAACAAGCTGGCAGCTGGTTTTTGGTTGGATGAGATAGAGCAGGCTACATTGACACAAATTTGGAATGAGTGATATTTATGCAAATATATCTATTAATTTCAAAGCTTGACGATTAAGATTGCATGATTTAATACGATTATATGATTATGCTTATCTTATTTGGCCTGATCTTATTACAATTAATGTAGGCCTCCGGTGGTTCGGAACCCACCTAAAATTGTAGGTCCAACACATCAATCGCCATCATCCAACTCGCATTACCCAAGCACAGACCTATATGTGGGGTTCATCCACAAAAAGTCAATACTAATTTATTGATGTTGACAGACTTTTTTCTGTGAATTTTCCTCACACCACTAGAGGTATTTCTCAACATTGAATAAGCTCTAATATTTATATTCAATATAATAATCATATTTTGATCTTATAATTGGATATGGAGTTTTTTTTCGGGTTTTGAAATAATGGTTTGATTTGAATTTTATCATTTCACTTAGAAAGAAGAAGAAGAAGGCGGTGTAAATCAATAATTTATTGATGCAATTCAAATACGCGTGTCAAGAGTTGTTTCACTAAGTTTTCACTGAGCAGAAAGTCACTGCTCTTGGAAAAGTAGTCGATACTTTGATTAGTTTAACAATGAAATCATTACTTGGAAACAAACAATTAGAGCAGATCAATCTATTGAAACACCTGGAGCATCGAGCGAGATGCCAATCTACTCGACTAATTTTGCTAGAAATGTAATTTTTTTAATAGGACAATCTAGATTCTAGATAGTGAAGTTCCGTAAATGTTTCCCTTTTTAATTGCGTAGACTCGGCACAAATATCAGGCTATTTTCTAAATGCGGGCAGGGCTCGCATTTCAAGGTGTAGCAGTAGCGCGGTAATTGGCGGAAGGTGGCTAGTTTAAGGTGGACTGTGGCAATGAAGAGAGGTATGTCTTGGCTAACTAGGAAAGGAAACCCAAGTGAAATTTTCATGGCATTCTTTCTTGAGGCATTGAATTAGTTACAATCATGGGTGTCGTCAGCTATTATTTATTGGGGGGGGGGGGCGAGGAGGGGGTAAACGTTGACAAGAGGGGCCGGGGACCCTCCACTAGATAATGTTAAATAAACTTTATAAACAACACTGGCTTTAGATAATAAAGAGATCTAAATCTAAGTGAAGAAAACGATGTGTTGGTGGTGTGCAGGTGTGCTCTAACTCTAGGCAATAGGCCTGCCTATATTGCAATCCAGTGACGGAAAAAGAGGAGTTCTCTAACAAATAATACATTATAGACAATACACGAGTAGATGAGTCTTTATATTTTGAAATTTTTGAAAAATAATCCCTCTAAACCACATTTTGAGCGATTCTGAACATTTCAATTCAATGAAAATAACTTCCTTCAGATGCAAACTTTGTACCTTCAGCATGAAATTCAATGAACTTCGGCTTTATTTCCTTTTGCCTGCCTAGAGAACCAAATAGAACAACTTTGTTTTGAATACATAAAAATTGAAAATGAAATTGAAGTGTTTCGAAAAGATCTATTCTGAAATGGAGTTAAAAATAGACGAAAGGTATTTTTGGATCATTGAACTTCTACTGATGTCAATCAACAATTTCCCTTTTAAATCCAAGTTGAAAATGTGTTTAACTGGAGAATTTTTACTGAATAAATTTCGTCTTCTTCAACTTCAAGAAATTATCTCTTAAGGCTTTTTAAAGTTCCAAAAAAAAAACTGTTTCTGAGTGGATCTATGTCTTTGTTCCCCCACAGTTACACCACTAATAAGGTCAAAACAGATTACATTTTAGTAATTTTTTGTTCAAGTTTATCAGTGCATAAAAACAGCTTGAAATACATAATTTTCTCATAGACCGTCATCATCATCCCAATTTCAAATAATCCCCAATGACATCAAGAAACAAAAAAGTAACATTTTCCCTCGAGCGATTTTGTCGTAAATGTAGAGAGCATAAATCAGTACCAAGTGCATTCTTTCAAGTAGCATTTTTTTCATCAAGGTCAGTGCGCCATCTGAGCAACGAAACCGACTTCAATGAAATGATACTTAAACATTAAAATACTCACGTACTAAATAGTTTAAAATAAATTATTATTATTTTAAACTGAGAACATTTTTAATTTAATACGAGTAATCTTTTGAAGTCGGAGCCAAATTTTCTATAAACTTCTTCCATAACAGAGAATTTCTTCTTAACTTCAAAGAGTATTTGGCTCCGACTTCAAAAGATTACCCGTATTAAATTTAAAATGTTCTCAGTTTAAAATAATAATAATTTATTTTAAACTTTTTAGTACGTGAGTATCTTAATGTTTGAGTACCTTTCATTGAAGTCGATTTCTTTTTTGTTTTAGAATGTGTTTTGATATGATATAATTGTTATTGTCACAACTTTACAAACAAAACAGATTGACGAAGTTTTATTAACTTAATGTTAATAATAAAATAAAATAACTTCTTAAATACATCATTGTTTTATTTCAAGCTTTTAAGGCCCATATGCACAATAAACGTTTAAACTGAGTTTAGCAGATAGTTTAAATTTGGTTTAAACAGTCCTCCCCCCACCGGTGGTGACCCCCGCTCGTGGTTACAATGAATGAGGCCATCGACTTTCAAAGCTACTCGATAATATAGTAGGTGATGATAAGTAAAAATAATATAATAATTCTCTCAATAGAAAACCATTATTTTCAGTACACTACTCCATGGTCTTTCTGCGTTCTCCTAACTGCAGACTTGATAAGGTACAAGACTTTCGACTGCTGTTTATCTAGAACAGGGGTTCTCAAACTGTGGTACGCTTACTCTTGGGGGTACTCGAAAATTTTCAGGGGGTACGTAACCGTACGGTTAATAAAAAATTAAACCATTTTTCCATTTCGCAATCACGCAAGGTTATTATTTAATAATGAAATCTAATAAATTGAATACTTTTGTGGTCGAGTTACTAGGAACCAACAAGTGCAATAGGTTTGTATAACTATTTCGTAGAAGTTCAGAGACAAGGTTAATGTTGGGGACGATTTAAGGACCTCGAACCTAGCATTGAGGAACTAAGCAAGCTCATCCTTCATTAATTTTTTGTAATGGGTTTCAAATATGTTTCCAAATGCATTGTGTTTTTTATGTATAAAAAGGTTTTTTAATTTAACCGTCCCCCCCCCCCAATATCTCCTCGCGGTAACAAGGGGTTACGCTAAATTTTAATTTTTCGTTAAGGGGTACTGTCCTTGAAAAAGATTGAGAACCCCTGATCTAGAAGATTATTCATCATAGGTTACTTCTCTATTTCCCATGCTTATGACATGACAAAATAATCTTACTAATCCACGTTTTTCAGTCACAGTTATTACGGCTTTTGAAGTAGGCCTATTTGGTTTTCTTGAGCTATAGGAGTGAAAAGTTAATGACTCTGTAACTTACTGAATTTTTATGTTACTATGTTCTACAAAACGTCACTAGGAAAAACAAATGTTCTGATGATATGCAGATTGTACAAACTTATACACAGTGTTTTATGATTGATTTTTCTTGGAGAAACAAAAATTAATTTATTATTGATCTCATGGATGAAATATGGCTAGCTTCTATCTGAACCTTTGTGCTTTTGATGGCTCAAACTTTCCATAAGGTCTTATCTAGATGATACACTCAATCAATCAACTACAGAGTGTGATTAATCGAGGCAAGAGTGTTGCCAGCAGAATGGACAACGAATAGCTTCAGTCACTAACAAGTACTTATAGAATTTTACTGAAGAAAGAAATCGAGTGAAATAGGGTCTGTGCCCGGATCAATGGAGCAAAGAGCAGCGGAATGAAGTGGATGCGGCCGCCTGTGAACCGGTCTTTGTTGTTGGTGACCATTCTTTGGAGAGGTCGAAGACCCACCGAATCAAAGAGATCCTGATACGGCCCGATACTATTGTCAGCCAATCGCTTACTGACTGCCAATCAATTGGAAAGAGAAAGTCCAAAGTCGATTAAATCCAAAATATTGAAAAGAAGGAACTTGGAATCTTGGCACGAGGAAGTCAGAGAACAGTAAGACCATGTTTAAATACCATATAAAACCGTTTTCAATTATTCCTGATATTTGGATTTGATGGAACTGACAATTTTGCGAACTAGAGAACATAATTAATCAATTTCGAATTTCGAAGTGCTATCGATAATACTGTCGACTTCCGCAATGGGGTGGATATTAACAACAGTACTGAATCGTTGATTGGCTAATAATATAATTATGATGTGCAATATTTAATTTTCTTTTGATGATTTTTATGTATTTTGTTTGATTTGTGATCTAATTAGTTCGATTTATGCTTTGTATAGAAGTGGATGGGATGAGAGACGTATAAGAGATGTGTTCAGAGGTATCTTTTGTAGGCTACAGTTGATGACGTCATCAACTAACACAAAAATTTGCAATACATGTTCCGTATTGAATTTATTGCTTTTAGTGACACGCTTATTCATGTTTCATTATCAATTTCGAATTCCTCAAAGTGCTATCGACAATACTGAAGACTTCCGCAATGGCGGATATTGACAACAGCATTGAATAGTTGATTGGCTAATAATGTATGATGTACAATATTTAACTTTCTTTTGATGGTTCTTATGTACCATTATTACACTGCTATTCTTTAAGAAAGTGATAAAATTAAGTTCTTTAAAGAAAATAATTATTAAAATATTTGTCTCAATTTATTATTTTGTCTTAAAAATGACGAATACAGAAATTACAGGAGTAGCCTAGACCCTAGACACTGAGACGTGTTCAATCTATATTAAATTAAAAAAAGTTATTGAGGCTGTTGAAAAAGGTCTTGTCTCGTGCATGTCAAGATCTAAGATCTATTAAGGCGTATGTCTCTTTAGGTTCATACGGATTTAAGTGTCATTAGAGTCTAAAATATTAAGTCCGATTATGTACACTGGACTCATAATAGGAATTGATGTCAGTTTCAATTTTTGTGTAACATTAAAACTTAAAACAACAGCGTTCATAGCGGCATGAACTGAGTAATTAGTTATTGCATGTCCTGTCAAGTGAGCAAACTAATATCATAATCGGTCTCAAATTTCATCGAAAAGCCCTACCAGACCAATTTTTTTAACAGCGCAGTTCTCTTTGGTGAAGTTATAAAGATCATATTTCTTGTATTAAATATAGTCTAGTCAATAAACTACGGTATTCTTTTATTAGACGATCGAATTTGAGCGGCATCGAAGCGTTTTAAAGTAGCTGAGAATGCTATTGGGTTTCAGCGTTTTAGAGTTTGTTCAAACATGTCAGGTATGAGGTACCATAAAGTAATCACAGAACAAAACCTTGTTTTCCACATTAATATTTTTTTAAACTTTAAAACCCTGAACTCTAAAGCTTTTTAAATCAGAGCGGTTTTTGCAAAATTGTAAACCGTACGTTGATGGCTGATTTCTGAGCTAGATAGTTAAACACGTTTCATCTTACATTGGGCGCAGATAAATTGTACTCAAATATAACGCTATTTCTCTCCAATTTAATATGTAAATTATTGTACAACATTATTTAATAGAATGGAATCGAGTTTAGAAGTAGCTTTGTGCCAAATTTAGTGTTTCAAATCGTTGCCATTTTTGTGAAATCTGTAAGACAAAAAACACGCACGCACAATCAAACACATCCTTTTACTTAATCTTATTATGTAGCTTTTTATCTACAGTCTACGGAGAATTTCTCATTATAAGTGTTTACTTTCTATGTAATATTAAGAGAATCTGATCATCCCTGAATTGATATTATAATCTGTGATGTTTTCCATGACGAAATACTTAATGAACAATCTAATATTAAAACTGACACTGTATTTCACTTTTAAATAATGTTTTACTCACATATATTGGAGATGCTTGAGGAATGCATTTCACTTCTGAAAAGAAGCTTCGTCAGCCTGCCGCCAGGGGTCATGCTCTGTTTGGGTTAGGATAAGCGGCCATTATGTATTTGAAAATTGCGTTTGATTTGAATTGTGTTTGGTCGTTGAGTAAGTTTGTTCTATCTTGTTTATGGTGTTTGAATATTTCATATTGTTCCAGTGTATTTAGTTTGTGGCTTTTTTGGAATGTGTGTAGAATTTCCAAGTCAGTTTGGATGTTATTGTGTGAGTGCCCAGTGTTGATTAAGTGATCTGCAAATGTTGAGTCAGAGTTGGAATGTAGTGCTTTGATGTGCTCTTTGTATCTTATGTTGAATGATCTGCCTGTTTGTCCTATGTAGTACTTGGGGCATGTGTTGCATTTAAGCTTATATATGCCTGGTTTGTTGAATTTGTGAATTGTGCTGTTTGTTAGGTGAGCTGGTTTTTGTTGGATCTGGTGTTTCAGGTTGTTTGTTGTTCTGAATGCTGTGTTAAATCCGGATTTTTGGAAGATGTAAGCTATTTTGTGTGATTTTTTGTTGAGATATGTGAGTGTGACAAATCTGTTTTGGTTTGCAGGTTTTGGATTTTTATTTTTCATTTTATTCATGATTTTTTCTACTAGATTGGTGTTGTATCCGTTTTGTTGTGCTAAATATTTGATTGTATTGATTTCTTCTTTGTGGTCAGCTTGTGATAGTGGAACATTAAGGAGTCTATGGATCATGGAGTTGAAAGCAGCAAGTTTGTGTTGATTTGGGTGGTTGGATGAGTTGTGAATGAGTGTGTCTGTCAGAGTTGGTTTTCTGTAGATTTTGAATTTGTGCATGTTATTTAGTTTTTTGATAGTGAGATCTAAGAAGTTCAAGGTGTAGTCTGTTTCATATTCTGCTGTGAATTGTAAGTTTTTATGGGTTTTGTTTTGTTTTGTTAAGTTTTATGGGTTTTGGGCAATTGAACAAAACCCATAAAAACTTACAATTCACAGCAGAATATGAAACAGACTACACCTTGAACTTCTTAGATCTCACTATCAAAAAACTAAATAACATGCACAAATTCAAAATCTACAGAAAACCAACTCTGACAGACACACTCATTCACAACTCATCCAACCACCCAAATCAACACAAACTTGCTGCTTTCAACTCCATGATCCATAGACTCCTTAATGTTCCACTATCACAAGCTGACCACAAAGAAGAAATCAATACAATCAAATATTTAGCACAACAAAACGGATACAACACCAATCTAGTAGAAAAAATCATGAATAAAATGAAAAATAAAAATCCAAAACCTGCAAACCAAAACAGATTTGTCACACTCACATATCTCAACAAAAAATCACACAAAATAGCTTACATCTTCCAAAAATCCGGATTTAACACAGCATTCAGAACAACAAACAACCTGAAACACCAGATCCAACAAAAACCAGCTCACCTAACAAACAGCACAATTCACAAATTCAACAAACCAGGCATATATAAGCTTAAATGCAACACATGCCCCAAGTACTACATAGGACAAACAGGCAGATCATTCAACATAAGATACAAAGAGCACATCAAAGCACTACATTCCAACTCTGACTCAACATTTGCAGATCACTTAATCAACACTGGGCACTCACACAATAACATCCAAACTGACTTGGAAATTCTACACACATTCCAAAAAAGCCACAAACTAAATACACTGGAACAATATGAAATATTCAAACACCATAAACAAGATAGAACAAACTTACTCAACGACCAAACACAATTCAAATCAAACGCAATTTTCAAATACATAATGGCCGCTTATCCTAACCCAAACAGAGCATGACCCCTGGCGGCAGGCTGACGAAGCTTCTTTTCAGAAGTGAAATGCATTCCTCAAGCATCTCCAATATATGTGAGTAAAACATTATTTAAAAGTGAAATACAGTGTCAGTTTTAATATTAGATTGATATTATAAATCTTAAAATCTTCAGCTTCAATGTATTTCTGAATAATGGCATCACTTAACCTAGGCTTGTTCTGTACACAAAGTACAATAAGGTCGTTATTACTAGTAAAATTGAAATAACAATTGCATAAAAATCTATTCCTAGATGGGCTTTTGATTTTTAAATTGAATTCCACCACCACAGTTAAAAATATTAGTGTTTAGTAATAAAAACGAGACAGAGGCTAGACAAGGAAAGAATGCATAAGAAAATGAATGAACATAAAGCGTACCATACTACAATATTACTTGCTTGAAAATAATGTGATTATACAGTAAAATAAAGCTGTAATGTTAGGGGAAACCGCAACGTCGGTCATGTTTCGGGTGAGGATCCGTGATGGCCTGGACTTTGAAAACCTCTAGTATTATGAATAGCTGAAAAGTGAAATGAATAGATTGTTGACTGACCGACAACAGTAGGCTCGAGATCGACGAATACAGCTCTGGGCACATGCTTTCCGGAGCCGGTCTCGCTGAAGAAAGTGTTGAAGCTGTCGTCGCCTCCACCGATGGTCTTGTCGGATGGCATCTGGCCGTCGGGTTGGATGCCGTGCTCCAGGCAGTACAGCTCCCAGCAGGCATTGCCGATCTGCACGCCCGCTTGGCCAATGTGAACCGAAATGCATTCCCTCTGCACACAACATTATATTATTATCATTATTATTATTTCCAATGGGTATGATGTGAGCCGTAGTAGTACAAAAGCAATGAAAATAGTTTACATTACAAGGCAAAAAATAAAGATAAAAAATACACTATCAATACATTTTTGCAACTCTATTGCAATTTGTTTCAACCATGAGGTTGAATATAAATTAGTTCATTACTGTTGAAAGAAGAAATCAGGAAAGAACAAGAATTCACTTCATTCCACCCAATGAAATAAAATCAAATTCCTTTATTGCCAAAATATAAGTTTTGCACGACTACCTTAAAATTAATAAATTTTATCATTAACTTTTTTTCAAACAAGAGAATGAAGCTTTGAATACAAATGACATGGTTATCTGTATTGATGCTCAAATAAAATCCTTAGGTGCTCTAATTCCAAAAAATATATAATTAAACATAGCTCAACTGGAAAATAATAAACCAACTTAAGGTTAAACAAGGACTCACTATACACCGGTAGATACCGGTAGTGGGGCCTTGGGATAAGGGTTAAAATTAAAATGTAGAAACATGTAGGGAAGAATAAAGAAAAAACTAAATGCTATCAAATCTTTAAGTTGAAATTCCAGTTGAAGTAATTAAAATTAGTGGGAATATTTCAAGAAGGTTAAAGGTAAGAGAAATGATCCTATGGAATTTTGAAATAATTATTTCATCTTTAAAAAATTATCAAGTGAGTTATGGAGTCATTTCTTAGACATTTTTTTAAAAAAGATTTATTTATTTTGTAGGAATTTAAAGAAAATTTTCTTGTTCATCAATTTCGATTAGCATTTGTGGGGCCTTATCCAATTGTCATAGGAATGCTATTATGCTACTTCGAATTTTAAATCTTCATTAAATCAGAGGCCAACTAAATATAAATAAATCAATTGAGAGCTTCCCTTCAGCGAGTTTTTGCAACAAATTTTATAAAATGATTTTAAACAAAACTTGAGGATGTTCTAAAGTTTATTGGCATCCTGATGACGACCCCTTTAAAATTTAGAAGAATGTTAAACTTTTCCTATGCTAGTTATTACTTACGTAAAAAATATCCACTTTTTGTAAATTACGTGAACTGAAATTTTTGTCACAACTTGTCCTATTATTCGATTATGTTGATTTCAACAATATACGTTCAAAGCCTGTTGCTAAAAAATTAACACTTTGGAGTTTCGTGAAGCACGATCAAAATAATTGAAAATTATTGTTGTGTGTGAAAGGGTTGTCACAACACAAAAATAATAGATATCGGTCAACTGTTGGCAGGTATGGGACGTGAAACACTGAATGTAATTTATTGATAGTGATGGTTCACCACTCTTGCTTAGTCTACTACATAAAAATCATTGCTACATGTTACAGTTTCATAAAAACAAGAAACAGAAACTAACCAAAACCACACCGTGCATCAGCAGTCCTAAATAAAAAATCCAATGATGAAAATACGCGATCACTATCATCCATACCAACAGAGCTAATAAAGCACCTCTCAGGAAAGCTTTAAAGCCAGACTGTATTACTTTGTGTAAAAAAAACACAACTAACACAATATCCAACTAAAAAAATAAAATAAAAGTAAAATAGACCAGAAACTATAATATCGCCTGACAACAACTAAACCTGAATCAAAGGTGCTCCCAGGGTAGGCGGATCATGAGGGTCATGACTCTCTCCATAATAAACAATATTATAAGCAATAAATTAACGACTATTCAAGTATTTCTTTATTATTAGAAATAAAATGCTTCAGTATATATAATTTTACTTCTAACTCTTCAAATAATAGACCCTCACGGAGATAAGTGTTTCTCACGCAGGTCTCAGGTTTGACCAAGCCCAAACTTTTCTGTAATGACCTTCCTTGATCTGAACCAACAACAATATGACTGCAGACGCGTCTCCTGATAACTTTCAAGAGAATGAAAAAATAAAATTTCTTGAAAAATATTTCTTTTAAGAGTATTGATTGTTTAAAATACACTCCAATTTGTTTTCTACATACGTTTCTTTTTTATAGCAGCATTCACCTTCGCCCGTATAGAATGGAGTAGAACATTTACTCGCCTATTGAGATTGGATGATATGACTCGAGAAAGCGAGATAAATTTCGGTCTGTTTCCACAACTGAGTTTTAAAGTTATTGTTGTTTTTCATAAAATATACTCTGTGGAAACGAAGATGGCGGACCTTAATTAATAGAAAATTAAATTATTACAATCTACTTTTGTTAGCTTACTTGTGAGGCTCTCTTATTATTACTACTTTTAGTGTTATTTTCTATTAACGAACATTTTCTATTATGGTCTAATTGTAAAATTATTCCAATAATATTTTAGTTATTCAGTATAATGTCAGTACTTATATTTCTCAGTGTTAGATTCCACTTAAATGATAATTATTATCGTTCATCAACTCACCCCTTGCTCTTTCTTCTGTGGCTTATAAGCATAATAGAAGCGGATTGTTGGTTTCCACGTCCAAGTTGAAACAGAAAGAATATTCCAATGAGAAGAAAGATAATCCATTCATTACAAAGTATGATTCGGCAGGGCGATCGGTGATTGGATAATGACTTTTTTTTAAATGATGAAATCATTTCATTTTATAGAAGCATAATAAGCCTTTTTGTAATCATAGACGAACCATCAACGAACCTTACTCCCTAATCTATGGTGTAATATACTAAAGCATTATTAATTTATGTAAGATCTTTTTATCTCTCAACTCAGAGTTCAATGGTACTAGTAAATTATGGTCCATCCAAACAAGAGACAGTGGTAGATAATCTAATCTTTTCTAAGACGGGACGTGATCAAGTTTATAAACTGTTTGAAATAGGAATTTCAATAATTAAAAAAAAAAAGTAGTTCATGAGCAGTTCGTTACAAGAATTTGTGTTTTCAATAGAGCGCGATTTCATGTTTGATGGTTTATCCCCATCATTATTCATTGGTTCTTATCAATAAATTTTGTTTGAAACGTTCACATTATATATATGTTCAACTTGGGAATAAAAAAATACAGGCGTAGGTTAATCAAGTAATTTTTTAACCAAATTTGAATTTTTCTAGCCAATTTTTTATGAAATATTGAAATTTTTAATTGATGTCCTACAAAAAGATGGAAAGATTGTCTGGTTATTGATAATCAGGTATTACGAACAGTAGGCTACACAAAAATATTTGCCTAATACATCCGCCAGTGTTCGGAAATTCAGCATCGCCCTGCCGTAATTGACTATCATTTTTTCATTTTTGTTTTAATGCCTGAACAAGTATTGCACGAAGCTATTAGTTTTTTAAATATGCATTACATCTACCAAGTATTTTAGATTTATTTTTTGTAGATCAACTTCTATCAAGATGGGTAAAAGTATCTAAGATGGTTAGTAGAACCATTATTTATTTGATTTGGTTTGAAAATGTTTGCGCAATTATTGATATCAAGAACCCAAGTATTCGAAAGAGTTCCATTTAACTGCAATCCACTTTTAAACGATAATGTCTCTGAATTTACTGGAATGGGTTCTTTAATAAAAATTGATGGAAAGCTATTCATATTTGATCAGAAAGCTGTTCAAAATATTGATGCTGAAATGGGAATCAATTCCCATGCTAACTTGCTAAATCAAGTTACTACCCATTTAATTGATAAAGGTTAAGACTAAAGGGACATGCACTACGTTAAAAGGTTATTTATCCCCTAACCCTAACAAAAATATCATCTTAATGGAGGACATCTATGAAACAATAAAATTATTTCGAGAGTCAAAGAGATTGACAATAATATTGCCGTTGAAGATGATAAAAATACTTGGTAGATGAGTGACATCATGGAAGTTGGTAGCTCATCAAAATAGCTTTAATTTTTATTGTAATAAGTGACATTCAAATTAATTCTATGTACGTTTTTGAATAAATTATCATTAAATGTGCACTTCATTCGTGCAACTAATAAGGTGTGATAAGTTGTGAGAGCTACAAAAGTTCATTGTAACAAAACCGCTAATTTTTTATTCTGTGACTTGACAAAATTATATCGCGAAATGTATGAGTACTCGTGCTAATTTATTAAGTGTTGGATGCTGTTATTAATTCATAATCATTGCATTAGTTAGTTCAAGGATCAAGGCGTGGTTATTTCGTTGTCTTAAATTCAACGTAGACTTTTTTGAACATTTGAAAGTAAACGCGCTAAATTATGAATATTGACGGATGCAAGCAATGGATATGAAGAAACTAATAATTATTATTTTAGTCAACATTTCCCATCTCACTAATTTTCTTGGTTTTTTAAATGACTTCCAAACAGGAGAAGATTCTCAATTCGACCTGTTTTTTCATGTTTGTTCATCAATTTTTATTACATCATTATTCGAACCGATTTTGATAAAAAAAATTAAATGAAAGATCATCATTCAGCGGTGGTCCCATTCAATTTTTGCAAGGATCGGCCCAATACTTAGCCCAATATGAAAAAAGGAGCATTCATCGACGTCTTCCTTTCATTTTTGTTCAAATAGGATGGTTTCACACATGACCGCCAGTCGGATAACCGGTGTCGTTTACCAGACCAATCATTGTATCACACCTACCCGATTTTCAAAATCATATGATACAATGTAATTGTGCCGCGTAAACTACATCGATTACCCAAAGCCGATTATGAGTGAAGCAACCCTGTCATGTTCTGTTTTGACCAATCAGGTGAACTTAATTTGAACTAAGAATAAGAAGAATATAATATTTCTGTTCATATAAACATTGTAAATAATTTAGTAGATTTTATGGAGTCGTAGAAATAAGGTTATAAAATCATGAGTTGGAACATATTTATCTAACATATTTATTATTATTATTTTCCATTATTGCCCTTAGAACTCGAATTCGTCGTGGTCATTCATTTTCCCTCTTCTTCTCCTCACGAAACCTCTTCATTCTTTGGCTATGTTCCTGTTTTCTTTGCTCTGTCCATATTTTTCCAGGTTTTTCTCTTCAATTCCAAGTTTCATGTTAGTAATCCTAATTTTGAATATGTACCTCGACTTAATAATTTCTTAATTGTAATATAATGAGGCTTACGAGTGGATAAACTCTTCAAAGTCAACACCGAGTCTTCAAATAAAAATGCTATCAGGGTGATCATATACTTTAAGACTTTTATTTAATTCTTCAAGTTCAACAGTTTCCAAATGATCAAGTCTGGTAATTTTTTATTTTGCGTGATAGAAGTGTCTTGTATTTACAATGGTGATTGGTTGCAATATTTGTGTTTTTATTCAAGTGTAAAAGCAGTGTTTTTTCAATGGAGTATCAAAGTCATCCTTGTAGAACATATCCTAATTTTTAAATTCTAATTTTAAACGCGGGAAGTAATAGCCGTATAGCTGCGTTCTCCTGGGCTCTCTTTGTAAGGGTGACCGATTAGATTGGCCAGCAAAAAAGACACTGTTCTCTGCTGTAAAATCACTTCCTGGTGGTTTGGAACCCACCTAAAACTGTAGGTCCAACTCATCAATCGCCATCATCCAACTCATTACCCACGCACAAGTCCAAATCTCAGAACTATGTGGGCTTCATCCTAAGAAAAAAAAAATAGTGACATGGGTGCAATTAAGGGGAGTTTGATGCCAATAATTATTAACTGCTCCCAAACATACTGCCAGGTCTATGTGAGTGTGGTTTTCATCTTATTTGTTTCCCAAAGTTGGAAATAATTGTGCAAAAATTAAATTTCACATGAAATCTGTGGATTTTTTAAAAACTTGTTTTGAGTATACATAATGTTTCCCACACGTTATTAATGAAGTACCTCAGTAATTTATTCGTCCACTATAGTAAAAAATATAGTAAAAAAATCACATCAATACTCCAGGAAGGTATATTCATTAAAACATTAATTTTGCTACTGTATTTCTTGAAAATTTGTAGTCATGAAAGCTTTCATCGATGTACTGTAACATTATGATATTGAGATTCATAGATGGGCCGCACCTGAGAAGAGCAGAGATGTGAGTTGGACATAAATATATTATTTTTCAAGCTATAACCGAAATTCATTCAATGATTTCAAGCCAAGGGGGCTATGGCCAAGCTTTAATACTTTAGCTCTCTATGTGTGGAGCACACGATTCTTCAATCTCACTTCGTAGCATAGCACTCCATCTATTCTTTTGTATGCCTATTATCTCCAATATCGCCCAAGCTATCAAGTTGAGAAGATGTTTCATTGCAAAAGAATCAGTGCCTATTGAATTTTCTATAAATCGTTTCTGGATTCTACTAATCGAATAATTGCGTGTAAATTTGCTAAATGCTATTAAATTTGATCACCTGTACCTATACCTCTATACCAATCAAGGGCGTATAAAAGAAGTTCAAGTCCCCCTCCCAAAATGAAAATAATTAGCCTAAAAACCGGGATCTGACTTGTTTTTAGTTGAAAGTTCAGAGATCTGTATTCATAATTTTGGTTTGGATAATAAACATAATATTATATAAAAAGAGTGACAACACAAAAAATTAGGCTACTTAAACTAGCATAAATATAAGTAGATGAACTGTCATTAATGGCATTATCTTTCTCACACACTGTCTTGTCTTTCTCACACACTGACTTGTCTTATACTCATTAACTGGGATCTTCAAGACGTAACTTAATCTACAAAAAAATACAAAGTTGATACACGTGTGATTATGAAACACGAAAACTGATACTTCTGTTACTGCTTAAAAGCGTTCCATGTGCTTATGATGAAGAGCCGTGAAGGCCGAATACATTTTATAAACGAAACACAAGGGTGAATCGCAAAATAAATTTTTGTGTTGAACTGATGAAAAGATATGTACCGTATCGATTGAGTCACCCGCGCTCAAGACTGCGCTTGGATGGGGATCATGCTGCTACGACTTGATATTATCAGCTTTATTATCACTTAACCGGTGATTCGGTACCCACCTGAAATTGCATGTCCCACATCACATGTCTCAAAGCTGGAATTACCCGTGTTATCAGCGTGTTATGAGGATCTTAACACCAATAAAAGTGGTACGCTGTCAGTCCGCACACCAAACGGACCCATGAATAAGTGGTTGATCGTCATTGGCTGACCGTCACAGTCAATGACACTCTGCCAATGGCAGTCATCTATTCATGACGTTTGACGCCTGTGACGCTTGGTGAATGCTCTAAGGGCTGCCTAGATGTCGGGACAGTTCAGCTTCAGTGCACCTTCAAAACGGACGGGGGAAAATCAGTTCTAGTTCTGGCCTGGCCGGTCAATCGTCTTCTATTTTGTTTTCCTTTCCTAGACGGTTGAGGAGGTGCAAGTTAATGCATAACGGGAAAAGGGCCTAATGTCACAGATACTTTGTCGTGGCAAGAGAGCAACAAGGATGTAGGGAGTTGGAAACTAAAGGAACTCCTGCTTGCTCTCATGCTTGCCTAGTTTCTAGACTTCATGAAATTGTTTTGGCCTATTCGCCACGCGGCTGCTGGCGACATCATCGATTGGAGATGGTTTTCCGGGAACCGAGCAACTTAGCCACGCAATCTCTGAAAATATTTATATTCTATTCTAACAGGTAACTTCGTAAATGGAATGTTGTATATAGTAATCGGTAACTGCTCGAATAATCATGCACAGCTATGCAGAAGAAATAATATACTATTATTATTTTTGCAGCTCTATGAGTGTAGACGCTTGGTAATGCTTTCTACTGAAAAATATTCTCTAAAAGAATTAAAATCGAGCTAAAAGTATGAGTAGCAAATTAACTATCCTGAAGCAGTTCGTTAATAAGAAGAGTTGAAAAAACTCATACAGTTTTGCGAACTCTTAGACAAAAAACTCGTTTTGTACTCCTCTGCTGTTCCTCTACATTTAAAATTAAACCTGTCAAAAGTCACTGTTCAAATCGAGGATTTTACCAATGTAGCAAAATGCCAGTAGCCTACTTCCTAAGATGAAATAGAAATTATTGAAAAATATTCTCTGTTACCAATTATTTACTTAATACCCTATCCAATTGTTTTATAATTTGATTTTCTATTGCGGATGATTCCCATATAAACCCAACCAGTATTAAAATAAGATAAAAAATGCAAGGATTTTCACTTAATCAAATATACCTTGACGTTATAATGCAATTTGCAATCGAACCAAAGAGCGTCGAGTAGTAATCAACTGCTAAGCTTTGGGAGTTGCCAGAGCTTGTAAACTTTGGCTATTACTGAGAACTTGCAAAGAAATGAAGTAACTTCTGCTACCTTTTCAACAACCATATTTATTTCTAATTAACTCTCTTCTGTCCTATAGACCTTTCTTGTTGTTACTGGACTTCTTTATATTGACTGATCTACAAGCCTTCTTCCTCTTCTTAAAAACATGATTTACCTATATATAGGCTCGAATGACATGAAGAAGATGACTACTTATTTACAATACTTTTAAATGCTCGTAAACTGTTTGCTAAAATTTAAATAAGAACATGAATGCCTTTACCTGACCTACTACATAGTACTTGATCAAGAAATCGTTTCATGGGAAGCAGCAAATCATGTCACGAATTTTACAAAGGTGTTATTTCTATTTATTAAGGCTATTTTCCGTGCATTTTAGACTTGAAATGACCCAAATGCGTGCATTTAGCTGGGAGCTAGCAGGGCTTTTGACAGTGTCTTCCTTGCAACTACACTGAATTGATCTGAATCTTGATAAAGGTATAATAATGAGCGTGGCCTCAAAAGCTATACACGATACAGTTCTAGCTTGCGCATGAAAATCTTGCAGGGCGGTCCCAGCGTCATGAATAATAAGACACATTGGAATTCGCCCAATAAACTATTGAATCAACGTTCTTAATCAGGAGAAAACTTTCAAAAAGCTATTTTGTATTTTCCGATTAAAATTCATTCATTGCATTTCATGCAAGGGCTATGAAGTGGTCTATTGTTTGAAAAACGCTCCTTGATTCAAATCTGTTATTCAATTAGATTTTTGGTTGAATTTGACAATATTATTCATTCTATCATCATAGACTACAGACAAGATACAAATAGGTTCCAAGTCTTATTAGATAGAAGATATGTTATTTCATTTCATGTATTCATTGTGACCAATATACAATCAATACGAAGATACAACAGGCCATTGCCCAAAACTGCACTCTTCACAACATTTCAACTAAACAGTCCAAATCCTAGGTTACGAATAAAATAATATAAAAAAATAAGGAACAGCTTATTCTTCTTCATTTTCTTCCATATTCAGTTATCCTTTTAAAACTTAACTATCCTTCACTTGAACTAAATTATAAATACCTTATAAATTAATCACAAAATGTATTGAAGGCTCTTATTACGTACGGTAACTGTAATAAAAGAACGACCGACCTGAAGGAAAAATAACAGAAAAACGTGTGTATAAGGCTCTTAATTTCTTGAGCTCGAGAGAAAATTTCTATTCGGGTACGGGTTTTTCAAATGAGAGATAAAACTCCAAGATAAAACTTCAAGATAAAAAGTTGGCTAAAATAGTCAAGTTACTCGATCATTCTGAAATGAATTAGTATTTAAATTTTTCAAGAGGGCAAGAAGTTGGATTTCGAAAATCAACGACTTGACCATCGATCAAGATTATATTTAAATGCTATTAGACTAATTTTAGACCGCATTCTGCTGAAGTTTTTGGTGGGTGATCTTGAAAATACTCTCACATAGTCTATTGATGATTGGAGCAATGAACTTTAAGAATGCACAGGGATCAAGCATTACCCTTCTATCTGCTTAACATCACTAAACTTCAAGAATAAGGAAATCAAACTTTATGGTTGGTCTATGGTGTTACTTTGTAACTTAAAGACTTCAAATTTTCATTGGGTTGAAATTGGTTACTAGACTGTCAAATATAAACATGTGTAGATAGATTTGATTCTCTAAGCTTCTATGAACAACTTGAATAGTCAAATATCAAGTACTCAAGGTTTAAAATCTATTCTGCCTCAAAATTATTCAAAAATATCGAATAGGCAACTCAAATCCGCGTTAAGGTATTCAAGGTAATTATATTACCTAAATAGAAGGTATACAGCCTTCTATTCACCTATAGGCGAATAGAATGTTTAAAACTCGTCAATTATATTTAAAAATATAATCTTAATTTTATCATTTCAACTCTATTTATTTTTATAGGGTTGTACCTATAGCTAAATTTCCTGACAAGCTACCGGATACGGCTCAAGACTTGCTTCTTTTGTTCGTGTCAGTTCGTATGTCTTCAATTGTTGGCGTTAGCGCTTGAATGTGAAGCATTACTGCCCACTGAACTACTGAATAGCCTTTCCAAAACTTGATTATACTATATAGACTTGATAATACTCAAAAACCCATCAGCCGACAGTCAAGTCATAAATCAATTAACAGCTAATAAAAATGATTGCTGACTTCCAGAATTACAACGCTCAAGTTCACAAACGGTTTATACTCGTCAAGGCAATTAGGCAATGTTCTTTTTAAACTCAATTACAAGCTTCTGTATCTTAATCTTCCAGTGTTTAAAAAATAAAGAATCATGTTAATAATAGAATCCATTATAAACTGATAAAAGACTGGAAACTGGAGCTTGACATCTTTCACGCTAGGCTTTTACTAGGCCTACTGTAAATTCAACTTTTTATTTATCACCGAAGACGGTGATTTTTCATCGGTAGAAATTATGACTTCAATAAATAATCAATCTTGACCCTGACCTCTTTTTCTTTCGAGCAAATAAAGTAAATGGTAGTGACCCAGGTCACTTCCAAATTATTGACAAGGAAATGAACAATTCATTTATTGAACCATCTTTTTTTTCCTCGGCCAAAATGTGGACAGTGGGAGCTTAGCAAACGCCTCCGACAAGTTGTCTCTAAATCCTTATCAGAGTGCTCATTGATAAATAATAGGCCCTCCATCTTCCTGTAAGATTTTTCAACATAGAACATAAATATGTGACAGTTGTTTCCACAGACCACGAAAAAAATATTTTTAAGGCTGAATTTTGAAACTTTTAATTGAAAAAAATTGAATTTCAACTGTAATTGGTTATGCTAACATGGTCAACGCATTGAAAAATATATTATACTTCTACTGAATATCAATGTTGTGTACAAATGGATGCATCTCAATTGTCTTTATTAATGTGTGGTACAACTTGGAATATCAAAAATTCTTTTAACGTTTTAACATTTTATTAGTTCTTGCATTTCAGTCACGTTTGTTAAAAGTGGTCACGATTGAGTGACTCCACCCACTAATAATATCGTTGAGAACTCAAAATACTTGTGCTCATTGTCTGTAACCGGGTAATTGTTGTATGGCGCCAGGTCTCCAGAACACAAACAATACCTTATTAACTGTACGTAGTCAAACTCTGCATTATATGTATAGATGACAGTTTGGTTAGAGGGAGATTTATAATTTCGTGAGAGGTGTATAAATTTCAACTAAAATATGATATTACTTTGGATCTCATTTTATCGCTGATATCTTATATCTTCAATTATTTGTCTTAATTTATTTATCTTTATTGAATAATATGATATTTATTCTATCTATAGTTAAATTGGATAAGTAAATTTGTATTACAAGAGTTTTTTATATATTTTAAAAACATATATTTGTGAGAGTTGTTCAAATCTCAATATTAACAATATCACATTATATTTGGACTGTGCCATCTTCCAGTGTTAGAAGGAATAAAGAATCATGTCAATCATAGAATCCATTATAAACTGATAAAAGACTGGAAAATTGAGCTTAAGATCTTTTTTTTATTAGTTTTCTTCTTGTATTATTTTTCTCGGCGTGATTTCGTGTTATCGTATTGGACCAAACTTTGCCACGTCAATTCAAGTACATAAGATACAGTATTCTATTCTTTTCAGTCTTTTTACTTTCTATGAACAACTTGAATAGTCAAATATCAAGTATTCAAGGTTTAAAATTTATTTTGCCTCAAAATTATTCAAAAATATCGAATTTTATCGAATACCTATTCTTTATAGGTATGTTTGTTTGTTGAAGGCTAGAGTTGTGCAAAAAGAGTTTTATCAATCAACAAATCATATTTTAATTTTTTCATAATGGAAATGAAGAGGTTATTATTTTGAAAGAGAGTCTGGTGCTCTTGAAACGGTGTGACTCATCACATAACAGTTGAAGGGCGTGTTGGCGTTGGCATCCCTTGGAATCACAGATGGCTCGCCTGAATTCAAATTAAACAGACATGACGCCAATGACAAGCCGTTCTTTGTCTTTGAGATTATTCGGGACAAAATTAATGTTTTGTTTTTTGTTATTGAAAGGCTTCAAGAGACACCAAGTACATCGACCCCCAACAACAATTAAATCTTTGTGCATGACCCTTCCAATACAAGACTATTCGAGTTGAGCATGCATTCCTCTAGGAAAGCCCCTCATCCCACATGATGGGTGGACTAGTGGAGACAGTGTATGGCCCAGATACGAGTGGATAGTGGATAAACACCTAGTTATTATGAGTCTGATGATCTACGTATGCTTACCTAGAGCTATGGGAATATAAGTTTCATCAACTACTTTCTAACAAATTACTTTGATAAGATTATTATAAATCATAATATTATTATTTATTTTTTTTGGAGGATGAAGCCCACATAGGACTGATACCTGTGCGTGGATGATGATGATTGGTGAGTTGGACCTACAGTTTTAGGTAGATTCCGAACAACCGAGAAGTGATTTTACAGCAGAGAACAGAGTCTTTGATGCTGGCCAATCCAATCGGTCACCCTTACAAAGAGCGTTGGAATATTAATACGTTGGATTATGTATTAAAGAATATTTGCTTACATTTCTTGTAAAATTGAAAATAAAAATCAGCTGAACTTCTGATATTGACTAGTGAATGTGGCGTGCTCCCCTGGTCCAGCTTCGGGGGGACTGCTCGTTTGCTTATATGTGCCTGATGGTACTTTGGTCAGGAAAAACATATAGTAGCTTTTCTCAACGGTTTCTTATTTTCAGGCGCTGAATCCGAATCTGAACTTTGGCACCTAAAAAACGCTTACGTCATGAAATATTTTAAAAATGACGGCCGAAATTTCATAAGCGGCAATTTGTGCCGGAGGAAAAATTCTAGAGCACACTGAGAAATAGTGGAATGATTATTATTATATTCTCTGTGATTTTCTGAATATCCGAATATGTGATATTAATTTTTGAAAAAATTGGGGTTCTGTGATATTCCCAGTATAGCGGACATAAAAATGTCGCTTTTTCAGTAAAATAACAATAATTTCTCATGGAGCAAGCGTTTTTCGAGGTGCCAAAACTTACATTCATTCGAATTCAGCGCCTAAAAATGTATGAGAGTCTATCAAGAAAAAGAGTGCTATATGTTTTTCCCCCACCAAAGTTCCTGGGTAGGCCTACTGTGCTGGTGAAATTACATTAATAATACACTATATTTTGGACTAACAGTTGGTGTTTTAACCCAATAAAAATATTACTTAGAACTTTTACTTTAGTTTCCTTAGATCTTATACTATAAGTTACCCTATCTTGTCACACCATAAAGTGGTCAGAGGCTGGAGGGGGGCCCACTTGACCCATAACATCGTACCCTTTCCTTCCCTTCAACGGTCAATTTCACCCCTTCGTATGATACAGTAGTTCAGTTTTCTCATTTAGCTCATCAAGACGATCCAAATTCATATGTAACATGTCAATTTCCTACCATAATTTATTAAGGATTTCACTTTAATGGGTAGGCCAGCACTTGGAAAATGCAATTTTTCAATTTGAAATAGCTTTACCTCAAGAACTACAGAAAATAAAAATGGTAGATTGGTTTAGAAGTGTACATTATTGCTTGTTTTTTGATACCGGTACCATGTGGAAAAAATTAAAAAACCGTAGAATTTTGGGAATTTAATACCATTTTTTGATGACGATGAAACATAAAAAATGTCCAAAATTTCCACTGTTTTTGAATTTGTTGAAAAGAAAACTACTAAATTTTTTTCCTGGAATCACCTACTTATGATACTTGGCTAGTGGATTATGAAGAATTAAAGAATAAATATCTAGCTTTTAATATAAAATAAGATATACAAAAAAGGATTGAAGCAACGATCAATATCGGCCTATAATAGGTGATGTTTAGCAGTGTGAATTTGAGCATTGAAGAGTAACGAGCTTTTTCATTATTTTGAAGAATACTTTATTCTGCGAAACTATATTTTTACAAGACTATTATTGTTTCCAAAAAATAACTCACTTAAATATCTTTCACCTTCGCAATAATTTTGGAATAAATAATGAGTGTTATGCCTTCCGATTACAGTATTAAAATAATATAATATTTGATATTCGGGAATCAGCAACCAAATACATCTCAAAACTGCAGAATTAAAAATATCGTACTAAGATAGTATGAGTAGCCTACTGAGTCTAAGAGCATTGCCGGACATCCTCCCAATTAAATTGCAATGATAAATTACTAACTTACTCTTACTGGATCGGTCCAAGTAATTATCCTTGCTGAAAGCCAGTGAACCGCGAAATGAATTACATTGAAAAAGAGCATGTCTGATGTATTAATCCTGTAGCGTCCTGTAGTATCTGTAAAAATAAGCTCTGTAAACTTTGATTCGGAATAAACTCGTAAGTACCCTTAGCTGAAAATATTTCCTTAATACAATATTCGGTATGCAATATTGTTTGATACCACATAATTGGTGAATCGTTTTGGCCTTTTCGACTGTGAACAAAGTTCAATAGACGGTTTTTACACATCGCTAGGCAGTAGACGTAATAATCACAAATTATTGCACTTATGCTTCCTACTTTTCTAATTTGGTACGAGAAAGCCACGCAAGTATATTGTATTGTAGGGTATCCAATGCACTTCTCGTATCTTTTTATAGATTTATAGTAATAGATTTTTACTTTTTTTTATCTTTCCATTGAATGGAACTATTGTATAACTTCTGCATCATTTACTATTTAATTTTGTATATTTCAGATATATTTTTTATGTTTCTTTGTTATGAAAGATGAATAAAATTTGAATTTGAATTTGAGAATGCTGTTGTTGTTGTAATCTGTTGTCACAGCAGTAATCGATAATAATAAAATTACTGCAAGTATATTGTTCTGTAGAGTACCCAATGCACTTCTCGTATTTTTTTATAGATTTATAGTAATAGAATGCTGTTGTTGTTGTTGTTGTTGTAGTCTGTTGCCACAGCAGCAATCAATAATAATAAAATTACTGTTAAAGCTAGTGTAACCTGTCAGCTACAAAGATGCATTACTTTTTATCAAATTACATTCATAAATATATTTAGATTCCTACTCATTGCAATAAATAATCTTGATAGATTATTCCAAGATGTTCTAATTTATTGTACTTGTTCAAAAATATGAAGGCGTTTTTCTCTCAGACATAATAATGTTCCTATGTTAACATAACAGAGTATCAACTGTGAAACGTTTAACTCACGAGCTAATATTTCGAGCAGTGGCGGATCCACGGGAGGGGGGGAGGGGAATTCCCCCCCCCCCCCCCCCCCGAATGCAGAAGAAGAAAAAGAAGAGGAAGGAAAAGAGAGAGAAGAAGAAAAGGAGGAGAAAAAGAAGAAGGAGAAGAAGAAGACGAAGAACAAAGGAAAAAAGAAGAAAAAAGGAACAAATGGAAATGATAGAAAACAGTGGAAAAGAGATGCCAAGAAGTAAAAGGATAGAAATTGGTAGGAGGAGAGAGATGAAAATGAAAAAAAAGACGAAAAAGGGTAGAAAAGAAGGGAAAATAAGGATAAAATAGAAAGTAGAAGAGAATGAGAGTTTTCAAAGTAGCTGACAAGGGAGAAAATTGAGAGAGCAATGCCTGACCAACAATTAATTTTCTATTGAAAATATTGTGTACTACAGTACTTGGTCTGAAAATGATGCCAGTTCCAAAAGGTTTTTCTGGATTACTATTTTCTGTTTTTCTGGTTGAGAACTGCTATGGCTGAAAAAGCTGACTTGTTTTACTAGCACTGCTTTACATTCACTCAGATAATCACCCTAGAGCCTAGACCCTGAATCTTCAAAAAATTGTTGGGATATTTTGGCTGAATGAATAGTTTTTTAATTGCAAATAATTTATGTAATTTTTCTTGTAAATTTCATTTTTCAATAACAGTTTGTGCCAGTGGCGCAACTATTGGGAGGAACCAGGGGGACAATCCCGCCTCAAGGAAATTTGAAATTTTAGCAGGCCATTGTGAGACAATTTTTGGCAAGATTAAAAGAAGACTCGTTATGTAGGTTTAAAATTTGGTTTTGTAGGAATTTTATTCAAAAAACGTTTCCAAGGAGTACCCCTCAATTTTATTGAAATAAATTTTTCAAGTAGCCTGCGGTACTGTATTGTGCCCCAATCAGTGAGGGATCAAATATAGAAAAGTGGAAGTAAGGTCCGGATCTCCCATTGACAATAACACAAGAACTAGATAAAATTTACTGTGACACATTGCGTGGGATGAAGTGTTATGTTAGAAGAATTAATGCCTAGAATCACTTGAACTGTGGTTTTAGAGAGGTGATTTTTTCAATTTTCTCGGGAAGAACTGGTACCCCGAACCCTCGTTTTGGAATAAAAGGCCATGTATATTGGTTCAATTTATCGTTAAAGGTATACTACTCCAAATTACAAATTACTATTGCAATTATTATACCGAGAGTCTAACCCTCCCAGCAACATCATTGGTCATCCCCAACCCCCACCCACCCTAGACTGACCCTGTAGCTATGGAACTGTGTGATGTAACGGTACACATAAAAAGGCTATTAAAATTTGTGTTGCATTATTTTTATACTTTCTAGAAACAAGTACCTCATAATGTAATTATTTTTCTAATAAATCTCTATTGTTTATTGAACAATAGTTTTATAGCAGACAGTAGACTGTCAAGAGTCCAACATTTTTGGACTAAGGATTTAGGGTGATCAATGATTGTGATATCTGTGTGAATGTACTTTTAAAAAACTTTTCAATTTTGGCTTTTCCATTGATGCAGTTAAATTTATTGTTAGCTATCTTAATAAGCGCTCACAGTTTGTTGAGATAAAGTTCTCCACTTCAGTAAAATACATTTGCACCTCAGGAGTTCCTCAAGGTTCTAACTTGGGGCCTCTTTTGTTTCTTCTTTTGATAAATGATCTGCCCCAGTATATAAAATCTAAAATATTGCTCTATGCTGATTACGTTAAGATCTTCAGACCTGTGTTAGATGAAACAGATAAGGAATTTCTGCAGCATGATCTGAATAGTCTGGCCCATTTGTGTGACTTAAATGAACTGAAACTCAATGTAAGTAAGTGCTATATAGTTACCTACTCTAGAGCTTCCAATGCAAATCAGGTCAGTAACAGTTATTCAGTCTCTGGATACAATTTGAAAGTATGTGACACCATTAACCATATGACCTGGGTATAATGTTTGATAGATCTCTGCAGTTTGACATTCATGTGAGCTATGCCATCAATTCTGCTTTCAGAATTCTTGGTTTTGTGTGCAGGCAGTGCAAATCGTTCAATGATTGTTTACCAATAGTCAGAGTGTACTGTGCATTGGTCCGCAGTAGATTAGAGTATGGCTCAGTGATTTGTTTATCTTATCGTGCTGGTGCAGTTAATGATGTTGAAAGGGTTCAAAATAGATTTTTACGGTTCCTTTACTGGATTCATTTTAGAACTGTGTGTCCTCTGGACTTCTCTGTTACTGTCTTAAGGGAGCAGTTTCGGCTGCATTCACTGGCATCTAGACGGAATTTGCATTGCATTGCCTTTCTCTGCAAGCTTGTGAATGGGGCTATTGATAGTCCTTCTCTGCTTGAGCTGATCAATTTTCATGTTCCTCGTGCTGCTACCAGATACAGAGCTGTGTTTGATTCTGGTTTCAGCCGGACTGATTACGATTTTTTTGAACCGATGAAGAGGATGCAGCGTGTTTTCAATGATAACTGTGCCATTGTTGATGTTTTTGGTGGGACAGTGGAATCGGTCATTCGTTGTCAAAACATTGTGAATAGCTATGTGGTTGGCAAAGCATGAGTTGTTCAACTAAAATGAGTCTTTCTCAGTCACTGTCACAGGTAGTACTTTTTGTGGCAGACTAGTATTTTTCTGTTTTTTATGTTCTAATTTTATGAAATAATTAACTTTTGTTACTCCATTTTTTATATTGAATTATTGCAATCAGTTTCTTTCTACATGAATGATGTGACATTAGTTCTGGTGATGTTCCAAAGCTTTTTTCTTCTCTTCTTGTTTTTTTTTTGTTCTTTCCAAAGTAAATTTATTTGAATTAGTATTCTAGACTGTGGTAATTTCTCAGTCAATGTGTATCCAATTTTAATTTTAGTTTCGAGTAATTCCAATTTTAGTTTTTAAACAAAATATTATGTAATCAAGATTTTTAGTTTTAGTTTTTGATTATTTTTGTACTTGAAAACTGTACAGAAAACAGTTTTAGGCTTGTAAGCCTGTTGTTTCCACTCTGTTTCTTAAATAAATAAATGTAAAGCCGGGCTTAAAAGGGAACAATGGTTGTCCCTGGAAACAAACTCTTCCAAAGAAAAGTTTAAAAAGAGTATGGGGGGATTATTTTATAGAAATAATTCTTCTGTGTGAAATCTAATCAGCTCCCAGGATTCATATTATCTATTTGAAAAAAATATTTTAATTCAATTGATAGCTGCTGCCTTAACCAATAACAAATGTTTTTGTACTTAAGTTCATATTATGAACATTTCAATGTGATATTCCCACTTGATGTTTATGTGAGATAGGCTACAAACAATAAATAATTATGGGTTGAACTTAAATTTTTTGCTACATTAATTAATATTCTATTCACACTCAGAAACTATATTCTATTTACACCCATTAGTTAAAGTTTCGGGTTGCTTAGCAGTATAGGACATGAATGCTTGGCATTTCATCATGAATCATTTCGTATTATCAGTATAATGTTACATCATCACACGTACAAAAAAACCTGTAAATAGGTGAACAACTAAATTTGGAAAGTTTCAATTGAAAATAACCTTAAATTGCTTCAATCACTACTAGGTATTTTAAACCCCCCCCCCCCCCACCGGTGATATCCATACCCACTCAGGTATTTCCCCCCCCCCAAAATCTGCTGCTGGATCCGCCCCTGATTTCGAGATGACACATACATTGGAAGTTACTCAGTTATTCGAGAGCCAAAGTAGTTGGTAGCATAGCTCATTAGCATAAGACATTAGTTGCATGAATTGTAGGAAGTGAAGCTAAGTATTGCAAAATGAAAAAAAATGTCATCAATGACAATGTTCAAAAACGAAATGGATTTTTAAGCACATAAGAATTCAAGTTTACCAATTATATCACCACAATATGGAATATGCCAACTTCGCTTAGCGAAGTTTTCTTCTTCTTCTTCAATTAGCTTCTTTCAATAACAATAATACAAGATACAGAATGAATAGAAGAGGATGTATATCAGCACATATTTCGTGAGAGTCAAACAGGAATAGAAAAGAGTGTGTGAGAGAGAGTGGGAGTGGGGGGGAACAACCGGCTATAAATTAGGGAGAAAGAATAAATTATTAATTGCACGTTTATCTGGAACATCAGTTCATCCTGACAGGCTATTTCAGTGTATTTTTTGTTAGTGGATGTGCCATTTTTCTCTGTTTGAATGGAGAGGAGACTACTGTAATGCCAAGTTTCTACTGCAATCTTAATCTTTTCTCATAGGTTGAGAGCATAAGTTGCCCAACAGCCCAAGTATAGGCTATACCAGAAGTTGTTTAGCTTAGAAGAGCTTTTGATTGTATGCAATCTTCATGGCAGACTTTTACATGTCAGTTTGCAACATTATGAAAGAAATATATTCAGATCATTGCAGGCAACGCTTCTTTTAAAAAACACATTTAATTATTATGCACTGTAACTGAAGAGCTGAAACGCAGCCCTCATTTACAACTTGAGTCTATAGCCTCCACAGAAGTAGAACTATGCTGTATTTAAAAAAAATCTTATTTGCCTCAATTAATTTTTGACAATGTTCTTTGATAAAAGATTTAAAAGTTTTTCTATGTCGCAAAACATTTATGAGCGAGGAACAGTTATTACGATTAGGAATTATAAAGGTTAACTATTAATGATATGCATGATTTCAATATTAATTCAATATATGAGTAAGATTGAGTAAGGAACTCACAGAATCGGTTTCAAACTAATTATTTAAAATTACAAAACAAGCTCATGAAGCTTCTTGATTTCTTCAAATTCGATTGATCATGAAATTCATCCTAAAATTGGGATGTAGATAAACATTGTGATTGTACAGTTGGTATTGGTTAAGTACAATATTGATAGCCATTAGTTTAAATGTTTTCGACTATAATGTCTTAGAACAGATGACAAACATTTAAAAAATACATTTGATTTTTATTTGCTCAGGAACCAATCAAGCTTGCAATATTCTGAAAAAATGGAGTTGCGATTGAGATTTCAAAAAAGTCGAGCTAAAAATACAATAAACCATGAATTAGAGTCTGGAGGGCAGGATTCAAGAACAGACACTCCATTATTCTTTCTTTCTTTCTTGCAGCAGAATAAACAGCTTTTATTAATTGAGTTTCAAACTGGAAAAGCCAACTAATCAGAACTATCAAACTCCATTCCAAAGTATTACAGTATTCTAAAGTAGTAGTAATATTGAAGTCAGTGGCGCACCCAGAAATGACCCAGGGGGGGGGGGGTTGCTGGAAGTGAAAACTATTAGAGTTGTCAGTGAACCCCAGAGAAGGGGAGTCCTGTTTCCTAACAAAAGTTCAAAGTACAAATCACAAGTGTAGCTGTAGGGGCGGGGGGGGGGTACTGCAGGCAGTCCATTATAAAATAGTACCCTTGAGTGCTACTCCCTCAAAAATCCTTAAAAAATAATCCCCTCAAAACGAAACTATTCGTATTCTTTGGCAAGGTTCAACTAAAAACAGAGCTGATTAATAACGTAACAAAAAACCAGCTTGATTAATAAATGTTGAATTGTATGAATTATGAATTTCATGTATTAAAAATTAATTGCATTGCTGCATTGTGAAGATTGCCGTGGATCTTTTGCTTAAGAGAACGTTGATAACCTGCCCCAGGTCAACTTCTATTTCTCTATTGATATTTAAACTTGCTATTCCATTCAGTCTGTTTTCTTTGATAGTGTGATTGGCAACTGCCTTAATAAGGATAGCAAGCCTCCATTTGAACAATACCTAATTCGTGAATCAGATTTATTAGAGAATATATTTTTAAATTTAAATTAAAGTTGAGAATCACTCAACTTTCTATTTTCTTTAAAACTTCAAGTTTTTCATGTAAGTATTTTATTTAAATCTTTGTATAGAAATTGGCTTCAGGGGGGGGAGCACCCCACCCCCCTTAGGTGCACCACTGATTGTAGTATTATTGTAATATTAACAAACTGATAAAGACACAAAAATTATTCTTATTCCACCTTTTTTTTGTTGGTAAGATGGCCAAGACATCTGAAAGTTGAACCTGTATAGTGACGGACTGAGAGAAAAATTCCTTTACTAGGAATGTTTTCACACAGCAAGTTTTCAATTAAAGGGTTTAAAACTGAATAATGCTAATTTTAGCAACTACAAATTACGGTATTTGAATTACATGTTGCACGTGAAATATTCGAATCCTTCGATTATTTCGATATAACACAGTAAACCTTAAACGGCTAAAATAAGTAAACATAAAATAAGCTATAGCTCAAAGCTATATTTGCCTGAAGAAAGGCTTAAAATGTCAATTCAGCATTATTGTAATTTAGGAGAATAAGTAGGATAAGAGATGAAATAGTCATAGATTCTGAGCTCTACTGGAAGCCTCATTTAACACAACTTAAGAAAAAATTAAATTCAGCAATTTTTGCAATCAGGAACTTAAGATCGATTCTCAAAAAGGAGGCTCTCCGAGAGGTGTATTTTGCAATATTTCATTCCCTATTATCACATGGAGTTGTCTTCTGGGGGAATTCGAGTGGCATCATCGAGATATTTAGACTGCAGAAATGGGCGATAAGAGTGATGGAGGGTGAGACAATCAGAACCAGTTGTCGCCCATTTTTCAAACAACTAAAAATTCTTCCTCTACCTAGTCTATAATATATCCTCGAAATACTCTGTTTTATAAAAAAGCACGAAAATAGATTCAACACAGGTGACTTTGTTCATAATTATGAAACAAGGTACAGACACCTCTTGAGGGATGATGCTCACCATACAAATCTATATGCAAAAGGCGTTAAAAGCTCAGGAATACGGTTGTAGAACATATTACCGGTTCGTTTAAAACAGCCAATGGGAAGGCAGTTTAGAGTACAATTGAAAAAAGAATTAATAGATATATGTGCGTACTCAACTGAGGAATTTGGTGCTCATTATGACCACCGATCATATTAGTGTATACGGATTACGGTTGTTCACCGTATTCATCAATACGTTATGTCTATTATTGTTATTATTATTTTTTTAATTGTTTTTTATTTTTTAAAGACGTAAATAATAATTTTGACGAATCCGCATGCCCCTTTTATAGGTGGTCAATGGATGATGGAAAATGAAATGAAAAAAAAAATGAAAAAAGACTCGTGTTTTTCTGGTCGATCTGTTGATTATTCATTAACATTTGATCGTCTTTTCTCGAGTTTCGTTCCACTTATGTTCGGTCCTCATAAAGTTTTGTAAATCATCATACACGATTAAATATCCGATATTATTCAACGACAGTCGTTTCCTCGAAATAAAAGTTGAATGCGCATTCATTGGAAAAGGCAAATGTAGGACAAATCAATGAGTCAAGGGCTGTTTACCAGACTTTTCTTGCACAATTTATTATGAGAGCCAAATGAATTATTCAGTATTTATTAATGCAATATTTTTCCTTCAAGTCCACCAACAACAAGCAAGGTCATTGAGGTCAACGATAACTTCTAGTTTTCTTTATTAGCTCACCAGTCAGAAGTCAATGCAATCCAAATAATGAACAACTGATAATCTAATTCATCAACTTAACTTGCGTATTGTCTCGTTTGCATATAAAAAATAATGTTTTTGAACCTAAGGGCGCAAACCTAAATGCTTCTCAAAATTAAAAAAAGTTGAGAAACATTATCCTATGACTATCTCTCCTTTTCCTCACTGCTATATAAGCACATTTTCAACAACCTTTCCGTAGATCCCTCTTTTGTTACTCTTTCATGAACTCAGGTAATGGTTCTGAGAGAAGACGATACACACAATAATAAATCGCCCTTAGTACATGAAATAATTAGACAATGCTCATCAGCAAGCTGATATATGCTGAAAGATGTTGTGATATATTTTCTGGTAGTTCTTAGGCCAAATTGAATTTTCAATTCAATTATCGCTATGCCCCAATAATTGGAAATATAAATTATTATGAGTTTCTTTGACCTAATGTCACTCTAGTCAAGTCCTTTGTTAAAGTTGACTCTGAAATGTAGTCTGTGTTAAGGCTTGATGAGTTTTTAAAAACTTTGCTTATTGCAAGTGATTTTTTTTGGAAGAAATGGATGAAATAACGAGAAACGCTAGGCTAATGATTGGGTTCGTTGATGTTGCATGCACATGAAAAATGACTAGATACTGCTAGGTTAGAAAGAGCAAGCAGAATATAAAGCAAGTTGAGTCATTAGTTCTTTCCTGACTGCTCAGAGGCCATCGATTCAGTATTTCCTGCAATTTCTGGTTTTCGGACGATGATAGGTTAAGTCAGGCCATATTGGAGTCACTTCTTCATTCTCCATTCAGTTCTTCTAGAAAGCCTTGACGCTGATTCCTACATTTCTACCCGACAAAACCACATTGTCCGGTACCTATCGACATACAGGTAATCAATGGTAATTAAATTAATGTATAATTCGATATTACTTGTAACGATGAAAGTTAAATGTTTCTTTTCTTTTTCTTCTTCTTCTTCTTCTTCTTTTTTATTTTTTTCTTTTTCTTTTTCTTCTTCTTCTTCTTCTTCTTCTGAGAAACTTACGGTACAGAATGGATTGTTTTAATGTCATAAGTCATTACGACGACCAATTTTCTATGGCAAAGCAAGGAAACAGGGCGCGTCCCAAATCAAAGACATCTCGTTATATTTTTCACTCCAACCCTTGTCACTGATTCATCTTTGGCTGCACTCAGCAATCACACCCGCACCCGCACCCGCAATTGCACGTCACACTCTGATGCACCGGTTGATGACTGACGCCTTCCTGCTCCTCTTAAGCGGCTACACCAAATCCGAAGACACGACAGCATTAGCAAGGAGACTATCGCTGCCATTCTCATGGCAATGTTCTCAAACTTTGATTGTACAAAACAATACAGTGAGTTCATTTGAAGTGAAAATAAAGCTTTTTTTGTAACTTCTAGGCCTATTGATTTTGTGAAAGTGAAACATTTCGCTCCCAATTACCTCTTTGTAAGGGTGACCGATGGGATTGGCCATAAAAAAAACTGTTCTCTGCTGTAAAATCACTTCCCGATGGTTCGGAACCCACCTGAAACTGTAGGTCCAACTTATCAATCACCATATCATCCAATTCATTACCCACGCACAGGTCTCAGACCTATGTGGCCTTCATTTCCCGCAAAAAAAAATATTATGCGATACATCAATCTCGATGCTGTGGAACGTTTTCGTGGAGTCTTGCAAGGAAAAGCTGGGACCGCCCCTGGGTGTCGATGAGTAACTTCTTAATATTCATTATTCATTCATTATTCATTATTATAAAATGGTAATCATTGAAAGTCGCTAAAAAGGAGAATTTTTTTTCTCCTGATTCAAATGGTGTTAACTATCAGCTTAGGCGTCCCGTGTTTGAGAAAATTATCATTATTATTATTATTATTAAAATTAATTATTATTTATATTCATCCACTGACCTCCTTTAAAGTGGGGATGCCATGATAAAATGCTCTTCAGTGATACTGAAGAGAATTTAAATGCATAATATTCTTTTAAATTCTCTTCTGTATCACTGTAGAATTTATAATATAATGATATTGAAGATATGAATTTATCGTTTATTTGATAAACAGCCAATTTAATCACGCGGTAATAGCTAGAATGTGAGATTCTTCAGTAGTTCAATTCACGGAAATAGACTTCCAATACGACAAATTGAATGATTATTTACGGCTAAATTACCTATTTCAATTGCCACATTTACGTGGTATAATGATAGCCGATATAAGTTACGCTGCATTTTTGGCTTGATTTACGGCTTTTATGAGCTGAACTTTCAAAAATGGTGCTTGGAGATGAGTATAAGAGTGCAGTCCAGATAAAATACATTAGCGAGCTACAGGAAACGAAGTTAACCGGACAATAGACCTTATCTGAACTAAATTTAACTACTTCCAGAGTAAGAAACGCTATGCTCTCTAAGTCTATTCGACTAGAAAGCTAGGATAGGAAAGTTAGAATTATTATAAACATTATTTAACAAAATTTCTAAAAAAATCGATGCTTCAACTTTTCTGTAATAACGGATTACTTTCCAATTATCGATTTCAATTCGAATATCCCACCTCACTCCTACTTCACGCTAACGTTCTGTACTCGTGAGATAGGAAATCAGAATAGATTTCATCTAGTAATATATTTACGTACTTAAACGTAATATATAGTCAATAAGAATAGGTTTAATGTAGATTCATAGCTTTTTTGTGGGAATGAGGCTACAGGTTCTAAGTAAAAAAAAAACAAAATTAGTCTCAAAATCAACTTAAATCTCTTAACGTCTGATCCTTCAAATCAAATCAAAATTTATTAATCAATCAATAACATAATAATTACAACAAATTTTCCTTGTCTGTAACTTTTCAGGCTAATCAGTTTATAAAAGCCTTAGGCAGCAAAGGAACAGGAACTGAATATCTACGGGTGACTTGAATGATTGCTTCAATAGATACTTGCTGTTTTAAAACGAAAATCCTTGTCTCACATTTAGAAAATGCAGTGTGAGCGTTACAATAGTAGCCTATATTATAGAATTTTAAAGGCGACAATGTTGGTTATCTTGGTCTTCCGGCCATGAAGGAATTAAAATTGAATGATTGTGACGAATGAGTAGAACCAGTCCACGGTTCTGTAAAGAAAGACTTGGTGAAGCACAGGTTATTTAGGCTACTCTTGGCCAAACACAATCGATTCATTAATTAGAACAGAACTGAGAGTAATGTGAGCACATTTTTATTAGTTCAAATGAATTCTAATTCGAGCCTCTCAAAATTATTAGAACAGTGAATGGGTTATGATAACTTAAAGAGAAGATGATTCTAAAATCTGGATGGTGGATGCACAATATTGCACACCACGGCAAGAGCAGTCCAAGGGCAAGGGTGTTATTACCTCCCAAAAATTGGAATCTTTCTCTACCCTACGTAGAGGAAAATTCCAATTTTTGACGCCCTCCAACTTCTCATCTGAGACAGGCCCTGCGACCATGAATGGGCTAACTACTGTACTATACTATTAATGGCCGGCTTACCTGGCATCCCTTTCGCAGATTTCGTTTCAAAGTGTAATGAAATACTTCACACCCTCCCTTCACAAACACAAATGTACTTCACATCGGTGGATGTAATCAAATGTCAGTCTACATATTAACATTTTGAGTCCAATTTAAGACTAGTTAACCTTTTGGATATTCTATAATTTAATTTTCTATAATTCATCTTGAATATCAATCTATCAGAAATCTTCGATTATTAAGTTGTATTTGTTGTCAGCTACAGGCCTACTATTTGAATTGTTATGAACGCTTACCATAAACAAACCAATCTACTAAATTGAACTTCTGCGTAGTTAAACTACGATTTTTTACTAGAAGTGTTGAAAACTCGTTAAGATTCATTTTTTCCTCATCCGGTCTCAATATGACAAAGAACAAGGTAGTTAGTCGATGTCCGCAGTAGACTTTGTCACGTTTAGTCACGGCCCTAGCTTGAGCTTTAATAAGGCGCAATAAGGCTTGTTGCTGTGGAAGTTGGAAACAAGAAGCAAGATTAGGCTATGCCTTGCTTTTCACCATTTGCTCATCGTCAGGTTCCAATTGTATGTGAATGTACCTGCCCAGTCCGTTAAAACCACCTATACAGCCACGAAATAGATTTTTTCTTATTTTCCCACTCACACAACGTCTTCCTCCTTCCACTATTCTTCACAATGATTCGCTCTCTATCTTGCCTTCATTCCATTCTTCGTGCCTCTCTTTTCCCTGATGTTATGTGAGGTTATAACCGTTTTTTTATGAGCTCAACCGACTAACTTGCCAATCAAAAAGAGTGGTCAGAGTGGTGGCGCACACAGCTTTCCTTCACGTATAGCTAGAGGGAATATATTCACATAGCCTAGTAACCAACGGAAAGCTTATTGTCGAGTACGTATCAAAATTTCTACAAAGCACCAGTGCGACGACATTCTTTGATCATTTGATTAGACTCTCCTTTGTCTCAATACTTTTAATAGGCTCAGTTAGTCAAAGTTTCTTCAAGTGATCTTGCTCTTTGTAAATTGTAATGCTGCCCAAATAACACATACAGTATAAAAAACGCATGGTCTTCTGGAAGTCTATTGAATTGGATTAGTCCACTGGTAAGAGTCATATCCCTGACCCTCCATTGACCTGATTATCAAGGACTTGACAGGGTTCGTCCGTCCATGCTCTAGCTCTTGAAAGAAAGGTTTTAGACTCTTGAAATTCGGTTTTAGCTGAATAAAATGAGCTTTCTCATAAGCTGCGTTCACACACTCAAACGTTTACTTCAAACATCAGCTCTTACAAGGCTGTAGCACACGGACATATTCTACATGTTTCATACTGGTGTATACAACATGTTTCATGTTTTCATGCTGGTCATCAATATATATTTGAGATTTTTATCATGTATAATGATGGCTTCTTCAATTATATTTATGTCTATAAGTAATAATTATTTAAGAATATGAATATTTCAATATTATGATAATTTAAAAGTAGGCCCAATGTCATTTTATAGAGAATACTGTAAATGGTTGAGGGCCCCAAATTAAGGTCGATTCTCCAGCTCATTCCTTCCAAGATGATTAGATAGAGATGGCCGTGCTTTGGCGCAAGCCAAAATGTATTGTCTGAATAAATTCTGTCCTTGACAGAGAATATGCTTGAGGTAGACTTGATGCGCATGCGCTCAGTCCAGCCAATCAGAGCAAAAAAAAAATTAATAAAAACGGAGAACCAGCCTATATTAAAAAATGTTCATATTCGTGAATAGGCTAATAATTATTCATAGATGTAAATATTATTGAATAAGCAATCATTAAAACTGATAAAAATTTAACATTTATTGATTAACGGATGAGTGCCCAACAAATTTTAGGCTATGCATTTGGTTACTAAGGGGGAGCGGCTCAGGGCCACCATGGTTGGATGAAGAATGATGTCGTTACTTAGCCGCCCAATCGACGTCACTCCATAAGCATTCCTCACAGCTGATGCCCAGGTGCCAGAGTGAAATTTCATTTACTGGTAAACAGTGAGGCTCCCATGAACTCAACCAATGTTGTTTGCAACCATTGACCAACCATCCAGATTTCCTTATTCTATGGTGCAACTACTTTTAAACAGCTTTCTAGGTTTTCATTCCATTACACATGACAATAATGTTTATACAATATGGTAACATTATTGTTTAACAGACAATTTCTTCAAATAATGAAATCAAGGAGAATTTCTTCAAGGAGATTGCCAACGTGCAATGGGCCAACCAGTGACGTAGCCAAGATTTTGAAATGGGGGGGGGGGGGGGTCCGATTGACCGGGGGGGGGGGGGGGTCTGGGGTTACTTTCCTGGAAATTTTTTTGAAAAATAGAGGCCCTAGAACAGTCTTTTTTAGCTCTCCTGGCATTGAAAATAACACCAACATCAGTGCTTTGTCTTATTTTACGTTTAATTTAATGAAAATTATATAAAATTTAGGACCGGAAGGGGGGGGGTCCGGACCCCCAGGACCCCCCCCTGGCTACGTCACTGGGCCAACTAGTATTAATATAAGTTAATGCTCTGTATACTGCCTATACTTAGGTGCTTATTACCTTTGAGCAAAATCACATTAATGATAATTCTAACCTAACCGTTCTATGCCTTCACTTGCTAAGAATGCAACATGTTCTACAGCAGCCTGATAACCTCAATATATATTTGGAAAACATACAGTTACACTCAATTAATTAATCCAGTAGACCTTAATCTAGCCTTTAAATTATTAATGAAATTTTGAGAAATACAACTCTTGCCCAGTGAGTGCTGCATTTCTTAAAATTACTCTGTAATAACCCTGTTATGGTCAGTCTCTTTAATTTCCAGTAGCCTAACTTAACATGAGTAAATACAACTACATCATAACAAATTGAGAAAATTAAAAGGTACACCTAAAAACTGGACGAGTTTTGCACTTGAGCCATTATACTTGAGAACCTAAACCTAAACCCATGCTTTATTCTACAGAGGAGTGACAGGAGACAAGAGATGGAAAGTTAATTAGTAATAATTTATTAGAAGTTGGCTGTTGGTTTTCTTTTCAAGGGTGAAGTAAAATCAGTTAATTTTGCACTATTAGGCATTAGGTACATTACTGTCACAGTAACAGTTCCACAAGTTACTTGCGCATGCGCATTGCAGAGGTGCATTCCATGAGAGAGACCGATGTAGCGGCATCAGCTGCTCCTGCGCAAATTTAATTAATAATTTAAAGGTTAGGTTAAGGTCTACTGGATTAATTAATTGAGTGTAACTGTATGTTGTCCAAATTTATATTGAGGTTATCAGGCTGCTGTACAACATGTTGCATTCTTAGCAAGTGAAGGCATAGAACGGTTAGGTTAGAATTATCATTAATGTGATATAATCATAGGTAATAAGCACCTAAGTATAGGCATACAGTTTCCTTGCATTAACTTATATTAATACTAGTTGACAGATTGTTGACCAATCGCACATTGGTGATCTCCTTGAACAAATTCTCCTTGATTTCATTATTTAAAGAAATTGTGTGTTAAACAATAATGTTACCATATTGTATAGACATTATTGACGTGAAATATAAATGTGTAATAGAATGAAAACCTAGAAAGCTGTTTGAAAGTAGTTGCACGATAGAATAAGGAAATCTTGATGGTTGGTCAATGGATGCAAACAATATTGGTTGAGTTCATGGGAGCCTCACTGTTTACCGGTAAATGAAATTTCACTATGGCACCTGGGCATCAGCTGCGAGGAATGCTTATGGAGTGACGTCGATTGGGATGCTCCACGACGTCATTCTTCATCCATTCATGGTGGCCCTCAGCCGCTCCCTTACTATGGCCATGTTTGAGCTGATGTTTGAAGAGAATGTGTGAGCGTGTGAACACACCAATAGTCCAAGTCAGATCGCTATTGATTTTGGAGTTTGGTGGTCCAATATAAGAATAATTATGATGTAAACCACAACTATAGGTGGTTTTGGCTAGTGAAAATCAAAACATTAGACAGCTTGTTCATTTAGAATACAAAAATTTGAAGAATATAGCGAATCCTGGTGCTTAGCCTAATTATTCACTTTATATTTACAGTGCAAGCGTTGCGGTGTCCATTTTTGATTGTGTTAAATCTTTTCTTAAATTATTTTAGATCATCGAATTGAAAAAAAAAAGCAAAAATATTATAAGAACTGTTGAAGAAAAAGGAACAAAACTCTTTTTTAAGAACTGCCGATTTGCATTTTTTGTTTATTGGGAAGCACATTATGCCTATAGAAATCGAAGGAGTGCATATCAGCGCAATTGATAATAGTAATAATTTATTTTGATTAGTTGGTTGCTATGTCAGTACAGTAAACATGAAAATCTCTAGTCTCCAAATTTTTAACAATATTTAATATTTTCACTCTTTTTCTAAGTCAACAATGCTTCATTTATAATTTACCGTGTCGCAAATTTACTGATTGAATAATCTATTTGAAAGTGAACCTCGTTTCAATGTACTGCACTAAAATACATATCAATGCAAAAGTAAGGCTATATGTTGCGTTGTATGAATTTAAAGGTTCTAGTATGTTTATGTACACCAAAATGAAAATATCCAAAATTAAACTGCAAGGTCTTAAACTGTTTATTGAGATACTTCGAAGTGTAATTTATTTGGTATATGAGCGGATTTTGAGATAATCTCCATTTCAAGCTCACCTTTGCTGACTGGATACATTATGTCTCCCGGTCGAATTGGTCACACCAACCCTAGGATCATTCAATGAACAAAATTCTTATGTTGTAATGACTAATAAAGTAACACCAAAAAGGTAGCAGCAAACCTCAATCAGCTGTGTGTGTCAGAGAGTGCCAAACATGGAATGCAGAAGGCAGCATTTGGCGACTAAGTCAAGGCGCCCCGGGCAGCTACCCGGGCCTTAAGTCGCCTGTTTGTGATGAATACAAACATAATAATAATAATAATACAGCTTATAAATGGAAAATCTAAAGAAGGAAAAAAGAAAAATGGTTAGGAAAATCCGTGGACCAAGGCGTACCAAAAACGGATATAGATGACAGAGAACGTCTGAAGTTGAAGAATATTTTAATATAGAATCAGATAAGAGGAAAAGATGCCTTAAATTTTATGGTCACATCATGAGGCTTCCAGACAATAGACTAACAAAAAGAATTGTAAACTATGTAGCGTCACTTGTCAATGGAAGAGAATGGATACAAAATGTTAAAAAAGACCTAGTACTGGCCAAAATAACAACAACGAAATTTACAATAGAAAAATCTTCAGAATAAAACTTTATAAACGGGAAGTTATACCAGAGACAAACCAAGAGTTGGAACAAAATGGAGTGAAGAGAGAAAAGCTGAATTCGCACAAAAAATGAAAAGCTGGTGGGCAAACAAGAACAAGTCAAAAAAATGAACCATCTTTACTCAGCGTCTTCCACTTTGGGAGTTTTACGTCTAATAATAATACAGCATATACTGCATATAGTTCTCAATCTTTGACATATCTAGGTAACACCAACTGGCTAGCGCTTGCAAGCATCCAGTGGCGGATTGGCCATATGACCCAGTCGGCCCGGGGCTAGCGGTGGCCAATCGTGGGAAAATCGTGGGTAACATCAAGTGTGGACATCTGAGTGATTTATCGTGACATCAATAATCTTATTTAGTAAATGTTGGCAAGAAAGTAAACTCATAATAAGGTATGTAATGGATCACTGTAGGCTACTCATAAAACTGAGAACGGGATAGTGTTACTGGCACAGCCTAAAAGAAAAATCCTCCACCGCAGCCATCAAACAAGTATTGGATGATATGAGCAGCTTGTTACATAAATAACAAATCACAACTCCATCATCGTTATTGTCTTTTTCTTTTTATACGTCTTGAGGAGACGAATAGGTGTCGGGTGTCGGTGGAAAGATAATTTGTTCAGGTCATGCAACCGGTAGAGACATTTGTAATTGCAAGACGCTGCTAGAAGAATTGAACAAGGCTGGCAGTAGCAATTTAGGGTGCTGCTAAGTTGCCTAGTTATACAGAAGTATCAAAAGAGTTGGGAGGTTCAGTGTTCGAGTAACATGCATGATCCACCATATAGTGTCAAAGCTGTGTGTATGTTGAGTCGGTAATTGCAGCTCCTTGTTTATGCACTCTCCATCTGCAATGTGCATACATACGTGTATACATCATGATGTATATACTTAAGTAAACAGTGCTTCCATTTATGCAGAGAAACGTAGTCACACGCGTCACACTCATATACGGATTCAGATTGCAGACATCTTGATGATATGAACCGATAAGGACGACTGTCTTGATTAAGTCTCCATAGTACGTAAGTTACTTCGTTTAAGACTGGAAAAATCAAGCACAATCCGGCCAGACAGTAGCCAAATAAGGGAGTGTGTCAGGGTTTTCTTGCTATTTAAACGCCCCACAAGTTGTGTGAGACCTCGAAGTGACCTTGAAATAGACAAGTCACCTACCCACCTACCCTAAACTTCATCATGCCACAAGAGAATAAAAATGATGACATAAAAATGATGCAGCTCAATCCAATGACGTTGCCGAAAAGGAAAGATATTGGCTGGTTGACTTTCTCGCACAATCTTTTATACAGCTATCTTTTAATATTCCTTCACAAGCACTTGGAGGACACACTTATGCAAAAGTGCAACTTTAAAAATCAGTATTCCCAAAGCCTCAATATTACGTGCCGAGACAGTGGTCGAGCGAGTGGTCAATCTAATAACAAACGCGTTTGAAAAGCCATTTTATACTCAATAAAAAGCTAATGGCCCTAAACATGTATATGAAAGTCACCCGTGAGAGCTAGCCTTTAGAAAAATTGACTACTCGCTCGATCACTGTCTCAGCACGTATAATACAGGCCTAATCTTTAGAGTTCGGGCGCAAAAAATCATAGACAAATAAATTATACAGAGTTGAGAAACATTGGGAAAATTTCTGTCTGGCGCAAATAAGTAGCTATAGTACAAAAGTCCTGTGACTTGTCTCTAGCCTCTCCTTGATTCTTCAAAAGCAGTTGGAAGTATTTTAGTATACAAGCATACTAGTATATTATACCTGTTTATTATTATACTGTTTAGAAAAAATAAATTTTGAACTAGATTTAAAGCTCTATGGGACTAATTACTCGAGGGAAAATTAATGTATGTATTCTTCTTGTTTTCAAAATGAAATTGATATTGCAACACTTAGTAAGTGATGAGCACCAAATTCAATTAAATGTGGATTGTCAGCACCTGTCAACTCATTCTTATCTAGGTTGTTGTTGATACGGAAAGCTATGTATAACAAGCCTAGGCATGGGCCTAAAATTTTATGCTATGATTCATGGCGATTAATTATTTGAACAATAGACTAGGCCGCTACAATATATTTATACGGCATTCAAAATGATCGTCCTCTGATAACAATGATCAAATGAGACAAATGATTGACATCTCTCACTTCATACTAGTAGGCCTAGATGTCGAATACGGGCCCTTTCCTTACTGGTCAGTAAAATTCTATTCATTCAGGCTACTTCAGTCTAGTACTGGACATACGGGTAATCGCTTGATCATGCAATCTACTAAGTAAGGGTGGCGCGGGAGGCTTTAATTTTAACAGGAGGGGGCGCGGTAAGGAAACTTTGGGAACTATAGAGGAATATGAAATTTGCCTCTAATAGAAGCGGCAATATTGAAATGAAACCAATATCTTTGAATGGCTTGAAAAAATTGGTTGAAATTAGAAAGATAGTGACTAATTTAAAAAAATAACTTAGGCTATACAACAATATTTCATCAAATTAATAGACAGATATTAATTTATTAATAATTTATAAAAGAAATCTGCATTTGAGAGATGTAGTTTGATTGACATTATTTATCTTATGGTATTGTAACAAATATAAAATTGGAGAGAATACAGAGAAAGAAGAAACAGTGGTTTTCGGTGTTATCTGCTATGTAAATGTTTACTTCTAAGCAATTAATTACTCTGCTTTTGACACTTTTATAGTGTTTACTTGGTAATTTGTAGAATGTTCTAGTTGTTTGATTAGAAATTAATGGAGTCTTGTCGAATATTGTAGAAAGTGCGAGTTTCTTTATTTATTTATTTAGAAGTTGACAGAAAATTCGAGAGATATCTCAATTATGAAAATTTATATAAATAGAGGTAGACTTTTGTAAATGAGTTCAGTTGTCTTTGAAATTCGTCGTGATAAACAAGTTGTGACAGTTCTATCTATTGTGCCTATATAGTGATAATTCTTTCTTAGTGACAGTTCCCGTTAATACAGACAGTGAAATCCCGTTGGCGCTATTACAAACCGTGCAATTAACTTTCGTTGTCTGTAGGGATAATTCTCTTGACAGTTCTATAGTGATAATTCTTTTACCTATTACTGTATTACGGACTTGTGCTATGTAAGTTAATTGTTCTTCCTCGACGATTCTTTTTGAATATTATTGGACAGTTTATTGTACAGTTATTATTTAATATTAGATCGGCCTTTTGACATTTAGTGATTGATTTTTGTACAGTTTATTGAAAACTCATTATCAGTTGAACAATATTGTGTTATCTGTTTTTAATTGCTTATTTTTCTGTAAGAAATTACTGAACAGTGTGAGTTGTAGATTATTTGTGTTAATAAAGTGCAAGTGATAAATTTAAGTGTTGCCAGCGTTATTTTAGACATAGAACCCGTAACAGTATTTATTTCATGAAGTTCTTAATCTATTATTATTTTTATGGGGTTCCCGATTCATAGTATTGGCATAATTAGCCTATGAATGTAAAAGCTTTGTCCAACCGACAATCGCTTTGGCGTGGCGATTAGTGATTATCTGATTGCAAATCCGACGGCTTCCAAATCTGAAGTTTTCAAAAACTTCAAGAGTGACTGAGATCCAAGTACATAGCCTCTATTAGTTTATCACGCAATAAAAAGTCGATTATCTTTTAATTATACAGGCTCGGATAGAAGTTAGGCCTATCAAGCTTGGTCTATTATCTCAATGGCATAGATTTAAAGAAAAATGATTGCAGATGATGCCCACATGAGTCTGGAGACTTGTAATGAGGTGAATGGGTGAATGATGAGAAATATCCATGGCTGAATGAGATTCGAACCCAAGGCTGCAGGAAACGAAGCCAGCTAGAGCCTTATCTTATCACAGACAAGCGCTCCAATCAATAATTGCTTTACCAGAGCCAATACTAATAATAATGGATTATGAGCTTTTTTCGGAGGATGAAGCCCACATAGATCTGAGACTTGTACGTGAGTAATTAATTGGATGATGGTGATTGATGAGTTAAACCTACAGTTTTAGGTGGGTTCCGAACCACCGGGAAGTGATTTTACATCGGAGAACAGATTATTTTTTGCTGGCCAATCCAATCGGTCACCCTTACAAAGAGCGCCTAGGAGTCTCGTAGCTTATCTCTGATTGAACAAATACCTGCTACGGCATTCGGCTATCACTTCCCTCCATCAATAAACAAAGTTGCTGAAACATTTGAGAAATAGGATACCTGCGGACATAGAAAGGATATAATAATATTGAATGGTATTATAAGGATATATATTAATTATAGAATGGCATTGTAAAAGGTGAGAGTGGAAATTAAAAATTGACAACTGAAAAAGAAGAGCTTCTGCTGTAAGTGAAGGTGCTTCTGCAGCACTCGGAAGAGTAATACAGTGTCATTAAACTCCCTTCATAATTTTTATGCTGTATCGGGTCATTAGCCTTTCCTTTTTCAACTTTATCTGACCATACCTATTACTCCAGCCGGCATGCACGTCTACAACAACCATGCAATGAGAATGGTGAGTTCAGAGATTGGTAGCCACTACCTATACCTTTCCAAAGCTGAAGCACAAAAAAATAAAATTGGCTGGAAGACAGTATTGGGCTACTTTCCTAATGTGTACGCTGGATCAATACTATTCACATTCATCTCCAATTCCAAGTTGATCAGCTGTAAATCCAGTACATTATAGAATGGTTGAAATTCACACAGAGAAACATGATTCTACATTAGAGTGTTAACTGTCTAGCTTTTAATGTGTCTCAAATAAATGCCATTATTTTACTGGTACTTCTAGCACAACAAACTAACATTTGTAGCCCATACGTCACCCCCTTAACTTACTAAGCCCGAATTTATTAACAACTTTTCTTTTTTTGACAGGGTGTACTGAACTGATAGAAAACTAAAGTAGCTTCTAAAGTAGTAGTAGTCGTTTTTGTCATGTCGATTACCATCGGACTGTATCTCAAATACAGGGGATCTCATTCATAAAGAGATATGGGGGATGTTGGGAAAAACAACAGCTTCTATCAGAGTTAAACGTTGAATGCCATTAGGTCATAAATACTTATTTATAGGGGTATTATTTGAGCTCAATCTAATGCAAATTTGGTTTCAAATAATATTAACTTCAATTCATTCATTCATTTCCAGGGATAACTGTTGTACAATACTGATTAATTCTTCAAAAAAAATCATTATTTAATGGAACATAACCATGTTTGAAGGAAATTGATGATTAATGATGGATGGTTGAAATGGACAGGGGGAACATCACTCTCATGTACTAAAATCTAGGTTTTTTTAGAGACTTGGGAAGTTTCTTCCCCTCATGGTTGTCCTGCTGTAGGATCAATGTTGTAGAATGTATACTATGCTCGATGTGTTATAGGAGAGTCCATCTTTTGCTATTTTATCGATGGAAATTCAACTGAAAACTTTAATTATTATAGGTTAAAACCTTCACTTTTTTCTTACATAGAATAAAAGATCAATGTTTAAACTACAGCCCAATATTTCAATTTTCAACTTTTTTCAATGTCAGCCCCAAATCCTGCCGCCTTTGTGGCCTTTCTCCCGCCATCCTAGATTCGACCCTGAGAGGAAGAATAAATGAGTCGAAAAAACTGCAACTAATCAGGCTATAGTTTCAACGCAAAACGCAATATAGTGAACAATCAAAATGGACTTCTTAGCAGCTAAGATGTGTAGTGGTAGAATAAATTGTATCACAATGCAAAGTAAGTTATGCAGTTGTCAAACTGTCGAATAAGAATGGAATAAGAAGAAACAGGAAAGGAAGGGCGTCAACATGTTGTAGCGGATGAGTTTTATAGGAGCGATCGTCTGATCGTCCGATCCACCCTGACGATGACGTTCGCCTTGACTTTCGAGGCAGTAGCTGAGCTGTGATTGGCAGACAACGAGACCGTGGAGAAAGGTCGATTTGTTGTATGTTGCAAGATGTTCATTGTTGTTACTGTTATTGTTGTTGTTGATGGTAAATTTAAAGGGACGCTCGAAGAGTCTGAGATGGAAGCATGAAGAAATGAGACGTAGAGAGAAAAAGATGATGATGATGGAAAGAAGATGGAGAATGAGAAAAGGAATACGTAGGAGATGATAATGATGAAGTCACCGGAGCGTAGCACAACACCAAACGCCGTCCACGTCCTGGAAGCCTGCACTTCCCAGGCTGTCACGATGTCGTTGTCCCCGTAACATTATTACACCTGTTATGTTCTCCTGTTCTACGCCCGTCGCCCACCACGTCGTTTATATGTTCCATCTGCGGCACAGACCACATTGTCATCATAATTCAAGGTCATCCAGTATAGGTCAGTTTAGGCAGAGGGCGGATCCAGACTGATTTTCCTGGGGGGGGGGGGGGGGGGAAGCTGGATGGCTTGAGCTGATGGTCTGGGTGGTATGGAATAGCCTCTAGCGAGAGCGGGGTCCGGGGGTCCTCCACCGGGAAATTTTGAAAAACAACCCATCTTAAATCTTATTTCAAGGTGATTCTAGAGTCATGCCTAGAAAAGCTTAAATCCATTCATTTAAACACACATTATGGATCAAACTATTATTATGGCCTGGACGCACTAGTACATGAGTCATTGTCGATAGACCCTTAAAAATATTCACCACCTTGCTTGGCGAATTCTAGAGTAACTTAAGTGGCAGGGAATGAAGTGCTCTTTTTTTGTAAAAAGGGAATCCTGGGTTCTGCATCGGAATTTTTCTAGTAATAACTCCTCTGAAACCACATATTAAGATTTACTCATGAATATCAATAGGTAATACTGTACATCCATTTTTCCCTGCATACTGCAACAGAGTGACTGAGTCATTTCCGATTGAGTGTCGAATAAGTCCTCATCCGTGAAAAGTAAACTCTTCAGTATTCCATAGACATAGAGAATGAAGAGGTCTTCTAACCAATGGTGACCAGCAATGATGTAGTGTGGTGGGGAGTGTAGACTCTAGTCATTATACAGTAAAGGGAAACAAGGATGAGTCATTTATCATTTATGGAAGATAATAAATATAGCTATGACTGATTTCTTTTAAAAGGTGGGTTCGGGGATCTCCCTTGGAAAATGTTTGAAAAATAATCCTTTTAGAACCACATTTGAAGCGCATTGATGGGTATTGTTTAGGGGTAATTCGGGGGGGGGGGGGAATTGGATCGGCGCTCTAGTTTAGGAAAAGTCTAGCCAAATCTGATATTATGGTGGGTGAACCTTTAGGAACGTGCTGGATGATTCCTTTGTTTCAACATCTGTTGGAAAATACATTAATAACAGTCACAGAGTAGGTAGAAAACTTGTTTTGAAAATTTTTTCTCTGTGGTAAAATTTTGGATTAATGTATGAACATCCAGTCAACTGTCACCAGTAGCCGTAGGCGTTCTCAGAAATTTTTCAAGCAGGGCTCAGAAGCCAGACCCCCCTTCCGTACCTTATCAACAATCCCTACCAATAAAATGCACTATGAAAACTTAATTACTTGATGAGAGAGGATTTTTTATTAAATAATATTGAAATCTAGATTACTTCATGAATTGGTTTCTACAAACTTGACCAATAATTATTTTTATAACTTTTATTACATATTTAAATATATCATGGGAATTTATTTCACAAAAAAAATAATCAAATTTAAATACATTACAATAACTGAGTTACAGGTCCTACCCTTGACTGTGATAGGCGAACTCCATAGTCTCCCTTCACAGTACTAGTGGACTATAATAGGCCTATTAGTCAAAGTCCCAAGGAGATAGCCTCTAACAATTATTGTGACGAAATAAATGACTCTCGTACAAAACGGAGGTTCGGGGCCATCCCACGGGAAAAATATGAAAATAAACCACTCTAAAATCGCATGTTTAGCGTTTCTAGACATAATTGTCCCATTTTTTTCGCATTATTATTCAAAGTTAATTCTATCTATAGTATCTATTGTTCACACCACCAAATCAGGCTCTGAGAAATTGTGATGTTGCCAGATATTATAGCACCATTCCAACAGCTGACAATAGAGAGTCACCAACCTCAATGCATGAATAAATTGACAACACTACTCGTACTATGTTGCCTGGTCTGTAAATTCAACCCTAGTAGCCATATTCTGTCTCCGCAGTCAGTTTTTTCTTTTTTGTTTACTTCACCGCAATTTCTTTGAACCGCCCAATTTCGTGGCGTGAAATGCTTGAGAGCTTGAGTTATCACCTATGGGATGAGAGTTCGAACCTGGGAAAATCCCTTAAATACGCCCCTACTTGTCTCACACGCCTGATTCACATCGAATTTCAATTCACCAACTCCAACTTGTATGCTCTATTAAATCGACTTGTATTTATACAAAGCACACACCTCAAAATATTAAGGACTTGTTCTCAGTAATGACGATATAAATTATATGGCTCTCTCGTACATAAGGGGACTTCCTCGGAAAGAAATTTGAGAAATAACTTATTTAAAAACGAATTTTGGGCGTTTCTGGACAAAATTATTTCTATTTTAATCCGAAATAGTTCAAATTTTTGTTCAAATCAAGTGATAATTGCAAAATAGAATTTGATAGTGGCTTAATAGTGGAAGTGATAACCGGAAGCCGTAGCAGGTATCTCTTCAGTACGATAAGTCTCGGACGCCTGGGCCCTCTCTGTGAGGGTGACCGATTGGTTTGGCCAGCAAAAAGACTACATTCTCTGCTGAAAATCACTTCCCGGTGGTTCGGAACCCACCTAAAACTATGGTCCTTCTCTTCAATCATTATCCAATTCGAAGCCCACACACCGTTCCTATGAGGGCTTCATTCTCCGAAAATTTTTGTTTTTCTTTTTAGATTATCCTTTTCAACAACATAAAAATAGAATTGTGTTCTTATAACTTCCAAATTTATTACTTCGAAGTGAATGAATTTCATAATTCTATTCATGATCACAATGTTCAGTTGAAAAAATTCCATAAATTGTTTTTTTTTTGAGGATGAAGCCCACATAGGTCTTAGACCTGTGCGTGGGTAATGAGTTGGATGATGGTGATTGATGAGTTGGACCTACAGTTTTAGGTGGGTTCCGAACCACCGGGAAGTGATTTTACAGCAGAGAACAGTGTCTTTTTTGCTGGCCAATCTAATCGGTCACCGTTACAAACAGGTCCTACGAGAACGCAGCTTATCTCTATCTGATTGAAGCTACGGCTCGCGGATATCTCTTCCCCAAATTTGACCCGATTACTCATAGGATTATTATTAGGACAGTAGAAGATAATAATTTATGCACATTTGCAGCTATTGCTAAATAACTGTTTTCTGACATGAATGTTCATAAAAGATTCTACACTAGAATTTAAAATTTGATTAAAGCATTAAAACTACTGCCCGGTTGCAAAAACGTCAATCGAAGTTTAATCGCCGATCATTCATGCGAATTTTTATGAGTTGAATTCTTATAAGAAACTGATCTATTTACAAATTTGTAACGTTTCCTCTTGGAAAATTTCTCGGACGAAAGTTGTTATGCTAGGAGGTCCTTCAATTGTACACTAAAAGTCAAATAGACCAATAAAATTTTCATAAACGATTGAATCCGGCCTTTCACATAAATATGAGCATTTAGAGTATACCAATTACAAATATTATTAAAGGAGCAGTGCATCTCAATTTACAATGTTAATACATTTTTGACAATGTTTTCCAAAAATCATTGTCATGAAGACTATGTTACAATGAGAACTATGAGTACAAAGTCGTTATAGATGTTGTGAAGAGGTGAGGATGCAATTTTTTTGTATGTGATGCTGGGAATTTGAAAGACGAGCACTCACCATTTTGTTGAAGTGTCGAGACGGAGTGGAGGACGGCGCTGGTGTGTAACGTGACAAGCAACTGTGCACTCTGAGAAACGACGCTTCAATGACTTCTCAGCCGACTCTCCGGCTCTTTTATACCCCGAAAGCTGGAGCGCTCTGGTGGACGAATGCTCCAACTAATCATCCACTGGAAACCCATTTCCACTGAAATTGCATGTTCGTTCTTGAAATGATTGTATTCACTAAATCCGCTCGAGGAAAAATTCATTCATAAAATTATAATGAAGCCTAAATATATCAAGATGATTTACGAAAGATAGCTACGAAACTTGAGTCAAGTCAAAACTAAGAACTTGCTACACTCGTTCAATAATAAATAAATATTATGTTTCTGAATTTTTTATCAGATCTCTAAACAGTAAGTAAATGAAGAGTGGTTTATACAACTTCACTCTCCTTAACAGTTACTAGTTAATCAGCAGAAAGAGCAATAAGTCGATTTAAAATGATCAAAAACAGACTCAGATCAGCTATGGGAGACTCATGGTTGTCCAATTTAATGGTTCTAGCTGCAGAAAAAGATGTACTTGAGTCTATTTCTAACGAAGAGATAATTGAAAGGTTTTCTGTTTGCTGAAAGAGGTTTATTATGCGATATTCCATTCACGGTTTACCTATGGCATAGCTTTTTGGGGTAATTCCAGCGAAGTAGGTCAAATCTTTAAATTGCAAAAATGGGCAATAAGAGTTCTGGTGGGTGAGTCTATTCGGACAAGCTGTCCACCATATTTCAAACAGTTAAAAATTCTGCCTGTACCTAGTTTATATATATTTGAAACAGTCAATTTATTAAAGAAAAATTAATTAATTAATAGGGGTTCCATGGTTCATTCTTATAACACTAGGTACAGGGATGAACTTAGAAATGAAACTCATCCCACTGCTCTCTATGCAAATGGTGTTAGAAATTCAGGAGTTCAACTTTTTAATGTTTTACCAGCCAGGCTTAAGAGACTTCCTTTCAAAAAATTTAAAGAGGTTTTCAAGAGAGAGCTAGAGGACTGTGGTTTCTATTCAAGCCAAGAATGTAGAGAGTATTATAAAAATCCTAATTAATATAGCCTGAATGGAAATAATAAATTTAAATTTAACATTGGACAAATCCAGATGCCCCCATGATGGGAGGCCAATGGATGCTTAAATATCTATCTATCTATCTACCTTATCCCAAAGACAAAAACGTCTATGTGGGGTTTAGAGAGATAGATTTAACAAGCTTAGAAGGTGCCTAGCTAACTTGTAGATGGTCACAGCCTACAAATTTAAAATGTTTGTCTTCAAACTGTTGATGTTTTTCATGTATTTTACGATAACTACTTACTAATAAGTAAGAACTGCTATAGCAAAACTTACTAAATACTAAAAATTCAGTAATTTTTCATAACAACTATGTCTTTATTTTGTTTTTGAAAGACACTTATTTCGATTGTGTGTTGTAAATAGCTATACATGAAATGTGTGCCTTTTATGTACTTCATCCATACATAAATTCTCCCAAGATACTACACTAAGTAAATAACCTGTTGTTTAACTACTGTCCAATGAATGACTTAGTATTTTGAATTTTTGTGTTTTACAAATGAAGTTATTAACTCATTGTTTTCACTTCCTTTAAAGGAACAACTTTGTAGAATTATTTAACCTTAATGTAATTGGTACACCGAACATAAGCTTATAGGTATTTCATTTTTATTGAACATTGTGTATTTGTAATAATATCTTATTGTTTAAAAACCATTTAGGTTCAAATTCTTATTTAGCTATTTTGCAATTAAGTTTATTGAGCAGAAGTTCATATATTCGTTTCATTGATATTTCTATTTTACCTTTACAAAAAAATGTTACCTATGTGAAGAATCTCAAGAAATATACATACATTTCGTATATTATCAACTGGGTTTGAAATTTTTTCAATAGTTATAAAAATCTTCTTTCAGTTTTAGACAGAATATGGGGGGATTTTTTCGCATTTTTTGGGTAGCCTAATGTATGGGGGGGGGGTGCTAAATTTAGGGGGGGGGGGTGCGTCATGAGGCTTAGGGGGGTGGGCACCCCTGAGTATATATACTGCTCTAAAATTCTATCAAATTCAGTCTTCACATCAGAGTCAGAGAGAGAGTTTCATAAGCAAAGTGTTCTCAGTGTTCAACCAGGCAGAATGGATCTCAACCAACAGTTATCCAAAATAGTGGACAAGGCTTTAGCTACAGTCAAAGAGGAGCTCCTCAGGCAGCTGCAAACTTCATCCAGCACTGCCACTTCTGACACTGCAGCTGTCACTGCTGCTGCTCAAGATGTTACTGTTGCTGCTCAAGACACCACTGTTGCTGCTCAAGATGTCACTGCTGCTCAAGATGTCACTGCTACCAGCCCCAGTGACACTGCTGCTCAAGATGTCACTGCTACCAGCCCCAGCAACATTGCTGCTGCAGGCTCCTCCACCACAGCAGTATCACCTCCCAGCAGTAGTATGCAAGCCATAATTAAGGAGCTGCTTTCCACATGGGAAACCCTTCCCAAACTGGATGCTGCTCCAGTATTTACCACCAGCATCAAGGCAGTTTCCACAAGCAACAAGGCAACCACCAGCATCAAGGCAGTTGCCCCCACCACCGGAATCAAGGCAGTTACCCCCACCACAAGCATCAAGGCAGTTGCCCCCACCTCCAGCATCAAGGCAGTCACCCCCACCACAAGCATCAAGGCAGTTGCCCCCACCTCCAGCATCAAGGCAGTGGCAGCAGCAGCCCCAGCCCATTGTACCTCCACATCAGGCCCCACACATTCCAACCAATTATGTACCATGGCAGGGCAGCATTGGTTGACCATCACATCATGAGCTGGAATTTCAACATAGTCTTCTAATCCATGCAATGGATATGTACGCCCCACTGCCTCTATACAGTCCAAATGATGTGGGGGCTTCTGAAATTGCAGTATGCATTATACACCACCACTTCAGAACACTCCATGGGCTTCTGAAATTGGAGCTGGCGGCATATAAGTATGAGGCACTAACAAAGCAGCTGGCCATTGCTTGGGGTGTGATTGTGAAATCTATTGGACTGTTGAGGGCAGCTGCTGCACAAGAGCTAAGTAAACCTGAGCTCACCCCCATTGAATTGAGGTACTTGCTAAGGCCGGCTGCACACCAAATTAGGCATGGCGCAGCATGGTGCGACATTTTGCCTCAAGGCACCTTGTGCGACATGGTTTGTATTGATTTGAATGGAGGTGCCGCACACTGCATCGAGCATGGCAAGGCATGGCGAAGCAGCGCTACAAGGTGCTTTGTCCTGCCTTGTCAATTTTTGTCTTTCGGGCAAAACGCATCAGGCAAATTGGTCTGTGCATGAACAAATTGTAGAAGCTACCTTTAGCCACCGATTACAGAAACAACAAAAACAGTAATAGATGTCTGTGCTTTAGCCTATGGTGTTTCAAAATTCACATTTATTTACCTTCCAATTAGCCTACATAATCAGGGTTTCTAGTAAATAATTATTTCAATTTATTTTATTTTAAATGTTTTTGTATACTCTAGTTCATATTTGAATACTAGGTCGTCACTTCTCAAATTCTGTAATCACCTTCTGCTTCATACTGCTCAACTTACTTTAAAATCAGTTCTTAGAGAAATATTCTTCTGACCTAAATATTTTTTCAAGCATTCTCCATGTTCAATACTTTAATTCATACTTGTATTCAATTAGATGAGAATTTTCCAATCATTAAAACTATCACGGTTTTATTTTAAAACAAGTGAAGCCCACATAGGGCTGAGACCTGTGCGTGAGTAATAAGTTGATGATGATGATGATAATAAGCATAGGCTATTGCTTTTAATGTCAGGGAGACCATTACGGGTAGTTCCACCTCTTCGTTTGAGACATGTTATGAGAAACATGTTGGACCTAACTTACTATTTTAGGCGGGCTCTGAACCACCAGGTGAGTGATAATAGAGCTTATAACAGAAAGTCATCAAAGCACAGTCACCCATCCAAGCACAGTCTTGAGCTCTTATGACTCAACATCTTGATCACAAAAACACCACATGACTAATCACCACTCTAGCTGGATGATGATGATGACTGATGAGTTGGACCAACAGTTTTAGGTGGGATCTGAACCACCTGGAAGAGTATTTACATCATAGAAGTCTTTTTTGCTGTTCCTAATCGACCACCAAATCGACCAAACCAAATCGGCCACCCTCACGGAAAGGGGTAATTAATGTATCTCATCTGACTAGCACGGCTCGTGGCTATTCACTTTGCCAAGGAAACTTTTGCCCATAAAGTTTGCAAGTAGTGCAGTAAAGATTTCCTGTTGATTTGGAATAAATTAGATGAGTCCTTTTAAAAATAAAATCGCTGTGCTGTGCCATTGATGGTGCTCTTATTTCATCAGGCACAGTGTGGCGAGGCGAGGCAAGGCAAAACGTCATGCCGCGCCATGCCTGATCTGGTGTGCAGCCGGCCTTACTGGGCACAGGACCTTCAAAAACGTTGTGAGAAACAAAAAGGTGCTAGATGAGGACACAGCAGTTTTGCTGTTATGACGTGAGAATATTTCAGGACTTTGTGCACCCAGATGCGATATAGAACAAGATATGAACAAACTCCAAATTAGCTAGAATGATATCAAAATTTTTTCTCAAATAAACATGTTTGTTTCTGATAATCTTTTGTCTTTTCATTTTCTACCTCCTACACTGGTGTGCAGCTCTGGCACTTGTCTGAGCCCACATGGACTGTTGCAAAGACAAATAGAAAATCGTCTTGCAATTATACACAGACATGTTTTTTCCTGCATAGCTATGACGTCATACAGACAAGTTGAATGCAAGATGATTTTCTATTTGTCTTTGCAACAGCCCACATGGACTTATTGGTAAGATCTTGCATAATGTTGTGCAATTACACACAGACATGTCCTGCATGACATCATACAGACAAGTTGAATGCAAGATCTTACCTATTTGCAACAGACAGGGGTATTCTTGGTTTAAAAAATGAACATGGTTATCAAATACAATTGTTTATCATTAATCATCAAATATATACTGTTAAAGCTTAATTTCATTCAAACTACATGAAATATTTTTTAAAAAGTTAATGCCAATCAAGTCTATCAATCATCACCCACTTGTGGAGAATTCTCAAGTTGTGCTTCATATTACAATATGTTGTGCTAAATGGGAACTCCACATATACTGTTCTTCCATTGATGCAGAGGCGCACTTCCGAAGCATTGAAAAAGGCATCCTCCATTGACTGCAGAAAATAGTTGGTTGATAGAAATGGTTCATAGTATTGTCCTCCAATAGTGAATAGTGGCTGCACAATCCATTTGCTGCTTATGGGTGATGAACAAGTATCACATCTGCAGTATCTGCAGTATGAATCATATGTTTGCTCCATTGATGATTGGCGGCAATAGACATGACAGGGTATCCTTCAGCTCAGCTTGTGCTACAGTTGTTGTTGCTGTTGCAGTTGACACATCCTCACAGTACAGCTCACAAACCTCTTCTGATTGGCTGATGATGGTCTAAGTCCAGTGATGATGGGTGGATGCATGTGTGCAGGTGCGCAGTGGCTGATGTCAATCAAGTATATCAAGCACCATTCACTTTCTGAGCATTCCCAAGTCTTGCTGCATCTCACAATAACTTTTGCCATATGGGAACTCCAGATATACCGTTCTTCCATTGGCACACATGTACACTGCCAAAGTGAATTGAAAGGTTTTCCTCATTACCTGCAGAAAATTGTTGAATGTTAAGAATGGTTCAGGCTCTTCTCCTCCAATAGTGAATATAGGCTGCACAATTCATTTGTTGCTCATGGTGATGAACAAGTATCGCATTTGCAGTATGGCTTATATTTGTGAGTTTGCTCCATTGCTGATTGGTGGTGGTTGTCTGTATATTTCTCTGCAATAGGCATCACAGGCATCCTTCAGCCTGGCATGTGCTACAGTTGTTGTTGCTGGTGCTGTAGTTGACACATCCTCACAGCACAGCTCACAAACCTCTTCTGATCTGCTGATGATGGTCTCAAGAAAGTCCTGCGATGAAAATGATGAGTGGATGCATGTGCCCAGATTTTGTGTGCAGTGGAATCTTTGGCACAGCTCTTTGTCCAAGTTTTTCCTCCAGTCAACTTCATATACCACTCATTGATGTCACAGCCCATTGCATCAATAGCATCCTGTGTAGTATTCCAATGTAGCACCATTCTTGACATCAGGCACTGATGCATATGAAACTTGTTTGCTTGATCAAGGCCATGATCTCATTGCCACAGGAAAGTCAGAGTCTTATGCTTTGGCTCCAGTTGGCTAGTGTAGGCGCTTGTAGCCAGCACAAGATACAGCACAGCTCGAATCATGATTGCTTATGCCAAATGCTTGCTCTTCCTCCTATATTTATACTATACTTTATGCAGACTCAGCAATTTCTTATCATCAGATGTATGACTCATGTCTTCTACTCCTTCTTCACTTTGCTCACCTTTCCAGCAATGCTCTGAGTATACTGCACTGTGATACCCCACCATTTGTAAAGTCGTCATATTCCCTGTAATCATCAACATTGAAATCATCAACACGTGATTGTTTAGCTGGTGGCTCATCATCATCAGATATGTGGATCACTTGACTAGTACTGCTATGCTGAGCGTTTGCAACTACCTTGTTCTATCTCAAGAACATCTGTTGGTATGAACAGTATTGTTGATGAAGTTGCCACTATAAGATTATTCAAATAACTTCGAAGATAATCATTTTACAACTGCTTTATTCCATTTCCAAAAGGAATCTGATATAAACAAACTAACAACAAGAATAATAAACATCTGTCTAAAAACATATGATAGTTCCACTATCTTACACTTTTCCCCCTTTAATTAGGGTCGCTGTCCACCATAGATGAAATCCTGTTTTCGTCAATAGCTCCTTCACATGTTCTCATCTGGTCTGCATGTTTTCTCTTCAATTGTGCTCCACAGAGAACTTTGTAGGAATATGGACCATTCTTTTTTATAACTCTTCCGGCCGACCAACCTCTACTATTCTCATTCTTTATCCATACATCTTCCCCCTCTTCAAATCTTCTAGCCTTCTTTCCATCATGTTTCACCTGTTCTTTCCAAAGTTTAACCTCCATTTTTTTTCTGATATTGGGTTTTAAATTGTCAAATATTGTAGGCATTCTTCGACCTAAGAACATTTCAGCCAGCATCCTTCCAGTTGTTTTCTGAGGTGAATTTCTGTAGCTGAAAAGAACATTTTGTAGTGCTGCCATGGGGTTTCCTTCCTCTATTTTTTCCACATGATATCGTCTTTTTAAAGTTTATATCATCCTCTCTACAAGTCCATTACTTTTTGGATGATAAGGAGTTGTATGGCATATTGAGTTTCTTTGGAAGAAATCTTCAATCTCTTTGGATATAAATTGTCATCCATTATCATTCACAATTTCTGTTGGCAATCTGTATCTACTGTCCCAGGATCTCAATTGTGAAATAATAGCTGTAGAAGTTGTTGTCTTCATACAGTCTACTTCCACCCACTTGGACAGTGCATCAATACCAACAAGCCACATGCATCCATCTATTGGGCCAGTCAGGTCGATGTGTACCCTTTCCCAAACTTTATCAGGTACATTCCAGGGGTATAGTGGTACCTCTCCTATGTTGTCACGATTTTCTTGACACAGTGTACATCTTTTCACAAAAACCTCAATATTATGATCCATATTGGGCCACCACACATAATATTGTGCTACAGACCTCATTGATGCAATTCCGGGATGTCCTGAGTGTAGAACTTTTAAAATGTCAGGTCTCATGCTTTTTGGAACTACAACTCTTCCAAACCACAGCAATAAATCATCTTCCACCACAAGTTCATCTTTTCTTTGCTTATAGGGTCTTAGAAGTTCAGGAACTTCCATAGGCCATGCATTCCTTAAAACATAGTTTTTTGCTAGTTTGAGTTCTTTATCCTTCAGTGTTTGCTCCTTTAAAAGTTCAAATGACATGATAGTGTTAACCTTATCCACATTTAAAAACTTAATGCAAGATTCTTCTGGCTGATCTTCTTCAATTGGAAGTCTGGATAAAGCATCTGCACAAACATTATCCTCACCTTTCCTATATTCTATTTGATAACTGTATTGGTTGAGCTCAATAGCCCACCTGACTAAACAATTATTTATAACTTTTGGAAGGTCTCTAGAATTTCCAAATAATCTCTGTAGTGGTTTGTGGTCTGTAACTAGTGTGAACTTGCGGCCCTAGATATATATGTGAAATTTTCTTAATCCATATACAATTGCCAAAGCTTCTCTATCAATATTAGAATATCTTTTTTCAGCAGGCATCAATGTATGACTTGCAAAAGCAATTGGTTTTTCTAGCTGTTTCTCAAATCTGTGCATAAGCACACTGCCCAGTCCATTTTCTGAAGCATCACAAATCAATACCAAGGGTTTTGTTTTGTCATATGGTACTACTGTGTCTTCACTTGACAGAATCATCTTCACTTTTTTAAATGTTTTCTCTTCGTTTTCAGTCCATTCCCATCTTGAATTGGTTCCCGTCAGCTTATGAAGATCACTACATATGGCATGCAACTGAGGGATAAACTTCTCATAATAGTTGATTGATCCCAAAAATGATCTAAGTTGTTTGGCATTAGTAGGTGAAGGGGCATCTTGTATGGCTTTTATTTTCTCATCTGTAGGGTGTATGCCATTTTGGTCAATAATATGTCCAAGGTACTTTACTGATGGTTCAAAAAACTTGCACTTACTAGGTTTTGCTTTCAACCCAGCCTCTTTCATTCTTCTTAGGACTTCTCTCAAATTTTTCATGTGGTCAATTGTATTAGTTCCAGTCACAATGATGTCATCCAACAGAACTCCTACTTGTGGTAATCCTTCTAGTAGCTTCTCCATGTATCTCTGATAAATTCCTGGGCTTGATGATATTCCAAAAGGTAGCCGTAAGTATCTGTAGTGACCATTGTGGGTTGCGATTACAAGGAACTTCCTGTGTTCCTCAACAACTTCAAGTTGCAGGTAAGCATCTCGTAAATCAATAATTGAAAACTCTTTCCCTCCTGCCAGTTTACTTCTAAGCTCTTCAAAGGTAGGTAGCAGAGTCGTTTCCAAAATCAAATTTGGATTCAGTGTTACACGAAAATCTCCACAAATCTTTATGGATCCATCAGGCTTCTCTACATTTACTGTTTGAGTTGCCCATGGAATAGGCGTTTTTGCAGGGTCAACTTTTTCTATCACCCCTTGTTCAACCAGTCTTGATAGTTCGTTTTCTATTCTTTTCTTTAGAGGGAATTAAACTCTGCGGGCCGAGAAATGTTTTGGTGTCGCATCCTCTGTTACATGAATCTTTGCTTGATGTCCCTTGATCTTCCCTAATCCATCAGAGAACACCTCCCCATATTCTTCAATAAGCTTCTTCACATTAGATTTTTGAGACTTTTCTCCTTTTGTATTATTCTGATTTTCCACCTTGTTTATTGTTACATTGGGGGGTAGTTTCATGTCAAAAGCCAACATCCAAGGTAACCCAAATAGTGGTTTATCATTTCCATTTACTACAGTTAGTATTTGAAATTTTAGATTTTCTGGGCTCGTTATTTTTTAATTTTTACCGCCTCATTCAATTTACTTACTTTATTCATATCTATCCCCATAGTTTCCCCTTTGTCTATTTCACGATTTGCTCTTTCCATTGATGAAGCTAATTCCAATAAGTCTTCTAATTCCAATAAGTCTTCTAATTTTAATTTGGAACCATCATCTTTTACACCACTAGGCCAATGTTGACGTATTTCTACTTCATATTTTGGAAAGTTTATGCCCCCAGCAAATCTGTCACATATTCTTTCATCGAAACTAGCCCCATATTTACAGTATTGTGCTAGATCTTTCAGGTGTATTACAAAATTTGAAAACGATTCCTCCTCTTGCCTGACACATTGTTCAAACTGTAGTCTTGCTGAGAATATAGTTTTTTTAGGCTTATAAACAGATCTTAGCCCATTAACTACCTCATCCCAAGAGGCATTGTATATATTTAATGGAAGTAAAAAATTTGATACCTTCCTCAATGGTGTAGGTCCGATATAGGCCAGCAAAAGGTTTCTTTGAGCTTCGTCTGTCTCCTGAGAATTCTCTCCCAACCCTTTAACCTTGCACAGCAAAATAATAATAATAATAATAAGCGTATGGAAAATAGCACAGCAAAAGAAAATGATTTTCATAATCCTCCCAGTAAGTAGACTCATCATAGCTTTGACATGAAAACTTTTCCCCTGAAAAGATTCGTCTCAGTTCATCGTTTCGGGAAATCGCTCATTCCCGTTTTTTGATCTTGATATATTTCTTTTACTCATCATCACCAATATAAGATTATTCAAATAACTTCAAAGATAATCATTTTACAACTGCTTTATTCCATTTCCAAAAGGAATCTGATATAAACAAACTAACAACAAGAATAATAAACATCTGTCTAAAAACATATGATAGTTCCACTATCTTACAGCCACCATTGACATCAATGTTCTAGATGCCTCCATAGATAATATGTTTTCTACTATTGCTGTATCTGCAGCTATTAATTTTGCCCTTGATGCTGCTGCTAATTTATTTTCTTGATCATTCTCATTGTTGTACTCCTCCTCCTCCTCCTCCTCCTCCTCCTCCTCCTCCTCCTCCTCCTCCTCCTCCTCCCTCCTCCTCCTCCTCCTCCTCCTCCTCCTCCTCCTCCTCCTCCTCCTCCTCCTCCTCCTCCTCCTCCACCTCCTCCTCCTCCTCCTCCTCCTCCTCCTCCTCCTCCTCCTCCTCCTCCTCCTCCACCTCCTCCTCCTCCTCCTCCTCCTCCTCCTCCTCCTCCTCCTCCTCCTCCTCCTCCTCCTCCTCCTCCTCCTCCTCCTCCTCCTCCTCCTCCTCCTCCTCCTCCTCCTCCTCCTCCTCCTCCTCCTCCTCCTCCTCCTCCTCCTCCTCCTCCTCCTCCTCCTCCTCCTCCTCCTCCTCCTCCTCCTCCTCCTCCTCCTCCTCCTCCTCCTCCTCCTCCTCCTCCTCCTCCTCCTCCTCCTCCTCCTCCTCCATCCTCCTCCTCCTCCTCCTCCTCCTCCTCCTCCTCCTCCTCCTCCTCCTCCTCCTCCTCCTCCTCCTCCTCCTCCTCCTCCTCCTCCTCCTCCTCCTCCTCCTCCTCCTCCTCCTCCTCCTCCTCCTCCTCCTCCTCCTCCTCCTCCTCCTCCTCCTCCTCCTCCTCCTCCTCCTCCTCCTCCTCCTCCTCCTCCTCCTCCTCCTCCTCCTCCTCCTCCTCCTCCTCCTCCTCCTCCTCCTCCTCCTCCTCCTCCTCCTCCTCCTCCTCCTCCTCCTCCTCCTCCTCCTCCTCCTCCTCCTCCTCCTCCTCCTCCTCCTCCTCCTCCTCCTCTCCTCCTCCTCCTCCTCCTCCTCCTCCTCCTCCTCCTCCTCCTCCTCCTCCTCCTCCTCCTCCTCCTCCTCCTCCTCCTCCTCCTCCTCCTCCTCCTCCTCCTCCTCCTCCTCCTCCTCCTCCTCCTCCTCCTCCTCCTCCTCCTCCTCCTCCTCCTCCTCCTCCTCCTCCTCCTCCTCAAACCCATCATCACTGAATACTAGGTCCGTGAAGTTAGCCCCCCCCATAAAAGCACTAACGTTGAAAATAGTATGAATGGTTAGTGCTTCGTTAGTGCTGGTTAGTGCTTCAAGTCCCACCGTTAGTGCTCTTTTGGTTCCAGAGATATATGCAAAAAACACTGGGGGGGGGCCAACTTCATGGAAGTTAGCCCCCCCCAGTGGAAATACTAAAGCTATGAAGTTGAAAATGATGTCAATCGTTAGTGCTTCGTTAGTGCTCATCATTGGATCAAGTCTTATCGTGATAGCTCTTCTGGTTCCAGAGATATTTGCAAAAAACCTTGGGGGGGGCTAACTTCATGGAAGTTAGCCCCCCCCACAGTAAAAATACATGACATATGAAGTTGGAAATGGTGTCAATCGTTAGTGCTTCGTTAGTGCTGGTTGTTGAATGAAGCCCCATCGTTAGTGCTCTTTTGGTTCATGAGATATAAGCAAAAAACCTTGGGGGGGGCTAACTTCCATGAAGTTAGCCCCCCCCATGATAGAAATACTGGAGCTATCGAGTTGAAAATAGTGTCAATCGTTAGTGCTTCGTTAGTGCTCGAAAATTATCCAAGTCCCATCGATAGTGCTCGTTTAGTTCGGGAGATATAATTGAAAAACCTCAGGGGGTCACCACGCCCTTTTTGAAAAAATTGAGCTATGAAGTCGAAAATGGTGTCAATCGTTAGTGCTTCGTTAGTGCTCAAAAAAACATACAGGTCCCATTGTTAGTGCTCTTCTGGTTCATGAGATATAAGCAAAAAACCTTGGGGGGGGCTAACTTCCATGAAGTTAGCCCCCCCCATGATAGAAATACTGGAGCTATGGAGTTGAAAATAGTGTCAATCGTTAGTGCTTCGTTAGTGCTCGAAAATTATCCAAGTCCCATCGATAGTGCTCGTTTAGTTCGGGAGATATAATTGAAAAACCTCAGGGGGTCACCACGCCCTTTTTGAAAAAATTGAGCTATGAAGTCGAAAATGGTGTCAATCGTTAGTGCTTCGTTAGTGCTCAAAAAAACATACAGGTCCCATTGTTAGTGCTCTTCTGGTTCATGAGATATAAGCAAAAAACCTTGGGGGGGGGCTAACTTCCATGAAGTTAGCCCCCCCCATGATAGAAATACTGGAGCTATCGAGTTGAAAATAGTGTCAATCGTTAGTGCTTCGTTAGTGCTCGAAAATTATCCAAGTCCCATCGATAGTGCTTTTTTAGTTCGGGAGATATAATCAAAAAACCTCAGGGGGTCACCACGCCCTCTTTTTTAAAATTGAGCTATCAGGTCGAAAATGGTGTCAATCGTTAGTGCTTCGTTAGTGCTCGAAAAAACATACAGGTCCCATCGTTAGTGCTCTTCTGGTTCAGGAGATATAAGCTAAAAACCTTGTTATAGATACAATACTTGAAAACTTGACAAATATGTGTAAACAGCCTAAGGGGGTCGTCTCCACCCATTTGATAAACTTGAGCTATGTAGTAAGAAACGTTGTCAATCTTTAGTAGTGCTTCGTTAGTGCTAAAAAAAAGATACAGGTCCCATTGTTAGTGCTCTTTCGGTTTTGGGAGATATAGGTGAAAACGTCAGGTGGTCATCAACCCCTGTTTGAAAAAAATTATCTTTGAATTTGATAGTTATTCTTCTAGTGCATGTTCTTGAATCTAATCTTATTGTTAGTGCTCATATGAATTGGGCGATATAAGCAAAAAATCTTCGGAAGGGTGCTAACTCCACAGAGAAGCTTGAAATGGAACCCTTGAGGGTTGGTCTCCTTCTAGTTGTGGTACTTGAGATATGAAGTCGAGAATGGTATCAACCGTTGGTGCATGAATATGTTTCATTATGTAATTCAAATATCATAATTATATAGTACTTTTTTTAAATCTTTATATCAATAGAGGAATTTCCTCAAACTCCTGTTTTAGCCCAAGCAAAATTTAATTGAGTGATATTACAAATTACAAATATATAAAAGAACTATAGTTTTAATCATTACCGGCGTTCCTCCTAGTTTTGCCTGGGAATCCAGTTTGGAGTTGATTTTTTCTGGTTGATTACTTATTGGTGTGGTCACAGAATTACGAAATTGGGATGATGAGTAAAATACCTTACATATACCATAGATTTTTCTTTAGTTGTTCAGATTCATATATTATAGGTTAAGCTTACACACAATAGGTACACCTACCATAAATGTTGAGAGCCTACCCTGGACACTGTTTAGAGAGCAGATCGAGGTGTGTTGAGAATACATTATGATGATTATGTAAGATCAGAAGGGAGAATAGAGTTAATAAAATACTCGAAAATCCTAGAATAATACTGTGTTCTTTTATTTAAAAAAAATGTTAGTGATAATTTACTTATTAATTATACGTAAAAAGTACTGGGTTTACATTCTTAACAATGAAAATATTCTATTTCAAAAGGCGTTCATGCTTTCTGATTGACTAGAAATGAAGGTCAAATCAATATTTAGGTTCAAAACTACCCAAAACAGTGATTTTTTCAATGGGTCTCACTTTATGTTCTCTGCTACAGTAACTAGTTTTTCTCAGGTTGTTTATATTAAAATGGCCATAACTATTCATTGGGGAGTCCAATCAACTAGAACTCAATGTCAAATCAAAATATGGTTTGGGAAACACCCCAAACTTTCATGCATTTCAAATTTTAATGTTGATGTAATTGCCTGCTAAGTGAACTATTTTTTTTTCTTTTAATAGACATAATTTTTTCTATATGACTTATCAATTGGAACCATAGGCTTGTCCCACACTGGATCCGCTCAGTTCAGCACACTCAGCTCAGTCGCTTCCATCAAAATTCGGAAACCATGTATTCGAACAGAGATCATTTATGATAAGAATTTCAGTCACTTGGGGATCCCTAAAGCAGATTTTATCAGAGGTTGCATCCCATCCTTCAAGTTAGGCCCAAAAACAAAGATACGCTCTTTTTAGCAGACCGGATCCGTTCCGTCAGCTCAACTCAAACCGCCCCGTCAGTCTCAGCCACTTTTTTGTAAGCGAGTGATTTTTGCCTGAAGCTGAGTCGCCGCGCATGCGCAGAGTAGGCCTACAGACACGTGTTGTGCAACTGAACTCCGGAGGTCTAACATATTTTTTGGCAGTGCTGGGATTAGATCATACGCTGAGAGAGAGATTATTATTATAATTATCAAGATGCGTTTTGATGAACGCCTGATATCAGCGGTACAGGCACATCCAATGTTATAAGACCTGTCACACAAAGACTATTATAATATTACGATGAAGGAGGTCGTATGGGAGGAAATATCTGCAAATCTCAACGAAAGTGGTAAGAAAAATCCTGCATTATTTTCCATATTTATAAATTCTTGAAATAGAATCACAACACTACAAAAAAACTCTAAACAATAAATTTTATTGAAATTATTCACCTGCTTTGAACGCTTGTCTATGAATTGAGGGGCTCTGGCTGGCTACGACCTAATTTTAACCTATTTCAATTTATTAATTAAGTATTATACTGTACTACTTATTACAGACACAATACATATACTAATGTTTTTTTTAAGATGTTAAAAAGTTGCAATACCCATTTTGCAATTTCCAAACTCCATGTTTTTAAAACGAAAACATATTTTTCGACACCCATCTTGTGTGAGATGAAAGGTGAAGGGAATAGGTGAAGACAAATACATTAAAAGGGTGCATTGTATGAGTTTGAAATGAAGAAACAAAGTACCCTGATGTGTATCTTATTGAGAGGGTAATAGAGAAGAAAGGTAACAAATTAAATTGTATGTGAAATGGTTGGGCTTTGATTCGAAATACAATTCATGGATTGATAATAATAGTGTTATTGTCTGAAAAAATAATTATATTGTCTCTGTATTGAAAAATGAAGATGAAACAGCACTGATCAAAACTACCACTGATCAACTTTGATAAGTATTTAAATGAGAAGAACAGAAAGCAACAAATGAGACATAGTGTACTTTTGTATTGTGTGTGGACCATCCAATGTTGGAAAAACCAATACCGTTTTTAATTTATTATTTGCAGAAAATGGTGGTAAATTTTTACATTTATATGTACTTACCAAATCTCACCAGCAAGACTAGTATGAACTTCTCAAAGAAATTATGAGCCAAGTCCCTGAGATTGGATTCAATTTGTTTCAACATAATGATGAAATCCCACGCCTGATTGATGTCTGAACAATCACAACTACTATTTGAGGATGAAGTCGATGTCTCTTTAATTATTAATGTTTTAGCTGTTTTTGGGTAAAAGTAATGGATTTTACGCGAATATTTTCTTTTTTCAGCCAAAACAAACTTAAAATCAGAAATCAAAAATCCAAATAAAAAATTAAAAACTAATATTAAACGGCAGTAATTATTTTATTCACTATTAAAACTTGTATAAATGCACGATTGTATGGCATTGTACCAGGACCAAGAACAAAATTATTAATTTTACTTCAACACCGACCGTGATCCACCCAGAAACTGAGCTTCTGGACTGTTGAAAAGCTCAAACGGAAGTCTATAAAATCATTTTGTTATTTTATCATGGGAAAATAATTCACAATATCAACATTTGCGAGTTATGCTACTATAATAGGTTTCTTCTAGACTAATGATATCTCCCAGTTTTGTTATGAAATTCTAACCCACTCTTTCTCGATAATTTACCATACATTAAAGTTCTTTCCACTGTCATATAAAGATAGACTAAACATGCTACAATAACAGCCGCCATGCTCAGTTCTCAACACACCAATATTGTAATATTAATTCCGTCTAGATTAAATTTTGTTTACAAGAATTATTATCACTGGTATAGAATTATTCTCAAGAACCTTTCCTACACAAAAAAAGAGCATTCTATCTAGTGCTTAGTCATCTCAAATGGGGGGGGTGGTACGGACGCGGGGACCCCCCCCCCCTTGAATACGCCCTTGATGGAACTCTAAAGGTTCTGTAATCTTATTTGTCAGCTTGAACAAAATTTTAATTTCTTTTATCTTTGCTTATCAAATTGTATGAACTGTTGTAAAAACTAACTTTTCTATTGTCATCAACTTACAAAAGGTCATAAATATTTTTCTAGTGTTCCGATCATTTAGAAATCTGCGTCAAATTCTTCTGATAATTCTTATTAATCTTATATCCCTACCTAGAAATCTCCTATTTTTGTTAATCACAGTGATAGCACATGTTCTGCTGACACAAATATGCTTTCAAAGTGGAAGTTAGCATCGAATTATTTCAAACGAAATTATCTTTATTATTTTCATAGAACTATTGTCATATACTACCAGGAACTGTGAAACTATTTTGTCTACTAATAAAACAGTTGGATTGTAGTGACTTTTTCCAAATATTCCGGTAAACTCGCATACTGACCACTAACGATGGGACAAACTTGTAGTAATTACAAGCACCAACTTTCACTTATATGTTTATTAATTATTTTTTCTAAAAGCAATTTTTTTTAAGAGCACTAACGATGGGACCTGTATCTTTTTTGAGCACTAACAAAGCACTACTAAAGATTGACACCGTTTCTTACTTCATAGCTCAAGTTTATCAAATGGGTGGTGACGACCTCCTTAGGCTGTTTACACATATTTTTCAAGTTTTCAAGTATTGTATCTATAACAAGGTTTTTAGCTTATATCTCCTGAACCAGAAGAGCACTAACGATGGGACCTGTATGTTTTTTCGAGCACTAACGAAACACTAGCGATTGATACCATTTTCGATCTCATAGCTCAATTTAAAAAAAAAAGGGCGTGGTGACCCCCTGAGGTTTTTTGATTATATCTCCCGAACTAAAAGAGCACTATCGATGGGACTTGGATAATTTTCGAGCACTAACGAAGCACTAACGATTGACACTATTTTCAACTCGATAGCTCCAGTATTTCTATCATGGGGGGGGCTAACTTCATGGAAGTTAGCCCCCCCCAAGGTTTTTTGCTTATATCTCATGAACCAGAAGAGCACTAACAATGGGACCTGTATGTTTTTTTGAGCACTAACGAAGCACTAACGATTGACACCATTTTCGACTTCATAGCTCAATTTTTTCAAAAAGGGCGTGGTGACCCCCTGAGGTTTTTCAATTATATCTCCCGAACTAAACGAGCACTATCGATGGGACTTGGATAATTTTCGAGCACTAACGAAGCACTAACGATTGACACTATTTTCAACTCCATAGCTCCAGTATTTCTATCATGGGGGGGGCTAACTTCATGGAAGTTAGCCCCCCCCAAGGTTTTTTGCTTATATCTCATGAACCAGAAGAGCACTAACAATGGGACCTGTATGTTTTTTTGAGCACTAACGAAGCACTAACGATTGACACCATTTTCGACTTCATAGCTCAATTTTTTCAAAAAGGGTGTGGTGACCCCCTGAGGTTTTTCAATTATATCTCCCGAACTAAACGAGCACTATCGATGGGACTTGGATAATTTTCGAGCACTAACGAAGCACTAACGATTGACACTATTTTCAACTCCATAGCTCCAGTATTTCTATCATGGGGGGGGCTAACTTCATGGAAGTTAGCCCCCCCCAAGGTTTTTTGCTTATATCTCATGAACCAAAAGAGCACTAACGATGGGGCTTCATTCAACAATCAGCACTAACGAAGCACTAACGATTGACACCATTTCCAACTTCATATGTCATGTATTTCTACTGTGGGGGGTCTAACTTCCATGAAGTTAGCCCCCCCCAAGGTTTTTTGCATATATCTCTGGAACCAGAAGAGCTATCACGATAAGACTTGATCCAATGATGAGCACTAACGAAGCACTAACGATTGACATCATTTTCAACTTCATAGCTTTAGTATTTCCACTGGGGGGGGCTAACTTCCATGAAGTTGGCCCCCCCCCCCCAGTGTTTTTTGCATATATCTCTGGAACCAAAAGAGCACTAATGGTGGGACTTGAAGCACTAACCAGCACTAACGAAGCACTAACCATTCATACTATTTTCAACGTTAGTGCTTTCATGGGGGGGGCTAACTTCACGGACCTCTGAATACTGGAGCTTCATTGGCAATGGTGTGATGTCCATATGTGAGAGTAGTGATTCCATCTCCAAGAATGTATTGTTTTTCATTGGCCTTACTGAGTGCTTTTTTCTTCTGAACAGTGGTCATGATTCTATGTTTCCTGGTGCAGAACATCACCTGATCTCTATAGATGTCCTTTTCACCATAGAGACAGTCAATATAATCCTGAAAGACTATGTACCGCTCTGCATCAGGATGACTTTTTGGAAGCTCCTGTCCAAGAATTGGTCATCTCACTCCCTTTGCCTTTTTATAAGACCACTCTTCAGCTGTGTCTCATCTGTGACATAGCATCTGCATGCATACAACTTGGAGTGCAGGCCAACATACTTGTAGGGGGTTCAAGCTGCATATTCATCCTTGAATTTCCCCAGTACCATCTTGTTTGTCTCAGAGTAGCATGGGTAGTTGGCTGGGTACTCTGATGTGTCAAATACGTCTCTCAACTTGTCTATATTCATGATATCCATATACATATCCTCAGTTTGGACATTGTAGAACAAGCTGTCAGTGTCCTGGTACAACAGTTTGAGTCGGTTTCTGTAGGTAGATTTCATCACATCACAGTGAAACTCATACATTAGAATTTTGCTCACATCCCATACAGTCAGTCCAATATATATTGGCTTGTCCAATACAACCTTGCCTTGATGGAGTGTCACAGCACATATGTTGTCACCAAATATGATACAATCTTTGAATGTTGGATGTGCCACCAGTCTCTTCAACTTACTCTCACAATTGACCAGCTCCATGTTCATTCCGTTCTTAACATTCTCCATTGTTTTGCCAAAGACCACATTGTTCATCAGCTTGAAGAAATTCTTTTCAAATTTGTTTGCCGATTTCTGATGTAGTTGAGTGTTGAGTTGGATGTATGGAGCCAAAAAGTCTTCTTGCTGGAATGAAATTCCATGGTGAACCTTGACGATTTTCAATCCATGACTCACAGCTTGTTTCAGGAGTCTATAATGACATACATACTCCTTGTGGTTCTGCAGCATTGTCATTAGCCTCACATATCCCGACTTGGGCATCTTCTGGCTCTCTGGAAGGAAGGGGAAGTCATTGTGATCATCCTGAAGTTCTTGTGGATACTTGACATCAACTTCTAGGATGTATCCCATTTGCTGATTGTCTGGGATTTTATCTATGTGAGCATGATTGACAATTTAGAAGTCTATTGCAAGCGATGGAATTTAGAATTAAATATGGAGAAATCCAAAATGATGGTTTTCAGAAAGGGTGGTAAGCTGTGAAATGATGAAAAGTGGACCTATGGCAGTGTACTGGTGGAAGTAGTTAAGGAGTATAAATATTTGAGAATAGTTTTCACGCCAACACTGTGTCACTGATGGCTCATTTTAAACAAAAACTAACAATTGCAAAGTTTGGAATACATAGTTTGTGGAATAAATTGATAGCAAATGAAGATGTAACTGTGTCAACTAAATGGCAAGTTTTCAATGCTGTAAGCAGATCAACGGTTACATACGGAGCACAGGTGTGGGGGTACCAAGAGAGAAAAGATTTAGAACTCTTTCAGAGATTTTTCATCAAACGAATGTACTGGTTACCGAGAAATACTTCTAATTATATTTTGTATTTGGAAAGTAATGCGCAGGTTATCTGGCTGCAAACTCTAAAAATGAACCGTGATTACGTTTTAAAAACAATTGCCTTACCAGATAGTAGGTTACCCAAAAAATTCACAATTTTAATGGCGCAGAGCAAATGTGGATGGTATGAAGAATGGATGAAACTGTTCAATTCATGTGGCCTGGATTGGGTTGATCCTGTAACTCAGCCTGATTTGAGGAGTAAGAGAAGCGCGGAATTGGTTGTTAAGATAAGAGAAAATTGGTATAAAGAGCTGTGGGATAGAGCTGAAAACTCACAATACCATTCCATATATGCGGAACTGAGATTGCATGATGGTCAGATAAAGAGAGACTATATAGATGATAAGTGTAAGAGACGGTTTATCAGCAATATATTTAAAGTAAGATGCTCTTTGTTAGCTCTAAATTTCAGGCTAGGTCGAGAAGAGGAAACGTACACTTGCTCTTTGTGTAACAGTGGTGAAAGGGAGGATATTTATCATTTCATTGGCAGATGTAAGATCTTGAGTGAGCTCAGAGGAAATTGGTTGCGTCACAAAGTATTGAGTGTAGAGAATGTAAAGAAATATTTAAATGGTGAGGACTGGGTGAAGTTAGAAGGATTTGTCAGAACAGCCTGGAAATATAGAGACTTTCTTGTTAGAGAATTCAATTACTAAAAGTATTATTTAATCAATTAAAATTTACCGTTACACTCTGTTATTGAACCTATAATATTTGTCGGTCACTTTCTTATCACTGTTTCATAATTATCTGGCATTGGAATAAATGTAACAATGAATTGTGATTAGATAGTCGAATGAAGATGTAACTACCAACTCTGGCTGACGGCTTCGGCTATGCCTAAAGAATTTGTGTTTTTCTGATTACTGTTTCATTCCCAGTAAAATATTTTGTATTGAAAGGATGTACTTATTTTGATTTGTACTGTATTTTTTGAAATAATAAAATTGTTGTCTATTCTATTCTATTCTATTCTATGTGAGCAACCACCTCCTCCAGTTCTTCTCGGCACATCCACCAAAATTTTTGGCAAGGCAGTGGGTTGCTCATAGTCCATCCATAGAGATTGTTGGCATCTGTGTACAGCAGGATATTATAGGATATAATAGCAGAGATTGTAGGATATTGGCTTCTCTGGATCCAGCGGTGCACCAGTGTATTTGTTGTTGGCAATGGAATGGCGGTGAACACATGTGGTTATTCCTCCTCGGATGCCTCTTTCAACAAACATATACATATCATAATCAGTGAGAAGCTCCAATTCCACTTGCGTGTATTTCAGCATGGCATCAAATGAGAATCCTGGTGCAGTGAAGTAGTTGGTGCAGTCAAGATTGTAGTTTTTTATGCACATGTCCCTGAAACTTTCAAACACATCAGCCAGGAGTAAAACATCCATCTTTAGATAAAGGTCACTGTAGTCCCCTAGTGTTCTACATCCAAAATGTTGCCAGACTAGTTGTGCATGGGCATAGTCCTCATTGCTGATTCCACAATCTGTCAGCCTGCTAAAGAACGCTTCCTTTGGTGGCAGGGAAGTTTCTTCAAGTTTTTCCCATGAATCACAATAATCATAAGGGAACACTCCTTTACATGTCACAAGATCAAGTCTTGTCTTGAAATGTTTAGCGGTATGTTTCAGCACATTTGGAATGTCCATGTCATCATGTTCAGACTTGCGCAAATTTGATACCAATGTATCCAAACTATGAATCTCAGGTGGAGTCGATTGGAAACATGTTTGGTAAAGGAAATATACTTTTCAGATGTGTGTGGAATGACTTTGATCCTATTCTTGTAAGCACTGAGTTGAGGAATGAGCAGATGTGTATCATAGTTGAATGAATTGTGCAAGAATATTGGAATGAAGGTCTGGTGCTGTCTTTCCAGATTGCATGGATGGCACAGTGCATTTCTATATGACAATGATCATACACTTTGTCTTTGCCAAACTTTTTACCACAAGCTTTGCAGTGTGTAGCAGCATCATGTGCAGCTTGTTGTTGATCATTGAGTGGCATCATCCTAATACCCAACTGGTCCATGGCATCAGCAATAGTTTTTGTATAGTGGCTGAGTGGCTGAGCTGACTCATGAAGTGTTCAGCTGCATCATGTCCTCTGTAGATGATCGGTTTCTGAGTTATGTAACTGCTTAGAGTCAGCCATGAAGGAAATTGTGTCTCATCTCTCACAATGTACATGCAATAGCTCATTGCATTGTGGTATTATATCACCTTTGTCTACTTCCCAATCCATCTCTCTGGAGCTTCCCCCTACACATCACCTCTTCTTGGGCAGGTGTCTCCAGCAGACACTCAAAGCATACACTACAAGTGGCAGTCTGAACTTCCTCAAGTGCTTCTCAAACTTTAATGTTGGCGGTTTACCATCTTCCAGCTATGGCATGATCATCCTAGCCGTCTTGTTGTTGGCACAATACTTTTCATGTTCTTCCATCCTTTGCTCACCATCTCTAGTGAGAGTGTAATGGGTGAAGAAGCATCTGCATATGATTATACATCCATGATGTTTTGTCAGCTGTGGTCTCAAAAGCCTCTCAAAATCTCTGATCCAGCAGTAGTGGGTGTTGATTTTCAGATCCTTGTTAGCATCTTCAGCAGTCTCATCCTGCAGCAAATCGTTGTTGGTAGTCTCTGCACCATCATCATCTTCAACAGCCTCACCTAGTAGCACAAGATTGAAGTATTCAATCTTCATGGTATTGGTGACTCATCTGGGGAAGATGTTATTATCAGAGTTGACTGCATACACATTGACAGAGACTGTAGGGTTATCCTTCTCAAACCTATTGATCTGGTTTATAGTTGTCAGGAAAGTGATGCCTCTAAAGTTGTATTTATCCTGAAGATTGAAGTATTGCTGGTTGACTCTCTGGGGATCTTTTCCTTGGACATGCTTAGCAAGGATCGCCCACATGAAACATTTTTGGTCATCATTCCTCAGATTGATGATTGCTTTCCTTGCAGCTAGCTTGGGCGGAGTAATGATGTATGAAGAGCCCCTAAGAGGAATATGCTTGCTGATCCTTATTAGTAGTCCACCAATCTGTAGCAGCATCCATCCACTGGATTTCCCTTCGAACATAGCCTTCCAGCATCTTCTGGCAAGCCATCTCCACCTGATGAGGCAGCATGAGAATGGTGAACACTGCATAGTTTGGCGTTTTGAAAGCGATTTCCTGCACCTCCTCCACCTCTTCGTTATTCTGATCAAGGAAGCACTTATGATAAGTTGCCTCCAGCACCAAATTGAATTTGATTGCACCATGCTCCAGGATTTCTGCTTTCAGGGCGCTGTTGATCTTCTCCTCCAGGCTGTCAAGGAAGGACTGGAAATCCTTTTGAGGGTTTGTAGATTGCTGGTTGTTGAAGAATAAGGTTCGAAGATTGTTGTTGAATGCCTCCTCCAGCACAATGAAGTCATCACAGTTTTCCTGAGTCTGCTGGCAGCGTCTTTTCTTGTTAAGAGACATGGTAAGCTGGAATGAAACAATATGCATTAGACATTGTCAAATAAAATTGTAAGATAGTTGTAGGTTTCCTAGAATGAAACAATATGCATTAGACATTGTCAATTGTAAGATAGTTTCCTGAAATGGAACAATCACAATTTCAATTATTAGTTTTACAAGTGCAAGCGATCATGCATTAATAGGATAGTAGTTTTCAACACTTACTTTGAAAGAAGGCTGGAGTACAATAGAGCTGGACTGGTAAACGTAACAGCACTGTTAAGCTCAAGTGAACAGGCAAAGTGACCTGCAATGAAACAATATGCATTAGACATTGTCAATTGTAAGATAGTTTCCTGAAATGGAACAATATGCATTAGATAGTTGTAAGTGGAAAACATTTACAAGTGCAAGCATTAGGATGCATTAATTGCAAGAAGTACTTACTTTGAAAGTTGATGGAGCTGTAGCACAATAGAGCTGGAGCACAAGACTGGAGCACATGACTGGTAGGCACAATACTGGAGCACAAAACTGGTAAGCACAAGACTGGAGCACAAGTAAGCACAGTCAGTGACGTAACGTACACCCCCGCAGACCCCGCGGCGCGGGGGGGCCCGGGCTATAAGGGGGCCCAGAATGAAAATATATTTTTTCAAGAAATGGCCCGTGCCCAGACTGAAATGTATATATTTTTTCAAAAGAAATAAAACTGAAACACTGAAAGAAGAAAGAAAGGATGAATTGGCTAAATATTGTCAGGTCAATGTTTATTGTTTACTCTATCAATTCGCAGATAGCTTTATGTGAAGAAATTCAGAAGCAGGATGTTGTAATGAGGACAAAACACTCTTCAAACAAACTTATCTAGAGTGTTATAAATCATGACGGCTATGTCTCCACAATGCAAATATTACAGGAAATTAATATTATTTTCCCATCAAATTCCTCAATGTATATCAGCATATAGAAAGTGGGGGGTTGTGTAGAAATCAAAGTCAATATTTTTCTTCATACAGTATTTTGAATTCAGTTTCTTTTGAATCGTCCAGTTGGATGCATGTAGGCCTACACGTGTCCGGTAAAATGGCGTAGAGTAAACCGTGTTCGTGAGTTCGTGATCGCGAGTTTTATTATTTGGAGTGCCATTTTTTCATTTCTATTCTATTTTTCAACATGCTATGTTTGTGGTATTGTGATGCTGTATGGTCATGTTTTAGTTATTTCTATTTTTTATCGACTAGTACATTTTTAAACAATGTTGAAGGAATATTTATGCCCTTGATATATCAGATAAATTACGTGATTATTGTATAAGTAGATAAATCATTGTGTCAGTTCTCCCAACACAGTTGAATTTTTTTCTTATAATAGGATCAAGTCCTGTTTTTGTAGTTTACGTCTTCTGTCTTCTGCCTCTTAAGAATAAATTTCTTAAATTTTTTATTTTTTCCTGACTTAGTAATTTCGCGGTAATTTCAATAAAATGCCTTTTTATTAAAAATTGAACCTGCGTCCGTGTCTGCAAACGAGGCGAATTATGAGAGAACACATTTTCTGGGAAAAGGAGCGAAGGTGCTAATAAAGAGGATGTGAATGTGGATCCTATGGAAGACATCAATTTCAAGGTTTCTAGGTTTCAAGATTAATTATAATATAATCAACTCTCAACTATTTCCACCATTCAGGAGCCCGTATAGGCTACAGCCAAAATCATTAGCCCCCCTTGAAACATGATTGAATTTTAAAATTTAATAGATAAAAAGGTGTTTAGTTTCTTACATAATTATAACTACCCACAAAATAATTATGGAAGTTTTTCAGGGAGGGGTGGCAAGGGTGAGGGGGATATTTATATGATTTTCAGGAGAGGGGCCCGGAAAATCGGTTGCGGGGGGGCCCGATTGCAAAACGTTACGCCACTGAGCACAGTAGTTGGCTGTCTGGTGTGAGAGCAGTACCTATATGATAACTCCAACAGAAGACCCAGCTTATATACTCTAGCCAGTACCTCCCACCCAACCCAATCCAAAATGGCCACCACCATATGTGGCCAAAAATTTCCATTTTGGCATATAGTATCTCAAGAACGGTGAGGTTTTTTGGAAAATGTTATTTCACAATAATTGTTGTTCTTTTTAAGTTTATCAATTTATAAGCATCATTTGTGGTGTCAAACATACAGTTTAACCGTGAATTGGCACCACCATTTTAGGTGAAAACCAACACTCTTCCAAAAAAAGTTTGAAGTATTAATGTTATTGATTTCTATAATTTGTGAATGGCCAATTTTTCTGGTTGCGTACAGACCAGTGGTCGATTAATAATTTCCATATCCCTCTGGGTATAATTTAGTTCTCTACAATTTGAAACAAAATTAACCTTTTTATTCTGAGTAGGTTTTGAAGTAGAGCTGTACAAAAGTTTTCATGCATACCAAAATATGCTGAGATTCAAGTGGGGATCTGAAATATAAATTTCTAAATACTTAAATCAGGATTTTTCTTGGAATACTGTTTCTAAAACACTAGACTGCCAGAAAAGCATTACTCTGCGGCTTTCAATTTTCTATGGCCAATTTTTCTGAGACCCAAAAAATTGGCCCTTCATTGTTCATCATTTTAGAAGCAACTAACTTGAGAACGAATGGTAAAATCTCATTAACCGATAGCTCATTGTTCTCAGCTCATTGAGGCGGTTCAAGTTCATATTTATCACATATGTTACATTAAATTTGACCTGAAATGTAGAATCTCATTTCTAAGGTTGCTTGTCATGTTTATCATATTCCTACAAAATGACATCATTTTATGTGATAACAAAATTCCACCTTGAAACTGCTATGGATAGAAATTTGTTCTAAATTGGGGATCATAGTTTCCTCTTCCAGTTGCTATATATAGATTCTTCAAAAATTAATATCCAAGGTAAGCAAAATCACATTTTTAATTGAATTGTTAGCTCAATTTTCCACCTTTATCAGTCTTTTCAATTTTGCAATCAAAGTATAATCTAAGTAGCCTACTAGGAAGGGAAATGAGACGAACCTTTCTGATAGAAAATTAAATTATCTGTTATTTGGAACCAACCTCATGTTTCTATCTCGCATCAATTCCAGGTTAGCATTTCTCCAATATCAGCAAAATCTTGAAAATATTCGATTTTGTATCATTTTATTTGAGTGTAACGTTTTTATGGCATGTCGTTCTTAGAAATGTATAAGATGAAGTTTAAGAACACAATGTTTTGTAACTTACATTTTTACAATAGTTCACTTTTTTATCCAACGTATTTTTCAGGTTGGAGCTATGTAGCCTACATACTCATATAATCCTAACTATAAATTTTGATGCTCTATTCTTGTCATTTTATATATTCTTGTCATTTATAGTGGAACCTCAACATAATTACAACACACCTGATTCTTTTTTCTCAAATGATAGCAGTGTCCTCAATCATCTCCCCCACAAATCCCAGTGAATTCCAATTTGGCAACATGGCCATCATGATAGGGCCCAAAATATTTATTTTGGCCAATATCTCGAGAATGGTTAGTTTTTGAAAATGCTATTCAGCAAAAAATGGAGCTCTTATAAGCTAATTTATTTGCATACCGACATTTTTTCTGTCCGATGTAAAGAATAGCTGCAATCAGCAAGGACCTAACATGGCGTGTCATTAAGCTTCAGTTTCCCAGAATGCAGATTTGGACTAAATGGACAGTGGATAGGGCCGCATATACTACAATATATATAAACTTGATTGGCTATCGATATATAATTTAAAATAGCCTAATGTAATATAATATGTTAAATTATACAATTAATTATAAATAATCCATTTCATTAATTTATCTTCTGTCATGCATATCTGCTTTCAATAATACAGTAAGTTGGAATTAGCCTATAACTTCCAACAAGATGGCATCTTGATCTGTCCAGCGAGTTGGTGAGACATGGGGATGGTAACCTACAACACCAAAACAGTGGACACAACATGCTCAAGATGAAAAGCTTCATCTCCAGCATATTTCCATTTTTGTAGGTTATCAGGTTCAAAATTATAAGTTAACTACCAACTTATTATTGAAAGCAGATAATGTATCATAAATATGAATATAATATAATATAGTATTTCAGCATGTTTTCTCAGCAGTCTCATTCATTTTATGTAAGTGCTGAGGAAAATTTGCCAAATGACTTGATTCTGAAGGACACGCCTATACACTTATAGCAGTCGTCTCCAGCCATGTGGAACTAAATGCAGACACACCATTTATCCAATGCAAATTTCTTGAGCACAAATTGGAGTTGGGTGCGGTTGAGTTTCTAGTAATAATTGACTACTAAATATACATTTCCCTTTGAACAGAAATAGGTACAATGAGATTTCTCAAGATCAAAAGTATATTTCCAAAAATCTATATTCCTCAAGATCTAAATTTGTTGTTTAAAAACCAATTTTGACTTTTTTGTCTGTTCAATAATACTATTTACTTGTATTAAATCAATATATGGCACCTCCTTAAAAACCTACTGGCTTAGGAGGACCTTTTTTGTAATGATTATGTAAATGAATTGATTGATTGATTCCAGTGCAATTATTGATTTGAAAAAGTGAAGAATCCCTTTTCTCAATCTAAGCTCTCAAATGTGTATTTAAAAAATATATTTCATAGAAAGTTATGATAATAATTATCTATGTAACTTTTTATGTGAATTCAAGGTCTTGCAGTCAAATAGTCAAATATTTGACTGCAAGTCGTTGAATTCACATAAAAAGTTAATATTAACGACACAGTTTGTCATGGAAAAAGAAATCCAGGAATTATCTATGTAACTTAATTGTAATAATAATAATAATAATATTTTTGTAATAGACCCAGTTTGGATCACACAAAGCCTCTACGGTACTTCCTGTAGTTTGCCCATGAGATTTTCATCTTTTCACTCATGTCTTTCTTTCTTTCATTTGTTCACTTTTGTACCAGTCCTTTTGATTTTTGTCTCTGGCTGAACTGCCCGTGTATCTACTTTCTGCCTGTATAATTAAGTTGCAAGCTGTACTATTTTATACACTTATTTCAGCAAAGGTCTTTCTGTTAACTTGTTCAGTCCATTCCATACCTCCTACCTTTAAGGTTTTCAGTAGCTAAAAGTATCTGGTGTGAAAGTCTTTGTATAGAAGTGGCCATAAAATTTAAAACGTCTTTTCCTCATGTTAACAGAAATTTTTGACAATTCTTCTGTGGCTTTATTGATTTGAAGTCTGCAGGGCGTAGCAATAAGGCATTGGTGGCAGAAGCCCCCGCCAAGGGCGCAGGAAGCAAAATTGGTTTTGAATAGTAAGAATTAAATACAATTTTTTATTCACATTTGTAATGGAATCGTGGTAGGCTACTTACTAGAATTTAAAAATATTAAACATATTTTCTGGCATTTGAACGTCTGTGCTTGCTCACGTAGAAGTATGGGAAGAGAGCAGAGCGCTCTCTTCCAAAAATTCTATTTCAAAAGCGGTCATGAACATTTTACTTACATAATTAAATTATAATTTGAATTCTATATTAAACTATTGTCCACTATTCACTATATTATGTAAAATTGAATTACTTATGAAGTTTTTATTTATTTTGGTGTTGTTATTGATCTTAATAAACAATAGACCTACAGATCGCGCCCTCAAGGGTCGGCCTCGACGTGCACTACGGTATTATGTGCCGAAAGCCAATCCGTTAAAAAAATTATTAAACACTATCACACTGGTTCAAACTATACATATCATTACATGTACATCGCTGAGGATGATGCCGCAAACAGCTTTAAGTTATATCTCTATTTTTTGTAAGTAAATTGACTTCTTAAGGCTTAAATAATCGTCGTGGCCAAATATTGAGCGCGCAATTGGCAGCTATGCTAGCTAAATAAAGTTCTATGAGATATTTGAAAAACTTGCTAAAAACATGCAAAACATGCCACTTTGCATCTAAAATTACAAAAATGTTCCAGTACAATTCGCCAAGGGCGCCATATACTCTAGCTGGAAGTCTGTATCCATCATCTGCTTTTCGATGACCTAGAATCTTTCTAATGATTTTATGCACCTCTTTCTGTATGTTTTGCAGAAGAATTTTGTTGTGAAGTGACAAAGTTTCTGCTGCATATAAAGCTTCGTCAGGTTTTACGACTGTGTTGTAATGCCTTAGTTTTGTTTTTATGGATGATTTTTGTTTTATGGAAGGTACATCCATATAGTTGCATCTCTTTATAGTTTCTGTAACCATATTTCATGAGATTTCTTTTCTAGGCCTTATGTTTTACCTTTTTTATCCATCCGTACTATGGATTAAGATTCTGTGTGTGTAGAATAGTATGTGAGTTTAGAGAAGTGAGTTTTTTCTAAAGAAATCTGCAAACCAACTCTTTTAGCACATACCATGAGAACTTCTATCTGTTTTATTGCATCCTCCTCATTCTCTGACAATATAGCAAGGTCATCAGCAAAAGCTAAGTAAATTTCTTCAACCTTTCTGCCAATTTTTATTGGTTTCCATGCATTGACTCTTTTTTGTTATTTTTCCCATTCTCTTATAACCTTGTCAAAAACGATGTTGAATAATATTGGGGAAAGGCCATCTCCTTGTCTCACTCCAGTTTTAATTTCAAAGCTTTCCAAAACTTCTCCTATGAACTTGACTTTAGATGTTGTCTGTAAGGGTCTGCTCAATAAGTCATCTTGTTTTATTATCCAAACTTACTTCTATTAGTGTGTTGAAAAGTGATTTGCGGTCAATTGAGTCATATGCCTTCCTGAAATGTACATACATAATTTGTGTCTGAGAGCTCTGTATTTCAGCGTTGTTTTCAAGTTGAAGATTTGTTCAGGACATGATATTATATTAGGCCTGAAGCCTGCTTGATACTCCCCAATCTTGCCTTCCAGTTGCTTCTGTGTTCTCCATAATAAGCATGAGGAGAAAATATTGTATGGAACTTGTAGTAAGGAAATGCCATGGTAGTTATTCACATCAGTTTGGTCCCCTTTTTTTTATGAAATAGGTGTATTATAGCGCATTTCCATTCACTGGGTATTTGCTTGGTTTCCCACATTTCTCCAATGATTTTTGTAAGTTCTTCAAGTGATTTTGGAACAAGATTTTTCAAAAGTTCTGCTACTATATTACTTTCTCCTGCTGCTCTGTTGGTTTTAAGATCGTTTATGTGCATCAGAATCTCATCCTGCAATGGTGGAGGGGTATCAGGGGTTTGATATGTGTGTATATATAGGCTTGACTAGTGGAAATCTCTCTCTATTGGTTCTGAGCAGTTGAATAAATCAGACAAATAATGTGAAAGTTCTTGACAATGTTCTTGATTTGTTTGTGCAAGTTTACCATTTAGTTTCTTAACAAAAGGATTTTGTGATGTATATCCTTTCATTCTATTAGGAAATGTCCTGTGAAAATCTCTAATATTATAATTCCTTAAATTTGTCTCTATTATTGTTCTAAGTTGTTTGTTCATATAACTTCTCTTGGTTTGACAGTGATGGTTTTGGCTGCTTCTTTCCTAATTTTGAAGAAATTTGATTGTGCTTCTTGTGTCTTCTTGCTATTATATTTTTAGAAAGCCTATTTGCATGTTTGAAGGGCATTCTCACAAAATCATTGTTCAACCATGGGTGACTTTTTTTAGTTTTCAGTGGTATGAGCTCCTGTGCTCCTTAGGAGCAAGATTTATAATCTTGTTCCTAAACAAGGAACAAGTTTGCTTGCTCTTTCTCCCATTCATCCTTTATATTAATATTATTAAGATTTACTGTCAAACTTCTTCAAGTGTTATCTTTGAATATAATTTTTTGGGAGTGAAATTCACTTTGATTCATGTCAGGTAATGGTCTGAATCAATCTTTGCACCTCATCAAACCTGTACATCATGAATTTCTCTCTGTTGTGTGTATGCAATTGCAAGATGATCGATCTGATATTTCCCTATTCTTTTTGAATTTAAGAATGCCAAGTTTTTTGTTTCTTAGGATTTTTCCATAGAGATGTTTACATTATGTTCAGGTTGAATTGTTAGCAAAGATCCACAAGTCAAATTCAATTTTTGTTGGTGAATTTGTGAGCTGGGTAGCTACCAATAATTTTTCTATGTTGTTTTCCTTTGCCCAATTGTGCATTAAAGTCCAATTAGAATACGGTAATTATGGTGTCATGCTTAGGAACCTTTGTCATAGTATTTTCCAGTTGATTCGAGAATTCCTCTACCCCATCCGGACTTTTCTTATTATCAATGTTAGTGGGTGCTTGAGTGTTGATAATTGTATATTTCTTGTTTGCACATTGCAGGCGTGCAGTCATAAGTCTGTTATTAACAGAAGTTCCTAACTTCCTTTAGGTAGAGTTCACAATTCGTGTACAGCCATGCCCAGCAGTAGAGGGGCGCCTTTGGGAACCCATTTCTCAGTCTTACTCTTGAATAGATAGTTACCATAGTCTATAATAATAATGTTATCTTCAGTAAATCGTGTCTCTTGAACAGCCAGCAACATAATTTTTTGTTTGTCAAATTCAGAGGTGAGATTGTATAACTTTCCAGGTACCAAAGAATGTTATTGTTGAACGATCCATTGTACCAAAGAATGTTGTCGATTTCGAGGGTAGTTTTCCAGAGAACTCCGATTTTCTCTGTGCCTGGTTGCCGTTTGTCTATGGGTGGATTGGTTACCGCCTGGAGTAATGTTGTTTCCTTTCACGAACCATGATCCTTGTAATTAAGATTCAACTGCAGTTAGACGAGAAAACACATTTTAGTTTAATATTTCTCCGCACTTCACAGCGTAGCGCTGAACGGAATTAGTGTAGGCAATAGGGAGTCTCCTTCCTACAGCGGCGGCTCCCCCACCAACTGGCCATTAGTGGGTATGCGCGTATGAGAGTGTGTGAGGGAGCGAGGGACAGACGTTACAGGCTACATTTTTATCTCATCAAGACTGGTTTCGCTAATGAGTCATGAGCAAGAAAAGGAGAGACAAGAGCAAGAGAGGATGTGTTTTGGAATTGCAATTTCGGTGTCACACCGCTGTGTTTACCGGACTGAAAACTGAACAGAAAGTTAAATCCTAAGATTGTGAATTTCAACTAGTGAATTCATCCACATTACAGGGGTGCCCATCCCCCCTAGTCTCATGACGCACCCCCCCCCCTAAATTCAGCACCTCCCCCCCCCCCCCAATAAAGTAGGCATCCCCCCAAAAAAATGCGAAAAAATAAGCTACAATATTCAAACAAAATTAAAAGAAGATTTCTATAGGTATTGAAAAAAATCAAACCCAGTCGATAATATACAAAATGTATGTATATTAAAACTAAAAGAAGATTTATATAGGTATTGAAAAAAATTAAACCCAGTCGATAATATACAAATTGTATGTATATTTCTTGAGATTCTTACAGGGCTTAATTTTCGAAATTGAGAAATACCGGAGCTCTGACTCACCTGGTCTCGGCTGGTCCGGGGTCCTCCCTCGGAAAATGTTTGAAAATTACACTTGAATTGGTGCATTTTAAACGCATTTGAGCATGGTTAGTAATGTGCATATAATATTACATAATATGCAAAATAACAAGCTAGTTCAGATCTGGTTTAAAATAAATTATTTTATCATAGATTTAGATAGCCGGAGCTCCGCTCCGATGTGCTCCGGCTGACATTAAGCCCTGGATTCTTTACATAGGTAAAATTTTTTTTAGTAAAGGTAAAAAAGAAATAGCTTAATAACTTCCTGCACAAATACTAAACATAACTATTTTAGCTGATTCATATTCAATACTGTAGTATAATAATAATTATAAATCTATTGTCATTAATGTTTTGGACAATGTAAAATATTCAAAATTTGTGGAGAGAGCAGTTTTGGACTTGAGTCTGTTGCTTCTTCACATTCATTGTAATTTTGTCACAATAAATAAATAAATAGACATTCTATGTGGTGACTTCATAATATATTTTTGAATATCGTCACGTTAAACACGGTTTCAATCAACTTTAGCCACCCCCCCCCCCACCCAACTTTTTTTAGAACCCCCCCCCCAGGAATTTCAATGACGCAGTCTGCGTCATAGCCCCCCCCCTCCTGTGGGCACCCCTGCACATTAAAATCTGATTTTGATTAATAAAAATATGAACATTTTATTATTAGTATACTGCAACTGTAATGCACTAATGTAACGTACACACCCGCAGACCCGCCATGACGCGGGGGGGCCCGGGCTATAAGGGGGCCCGGACTGGAAATATATTTTTTCAAGAAATGGTCCGTGCCCAGACTGAAATATACATATTTTTTCAAAAGAAATAAAACTGAAACACTGAAGGAAGAAAGAAAGAATGGGCTAAATATTGTCAGGTCAATGTTTATTGTTTACTTTATCAATTTGCTGATAGATTTAGTGGAGGAATTTAGAAGCAGGATGTGGTGACTTCACTCTTCAGGAATGGAGACATACAGAGGACAAAACACTCTTTAGACAAACTTATGTAGACTGTTATAAATCATGACGGCTATGTCTCCACAGTGCAAGTATTAGAGGAAATTAATATTATTTTCTCATCGAATTCCTCAATGTATATTAGCATATACGAAGTAATGCGAAATGGGGGGGTTGTCTAGAAATGAAAGTCAATATTTTTCTTCATACAGTATTTTTGATCCAGTCTCTTGAATCGTCCTGTTGGATGCATGTAGGCCTACACGTGTCCGGTAAATTGGCCTAGAGTAAACCGTATGTATATTAATTGAGTTTGTGATTGTGAGTTAAATTATTTGGAGTGCCATTTTTTTTCATTTCTATTCTATTTTTCAACATGCTGCGTTTATGGTATTGTGATGTTAAACGGTCATGTTTTAGTTATTTCTATTTTTTATCGAATAGTACATTTTTGAACAATGTTCAGAAGGAATATTTATACCCTTGTTTTTCGGATAAATTCCGTGATTATTGTATAAGTATATCCAGTTTTGGTTCAATTGTGTCAGTTCTCCCAACGCAGTTGAATTGTTTTCTTATAATAGGATCAAGTACTGTGTAAGTAGTTTACGTTTTTTCTATTCTGCCTCTTAAGAATAAATTTCTTTAATTTTTTCTATTTTCCTGACTATTTCCATCTTTCAGGAGCCCGTAGGCAACAGCCAAAATCATTAGACTAGCCCCACTTGAAACATGGTTGAATTTTTAAATTTAATACAGTACACAAAAAGGTGTTTAGTTTTTACATAATTATAACTGTCCACAAAATAATTATGAACGTTTTTCAGGGATGGGTGGCGAGGGTAAGGGGGGATATTTATATGATTTTGTGGAGAGGGGACGGGAAATCGGTTGCAGGGGGGCCCAATTGGAAAACTTTACGCCACTGGGCTTCACGGCATAGGGACTAGAGATTTAGTTGGATGTCGTACCTTTTCCATGTGTAATGTACAAAAGTACTTCTTGCCGATTATATTACAATAATTAATATTGTTATATTTATATAGATTCCATATCAGTGGCTTCCAACAAAATATTTTTAAGGACCTCCTCATCGGTCGAAATATTGTACACCATCATAAGTTATTGAATTTCAGAAAATTGAACATTTTAGTAACTTACTACAATATTATAGTTTATACTGTATTAATTGACTGAAGGACTGTTTGAGCAAGGACACTTATTGCAATAGGGTGCTCTTGTAGAGTAATCTAGAGGCTTGCTGCATGAGTCTACAATCATTTGATTGGGAACCACTGTCTAGAAGTCTAGTTAATTATACAATAATTAACTGGGCTAAGAATGTAACAGCATTGGACTTGTTTCACACATACATATATAGTCCGTTTTCGGTTCTAGTCATTGAGGTAGGTATAAGCATAGACGAACCATCTTACTATCCCTGATCAATGGTATAAGTGAGTGGAGGGAGTAGTATTTGCACAATTGCACTGTGTATGAATTTGCTTCACTTCCTAAATTTATGTTCTCGCGTAGAATGGAACAGTATATTTGTATGAAACAAGCCTTATGCACGTTTTTCTAATAACAGCTATGAGTAAACACACACTAAACGTCACGAAGCATCAAACCTTCAATCAGCCAAAAAAGAGAAAAGTACCGTACGTTTTTTCTTGCACGAGATCTACCAATCTCACAATACAGTAAACACTCAAGTACTTGTAGAATTGACTGGCAAAGAAACAACAAAAAATGTTCTTCAAATAAGTTTATTTAAAATCGAATTAATATTATTAGGTTAAGAATAATAGACTAACAAATTATGGGACTTTTGACACAACTATTGTCAATAATATATTTTTCAAAAATAAATGTTTTCAGCTATCTTATTCCTTTTTTTTAAATCTTGCGTGTGCAAAATTTATATCTTACATATTCTGTTGATACAAAAATCGTAGATTATTGTCATTTTTTTCAGAATTTTTAGGACATGTGCACTACAAGTTCACACTTCTAGCATAGGGAAAATAACATTGACTCATGACCTTGACCGCGTTTTCTACCGCGATATTTTAAAAGATCAAACTCGTTTAGAGAAAATATTAAATATTAAGTATTATAAAAAACTATGCTTGTGCAGAAATTAATTTTTATATATTCTTGTGGCACAAAAATCTTAGATTATTGTCAATTTTTTCATAATTTTTTAGACACGTGCGCTACAAGTTCACGGAGCTCGCTGAATGGCTTGGAGAGAGGCGTAAACGAATAACGACATCGAATTTTGGAAGGATTAGTAAGAGGACGCCACTCACTGGTTGTCAAAATATTGTTCTTGAACTTTTGTATGGGGGCGCTAAAAGTTCTTCAGCCATGAAATATGGAGATAAATAAGAAGGCTGCTCTTAAAAAAATTTGCTGAGATGACCAGGAAATAATAATGAAATGTTGTCTGTTTCCTGATGCCAATAATACTATTCATTTTACTGTACTGTATTAGTCTATTCCACAATAAAAGCAAAGCCCAAATCTGTTCTAGGTTACAACATTAATGCACTGTAGTGTTATGAAAATATCAGTTGAAGAGTATAAAAAAATTACCAAATAAACACACTATTCATAACAAGATAAACAATGGGCTGATAAAATACCATTATAGGTAAATTCATAAGACAGGAGTAGTCAGCTAATATTGCACTGCTAAATAAATAGTAAATCAATACCATACATAAAATAATATAATAATAAATCAAAGATCTAATACTTGAGAAGAAAGAAAAGCAAAAATAGTATTACACTAATATTACAGTCATAAATATAGAGTAAATCAGTACCGTATCTAAAATAATATAATAATAAATAAAAAATCTACTAATTAAGAAAAAGAATAACAAAAATAAGAGAATTAAAAACCTGTTAAATTAAAATAATTAAATTAAAAATTAAAGACCTGGGTGTCAGCTTGGTCCAGTGTATTCTTTAACTCTTTCTTGCGCCTCAATAATCCAATCCGGATTACAAAATAAGCAGTACTCACAGTTTGAAACATGAAGTTGCCCCTGTATTTGAAAAAAACATGATTTTGACAACAAACCCCATTTTTTCCCCTTTCGTCTACAAAAATCATTTCTCCAACAGCGCGCGCTCAATTTCAAGTACTTGTCTCTCTTCTTTGCATGTCAATACAAAGAGACTTGTCCCTCTTAGAGAAAAAGGTTTCAAATAAAAAATTTAGATCAGATCATTATCTAAAACTTTCACGCTTTCAAAACTTTCCTACCCAAGAAATGAAAAAATTCTCGATTAGGGTCTACATCAATGTCACATCACAAAGTTTTTGAAACATCGTTGGATAAATTCTCATATAAAAACTGAACGTGTGCAGGAAATTTATGTTTTTTTGCATCGCTCGAATCACAAAATATCGTTTCTTAAATCTACCAAATTTAAAAATATTCCATCAATATTCAGATAGTGAAATGCCATTGGGAATGAATTTGTACGGATCAAAATTCAGCAGACTTTTTGTCGTTTGGCGACAAGCCAATTCCCCCACTCGTTAGGTTTCACTTCGATGAAACCGCCTACGACTCCATGCTGTGGCGGTGGGGGTAATGGAGACCGGTGGCGCTTTCTGGTGAGCGACCAATTCAACTATTTTTCAAATGAAACCGTTTATTTCTTGTTCCAATTTCGTGACGTCATACGTTTTTATTTCACAGTTTATGACAAAAGTATAAGGAATTTGAATAAAATTTCAATGGATTTAGATTCGTGTTGTTAATCTCTATGTCTCTTGCTTTTTAATTTCGCTGATTAATGCTTCTTTTAAAAAAATGACATAATCATGTTAAATTCCCAAAATAAGAAAAACTGAAAGAAAAAAACGAATTTTGAAAAGCAAGTGATCTTTATAAAAGTATGAAGATAAATCATGTAAATTTTCAAGGCAATTTGAGGTTCCATTCTTGAGATTTTAATGAAATAAAACTGGACAAAATGCTCATTTTCTAGCTTGCTCAGTACAGGTGCAGTTGAATCTTAAGCTGGGTCCAGCTACGCTGGCTTCATAGAACCAGGGATTGTTAGTTCCTGGAGAAGTTACTGCAGCCGCATACACTGGATGAACAGACGCTGACCAAGTTGCCGGTGGCTCCCACACCAGGCGCAACCTGGATTTAACTTGTTTTGGTCCACCCCGAGTAATTAATATCGTCCAATATATGTGAGTAAAACATTATTTAAAAGTGAAATACAGTGTCAGTTTTAATATTAGATAATTAATATCCTCAGTACCACCCATATCTGGGAGGCATCACTCATCCACCTGGGGAGGCGTCCGATGGGAGACAAGAAACTCCACACAAGAATTATTATTATTATTATTATTATTAGTATTATGATAAGAAACTATTATTATTATTTTTTTATTATTATTATTATTATTACTATTATTATTATGATGTTGAAGATCCATCTTGTTTCCACTAATATGTATTATAAACTTAAAAAACACCTTTGAATGGAAATTGACTCACGTTCTGTACTGTGGGTCGTCTGATGATGCTCTAGACAACAGAGCGAAACGGCCGTCACGCCATAACGTGAGTCCATTTCCATTCAAACGTGTTTTTTAAGTTTATAATACTATTATTATTATCAAAAATATATTTATGCATTTTTGGAATATATCATTCTTTTTCATAATATTTATAACCGGTACCAGTACCAGTAACTTACCTAGTTACTTGAATTTTTATGTTTATCAGTGTTTAATCTAGCTACTGTAGTTTCCATATAACGTGGCAGCAGTATGTTGGGTTACGATATAGCATGCCCCATCTGCTACACGCTGCCAAGTTATATGAATACTACAGTACTGATGCAGGTTTTCTTTATTTTATTGATATTTTTTAATATTGTTAAATATTATTCACTAGAAATTTAACTCAGCTGAGCGAAAAGTATAAATTGCAATAAATTGGATGATTTAAATGTGACAAAATTAACTGTATGGTAAAGTTCTCAACAGCCACAGAGATTTTCTCAAAAATATGACACAAGCTTGTATAGTATAAGCTTGAGAGGGAGAAGTATCTTGTTCAATAAATTTAGTGCGATGATCATCTTTATATTATATACAGAATAAAATGTAGACACGTCATAATTCCATTAGATTTCGTAGATTTCTTCTGACACGAGCATTCTGGCCTTTTCGTTGTGCGTTGTTTTCCAACTTTCATGTCTGACATGTGACAAGCTCATGCAACTGTTGCAGTGTGGGAAATCGATGTTTATGGCTTTCATTTCCAGTGTAAGGCACAACTTAACTCCACACAGGGGTGAAGCCTTTTCACTAGAGATATTAAGCATTATCATTTTTCCAGAATGCCACCATCCTTACCTATTCTTCCACTCACGGTCAGACGTACTCATTCCAGCCTATTAACATAATTTTTCAAGGTTTCTTCTTCTTTCTGAGATTTTAATGCCCAATCGAGAATAAAATTAATTATAATATAGGCCTAGTGCAGCTCTTTAGTTTCCCCACTCAAGTGGAAATTCCTCATCTTAAAATCTGTAAAATTTTGTAGGGCTATTATTATTTTTCCTTTTAAAATTTATTGTGTAGATTTCATTATAAGTGACACTTTATTATTATATAGTTGCAAATGAGTTATGTTCATTCTCAACACAAGGGAAAATTTATTTCTTGAATTTCTTGATCCATAACGATCTGTATGCGCTGTTAATATTAACTTTTATGGTAAATTTCTTATTAAAGACAAAATTGAAGTGGATCATTTTGTGATACACCTCTTCTTATGCTGCCTTCTATAAATTAGAACACCGCCTCAGTTTCAAGTGAATAAATAGTGTTATAATTAATAGATTTAATCGTGCTCTATTTATAGAAAATGTATGTACCTAGGCTGCTTCCAGTAGTAAAAGTTCTTATTGTTATGAAGCATTCGAGGGAGAAGGATATGAATTTTCAGCGTAATTGCTGCTGTGTCAATATTGTCTTCCAGTTATCATTAAGCAGCGTGTTTTATTTACTATCCCCGTACTCTCCTCGCCTTGCGATTTTCTGGAGACCTTTCGAATGTTTACTTTATGGAAAAATGTATAATGTCTTATCTGTTTACTTTAGAACTTTATAGAAAAATAAAGATCTCTCTTGATCTTTCTAGAGTGATAAACACGTATATAAAGCGAACGCTCATGTAAACATGAGTTTCATTGATCATTGCTTGAATTTCGTTGACATAACAAGTGGCAGTACAAACGTCTGTTGTATTAAAGTGATAACCACAATATATTGTGACTGTATTAGTGAGACTTCCTTTACATTTCATTGAAGTGGACACATACTCATTTGCTTTTATTGTAAAATGGTGACAGACTTGTGCTATGTATAAGTTTTAATTGTTCTTTTTAGACGTTTCTTCTTTCTTTCTTTTTGGACAGTTTATCGAACAGTTATTATTTAATATTTGATCGGCCTTCCAACAGTCAGTGATTTATTTTTGTACAGAAATATAGCAAATCTTTATTAGCTGAACATTATCGATTTATCTGTTTCTGATTGCTTTATTTTGTGTAAGATATAACTGATTAGTGCGTGTTGTGTATCATTTGTGTTAATAAAGTGCACGTGTTCATTTTAAGTGTTGCCAGCATTATTTTAGAGATAGAACCCGGAACATTATATGCGTTTTTCCAATAATTATGAGAGATTTTCTATTGATTCTCCACAACAACGTGTGTTAAAAATTTGAAAATTTCCCCGCAACGTCGTCACATTATCACTACCCCCACCATTTTTAATTATCATCTATGAGCGTTGAACCCGTTATCTACTAACCTAGGGGCCACAGAATAGATAATAAAGTGATATTAGATAAAAATAGTACCTATCTATAGATTCTAAAGTTTCTCTAGTATCAATTCTGTGATTGGGCTATGGTTTGCTAGATCTCTATATTTTCCACCACATTTTGAAGATTTATTTTTTGATTGAAAACACATTTTTCTTTCATTATATTTAGTTGTAGAGAAGTGTGGATAAGAATTTCAATCTCAGAGCTATTTTTGGTGCTTGCAGCATTGAATTGTGAGCAACTCAACTCTTATTTTTTTCTTCTGAGGATGAAGCCCACATAGGTCTGAGACCTGTGCGTGAGTAATGAGTTGGATAATGGTGATTGATGAGGTAGACCTACAGTTTTAGGTGGGTTCCGAACCACCGGGAAGTGATTTTACAGCGAGGCTGACGAAGCTTCTTTTCAGAAGTGAAATGTATTCCTCAAGCATCTCCAATACATGTGAGTAAAACATTATTTAAAAGTGAAATACAGTGTTTCATAAAAATGATATCACACACAAACGAGTTTTTCATATTTGAATCACATCTGCCTATTGCACTCTATTAGGAATAGTTTTTGTTTACCCCTTATTTCCATTTCAGAATCATTATTTTCTTGTAAAATCCTATTTTTTATCACCTCTCTATAACTCATCATCCTTCAAAAGTGAAGAGTATATGCTTCACATAAAAATATATAAAAAAAGAATTTTCTGTGGTTACTCCGTCATTAATGCTTGTAAAATTCTTGTTTACATAGTAAATGCGTATGACCTTCACTAGTCTCTACCTACAAGTTCCACCTCGCCGCTTGAGCCATGTTATGGGGAACCTAAAATAATTTAAGATGGGTTCCGAACCACCGAGAAGTGATTTTACAGCAGAAAACAGTTTTTTCTGGCCAATCCAATCGGCCACCCTTACAAATAAGGGGGCCCAGGAGAGCATAGCTTATCTTATCTGATTGGATTGAACAGATACCTGCTACGGCTCGAGGCTATCACTTCCCCTTGTTTGCATAGAGACGTCTTTCAAATTAGTTTTGACTACCAGGCGTGGAATATATTGCTTGATGACGATAGCAAAACGACCAATAAGTCATGAGTCTGTTGCTCATTTTCAACATGTGTTTGTATATTCTTCCTGGTGACTCTTTACAGTGTATAGGAGTTGTCAAAAATAACTTATCACAATTTCTTACAGGATATGCAACCTAAAACAATAAAAACACTTGATCACTCAACTCCTTGTCACAATATCATCACACATAAACTTCTGAATTCTATAATAAACTCATTTTATGAAGAACTTCCTTAATTATTGTACTTTAAAAACTGATATGTTTCCACAGCCTCTTAACCATGCTGGCAGCCTACTCATGAATTTAGGCTTTTTCTCAAACAGAGCTGTCCTATATGGTACACAAGAGCATTCTTTATTTCTGGTGTTATAGGCTACTTATGTCAGTCACAGTTTCTTGTAAAAACTCTCTGTCTAGCATACGTTATTACCTCAAAAATGTACAGGGAAGGCCTAAATCTCTAAAATACCCCCTGCACCACTCAAGCGGCTTCACTCCTTTCATTGCTCTATCAGCATCCTGAATACCCTCTCTAGATTATGAAAACTGGAACCACCCCACACCAATATTGCATAGCGGACTTGACAAATTATAAAGGCATGATAGACTGCAATTATTGTCATTTTATTATTATTACTTAATCTTGCAATCTGCCTACGTGCAAAAACTCAAGATGAAATCCTACTGCATCAATATAGTAATCCCATGACAGATTTTGATCCAGTATGACACCCAGAAACTTCACACAAGAGAGCTGTTCAACATTTATTTCGTTTATCTGAACGTCAATATCTCATTTCCCTATAGTTGTTATTCTGCTTGAATTGAAGAAACTGACTTTTTGATTCATTTATTTCAAGTTTTTCATGTTTTAGAAATTGGGCTATGGCATATGTGTTTACAAAAGTATCTATCTCTAAGAGATCCTCGTTTTGTGCACCACAAAAGTAGGACGTATTCAGCATACATTAAAACATTACCACTCGATATTACCTGTGGTACAGTACCCATGACTTGACAGGAACATTTCTTGATTTGTTTTTAATTATTATCTGTCTGTCTTCTTCTCCTGTTGTCTCTACACATTGTGTTCTACCCACAAGATAGGATCTGATCCATTCAAGTTCAACACCCTTTACACCCACATATTATAACTTTCTCAACATCATTGCATAGTTCATACAGTCAAACGCTTTGCTCAAGTCTAGGAAAACTCCAACAGTCGTTTCACCCTAATCCATCGTATCTACTATATCCTTAATGACTGACTTGGTTGATTTATCTTTTTGAAACCCATGCTGTTCCCTTGTTAAAATTCCATTCCACATGAGATGATCAACAAACGGATTAACATTGCTTTTTTTGTAGACTTTGCCTAGTGCATTTCCAACAGTAATTGGTCTGAAATTATTTGCTGCATTTTCTTCCCCACCCTTGTGAATGGGTACAACTTTAGATTCTTTTAAGTTCTGTGGAAATACACCACTCACAAGAGATTTATTTACCAATTGAGATAGGGGAGCAATGAAATACTCTTTGCAAAATTGTATCACTAATATATAGAGATTCCATCAAGACCAGTTGATCTTTTACTTTTCAAATGATCCAAAATACAATCCATTTCCATTTCAGTAAGAGGAGAAATAACCATTTATTTGGTAACATCAGAGTCTTTATTGAATTCATAAAATGAAGTATTTGCATTTTTACTCAATTGTGGATCTTTGATCTTCACCTCAATCAACCTCCTGAAAAAACTTATTCAGATAATTACACACTTCATTCCCCTCCTTCAATACAGAACCCTCCCATGTTATCATATCACTGATATATCTGTCCTCATTTGAAATGAAGTAGACTCTTAACTAGAGCTTTAATCGATTGAAAACTTCACAATACAATAAACAACTAGATTATCTTGAACTTAGTATAACATTTTCATAACTGACAACTTAATGTTGCCAGGCAGCTGATAACATCATAACATTCACCCCCACTGATTTTCTCATCATTTGCTTTGGGGTATGGAGCAAGATGACAAAGACAAACAGTTGACTCTTGCCCATCTTTGTGTCGCATGTGAGTGTATTCTGGATTGGCTTCTATGAGCTCAACTTCCTCCACTAGTGGTTCCTGTTTTGATGATCTCACAAACTTTTTGAGCCAGACTGGTCCTGGGAAAGTCAACCACAATGGCAAGGATGATCCATTTGTTGAATTTCTTACATGGAGGAACATTCGCTCATGGGGAGTACAGTTTGTGGATGTACACAATAATGATCTTTTATAGAGTGGAGCACATCCAGCAATACTTCTTCCCACTGATTAGAGTTCAGTTTGTGGCTTTTCAATGCCAGAGTGTAACTGCTTTCCAGATTATACCATTGAAGCACTCCACCTGGTCATTACCTTGAGGATTATATAGTGTGGATCAACTTGTTGCAATACCCTTTTGAAGTAGAAATTTCTCCAGATCCATTGACATGAATGATGCTCCTCTGTCTGAATGAATGTAAGATGGATGGCCAAACACACTTAAAAGCAACATGAGATTTTTAACAATGGTTTTGGTAGTCACATGGAAAAACGAACAGGAATCTTGAATACTTGTCTACAAGAACCAACATATATTTGTTTCTTGTTCATGATTGTAACAGTCCTTTAAAATCCATATTCAGTTGTTTAAATGGCCTAGTTGCCTTGATTAAGCAGTTCTCTTTTTTAAAATAATTAGGTTTTATTTCAGAGTATACAGCAGGAACAGACCCTCCTAACATCATCAAGTGCATAAGGTAAGTTTTTTATGCATATCCAATGAAAAGATCGAGTTGCTCCCAGATGGCAAAGATCTTTGTGGTACTTATGTAAAGTTTTGTCATTTCTCAAACATCCTACACTAGCACAGAACCTCAACAAAGCATCCACTGGAACATTATTACTTTTACCTGGTCTGTATAAGATGTCAAATTTGAATTCAGATAAGTAGAGAGACCATCTTTGAATTTTATAATTTTTGATTTTATGATTATGCTTTGGCCCAAACATGAACAAAACTGTCTGTTGATTGGTTATAAGCGTGAATGATTTTCCTAATAAATAGTGTTTTTATTTTCATAAGGACTCAACTATTGCATATGATTCTTTTTCTATTGAAGAGTGTTTTGTTTCACTGGGCGACAATGTTTGAGAGAAGAAAGCAACTGGTCAAGAGTTGTATGATAGAGCTCCTCCTACAGCAAAGTCTGATGCATCTGTTTTGACTGTAAATGCTTCATTCTCATCTACAAAGACCATTACAGCAGCAGCAACATCCTGTTTTTTTAAACAGTCAGATTTTTCTAGCATCTTTTGTTAGTGGAAATACTGTAAAGTGCAAAAGAGGGTGCATCTTTTCTGAAAAATTCTTAATCCATCTGGAACAGTGCGCAAAAAATTCCAAGTATTTGTTTCAATTCTTTCATATTCCTTGGTGCTGGATAACTAAGGAGTGATCTAAGATGCTCTGGATCCAGCTTAATTGTCCCTTTGTCAATTGAAAAACCTAGAAGCATCAATGAATTCTTTGAAAATGTACACTTTTGTTAATTAAGGGTTAAGCCCCACTTCTCAGAAGCTTTCATGAAGGTATTCAAATTCTTATCATGGTGGTTCTGGTTTTCTCCACAAATTATAATGTCATCTAAGTATGCATAACAGCCCTCTAAATTCTCACACTCTATTGTCGAATTGATTACTCTTTGGAAGGCAGCAATGCCATCTGTAACACAAAATGGGATTTGTTTGAATTGATATAACTTACAGTCAACTCCAAAGCTGGTGTATGGCCTCTCACTTTCTAGGATTGGTATTTGATGGTATGCACTCTTGAGATCTGTAGTGCTAATGATGGAGTTTTTTGCTACAGAATTTATCAGGTCTTCTATCAATGATAGGGGATATGCATCCAGGTTTGTGAAACAATTTATTGTCTTGGAATAATCAATAACTAACATAACATTTGTACAGCATTTATGTAATACTAAAAGAGGAACATCATTGTATGTTTGATCATTGAAGACAATATTTCCAAGTAGCCTACACAAGCTTTTGTCTTCATATGGCACTGCATGGCTTTTGATGCAAGTGTAATCACAAAAGAACTAGGGACTGATTTCATATGATTTTGTTGTGAAAATTCTTCATCTATGAAGCTTACAGAGCTGCCAGTATCAATAAGGACAGATGTAATTATTCCATTTATTTTGATTCTAATCACTGTCTTCAATAGGTTGTTAGGGGTAACAGCAGCACTTGTAACAGCTGTCACCACTTCTTTTCTAGAAGATAGATTTCTTGATCTACACACATTTGCTAAGTGTCCAATGCGCTGGCATTTATTACACATTTTTCCTTTAGCTGGGCATAGGCGGCCCTATGGATGTTTATTATACCTACAATATCAACAAGTATTCAAATTCATTCTACTCTTAGAATTATCTGTACTTACAATAAGGTTGACATCATCTTGTGAATCGTCTTTTGAAATAGATTTAATGTGTAGGATTATACATCATAGGTGTCCTCATAAGAAACAGCAAAATTTTGAGCAGACTTCAAAATTCGTGCCTGAGCAATAGCTTCTTGTAATGTAAGCGATTCCTTTTCTAATAATCTTTGTCTAATTTTTGTAGACTGCAGTCCTGAGACAAACGCATCTTGGATATGATCGTTTTTATCATTATTGTCTGCACTGACAGCTTTAAAATTACAGGCATTACTCAGTTTCTTCAATTTTAAATAGTAACTGTCAATCATTTGACTGTTTATGATCTAGTGAGGCAATATCTAGCAAATACTTCATTTTTAGGCCTGACAAAAATTTCCTCCAGTAAGGTTAACACTTCATCAAAAATTGTGCATCCGGAAATGATTTCAGAGAATTGGTGATACAAAGTTGAACAGCACCGGTAATTTGTCCTTCTCAAGAATGTTAGGCCTACTACTACTTAAAAAAATTGAAATGTTAGAGGCCACGAGGTATAACATGGACCTCAACCCCTCAAACGGTTGAAGAGTGGCTGGCATGGTAGGGATAGGGATGTCTCTCTCACAAATCATTGGCTCTCACTCTGCATGCATACGGTCAGTGTAGAAAACTTTCGACTCACCTCCCCCTTAGCTGTTGCTGGAATCGAGACACTCCACTCCACTCAGGTCGAGGTCCCTGTCCTCTTCTTCGGAATTCCCATATTCACTGCTTGAGTCAGAGTCGCTATTGTATCTGTCAACGTTTATTATGCAGCACAAATGGAGACAATGTTTTTACTTCAGACAATAAAACACACCCAGACTCGAAGATAATGTATTGGCTGCCGAGAACGAACTGAACAAACACTTACCCCCACCCTAAAAGATTCAGTGTTCGGTCTCATGTAGTGGGAGTCAAAGGTCCATGAAGCCTTCCAGTGTAGCCATTTTTTCAGCTGTTAACTGAGTCTGGATCAACGGATAGTTCTTTTGGCTTGAGAAACTTATTTGCAGAGGAAAAGTTTGTCTGTACATCACCTGTAGTTTGTTATTTTTCAGTTACTTTATCTTTTCTCTTAGGCATTTGAATTCAATTGATTAAATTGAAATGAAGTACACTCTTAACTAGAGCTTTAATCTATTGATAACTTCACAATACAATAAACAACTAGAATATCTTGAACTTAGCATCACAACTTTGTAACTATGACAACTTAATGTCGCCTGGCAGCTGATAACATCAAGCAATTATTCCTCCACATTTCACCCCTCTCATGATTTTTTGTCATGCATACTCATATTTATTCATCTTTAAATGTGGTTAACACATAAACACAATGCGGTGCAAGGAGAGGTCAGGCTGTTCATCAAAAAACACAATATAACTACTGATGATCCAGTTAGATAGATTGCATTTTTTCGCCATCAGACACTAACGGTCATTGATAATGTTAGTGCGCCTGCGCACGAGGCAGCCAATAAAACAATACGGTTCAATTGCAGCCCGCGCACTAATCAGCCACGATTCTCTGGCTGCGGCAGCCATTAGAACACGTCGCTCTGCACAGGCAGCCAGCTGGCTGTCAGCAAATTGACAAATCCATCGCACAACTAGACGACACTTGACTATGGCAACGACTGACTCAAGGTTTGCTGCTGAAGCTGGCTGCTCAACATTTTGGCTGCCTAGTGCACGGGCGCCCTTACATAATGATCAAGTTACACTGTGCGTGCGTAAATTGAATAGAATTTGGAAGAAAGAAAATTCAGATAGTATTGTAAATTATTTTATTTAAAAAAAAACCATAATAATTATTCATACTAATTCATAATATTAAAAACGTGAAAAAGGGCGCAGTTCCTTACAGAATATAAGCTAATATTATTAATTTGTGAAAACCTCTGGTGTTCTAGAAGTGAAAGGGAAAAGTATATCGAATTCAAGTGAATATATAATAATATTCACTTTGAAGGCTCACTGTGGCTATTCATCAGTTATTTGCATTGTCACACAAACGGCTATATAAGGACTTTCATTTTGACACTATCAAGACAACAGCCATCCGCACATAATTTCACCTTTACTTAATTTTACCTTACTAATTTCACGTAACCTTCAATTCGTCCACAACTTTATGTTTTGTAAATTTATAACTACAAGACTATTTTTAATCAGTAAACACGGTCTTTCATTTTTACATTGAAAAAATAATTTATACACTCGCAATTTGAAATTTAATAAATAAAATCATACACTATTTAAAAATATCGTTTGAATTTGTGATAAAGATAGATATAAAAAAGAGGATGGGACTGTAATTATTATCAGCGTATGGATTTTGCAGGTATGGAGACTCTTATGGGTAGTTCCATCACGTCGTTTAGCCATGTTATGGGAATCATGGTAAACCGTTTCAACAGATATTTTTCAATGAAATTTTCCACGATTAGGTAGAGAGTGGGATGACCTCATACTGAGGCCATTTATATAGCCCTGATATTCTGCACAAAAACCATCATTTAAATATTTTACTTGCAGTTAGCTGTTACATAGTTTTTCTTACACAGAATGGCTTACTATTGATTTAAAATTAGTTTCATGTAATTACAGGGATGAAGTCATTATTTGCCCTTGATTAATCAAATATTCATCCATTATTCAAGAATCTAAAATGAAAATTAGGATCATATAAGTATATTGATATTTAAATTTCAACTCAATAAATTCAAGGAAACCGTAAGTTTTCATCAAGTAGAATACAAGAAGTGCATAGCAAGTACTGTATGTTATTTAAATAAATCATTCAATCACAATTCCATGTTCTGCACAATAGTTGATAACAATCAAACTGGAAGTATTTTGGAACTAGCTACAATTTATTAAATCGCTAAATATTTACAACATAATTAATTCAGAACTTTCTTTTTTTGCTTTAAATTAAGCTGAAGACCTCTGCTACTGCTTACATTGAAAACTGCAAATTAAATAGATTCTGGAAATCTATTTCCACTATTATGCAGTGGAAAATATCACTATACAAAATATTTAGTAATAATGACTGAATATTTTTGTGTAGTGGCGTTTGTGGATTTCCAAAATATGTTTAATGCAATTGTTAATGTTCTGCGTAGCAAAGGTTTTTGGGAAAATTTATAGCATCAAAACGAGATTAGAAATTACTTATTTTGCCAAAAACACATTCAGTAACAATCATAACCATTAAATAAAGCGTCCTAACACAATAATAGACAAAAATAATTTATACACTCGCAATTCGAAATTTAATAAATAAAATTATACCCTAGTCTTAATCAATATGAAAACGTATTTACAGTAGAACCTCAATAACGTGTATTGCTTTTTATGTAGGCATACAACGATCAATCGTCATTTCTCAGACCAAAATTAAAAAGTTGACAAGTGCGAAATATGTGAAAAAAGCTAATTATAATATTAGAATGTCAGTGGAATGAATAATGTCAATTGTAATAAACGCGAAAGACCAAGAAATATGATAATACAACATTGGTTGAACTGATTGGCAACGTCACGGACAAGTGGAAAGTTGAATCCTTTCTGCTGTGCAGTGTGATTCAAGTGTAATTGATTTTGTTGTTGATTGCTGATGTATTTGTTTAAAAGACAATGAAATAATATTTGTAATAGTGGTGATATTCTATTGGCGGGCGAGGGAGCAAAATTGAGAAATTGTTCGCTCAATCTTAAATATACATTTTATAATTTTGTATCATCACAACTTCCAGTAATGCATTAGCGGCTAAATTAATCATTTTCATTATGCACTTTTTCTACGATACGGGATTCCTACCTATTATCCCAAGATAGGCCTACTAATCCCATTACATGAAGAGTTGAAAATTGACCAAAAAGTAATACGAATTACTCCATTCATTCATCATGGTTGAAGTGTTTGGTTGGCCATGGGACGGAGAGAGACTCAGTGGATTATAAAATAGGAAGAGTTGTACTGCATTGGAACGAGAAACTGAGAAAACCAAAGCCAGTGAAAGGGCTATGAGCAAATATGAATCAACATCAATTGTCAAGATAACAATGATACTTCATAAAAAGGACATTTACGGTCATCGCAAGTAATCGCCTTATCGCCGCTTAAGGTTTTTAGGAAGTTGGTTATAAATTCAAGTCAATAAAAGAAAGTTATTTCTTGTTAAATAAATTAATATTGCATACTAGCATGTCTCCATGCTCTGTAACAGAAAATAAATGGGAATACTTTCATTTTCAAATAATCTTTTTCAAGACATTTAAAACTAATCTAAATAAATCCTAAACGACTTCGATCATCATAAATCATAGTCAACAAAAATTTGTCACATTATTAATATTACCAGCATATTTTCCAAATTAGTAAAATCTATGTTACTTGAAATTAAAAAAAATAAAATAATTTTCAAATCTAGACTCGAATGAAAAATTGGAGGGTTTATTGAGTCATATTTAGTATGATATATAAAACACTGGAATGGGAATAGTCTGCAGATGTATAGATGAGAATAATATAAGTATTCAAGTGTCATAAAATTCGCATAAAAAAGGTAACTCTACAATTTACCCATTATTGAGGCTATATATTACAAATAGTTCATATAAATAAAAAAAAACTGAACACAAACGATAACTACACTATGAAGGCACAAAGTCGATTTTTGAATGTGTGAATAGTTAAAACAGTCTTCTGGTACGCTGCTTGAAATCTGGAGAGAGACACGACAGAGTTGGATCGCCATAGATTGGTTCTGTGTCAGAGAAGACCTGCCTTGGCGAAGAACTTCTTTCAGTGGGCGTCGACGAACTAGTACCGCAGTTTAGGATCCGAGGACTTATTCCTGTAAAAAAAACATTATAAACTATCATAAATACTTTATGTATTTTGTAGCCTACTTGATGTAATTAAAAAGTTGATGTCTAAACAAATAATAGAAAAGCATCAAAATTATAGATAATCAAATGTAGAAGTATTCGAACATACAATTAGCATACTTCAAACCACGAAGGAAAAACTATAAGATTTCAATATTTTAAAATGTTTATAATTTAATATCAATTTCATTTAAAATGAAATGATTATCAATTCAGCTATTTTTCCTATACGGCCCATTCTATATGAACAGAAAAAGCGCAGCAGAAACTCGACTGAAAAATTTGATACTGCTCAGCCGATTTTGTCTATGAAAGCAGATATTTTCTTGGCTGAATTATTATTCACATACTTCGTCATACATAGGATTACTAATCAGTATTTGAAGGAATTAATAAAACTGACAGATAGAACATGAATTAATTTAGAATTCCTCAACATGCTATCGATTATACTGAAGACTTGGCAATGGCGGATATTGACAACAGCATTAAATAGCTGATGGAAATTGATGAACGCATATACACAAAAAAAACCCGGCGGTGATTAAATACTGTTACGGGTTCTATGTCTAAAATAATGCTGGCAACACTTAAATTTATCACTCGCACTTTATTTACACAATTAATCACAACACTCACTGATCAGTAATGTCTTACAGAAAAATAAGCAATTAAAAACAGATAAATCGATATTGTTCAACTAATAAAGAGATTTCAATAAACTGTACAAAAATCAATCACTGAAAGTTAAAAGGCCGATCTAATATTAATTAATAACTGTACAATAAAGTGTCCAATAATATTTAAAAAAAGTAACGTCGAAAAAGAACACTTAACTTACGTACCACTAGTCCGTAATACAATAAAAACTATTCAGTAGCTCACTGGTATGAATTAAACAGGAAAAAGAATTATCTCTATAGTCACTGAGAAAGAATTATCACTATATATAGACACAATATAGAACTGACACAACTTGTTTATCACGATGAATTTCAAAGACAACAGAACTAATTTACAAGAGTCCACCTCTATTTATATAAAATTTTATAATTGAGATATCTCTGGAATTTTCTGTCAACTTCCACAAGGAAGTCGAACTTTCCACAATATTCGATAAGACTCCATTAATTTCTAATCAAACAACTAGAACATTCTTTAAATTACCAAAGTAAACACCATAAAAGTGTCAAAAGCAGAGTAATTAATGGCTTAAAAGTAAACATTTGCATAGCAGATAACACCGAGAACCAATGTTTCTTCTTTATTTCTATTCTCTCCAATTTCATATACGCTACAATACTTTTGTGTAGAAGCGTTCACCGATTTCAATCAGCTATTCAATGCTGTTGTCAATATCCGCCATTGCGGATGTCTTAAGTATAATTATTAACACTTTGACGAATTCGAAATTAATAAATTACTAATTCTCATTACAGCCGCTTAGATCTTATCGCTAGGCGTAAATTCTGCCTCTGCTTCAAAACGCGTCTGTCGGCACCGAATTTCATGACATACAGTTTCAACGATAAAGTAACTTGGTACCGTATAGAATGGGCAATATATTGAATTTGTCTCCGATATATTTTTCAATCCATACAACTTTCAATGCCATCCTCAAGCATCAATTACATTTATTACGTTATACATTTTCATGAATAGACTGGAATATAATTTACTAAAAATAGTGCTCATTACTAATTAGTAAACATTACAAAGGTTCAATAAAAACTAAGATGTACGATAAACATAGATAAAGATAATGCATCTATGATATAGAACGGATTACTTCGCGATACATGGGATAGACATTTGAAGACATTAATTCTTGGGTACAAACGAATTATTATATTATTTTTAATGCGATTAATCAGCTACTAAAATGATTCGATTGAATGGTTATAACCACTACAAAAGAAAATAGCCTAGAATCGGTCAATAAAATTAGGTAGAACAGTTTTTTTGTAATTCATAAAAGATTGCATCTGTGCTATGTAACAGATTACTAATTAATATTGCAGTAGAGTGAATATCGTCATTTTTTCAATACAACTGAAATTCAACAAATTCGCATCACGAACGACGTTTGACATTGAAAATGATCAGTTTTTACAATAATAGTAATGCACTACGCAATATCAAGTAGAACAATAAGAATGTACGAACGTGCTATAAAAACTGTTTGCATTATTTCGTGATCTACATGCATATTTTCTGCATCTCAGTGATTCATTGTGGTAGAAAGCTAGAAGAGAAAACAGAAATGAATTTTCAATCCATTTCAATATTTTAAAGTTATGAGACTATGTTATGAGTTATGAGAGTAGTTTTGTAGACATTATTATGAGAAACTACATAAAAAAAATACTTGATCTATATAGTCCTAACAGGGCAAGGACCTGTCATTTGGTTCCTTCCTTTATATTTATTTTAGTATTGGTGAATTGTTTAAAAAATAGAAATCCTTGTTCTAAAAACAAGAGTATTTTTATTTTTTTTCAACTTTCACTGCATTGATTCCAACAACATTCATTGATAATAAAAATCTAATAGTATTAGCACTTCAGTACTTGTAATTTCTACATAAAGTCACGGAAGTTTGTCTATTAAAACGGAAAGCATATAATACCATCATACTAGAAATATTCTGTGACAAAAGTAAACAACTTTAATTAGTTGAGATCTCTCATTCAATTTCACGTGACATATCCCACACATATTCAATTCTATGACTGCAATATTTTATAGTGGGTGGTCTCTCTGATAGTTGACAAATTGTAACAAGCACTCTCATAAGCTAAAGAAAATAATTAATTTTTTAAGCATTTTAATAAATGTTAGATTATTATGAAATAACACATTAAAATTCAATAGTTGATTGAACTAACCTCGAGGTGTTGATCGGCTGTATATATTTTGTGTACTCTCCACTCCAGAATTCATTATGCTAATGTAGCTGATGTAGAGTATAACTACTAGAAAGATAATAGATGCGCCAATAGTCAACATTCTACTCAAGGAGGATGATGTCAATGTGAAATCAGAACTGAAAATATCAGTAGAAGCAGCCAGACAGGGGGCATGTAACCAGTTATCTCCTTTGATGCGCACTATAACTGGAATTAAGATATCTTGCGATGTGATGGGCGATACAACAGAAACATACAATCGTTGCTCAGTGCTGGCCATAGCTCCCCACAAGTTTGGCTTCACTTTCAATATGTAAATCACTGAATCGGGTGATGACTTTTCTTTGGATCCAATTGTCAAAAAATTAGTTTCTTTGGCGACCACCTGCATCTGTGATAGGACTTGCTCAATGCCCGATATCTTGAAATAACCCGACGGCTGTTTATCACTTAGATGAATTTCAGGCGAGTGAATAAAAACAGCAGGTAAAAATGGAATAACTAATGGCTCCGAAACGGCCTTTCCACTGACAGCTCGCAGAGTTATATTTGACTGAAGAGTACTGATGTTCATTGATGGATAGCCCGCAGTCTTGAAAGCACACGAATAGAGCCCAGTTTTAATAGAAAAGTGTGGACGAATTATGAATATTTCATTGATATCGAAAGAAGTCATCAAGCTATTGAAGCGCGCTTCACATGTAAATGGATAGTGCGAAACGGTAAAGTCTTTGTGGCGACAAGCATTACCATCATTGGCAAGTATGTTTTTCTGTGAATTGGGAGTTTGGCCATTTAATAGCACTAAGGAAGCAAGGAACGTTTGGCCTTCAGTGTTGGAAATATTGCGTCCTTGCAGCTGCAAGAAGACAATCGACGATATTGGAAGAACTTGCATAGGTGTGGTAGCGGTGATAGCATCAGACAGGTGGTAGGTAACATGAGCGGTGCCGGTCTTGCCTGTTGCTCGTGCGATTCCTTCTTCACTCTCAATCACCAAAATGTCTGGATCAGCACAACTCCATTTCCCAGATTCGCCCTTTTCTGAGAATAAGGGCATTGAAAAGCACACAATATCGCCTACAGTCAATACATTCTTATCCGGATACATTAGATGTTCAACTGGAAATTTAACATAATCTTTGGAGTGATGAGGAATGGTATCATCCCACACTTTCAGCACGGTACTTCCAGAGCCCACTAAACTAGCAGAAAGTGTACCATTTAAAAGTCCTCTCTTTAAATGCATTCTATCAAAACGGTTTGATCGCATTTTAATGTCTGTTCTTGCAGCTGTAAATTCTGCTCCTGTATTGTCGTGATAACTGACTACTAATTCCAGATCAAGCCCTCTAGGTAGTGCAGAAATTTGTTTTTCTGGGTCAACATGCAACTTTGCATGGATATTGATCATCAAATAATGAATTGGTTTGACTTCTGCATTGACACCAATGAACTGTTCTATTCCATAGCCTTCTATACTTTGTATTAAGACGAGAGCTTTGCCTGATGTCCCACTGGTGGAGACCAGACCGTTATTGTCCACAGTAAGAACTGGCCCTTTTTTAGATAGAGCCGTAGAGCTAGAAACAGTTCCACCTGAGCCACTGATTGCATCAGGGAAGTGCAACACACTGTACAGTATTTTATTCACGCCATCTTTATTCGTTTGAAGATGCAATTCAGTCTCGTGAGCCAGTAGAATAGGTTTATACAAAGATTGCACAACATTTGGTTTGATTAGACTGAGTTCTTCAAAAACTTCCACTTCAATTGAATTACTAAATACAACAGTTGATTTTTCAGGACATTTAGTGATGCTTCCTCGAACAGTTACATTTAAATGCAAAGTGGCTCTGCCTGGTTTTAAAGCTTTAACTCGCATTGATAATTTATCTTTATCCATGAGTTCGATTCCAGTACTGAAAAATATATCTCTCAATTCAATAATGTCAGGAGATGATACATGCCATTTGAACAACAATGGCGGAGATATGGAACCTAAGACTAGAGGTGTCAGCTGGTCCGGAATTCCAACAACCCACACTGGCATTCTTGAACCAACTTTCAATTTTGTTAAAGGGGCCTGGATTTTTATACCCTCTAATGGTATAACATGGACATCTACTGAATCTTTTGAATATATTATTTGACTGCCGGTCATCTTATTCAACCCAACAGCCATGCCACACACTGATATATCTCCAAACCTATTGCCTTCAACCAAACCAATATTTGAAACTTTTGCAATTACAGTTTCAGTTGATGAGAACTCTAAAGTTGAGTCTGGCTGAGGTCCTCCAATGTAACTCAACTGAAAGGCAGCTCCAATAGTGATTGTCACGTTACGGGGTAATAGGCGCAGTGGTGGAAACACTTGAATGGATACTGGAGCACTCTGAACCTGACGGGCTCCATGACCTGATGAGAATGTCAACTTTGTTTCTCCCAAATGTAGACCTGTAATGCTGTAACGAACTTCTGTTCTATCTTGATTTTCACCAATAGGTTTTATGGAAATGATGTCAGACTCTATGAACGGTCGCAACTCCAGTAATTCAGTATCAATGATGCTCAAAGGGTGATCTAAAGAGTCATACAAATGAACAATGGCTGTGACACATAGGCCTTTTTCAATCCGGTCAACAACATCAACTTTAATACTTCCAACTCGGAGCACCTGCAATTCCACAACAGCTGGTTTTGATGGTAGACATAAATCAAATAGTGCTATTCTCAATAATCCATCAACTTTTGGAATGATTTCAATTGAATTAGATCCCTCCAAGTAAGACACAGTAGCTATTTCAGGCGAACTTAGAACAATGCTATAATGACCAGATCCTTCTGAAACTGCAAGATTAACTTTGTTGGTGGGATGGTTAAAAATGGCAGTGCGATTTGGTGTAATAATTGTATCATTGACTAAAGCAATGGTCAAAGATGCTTGAATATTTGGTGTCACAAGATATCCAGCTTCATTGAGTATTCCAAAAGGTGGCTCTTCAGGCGTGATTCCTAGTTCATAGATCACAAGTGAATTATAGCTGACAGCAGAGGCTGTAACTCTCAATAAACCTGTTCGGTTTCTTGGTATAAGCATTTGATAGTGATCTAGAGGTAAAATATAACCATTTTCATTTTTATGATCCAGCATGATAACTTTTGAATTGGAAATTGAAGCAAGAGTCCTCTTAGACAAATTCCAATCTACTTGAATGGAAGTAGCATTATCAAAATTTCTTCCTTGGTCATCTTTAAAAGTCATCAATAGTTTTATATCCTGGTAAGTTGGAGCCACTGCTCGATCAGAGTTCATATTAGCAGGGCAGGACGAAGAGAGGGGCTGAATGGCCAGAGAGAGATAACGTGGTCTAGAGCAGAAAACTTTGACCATTGAAGATGATTCAACACTTTTGCAGCCAGCAAGAGTAGGATGATTGGTGACAGTCAATGTGATATCAGCTTCTCCCAGGGCGCGACATAGAACACTGTATATGTAGGTGCCTTGATGGCCAAGTGACAACTCAACAGTTTCAACCACACTCTGATCAGAGCTGATGCTGTGGATATGTTCAAAATTTCTGCCCATCCAAGGTTTTGGACCGCCGCTCCATACTATATGCCGTGAAGATCCAATAGCAAGTACAGTCTCACCAGAAACCGGATGCACTACTTCCAAAGGCTGATATGCAGCTACTACAGCAATTGCTTCCAAGTGAGCAGATCCCAGTTCATAAACAACACTCAACTTTGTACTACCAACTGACGTTCCAACCACTGCAAGAGTGGCACATGCTGTTCCCACAGGTTTACTTTTAGCACTCACATTGTAATAAAAGTTCTCCTCCCAAAGTTTAACTTGAAAAGGTACATCTTGACAATCAGTAAATGGTACACGCATCTTCTTGCCAAATACAAATCGTTCAGCATACATTGCCACATGAATGAAAATAGGTGAATCAACTTCAGCTTCCAACATATACTCAACAATTTCAATATGACTTGGTGGCAAGACAAACACCCTAGAAGATTCTCGATTATGATGATTCCGTGACATAGCTACAAAGACATCAGTTTCTCCTTGATTAACAGCTCTCACAACACCTGCTTGAGTTACAATTGCAGTAGATTGGTTAGCGCTGTTCCATATGTATGTCCCATCTCCTCCAGTAGCTTTCAATTTTGTTTCAGGCCTGAAAAAAAAAACAAAAAAAAAATTTTAATATTAAAATATTAACAGTAAATAAATACATATTCCAACAATACTTATTCACATCACAATCTAAAAAGCATGTATCTTTTGAACATTAGGCAAATCAACCCAAAATAATTGCTATGTAACTGAAAGATATAAACAGAGGTAAATGTAATAATTACATTTTCCTGAAACTCAACACCAATGTTTTGAACTGAAAGAAGTGTAAGCCTAGAAAAGTAAGTTATGTATTTTTACTTTCCTAGCCCTACTATCATAGGTAAGGAAAGTATTGCTTTCAAAAAATTAAGGTACCCAAATTTTAAGATATATTTACGTTCCCTGAATCCAGAAAAGTGATTTTTGGGTATTGAACTGTGTGTATGTAATTGACATGAATGTCTGTGACCACTATATCTCAAGTCCCAATGAATGGAATTACTTGAAATTGTAAACTTAAAATGTTTGCACATTGAGAAATGTTTTACAGAACTTTGCATTGAAATGCAATTCAAAATGGCTGCACTTTATTGATGTCAAAAAGAGATTTTTCGCGATTTTCTCAAAACTCAATACTGAACTGCTATCTATGTTTACCATCAACTGACATGAGTTGCATTCATGGAAAAATTGCAGGGGCTCCACCCCATTCTTGAGTACAAGCTATTTTTTTTCTTGATTTTTGGGCTTGGGATATGTATTATAAATATAAGGTAGAGCATTAAATTCCTGATAATTCATGTTGAGTATTGTTTTTTCACAAAATCGAAAATAAGCTCAAACTTTATGAAAAAGTGATATTTCAAGAAGACATTTTTTTCCAAGTGCAGAACCAACTGTTGATTCTAAACAGAGTTCTATTGTAGTAAGCAGATACAGGCAGAACAGCTAAGCTTATATCAATATTTATAAGATACCTCTGTGAATGCAGTCTACTTTTTCATCACAATAACAGATTATTTAGTACTCTACAAAATCAATATTGAATTAGAAATTCAGGCTAGGAAAGTCATGTGTGTGTGTCCTAAAATACAAGTTGATGCGTTCTTGCCTTACTATGACTCAGTAAAAAACTCACGTATAACCATGTTAGTGGAACCTGTAAAAAGGTATTTGCTGCTATGCATTCTTTGTAAACGATGCAAGATTCTCTTCCTAGACATATCCGACTTTTTTTGGTTAGATCCTTCATCTTTCCATACTTTTCATACTGCAATGCCATTACACACACGAATGGCAATTCAACTGCAAAATTTACATAGATTGCAGTTGACCTACCGCTGAGTTGCCGTCAAAACCGACTGCACTTCAACTTCATTTTTGACGTTAAGCTGACGCTGGCTTGCAGTTCTGTTGCTGTCGTGCGTGTGTTGACTCGACTGTAAGCCAACGGCAGTTTTTCAGTCAGCTTGCTGACAATACCAAAAGCAGTCACCCATTGACGCAGGTTGCCGCCGCACATGTGTGCGCTCTATTACATTTTGTATCCAAACCCATTGAATTGTGTTACTCTCAGCAACCGACGGTAATTTGGCGGTTGAATTGCCGCTGGATTGTCGTTCGTATGTGTGAGGCTTCAGTGAATATAGCCTATATACCATATTAAGTTAATTTTCAGTCGTAATTTCATGTTTGTATATAGATAAACCGTTTATGTAATAAGTGTCTGATAATTTTTTATGTAATAATAACGGCGATGCCTATATATTGCATTTTATACTTGTTACTGTTGAATTATTATTTGTATGGACAAAGTAATCAATCAATCAATGGCATGTGAAACTTGGAGCTCAGTTTATTCTGCTGAAAACAAAGAATATCATCTTTAAAAACTTTCTCACAATCTATGTTAATCATTGCAATTTTACTTTACCCAAGAAACGTAGTCACAAGAAAAAACACAGCTATCCTGTATAACTACTAGTCTGCAAGTATCTAGTCGTAGACTGAAAACTCTCAATTTATTAAAGAAAATTCCGAGATTTGGAGAATCGACTGTATATATTCCAACTGATAAACAAATTATTCACCTTACTGTTGATTCAAATGTGAAGATATACAAGAGTACATTTAGAAAACTAATACTAATTGCGAAACGACTGGCTGCCAAAGAGTTCATCAACAAATCCACTAATCATACCCAGGTTGTATGGAAATTAGTCACATTTGAGTCAGGTAAGGAGACAAGCTCTCAACCTAATATACGTATTATTGATGAGGATGGTTCTATTAAAAAGGGAAAGGAAGCTGCTCAATCACTCATTACTATTATATAAATATTCCATCCAATGTGCTAAAAAACAGTTTTCAGAGATGTTCAACACCAAACTTGCATATTGAATTTATGATTAATCCTAGAATAACAAATCTAAATGCAAATAGTTCAAAAATGGAAAAATTTGATCCTTCAAGTTTCAAAGAACTCAATATTACTAAAAAAATCAAGAATAAGAAGACAAATGACTTTATCTATTTTTTAATAAAAGAAACAGCTCAAGAGATTCTTGAACCTCTAGCATTTATTTTTAATAGGTCCATGCAGAATAGAGTATTTCCCTCTCAGCTTAAATTCTCTAAAATAATTCCAGTTTGTTGCCCAGTAATTTCAGGCCAATAGCCAATGGTACTTTTTTCTCCAAGATATTTGATTATGCTGTCTTGGACAGATTAATGAGGCACCTTAATCAATTCAATATCTTATCCGAGGCCCAATTTGGTTTTAGAGCTGGGCATTTTACTGGTGATGCTCTTTTATCTTTCATGGATGAAGCACTATCCAGTCTAGATAAAAATGATGTCGGATTTTTGCTGACCTTTCCAAAGCACTTGACCTAGTAAATATAGATATTTTGATCTCCAAGTTGAGATTCATGGTGTGGGAGGTTCAGTGCTCAACTGGTTTGAATCCTATTTTCAAGACAGATACCAGCAAGTAGAAACCAAAACTATTCAGCATGTATTTAATTCACAATGGTTGAATGAACGGTTTGGAGTGCCTCACAGATCTGTCCTGGGACCAATGCTCTTTCTGCTATACATAAAAGATCTGCCTTCTTATTTGAGTCCAACACATAGTGTTCTATATACTGACGATGTCTTCTATTAAAAAGCTGTAGCCAATATATTTTGGAGCAAAAGTGCTTCTCTTGAGAAATTGGAAAAATGGCTACAGGCCATGTTGATACTAAACACAAATAAAACAAAGAATCTGACTTTTAGAGCAAAGGATGGCTTTGGTGTCAAAATGCAAGATCACTTGATTGAATGTATACATCAAATTTAAGTGCTTGGTATCAATTTGGATGATAAGCTATCCTGGAAGCCTCAGCTTCAGTATTTAAAAAGAAATTAAGTTTGGTGGTGTTTGTTCTGAGGTCATTGAAGCGTTTTCTTGATTTAGGGTCTCTCAGGGATGTTTATTTTGGCCTTCTCCACTCCCTGTTGTCTTATGGAACAGTTTCCTGGGGTAATTTTTGTGTCTCTCTTAAAGTCTTTAAGAGTTCAAAACTGGGCAATTAGAGTGATGGGAGAGTCAGGAATAGGTGCCGACCTCCTTTTAAGTTTGAAAATTTTGCCTCTCCCAAGTTTATATGTGAATGTTTTGTAAAGAAAAATGAGTTAATTTTTAAGCATGGAGATGACATACACTTCTATAATACCAGAAATAGGCATTTACTGAGGGATGAGGTTCATCACTCCACATTCTATAAGCAAGGTGTCAGGAGTTTGGGAGTCCGTTTACCTTATGTTTTACCTGATTCCATCAAAAATCAAGTGAAAGGGAGTTTAGAGCCAAATTGAAAAAGGATTTAACAAATATGGTATTTTATTCCATAGAAAAGTACAGAGATTAGTATTCAAGCGTTTCAATTTAACAATACCCTGGTTTTGGGTAAACAATTTTAGCTTGAAGAGGATCTGATGTTTGGTTTGCTTTGACTTTCTCTTGAGCATTCTATTGCTTTTGACTATTTACCTATTTGACTATTACTCACTCACTCACTGACTCATTCAATACCGTTACTCACTGACTCATTCAATACAGTTTCTCAAAAACCACCTGGCCAGAGCATTGAAATGTGGTTAACATGTTTACTTGACGACCTAAAAGCGTGCCAAGAACAGATTTTAATAAGGTTTCAAAATTAACGTTTTAATAGCGTTTTTTGAAGTTCTTGAGAACTACTTTGCCAAATAATTTTGAATTTGGCATATATAGGTTTTGGATCAAGAAGCGTGCTGAGAAAGTTAAATAATTGAAATTTTCCCAAAAATATGCCAGTGTTAAACGTTTTCCTAGTGTTTTATAGTTTTCAAGAACTACATGACCAAAAAATTTCAAATATTTATTGAGTTGTAAATTCAGGGGGGGTACTAGAATTTTTTTAAATTTTTCTAAAAATATGACCAAGTTTGACGTTTTTCTTTGCGTTTTCTTAGCGGTCTCAAGAGCTATGTGGCCGAAAAAGTTTAAATTTTATACACATGTCCACTTATAGACCTAGAAGCATACCAATAAAACATTTTAATTTGAGATTTCTTAGCTTTTTTAGCGTGTTCATGTATAGTGTGGCCGTAAAAGTTGAAAGTCTAGTGAAAAATTTGCGCTCTTGCAAGTTTGCTGGTTTTGTGTGTAAAATGAAAATATTTGAGCTATAAATTGAAACTAATAAAAACTGATTAATGAAGTTAGCTGTAACAATACTTACTTCAGGATTTTATGAGGGTCCCAGGGTAGAATGACCTCGGCAGGTCTAAGAGCGAGTCTTGGAAATATCACGAGATCAGCTTGAGTTGAAATGTAAGGCTTCAGGTGGAACACCATGCCATCTTTTGACCGAACAGACTCCAGCTTGCTGACTATGGTCGCAGTACCAGGTTGACGTGCCATTCCACTGAGATGGGTTCCATTATTTGTCTTCTCTCTCACTTCGATCATATCTCCTGGCACTGTTGTAATAACCTTCACTCCCTCTCCTATGTGCATTCTGTGATTATCACTGTAAAAAAATACATTTATTATCATTTTCTGAATTGAACGTTTATCACACACTACTTTCTTCAGAATAAACAATTCTCAATTAAATACTTCCTGACACTGAAATACACTATTAGAATCAGCGATTTTTAAAGTGCCTCTATTAGTTGTATAAAAAGAAACCAATTATTTTCGAATTGGTCAAGGTATAACTTAATTAATCCAGCTGAATAATTCTAGCTAAAACTTCGTTTTGGCTGGCCTGGCATACTGATATAACGTTTTTGGCTCAGTGAGGAAAACAATCACAATCTATCTCTCACCTCGTTTGGGTAGTAACCAGTGGAGAGTTTTATATACAATTCACTAAATAATAATGAAACGATAAAAATGTAATGGAATTTAGGAAATGAAAATGTTCGCTTGTACCGTATAGACCTACTAAACTGCTTGACCAACAAAAAGCTTTAGAAGCTAAAGCTTCGGTTTCGTAGAATGCGGATTTGGACTAAATGGTCAGTGGACAGAGCCGCATACAATATATAAACTCGATTTTCTTTTGAAATATAGTTTATAATAATATAATATGACAATATATTTGATTAATTATATATAACCTGCTATTATAATTCAGTAATATATATTCTATTATACATAGTCCAACTTACGAACTTAACCTATAGTTTCCAACAACTAGCCATCTTGATTCTTGATCTGTCTCGCAAGACATCAGGCTGATAACCTGAAGCATGACGAAAGTTGAAACACGGTGGAGATGAAGCTTTCCATCTCGAGCGTGTGACCACTGTTGAAGTGTTGTAGTTTACCATCCCCATGTCTCACCAACTCGCTGGACAGATCAAGATGGCGTCTTGTTGGAAATTATGGGCTAACTTCTAACTTACAATTAAAATATGCTTAAGCTGTCCATTTAGTCCAAATCCGCGTTCTAGGAAACCGAAACTTTAGACGAGTCTGTTAGTAGCATACTAAAGAAAAAAAACAAACGACTTGTATCTCTAATCTCTTGTTTCAACACCAAGAACACAATTAAATTACATACATATACATACATATACATATGCATGACATATAAATAAAGGATTCCATAACTATAAAATAGTTATTTATGCATTAAGAGCGTGAAGCGCGACTTTATCGCTCGAGCCAAAACATTTACTGCGCGACGCACAGCGGAGCGCAGTAATTTTGCGAGAGCGATAAAGAAGCTTCACGCGCGAAATACATACAATATCTTTCCTACAACTGCAGTTCTGGATTACAACACAATAAAAGTTTGTAGTTTGTAAAATCACAGACTGTGCGCAGATTTGGTTAGCGTTCGACTTTTTTGAGGTTATGTGAATTTCACGGATTCCATGATCCACCAATGAGAAGACATCAAAATCAAAACAGAAGCGTAAAGAAAACAGCTGGCGAGCGTAAAGTACTTTACCGCTTGCGGAGCAGTAAAGAGGTATTTTACAATTAGTTTTCAGTACATAAAGAACTACTTTACGAGCAGCTGTAGGAAAATAAAATACAATTTTACAATCCAGTGGAACGGTCGTTCCACCACCCGTCCCCCCACGACACGAATGAAAGACCGACGCCACTGTATATACTGTAACCAACTTCCCTTTGATGTGCGCATGCCGCCATCTCAATTTACGCAGAAGGTAGTGAAAATTTTAAAATGTTGTAATAACATTATTTCTTTAGATTTTTGAGCGCTTTCATTTAAGACCAGAACGAAATTTCTACGATATAAATTCGCGAAGATATTTGCGGGTATTTTGTCATTCTATTAATTTTGGGACTTTTTATTTCCACACAGCTAATGACAAAACTATCCAACAGATTTCGATGAAACTTGGGATATAGGTTCTGTTCATCGAGTAGATGCCCGCAATTGAATGAAATTTTGAAAATTGCCCCTTCACCCCCCCATTTGGGGCCCCAAAATTTTGAAGTTTTGAAATTTTTTTCCAAAAATGAAATCGATGGACTTGATAGTATATGTATAGAAAATTTGAAAAAAATCGGATAATTAGGGGAGACGGGAAATTTTCGTGAATTTTCAAATTTTGGTCAACTTTGAGCACTTGATGTGAAAAATCTGTAATGAGTTGAGATTTCGGACTACCAAAAGCGATTGAAGACATGTTTAAACTATTCACATTTAAAATTTCAAATCATTTAATGTCCGATTAAGCTCTGTAGCTCTGTCCGAATAATAACTGAAAGTTGAAAGTTGCAATATTTTGAATTTAACATTTTATCGAATGTAAATGTCGCGATCCTAGCGGTTAAAAATTGAAAGTGATTCACACTGTTGCCACCGCCAAATTCGACATTTTCAATAAGCAGCGTAACCAGTGTGCTCACTCGTAGTCGGTTATTTAGCAACCGTTCTACGGAAGTCAAATACTTAACACAGTTTGATAAATGTTCGTTTTGTGAAAAATTAGACTGTTTCACCTCGCTGTCAGAGTGCTCTCAATGCAACGACGTTTGTCGTCATAATTGTTCTTTGGTATGTATTTAAACTTAGCAATTTATTGCAATTTTTGAAATCTTGTGAAAAATTCTCAAATTAGGTATCTATCTAATTTCTTTATCCTCTTCAGTCCCAAATTATTAATATGACTGATTTCACGTTTTCTCTTGTTTTATCCTGCTATACTGATTGATTATTCAAAGTCAATGATATTGGAATAAATTTCAATAATCTAAATAACTCAAATTGAAAATAACAGATTAGGTTATGTTTACATTTATCTGGGCCCAGGCCATGTGTCCAGCATACTGGACTCAATATTTATGTCATCACAAAGTCTCTTCTCAATCTCAATCTAATTTAACAAACTTTGTTGTTAACTGCTTATACATAAATTAATGTTGCTACAGTGATATGACGTGAAAGTCTGGATAGTAAATGTTAAGGTGTGGTGCAACAGACACAGTCACAACGTCATGTTTGTTCATTCAGTATTAACCATAACTGGCTCACTTATAGCTGGAATAATTTTGTAGCAACCAGTGAGGATAAATATCTTTTATCAAATAACATAGCATTTCACTGTTTTAAAAAAAATTGCCTCTCTCCCCATCCATTGTGTTTGCAGTGTTTTACCTCTATAACAAGTAGGTAATTAAAAAAAATTCGTCACCCGTCCTCTACCCCGACCCTATTGAAAACTCTGGTGTGGAAACTAAAATTTGTGTACCAAAAAAAAGTCAAACAAAATTTTATATAAGCTTTCTGTAAGAAAATGTTTTGATATAAATAAGAAACCCGTCTCCTTTTGCAATATACATATGTAAAAATTTGGAAGAAATTTTGGGGGAGGGCGAGGGCGCTCAATAATTTAGAAAATTCATAAACACTTGTTAGCTCAAACACTGAAAGTTTGATTTCTGAAAGTTTACCATATTTGCAATTCGTGATTTTTAAGTCAGAATAATTTCAAAAATTCAGAAACACTTGTTAGCTCAAACACTGAAAGTTTGATTTCTGAAAGTTTACCATCTTTCCAATTCGTGATTTTTAAGTGGGTGAGATTGAGCGCCCTCGCCCTCCCCCAAAATTTCTTCCAAATTTTTACATATGTATATTGCAAAAGGAGACGGGTTTCTTATTTATATCAAAACATTTTCTTACAGAAAGCTTATATAAAATTTTGTTTGACTTTTTTTTTGGTACACAAATTTTAGTTTCCACACCAGAGTTTTCAATAGGGTCGGGGTAGAGGACGGGTGACGAATTCTTTTTTGGAGAGTATTATAGTTCCACAAAAAATGCATAATACCGATGGTTACCGTTCGCTTGTAACCATCACAACTATGAATATAAATAAAAAGTTACTATTTTAGTTGACTATATGAAAAATCCCAGAAAAACATATAAAATAAATCAAAATCATGCGTTCCAGGATAAGAACGCTTAGAATAATAAAAACTAATCTAATTCAACAAGTTCAATTTAAAAAATAAATTGCAAGCTATCCAGTTTCCTAGTTGTGACGTTATCAGGTCCAATCACTAAATAAAAATATGATGAAAATATAATGGACTTTGGGAAATGAAAATGTTTCCTTGCACTGTTTAATTATGCGCCCGATATGCACACATTTGGGGCATTCGCAGGGGTCAACCAAGTCGCAGTGCAATGACAAGGCCTCGCCCTGGGGGAACCGCCTTTGTGATCACGGTTGACCCTCACGTCTACTACCACCACGTAAGACCTACTTGACTATCAAGTGCATATTTTATATTGTATTTACATTTTAGAAACGTGTAATGAACTATTGGTATGATGATGATCAATCGTTGTTTCCTGTATATGGATTATCTTTTAATGCAGGTGTTGTATCAGTCGATTTCTTCAAAATTGCATTGCTATAAATTGTATAAAATGTAATTAATTTGCAACATTGGATCTTAGAAGTTGCAGTACTCAGATAGATTGGAATCAACTGACCTGTCAAACACATCAACGGCTATGGTGCAGAGTTGATTGACAAGCACCACCCAATTTCGGTGCGGAAGTAGGTTGAGCGTGAGGTACGCTGGTGTGGCAACTGTAAGCGTAGCAGAGGGAAGTCGAACTGCACCGGGCTCCTCAGAATCCACATTGCGATCGCGAAGTATCACCTTGGTTTTGCCCAAAATCAGGCCGTGCACAATTGTCGAAGACGTTTCTAAAATAGCCACGTTTGTATCTTCCAGTTCCAGATAGTACTGCTGCGATGGAAAACGTATCTCTTCCAACTTTCCTTGTTGTACCTGCACCGAAAACATTTTCTGTTACTGTAAACTTTTGCCTTACTGTGGCCTTGTTCATCTCAGATACAAGAAAGCCTACATCAATTGTGTTGCTTTCCAAACGTCTTCAAAGCAGGAAGTAGCTCAGAGGCGTGATGAATAGAATACAGTCTTACCAATGCAATCAGATCCTGTGTAGTGGTGGGAGTGGACTGTTAACAGAGCTTCAGAATTTGTTTCAGTGGGCTTAGCATACAATGTGATCTTAGCTGAGTGAGGAAAGCAATCGCAACCTACATCACTCTTTGTTTGCGTGGTAAGGTATTTGAACCTGACGCATGAAAGATGAGGATTACAATAAACTGTTTTCCTTAAATTGATTAGTGTTTTCCTCAGTATGAGTGGGAAGGATATCAAGTAGAAGTACAAAGCAATTGAAATACATTATAAAATTCAAAATGATTTAAAAACAGGACAAAATAAAGTCACCCTATGCAAGGGTTATTCATAATAAATTCGTGTAATGTCAATTTACTGACAATAGAAAATAATAAGCATATGGATACCGTATGACTTTTATTGATGCAGAGACCATTCAATCGTAGGCGTATCCACGGGGGGGGGGGGATGGCTCAAACACTAGATAAGATGCACATACACTCACAATTTGCGTTAAAATTAATAAATTCATGTCAAAAACCGCTTAGAATGTTTTCAAATGAGATCGTCTGAAAAGTTGATATTTCCAGACGAACCGATAGATATCTTCCTCTGTATTGCAATACAAACAAAAGTTTTTCCTGCACATCCTATTGACTAATTATTATGGGTTTTTGAGAGTTAAAAATTAAATTCATGATACCATGTTTGCAAGCAAGGTCGCAAATGTAATAAAATCGATTTGCGATTTTCAATTGCATATAACAATGGGCTCTGCTCAAATTTTTTCGGCCCACATTCATAATTTCGCATTACATCTGACCCTCCCCCTGAAAACGTATCTCATATCTGCCCTTTGGTATACTATTATTTGCTTATTACAACCATTTGCAGGCTTACCGGGTCATGTCACTCATTAGTTACTAAAAGTATTGGCAGAATTCGAAAAACAAGTTCATTAAGAAAACATCAGATAATATAAAGTCAATCTTTAAAATAAATAACAAATTTGTTATTTATTAATTGACTTTAAAAAATGAATTACAGCAGGTTTTGTAGGGACTGCGGAGGTAACTGAAGTTAAGAATACATAATGAATTATAGGGTGGGAGGAGGGAGAGGGTAAGGTTAATAGAACCCCTTGAAAGAACTTTGGATACGCCTATAGAACCCACTGAATTTTAAAGTTCTATGCTGGACAGTCCACTCTCATCACAGGCTGTATTGGTGAGTGTGTTTACTATCTTGAACACCTCCGGGCTACTTTCTGCAACCAGGCCTCTACGTGGCTGACCCAAAATGTAGGTTAAAATGAATGGATTAGTGCTTTTCTAGTCACTTCAATCTAGAATAACTGCGATTTTCGAGGGTTTATTTTCAAGTTTTCCAGACACCCCTCTTGCTGGGGGGTGTTACATATCCCTCAGGCTCAGCGGTTGTGGTAACCTTCTGACCATTTGGCTATCTTAGACATGCTTATGCCTTCAATTATTATTATATACTTTATTCAGTATATTAAGCACATTAATTTGACTACAGTAATGTTTTTTCAACCTTGTAGGTAGTTCCACCTCGCCGTTTGAGCTATGTCAGGGGAAACAGGGAAGACACACAATTTGAGTTCCAAGCCGGGTGTCATAATAAAACATATATTGTGCTTACAATATTATTAACTCTACAAATTACTTCACAAATAAAGATGGGATCTTAGAAAGTTATAAACATCAATACATAATTGATACTCAATCGAATTTGCTTTGTCATAATCTTTTACCTGAGCAATCCTGAAGCGTAGAGTATCACCTTGAAGAATGTACGCGTCAGGAGGATCAATGATGAGATTGGCAACCACATTCAGCTGAACTTCTATGGGTGCAACATGTTTATATTCCTTATGTGGTAGCTGAACAGAGACCTGTGCAACAATTTAATTTCCAAATGCAATATAGAAAAATCATACCATTGAATAACTGAACAAATCTGCATTTAATAGAAGTAATTTATTGATGCCAAATATTGAATTGAAATGTTTATAATTACATAGAGTAGATCTAGCTGTGTTGCAATACGGTACATGAAAACGGGGTGTGAACAGATATAAGTAGAACAGATATCAATCATTTTTGCGACATTAATAACAAAAATTTGAAGAAAAAAAATACAACTGATGATGATGCCCACATGAGTCCGAGACTTTTGCGTGGGTAATGAAGTGAATGATAACACATAGATGACAGACGGAGGAGCGGGATTCGAACCCACTGAATATGCAATAATATTCTATTGAAAACTAGCATTTCACCCGGTCTTGCCCGGGGATCCAGTGTGGAGTTTCTCTTTAATGGAGTGTACTCTTCACTTTTCCACTTTTGAACAAATGAATAGGAAATAGGATGAATAGATTGATTTTAGATTGTATCACCTTTATTTCTTCCCAAAAATATGGAAATGAACTCCAACTTTTAATAAACGTTCAGTAATTTATAATAAGAGTGGAGATTCAATCGAGAATAATCGAAATGATAATCGAGTTCTACAAAGGAATTATCAGCTGCAACATTGATACAGAACTAATCTGTTGCTTTAACCTGTTCGTGCACTAGTTCTACACATAACTATTTACTGCAGTTATCCAACAAAGCGGCTATTTATGCACTCATTATAGTATGCAAAACATTTGAAACCTGCATTATTTTATTTTGCCGCACTCCAGGTGTGCCAACTGTAGGAAAAATTTAATTTGTAACTTGTGCTACAAGTATCTGCTGCACTCAAACGATTCCGCACTCACATTCAGCATAATGCATTTCTCTCGTGCAGCACAGAGAATTGAACCTGGGACTTTTTGCGTGAGCAAGCATGCTATCCACTGAGAAAGCGGATCGCATTGAAAATCCTTGAGGACTGATATAAGCTTACATCGGACTTCCAATATTGAATTGACAAATTCCCTAAATATACAAGAATTTGATATCAAGGATCTTCAACAACTGCATTGAAAAAATCGCCTATTAAAAAGGACACTACTGAGATGCAATGAATGATACAACAGAACTCCTGTACATCAAACAAAGGAGAATAAGTATCTGAATAAACTGTTTCTCACCTTGGCAGATCCTGTTTTGATGCCTTCTAAAAGAACAATGTGTCCTCGCAATCCGAGTGCGTCAAATCTGGCAATGGTACGTGGTGTTTCATAAGGAGAATCACGAAAAGTGATGAACCGCAGAACACTATTACCAAGACCAGTTTTGGTCTGATCATTCCAATTGCTGATGGTCCAGTGAAATTCCACACCCTCCAATGTAGTAAATTCATTACCTGCGACATCATTTCAATAAATTTCTAGCAATAATTTCTCGCCGTACATAACTGAAATGCTTATTCAGGACGATAAACGGAAATAGAATCCCGAAAATCATATCGAATTCGATAAACTTACTAAGATTTAGAATGCTATCGACATTCACATTATTCAATTTACGTTAGCTTTGAAACTTCTTTGAAGATATAATCTTCTTTGAATAATTTTCAATTACCAATGCATCACTATTAGTTTTTTGTGCTAAACAATAGATTATTTGGTTTTCTGTTGGTAGCTCGACCGCATAATTTCTCTTCATCAGACGAAAAAATAAAATTTTTCATGAAACCCTCTAGAATTTGTAAACAATGCATTCCAATGAAGACAAGAAATATTGTGCTAGAACAGAAAGATTCAATGAAAGGTGATTATTTATTTATTAAAGTACAGCTGAGTGCCCAAGGATATTTTCAAAAAATTTATTGTCTCAACGGAATCTAATAAGAGTATCACAAGTAGTGTGAGTTTAAACATTTTACAAATACAAAAACAAACATTATAAATGTTTATCCTTTTTTTTAAATACAATAATAAGAAAATTATTAATTAAATTAACATTATAGAAACTAGCCAGTAAATGGCTACGATGACAATAATGATAATAATAATAAAAAATAATAATAATACATTATGGAATAACCTGGTATTCACCATAGTTCATGGATACTACAACAACTATGTGCCACCTGCATTGATCGGGAGAAACCAGTTGAAGACTACTAGGATGTGCAGATGATTAAGATTTCTCCATAACAAACCCGATATTTTGGTATTGGATATGAAAAAAAAGAAGCCCTCATTATAGATATTGCAGTACAAGCTGATGAAAATGCTCAAAAACAAGGGGTGAAAAGCTAAGGAAAAATAAAGCTTCACTTGTTATCTCGACGGGAGGACTGATACTCAAATCGGTTGTAGAAGCCTCCAAAGTAATAGATCTGACAGAGGACAACATAGATAAAATGCAGAAATCTGTACTTATGGACACCGCACGAATGATACGTCAGATTATTCACAATAATTAGTAGAGCTGAGAAAATGAATTTAAAGTTGCAAAATTATTGTCCCTCCTTTCAAAAATACCATTTACAATAGCGAGAATAAAGTAATAATAATAATTTGGACAGAAGTATTGAAGATAAAGAAGTATATGATTCAAATGGCATCTGTGCAGCGTAGAGGGGTTCTTAGAATATCCCGTAAATACCGCAGTGTCTGAAAGCGTAATGTTAGTTTTAGCTGGAGTAATCCCTTTAACCTGCTGGCTCTTGAGCAAAGGTCCATCAAGCGGATATCCAGAGTGGGGAGCTTGGTAGAGCTGAGGCTGCCGCTAAAGCACGTGTCCAGACAATGATAGCAGGGCAGCAGCGCTGGAACGCAGAGACTACTGGTCGGTGAACAGTGCTGCTGATAAATTACATAAAAGCATGGATGGGTCGTGAACAATTCCTCATCGGACATGGATACTTCCGCTCAAACCTATATAATATGTGGAAGGTATCATCACCCAAGTGTAAACTCTGTGGTGCTGAGCCAGAAGATGTGTCATACTGTCTTCCACTGCTCACACTTCCATGGTCAGCGAGCGTGCCTCATCACCATGCTTGGGGAAAATAGGAAAGTCTCCACTTATGTGGAACATGTCTTGCAAGAGAAGAAAACAGAAGATTGCCTTGATAATTAAGAGGGAATAGTGGATAAAATGAATAGAGCTTTCAAGAGTTAAGAGGTGCACCCCAGTGTGAAATATAACGAAACAGCGGTTCCGCATCGGTGTTTTTCAGTTTTTTTAGTGCGGTCGGTCGTTCTGATAACAAGCCTACACTACCAGGCAGATTCCACACCTGCCTGGTGCCTTATGAAGGTTTTTCCCAACTAAAAAAAAGAAGATAAACATAATATGCAAGAAAACAAGCAGGTATCAAAGAAGCCATCAACGACAGAAACACTTTTAGGAACAAGGTACCCAACAAAAGTGGGAGATAACGTCAGAGCCAACCAAACCAAAGTAGTTCAGACCAAAATGGTCAGAAGAAAGAAAGCGGAAATTGTCAGATCGAATGCGAGAAGTCTGGGCAAACAGAAAGAAAATTGATTCTATTTATCTTGCTTATCGTCTTCCATAAGGGAGAATTCGCCAATAAAAAATAATAATATATAGGCGATGATTATGAATACACAATGAATTAGTTAATTATTATTGAATAATACGACGGTTCAGGATTGGAATAGACAGAATTACCTTGGTCGTCATATGCTCTTGCTTCAAATTGTTCAGGAGCCTCTTCCATGAACAATTCTTTTGTTCGTGCAACAATGTTCAAATAGCTTATAACGTTGACTATAACATCACAACGAAACACTTGTCCAGTTGATGCCTCTTCAGCAAAAACTATCACCGTGTTTCGAGAGGCTTCTTTCGATATAGTCGAGATAAGAGCGCTTTTGGAGCATCCTAGCTCCGTTTCCAAAGGAATCAACTGAATGACATCGAGTCTTGATGTTGACCTGGAAATTATATGAGTATTTTTATTCATTTTAATATCGAAACACTTTTCAATTTTTGTGCTAATAGTATTTTTTTAGTTTACTTCAGCCGCTTGCAAGTTATAGGCTATTGGATTCTAGAATAATAATAATAATAATAATAATAATAAGTTGCTCTGAATTCCAAAACGGAATAAAATACTTTAAAATAAAAATACCCATAAAATGAATTGAATTTTCGATGAGCTGAGAAAATGTTTCGGCATTTACTGTTACGTTGACTTCTGTATTTATCACTGTTTCAAGATTGAATTACCATGAAAATGATCGTAAAATAAATTGAGTCTAAGTTATTGAATTACATCAAATAAGTAAGTTTTTGGTGCCAATATAGAATTGAGTAAAATGGCAAATAAGGGCCTTGGAATTTTTCAACTTTTTTTACTCATTTCAAAGGATTTCTATGGGTTATATCACTAAAATAAGGGTAGCAAGACTTGAAAGTAACACTTGGGCTTCATATACACAATCAACTTAATAATGAATTTACTATTTATAACCAGATTATCACTGTACAAGAACTAATTACTAACAGTCACTAGGCCGATCAATAGTTTGATAATAAATGTCTAATAAACGGTTAAAACACTCAATAATAATAAACTAAGCAGTTAAGAAACACAATGTCTGTCATGGGCTACTATCTATCACAATTTTAGCACTGTGTATACTGCCGCGAGCAAAGAAAGAATGTCTATTTTCACATGTGAACGTGTTGAGATTATGAGCTGACTTCCTGCTGACATGCACAGCAGCTTTTATAAGTTTTGTTTGCTCTAAAAATCTCAATTTCTAGAGGGTTCTCATTCCAGATATTTCTATCGAAACAGACAACGTCCTCGAAAATAGTAGAAAAGCATTTAAATGACACACAAGAGTAAAAGAGAAGAGAAAAAACAAGTCCTCATTATCAATTATAGCCGAAAGCACAGTTAACATAGTGTACCATTGATGGATGTTCCCCTCTTCAGATAAGGCGCTGCTGTGCCGGAAGTTATTTCCTGCTCACCGTAACAGTATTTTCAATTAGAAGTGATTCAACCTAATACTTGATGAAGTAATAAAGTTGTAACTTATGCTTTAAATCAGTCAAGTTATTTAAAAGTCAATATACATCTCTGATGAAGATGAGGCCATTCAAGTTATGTTCGTTGAACTACTTTCAAGCAGTTCTGAACTTTCCAAGTTCATAAAGAATTACCTGTATTTATAAGTTATTATGGTAATTATTGAGTATCCAAACTTTTCGATTTTTCCAACAATTTTTTTTTTGTGACATCTACACACCCCATGAAGCAATAATCCGTTGAAATTTTGGATACTCAATAAATACCGTTATTATAATAAAACAATTATCTGCACTTCTGTTGACAGGAATTTTATCCTGTTTGTGTATGCAACCACAAGGATACCGAATAAATAATGAATTTAAGGAAATATGTTACGGTACTCAATCGTAGCACATGGAAAATTTCACAGGCCAACAATGAAAAAACTTTTTTAGTAAAATTATCTCATTCTTATGTTTTTTAGGGTGCTGAATCCAAATATGATAATCACTCAACTGTATCACGCACCATTTTCCCACATTTTATAGTGTAAGTCATTAAGTATGGCAATTTTTGGCAAGTTGAAGAATTTTTAAATATTTCAAGTATAACTACTGAAAAATCAGGTGTAATGGATGTAAATGATATAGGTGGCACTGCTAAATAATATATTTCTATTAACAGCTGATTAAACAGCTGAAAACAGGCCATCAACCTAACCTCACTTGCACTTTTCATGCATAATAGGCTAACTCCACTAACATGTTCAGTACAATGTCTAATCGAGGTTGTAAAAATTCTCCTGACAGTTTTTGTTATATTTGTGGTGAGTTTGTGATAAAAAAACACCAAAGAAACATTACAGACTTTGTGAGGAAGGTTTATTTATCGTATTTTGGAACTAAACTAGGTGATCAGGATAAAACTTGGGCGCCACATAAAGTGTGTTATGTATGTGTTGAAGATTTAAGAAAATGGTCGAAAAAGAAGAAAAAAACATTCAAGTTTGCTGTTCCAATGATATGGAGGGAGCCAAGAAACCATTCTGATGATTGCTATTTCTGCAGTGTTGATATTACTGTTGATATTATTGATAATTCGAAAAACAAAAAGGTAATAAGATACCCTAACCTTCCTTCTGCCATCAGACCATTAGAGCACAGTGAAGCTTTGCCAGTTCCTGAACCTCCAGATGATTTAAATTCTATTCAAAATTAAATATTTTCTGATGTACAATCAGAGTTAGATGAACAAGATGATGAGGAATTTCAATGTATCACAGAAAGTATAGAGCCTAAGTTGTTCAATCAGGTCGAGCTTAATGATTTAGTTAGGGATCTTGGTTTGACAAAAGAAAAAGCAGAGTTGCTTGGCTCCAGATTAAAAGAGAAGAACTTGCTGGTGGCTGGTACCAACATTTATGTGTACAGGAAAAGAGAGCAACAATTTACACCGTTTTTTGAACAAGAAGGTGATTTAGTATACTGTTCAGACATTCCAGCTTTGATTAATGAATTTGGAATTGAATACAAAAAGGAAGACTGGAGACTGTTTATTGATTCATCCAAAACTAGTTTGAAGGCTGTTTTATTATACAATGGTAACATGTAGGCTATGCATCAATACCTGTTGGCCATTCTGTACATATGAAAGAAACATATGAAAACCTTGAAATAGTGTTAAAAAAGATAGACTATTCTGCTCATGGTTGGATGATATGTGGTGACTTGAAAGTATTGTGCATGCTTCTTGGCCAGCAAGGTGGTTTCACCAAATTTCCATGTTTCTTGTGTGAATGGGACAGTAGAGCTAGGGATCAACATTGGTGCAAAAAAAACTGGCCTATAAGGAAGTCTTTGAACCCCGGTGAAAAAAACATTTTACGCAAAAAACTTGTAGACCCAAAACATGTTCTCCTGCCTCCTCTACATATAAAGTTAGGCCTCATGAAACAGTTTGTGAAAGCTTTACCAAAAGAGGGGCCATGTTTCAAATATCTCTGCCAGAAGTTCCCACATCTTTCAGAAGCAAAACTGAAAGAAGGAATTTTTGTTGGACCTGACATCAGAAAAATGATGTTTGATACCAACTTTGAGTCCACAATGACCTCAAATGAAAAAGAAGCATGGATATCATTCAAGCAAGTGGTTACAAAGTTCTTGGGAAATAAAAAAGATCCAGAATATGTTTCTATTGTTGGTAACATGCTGAAAAAGTTTGAATTGATAGGATGTTTGATGAGCCTGACAGTTCACTTTTTGAACAGTCACCTTGATTACTTCCCGGATAATTTGGGAGATGTCAGCGAGGAGCAAGGTGAGCGTTTTCACCAGGACATTAAATTGATGGAAAAACGCTACCAAGGACGCTGGAACACCAACATGATGGCAGACTACTGTTGGTCACTTCATCGAGAGGTTCAGCAAGCAACTCATCGTAGAAAAAGCTACACTAGAAGTTTCAAAGAAAGAAGAGAAAGAAAGTACAGACCAATTCCTTCTGACTAGTAAAACATTCACATTTCAATAACATAGTAGGTACTGTAAATAAAAATATTCTTAAGATTTATATAGATGGTGTTTCATTGAATACTGTATACTGTATAGGGGTTTTCACTCCATAGTGGAGAAGAGATTGCAAATCGTTATTTCGTTATTTCAAATCAATTCGTGCTTCTAGGTTATGTTGGCATTGGCCGGCATTTCGAATATTTTAATTAAGTGGAATATAGTAAGAATGAGGGGTTGGTTATCCGTGAAGTGTGGATACGAATAATTGTATAAAAAATTATTAATTTAATATAACTTAATGCAAAGTTTATAATATCAAGTCTTGTAAAATTAGTACTGAGCATGAAACAAGCTTGATGTTATAGTCTTAACTTGCATTTCGACGGAGATTTTCAATATTGTTTGAAGAACATGAAAAATTATTTGCATGACGCATATTCATCGAAACATAAATAGGAATCGGTTGCTCAAATAGAATAAATAATATAAACACTTACCATTTGTAACAACCATCATCACTGACGTCCAAAGTGAAATTTGTTGAAAAATCATTGAATAACGGCAACAAAACTCGAGGGACATTAAGTTTTGAAGAATATACACTGTTGTTGAATAAAATAACTACAAATAAATACCAAAGTTCATTCACTTGCAGAAACATGTTCAGTTCATACCAAACACCGACGATTATCACAGTTCTGTAACTGATAGAACTTTAGCTCAACTCAACTATAATTATTTTCTGCCATCACAGCTCATAATCGTAGAAAGCTCAATAATTTATCAATTCAATAATCACCATGTGACTAGTCGAAAACAGATTCAGCGCGAAAAATAGGCTATGGTTTATGCTATGCACATGATGAACGTTGAATGAAAAAATCGTACCGGTGATGAACCAACGCCTTCTACAGAGATACAGGCAAAGATGTGTACTCTAGAAGGCTTTGATACAATCAACGCCTACTAGTACAGAGGAGTCGCAAACATTGGGCGAAAACATAGTAGCGAGTAGAAAAGAAACAGACCGACTGTGCTACAGCAGCTCGGCATGCCTAAATATTATTGACCGAACGAAGTGAGGTCTATCCTCAAAGGCCGTAGTCAGACTGCATGCGACTGACGAGTAGATCGTTTTGCGAGCAGGTCGTACGAGTAGGTCATCAGAGTAGACGATCGGCATTTTCTCTGTCTCACGCTTCTCGGCCTGTTGGCTAAGATCAAAGTGTCTGTCTCACGATTATGGACGAATGCCTAAACTAATTGTTATGATTTTTCATAGAGATGTTCTTTATTCCTACGCCCAGTGATTTATATATTTTATTTTTCAAATTCAATATGGCGGCCAAATTTTTTTCAAATAAAGCGAAACTGTATCAATATGAGCTTTCTTCTTATATACAGTTGATGGGGTATTTACTGATTTTTTAGCATTCTTGAGCCGCGTCTCCACCAACCGAACATGCTCGGCGAACAGTGTTCGCTGGAATCAGGTTGGTTTGGTGTGGACGCCTTCTCGAACATAATATTATAATCGATGTGATGGTAGTCCAGGCAACGAATGCTCAAAAAAAAATGTATAGACAGAAGTTCTTGGAACACAATTTTTGACTTCATATCTTTGTTTGAGCTAGTTAAGAGGTGAACATATAAAAAGTCCCCGCCCATAGCCCTTAAGCCGGGAGGTGGGAGGGGGGTTGAAAGTCTCATTATTCTGTTTTTTGCTTATATCTCGGAAAACATACGTCCTACTGACATGACTATTCCACACAAAATTAAAGCTGATTAAATTTCCTACAAGTCTTATCCAGTCATGTTTTTCGATATCTTGTTTAGTTTCCAAGATATCCGCTCTTGGAAGTCTGTAATTTTGAAAAAATTTTGCTTCACATTTTTTCTATTTTTGACCGTATAACTCTTGAACGATGCACCAAAAAACTAAATAATGGCCATAGGCTTGTAAAGCATAAAATTCCTTTCAATAATATATATTACTTCACTATTTATCTATTTTCCTTCAAATGTTAAAGCAGTTTCAGTGTTGAGCATGTAATCTGAAGCTTTGCAACAACTGTTGACAATGATAACGAATGTTCAAGAAAAGGAAAAGAGGAAATTCTTGGAAAACAATTTTTCACTTCGTAACTTTGTTTGGGCTAGCTAGGAGGTGAAAATATCAAAAGTCCTCGCCCGTAGCCCTTTAGCCGGTGGGTGGGAGGGGTTGAAAGTCTCATTTTTCGGTTTTTTGCTTATATCTCGGAAAACATATGTCCTACCGACATGACCATTTCATACAAAATTAAAGCTGATTAAATTTCCTACAAGTCTTACCCAGTCATGTTTTTCGATATCTTGTTTATTTTCCAAGATATCCGCTCTTGAAAGTCTGTAATTTTGAAAAAAAAAATGTTTTGCTTCACATTCTTTCTATTTTTGACCGTATAACTCTTGAACGATGCACCAAAAAAACGAAATAATGGCCATAGGGTTATAAAGCATTAAATTCCTTTCAATAATATATATTACTTCACTATTTTATCTATTTTCCTTCAAATGTTAAAACAGTTTCAGTGTTGAGCATGAAATCTGAATTTCTTAATCTGTGGCAATCAGGCCCGTGCTGGCCCACCGGGACGTATCCCGGTGCGCCCTCCAGCCTGTGAAATTTTGGCGCCCTCTTGTTCCGAAACTGACAAGTTTTACGACGAGGCTTATCGTCGATATAGCCGAGCGGCCGGGGTGTGTTGCGACTTTAGGGTGTAGGGTACCCGCGCGGGGCGCTTTCAGGTAGGATCTGGCCTATTTCGACCCAAAATTATTCAAATCCCAAGAATCTCTTCCTTATTTTTTTTGCTGATGAAGCATTGAAGGTAATAGAATTATAACCAGATTGAGATCGTCTTCGACATACGAAAATTTAGAATCTTTACTGTTAAAATGCACTCAGAAGCTGATATTTTGAACTCCATGGATCCAGACACCGTCAGGGGTGCACCCAGACTTTTGGTTTGTGGGTGGGCTTACTTGTCCTACCAGGTAAAATTATTTTGTGAGGGGGAGGGGGGTAAAATTGGGATTTTTCTGAGCTTTTTTACAAGATTGTGGCCCGATAAAGTTTCTTGAGGGGGTTCATTACTAGACTTTTTATAGTGTATTAGCTATGGGGAAACAAAATGTGTCTTATTTGAACAGTGTTTCAAGAGTTCAAAATGATTCTGCCAGACTGCATAAGCATCTTCTCATGAAGATAAAAAAAATCAAACTAATAAAGGTCCAGAAACGCTTTGTTACAGAAATAAAGAGGGTGAAAGATTGCAGCTATTTCATCATAAATTCAGAAAACTCTAAGGCCTTCATATAGGTGGTTGAATGAAAATTAATATAATGTTGGCTAAATGATCTACATGATCTACTATTATAAATTTTTATGGTGCCCACAACATTCTGAGACTTTTGCGTGGGTAATAAAGTGAACGTAAAATGCCAGTCTGAACGCAAATCGAGATTACCTAATCTTTGAATTGGTATGGGATATTTTACAAAAATTCACAAAATGATTATGAAAACACGTTTTTTTATTGATGGCTTAATGGGTAAACTAATTCAAGTGGAAATGAACCAAAACTTTTTCAAATTCTCCTTCAAAACTTGCAAAATCATTTTTTTTTAAATTAAAATGTGAATGCAGTTAAGAACCAGGGCTTAATTTCAGCCGGAGCACACCAGAGCTGTGCTCCGGTACCTTTTAGTACGCAGCGCAGCTCTGGCTATCTAAATCGATTAATTTATTTTAAACCAGATCTGAACTGTTTTTTTTAATATTTAGACTGACAAAGTTTTTGACTTTTGTAGCTACAGTTTTCAAGTCAAAATCGTTTAAAATACTGTACCTTATTTTTAAAAACCTGAATCTTATTATTTTTCATATTCTATAATATTCTATGTGCATTACTAACCATGCTCAAATGCGTTTAAATCGCACAAATTCAAGTGTAATTTTCAACAATTTCCCGGGGGAGGTCCCCCTGACCCCCCCGTTTTGCTGGGGGTATTCCATACCCCCAGACACTGGTAAGTCACAGCTCTGGTCAAATCAAAATCAAATTTAAATTCTGATTTTATGAGCTCTTGGTGCTTTATTCGCAATCAATAGCCAAGTTCATACCCTTCAATCTAAACACCGCCTTCATTTGGCTTTTTTGCGTATTTCATAGAATAACTCAATAATCACGGTAGTTTTAATTTTTTATACAATTTTTTATCTCATTTCACAATGGATGCATTCAATTCACCACCTAAATGAGGTCTTTAAAAGCCTAACGTTTCTGAATGAGTACTAATTTATTGATTTATTACTGAGAAATATAGCTTCATTCTTCTGCTATCTGTATTTCTGTAATGAAGCGCTTTCGAAGGAATAAGTTTTTCTATCTGGCAGATTCCTTGCGGAATTTTTTTGCAAACACCTGTATGCTTTTTTTAGGAAAGTGATAGCCGCAAGCTGTGGCAGGTATCTGTTCAGTCAAATGAGATGAACTACAAAATTCCTGGGCCCTCTTTGTAAGGGTGACCGATTGGATCAGCCACCAAAAAAGGATCTGTTATCTGCTATAAAATCACTTGCCGATGATTCGGAACTCACCTAAAACTGTAGGTCCAACTCATTACCCATGCACAGGACTCAGAACTATCTGTGCTTCACCCTCCAAAAAGTTACATTATTACTGTAACGTTAAATTTATTACAGGCTCAGGAGGATCTAGAGGCTAGATATCTTGTATTACATTACATGATTGTCAGATCGATAAATGAGTGAAGCGAATTATTTTTGTTATCTAAACCGAGCCACTTAGTCTAATTCAATTCTGCCAGGCTGCAAACTCTATTTCCACCTATGGTACTCATACCACTCAATAGTGTAACGGTATTGTTATAACCGCTATCCTATTTAAACAAGTGTAAAATGTACAGCCTGGAATCCACATTACACAGTTAATTCGCTTGAAAATTATCAACATTTTGATAAGGATTTCAGGGCCTGAAGGTAAGGCTTGAGCCCAAAGCCCCCCATGTCAAGCCACTAGTTATGAACTTTATTCTACTTTAAAAGTGTGAACACATAAAATGCACCAACACCAATCAGCCTTGAGCACATAATGCCTAAAGTGAATTTTCTTAAAAACTATCAACAATTTTTTAAGGACCTCGAGTTCTGGGGGGGGGTTTAAGCCCCCCATAGGTGGGTGCGCCACTGGACATTGATTATATCTGCTACTTAAAAAGATTACTTTAGGTTTGTTTGTAAATTCAATCAAAGAACATTACATTTATAAACATATTTGATTTTGCTACTTTCCTCATGTGCAATTAACATTTGATGATTATTATATTCCAGAAACCCCCCCCCCCCCTAGTTAGACCTCCCTCTGCCTTGTGCTGGCGCCCTCTGGCCATGGCCGTCCACCGCCCTAACAAGGGGTCCAGCACGGGCCTGGTGGCAATGCTTAATATGTAGTTACGTCGATTGGGCTGCTCCTACGCGTTGGGCAGCTAAGTATCTACGTCATTGTTCATCCTACAAAGGTGGCCCTGAGCCGCTCCGATTCGGGTGCGTGCAGCGTCAGATGTGGTCTAAAAATCGTCCGAGGTTGTCGTCGACCAACTCTGGCGCTCTCCCCTATCATAGAACTATCACACACGATTAAACATAAATAATTTTCCACCAATAGAAAAATTCAACCTTTTTCATTTTTCGTCTTGAAAAAAATTATAATAACTGAAACTATAAATGGCTGGTTTCATGCTGCCTTCTTAACTCATGTTACGTTTTACATTCTACATAATATCTGAATACTCTACTTATTATTTCATACCGTCTATGATTGGAAAGCAAACGCAAACTAAACGACGAAACGAGAAAAGTGAATCCCCGTGTTAGTGAATGAAAATATACAGAAACAGAAGAGGGAATTACTCTTGACTTGATTATCGATACTAAAGTATTTTGCATTAAAAAACTGGAACGTTAAAAATTCATCAATGATTCAATAAAGGGCTTGAAAATGAATCATCTAGCCCGAAGAAGAGGAAGACGTAAGGTATGTGAACTATGGTGCTTTTAGGCTAACTTCTTAGGTTCTAGTTATTGAATACCGGTGATGCCATGAAATGTTTTTATTAACTCTCAGTATAAGTGCATTCATTATTTTTTCTCTATTCTATGAATATTTCTTCTTAGCAGTGTAGGAAATTATCTCCCGAATTCGTACTTTCAGTAGAAATTCTTGTTGTAAACATTTCTAACCTCAATGTCAGTAGCATGGTGCTCTATAGCCTATTCCAGTTGTAGTTCAAACAAATTTTGTGTTTGGTATTCTGAAATTTTGCAATCTATGAATTTTATATTTTATGCCGATTTTACTAACTTGTAGCCTGCAATATTAAGGTACGGTAATCATGAAATTAAATCAGTGAAAATTTGTTGGGCGCCAAAAATAAATTTCAATTCAGTTATTAACATAATAAATGTAATACGTTAATGGCTTCGTCATGTTACTGAACAATTACAACTACATGCTCTATGATGCCTATATCAGCGCCTTGTATTGCTACTATGATAGTTGCAGTTGCGAGCGGTATGGTTAATAGTTAGCGAAGCGGAAGGGTCTGGGGGTATCGAATACCCCTTAGGATAAGGGGAGTCCGGGGTCCTCCCACAGGAAAATTTTAGGAATCAATCCCTCTAAAATCGTATTTCAAGAGATTCTAGACTTGAGTCTATAGAAGCTTAAATCCATTCATTTCAATCCACATTATGGGAAAACGTTTCTATCTTCGATTTTACAAAACAGATTTGAGGGTCAGATTTGTACAAGTAATAACTCAAGAAATCTATAGATTGGGTAACCTGGAAGCTTAAATTTCTTAAATCATTACTTTAACAAATCATTACATAAACAAAGTACTTGGAACCACTTTTCGTATATTGTCAGATCATTCTTGTGAATCGTATGCTCAGCTATTGTCTGAATGCTGACCGTGTACCTATGTTACAAACCGTAGAGCACTGAGGCGTCTGATCAGATCTTGACCACTCATGCTCAGAGATATTGTAGTTGAATTTAGACTGGTTTTGGTTACTCTGATAATTCAATTCATAAATAAAAAATACTTCTTTATTTTATTTAATTACTTTTCAGTAGTAAAGTAGTGCTTCATCTGACCGTTCGCTACCTCAAATTTCATGGCAAGTATAAAAAGAGGCTTACAATGCTCAATTGGGTCTGCTCCTAGTATTGTTCTTTTTTTGGACTCCGCAAATTCTGTCCATGCAACTTTGCTGTGGAGATTCTCTCAACCCCACATTGTAGGTGTGAAACAAACAAGTGATATACAATGTGTGATGTTTTTTCATCAGCGGTATTTCTTATTCTTCGCATGACAAACAGGGTTGAGGATAGTTTTTTGCATAGTCTGTAAGTTGTTGCCAGTTCAAGTGTTTGTCAATTATTACACCAAGGAATTTTGTGTGGTCCACTGTTAACTTGATATGTTGTTATCAATCAAGTCTTCGTCATCCCTGTTGTAGTTTTTGGTGGTGAATTTGATGTATACTTTCTTTTTTTATTGATATTCAGCATTAGATCATTGCTTATAGATGTGGCTACTTCAATTGCCGATTTCACTGCACTTCTACTATTGGGGGCTTCCTCATTGGGAATAATTATGGTAATATCATTCGCAAAGAGGGCACATTTGTGATTATATTTCAGTTTATCTGGAAAGTCATTAGTAGGGCAGACTGGGAGTTCTGGGCCAGTTTAACGGCGGTTAACTAACCACGGTTAAATTTCAACGGGGTTAAACCTTACTTAATTTAACATAGACAAACTTAATTTAACAGCATGGTTAAATTTTTAACGGTGGTTAACTAAAGATGGTTAAATTTTAAAGGTGATTAACTAACGACGTTTAAATAAACAGACTCTGAAAATTTTCATTTGAAATTAAATGTACAAATTTATGCAGCTCACCAAGGTGGTTCAATTTCATGTATCAAACATGTATGATGAATAAAAAAAAAAAATAAAAAAAAAAAATTATTATATCATTATCATACAAGTAGGGCAGACTGACAGTTCCAGGCCAGTTTTTCTTTAACCTTAAATTTAAGGTTAACCTAAACCAACTATCCAAACCTAATTTAACCTGAAATAGGTAAGTTCAAGTAGAATCAACGCAATCTATCCGATCTCGAAAATTCCCATTTTCACGGGAGCTAAAATTCACGAAAAAATTTGAACTTTTTAACCCGTGAAGGGAATTTTAATTTGAAGACGCCATCTTGTTCAGCCTTCCAAGGCACCCCAAATTCATGTATCAAATACAATTTTCCGATCACGATTAATTGAGGAAAAAATAATAGAATTTTTGGGTGTGGTAGCGGTTCTGGGCCAGTTTTTCTTTAACTTTAAATTTAAGGTTAACCTAAGTCAACACAATTAAACCTAACCTAAATTATCATAGGTAAGTCAAAGTTGAATGAACGCAATCTATCCGATCTCGAAAATTCCCATTTTCACGGGAGTTAAAAATCACGAAAAAATTTGAACTTTTCAACCGCTCAAGATAAATTGAATTGGACGGTGCCATCTTGTTCGGCTTTTAAAGGCACTCCAAATTCATGTATCGAACACCATTTTCCGATGATAATTGATTGGAAAATAAAGTTTTTCCCACGCTTACACGTTTTTTCCCACGCTCTTTCCAACCCAACTAGACCTCCTAGCTTTACACAACCTACCATTAATAATTGGGGAAAATAATAGAATTTTAATAGCATAATTTATTGGAAGAATAATAGAATTTTTGGGTGTGGTCATTTATACTAAAAGCACTGAGGATTCTGGCTCAGTTTAACGGTGGTTATTTCGAAAATTTTAACGCTGGTTTCAACGGTAGTTTTAATGGTGGTCTTAATGGTGGTTATAACGGAGATTAGTCACCAACTGATTAGCCATCTCTTACTAGCTTTATTATCACTTACCTAGTGGTTTGGAACCCACCTAAAATAAAGTTTATTAGATGGTTCCATCTTGTTCAAATTTCCAAGGCGATTCAATATAGATATAGCAACACCATGCGATATAATCCAAGTCAATTTAATCTAACATTTGAGATCCTGAAAATTCCAATTTCCATGAGAGTTATACTGCAAGGTAATTGAAAAGAAATTCCACACTCCTTCCCTGTCTATCATAATTCAACCTGCAAATCAAATTTAATCTATCATGACATAGGTAAGTTCTAGCTAATTGATATTTTTTCACAATGCATTGCTACATTACAACATACTGCTTATAAGAAAAATCAAGAGTTGAAAAATCACAGAATATGAACCAAATCTACTTCCCTCAACCTAAATTATATTGAATGGTGTCCCAGCCACTTCAAAATCATTTGTCAAACTTCATCACTATATAAAGGCTTGTAACCACATTTCTTGTTCAGTCTTCACAAGTAGCCTGAACAGTGAATACCTTTCTTAATGAAACACAGGTTGGTGGGATAATAATGCTATTATTTGTAACTGATGAGATGGTGAATCTATTAATTTGAATGATAACCAATGAGATGGTAAATGGGGTATCATATTATTGATGGCTAACAAGATAGCTGATATTTCAATCAAATTGGGAAGGTTGAAAATAGAGTATATATAATGTGAAGGCTTATGGATCTTCATCCACTCCTCACCTAATATCTGAACAGTGGGATCTATTATAAACAGGTCTGGGTGGGAGGAACGATGATGTTATGGTATGTATCAATATTATTGGTGGTTGATAAGATGGCTGATATTTTAATTTTAATGATGATTTCATAAGATGAGAAATAGGATATATATTAATGTGATATTACTGGTGACAGACAAAAAGGCTAATCGAACCGATGGTTGATGTATTAATTAAATTTGTGTTTGAGGAGATAGACTAAATTCAGGTATAGGTAAATTTAGATGCAAATCTGCGCAAACCCTATCTTATTCAGTTCACAAAGTCGGTTCAAATCAAAGCCAGCACTATATAAAGGCTTGCAATTCTTCACTAGCAACCTAAACAGTGAGTACCACCCTCTTAATCAGACACAGGTTGGTGTGATAATAATGCTATTATTGGTAAATTATGAGATGGTAAATCTATTAATTTGAATGATAACCATATTGTTGGTGGCTGATAAGATAGCCGATATTTCAATTGAATTGACAATATTACCAAGGTTGGAAATAGAGTATATATCAATATAAAGCCTATAATTATAATGTGAAGGTTTATGAATCATCCTCTTCATCCACTCCTCACCCAATGTCTGTACAATGAGGATCTATCATAATCTGGTCTGGATGGTGATGATGTTTTGGGTATATATCAATATTATTGGTGACTGATAGGATAGTAACCATCAATTTCAGTGATGACTGAGAACATGGGGTATATATCAATTTAATACTATTTGTGGCTGATAAGATGGGTAATATATTAATTTCAATAACAACTGACAATTTCAATGTGATATTATTAGTCACTAACAAGAAGGTGCCGATGTCTGATGAGATGGTAAATCTATAACAAGAATGGAGACTAATCCATTCAATGATGACTAATGAGATGGCTATCAATGGTATCTGATGAGATGAGAAGATATTTATTTGGAAGTTCAACTTATTCTAACCAAGAAGATATAGTGAATTATACTGGATTTGAGGGTATACATGTATTATTGGTGACTGATAAGATGGTTAATTACACTGGTAACAGGGGATATAGCAAATAGTGATATACTGGGTGTACATATATATTTTATTATTGATAACTGATATATTAATTGAATTGATGAGATGATTAACTACACTGGTGCCTGAGGAGATGGGGGTGATATTTGTCCGGGGCCAAGTGTTTCAAAATAGGGCTTCCGTGAGCCCTTTGAGTATACAAGTGTGGGAGTCGGCTATTCTCTTCGTACTCATTCGACTAAGTTCAGAAGTTCAACTCGTGCTCATTCAACTCAAAAATAAGGTTGCGGCCAAAATTTGCTACATGAGTTTCACTACATTGACTGCAATTCGGTAATCGATTAAGATATTGAATTGATTTTTTCACTAAAAATTTTTTATAGCATTCTCTCCATCCTTTGTCTAAGACATTTTATTGGTTTTTGTTTCCAAAACGCATATTTCAAGTGTTATAACATTTCAAAAGCAAAAAAATTAATTTTTTGGCTTAGAATTTATGTTTTTTCTGTATCACTTTTTTATCTGAGAGATACACGAACCTATGAGAGATAATGGTAAATGTAAATGATTTAAAACTATTCTCGAGCTTTAAATTGGTGTGATTTGTAAGACTGTAGATCTATAAATGTTACTGGAACGTCACCGGAAGAAGGGCTTGCGAGGGGCGCGGTACCCCTTGTACCGCACATATATGGTGCAGGCATAAAATGGAAAATGGGTTTTCTTGTTTGTGATACAGAGATAAAAGTGGTGGCAATCTCTTTATCACTAGTAGAATAATATGTACAGTATGTTTATAAGCCCAAAAAACATTGTCAAGCCCAATAAAACAAGATAGCAGCCATAATTTGCCGAATTTCACGATATCGATTGCAATATGGTAATTGTTGAAGATATTGAATTGTTCTTTTTTTACTAAAAATTCCCCTGTAGAATTATCTACAACTTTTGTTTCAAAAATTTTTCTCAGAATGCATATTTCATTAGTTATAAAATTTCTTATACAGAAAAACTGAGTTACTGGGGCATTGGAATTTTGTTTTTCCTCTATGTATTTTTAGTATGGGTGATTCACGAAAGGCATAGATCTAAATGTTTTAGTAGTTTTCTTAAAATTCAAAATGGTGTCTTGTAAGGCTCTGGGTCCATTAATGTAAGCTGTAGAGTTATCAGAAGTACTTGCGTGGAGCGCGACAACTTTCATCACCCATAAACAATAGGCAAGAATTAGAAAATTATTTTTCTAGTTAGTAAAGTAGCTTAATAAATTATGGACAAGTGAAGGAAGTGTAAGACTCACTGAATGTCTCCCACTAATTCGAGAAAAGTTGTGCCTGTTACTATAGGCCTGTACCCCGATATAGGACCTAGTACACTGCTTAGTAGAAGCTGTTCTTGGATTCACTAAACCTGAAACTATGTCAGTTTGAGATATGAATACTTATAGTGTATGAACATTAAATTTATTAATTGCTGGGTTCGAATTCCTTTGATTACCTATAGTATGTGCAAACCTTATATTCCCGTAGGCTATTATGAGAATGGAATACACTGCTGCCAAGTCGCACATTAGCCTAGTCAAGCGGTCACTTTCAAACAACAGCATGTGACAAAATGTAAACAAAAATGGTAACAGCGCTCTCATATTGCCAAACGAAATAGACTTGCTATAAGACGATGTACTGCAATCTAAGGGTTTCACTGACTATAGTTATGATATGGAATATTTCAATGTATTTAGCTTACTTTTGAGGCCCACAAAAAAATTTGGTCGCCATATTAATTTTATGTCTTCAAGGTGCTTTATGATATTTTCGAATATATTATCATCCTATGACCGAACTGTTATCCTTGCATTCCGACACCACATTTGTTTAAACTGCTCAAGCTTGATGATTTTTATCTTTATTGTATTTTGGCAGTCACCTTGATTTTAAGTTACTCCTGAGCTTGTTAATGACACCCAAACAAATGTTCATTGTTCTATATACGTTACTGTATTCATTGTATTTTGACACTAATTACTTTCATATTGCTCAAGTATAAGGACTTTGATGATTTAGCTATATTTTGTTGTAGATAATGTTTTGAGGAGCATTGTAGTGAGCATCGTGTATTTTAGTCGAATGATCACGAGTTGAACTTTCCACCATCGACATTTTTATTCAGCTATTCATAGCGAAGAGATGACACCACTCCCACAATTGTATATTCAAGTTTCCTCCGGGATTACACTTGCCCCCAGACTATAATTCAATACAAAAATAATTTTTGTTGCAGCAGGCAGATGAAAAGGATGAAACAATCAAAAATTTCCAGCAGTCACTGATCGAAAATGAGAAAACTATTGAAAAACAAACTGAAGAATTGAAGAGGAAGAACAACTTGATTTCCAACTTTAGAAAACTCAGTTTTACTACCAAGTAAGTTATTTTATTTTTCGAATAACTATTAGACTCTACCCCTAATCGAATACCCCAGAGTAGTGGCCCCTAAATAGCTAAGAATTCCCAATGTGCTCTGCTGATTCGAATTTGGCACAACACTGAATTTTTTATGAGCAGTATAATTTCGTGGTAACTACTCGAGTGTTCCATTGAATTGAATTGAATTGCTGCCTTTATTTTATCCTAGGAGGGCGGAGTTGAGGCGCAGCCGGCCCCCTCTTGCACTCAATCCTCCGATACAGTTCTACATAAACAATTTTGAAATGAATAAGAAATTATATGAAAAAAAAGAAGAAAATAAAAAAGAAAAAGAAAAGCAATTTTGAATAAAAATAAAACGAACATAACAAAGCTTGGAAAACGATAATTATAGAAGAAATATGTTCAAGATAGAGATAAAAAATAAATATTAAAATATTAATTTTATTATTTAATAAATATTAAATAAAAGAAAAGGACCAAACTGTTTTGTAAAGATAACATGCATTCAAACAACGCACTGAACCATACACACACGAACCTCACACACACACACACACACACACACACGCGCGCGCGCACGCACACACACACACACACACACAATCGTCCACTCAAGGTCGACATCCAGTCATACCGCATCCAGCCCACCACCCCTGATCCACGCCACAACCGCCGCACTGAACCGGCGCTCATTGGCCATCGACTTTATATCAACAGGGAGGGAATTCCACAGTCTACTGGCCGTTACCTGGAAAGATTTATTGAAAATTCCATTAGTAGATTTCAGGATACAACAGGATATTGTATTGTTGCAAACCGTTTCAGATTATATTCTCCTGTGTTAGATTCTACCAGTGAATTTCATCAGCAAACCATTAAAACAACCATTCTTAAGGTATTGGGTATTGGGTAATGGATTTAAATTTTCTAATTTCGCCAAGAATAAAGAATGACATCGATCAAAATCAATAGTTGAGTAGGCCTAGTTGATGATCTTGTAAATCAAAATGAGGCTAAGCCTTGATTTCCAAAAAAGGTGGAGCCGCCATATTTAGTTGTTTTGCACAACTAAAGTTGTTTGTCATAGCACAGGTCACACTTTCCACGCTAATGAAAGTTTTCTAATGTCAGCAGATTATTCGAATTAAGCCAAGTCGAATAGTGTGTGTTGAACTTCGGTCGTTATATTATTTCAGGTAAGTTACTGCTTTCCTAAGAAACAAGAGCTTAAGGGGGAACCAAACAGAGCAGTTAGCATCCCCAGTAGATCCAAATTTAATGTTACACTGCATTAAAAAGTAAGATTTTCAATGAATGTTAGTTATGTCTCAACTCTCAACTGTTAATTAGTATTTATAGTAATAAATGCAACTACTTTTTTATTTTTACTATTTAATAGTTTATTTTCTTTCAACAGTTCGAATATAATAGGTGCTTCTTTGCCGGCTTATGAAAGAATTGAGAACATCAGGAATCAGTCGATTTTACGGACTCTGTTGGATACGAGCAAATTTCTTGAATCTGTAAGTAATCTTCTTCTTTGGGCTATGCAATAGTTGTAGTTTATTCAACACTTGTATTATGATTGTCTTTAAGCAATGAGTGAGATGTAAGTTGAAAAAATGAGCAAAGCGAGTGTTCTAAACATCTCACCAGTTGCTTTAAAGCAAAATACAATCGTTGTATAAATTTTATCTACAACTACCAATAAATTACGTTTTATCTAACTTACCAATGAATCAAATAACTTTATAAAAAAAAAACATACCCTATAATGCGTGATTCTTGTTGACAGTTCCGATTTAAAATCCAGTTTGATTTCAAAATGTTTTTTCCATATTTCATTACTACTGCGATTGCATAAGAATTATAACAAGCTTTTTGATGGTTGTATAATTTATTCACTTTCAGTCAATCAGCTTGTGTGACTATTGCATAATATTCATTTCGATGTGGTTTTGAAAAAATGCTGAGTTCTGATTCGTATAGACTCCTGTACTGGAAAGTGACAGTATTGTGGAAATAGGTTCATTATGACGTTAGTTTGACAAAATATGATATGGAATCTGCTGTATTGACATCTCTTTTCAATTTCTTATATATCATTTATGATGTATCTGCAGATAAATTATTTTTTAAATATAGATGCAAGAAATATTATTTTTTGTGGAATTTCGATCATCAACAAACCACAATCAACTTCCATATTTCACTACTACTGTGACTCCATAAGAATTATAAGAACTTCGTTGATTGATGTATAATTTATTCACGTTCGGTCAATCATTCTTGAATAGATAGATAGTTAGATAGATAAATGGCTTTTATTTGTGCACTTTGCAATTAATAAAAGTGCTATGGGCGAAGTTGAGGCATAAGAATACGTAGTATAGAGTTTATGGATTAAGGATATTTATAGTTTTGGAAGTTATAGAACATACTATTTTTACATATGTGTAGTATTCCTATTGTAAGCTTGATTTTAGATCTATTGATTACATTTTGCATTATTAGTTAATCCCTATCTTCTTATATATTTTTTTAGGAATGTGAAACCTTGAAAAGTAAGGTTAAGACATTGGAAAATGAACTCGATAATAAAGAGTGTATAATTTTATCCAAAGATCTGATGATCAAACAATACTGTGCGATTATTGAAGAAAACAAAACTGCTTTGGAAGATTTCAAAAGTAAGTAGCACCTACACTTCCTGCCCAATTGGAATAATATAAGTAATTTAACTGAATTTAATTTATTATTGTTGGTAAACAGTCAAACAATTATGAGAAATGCAATTTCCTATGAATCTCTCATAATCTTTGATATTGATCTAACTGATAAGTTAATTAATTTTTGTCATGACAACAAAACGTATTATTACTGTTATATAAAGGTATTATTGTATAGTAATGTAATGTTTTTGTGCTTCAATTAATTGTGGATGCCTTCCACAAGTGCTTAAGGCGTGTACGTCAGTAATAATATTATGCATGTGGCTTTTATTGGTGGGGAGATCCTTAAAGGTATTTCCACCTCGCCGGTTGAGCCATGTTATGGGGAACATGGTGGACCTACAATTTTAGGTAGGTTTCGAACCTACCTTTTTTGCTGGCCAATACAATCGGCTACACTTACTAAGGGGGCCCAGGAGAGCATAGCTTATCTTATCTGACATTGATGGATAGGTTCATGCTTGGAATTGGCTATTACCATGCAGGCTGATTCTGCTTTTCAATACTTTTGCAATAGCTTCCAGGTTGGCTTTGAGCTTTTCTTCCCAAGGAGGGTGAAGTTTGTGAGTTCCAAGAAGTTTGTTATTGGATAGCTGAACTCTATTCCTCAGGTGAAGGACTGGTTTACTCCTGAACTTGTCCTGATGAGATATTTGTTTTTATTGGTTAATGATTTGGCTAGGGATAGGCCCCATTTGATACCAATTGCTGGTAGGTTTAGGAGGGAATATCGTAAGTTGAGGGAAGCTAAGAAAATTGCAAATACGAACTTTATCTAAGAGGCTACAAATCAATGTAAAGCTGCGTGGAGTTTGATCAATTCTCACAAACCGAAATCTGATGTGTTCAGTTTTATGTTGAGTCTGTTGAAGGCATTGTGCATAACATTCCTGGAAACATGACTAATATTGCTGTTACCCTCCGGAAAATTCCTATTGTAGAGGATAATTTTGAGTGGAACCTTACAACAGCCTCCAAAATTCTAAATATAGTGAATGGTTTTAGTCCATCAAATGCAAAAGATATTTATGTTATGGGTGTCACTTCCCTCTAGCAGATAATTGTCACATTGTGCCCAGTGCTTGTTCAATTAATCAATGACTGCATGCTTCAGGGGGTTTTTCCCCGGTTTGAATTGATTCATATCAATTATCCCAATATTTGCAAAGATATTTGAAAATGTATTATTTGTTCAGCTTTATGAATATCTTGGGCAACGTCATCTTCTGGTGCCCACTCAATTTGGTTTTAGGAGAGGAAAATCGACTGTATCTGCTGTCCAAGCTCTTGTGCAGTCAATCCTTGAAGCTTTTGAAGGGAAACAATCAACTTCACTTCTACTGTGTGATTTATCACGTGCTTTTGATTGTGTTTCACATGAAATATTGTTGAAAAAGCCTCAGAGGTGTGGTCTTGGGCACAATGCTATTAAACTAATCAAATCATACCTCAGTGACCGGTTTCAGGTCGTGGACTGGAACGGTGAGCAGTCTAACCCTACACCTTTGAGACATGGAGTCCCTTAGGGATCAGTTTTGGGACCTTTGCTGTTTCTCATTTCAATCAATGATCTTTATTACTCTTTGAATGGTGTTGTTCTATTGTTTGCAGATGACATCACTTTTTACCATTCCTAAAAGCCTGCAGTGTGCCAAATTGGCTGTAAGGAAACTTTATAATAGTGCTTTCCAATGGTTTAGTGCTAAAAGCTAGTACTGAATAATGACAAGACTCAGGAGCTAAATTTTAGTCTGAACCTGATAAACACTAATAAAGCAAACCCTGTCAAGCTCTTGGGATTCTACCTTGTTGAGAAAATCACCTGGGAAGCTCACATTGGGCAGCTTTGCATCAAGCTGAGTAGGGTTATTTTCTTACTAAGGAAACTGATAAATTGTCTGCCTGACGGCTTTGTCCGTCAGTCATATTTTGCGTTTCTACAAAGCCACATTACATATGGTACAATATTATGGGGACACTACCAGTGTAAGTAGTGTATTGTTATTACAGAAGAGAGCTGTTAGGGTTGTATCAAGGGCTGGATGGCTTGACCATTTCAAGCCACTGTTTATTGAAAAGAAAATAATGACAGTATATAACATCTACCGTGTCTCTGAACTCTCTACTGACATTTCAAGGTATTATTCCTGGACCGTAGACAAGCAAAAATATCATATTAAGAATTTCGAAAACTCAAAAGTTACTGTTATAGCCGCCATTTTGTTTTTTTTCACATAGGAAATTTTAATTCGAGAACGGCTAGTTATAATTAAATGAAATTTGGTATTTAGCTTTATTACCTAAAGTCCTAATTACTGGAAAAAAAATAATTTTTTACAATCATTTTCAAAATGGCGACTGCCTAAAACTTTCAAACGTGAATATCTTAAAAACCGCTCATAATAAAAAAATTAACTTTATTTCGTTTTATTTAGAGAATTAAATTGCAAATCTAATGACACCAAATTTACGGATATCGGTTCATAAATAACGGAGAAAATCCATTTTTAAGATATTGCAATCTTGTCACTAAATGGAGAAAATCCATTTATGTTTCATTTGAAGCATTAGTGAACCCTCGGAATCGTAAGGGTATCAATCAGGTGATTGGTGCAAATGAACTTAATACAGCTGGTTAATGTTTTAATCAGCTTTTTAGTGACAAGAATGCAATATCTTAAAAATGGATTTTCTCCGTTATTATTTATGAACCGATTTCCGTAAATTTGGTGTCATTAGATTTGCAATTAAATTCTCTAAATAAAACGTGATAAATGTAATTTTTTATTTTGAGCTGTTTTTAAGATATTTACGTTTGAAATTTTTAGGCAGCCGCCATTTTGAAAATAATGATTGTAAAAATTTTTTCCTGTAATTAGGTATTTAGGCAATAAGGCTAAATACCAAATTTCATTTAATTATAACTAGCCGTTCTCGAATTGAAATTTCCTATGTGAAAAAAGCATAATGGCGGCTATACGAGTAAATTTTGAGTTGTCGAAATTTTGAAAATGATATTTTAGCTTGTCTATGGTCCAGGAATAATACCTGAAAAGGTCGGTAGAGAGTTCAGAGATACCCTGTATATTTACCAATGCCTAGTATCTGTGAGAAGGAACATCAATTTATATACTTCAGCTAATGACGTCCATCAATATGCCACAAGGACACAACAAAATCTTTTTTTTTTCAGGGTAAGATTGGAAAAATCGATAAACAGCTTTCCTATATCTGGCAGGAAGCTTTTTAATATGCTGCCAGATAAAATGAGACAATTTACTCTTCCCAATTTCAAATCAATTTTGAAGTAGTGGCTTATTTCCAATCCTTTCTATTCTCTTAGAGAATTAGAAGAATCTGGCCATGGTTCAATACTCTGCAGTGTCGAATCGGTTCAATACTCTGCAGTGTCGAATCAGTTCAAGTCTAGAATGATATACAATAGTTATTGTGGTATATATGTATATTTATATACCGGGTGTTTCAAAAAGGACTTTACAACTTTGAAAACTCATATAAATGTTTTCAAAAAAGGTACAGTGCTGGGTTTAGTGTTGTTTGAAAGGAAAACACATCAAGTGTTTTGTGTGTTAACCTTGCCAAAGTCGACTCATCAGAAAAGATTATGTTGTCCAAGAAATGGTCATCCTCAGCCACTCGATTTAACATATCCGCACAGAAGCTCTTATGGGCAAAGCTATCAGTGTCTTTAATTGCTTGTAAAATCATAAATTTGCAAGGTTTTAAATGCAAACGTTTCTTCAACGCACGCCAAACAGTCAAGTGTGGGACTTGTAGCTCGCGAGATGCAAGCAAGGTCGATTTTGTAGGGCTGTTCACAAAACGTTGTCTCACTTGTTCAACGACTTCATCAGATGTGCTTGGACCATCTGACGTTTTATGTCTTTTCGAACAACCTGTTTCTACAAAACATTTATGCCACTCATAAATTGTAGGCCTACTAGGAGCATCTTTAGCATACTTGGTATGGAAATTAAGCTGAACCTTTGTCGCCGAATTTGATTCTTCAAACCAAAACCACAGCAAGCACGCTCGGGTCCAGTGAAGGCAGCCATCTTTGACGCAAGTGCAGCTAGCGCTTGTGACAGTGCGATTCTGCACTCGCTAATAACGCTAGTCAAAACTTGATGTGTTTCCTTTTCAAACAACACTAAAACCAGCACTGTGGCTTTATTGAGTAAATTTATATGAATTTTGAAAGTTGTAAAGTCCTTTTTGAAACACCCGGTATTAAGCTTTATATGGACTGCTGATTCATGGAAGTAATGTGATAACCGAACTGCTATATATGTTTTCATTTATTTTCCTCCCTATATTTCTTATTTCATGTATTCTTCCTAGCATACTTTTCAACCCCCAAGTTTCATCATGCCGATTGTATTTTGTGACTTATTGTGCTTGCTATTGTAATTGACCTGGCCTGAGTTGTGTATTTTTGACTGAAATAAATGATTATGACTGAACACATACCTGCCACGGCTCGTGGCTATCACTTCCCCAATCAGTAATGATGTGTGATGAAAACAAAAAATACCAGATTTAACCGTGAATCAATCCCGAGACTAATGGGATAGCAGTTCGTTACCTAATTTTGCCCAAGATTTGGCGAGTTGGAAATACCAATAAGAATATTTATTCCAAGATTTACAGACATAATATGTAAACTGCTTACAAAAAAAGTATTACACAATCTAAAGAAGATAAGAATACAAAAATATACTCGTAAAGTGCATTTACTCAGAAATTTGGCACTGCCAACATAAGAAAACTTGTATGTTGGCAAGTGAGTTGCAGTTGTTCATCCTAATGCAGTTGTCACTCATTCAAAACATCAGAAAAACCAAAGACTGCCGCGACAGCAATTCACGTACAGTACTGGATAAAGCACAAACAAATTTAATACTATTAACAGGCACTTTAGTAAAGAAATGAAAATTATCCTATAACTTGAAACATAATGAAACTGTCAATAATATAAGGAAGAGAAAAAATTTACAGAAGTTAAATGATAAACGTAATGTGAATAAACAACAATAGTGAATGATAAGTAAATATCTTTGTGGTGGTGAAGGTGATATTGTGGAAGATATCCATAATGAATAATAAGACGAAGTTGTCACAACCACATTTATTAAAATATAGAGATACTAGTTTCGGTTGTTACTCCATTATCTAACTAAAACTGAAGTCCAGAGCAGCTTAATATATACTAAACACGGAATGATACTATTGGCTAAGGGATAGGCTGGCCTTCATTGACGGTTTATGATTGGCTGAAGGTCATAACAAGTCACGTCCACTGGTGGAAGGAGCAACAAACAAAAGTAATAATCAAATCAATAACTAAAAACCGTGAACATCTAGAAAGTAACAAAGAAGAACAATACACAAGTAAGTTAGGCTAGAATTGAATCATTTTTAAATTAGAAAATTGAAGCTCACTGAAATGCAGTCAAGGTAAACTGAGAAAGACACGAAAGTGCCGAACCAATTTGGTTGTATTGAATTGTTTAAAATAAATTTGATCATTTAAACTAATATTGGAGTCGTTTTTTACCAACCTAGTTATCTCCAAAGCTTCTAAAATGTTTAATTGTCTGCTTTTGCCAATAAAATTCAGAAATTCAACATTTTCTTTAGCCTTGAACTTGTGTCCATTATTAATGAGATGCTCTCCAAAATTCGAGACTCCTTTTTGGGTTTTCCAGTCCCTAATATGTTCGTTTATTCTACATTTGAAACTTTTACCAGTCTGACCCACATAACAGACATTACAATCACTGCAGTTCAATTTATCTATGAGTAAAGAATGATTAATGCACTCAGAAGCCTTGGATAAATCTCAAAATAAACCAGCTGTATTCCATACAGCTTCATCTAGGGCTTTTACTACCTTGTTTACAAATCATGTGATTGCATTTTCAGTGCTAAGGCACTTCCTAAATCCAAACTGGTCATCAACTATTATTTCAAGATAAATTTGTCTAGCTGCTGATTTATCACCTTTTCAAATATTTTTGCAATATTAGATTGGAGAGATATCGTCCTATAATTATTGTAAGAACTCTTATCCCCTTTTTTAAAGACTGGGATAACTAATATTTTAGAAGGTCTGTTTATACACCCTGTGCAAAACACTGATTTATCAATAATGTCAAAGGGTATGCGATCAACTCAAGCTCGCATGCTTTAATAATTTACCTGGAATTTCATCCCATCCTACCAGTTTAGTATTTTTCAAAGACCTGATAGGGAAGAGGAGAAAATTAAAAGTAAAATCAAAAGCCTTTAAGCAACTTATCCCTGCAAATAACCACTATTACTATATTTTATGCGATTTGCTTTTTACATAGAGTGAAAGACAATGGCGATTAAATTTCCGTGGTCGAGAGGAAAGGAATCAAAAGTGTACACAGAGACTTAATAATGTGATTATTTATTAAATGGTGTAATTTAAATGAAACGATGAAATAAACCGATCATAAAATATGAGCTTTATAGTGCATAATTTGATAATATTATTCTCAAAGTGCGAAAAGGTACTTTAAAGTTTATAGGAGAGGTACAATAAAAGCCATACGCATATCATTATTACTGACGTACAAGTTCGTTCTAATTGCTTATTACTCGAATTTGCTCTGCATTGTAATTTATAATAATTTAGGGAGAATTCGTGGTAAACTCTATTTACCTATTTTTCTTCTAGCATGCTAATATTACTTTCTTAGTAAATGAAGAAAATCTTGGAAAATCAGTGACAGAAGTGAGGTGTTGTCCTATACAGCAACATCTGAAGTTAATCAAATTTTTCTAATTTTTGGCAGTTTAGAGTAATATAACATTTGAACACAGAATAATGTTAATCTCCAACGCAGTCAAAATTCTGATGAAAACTGAGCAATGAGCTTAGCGGTGATTGTCGTCGGGAAGATTCCGTTGACCTTGTAATTTTTCCGGCTGCCGTGATTTGCTCTCAAGATTAATTCTCAGTCTCATTAATTTGATTTTGCAAAGCAGTGATCTCCTTAAAACCGTATAAAGTTCATATAGATGGAACAGAAAAAGTTTGTCGTTTGGAAAACGCCATTCGCATCCTGTCCTCTTTTATTCAACAGCATTTCTTTTAAATTAAATGTGATAGACTATTTATTAGTACTCTCATGTATTGTACGCACGTCAAAGCATAAATGTTTTTCTTATTTTTGTTGATTCTTTGTTATATCTTTTGAAATATTAATGAAATGTAATTATTCAATTAAAAGAGTGATATTATTCGGGGGGGGGGGGGGGGGGGGGTTCAAGTTATCTGATAGTTATTATAATCTCATTTCTTTCAATGACATTATAAGGAGACACATTTTTATTTCAGATATTAAATACCAGAAAAAAGTCAAAGATTGTCATCAACTGGAAAGAAAATGCTTGGAAGCCTACAGGTGGGCCGCACGCCTAGGGAAGGTTATAAAGAAGCGTGAGTGCACAATTTTTTCTTTTTACAAAAGTATATTGAAATTTAAATGAAGGATAAATAGCTTGTTTATAGTTGTATAGCTAGCTAGCTACCTGTAAACTGAACATGTTGTGTATGTTATATATTGTATTCCAATAATTTAGTTTTACCTCTGATGATCTTCTACTAAGCGGTGCAAAGAGTCAACTTATAAGATTCAATTTATATTCTGATTATCCAAACTTTACGGGATATTTTTCACTTACTCGATACATTTTTCTGAAACTTTAATAGTAATAGAAGCATGGAATGCATGAAACATAAATCGATTGAAAGACTTCAATTAGTATGGAAAAAGCTAGTTGGATAACAATTTACAAATTGCAATTCACAAGTAAACAACTTCCATAAGATTTTGCAATAATTGCATGTACAAGTACCAATAAATTTCGTTATGCATCAGGAAGCTTATATGTTAACTTTGTGTAGCCGTAGAGATGCATTTTGTTTGAGGTTATCGGATTCTGTTCGCTTTTTTTCTATAAAAGAGTTTGAAAATCGCTATTTTTTTGTTTACGTCACTACATCTACTGCCTCTTAACACATTGATTTTTCAAATGTTGTATAAAATAGCAAGCAATGCAAAGCCCAAATATTGATAGAAAATTACATATTTTTATCCTTGAGTAAATTTTTTCCCATGATATTTTTCAGATGATGTTCCTCTCTGTAAATCGGATGCTACTTTACTGGTAAAAAATCAGCAACAGTTAAATGATAAGGTTTCAGTTTTGAAAATGTGTAATCTTCAAGTCGATGAAGAAGATAGTAATATTCCAGAAGCTGATGAAGATCAATTGCTTGAAGCAAAGAAATTGAAAGACCAAGAAACTCAAACATATGAGTTGGTTGAAAACTCTGTAATTGGCAAGGATTATAGAAAGCTCGCGACTTACACGAATGACCTAGGTAAATTGATTTTATATCGACATGCATTATTAAAAATAACAGTCTCACTAAACCTTTATCTATCCTCAATGATCAAGTGTCACTCTTGGAAATCAATTTTTACCCTAGAGCCTGTGATATTTCTGAAAAACCTGATATATTACAATACAGCACAATTGCGACATAGCTTTGAATTCTGACAAGAGAATATGTCTTTTTGAGTAGTCAGGTTCTGCAAATTGTCACAGATTACAAAAACATAGCCTAAATAATAATTAGGAAACTTATTTATTATTTACTAATTACTTGAATAAATCTTTCTTAGTAATGGCGAAGGTGATATTGTGGAAGGTATCCATAATGAATAATAAGACGAAATTGTCACAACCACATTTATGAAAAGTTCGAGAAACTAGTTTCGGTTGTTACACCATTATCAATCTCAATCAAACTCGGGAGTTTCTCGAACTAGTTTCTCGAACTTTTAATAAATGTGGTTGTGACAATTTCGTCTTATTATTCATTAAAACTTGAATAAATATTATATTGTCTCAATTGATAATTGATATTAGGTAGGTTTTGTGCGTGTCAGAAACAACGATTTGACAAACATTATAAAGTAGAAAGGACATAAATTTAATGATTTTGCAATGAATAGAGGAATAGCTTTAAAACAAATATTGATCATCAATAATGCATAAATGGTTTTTATTAAGCTGAAACGGGTCTTCAGTAATTATTCATTAAGCTGAAACAGTAATTAAGTTATTTGGCACTTCCATTCAAACTTAGTTTTGTGCTTTGAATTAGAATCGCTTATGTGCCACTTTTGGCGCACTTGTTCAGCAAATAATTCCAACCTCTACTCGTAGTAGGAAGGTTTCGCCTTTTTCAAGTTGCTCATTGCATTGGGGTGAAATGACAGTTATAAATAATATTAAATTTAAAGCTATTGATCAGATGAAATCTTAAAGCGATCTTCTAATGAGTGATGTGTACTGTATTGACATGATATGTAATACAAATGGCACTTGTATATTGCATTAAGAACGCAAAATTTAAAAACCATATAGTAGTTGTTGCAAAGTACATTCAAGTTGCTAATAATATAAATACTCTAAATTTGTGAAGAGAAAAGTTTTCTACTTGAGTCTGTTGCGCCTTGACATTCATTGTAATTTTCTCATAATAAATAAATAAATAATAGTTCACTGAATGGGTGGGTATTATTACTGCAAAAGCGTTTCAATGAAACAAAATAATAAATATTTCATTTGCATACATTTTCCTCGTAATACCAATTGTCTGGAAACATTTTATTATTTAGCATGTATTCAGAAATCTACCCATTGCTGCTTTTCACATCTTGTTCTTAAATTTCCAATATTAGCGTGATGTAACTCTTCTTTGCTCTGTTTTCAGGAGTACTTTCGCCGTCTTTAACTGATGAAGGTGTGGGTCTTTCACCTGGTTTGTCTGAAATATCACTAGAAAATTCTTGTACTCACTTCAAAGACACCTTCCAAACTTATGGACCGCCTGACAAAGAGAGAATGCCTGTGATTGAAGATTCCATGATCGACCTTTTGAGGATCACTAAAGAAGATTGCTTGAAAGATTTGGATTATTCACCACATTCGCCAGTGAAAAATTCTATAGAAAAGTATACTGCCCACCAGTCAAACAGTGTCACTTCCTTGTTTGATCCAGAGCTAGTCAACAATAACAAATTAATGAACTCTGGTGTTCGTTTAGACGAGGGAATTTTCAATAGCAATGCTGGTCACAGCTTGGATGTCCCACCTGAAAAATTGAACATGCCTGTTGTCAGTGAATTGAATTTGTCTATAGACAATAGCGCTATAGACAGACCTAGCAACATTAATGATGTTTCTGTTGCTGGCGCGAATGATGATGTTTCTATTCTGGATGCGAATGATGATGTTTCTATTGCTGATAGAAATGATGATGATGATGATGATGATGATGATGATGACATCAGTTCAATAACAGAGAGAAATGGATCACTAAGAAGCACCAAAGAGGTGCTGAGTAGAGAAATAATCAATGCCGAAAACAAATGTATTGAAGTTCTCAAATACCACGATCATTTTGAAGTTTTGATCCATTCTGAGAAAGAAGTGCCATTGGAAACGGTGAAACAAAATTGTGATGAAGAAACGAAATACTTCAGAGGGGAGATATGTGATAAGATTAACAACAAAGTAGAATGCAATGAAAATAATTCAAACTTGGAAACTGGAGGAATTGATGAAGTAAGTCAAGCAAGTGAAAAACTTGTTAAAGTAATGCCGGAAACAGATATCCACAAAGTAATCCCAGATCATGAAGAACTTTATAAAGCAAACCCAGTGTGTGAAGAATTCGATAATTCCATCAATGAAGTACTGCAGGTAAACGAAGAATTTATTACAGTAATGCTAAGAACTGACACGATTGATAATGAAGTAATAACTGCAAGTGAAAGGCTTGATGAAGATATGTTGATGTGCGGAGAATTTGACGAATCATCGAGTGAAAATGTTGAAGTTATTCCAACAGGTTGTGTAGAATCTGACAAACTTAGTGATAAAGTACTGCCAGTACTTGCTATTACAACAAATTGTGATGAAACTGGCAAACCTTGTGATGAAGTAAGCGAAGAAGTCGAAGCTCAACCAATAAGAAAGGAAATTGATAGAGTAAGTAAAAAGATTGATGAAGTGAAGTCGGTGTATGGTGAATTTGACCTAGCAAAACCAGGGAGTGAAAAAATTGAAGCTATCTTAACAATTTCTGAGAAATCCGGCAAACTAGGTGATAAAGTACTGCCATTAAGTGAAGAACTTGTTACAATATCACCAATAAGTGATACTATTGATAGATTAACAACAATAAGTGGGGTGATTGATCAAGTGAAGGGTGTGAGTGATGAATTTGACCAAGCAATAGTAGAGAGTAAAGACATGGGAAAAGTTATCTCAAATTGCGAATATTCAGACAAACTTAGTGACAGCTTACTGCCAGTAAAAGACCAATTTGCTACAGTATCAGCCATAAGTAAGATCATGGGTAGAGTAAAAACAGTAAGTGGAGCGTTTGATCAAGTAAAAACGGCGAATAAAGAATTAGCGAGTGACAAGGCAGTCTCAGTTTGTGAAGAAGTTGACATGACAGACAGTGAAGAAACTAGCAATATTGTCCTAGCTGAAATAGCGGCTGAAAGCATTCATTCTTCAAAGGAAGATACAAATGACACTAGCCGTAAAGAAATAGATTCACTGTACATTTATTCGAACTCTCACTTTGCTAGTGAAGATCATAGCTATGCTGCCCTTCAATCATCGGGTGGAGAAGAAAAGAGTCAAAATCTTATGATTTCAAAATATGAACAAATTGAAAAAGAAACCAAAACATGTAAAAAATCCACAATTACTGGTGATAAAATGATATTATTATCAAGAGCAAATTCTTTATCAAAAGTTGATAAGTTTGAGGCAGGAACGTTGGAACCCAAAAAATTAGAAACACCACAACTTGATACAATTGATAAATGCTCAAGACAAGATTCTTCATATTTTCATTGTGCTTCATTTGATTCTAAAATTATGATTGGTTCCAAAGAAAATGATATGCCAACCAGAAAATTACACAATGATTTGGAGGATGAAAGACAAGATCAATCTATCTCTAAAATACTAGAAATTGAAAAGTCAACCGAAAACCAAATTGATAGCTCAATCTTGTGTGATAGTAACCTGTGCAATAACATTAGTCCAAAGAAAATGTCTACTTCTATATGCAAAACAAGATGTGTTGAGAACGAAATTTCATGTCTTAAAACAAGCAATGATGCAAACTTGCCTCCAACTATATCTTTGTGCCAGAAGATTGTTGTTAGAAATTCAGTTCCTCCAAAAAGCATTTTCGATACTTCACCAGAACATGTTCTTGATCGCGATAATTTGCCAATTTCAAAGCCAAAGTACCTTCTCTCCCCACGAAAAAGCTTGCACTTTGAGGAGGATCCCAATTCTCTAGAACAACGGCCTACATTTTGTAAATCAAATGGAAAGTGTGATACTGAACAATTTGAAACTCCAGAACCTTTGAAGAAAGGAATGGTTTGCACTTCGAAAGATGAACATAAAAAAACAAATGGAAAAATTGAAGTTGTTGAAGACAGAATACTGCATAAAATAATCAAGAGAATGCAAATGAAATCAATTATGAAGGGACATGCAGTATCTCCAATTCCTCCATCTCCTCAAACATCAAAACAAGGTAACGAAACTGCATTTCATATTTAAAAAAAATTAAATTACGATGGTTATGGTTAACATTCATATTTACAATTTATTCTATTTTTATTGCTAATACTAAGAAGTTCTGAATATCTAACTTTTTACGGTTCACATAACCAATGACAAAAATGAAGCTGCAATTTTCTATTATTCACTTGTATAAAAAATAAAACAATACCAAGGTTAGTAGAGAAATAACTTCTCTCCTAACCTTGATACAATACTATATTTTTATAATACTGTAATTTTGTACTATAATCTATGACCCATGTGATCTAATTTATGCAACATCTAACACTATTCAATGTGTAAAACTCTATGGTGTATGGATATCTATCAATCACTATCATATATCACCATCATTAGTACACACTATTGTACTGTTGTCATGTCTTGGGTCATTTTATGCATTTTTTATTCAAGCTCATATCGGAGCTTTTATGTGTTTAAAGCACGATTGATTTAATTTGTACTCGGGGAGCCGGGAACTGATAAAAAGGCTTAGTGGCTGACATATAATTAAGCATCGTTGATGCAAATTTATACTCAGGAAAAATAAAGTAGACTTTTGATTAGGTTTAACATTAGATGATTCCAAATACATATCTACTGTGATGTTAATTGAAAGCATGATTGGGAATTCGAGCTTTATAGCTTCTATTAATTACTTGAAAGCGATACATTAATATTACAGACTGGCACAGTATGTACCCCAATAATGATTTGGAATGTGTGTTTCCAGTGCAGTGAATGATGAATGATCTTTATGCTGAAAAATATCTATATTCACGAAATGTTAATATTTATACTAATACTTCAATAATATTGTTCAAGTATTATTCAGGTGTTCTATAGTTATTAACCGTATAAGAATGCTGATTCATGTCAGTTATTTTTGTGATATAATTTATTATATCGCACGCCAATTTATTTACATATTATTGACCGAACGAAGAGAGGTCTCCGTCTCAAGTCGACCGTTTTGCATTCGTTAAATTATACATTCAACAGCTGATTTCAAAAAAGAGTAAAATTATTGAATTTTGTTCAAAAATTTGAAAACTTTAGAAATCTTTATGTTTACTGAGCTGTCATAGCAACTCAATTATTATAAATTATTATTTTCTTGAGCTGTGCTGATAGGCATATGTATCATTATGTAACTGCTTCGAATTCTATAAACATCATAATATTTGTCAATTCAATTTTTAATGCTTGTCAATTCAAAAAAAAAAAAAAAAAAAAAATGCATATCGGCAGATCATGAAAAAGAGTTTATTTCTTGTTCAACAGGTCATCATATATCATGCTTCAATATTTTCTCTCTGTTTTTTTTCAATTCAGTATTTTAAATAATTTAAGAAGAAATTTCAATACAATTAAAAATGAAAACGTTAACGCTTGCACTGTAAAAAAATAAAGTGGAGAATTGGGCTAAGTATCAGCCTTCGTAATGCCCAATGTTTTGATTTTCACTAGCTAAAACAAACCTATAGTTTATAGTGGGAATCTGTTTTACATTACAATATTTTTTATATTCGACCCCAAACTCCAAAATCAATAGCGATCTCACTTGGACTAATCTATTTAATAAGTTTCAAGAGTGTAGAATCTTGCTTTCAAGCGCTAGGACACAGACGGACGGACAACGTCACGACTTCAATTTGGTCCTGTCGGGTATTTAATAAGGGATTAATCACAACAAATAAAGATAAGTAAATTTGATCTGATTTGAGCAATCAGCTGAATCTAATAAATCAAATACAGGCTGGATGAAAATAGAAACGCAGCCTTTGTGAAGTTATACAGAATGATCTTTGTGGAAAACAGACATGAATTAGACTACGCAAATTGAATCAAGGATTAGGTCTAATGATGCTTAATTTTGTGATGGTTAATATCATTGAGTACATTGAGTATGTTCCTCTGTGCAAGGACCCTCAATCTTGGGCGTTAATTTGGGAAATTTATTTGAAAAATATCTTATAAAACGAATCATTTCGAATCAAATTCCCATAAAATGGCCAAACGGCTAGGTGGAACTCCCATAAAGAGTCTCCCCATCAAAAAGGCCATACGCAAATAATAATAATAATAATAATCGTGGCGTGAGGTATTATGCATTACCATTATTATACACTAGTCTTAATATGCTCGCATTGTTCTTAATCAATTTCAAATAGCATTTCTAGAACGAAATGTAGTTTAATTATTTTCAATTTTCTGTTTTTTGCAGGTCCAAGTATACAGATGGAACTTTCATTGCTATCCAGATCCGAAGAAGATGAGAATTCTGTTGCAACTGAATCAATCCAGAAAGAATTTGAGCTGTCGACTGCAAAAAAGTATGAGCCAAACCAATCTTGTGGAACGCCCCGACCCCTCGAAGGCAAAAACATGGTTCCAGTTTCAAAATGTGTTACAGGACTTCCAGTTCAAAGTTTTGGTTCAACTCATACATCAGACTCAAACTTTAAAGAACCAATAAGGGTTGAACGTGTCAACAAATGTCCCAAAACAAGTTTTACAGGAATTCCAATTCACAGAATAAAGGAATCAAAACGTCGTGATGGCTCCATCAAAGGTTCTCCAGGATGTTCAAAAACAAAATGCTCAGTGATTAGTAATAATTCTTCCACTTTTGACATTTCTACGAGATCACATAGAAAGTCATCTTCTTACAACCATTGTGCTAAAATAGATTTAAAGAACTTTGAAAAACATGAACAAATCAATCCAATGCTTCGAGTGGATCTTTTGCACGGTGCTGATAAAGAAGAAAATTTAATTTACAGTAGTGTTAGCCCATCTCATCAACCATCGTCTTCGAAAATCGATACAGGAAATGAAACTTCAAGACGCTCTTATAATTCATCTGAACCATCCTGCTTAAAGGCGTTGAAAAATTCGAACATCAGTATTGTTGATCAAGACACTAGCAATGAAGTCAACTGCACTGATCGTATTGGAGTTGAAAAAGATGAAAGCATTCTCAACCCTACAGAGAGAAATAATATAACCATTATGAGTAGCTCTGGTATGATTGAACCTGATTTTGAAGTTCTTCTTGCTCAAATTCTTGGAGAGGTTTATTTGCCTGATTGTATTGACAAACTTTCAGATACGGACATTATAACAGAAACTCTAGAAATAGATTCCACTCGTGAACTCGATGTTTCTCAATTGAATAATTTCAAGGATATGCGATTTTCTAATCAAGCATTGGAAGAACTAAACAAACAAACCACAAATGATACCCTGGATAATCCATCATCTGATAGTATTAAACCTTCTAATATTTCAGTAGACCATCATATTTATAGTCAGTGTTGTAAAATAGAGAATGGAGTAGTTGACTGTGATATTCAGAATTCTATGATAGCGACAGATGCTGATCATCAGCATGATGATGATAATAATTTAAAAGATGCAAAATATGAGGAACCAGATCCATCTAAAAACTCAACTTTGTCGGAAAATAAACCTATAAATGACTTGAAAATTGAGGCTTCAGCTATGAGTAAGATAAACAATACTAGAAGCGACATCCCGTCTGAAAAATTAGATTCTGTTCAATCCAATGATGTAGAAGCACGGAGGTCTAATCATGGTTTTGAACATTGCAAATTGGACTCAGTCAGTTTATCACTTTCAAACGATTTTTCAGACTCAGATGAGTCTGACTTTGAAGGTTGGCTTCCGAATGAGCCAATCGACGAAGTAGATTCTATTCAATCCAGTGATGTAGAAGACCAGAGCTTAAAGCAGCTTAGCCCCGTTCATACTTTTGAACATTATCAATTGAACTTGGTCAAAAAAAGTATTGAAAGTCTTCCAGTCTTCAACAAGTCGTCCTTTTCAGATGAGTCTGACATCAAAGGTTGGCGTTTGAATGAGTGTAATGGAAAAATGCGTTATGATTCTTGCACGAAAAAAGAGAAAAAGCTCATAAACAGACATTGTGTCAAAGAGACAGACAGTATTCACTTACCAGTAAGAAGAAGTGCACGAGTACTCGAAAAAATTAAAAAAGCTCAGCTTGTTCCAAACCAAACATCTTGTACTGTGGGTAAGGAATGTAACCGGAGGAGTAAATTAAACCAGACAATTTCCGAGAAAACCATTGCAGAATATGAGGAACTTACATCAACCGAAAGCATGAAAAATAAACTTTCCAAAGAAGTGGAAACCACTGTTTCAAAAATAAAAACCTATAAACCTAAACGTATAAACAGAAGGAGTAGAAGCCTTCCCTCGAACTTATGTTGCAGAATCACTAGAAGTAGAAATCTTATGAATTCTTGTGAAAACGTTGAAGATACAGAAATTGATTCAAAAAATTCTTTGAATGAGACCATTGTTGCAAGAGACATTTCAGAAGATGCTTTTCCTTTACAAAGAAGTTCAAGTTTGTGTCAAGAAAATTCCTTACCCACTGAAAAAGTTCCCAATGGATTAAGAAATGTTTTGAAGTCAAAAAATGAAAACCTTAGTGGTAGGCCTACGCGAAGAAAGAGCCATCCCTTCTACAACTGCGATAGGAAACTCAGGCATAATAAAGTGGATGAAATAAAGTCTTCAAATGAGCACGATGCTAGTAGAGAAGCTTCTAAAAACTCAAGTTTAACTGGACTTCAACTTTCATTCAGTACTGGTTGTGAAAATAGGGAGTCTCTTGATCCAGAAAATAGTCTTTTGAAGACGAAAAATGAGAACGTTTCTAACAATGCTTGTTATAAAGATCTTGGGCAGAACAGAATCGATAACATGGAGACAAACGTTATACAGGAATTTCCAGCCAGTACTACTTCATTACAGAGCAATACAAATTTGTTACAAGTGCAATGCGAAGATATTTATGAACAGAAACATTTTGAAAGTCCGATGTCCCCAGATGAAGATTTATCAACCAATTTAACTTTGGAGCAAATGAATTTGGATGATTATAAAATCCTATCAGTCAGTAAGATTGATGAAAATTCTGATAGAAATGAGACATTAAAAACTCCATCAGCCTCTAATGAATTAGAAAACTCATCTTCAAGTTGGCATTCTAGAAAACCATGTGAAAAAAGTTGCACTGCATCTGAAAAGCTTTTATTATTGTTTGGCGAAAATTCAGAAGACATTCAGAAAATTGATATTTATCACCAATCTAGTTCGGTAAATTCAAGACATAACAACGATCTCACCGTTGATGCTAATTCTAGCAAAAATAAAAAAGAGTTTTCTCCACGTTGTTCAGAGTTGTCGCCAATAAATGGCAATACGATGACGGATGACCATGATGAAAGCAATCATTCTAATCATGATCATGATTACTTTGGTGGTGTTTTACAAATTGATTGTCAGGAGAGCTCCCAAAATGAGAAGTTTAATTTACTTGATAACGACCAATTTCTACCAGAAAATGACGACGGAACAGAGAGCAATCGCTGTCCTTATGATGATGTTATCACTACTAGAGTTTGCAGAAAAGAAGACCAACTTCATATTCCTGTCATTGGCATTGAAGAGCATAAGAGTCTCAGAAGAAGTCTCAGAACATCAACAATAATTACTTCCCACAACGCTGCACCAAATATGAAATCTAATTTGAAAATACATCCAGCTCCGAATATAGTAGATGAAAGTGCAACTGACAAAACCCCAATTATTGAGAAGGTTCCATCTTTTAATTTCTATTCGGAAGTTAATGAGACAGACTGTAAAAGTGATCAGTGTGACAAACGTAAAAGTGATCGATGTGATTCGCCTAATTTGGGAAAGAAGAAAAGGAAAATAGAAAAGGAAGAAGATTCGCGTTGCTCCGAGCCAATATCATCATATTCAAGTAATGAGAAAAATTTAGATGTTCCGGAAAGTAATAATACAGAAGAAATACGGATGGTAAAGTGCAAAAACGTTATAAAAATGGCATACCGATACCACAGGAAATATTTGTACAAAGGTGGTGAATACAGCAACACAAAACCAGATGAATCAAATCTTGGAAAAGGTGAGCTTTTTATAAATTTTAGTTTTGTTCTTGAAAAAAGGCTGCATGTAACTACAGTATTGTGAAAGGGTATTTTGAAGTTCATTCATTAGGTTCAATTTAATGCATTTCAGAATAAAGCTAATCTATACAAACTTTTCATGTCGATTTAAAATAAGTCCTTAATTGTCCTTGCGACAATTGTCAATAAAAATTTTATATATTTTTTCATTGTTTATGGGACTGCATTGTTTAGTGCAACATGGATGTGTAAACAAATTAGGGTTTAGTACTTACTAAAAGGGTACTTACAACAAGTACAAACTAACAGTGATAACTTAATCTTAAACTTGTACTTGTTACTGCCAACTCTTTTCTTGTATATATGTGTCATTGAACAAGTTCCTGGAGTGATTACATCTCTAGTCAAGCATTATTTAGTTGACTAGAAATTGAGTTGAAATTATTAAACCTCTTTTGTGGTTTTATTGTATTTTATCAGTTATTGTAATATTTAATCTCCCATTAATGCACACAAGCGTCAAACAATCGCTGTTGAATGCTTTCAATATTATTTTCGTTCTGTAATGAATAATCAAAATGTTATCCTTAACGGTGATCTGTAGTGTACACTATTGCCATGCCAATGCATTGCAAGAATACGGTTGAAAGTGTTTTGACAATGTTTTTGTCAGTTTCTTGATGAACTTGTAATAATGGAAATGTAAAAACGTAAATTTGGTGTGACATCTAAATTTATTACTTGCTTTTATTCCACTCAAGAGTCATTGAATTCCTTGTAAAGTATTGGTGCAATAAATGCTATCCCTATTTTATAACTACGAGATCAATTCCAATGTAAATATTTCATAGTATTTGAAGATTCAAATCAAACTTATTCTGATTTTAAAAATACAAAAACTATAACAAAATAAGAACTCATTATGCCTGCAGAGGAAGTCCTGTATGCAGGTGTGAGTTGCCAAAAAATTTAAACAAAAGATTCTACAAATTTGATTCATAAAGATTATGGGTGAAAAACAGAAAGAGACATAACGATGAGGAAGGAGGAAATTAAGCAAGATGAAAAAGAGGGAAAATGCAATGAGAGAATAGAAAGAGTTGAAAAAAATGAATAGTGAAAAGACTTGTCTACTTATTTATTTATATTGAGAGATGTTTTTAGAAACAGTAATTGTTTAGAACAGTTTTTCCTCAATTTTATTTAAAACGATCCATTTTTCCATTTCATTTATTTGTTTCTTATTTATGTATCTACTTGTATTTCCAATAAATGTTAGTGGAATAAGGTTTATTAACTTATGGAAAATAAAATAAAGATGTCTTCTACACACCTCTAAATCCATTCTGACATGCAGCAATAGGGTTTGCGAGGGACGTTGAAAGAAGATAAACGAAATTGAAAAAGGTTCTATTTTTTAAATGTAGAATATCAGGTTTTTGTATGAAAAATTGTTGAACAGTCAAAAACTTCAATTCATTGAATAAATTCTTAGTTGGGTAGAGTCTGGGTCTACCCAGAATTGTTTTAATTATATGGTTTTGCACAATGAAAAGTTTTGTTAAATTCTTATTTGAAACTAAATATTAAGACTCAATAAGTGCAATCTAGGCTACATCTGAGCTTCATGGGAATGGCAAGAATCTAGATTTCTTTAAAAAGCGATTTATGCCAATAAGTGTATCCGTTAAATTGGGACTCTACGGCTATCAAATGAATTGAAGTTAACTTTTTTACACCCCAAAAAATTAAATTTGTATTAAAGAGACTTGTGAATATAGAATGATTTAGAAGTTTTCATGTAAGTAATCAAATTGTTTTTTTCAGAATTTGAACATTACAACACATTGACAGAAGAACTTTTTGTAAGAGTAGCTAACGCTACTGTAGAAGAGAATAAAAATAAGGATGGTAACAATGTTGAAAGCGTTATTAACGTTGAATGCGAATACTGGACTTCTGACCTTATAGAAACCTGTCTGGAAAAATTAAAAAGCGTGCCCAACAACGTTATTTCAGAGTGAGTAGAAAAAATGTTGAAAATAATAATATTAATATTATTATTAATAATAATCTATTCTGATAAATTTTTATGAGAATAAATTTTAATCTTGAAAATTTTAATGATTAATAAAGTCATGAATGCCTCTTAGAAACCCCTTTGGGTGAAGAGAATAAAAGATAGTTGAAGCTAGTACTAAGCGTTTTTCAAGTAGTAGGTATTATTTAAGAGAATAACATGAGTCAGTGTTTGTTCAACTAATCCAGACTAGTTGCAACTAACCAGCTTAGTTGTTACTATCTTTTTCCCGGGATTTGTAATATTTCCTAGTAACTACTAGCAACGAAGAGAATAAAAAGAATGAACTAACTTAATATTGTAGTAACAGCTAGGAAATTTCTTAGTTAGCTGTTGGGCATACTAAGTTTTATCATTTGGTGTTTAACAGTTCTACAGTATGGCTGAATTTATGCAATTACGTGAATTTGAACACTACTGTGAGAGGAAAAGTGTTAGTCCAAGTGAATGTAAAGAGTTAATGCGATTTGAAAGTGATAGTGTTGACTTTTTATGTGACAATTTTATTGAAAATACAGATGAGTGTCGAGGTGGTGCCTTAAAAGTTCCAGAATGCGAATGGAAATGTTTTTGCTTTACATCAGCGATCCAGGATTCCATCGTGGCAGAAAACTTTGGAGTTCATTGCACCACTGTCAGCAATAATGCTTAGTTTGGACATAAATTAAGAAAGGCTGAAAATATAACCAGAATTTTGATGCTTTTGGGTAACTCTGTAATATACACCAGGCCAGCAAATTGGATTTAGATCAACTTGCGGAATTAGAACATTTTGCGGAAAATTTCCTCGATTGTTAACTTCTTTACTGAACCATAATTTCGTTACTGTGCTAAAGTTACTGTATTGCCAAATTTTGGCAGATTCTTGTTAGTAATAGATAGATAGATAAATGACTTATTTGTGCACTTTACAAGTAATAAAAGTGCTGTGGGCGAAGTTGAGGCATAAGAGCCCCCTCTTCCACTTAACCCACAGTATAAAAAAAAACTTTATTTACAATGCAAAAAAATATCAATTGGCAAACAATATGTATAATTTTAAAGGTAATTTTGTTATAAACGAAAAAATAAAGGACCCATTTTCAGCTAAATATAGCGGGTTTATTTAGCAAAATGTCTGGAAAATGAAAAACTTACAATTTTTTTTAGAAATATTGCAATATTTCTGGAATTATGACTGAATATTCAAGTCATATATATCTTTGGAAAGGGTATTTTATTCTGATTGATAATCACAAGCAATATAAACGAAGCTATTTAGAGAAATACAAAACTGTGTCATGAAAGTTTGACAGCCGTAGTGATAACGCCATCTGCTCCGTTAGAGGGCCTTAAAATTTGTGTCCCGGGATTTTTTGACTCGTCTTATAATGTAATATTCAAATACAAAAGGACGCATTGTTGCCAGATGTGAAGGGTTCGGGTCTTTTTATGTAAGCTCTCACCGCACTATCAAAACATCTAAATAAAAATCAAAATGTGTGAACTCAAAAAGTTTTATCACAAAATTGCCACACTATGCATTGTGCGGTTACTGATTAGCTCGAGTGATGTTGCGCTTTACGCTCTTAATTTATGAATAACTATTTCATACAATCTTTTGAAAATGCTGTTGAAAACTATTAATGCGCTGGAATCTGACTTTTTGATCATTTGCATTGAATATTTGACTTCAGATTTAGGTAAACTTTTAGCTATTATAATTTTATCACAGCGTGACGGATTATGATTTTTATTTTAATAAATCAAAATATAAGTACAACAATATTTTTTCCTACAGTGACCCGAAAAGTGTCTATTTTTTTCACTAACTGTAGCACGCAAAATAGTCTATTCCTGCGCCAGTGCGGGGAAGTAAATTCCAGTGCACGAAAGTACTTTTCCGCACTCCAGATTTGCAACCTAACAACACAAAATAGTGAGCATGTAATACGCAGGTTCCCTATTCTGCATCCAAAAATAGGTTGGCTACCCTGCTTCAGCTATACAAAAACAGTCAGCTGTAGTTGTTGTTGAAATCGATTTGATTCGAAGATAGTTTATGTGAGGAATTGTCAGGTTATGTATGTCCTGCTTTGTTCTGTTCAAATTACGTTATACATTATTGTAGGAAAAATTTAATGTGTAATTCGAGCGCATAGTATTGTTTCTGCACTCGAGAAACTTTTTTCATTCGCCTTCGGCTCGTGAAAAAAACTGTTTCTCTCGGTACAGCAATACCCCACTTTTCGCTCTAGTTACACAAATAGCTATCATACCATAACTTAACCAAATCGAAATATTTGTTCTGTAGAATTCTATTGGTAGTGTTAAGGCTATTAGTCTAGTATTATTTTAAATTTTCCAATTTGATAGAATACGTCAAATATAGTAAAATATATTAGTGTACAAGTAAATTAAAAATAGAATTCATTTATTTAGATAATTATTTTTTCTCGAAAATTGTTATAGTTTTGTGTTCCCATCAAATTACATAGCTGTTTTATAATGAATGCATTTTTTTCTGACAGAGTCATCATTGACACATTATACAACGATATTGGTGATCCGGATTTAGATGCAGCTGCTCCTCTAAGTGATCTTCAAAAGAAAGTCTTGACAATCACTTATAAATTGTGCTCTGATATGTCTCACCATTCAAATTTTTTCGAATCTCTGTTGATTGCCTTCAGGAAATTTCTACTTTTGAATTCAGAATCTGAGAAGGTAATGTAATTTATTTTAATTAGAAATTCAGTGCCTACTTATTTATTAGCTCATATACTTGTTATTGACAAAATAGCTATTTTGCAATTTCCAAAAATAATTCTATAACGTTGATTGATTTTTGAGATCAATGGCTGGCGCTCTTCTCCAGTGTATTACTCCATTTCATATGATCTTTCTGTTATATTTATCCGTGCTGTCCAATATTTATAGTCCATTCAAACCTTAGCTTGCAGTATTACGCTTATGGGGTACAGTGCTGCCAAGCTGCACATTAGCCTAGCAAGCGGACACGCTTTCATACAACATATCATTGACAAATGTGAACGAAAAGTGGCAAAAGCGTGCTCATATTCCCTTATGAAATAGCATTGCTATAACATTACTGCGAGCTAAGATTTGCACGGACTAATTACAAAATAAAAATAACAGGAATTGTTTTATTTTTTAATAGTCCAAACGTGATTGCTGATTGATTTAAATAGTCGTAAGTTGTTCTCATATCTCATAATGCTGATCAATAATTTCTGCACGTGTTTACTTTAAAGTTGTCTTACGCATTCCTGTCTCAGAGGTTAAATTAATAACTGATTTATCCCCAAGTTCATTTACTTTCGTTGAGACCCAGCGTCTAAATACTTTTTCTAGTTTGCAACTGCTAGCCTATTATTTGGTCATATCAATTGTAGCCAATATCATGTCTATGTCGAATCTTCATTCTGATTCTGTATTTCGGTAGGTCTGAGGTGGTGCTATCAAATATCCATATATTTAACCAGTAGTTCAACCAGTAAATTATTCTCAAACTTTATGCTATCTTCTGACTTGTATTTATTGGTTTCAGGTGATACGCTACTGTAAATATGTGAGATTTCTAACAGTTCTGAGCCGAGCACTAGGCAAAATAGAAGAAATGCGTTGGTTCATCTATGATGTATTGTATTTCAAAAAAATGTCAGGAATTCCTATGGTGTACACTGCTTTGTGTATGTGGTCTTCTCTCTTGCCCATGGCTTCTCCTATAGAAGAAGGTGAGAAAAATAAAATTTATAATCAAATAAGTGATGAAAGGAGTACAAACATATACATGGGCTGTTATGGGTATTTATCCGTTTGAAACAAAAATAATTTTCAATCAACTTTAATGAATAATAAGACGAAGTTGTTACAACCACATTTATTAAAAATAGTGAGATACTAGTTTCGGTTGGTGCACCATTATCCATCTCAAACAAACATTATCAACCAACTTTAGTGTGTAGTGGAATCCAATGAAGCATTAAAACCTTAAAAAGAAAAATATGAACTTGATCATATTCCATATTTTATATGGAATATCATATTTCGATATTCAGATTTATTCTGATAGTTGATGAAACCATTCAATTATATGTTGGATGCTACCATTCAAGTAATCTTGGCCAACGTTCATGCTGGCTAATTCATTAAGTTTAAACCTGGGGCAGAAAGGTTTTTATCTCTAAATTTTTTATAGCCGATTCTTGATTATGTAGAACGTACAGATATAACTGAAATTTCTTTTGAACGGAAGTTTGCGCTCTAGTGATAATTGTTGTAGTGGTGCACACCTTGTAACTTACATTTTTAATGGAAAAACGTCTGTTTGTTTCAGCCTGCCCTTTAGCTTTGTGCATCAGTCATGTTCTCTTGAATAATCGTATTAATGACTCCCATCAGAAGTCAGTGTATAAAGTATGCGAGCTGCAACATCTTTTAAAACGTTATCATGGATATGCAGAAACTAGCTCACCTGAAGTATTTAATCAACTCGTGAAAAAAATCAACGTTGATGGTAAGTAAGCCACTACTGTGAAATTAAGATTGCTTTAACACTAACCTGAATAAGGCGTAGATTACTAGATTAGTAAAATATGTATTTTATTTCTATAATATTTAGAAAATAAATAATTTTTTATTGATATAAAAATTAATGTAGTAGCATCTCTCTCTCTCTCTCCCTTCATCTTTTATTTTGTAAATAATATCCTATCTGTATTGTTCAGAAAAGATAGAAGAAACACCATTTTCAGATGTTTAATCACTTCAGAACTTTTTCAGTTTCTACTTGAATTTTATTCCATGATTACTAATGATATAGTCTCTCAGTTCGAAGTTATCAAGGTTAAGTTTGAATGGACGAATTTTTGTCCAGACTTCGCCCTTATTACGTAAATGCTTCACATAAAGTCTCATTGTTGATATCCAAGCTTTTTCTCATATACAATCCATTGTGTTGTTAATTAATAATATGTTTTTTAACCAGTCACAATGGAATTTTGTAAATTTACGTAAGTAAAGTAGTTTTATCTCAATCATTCTCTCTCTCTCTATCTCTATAGCTCAGTATAGCTAGAGCATTCAATGAGGAAACATCGCAGCGCCGTTCATTGTTAACTTATCTATAGCACGTTGTCTGCCTGCCGTATCTCGCAAGTTATACTCATCTTTTCTTGTTTCTACTGTGCTATAAATTTCCACAAAGTGTTGTTTAATCACAAATTTTCTGTTTTCAACCAACTTGAACCACTCTGTATAAATTTTTGAACTATTATCAACAAAAATGGTGTGTGGAAGTTGTAATAGGTCGTGCAAAAAAGGAAGCCTAACCGTGGACTGTGTTTCGTGTAAAAAAAACCTTTCACATTGGATGTGTCAAAGTTACTAAAGAGGATTTGGATTTTCTGCAGAATGAAAAACAGATTTGGCGTTGCCCTGCGTGTCAAAGAGAGTGGCGGAAGAGTAGACAACTCGAAACTGAAGAAGGTTAGGACCCTCCTTCAGAAATTTCACTGGTCGATATTTGGAAGGAACTTAAGCTAATTAGATCCGAGAACGAGAGAGTGGAAACCGAACTTGGGAGGGGGATCGATTTTTGCCAGCAAGAAGTGAAAGATCTGCGTAAAGACATAGGTCAACAAGTGTCCGATTTTAGGAAGATGGCCGACGATATTCAATCACTTAGAAATGAAAACATCCGTCTACTTGCTGAAAACAATAAATTATCTGCGATTGTGAATAACTGTGAATATATGCGTTTGAACTCACTTGAGGTATTCAATGTGCCTTGCTGTGAAAACGAGGATTTTTACCAGGTGGTCAGTGGTATCGGGGAGGCTCTGGGAAAGAAAGTAACGAGGGATTCTTTCAACATTGTGCACAGACTTCAGCCAAACAACAAAGGTGAGCGAGGCATTATTCTCAAATTCCTTGGAAGAACTGATAAAAATGAATTTTTCGACTTTTATTTTAAACGTAATGGTTTGACTACTAAAGACCTCGGCTTCCCCGGAAGAATCAAAAATTTATGTGAATGAAAGTCTTTCACAATCTAATAGGGAGATTATCAAACTAGCAAGAAGCAAAAAAAATAAAGGTGAATTAAGTAGTGTCTTCTGCAGAAACGGTAAAATTTATATTAGGAAAGCCAAAGACGGTCCTAAAATTCTTGTCAAGGACCAGGGAGACTTGTCAAAATAGTCGGTTAAATATGAGTAGAGAAATGAAATACACATTATAGCAGGTATAAGGTCGATGCACTTCTGTTGTTGCTATTGCCCTTGGAAATAATCAAGTTTATACTAGTTGCTAGTATCCACTATTCAGCAACATTGACCTACTTATTGTCTCACAACCATGATAAATTAATTTTATTATTTCATAGATATATATTTACTATGTCCGCCATGATTATAAGCTTACTTTAATAGAACGATTCATTGTATGAAAATTGATTCATTGTTAGAGTGTTGAATCGATCATGGTATGGGGAGTATCTACTGATACAGTACTACAATTACTATCAAATTAGGAAAGGTTTAATGATTTAAGATTTCAGCACCACAATTATTAGGCCGACGTGAAATCAGTAAAAATATTTACTTTTCTTTGATTAAAAATAAATCAAATTTCCTTATTGTAATTTTTTGCTATGCTAGACTTATACTAATGATACCTATTATACTTATTATCTTACTAATAATAGTCTATTATGCTAATTAGGCTGTTATTATTATACCGGTACAGTACTACGATATTAATAAATCTATGTCACTTCTAGGGTAGAAGCTATTAAGCGTGATGAAAACGTAGAACTGGAACCTCCATGCTCTGTCTCAATGATAGATAATATCATTTTTCTACTAGGAAAATGAAATCTGTTTGTAATTAGTGATAATAATTTTCGAATGGTTAACTTAGTGCTATGTTAGATAACAATACAGAACCAATTTTCTTCAATCTAAGTGACAAATGTATATACACTGGTAGAAATGAAGATAGATCTCCTGCAGAGACTCTCCGAGTTGTGTTTGGGGATGCTAAACGCTTCCTTAAAGTTGTTCACATCAATGCAGAAAACTTAATTGTCCATTTTGATGTAGTTAATGATCTGTTTAAAGATGGATCGGTTGACATAATGGCAGTGAGTGAGACTTGGCTTAAACCGGATATACCTACGTCACTGGTGGATATAACGGGTTTCAATTTCTTTAGAAATGATAGAATATTTAAAGGTGGTGGTGGAGTGGGTATTTATGTGAAAAATTGCATGACTGCCAAAATATTGCTTACTTCAGATGGTAAAACTGCTGGTAGGCCGGAATTTATTATTTTGGAAGTCGGCTCCGGGACCCGTAAGTTGCTGGTGAGTTGCGTTTACAGACCTCCAAAGATAGGGTTTATGACCGATGTTGAAATCGCTATTTCTTCGTTCACTTATAATTATCCTACTTTTATAATTATGGGAGATTTTAATACAGCACTGGAATATAACAATTATGATAAATTTTCTTTATTTGGTATTGTCAGAACCTTGGGCGGAGGAGTTCTTCCCTTGGGTCCCACATATCATACGGCAACCTCAGATAATATGCTTGATTTAATTATCACAAATAATCATAATATAAACTCTGGTCAAGTCCCAACTCCAGATATTTGTCAACATGATCTTATATTTGCCACATTCAACTTGAACACCCCTAAAAACATTAAGAAAACTGTAACATACCGAGATTTCAAAAATGTAGATTGGGCTGCCCTGAAGGAGAGTGCTTTCAGTATAAATTGGAACCCTTTGTTCGATGCAAATGAAATTGATCACAAAATTGAGTATTTGAACGGTAAACTGATTGAAATATATGATCAATTTGCCGGACATTTTTGCCCCTATAAAGACCATTACAGTTAAACATCCCCCTGCTCCATGGCTAACTCCTGAAATTGAAGATATGATGAAGAAACGAGATAAGATGAAACGGTATCATCGTCAATATAGGAGATTGGAGGATTGGCATACTTATAAAACACTCAGGAATAAAACAAGGCAAGAAGTCCGAAATGCTAAGCTGCGATATTATCACTCTTCACTGAATAATCCAACAAATAAAAATGAGATTTGGTCCAATTGTAGGAAATTTAGGTTCATAGCCCCTAAAAAGGAAATTACTGCAAAAATACCAAATGATTCAAATGCTCTCAATGACTTTTTACTCTCATCGCCATCTTTGAATGCAGTTAATAGAGACTTGAATATTCAGTCGGTATTAAGTTTCTATAATTCTAACCAAGATAAGGAAAATCCTCAATTTCACTTTACTCCAATAACAAGTGATGATATTTTAAAAGGTCTTAAACATGTTTCTCAATCATCTAAAGGGACTGACAGCTTGTCAGCAAAAATGATTCTGAATATATTTGAGTCAATCATCATCATCATCATCATCATCCTTGGCTCTACAATCCAAAGCGGATCTTGGCCTCCTCCAACAGTTGCCTCCATTCTACTCGGTCCATGGCAGTGCGCTTCCAATTTCTGATCCCAACAATTCTTGAATCCTGAACAATTGCATCCATCCATCTCAATCTTGGTCTACCAGGAGGTCTTCTACCTTCCATGTTGCAATCCATTATCTTTTTAGGTGGATAAGAATCATTAGCTCTTGCAACATGGCCTGCCCACCTGAGCCTACCTACTCGGATAAGAGCCAACACATCAGTGTGGCCATACATATTGTACAGATCTCTATTTTTCCTTCTGTACCAGACTCTATCCAATTGCACACCTCCAAAAATTCGGCGGAGAATCTTTCTCTCAAAGATGCTTATAAGATTCTCATCTGATCGGGATAGAGTCCAAGTTTCACTGGCGTAGGTAAGCACAGGCTGAATAAGTGTTCGGTAGATCTTTATTTTTGTATCACGGCTCAGGTTCCTAGATCCAAGATGTCTGGCCAAACCAAAGTATGTCCTATTTGCCAGTAGGATTCGCCGCTTGACCTCATGTGTGGTCTCATTTTTAGAGTTGTTGAGTCAATCAGCCTGGTACATATATTCAATTTTTCGTTAAGAAATGGGTCATTTCCCTCCAAATGGAAGGAAGCAATAATTAGGCCTATTCCCAAGGTCACTCACCCAACAGAACTCAAACATTTCCGACCTATTAGCTTGCTCTGTACTTTAGCAAAAGTTTTGGAATATATAGTTCAACACCAAATATCTTCTTTCTTGCATGTGAATGATTTATTTGATGGTTTTCAATCTGGATTCCGACCAGGCCATGGTACATGCACAGCACTGATAAAGGTGTCTGATGATATCTGTAAAGCGATGGATGAACGAAAAGTGACTGTATTATGCCTGGTGAACTTCTCAAAGGCTTTTGACTCAATCATTCACCAAGTATTTCTGGCTAAATTGAAGTATTTAAACTTTTTAGAAAATTCAGTTAGGTGGTTCTCCTCTTATCTGAGTCATAGGAGACAGAGGATAATTACTGCACAAAATGAGATGTCTAACTGGGCAACATTGGTCGAAGGGACTCCTAAAGGATCTAGTTTATCACCATTAATTTTTACAATATATCTTCTCGAAGTTTCTAAAAGTTTTATTTTCTCCTCTTATCATATTTTTGCAGACGACCTGCAAATCTATATTCACTCAGATGTTGATAATATAGAAGTCAATTGGGAAACTAAATCAGGATTTGGGAAGACTAGAGGTGTGGTGTGCTGAACATGGACTTGTTATAAATCCAAAAAAGACCCAGAGCATGCTGATTGGATATCATAAGCTTCTTAAACGAGTGGATAAAAATGCACTTCCCAAGGTTAAAGTTATGGGTGAAAATATTGATTACATAGATACTGCCAGGAATTTGGGAGTTTACTTCAATTCGACCCTAACGTGGTCTGGCCATGTCCTTCAGGTTTCAAGGAAAGTAAATGGTATCCTTTATCAGTTGAGTAGACGGAAACACTTGATTCCCACAAGTGTTCGCATCACACTGTTTAAATCCCTCATTCTCCCCATTATTAATTACTGTGGTCCAGTATACTTGGACATCACAGTAACTATGGCTCAGAAATTGCAAGTGATTTTCAATAACTGCATTCGCTTTATATTCGAGATATGCATTCATATCTGAGATATGATGATCATGTAACTCAGCATATTAAAGCAATTAATCTAATTCAAGTTCCTAGAAACAGAACAAACATGTTCAATAAATCCTTTCTAGTTTCAGCAATTCGAATTTGGAACCGCCTCCCTAATAATATCAAAGCTAAAACATCAATAGGAACATTTAAGCTAAAACATCAATAGGAACATTTAAGGAAGCGTTGTGGACATTCCTTTTCAATAGATATGGATAATTTTTGGTAATGTTAAATAATTTTGAATGTGATATAATCGATGATTTGTTTATGCTAATTGACTTTCAGTTTACAGAAGATACTACATTAAGTTATACAGTATTTGCAATCTTTCTAATGTACCACTCCTTTTTGTAATCATTAATAAGTAAGGAACTTCCAAAACTAAATCTAGAATTAGAATGTACAGGTAGAAATCATAATATGTATTTATAATTGGTTAGCGTTAGTTAATAGATTTTTGATTTTTGTAGGCAGATATGACAATTTTATTTTATGTACTTGTAACTTATTCTCTTGTATAATTTTTTGTAATTTTCTCATTGCTCTAGCTTGAAAAATGTAATATAGTGCTAAGGTTTAGGTGTAAGAAAACTCCTGTAGTTTTAACCTAAATCAAATAAAATTGATTCATTCATTCTCTCTCTCTCTCTCTCTCTCTCTCTCTCTCTCTCTCTCTCGGTTAAGGTTAAGTGTAAGAATGGTCTCAATGGCCAAGACTTCGCCTCTTTGTGTAATTCATCTCTCAGATCCAGGCTCTATTTTTGTTATGTTTTTTATTTTTTAAACAATCGCATCCATAATTTGTAATTTACCTTAAAATAGTTAATATAGTTGTATTTATAATCTTTTCTACTCAAACTATTCAACCATTATATTTACTTTTCAAAAGCAACTGTACTTAACTTCAACTAGGGGATCTGAGAGTTGCTAATATTAATAATACTTCTATCATTCATCCATATACATTGTAAATTTACACAAATAAAGTCATCTGAATCTCTCTCTCTCTCTCTCTCTCTCTCTCTCTTTCTCTGATTCTCCTTCGCATGCTTTAGCCATTGCTTTGGTAACAACCTATTGCCATTGCAAAGAGGATTATTAATCTTATTGACACAAGGTCATTTTAAATGAGTAAACAATTGTAGAACAAACAGTTTTTTAAAAATATTAATTGTAGATATTTAGGTCCTGGGCATGAGGTCTGAGAATGGTAAAATCGTCTGCTACTAGATACAGCGCTATCAGCCTAAAGGGGCCCACACACTAGCGAGTCTGGCTCGGCGAGTAAGACCCGGAAGAAAATCACCACTAACGTGTTGTGAACTTCCCGAGTCCGGCTCGGCTACTTTTCAAGGTCGGCTGGAGTGCGCCCATGTTAATTCTGATCCATATAGCTCTTCTAATCTCAAAATCTTCAAATTACAATCAAAATCTCATTTGGAAGGTCATTTTATGCTCTAGAGAGAGTATTGGTTTTGCTAAAATTTCATAATTCTTGAAATTTGATTATTATTATTATTATTATTAAGAAATGTTTTATTTCTTCTAATTTTTTTCTGACAAGAGAAAAAGATGTCAGAGCGGCGTTTATAGGCACGATTTATGTTTTTTATAACAATTATTTTCCCACCTCTAAGTATCTTTCTTATAGATCTATAACATAATTATAGATATAGGTCTATAATTAGGGAAGTGATAGCCGCGAGGCGTAGCAGGTATCTGTTCAATCAGATAGAGATAAGCTGCGTTCTCGTAGGTCCTGTTTGTAACGTTGACCGATTAGATTGGCCAGCAAAAAAGAGACTGTTCTCTGCTGTAAAATCACTTCCCGGTGGTTCGGAACCCACCTAAAACTTTAGGTCCAACTCATCAATCACCATCATCCAACTCATTACCCACGCACAGGTCTCAGACCTATGTGGGCTTCATCCTCAGAAGAAGAAGAACATCTACAATTAAATATGCAAAAGTGTAATAGGGGGCCTATTACATAGAATTCAAAAGGTCAGATGAAATATAGGATTAATTTCATCTACTTTTTACTCAATTTCTATTTTTTAATTATTTCCATTTTTTTTTCATTTGTATCGAAGTAATTAATTGTTATATTGCAATTTATTAAATACTGTTATATTTATAATAATAATAATAAGCGTATGGCTTTTAATGGTGGGGAGACCCTTTTAATGATAATGTTATAATAATAAATATAAAATGGGCATTGGACTTACATGCAAAGGGATGTATTATTATTATTATTATTATTATCATTATTATTCAATAATTATTTATTTATTTTATACACAATTTATCTGTTAGCAGCTATTATTATTGAAATTATTTTTTAGAATTTTGTTTTTATGTTACTGAAGGTATTTTTTGTTGAAAAAACAACATTGGAATATTTATTTGTATTGTATTAAAAATAAGCTCTGCACTGCAATATTATCATTTTTATTTTTTCTTGAATATTCAAATTTTAATATAAGGTTTCTTTCTTATTTTTCTGTTTATACATTAGTTTAACTTGGTACGTATTTTATTCATAGTAATAGTAAATATGCAAACTTAAATAGATAACTCAATTAACTTATTTTTATGTCTTGTGAACAGTGCAAATACTTGTTTTCTGACGATCTGTTATGTTATAATGAGGTGCCGAGCCTGGCTCGACTCGGAAGACGTCCACTAACTAGCGAGTCCCAGCCGAGCCCAGCCGCGCTTGTAGTCCTGCGCGAGTCTGGCTGGGCTCGGGAGAAAACAGCCCACTAACTAGTGATTTTCTCCTGAGCCCGGCTGGCCGAGTCTTACTCGCGAGTGTGTGGGCCCCTTAAGACTCAGGAAAGGCATCCGGCCGTAAAAACTTGGCTTATTCCAAATGGGACTCCCTACCGACCCCACTTGATTAGATTAGATTAGATTATTTACTTTATTCATGTAGATTACAAAATGCACAGTCTTAAGGGGCCCACACACTAGCGAGTTTGGCTCGCGAGTAAGACTCGGCCAGCCGGGCTCGGGAGAAAATCACTAGTTAGTGGGCTGTTTTCTCCCGAGCCGAGCCAGACTCGCGCAGGGCTACAAGCGCGGCTGGGCTCGGCTGGGACTCGCTAGTTAGTGGACGTTTTCCGAGCCGAGCCAGGCTCGGCACATCATTATAACATAGCAGAAAGCAAGTATTTGCACTGTTCACAAGACGTAAAAATAAGTTAATTGAGTTATCTATTTAAGTTTGTATATTTACTATTACTATGAAAATACTATGACTGAAATAGGTACAGTGTTAAACTAATGTATAAACAGAAAAATAAGAAAGAAACCTTATATTAAAATTTGAATATTCAAGAAAAAATAAAAATGATAATATTGCAGTGCAGAGCTTATTTTTAATACAATACAAATAAATATTCCAATGTTGTTTTTTCAACAAAAAATACCTTCAGTAACAAAAAAAATTTTTTTTAAATAATTTCAATAATAATAGCTGCTAACAGATAAATTGTGTATAAAATAAATAAATAATTATTGAATAATAATGATAATAATAATAATAATAATAATACATCCCTTTGCATGTAAGTCCAATGCCCATTTTATATTTATTATTATAACATTATCATTATAAATATAACAGTATTTAATAAATTGCAATATAACAATTAATTACTTCGATACAAATGAAAAAAAAATGGAAATAATTAAAAAATAGAAATTGAGTAAAAAGTAGATGAAATTAATCCTATATTTCATCTGACCTTTTGTATTCTATGGAATAGGCCCCCTATTACACTTTTGCATATTTAATTGTAGATGTTCTTCTTCTTCTGAGGATGAAGCCCACATAGGTCTGAGACCTGTGCGTGGGTAATGAGTTGGATGATGGTGATTGATGAGTTGGACCTAAAGTTTTAGGTGGGTTCCGAACCACCGGGAAGTGATTTTACAGCAGAGAACAGTCTCTTTTTTGCTGGCCAATCTAATCGGTCACCGTTACAAACAGGACCTACGAGAACGCAGCTTATCTCTATCTGATTGAACAGATACCTGCTACGCCTCGCGGCTATCACTTTCCTAATTATAGATCTATATCTATAATTATGTTATAGATCTATAAGAAAGATACTTAGAGGTGGGAAAATAATTGTTATAAAAAACATAAATCGTGCCTATAAACGCTCTGACATCTTTTTCTCTTGTCAGAAAAAAATTAGAAGAAATAAAACATTTCTTAATAATAATTATAATCAAATTTCAAGAATTATGAAATTTTAGCAAAACCAATACTCTCTCTAGAACATAAAATGACCTTCCAAATGAGATATTGATTATAATTTGAAGATTTTGAGATTAGATGAGCTATATGGATCAGAATTAACATGGGCGCACTCCAGCCGACCTTGAAAAGTAGCCGAGCCGGACTCGGGAAGTTCACAACACGTTAGTGGTGATTTTCTTCCGAGTCTTACTCGCCGAGCCAGACTCGCGAGTTTGGCTCGCGAGCCTTACTCGCTAGTGTGTGGGCCCCTTTAGATTCTAGATTATGATAGTTAAAAATATATAAGTACTGTAATTATTGTTCTATGAATTGATAATGATAATGTCATGATAATGTTCTATGAATTTTACAAATCGAAAGTAAAGAATTAATCAACGATATGAATATAAGATGCAATTTGATATCGATAATATGATTGTGATGTATCTACATGAAACGGCGTAGTTTGAAAGTATAAATGTCCATTCTTGGAAGAGGATATTCAAGAATATCATCAACACTTGACCGTAGGCTACAATAAACTGAAAACTGTATGAAAGTTAAAAACTAAAATAAGATGAACAAATTATTTTAAGGATATGAATGATTAGAACAAAGTGTTTAATAGAGTTAATTTAAAATAATGTATTAATTGTCATGCTTTACCATAAAATTCCACGTGAAGATCAGCGCTAGAATATTTTTTCAGTATTTAACTCTGTCAAAGATGAATGTATTGATGGTGATATTGTATAGCTGTAGTGTATCCTAATAATATTTTTTAAATTTTAAATAGGAGCACTAGAAGCAGTTGCCCTTCTTTGTAAACGAATTGGACCGAAATGGACGTTGACGTTTGTCATTGAAGAATCGTTGTTACCTATCTTGAATGAATGGAAGACGAAGAAAATAAATAGTGTAGAAGTTGTGAATGCCATTAGGATATTAGGTAATTTTATTTTTTTTTACATTAATATTAGTTGATGTAATTTTATAAATGGAAAATCGATGGCAATTATCAATTATTGCAATTTCTAAAGATTATTCAACTATTGAAATATTTTCAGTTCAATTATAAATTTGGAATTTAAGGAATTAAAGATATAAAAATTATAGATTGATCACAAGAACCTTAAGGCATCACTTAGGTTCCTTAAAAGTGCTGTTATTTTTGGTATTTCAATCATAACTTGACAAATTAGCAGTGATTGTTGAAACAGACCGGGTTCAAGTGCAATGTTTTTTTAGAAACAATGATTCTAAAGAAGTAGCTATGCTATTACTGAATTGGCCTGTTTTCAGCGATCTGTGGTCGTCAAAATACAAATTTCATTGAATATTCCTTCATTTATAATAGCTGGTCGTCTAGGAACAGCTTTCTATTAGTGACATTTTTAATTCAAAAATACTTGTTGAGGTTTTTCTACACTACAGTATTGCTCCCTGTTTCCTTGAAAACGTTTGTATATAATTTAATGAATAGTAATGAGATTCCAAGATGGTAAATCACCCCAGTTGAGTACTGCCTCGTCTTGTTTCCTCATTGGCTTTCTGCATTTCTAAAATAAGATATTTTTCGTCATACTCTCACCACTTTACCAAACATTGAATCGAGCAATATAAACATTTTCATGTCTGTTTACAGAAAGAACAGCTGATTTTCATTACTTCATCCTTTTTCAGTGCGGTAATGGATATTACCATATTCCAGCTGATTCAGAATTTGGAAAAACAGTTGATCTCAGAAGAATTTTTAGTATTTTACTGCTGTGATGGATTTTGAGGTTATGTTTGATGATGCTTGCTGTACATGCTCAAAGTTTATCTTTTTTTATATTCTAGACTAGTATGACGAAAAATATCGTAGGTACGTAACTCGTCCAGGAAGATGTTTACCATACTCGTATGATAATACCGCACTCGACTTCGTCTCATGCGTTAACTTATCATACTTGTAGCACTGTTTTCAGAGATATTGTAGAACTGTTCCATGATTGACTGGTAACTTGTATGGTAAACACCATTTCCTGCACTTGTAACGTAATATACTATTTCCAGTTCGAATGAAATTGGGATGTGTGAATCCCGAATTGCAATTATGTTTCCATTATGTATGTGAATTCCAAGTATGTTGCTCATGTATTAAAGCTAGTAAAAATTAGGCCAATTCCTGAATTCTCTCTTCATGATTTTTTTTTTCAATTATTCACCGCAGACTAAATTTATTTTTCAATGTGAGATATGTTTATTAATCAACATTTTTGCTTGAAAACGATTTAAATTACAGTTATGACTGCGTTTCCTATCTAATCTCATGCGTTGGTTTGTTTAAGGTTATATTCTCCGTCCGTTCTTGCAGGGAAATAATAACGCGAAACTGAATGATGTTATAAGAAACATTGGCAGCTTTTTAATGGATCCCAACGGTGAGTCATTGCTGCATCAATGCAGATTTTTTTATAAATTCAGTAAATTACTTTATATTTCCAGTGATTTGAAATATTTCTTCTCAAACGCAAGTCAAGAGCTCAGCATATGGATGGAGCTTAATTGAAATTCATTTTCATCTGAAGTTTTTGAGGTTACCCGTGTTTTGTTGCAGGACTTAAGGAGAGTGATAATTTGATAATCAATCGGTTGTAAATCGATCCTAAAATGTGTGTTAACATTTTACAAAATTATTCAAATTACAAATGGCAACAGTGCCATACAGTTCCATCACTCTGTCATTAAAGAAAAAATTGCCAGAGTCGATAACACCAAGAAGCTTGTCATCTGCCTACGTTGTATAATTTACTCTCTAATGGACACGCTCCGACACTGTTCTAATATTTATTATTCCTTCCAATGAGGCATTTATGTTCTGTGCAGTGGCGTACTGACATAGTTGGGGGCCTGGGGCGGCTATAGATGGGGGGGCCCACTATATATATATAGCAGCGTAGCAAAAATATTTTCATATGGGGGGGGGGGGGGTTATCGGAGACTTGGGGGGGCCCCGGGGAGTCTGGAGGGTATGGTATAACTCCCAAGGCAAAAGGGGTCCGGGGGGCCTCCCCTGGAAAAATGTTGATAAATAGTCCCTCTAAAATCGTATTCCAAGGAATTCTAGACTGATGTATAGAAAAGTTTAATCCATTCATTTTAGTCCAGATTATGGGGAAATTTTGGAATTTTTGATATTATGAGCTTGATTTAAGGCTTAAAACAATAATTTTATACGAGTATTTATCAAAATGAAGTTTATAAATTGGGTAAAGTGAAAGCTTAAATTCAATAGATCATTGCTTTTATGAATCGTTTGCCCCTAAGAACTTGAATCCACTTTTCGTATATTGTTAGTTCATTAATTAGCTCTGAACAAATTTTTATTTATAAAATTTAAAATAAATACTACTTTTATAAAGCCAATTTAACAAGTTAAGTGGTTTCTAATTATGATTATAGTCAGGGCCACCCAGAGACATTTTAGTGGCCCGGGGCAGAGTTGTGGCTGGAGGCTCCCTCTTACACCTTCACCCTAAGCACCAAATGACTCGATTTCCCAACTAGCATTAAGTCTTCCAACTACGCCTAGTTACCTACTGTACTCAAAAGAATCTGTGTAGCTAATTTGGATTGTTTTTTCAATTTAAATATGAAATTCGAGTGTAGGCCAAATGAAAACAATTCCATAAAAAGCTGTGGAAGCTAGGGAAAAGGGCAATGAGTGGCACCAGAGAGAGAAATAAACTTATTTTCTTTTTTTGTGTAATCTCTTGAATTCGCATCGAACTAATACTGGAATGTGTAAAATGTGTAAAAATATAAAACTTATTATGACTTTAAATGGAACTTGATTCAACTTGCAAAGAGAGAATGAATTAATAACACATCCAATTCCAAATATATGGATGGTTGAATAATAACACAGATATTGTCAATTTCTACTAGTTTTTATTACGCAAAACCAGGTTTCAATGCTCATGGCATCATCATCAATTGCATGTTGAGTTAAAACTAAACTAAAACTAAAATAATCAAATATTCTTAGAATTAACAAATTACATAAATGTTATTAGTTAATTTTATATTTAGTATTTTTTACATTAGAAATAACCTATTATTTTAGAAAACAGTTTAATAGTTTTATTTTGAAAGTGGCTAACCTGCAATACATTCCCCCACTAACCTAAAACCTCTGTTACCAAATTTTAGTTTCAACTCAACATGCAACTGATGATGATGCCATGAGCATTGAAACCTGGTTTTGCGTAATAAAAACTAGTAGAAATTTACAATATCTGTGTTATTATTCAATCATGGAATAGTTCTACAATATCTCTGAAAACAGTGTTAAATTCATATGGATGGTTACGGAGCCCCAAAACATTGGTGATTTTGAGGGTTCCCCACAGGAGAAGAAAATTGTTTTCCAGGTCTTGAAAGTGCAACTCTAACCTGTTTTTATTGGTTATCAACCTCTTCCCTCATATTATTTTTTGTTAATTTATTAATGGCGTGTAACATTTCACGATCACAATAAACTCTATGGGGTATCAGATCTAGAACAGAGATGCGCATTTCCCGTCTGCAAAAACATTAGACCTTTTCTCCTTTCAAGCCTACAACTGTTTCAATTTCATTCAAGTGATCCGGGGCACCATCAAACCCGTGTTTGGGGGCTCCGAAAATAATGGGACCTACCAGCATCGTGGGGCCTTTGATGGCCCAAAGCCGAGGCAATTAGGAGAGCCTTGTTTATAAACGTTGAAATTTGAAATATTATAGTTGAATCTCTACTTCATATGACTATACTGGCAATAAAAATGGGCCCGAAGGTCTCGCGGCGCAAGAGGCCTCTAGGGTCTGTTACGCTTCTAAGAGACCTAAACTAGAGAAAAAAGGGGACCTGGAGGCCCCCAGCTGGACAATTTGGGCCCCCTTATTTTAATTTTGTTTTGTCACTGGCTTACATTTGTGAATTAATTTGGGCCCTTGACGTTGAGGCCCAAGAAAACTTGCCTTGCTCGCCCCATCCCCTCTGTATCCTTAATTAATTTTTTTTTTCAGTTAATCAAAGTATTAAAAAAGTATAGTATTCTTCTATCACAATAAAAAAATAGTAGTCTGACATATAATATGGAGGTCTTCGGTCTCATGGGGCCTGATAAGTTATTTTAATTTTATTTTTTAAATACATTTGTATTTTCTGGGTGCCTATGCTGGTGCGGGGTCTGGGGCGGAAAGCCCCCGCCCCCCCTTCGGTACACCACTGTGTCATCCTTATTAAGTTTTGTATTATTATTTTAATTTTCATTTGTTCTGTTTTTATAATTTTTTTAATGTTTTTAAACCGGCAAAACTTTATAACAATTTTACATAGTGCAAAATCATAAAGCTTTACAATCAGTAGTGTTTCTGGTAAGCGATTTTAAAGTACTTAGAACAGTTTAATGTGATTGAACCAGTGGAACCCTATTTAACTAACCCCCAATATAGCCAATAATAATGATAACTGTACACAGTATGGCTTCATCTAAATTTTGAAGCCCGTAAATAAAGATTACATCCTTGGAAATGAAATGCTTTCTGATGCCGTGTTTCTGATTTTGAAAGAGGCACACTTTATTTTTCTCGCCATCAAAGTGTTCTATTTTTTCAGTTATTTTTTCTTAATCAACCCAACTACCTCAAATCACGGAATAGCTATGAGATACAACACTTTAATCTCAAATCACAATCTATTCTGTTTATTTTTTCAATCTTTAGCCTTTATCAAAATGTCTATTTTTTATTTTTTAAATATAATAATTACATCCTTTGATCCTGAATACCAAAATGAAACATACTTAACTATGTAACTATAAGCAATTTTCGAATTCATTAAAATTTATAAATAATTTATAATAACTCTTTTTTTTCCCCCCAACTCATTATTAGCATTTCTTTCGCAGTTGATCTAATTATTTACTGAAGGTGTATCTCCTAACCGGCTACTATATTACTTATTCCCAAATTAATTGGGAATTAATACATTCTCGTAGGTCCTGTTTGTAACGGTGATCGATTAGATTAACCAGCAAAAAAGACACTGTTCTCTGCTGAAAATCACTTCCCGGTGGTTCGGAACCCACCTAAAACTGTAGGTCCAACTCATAAATCACCATCATCCAACTCATTACCCACGCACAGGTCTCAGACCTATGTGGGCTTCATCCTCAAAAAAAAAAATATATATATATTATTACCATACATGTAGTACATTTAAGTTTCATCATAAAGTTTATTTTATTTTAGATGTAACTTAGTTGTAAATTTAAGTACATATATTTTTCTAGTGAGCATACGGTTAATAACGTTTGAAATTCTGATTAAAATAACTTGATTCTATTGTTGCAGCGGATGAAAGAATTCAGGCAGTAGCTGCTGAGAGCTTATGTAGATTGAGTAAAGGAAACATGCAGCTTTGCATAGAATTGCTTGTTAACTGGAAGCCGCACAATGGAATGGTGCCCGTGCAGTTGATCAAACAAATGAGGGCTTTCATTGCAAGACGAAAACCTGTCTGCTGGCTGAAAGTGATGGCGCGAACCAATTTAATACAACATCAAGGTAAACCAGTCAAACATATTTTCCCTAATCTTGGTATTCTGTAATGAACAATTTTATGTTTTATACTATGGTTCTACAGAAAAACTGTGATATTCAAGTTTTTACGTCCTACAATGACAATGTTGACAATTTTGAAGTACAGTAGTTGACAATGATTGGTTCTCTGATTTTCCTCGTATGTTAATCGCAATGTAATTAATATTGTCGACCTTAGACATATTCCAATATTTCTTGGTTATCTTCTTTTCCACTTAAGTATTTTCCTTTAATTATGTAGTGATCTTTTCTTAAACTCATTGAATGATCTTATTCGTATAATTATTATTAACAATTATTTTCACTTTGTATCTGAAATTGTAACTTGTAGTAAGGTTTAGTTAAGCAGTCCATATACGGGGTCGACTCCAAACTTGTTAAACGCTCCGTAATGAATTTCGAATTCTCAATTTAACTATATCAAATGCACTAGAAATTCTCTATCAATAGAGATTTTCGCATTTCTATTTGTTATTGCTGTCAAAGAGTAACTATTGTTGTATATGTATACTGTTGTAAAGAGTGGCGACCAAATGATCACATTTGAAAGACGACTGGCTTGTGAATGGATGTTGGGGGAAGACCGTTCAAGGTCAGACTCTGTAGCCCGTATTGGGAAGTTTAGTTGCCATAGCCCGCTGGAGTGTTCAAATCAGATCATTCGCCGTGGAGGCATTTTTTTGTAATAATAATTCTTTTGCGGTCCCACGTCAAGCTTTCTGGACACATTTTAACCTCGTTCCTTGTGAACAACCATTCAATTTCCAAGTGGGTTGAACATTTTTGTCAACACGGTAATGCTGTTCCAAAGAACATTTCAACTCGTGTCCCAACTGTGGTGACACCTGAGAATGTGGATTGTGTCCGAGTGTCTATGGAAGAAAGCCCACGTCGTTCAACGAGAAAACGTGCCGAAGCACTTGAAAAGCACTCGCCTGGACCTCATCACCCGTGATTAATTCTTGTGGCGGTATTTGATGTTAAAAGTGTATGTAGACAAACACACTATTTCACAATTAAAATCAGCCGTACTATGTGAAATTGGTGCAATACCGGTTGAAATGCTGGGCTATGTGATGAGAAACTTTAAGGATCGTTTACAGGAATGATTAACCGCAGAAGGACAGCTTTTATCAGAAATTATTTTCAAGAATATTTCTTGTGCATTACAATAAAACTTCCGTTCTTCGTCTACAAATTGCCTCTAAAATTAAAGGGAAGACGTTCATTTCAAATGTGGTCATTTGGCCTCCGCCACCCTATATAAGAGTTGAATTGAGAAGTTGAAATTCATTATCATATGCATTTATTCATTACTGTTGATTATTGTAATATCCTTGGATTTTTCCCTTTCCCTAACTAATATAGTTTCGTGAGGTGAATTGAGAAATATTTTTGTTGTCATAATTATGATATTGACTAACAATGAAGTATAAAGTGACATATTTTATTTTTTCAGGTAATAACAGCCCAAGAGGCAAGGATTAAGTTACAAAGCTGCCGATATTCATTACGCCCGCAGTCGTCTTCGTTAAGTTATTCAAAGTTACAACTTTCAATTCTTCCTTTTTTTCTATTTATTTGTATAGCTGATTATTAAAAAAAGATCATTTATTTATTTCAATGTAGAAATGAGTTCTATAAACGGACACGTTGGTGTGAGTGTTGAATGTTATAACAGTTATATCATGTATTTTTTTCACATACAGTGTATGCTTTTGAATGATCCAAATTGATGCGGGTTTGGAATAATTTCATTAATAAATTTTCTAACTGTGATAAATAAAAAAATGGAAGAAAATGATTAGCCTCAAAGGTTACTATTGTATAAAATGATAGTGATGGGACATCTTGTCTTACTCGAATACTAGCCCATGTAACATATTGCACGAAATATTATTTCTTTTCAAAATATATTAGGCGGCCTTCACACTTATGTGATATAATAGAATATGATACACAGAACCAGCTGAACGAATCATCGTTGTGTATCATTGTGTGCTGTTGCGGGATGACGATACGATCAGCTGATTCTGTGTATCGTCCTCTATCATGTCTAGGCTGGGCTAGGGAAGTGATAGCCAGAGGCGTAATCTGTTCAATCAGATTAGATAAGCAACGCTCTCCTGGGCTCTCTGTAAGGGTGACCGGTTGTATTTACCAGCAAAAAAGACTGTTCTCTGCTGTAAAATCACCTCCCGGTGGTTCGGAACCCATCTAAAATTGTAGGTCCACCATGTTTCCAATAACATGGCTCAAGCGGCGAGGTGGAACTACCCCGTAAGGGTCTCCCCACCAATAAAGGCCATACACATTTGCTATAGGCATACGCATGTACGTGTATCGCTTAGGTGATAATGCCGCTTAAGACCTGTTAGTTTAGAATTTATTATTTATAATGTCTACCCGCAATCTTGCTTTTTAATATAAGTACTACCAGATCGAGGTTATTATACTAGAAGATTGGCCAACGCTCATAATAGCCGTGGCCTACTTTGTCCCGTGGGTTACGTAATAGCCCAGCAGACATGTTTTTCCGTTATACAATGACGTCACTTGTGCCCCACTATGTACATTCTATACCTACTGTATATAGGGTCTACATATAGATATATATCAATAGCTCAGAGAGGACAGCTCTATGCTGAATGATTTCGAATTTCCATCTCATAAATATTGTAATTTGATAACTTATGCTATTTATCAAGGTAACTAGCGGTACACCTGTGCATTACAACGGGTTTTTAGTTGTAATAGCGGTGAATTCCCAAGAGCCTAGCACAAACTGCATTATCTTAGCTTTCTTAAAATGTTATTTTTTGTTTGGATAAATTGCAAATAGAAAATTTCGTTTTTCCACCAAAGAAATAATGGATGAAACATAAGCTGAACTTTGATTCTCCAGTCATGTTTCCTACATGACTGCAATGCTCCGACTACATGGTACATCTGCAGGCAATGCAAATAACGCCTCTAAGGGGCCTGCCAAATGATTAAAAACTGTTGGCTTCTATCAGCTGTTCCTTTAAGCATAAATTTCTCCTTTTTGAGTCCTTCAGTGATTACTTTTAAACTCCCAAACTTCACTGAAACCATCTCGGGACTATTCTACATTGTGCCTGAAAATTTCATAAAAATCGATTCAGCGGTTTCGGAGTTTACTGGGAACATACATAAATACATACACACATCACATTTTAATAAAAAATACCGTAGATTAGTAGAAATGTCATGATCCATAGGAGACATCCAAGCTTCTTGAAAAGCATATATATTTTGGAAAAAAATAACATAAAAATAAAAAGAAATTGGCATATCAGTTCGCTCATTTTTATGTTTGTAAATTGCAAACTACCGCTTAAACCCTATAAAAAAAGCGGTGTTTGACAGTAGTCAGTCTGTGGATCTCCTGATAACAAGTTCATGTGAAACACTTCCTTTCATGGCAGTACTGCATAGTGCTACAGGTAGCCTATATACCAACACAATGCAATTGTTGTAAGTCATCATCATCAGTTATAATAATTGTGTTCAGTTTAAGTTATTGAACAGTTTATCAGACAATTCTTATTGAGTTATTAAACTATTGGACACATTGAATTATTGATTGGCTTATTGACAGTTATTAACTAGTTTTGACAATAATTCATATTGTTGTAGAAATATTCATTGTTAGTTGAAAGTTATTTTACTGCTTGTTTCTTTTGATGATTTTCTTATGTGATAAATACATATTAGTGCCTGCTGTGGGATAATAGTGTAAATGAAGTTTGAGTGTTACTTTCCAGTGTTGCCAGCACTATTTTGGTGTCAGAAGTTGGGGATTTTTTTAGTTTTATTAAAAATAGCTGGCAAAATAGCATTGTGTGATTTGAAAGTGGCCGATCTCAAACGTGGGCTAGAAGACCATGATTTGGAAACATCTTGAAAACATTTGATCTCTACAAGACCGGCTTTGTGAGGCATCTTTGAGAAGGCCCAGCTACTTTGAGACTGCTGACATGAAATTAATTACGTCCATGGAGCAGAACTTTTCACATCCATGAAGGGTGAACTACAAGGAAATATTCGGTATATGCAGGAGAATATTAAATCCATGGAGGGCACACTACAAATAAATATTAGGGACATGCTGGAGAATATGACATTCATGAAGGATGAACTATAGGTAAATATTCCGGGTATTCAGCAAAATGTGGTGTCCATAGAGAGCAAATTACGAGAAAATATTACTTCATTACATGAAGAATTCAACAAGGTGAAGAAAACACTACTTCATTACTTGAAAGCCATGTAAGATCGATTGCAGGAAGACTTGAAAACTTCGGTATTGCAAATCGACTTGAAAAGCTGGAGTGAGGAGCTGAAACTGCCAGAATATTTTAGTGTTAGAACCCATACAATTATTATTATTGTTTTCAATTTTGATTTAAAATAATTAGCTCACACTTAATCCTATTTGAATGATTTGCAAAATTCAATACATCAATGAAGAGGGACAATGTCAAAGTGGGCTGCCATCAAGGCTGGCTGATGACAAGCTGGGCAGCCGTCACCATGGGCTGAATTCCCAAGTGTGTCAGGTTGGCGGTGCATGCAACAACAAACTGGCACTTATTTGATTTTGTCAGCCGGGGCCAAAGCTGCACGCCGTCACGGTGGGCTACTTTTAGACAATGCCCAAATCCTGATGCAATTTGATTTGTACATAGGTGTTTTACATACAAATACATGTTGAGATCATGAAGACAAGTACTTAAACTCCATATTTGCTGAATTAAACACAAAAAATTGAAATCACGTAGCCTAAGATGTAAATCCTTATGAAATCTCAAGTAGCCTTTACTAACTGTAGGTATATGACAAATGTCATCAATAATAATCCCCAGGGTGGGGGAACCTTGGGGGCTATTATTGATAAATTATGGGCTACAATTATCAATAAAAATAATACACTTAAAAAAAATGTCAATACAATATGATATGAAATAACATATTAATTTTATAGTGTTTGATTATATATGAGTGAGTATTAGACTGTGTCAAGGTATTTCCAATAATCAATGGTAGACTCCTATTCTTAAGAGTGCCAGGTTGTCGTGTGTATGCAGCGTCAACCAGGCACTATTTTATTTTGTCACCCAGCGCCAAACTTGCACAATCGTCGCCGTCACAGTGGGCTGCATTCCAAAGTGTGCCAGGTTGGCGATGCATGCAACGTCACCGTGGGCTGGAATACCAGCCGGGCTTGTCGCCAGCCCAGTTTGGCGCGGTCCCAATGAAGAGCTCTACATCGAAAAAAGTCAGTCTGTTTTGTAGAAATTTGCTGGTAGAAAGTTGATCTATCTCCTTTTTTAACCGACTTCCAAAAAGAACAAGGTTCTATATTTGACCTGTTTTTAACTGACTTCCAAAAAGAACAAGGTTCTATATTCGACCTGTTTTTTTTTCATGTTTGTACATCAATCATTTGAACAATATTGAACCGATTTCAATTAATTTTTTTAAATGAAAGAGCATCGCTCAGCGGTGGTCCCATCCAAGTTTCGCAAGGATCGGCCCAATACTTAGCCCAATATCAAACAATCTTGTTTGAAAAGGATAGTTCCACACAACTGCCAATTGGATCACCAGTGTTGTTTACCAGGCTGATCATTGTATCATATGGAGCGCTTCACATCTAGACGATTTTTGAAATCATATGAAGCAATGCAATTATGCAATTATTTGGGTAAACGACTTTGGTTACCAAAAAGCTGGTTCAGTGTGAAACAAGCCTGTAATGTCCTGTTTTGACCAATCACATGAAATTAATTTGAATTGAGAATAAGAAGAATATTCATATGAAAATTGTAAATAATTTACTTAATGTTATGTAGTCATCGGAATAAGGTTATTTAGTTTCAATCATGAGTTGGAGTGAAAACGTTTTTGAAATCATTAATTTCAAAAACATAATTGAACAATATTCTTCAAAGTTATTAACTTTTCGCCAAACTCGCCACAAGAATTTGGAAAAACAGCTGATCTCAGAAGTATGTTTAGTTTCACTGCTGTGATGGATTAAGAATATTTATTCACCATTAAATACATGTTTCTACAATAGGCTATTTTGAGGTTATGTTTGATGATGCTTGTTGTACTAGCTCAAAGTTTATGTTTTTATGTTAAAAAAATATATATGACTAATATCATGAAAAAAATTGTATGTAACTTGTCCGGGAAGATGTTTACCATACTCATATGATAATACCGCACTCAACTTCGACTCTTGCATTAACTTATCATACTTTTAGTAAACACCATTTTCCCCACTTGTAATGTAATATAGGCCTACTATTTCAGTGTAGGTATATTCTGAAAGGGACTAAATCAAAATGAATCAAAAGCAATTTCACTTAGAAGCCTTTCCCTATTATAATTTTCTTAAATAGGCCTACAATATTCCACATTAAATAAAGCATTGTAGAATTTTCCTTAGTTTATCTTTTCTTCTAGGTGGATTTATAGTTACTCAAGTTTGGATGTTATAAGTTAATTATTGGCTTGTGTAACCCTGATATTCTTAATATCAACAATTTGTCTTAATGATTACTCTGGGGTCGTAACTCATAGACAACAAAATACTTCTAATTTTATAGTTTGTTTATTTATAATATTATATATTATAATATTACAACACATTAAAGAACATATCAAATTTAACTCGCTTGGCTTGCTATTTTAAGACGTGTATATAATTATGAGTTGGAACTTATATTTAAAAACTAACCTGATATTCTTGCCTCTCCTTTCCTTGATCTCCAGGAGTCTATGGCCACTTCAAACACTTATAACAACTCTCAGAACCCAACCGAACATGCCCTTGTCGCCCAGTAGAATTGCTGGCTAACACGCCAAAATTTCGATCCCCCAATAAGTTTTAAACTGCCCGGACTGTAACAGACTTATTGAGTTTTCAAAGATCTTGGTTTTGCAAGCCTAACACTCCACTGGTCGAAAGAAGCGTTCTCCTGGCTTCTCGAGTTGAACTCCTCGATCATGAATTTTGGTTCTCTATTTAAGTGGTCCATACACTCCTTTCAATGCCAGAAAAGAGGCCTAATATTCACAAGATTGGATAGTGACACGTTCTTACATACCTTTAATATTTACTAATACATTCAAACAATTCGCATGAACGTGCCACTATCAGACTTGTCGATCTCATGAACGTCATCATTGATCATTGTTTAATAACACACTTCGCCTTGAAAGCCTGAAGTGAAACACCTCGGCTCTCGTTTCTATAATAAATTTAATTTTTAATGAAAATGTCATTTATGACAATTGCTAATTTTATAAATATTTCATAATGTAGGCCTCTGAAAATGGATGTCAAAGATTTGAAAGTGCTCGGCCTACAGAGTTAGTAAATTTTATTTATTCTTAATGAATATTTGACATTATTCACATAACGTTGTTATGTAATATTATTCGTTAAATTCACATAAAAAGTTAATAAAATATTTGGCGCCGACTCCAAAAGATTCCTTGTATGAAATTGAAAATTTTCTCAGTTTAAAGTAACTTAAATATGAGAATTTGGAAAAACAGCTGATCTCAGAAGTATGTTTAGTTTCACTGCTGTGATGGATTAAGAATATTATTTATTCACCATTAAATACATGTTTGTACAATAGGCTATTTTGAGGTTATGTTTGATGATGCTTGTTGTACTAGCTCAAAGTTTATGTTTTTTAAGTTAAAAAAATATATATGACTAATATCACGAAAAATATAGTATGTAACTAGTCTGCATGGGAAGATGTTTACCATACTCGTATGATAATACTGCACTCGACTTCGACTCCTGCATTAACTTATCATACTTTCAGTAAACACCATTTTCCGCACTTGTAACGTAATATAGGCCTACTATTTCAGTGTAGGTATATTCTGAAAGGGACTACATCAAAATGAATCAAAAGCCATTTCACTTAGAAGCCTTTCCCTATTATAATATTCTTAAATAGGCCTACAATATTCCACATTAAATAAAGCATTGTAGAATTTTCCTTAGTTTATCTTTTCTTATAGGTGGTTTTTGAGTTACTCAAGTTTGGATGTTATAAGTTAATTATTGGCTTGCTAATTTGATAAATATTTCATAATGTAGGCCACTGAAAACGGATCTCAAAGATTCGAAAGCGCTCGGCCTTACAGACTTACAGAGTAAGTAAATTTTATTTATTCTTAATGAATATTTGACTGCAAGTCGTTAAATTCACATAAAAAGTTAATAAAATATTTGGCGCCGACTCCAAAAGATTCCTTGTATGAAATTGAAAATTTTCTCAGTTCAAAGTAACTTAAATACTTTATTTTAAACGTTTTAGTACCTGAGTATTTAATTTTTGAGTATCATTTCGTTGAAGTCGGCTTTTTTTTGTTTTATTGTAAAATACTGTTACAGACGAAGTGACTAAAGGTCAATTCACACACCTCAGTTCCGAGCTATCCATCTCCTCACAATCATAAAAAATATATTCTTATCTCAGTTTCCGGTTACGCTGTCTACACTCGTCAGGTGACTGGTTGTTACCGTAAAGCCGCGTCTCCACAAACTGAACATGTCTGCCGAACATTGTTGGCGAATACAAAAAATGGTCAAACTTTAAACATATGGGTCACCAAACATGCTCGTGAGTTCAATTGAAATGTTCGGTCTGTGAGCGAACATTGACGACCAACACGAGCCTCTGGTGCACCGGTTGAAGCTACCGGTGCACCGAAAATGCTCCCAGAACGTACCCAGTGTTCGAGAAGGCGTCCACACCATACCAACTCCAAAAAATGTTCGGTGACATCAGCTGATTCCAGCGAACACTGTTCGCCGAGCATGTTCGGTTGGTGGAGACGCGGCTTAACGGTACTGTGACTGTGAATCGCCGTAACTGATGGGTGTGAATCGACCTTTATAAAATGAAGCGTATTAGCTGTGGCAGCGAGTTGCCGGGAGTGGCTCAGAGTTACTCGCAAGCGGAACAGATTTTTTACTGGCGGCAACTGATTAAGAAATCTTGGTTGCCCGATAACAAGCACTCATTCAACACAATGTGTTTGGTGTGGCGTTGCTCGAAGAAACTAACTCATACTCATAGGCGATCAGAAGTTGGCCGAAAGATCGATCGTCGCGAACTCTTAGCGGCATAAATCGGCAGCAGTGTAGTGAGTTAGTTGCATTGTTTATAATGGCTAACATTGGGAAAATTATCATCAAAGAGGATTTAAAGAAGTCAATTGCGATTTTTTAAGGAAATCTTATCTAGAAAAAGGGAAGAACCTTGTAGAGAGTAATCATGTTTTTGATGTGGAGGAGTGCAAAGGTATTATACATGGAAAGGTGATGAGACAAACTAGCATCAATGCTGTTTTACAATCTTTTTGTCAAAAAATGTCCACTCTGTTCATCAAGTGTCAACTGCCTAAATCAGCCTCTGCTTACAATAAATTAATATTTTGCAACAATAACAAAAACATAACCACAAAGCTGTTATTAGGATTGATTTCTTTTTTACAAATATCAAACACACAAGTGTATAGAGAACATCTAATTTTCATCAATCTTCCACACATAAAATAATTTGTAAATATAATATAACTCACTTAGTCCTTCGAACATTAGAGATCAATTTCTCCCATCTATCCTTTTCGTAAGGTCGACCAGGAAATTAATAAAATAAAACACTTTTTCCTTATGTATTCTCCTAGGTATTACTGCACCCATATACACAACACAATACGGATCTTGGGCATTTTTGTATGTTTGTCTAAAGAAATATTTTTTTGAAAAAACGTATTTGAAGTGAGACAATTTAGCACACGAATTAATGGTGATAGGATTTTGACTCACTAAGTTAGAGCAAGATCCTCCGCTCGGAGCGCTGTCGGTCGATCTCCAGATCGCGTATAGTAGATTTCAAATTTCGCGGGTGATGTAGACGCCAAAAAGAGCAAATAATTTTGATTAATATTTCACTATAATTTTTAGAATTAGAAGATGGGAATTTTGGTTTTGGTGTGCCAATACCACTCCAGATTGCTCCTAGTATATTGATACGGTACTCAATGTTGTGCTGGAGACCGCAGTACCTGTAGTGGGAATGGCACATAATATCTGTTATATGCTCTTGTTGTACTGTTATGCTATATATTGTCATAAAAATTAATATTTTTTTTTTCAGTTTGAGAAAGAAAAAATGTAAGTAATCTCATAAAAATAAATTATATTACATTTTTTTCAAGTGGGCGTTTCCATGTTCTATGTTGGTGGACTTGATGGCGTGGAGCAAGTTGTTGCAGTTGTCGGGTTGTCTCTTGGTTGCTTGCGTTTGCTTTGCCTGTTCTGTGCTTGTAGTGGTTTGTCTTTTCAAGTTGAGCTTTTAGGACTGCAATCAATGACAGTGTTTAATTTATAAACGTAAGCTTCATTTTGAATTGCTAATGAACTAAACAGCTTAGTGATGTCGGAAATAAGATACACTAGAAATCTGTTTTTGAGATGTATGAATATTATTTATCTATTCGCGTTTATATCGTTGTACGTGCAAATTCCCGGTGAGTGATATTCCACAAATATTTATTTTATTTATATTTAGTTTCAAAATATTACTTAAGAATTCCAATTTAAATGTGAGCTGTAGCAAGTATCTGTTCTGTCATATAGAGATAATCTTCGGTCTCTTGAGCCCTAAGAGTCTAAGACTGTACTCTGCTGTAAAATCACTTCCCGATGTTTCGGAACCCACCTAAAACTGTAGGTTCAACTCATCAATTGCCATCATCCGACTCATTACCCATGCACAGGTCTCAGACCTATGTGGGCTTCAACAACAAAAAAGTGGCTTGAAAAGAATGTAGGGCCTATTATTGTTTTTAAGGCCGTGGTCAGACTGCATGCGTACTCCGACGAGTAAATGGACGTGCGTGCTCGCATCTGGACGTCAGAGTAAAACAAACATTGATAAACCGGTTTGATTGGTCACAGTAGAGAAGAGTTGGTCGTACGAGGTCTTGCGCACACGTACGAGTCAATTCTGGAAGCAAGTTTGTTTGATTTTCTTTGCGTGGTCGTCACTGTCGTCAGTGTGAAAATGAAAGTTGAGGAGTTGATTACGCTTGTGTTTAGCCAAAATCCATTGTGGGACCAATCCACAAAGGATTATCAAATAGAGATCTCAATGTGACTGCCAATTTTTTCCACAGGCTTGATACAAGTCCAAAAATTGCTTTGTTTTTCAATTGTTGTGCTGATTCTGTTTAAAATATAATAAAACGTTTCTAGTGACATCCGAAAATTATTTTTTCGTAGATCAGAAAAAAGTAGCTTGAATTCTCCTTGCGTCTCTCTTGTTAAATTAATATCATTCACCCAGCTTTCTTTTTCTTCATTAACAAACAAAATGCGCAATAACAGATTGTCTAACAACTGGTCAATGCCATTGAAGTATAAACTCGCAGGAGTAGGAAGTTTGCAATGTGACCACTCTCACTCTGACGACCTACTCGTACGACCTGCTCGCAAAACGATCTACTCGTCAGTCGCATGCAGTCTGACCACGGCCTTGTTATATCCTATTATCGTCGGCTCCTTAGCAATCTAGTTATCACCCTATATAAAAAAAACTTCTGTAGCCATGCTTTGTTGAATTTTCTGAATTTATTCGGTTAGCTGTAAAACTAAATTATTGGTGTAGGTACAGTTTGTTATTTCCTGTAATAGTTCTCATTAAATTTTTATTTTTAAACTAAGTAGTAAGAAAAGTAAGTTAGGCTAGCCTAATTTATAATAACTAGTATGAAACCTAATTTATCACTTGACTAGGTTATCCCGGGTCGCACGAATGTGCCACTTTATTAAACTTTGTAAAATACTTTTCTATATAAAATACTATACTTTTCTCCTTTTCCTTCTTCATCTTTTTCTACTTCTTAATCTTCTTTTTCTTCTTCCACTTCTTCTTTTTTTCTTTCTTCTTTTTCTTTTTCTCCTTCTTCTTTTTCCTCTTCTTTTTATTCTTATTATTTTTCTTCCTCTTCTTTTTCTCCCTCTTCTTCTTTATCTTGTTCTCCCCCTTCTTCTTTCCTCTCTCTCTCTCTTTCCTCTCTCTCTTCCTCTTTATCCTATCCTCCCACCCTCTCTCTCTGAATGAACAATGAAAAATAAACTTTTTGTTTCAAAACAGCTGATCATCAAATCATAAGTTGAAATGTGAAAATTTTCAGCTCACCGATCCCTATGTTAAAGCAATGGCAAAAATTGAAACTTTGATCGTTCATTCCTCATGTCCACGATGACTTTTTTCAAAATGTAAGACCTTATCAAACATCTACTCGATGAGATCTTTCAAATGAGACGTGAACGAACAAAATCGGTCGAGAAACCACGGAGGAGTTGTCATCACAAAAGAACATGTTCGCCTATTTTATATAAAGAACTCCTAACGTAAAATAGTTTGATGTCTCATTATTCTAAAACATAAAATTACTATTAGTATTCAATCATCCAATTTCAAAATGATCTACATTCAAACTTTTGACGTGAATTTATCAACAAATCAAGTAAACGATTTTATTCGCTGAGCGCGGGGTGTCAGGTGTTCGCGGGACTGCGCTTGGAAGGGTAACCGGCAAAAAATGGCATTCCGATTTATTATCCCTAACCTGGTGGGTCGGAGCCCATCTTAAACAAGGTACACCATCATTATCATTCACTCACTAGGCTACCCACGCCCTAAAATCGGACCTGACACATGCGGGCATCATTAGGACGAAAAAAAAACTCAAGGAACTGTAGGTTACCTATCAAAAGTTGTTGTTTCAAGCATAATACAATTGAGATAATTATGTAGTTATACGTGATTTGATATCTTATGGATTGACTGTTTATAATAATGACATATATGACTGTAATTTTTGATTAATGTTATTGTGTCATTGACGTGTGCCAAACATTCAAAAAGATGTAAATGCAACTATTAATCAAATCAAATAATGCGTCGACCTCGAAGAATCAGATAACTCTTGATTAGCGACATTTTGTGATGATTAGCGACCGTATAATGTGATAAATTATTGGCATTCTACTCATGTTTAAAAAAACTAGAGTAACCTTAGAAAAACGGAATAACCTTTGTGCCTTATGATCAGGAGAGCCAGTAGCTTTACTTTGTAACATTTTACGGCATACAAAAGTTCCCTGAATGGGTAGTGAGTTGGATCTACAGTTAGGTGGTGTCTGAACCACCGAGAAGTGATTTTACAGCAGAGAACAGTCTTTTTTGCTGGCCATTCCAATCGGCCACCCTTACAAAGAGGATCCAAGAGTAAGTAGCTTATCTCATCTGACTGAACAGATACTTGCCGCGGTTATCACTTCACTTCTCAGTTATAATAATAAACTTCACTTCACATATTTTTTTAAAAGTTGAGTAGAAGTGACTTCTTCATTCAAGAGCTCAAACATTATCCTCCCTATAATTTTCAACTCATCATTCACTAGTAATTTTTTTATATCTTTAGCTCGAAGGTATTTTATCAGATTATGCCCTTTGTAAAAATGAAACTTATTCCCTTAGAGTAGCACCACTGTCCTCAAACCACTAGTTCCGCAACCTCAAATCTACCTCAGCTTATAAAGATGAAGGCTAAGCAGCCTAATTCTATAAACGCAAGCATTCTGATTAATGGAAGAAGCTCTATTGAACGAGTAAAGTTTACCAATTTAATTTATTATTTTTCCATGAGTCATATCGTGGATGTTAAAAGATCTTAAAATCATCAGCTGTGTGTGCATATTTCATATAAATTATGCTGCCAAATAATTATGAAAATGTTTCTACTGATCGATCGATCGTTGAAGTAGGTATCATTCTTGAAAATTTTCTCTTCCAAATGAAATAATGTGTAGGCCTAATGTTTTAAAATTATTCATTTAATAATAGTGCATGGTGAGTTTATACGGAGTGTTACAAGAGGAACTGACCATACTAAAGGAACCGATTATACTACGTAAAATATTTGTATAAAAGTTCATATTTCCGGGCCCGGAAAAACTCCATTATGGAAATGAAGAATGCTTGCGAAAATAGAACTTACACGTTATGACTCATGAAAAAGCATAAAAGTTGAAAAGTTGAAGCATTAGACTATTTATTCGTTGGTCATGGAGCTTCCTCCATTATTCAGAATGTCTGAGTTTATTAGGCTGCATAGCCTTGAACTTATTACTGAAGTAAAAACGTTTTTATAAAAGCCTTTCTTTTTAGTAGTAGTCGTCTTGTGGACAATGGTTGTGGTTTGCGAAAGTGATCATGTGTAACAGGTTCTTGAAGTATGATCAGTTTCTTCTGAAACAACCTATATATTAATAAATTTTATTTTTTTACTTTCTTATAATACATTTGTTGACTAGAATATTGAAGAATAGAAGTGACTAGAATATTGTAAGTATAAAGTGTATCCACTTTTATATTTCGATTCACATTAAATTGATATATGTTCAGGACTTTATGGCAATAATGGAATTCTACCAGCTCGCACCCAGTTGCTGGCTAAAGATGGAACAACACTTGCTGCTAAAATGCATACCAAACCAACATTACTATGGTTGGCGCCCTACATAGGACTGGACACAGAGTACATGATGGACGTGCTTGCTATTGTTGGAATATTTTTGTCATTCACTGGGTAAGTGTACAAACTCATTCATCAATCTATTTTCAGATTAATAGCTTTAAGCTGCTTCCAACTTGCTTGACTTCATCATTGAATATTCCATTTTGACTTCTCCTTTCATCGTTACTGGTGAATATTTTCAACAGCTCAGTAGATTGTTTCTTCTGGAATGCATGTATTCGTGCCTGTTACTGGAATGAGTCACTTTATTTTCAGTATTGTTAATGAAAGAATTATTGGTTTGATTCTTTATGAAAAATTGAAAAAAGAAAATACCTATTCAATTAAGGCTTTTGATAATATCCTGATTTTAGTTACATAGGTTTGTAACTACTTTATTAAGCTGCAAGTATTGAAATTATATCTAATGCCGTGGGGAATTTTTGAAAAATATAGCTCTAACGTTGCAATTTCATGTTTGTTGTTCTGTTTTTGGTTATCTCCTTTACAACTATATATGTTTTTAACTTTCTTAGTAATGGCGAAGGTGATATTGTGGAAGGTATCCATAATGAATAATAAGACGAAATTGTCAAAACCACATTTATTAAAACTTCGAAAAACTAGTTTCGGTTGTTACTCCATTATCAATCTCAATCAAACTGAAAACTGAAGTACAGAAAAGCCTTATATATACTGTGCATGGAATGATACTATTGGCTAAGAGGGAAAAAGGCTGACCTTAATCGGACGTTGTGATTGGTTGTCAAGTCACGCCCCCTGGTGGGAGGAGTAACAAGCAAAAATACGAGTCAAATCAATAACTAAACACTGTGAAAATCAAGAAAGTAACAAAAAATTGTAATAAGGCTAGAATTTAATCAAACTAAAATTAATTTTTTTTTTTAAATTAGAAGCTCACTGAAGTGCAATCAAGGTCAACTGAGAAATACACATAAGAACTGCTTTTTAAAAATAGGCTGGAATTATAATGAAACCAAGTTAGTTGTATTGAATTGGTTAAAATAAATTTGGTCATTTAAATTAGTTATGGAATGGTTTTTTACCAACTTAGTTATCTCCAAAGCTTCTAAAATGTTCAATTGTCTGCCTTTGCCAACCAAATGCAGAAATTCAACATTTTCTTCAGCCTTGAACTTGTGTCCATTATTAATGAGATGTTCTGCAAAATTTGAATCTCCTTTTTGGGTTTTCCAATCCCTGATATGTTCATTTACCCTACATTTGAAACTTCTACCTGTCTGACCAACCAATTTTAAAGAGCTTATTTGGGCGTAGTAAAGACAAAATTGATATCTGGGATAAAAGTGGGGTTTATAAATTGAATTGCGGTTATTGTAATGCTTGTTATGTAGGTCAGAACATTTTAGAAGCTTTGGAGATAACTAAGTTGGTAAAAAACCATTCCATAACTAATTTAAATGACCAAATTTAATTTAACCAATTCAATACAACTAACTTGGTTTCATTATAATTCCAGCCTATTTTTAAAAAGCAGTTCTTATGTGTATTTCTCAGTTGACCTTGATTGCACTTCAGTGAGCTTCTAATTTAAAAAAAAATTTAATTTTAGTTTGATTAAATTCTAGCCTTATTACAATTTTTTGTTACTTTCTTGATTTTCACAGTGTTTAGTTATTGATTTGACTCGTATTTTTGCTTGTTACTCCTCCCACCAGGGGGCGTGACTTGACAACCAATCACAACGTCCGATTAAGGTCAGCCTTTTTCCCTCTTAGCCAATAGTATCATTCCATGCACAGTATATATAAGGCTTCTCTGTACTTCAGTTTTCAGTTTGATTGAGATTGATAATGGTGTAACAACCGAAACTAGTTTCTCGAAGTTTTAATAAATGTGGTTGTGACAATTTCGTCTTATTATTCATTATATATTTTTTTAATAATTGAATCATGAGCTTAATATCGCATATTGTGTAGTACTGTATGTATTCAAATGAGGGTACCTAACCACTTTTTCCCATTTTGTATTGTATCTATATGTTGTATTATTGTATTTTGGAAACTCTGTGTAAATAAATGAAATGAAATATTCAAATTAAAAGTTGGAAATAAGACTGCCTAGCTGATTCTCCTGTGGTCACGAGTTCGAATCTCGTTCAGCAGTGGATATTTTGTGTCAAAATTCACCTCATTACCCATGCACAAGTATCAGGCTCATGTGGGCATCATCCGTATTTAAAAAAAATTAAATGTATTACTAATAAGTATAAGAATATTAGTATAACTGAAACTGTATTTTCAATTGAATTCATGTACTTATGTCGTTCAACTTCATTTTTTCATCTCTTAGATCAAATTAGATTAGATAAGCTTTATTCATGTGAAATAAAAGTTTTTCTATGTAACATAATTTTGTGTAGAATAGAATATTAACATCAATGGATGTTATGTATGAACAAGAATGTATATTAATTGACGTGAAAGGGTGAAGTTAAGACGTAAGGTCTTGTCTTACACTTACAATAATAAATTGCACTCAGTCTTAGGGTGAACTACTTGCCCAAGGAAACAAAAAGCTTTCATATTCATTTAGAAGCAAGAAATTTTCATATTAAAAAATGGTTGAAAAAATTCTCAAGGCAATAGGTAAGACAAAATGGTAAAAGATTAGATGAGAAATAGTTTGATCTTTGCCTGTTGCTTCTTCACATTCATTGTTATTTAGTCTATAAATAAATAAAATTAATTATGATGTATTGATCTTAGAACATTATTAATCTTAGAAACTGCTTGTATGTCTCTTGAAAAAGACAGCTTTTGTGCCTCTTGAATTCAATGTGTAATTCTGCATTTATATTATTATTGTTAGCTTATTGTTGATGGTAGGGAGACTTTATGGGTAGCTTCACCTCTGCTTTTAGCCATGTTATGGGGACATGGTGATCCGTTTCAACAGATATATATATTTTTTTTTAATTCTTCAAATTCAGGTTATTTATCATATATGAATTATAATTATAACTAGTTCATTCTCCTTCATATAATCAAATAAGTTATCAAGTGAGCAATTAATTATTGCAATTAATATAGCAAAAAAATCTAATAGTCAAGCTTGAAAGTCCAGGGAGATACAGTACGAAATGATAAAAGGAAAGGGTCCGGCTTGGAGGTATGGATTTGTATGAATACGGTATACTCTGAGATTGATGTATGTGGTTGACTCATGGATTCAATTTGTAATTATGTATTTGATTGAATAATGATATTAAACTCTGTGACTGACGTTTGCCAAACATTAAACAGCTGTACTGTTTATGCAAAAATTTAATGTCTAATGAAATGTGACCAATAGTCGAGTGCACACTGCACGGCCAATATTATTTTTTCCATTATAATGAATAACCAATGGTCAGGATAGAAAGGTCCATGAATTGTTTCATTAACAATAACAGTTTCAAGTCAACAATGCTGATGGTAACTCATTTCGATTTTTTTCTAATGAAAACTCATTTATAATGTGTCATGGATCTCCGTCTTTCATACAACTATATAAATGTTTTGGTTACTTTCAAAGACCTTTTACACCGCATCAATGAAGGCCGTCTAAAACTCTAAATGACCCTTAGATGCGGGAAGCAAGTACTCGATTCTTCCGAAAAAGTGCGGAAATTAATTGACGATAAGACGAAAAATACGTAGACTGATAATATTCTAGAATCTTGATATAGACACAATGCATCTTCCTTGTGCTGTAAAATATTCAGTAATCACCATAGAATTTAATTTTTTTAATGCAACTAAATTCCAGTTGTTTATTACACATTGTTCGCTCTGGAAGACTTATGTCAGGTTTTCGAACCCTAATAATGGAATAATCCAATAACAGTCATGTGAGAAATATTATACAAATTAGAGTATTCTGTTGATGACAGCGTATTAAATGCATTAGACTGCAGAATAGCAAATCACCGAAATGCATGCACAACTTGTTCCCTTTGATTTTAGATATTGTACAGGTACAGGTCGTGTTATGTCCTCATTAATCACTAAATTGTTGAAACTGTTGATGGATTTTCAAATTGATGTGGTTTGGTTTGATAGACTATTAATATTCTATTGAAGAGATATTAATTAGAATTAAAAAGAAGTATTTTAATTACAATCCATAGGCTTGTCAGATAAAAAGTGGCGATACTTAGAGTAAATTAATGTGCATAATTATTATCCACATGAGCTTTAATTTTAATAGCCTGCTAGAATAATCAAAGTGGGTAGAACTTTCAAGGCTAACCAATATGAATGGCAATGAGATTTATGGAAATAAAAATTTCTGGTACTGAAAAATCATTTGTGATTTCTGTATCTGATTCATTAATGTAAAAATTCCAGGCTTAAGTGAGCATTCAACCCCGGATACTTTGATAAATAGTTAATTGTGCGAATGATCAGAGTCCATAACATTGGTGAATTATTTACAGTTCATAAAACTCGGTTATCTATAATTAAACTTAACAGTAATATGTCAGTGAATATGTAATAATTTAATAATATTTTTCTGCAGCCTGTATCCAACACGTATTAAAAAATATTTATGGAAGGAATAAAGGAAAAATTAAACTGCTGACAATACTGTATTTAAAATAGCCAAAACAAAGATAGAATAACTTCTCTATATACTTGCTGCTCTTCTTGCTGTAATTTTAAAACTCAAATTTTGTTTGATGAATCAAAGAGTCTAACAAAGAGAGAAAATAACATCTTGCAGATACAATAATTAATTATATTCCTGTCGAGTGTACTACATAGTACAGTATGTAAGTTGTATTCAAGATGAAATCCTCTCACCATCAAATTCAAATGATGAGTTCAATTATTTTTTCTTGTCCTTTGTTCAATGTGCGTTACTTATGAACATCTAATTGATAAAACTTGAAGTTCCACTAGGAAAACATCTTGTAAAAGTATTGAAATAATTCTCAAACTTCCCTCACAATTTAAAGCTTGTATTTGAAAAGGCGGATTTACAAATGAGTTTAGCAAACCATTGAATAGAAATCAGATAAAAAAAGCAAACCTTAGATTTTTTAATGAACTTTGGAAGTACTTTTGGATAGGTACTTTGGATAGGTACTTTTTTAGAAACAAAATTTTTAAAGATAATTGAAAATAAAAGTGTTTATTGTAAGTTGAATAAGTATGTTAGATTATCAATTGAAATGCTTGTTTGCTTGATTGTATATTTCAATCACCGGTTACTTGCGAAATAGGGATAAGCTTCAAAATTCTTATGCTTTTTATTTTTTCTAGGTTCATTTCACAAAAGTTTTGCTGCAAACCAATATTTGCCGCACTTTGGTCTCTATATTACTCATTGTATCAAGTTGGTCAGACATTTATGTGGTTTCAATGGTGAGTTTATTCAATTTGTTTATTTTCCTTCATTCTTCAATCTATTCTTGTAGATAATAATATTCTCACTTTCCATTTATACAATTATTTTCGTTACTTATTATTCCTGACTTAGAGGTACACGTCCATGGTCTTATCAAATTTAAGATTTTTGTAAACAATTTTTCTACTAAAATTGGCTAAGTTGGATTGTTTAATCGATGATTTATAAATTAACGCATGCACTCGAACATTTACAAAGCCATTTCGTTTATTTTGTTATTGCGCTGTTTTTGTCCTCAGATGAGAAGTTCAAGTAACAAAACTTAGTTGTGCTACTAAATATTTTTTTAAATTACTTTCATCGACAGTCATCTCAGTAGTCTAATGACTTCATCTCAGAAGCAACGAATCTATACTTTTCAGAGAATAATGTTCCAAATAATTAAGATTTATGTTTTAGAACTCTTCTATAATTGAGAGTGAAATGCTCTGCATCATCGTAGACAGAAATATAACATTTCAGAAAGTTGTACAGAGTTCCTTGCTCCAATGTTCTAGATATTACATATATATTGGTTTTTGTTGATAGTAGATTTCTCTCAATAGTTGTAATTTCGTCTAAAATTCATTTCGAGGACTCAAAGATCTCATTTAGTCGAGTTGAACAAAACCATTTTCGTTTGGCTTCGTTTTAGCTTTGAGTAACAACTGTTTTAAGTGTCTTGTTTTTTGTTTGCAATTCAATACATAGTTCCAGATTTGTTAAAATGTTGTTATCAGTAACAATAAAATTCAATTTCACAACTTAGTCTCACGGGACAATTGATTTAAGATTTTTGTATGAAACAATCGAAAGTTTCCATCGTTCCGCAGTATTGAAAAATACCTCTTTTCAAGAGGTTCATATTGCGATATTATTTATTGTGGCAAATCAAAACCGCTATCCAAGGCCATCTTATATGCTTTGTTAAGGAGTTACTCTCAATTTATCTAGTTTACACTTGTCAAACGAGTAGGTTGAATTTTTTCTTCATCTTTGACCACATAAAAACTTGCAAGTAGATCATATTTCAACCGCTGAGTACCTGTTCAGATCTTGAATTCTAGCTCTCAGATTAAAAAGTGTTGGATTTAATTTTTCTAGTATATTTAGTTTAAATCAAGACTCCAGTTTGTAAATAATAAAAAAATTGATAATTTTTGAAAAATTCTCAACCTCGGCATTTTTACATACTTTTTCACAAAGTAAAAAAATTCAAAATCGCATTTCGTTTAGTTGGCTGAAGTTTTATTAGATTCAAATGATATAAGCCAATTTGTTACCGAAACTTTAACTAAGAAGCCTCAATATTTATTTCGCTAAGGCAAAAATTAAATTTAATAAAATTCAGTTATTAAAGACTATAATTTTTTATTTTTAAAATTGTATTTATTTGATTCAACTTAGTTTTTCAATACTGTACTTATAGGATTCAGAATTTAATAATTCATTTATGCCGAAACTTTTCTTTGGGAAATGAACAATGAACCAAGAAAAGTAAGTTTTTATCTATCAATTCATCACCTGAAAGGCTCTTAACTGGATTTTTATAACCCTTTTTTCTTGCAATTATTTCTATTTTACTTGAGAATACTGATTCAAAACTTTTTGATTATTGATCACTAGGGAAGTGATAGCCGAGTGCCGTAGCAGGTATCTGTTCAATCAGAGATAAGCTACGAAACTCCTGGGCGCTCTTTGTAGAGGTGGCCGATTAGATTGGCCAGCAATATGACTGTTCTCTGCTGTAAAATCACTTCCCGGTGGTTTGAAACCCACTTAAAATTGTAGGTCCAACTCATAAATCACCATCATCCAATTAATTACCTACGCACTGGTCTCAGACCTATGTGGGCTTCATCCTCCGAAAAAAAGAAGTAAAAGTGTTATAGAGCGCAACTAGACGTTTTTATTATTGGTTTTTTTATGGTTTGTTGGGAGGGTGGTAGTTGACGCTAAACTGCTGATTTTTCATCATTTCTGTTTTTCATTTTTAAATTAAAGATCTCAACACAATAATAAGAGCTCGTATTCTATATGTGACAAACTGTGTTTTTTATATGTAATACCATATTTTTTGGAGGATGAAGCCCTCATAGGTTTAAGACCTGTTTGTGGGTAATGAGTTGGATGATTATAATTGCTGAGTTGGACCTGCAGTTTTAGGTGGGTTCCGAACCAGCGGGAAGTGTTTTTACAGCATAGAATTTTTGTTGGCCAAACCAAACCGGTCACCATTTCAAGAGCAGCTCAAGCGCTAGTGTCTTATCTGAACTGACTGAAAACATATAGATAGATACCTAGCACAGCTTGTGGCCTTATTCAATTAATAATCAAATGAGGACATGTTTTTAAATAAGATCATAGGGAGGACATAGTTTTTGGACATACAGAGCAAAAATGAAAGTAGAGCCATAAATTAGAGAAATGAAAACAAAATAGTTTTCACCAAATGTGGGAAGAATTGAAATCCTCTTCGTTTTTTCTTTTTTCTTAATTCTTCAAGTGATTTGTCAGTAGTTATGTATTTGAGCTGTGGAATACTTTCGAAATGAAAGAAATAATTATTTTATATTCCTAGTAATATTATTTATTATAAGTGGGATTATGACATCAATGGATTTTTTTAATTTTTAAGGGACGTTCTGCTGTTGGAAGCTGGATTTCTTTCCATTTTGATTTCGCCGTTCCGGTATAAGGCAGGAACTAAAAAGCGACCGACACCTGTTGCTCCTAGTGAAACAGTTACATTCTGGTTGGTACGCTGGCTCGTCTTCCGAGTGCTCTTCTCATCGGGAATTATCAAATTGATTAGTGGATGTCCGTCCTGGTGGGGTCTGACAGGCATGTATTTTTTATACTTCATAAATTACAAACAAACAAATAAAAAACACTGCCAAATAATTATGTAGTTGTGCAATGTTAACACTTTCCACTCCGAATTATTTACTCTTAATAGTCATTGGAAAAAATGATGACGTCGAATGAATTAGTATTTAGTTCAATGGATTGTTCTGAAATATTCATAGAAATTGCTATTTCAATATAATATATAAGCTACAAATAATTGAATAAATCTAATTTTATCTTGAGCATTTTTACAAATGAATTGGTAATTGTGATTGGTAATTGGTAATTTCATTCGCCAGTATTTATGAATTTATTGAACTGAAATACTGCACAATATAAATTTATGATAATACAATTTACAATTGTTGTACAAATCAATGTCCTATCAATTTAGTTTCGTGTAATGTAATTAATCTGTCAAATTTTAGCATGCAATTAGTATTTTTGTGATTGAAAATAGTATACAGTGAACCAGTGCAGGTGTAATTAAAAGAATGAATGTTGTCACCACTATAGTTATTACAAAAACTCTAGATATAGTTTCGGCAGCCACGTCATTCTTAATCAACATTATCCCTTGATGTTGCAAGAATAAAGCATTTTCTGGATATTAAGTTTAAACACGACGGTCCATTCTTCCGCTTGAACGTTCTTAGGTACGTTGTCTAAAAATACACCATTTGAACAATTTTTAAATTTTCAATACAATTGTTTTCTGATATCATTGAGATTTTTCTCATTGCTAATAAGAGAGATTGAGATTCGCGTCATCACTGATATTTTGAAACTGTCAAGCTCAAAACACTGGAAGCTCCAGTGTGATTTTTGGGACTTTTGAAAATGGTCTTCCAGTATTGTTCTAGCCATGGTGTGAAATTCATCTTTATATATTTTTTCATGAAGCGGTGTTTTTTGACCTTTATTGACTGGGCTATAAGGAAACTAGCATTCACGATTCATGGGTGAAGTCTAGCAATTGTGCTACAAACGTGGTTCTCCCTCGCGGCTGGATTCGCTGACTCTGATCCTTCTACTGTGGCCTGGCCGCTACTATAGTCTGTTTATGCCATTGACGAAATACTACTTTACTTCACACCTTATTCTAAGTTCATAATGATATTTAATAATTATTGTATTTATCATAGTTTAATAATGAATTCTCAATTATTTTCTTTCAGCAATGAACGTACATTTCGAATCGATGGTTCTTCCAAGTCCATTAGCCTACTACTGCCATTATCTGCCAACTTGGTTTTTGAAATTAAATGTGGTTTTTGCAAATTACGTCGAGTTGTTCCTGACTCCCTTGTTCTTTTTCCCCCTACAATCTGTTCGAACAGTGAATTTCTATGTCCAGGTGAGTCTAATTGAACTTAATTCAAATTTTTTATAGTCATCTTTTTTCCCATGAAATAAAATACTGCAGATACAATAAAAAGAGAATAATGTCACTTTTTAGAAACTAAATGAAGCAGAAAGCAGACCATGGAACTGATGCACAAGAAAACAAGATATTAAAGAAATTGATAAATATATTGCGTAAAAAATAAATTATATAAACTGTAAGCTACATGAAGATGTCAATTGAAAAAGTTGCTTGTACAATTATGAAACATACCGAAATGTGGACATTTTACGCTTAGTGAGTTCCACGAACATGAGAGTTTTGGTTTTTTTAATTGGGTTGCATTTAGTTTTAAAAACAGAATCATATTCTTCGAACATTCTGCTTGTATTTCCAATCAAATTAGGATATTTTGTTCTGGGTTTGTTCATGCAACAATGGTTTCAATACTTTATCCTAATATTAAAAAAAATTTATGCGATGTAAATGAACTTCATCCTTTTTGTTCCAGCTATTCCTTCAAATATGCATTATTATCACTGGGAATTTCAATTTCTTCAACTTCCTCATAATTGCATTGCTACTTTCTCTGTTGGACGATGGATTCTTCAACAACAGTAAATATTTATATTACATTCTTTATTCTACTTTTATTTGATCTTACTTCGTAACTAAAAAACTTGTTTATCGTTGATTCAGGATTTGGTGGTATAGAGGACCTTGAATTCAAACTTTACCCTCTAAGAAGGCCAATCAATCAATCAAAGTAGAACATGAATAATTACATGAAATTATTTAACCATAGATACAGGGTACATGCCATAAAGTATGACTGATTTTTTCGCCAGCGTAGCTGTGTGAAAGGATTTGGTAGTAGGATATGATGGGAAGGGGACATTTAGCTACATAAAGACTCCAGCCGCGGTTGCCTGTGGGCTTTGGTTGAGGAAGATGCTAGATTTTTGAAGCATGTTCCAAAGTCGTAGTCGATGGTTAAAACGAGTCTTGGAAGTAGTGAATCCATTGTCCCTCCAGCTGTATTTCTAACGGTGAAGATAAAAATAAACAGGCTTCATCGCCTTTTATCACATTGTTCAGAAAATTTTCGTCTGTGTGCAAAATTATCAAAAATTTTGGGGAAGGTGCACGCTTGCCCTTCCTGCCATCAGCATGCCTTTTTGGCGCCATCTTGACACACGCTTTGCGCCTGGCCAAATCCACATCAATGATGTGTTGAACGCTTATATGAGCAATTTTCTACTCATCACTAATTATTTCAATGTTTATGAAAGAGTCCCACTTTCTATGGAATTAACCCTGTAAGTTAGTTTGTCCTAATTTAATTTGATTGATAATACACTAGGGTCCGTATTTATGAACGTGACTTACGTTGATCTAAGCACGACTTATCTAAGTTTGACTTGGAAAGGCTCTATTACATTGAACGTGGTCATAAGCTAATCTAAAATTGTGTCGTATTATCAGGCACTAATAAACATAAATAACATGCATGAAAAGATAAAGATACTGCACTGCATGTAAATTTACAGTTACTGTTACATAATTATTACCACGCCAACATCTTTCAAATCATTATTTTCTGTTTTCCGAATTTGAAAAATAATAACATTTGATGCAGTGTAGTGAGCGCTACCTGCCAGAAGACCAAAGAACTTCATCCATTCTATCTCGTAGAAAGAGAATTCTTTCTAGTGCCAAAAAAATGTGTAGGTTAGAACTAGATTTATATAAAATAAGTAGAAATAAATATACAGTCAATTACATTGCAATGGTGCAAAAATTGAATATAATGATTTTATTTTATTATTATGAGCCGGTGCTATACTAAAAAATGAAATCAAAATATGATGCAACACAACAATCTAAGAACGGCTTCAAGTCAGCTCTGTACCTAGCTTGGCTAAGAACGGATTTGAGACACCAATTATAAGCACGACTTGACTTTTAAGTTGAGAAGATGTTTAAGTAAGGTTCATAAATACGAACTTTAGTCTAAGCATTACTTATACTGAGTGAGTTAACGAGCTGAAAAGTGAGGTTATAAGCCGACCCAGTTGTCCCTGCAACATTTACGTAGTGTAAATTCTTATATTAGTGTAAATTAGAGTTGTTTAGTGCAAATTATTAATGTTAAATTATCTATCAGGAGTCAGATCTTTGTTGTGGGAGCTGGGTTGGCTTTTAGTGTTACAGCTGCTTGCTGGCTTGAACCTGTTAGTGTAAGTATGACTTATTGCCGCTAAGTCTGACTTATCCAAGTCGATCTTTGATAAGACACGTTCATAAATACGGGCCTAGATCTTGAAAAAAAGAAGCATCAAAGTGTGATTCCCAATTTTATGCTTAGTCATTACCATCCACTTTGTATGCATTAATCAAGCTACTGGACATGGCTATCAAATCTGAAGATCTACAGTTTTATCTGAAGATCTACAGTCTTAACAATATTTGTTAACAGTGTATTTGAAATTCGATAACTAAACCTTTTTCCTTAGATCCGTGTATATTGTTCTTCTAATAGTATGTATCTACAACCTTCTTCAAATTGATGCTAACCGACCATTGTGATTTCAATAATGTATCAGTTGACAATTTGCTCATATGACATCTCACGTGCATATTATTTTTCAGATATCAAACCTGGCCCATCTAAAAATAGGAAAATTTTGAATTATCTGATAACAATTGTTGTTTATGCAGCCGTTACATATGTCACAGCACAGCTGTATACGCTCAGACTGCAACCTGGAGGAGTTATCGACTCGAAAATTGGTGAGCATCAATTTATTGCTTGAAGAAGGCCTTCAGCCATTTCAATTCTATAGGAACCAACCTCCTACTGGTGGCGCTCAACTGGTGAATCCAATAATGCTCATTATATCATTGAGAAAGAAAATTGAACCGCCCTTGTTCCAATTGACACTGCCAATAGAGGGTTAAGGTTTGAAATGGTTTGGGGAAAGTTGGGAAAATAAGGCAATGTGCAAAAGGATCATATAATTTTTACTTATAGGCTACATATTATGGCATCAGAAATAAGCTACAGAGTACAGAACTGTTATATAATATGCAAAACTACTCTTGTAGTTTCAAGATGAAAGTTTGGTTTATTTTTCACTAGGTTGGTGTTTTTTTACTTGGTAGTGGCGAAGGTGGTATTGAGGAAGATATCCATCATGAATAATAAGATTTGGAAGTTGTCACAACCACATTTATTGAAACCAGTGAGATACTAGTTTCCATTGAAGGTCTGGGATTAGCCAAAGAGGAGCAAAACCCAAAAATAAGTGTCAAAATCAAGAATCAAACACATAGAAAGCAACAAACAAGAACAATACACAATTAGGCTAGAATTAAAAAATTGTAAAATGAAAATATTAAAGCTCACTGAAATGCAGTCAAGGTCAACCGGGAAAAACACGTTATTAAAATGTTGGCCAGAATTACGATTTGATTTGATAATATTCATCCTGGAGATACATATAATGCATATAGGATTCGTCCAATATTGTACAATCATACATTTCAACAACGAACCGATTAACTAGTTCATTATAATAACCAGTTGATTACAGCCATATGTAATCAAGCTCAATATTGAGAATAGACATAATATAAAATGGAAACTCTAGTATATATAAATACTACCCACATAATAATCACACAATCCTCATATAGCCTATTATCGTATCCTCATTATCATCATCATAAAACCCCCATAACATTATTATCTATAAATTCCTGTATACTGTAAAATACCCCATTTATCAAGTAACTCTTCAATTTTGTCTTGAAAGGGCCAGGTTTTCACAATTTTTCATGTCTAGTGGCAGCTTACTTATAAATTCAAGACCCATGTATGTAGGTTTTTTCTCAAACAGAGCAGTCCTGTGGTACTGTGAAGCATAGTTATAGTTACCTTTAATTTATGTCGCGCATTATACTTATGTAAGTCACAGTTTATTACAAATTCTTTACTCCTAGAGTACATTACGACTTCAAGGATGTAGAGGGATGGCACAGTTAGAATGCTAAGATCTTTAAAATATCCCCTGCATGACTCACGTGGCTTAACTCCTTTTATTGCTCTTACAGCTCTCTTTTGCATTCTAAAAATCCTCTCCAAATTATGCACACTTGAACCACGTCACACTAAAATTGCATACTGGACATGAGACATTATTAAGGCATTGAAGACCGCCATTGTCAGTTTATTATTTTTCAATCTAGCGATTTGTCTAAGTGCAAAAACTCCTGAAGAAATTCTACTATATAGATGCTCAATGTAGTGATCCCAGGACAAATTTCGATCCAATAGGACACCAAGAAACTTTACACAAGGAGGCTGCTCAACATTTTTTTTTCATTTATTTGTACATTTATATCTCTGGTTAAACCTATAATTATTTTTGTGTTTGAATAGTAGAAATTGTGTTTTGGACTCATTTATTTCAAGCTTAGATCGCTTTAGATTTAAACGATGAAACCAAGTTAGTTGTATTGAATCTTTTACCAACCTAGTCATCTCCAAAGCTTCTTAAATGTTCAATTGTCTGCCTTTGTCAATCAAATGCAGAAATTTAACATTTTCTTCTACCTTAAACTTGTGTCCATTAGTAATGAGATGCTCTGAAAAATTTGAGTCCCCTTTTTGGGTTTTCCAATCTCTAATATGTTCATTTATTCTACTTCTACCGGTCTGATCTACATTACAATCACCGCAATTCAATTTATAAACTCCACTTTTATCCCAGATATCAATTTTATCTTTACTACACCCGAAAAAGTCTTTAAAATAGGTTTTGTTTGAAAAGCTACATCAAAACCGTTCTTTTTTCAATTCTTTCCCTAATTTATCATATACTGAGCTGATATAAGGTACCGCTATTCATGACTTTTCTCCAGTATCAGTTACAGCAATCCTCGGCAATGCAATGTTACAGCAATGCACTGATTGCTAGTCTCCTACTTATTTTATTTAAAATGTTGTCAACAATGATCTCATATCCATTAGCTATCATAGCTATCTGTTTAATAGTACTAATCTCTTTTTCATAGTTATGTTTGCTCATGGGTATAGTTAAATCTCTATAAATCATACTATTAAGCTGAAAATTTGTGGGCAATTTTTCCAATTCAATAACCGTCTATTGTTCCAGCATTCAATAAGAAGGAGTTTGATAATGCTTTGGGCAAAGCGTTCCCAATACTGGTGTCATTGGGTCTTATTTCATTGGCATTGACGTCATTGAAAGCCATTTACAACGCCATCACAACGCCAGCGGCATCCATTTCAAAGGTTGGCTCTCTTGTCTCCACTATGTTCTATGTAACAGCGGCCTTCTTCATATTCAGCGATAGTTTGGTAAGTCGTATAAAATAGTAAATACTACTTTTCCTTCTTTGTCATTAATCTCAACATGTGTTTTCACTTCTTTCTTCTCCTCCTTTGTACTTTCATTACTTCTTTGTCTTTATTTACTATATTTTAGTTTTTTTATTTCCTCTAGAGTTCATCTCCAAAATATTGTGTAAAATTCAAATAAAGCAATTAACGGAATGGTTAAGAGGGGGCGAGACCTGACTCCACTAGCCGCTGGCTCAGACCATCTTTTAACATGGGGCGCTACTACAAATATTTTATTTTCTAGTCTGTTCGCATTTAAATGCAAAAACTTACTCAGTCCAAACAATTTGATAGATGTTAGCCGTATACATTCATATTAAAAATTAATTTTTCTCCAAAAATAAACCCTGAAACATGGAAATTAACTTTCTTTTGTCCCATAAGAAGTTGTGAAACTTTGAACCAATCTATCAAATGACACGCAAAATTAAAACGGAAAACGTCATATTAACAAGCAAGTTGTGGTTAATGTTTGTCCTGAGAGGTTTTTTTTTAGAATGTGAAACTATTAAAAAATAACAGATTTTAAAAGGCTTACAAAACGGGTAGGCCAACATAGGCAACATAGTTCACAGTAATTCCGATAGGTTGCAGCAACGTCGCTTACCGGCCGAGGCGACCGGCGTGAGCTCTGGTGAAAAGAAAACAGGTTCTTCCTCACTCCCACCCCACCAATGAAACTAGGAAGGAGGGTACGGAGGTGGAAGAATAGGGAAGGCATTCCTACTACAATATTTTGGTCTATTGTGTATTACTTTGTATAGAATCTATTCTCAATGCAAAAAGGAGAACACACAAACGTTCAAAGTGTGCGGTAATACAAGTGTATGAACTTGCGTGTTAGAGGGTTTGTACAGACTAGTACGCTGTACATCCCTACTTGCCGGGTGAACTAGTGTGTTTAGTTTGATGTCAGATCAGGTTAAATCATTCATTATTATATTATATTTAATAGTGTTGAATTTTTTTTTTGTTTCTCATTAAATTCATATTGAATTCAAATTACTAAATTACTAAAATGGGTTTTGGGTTTTATTTCAATTGGTGAAAAATTGATAATAATAAATTTATTTTATTCTTCATTGTTGTAAAAATATATTATATTTCCTTTAATTGATAATTTGTGTCAGATCAGATAAGATCTAATGTAAAATTAATGGAAAAGAAAGAAAAAATTAAAAATTAATTTAATTTTTTTAATTGATTAATTAATTTAAAAAAATTAAATTAATCTATTAATAATAATTAATATATTATTATTCTACATTAATAATCTAATCTAACTAATGTAGAATACATTAGTTTAATAATTTTAATAGTATGATTGAAATTATGTACATTGTAAGCTGATGTATTATTGTGGTTTTTTTTCTGTAATAAACTTCTATTCTATTCTGTAAGGTTCTAATAAATTGAAAGGATATTAAATGCATTTCAAATCACATCAATCTTTAATCATGAAGGTTCTATCTAAGAACAAGAACCTTAATGTATAGGAGAAAGTGGTTAATTAACTCTATTTATGGTTCCATCTGTTAGATAGGACTTTGTTGAATTCAACTACTCACAGGCTAAGAGCAGCAACATGGTTTCACCGTAATTTTAAAAGTAACGTTAAACCTATATAAGCGTAATGATAACTTCAAGCAAAGTTTAACATATATTTTCTCTATTTAGAGTACGAAGATTCATAAAAACAAACACTGAATATTTGAATATTATTCTGTTTAATTACTGCAGTACCAGATTTGGAATTTAGAGACGGACGTGTCTCTTTGTATTGATGTGCTTATAAGAGGGACATGTCAATTGAAATTGAGCACTCACCGTACAAGTTCGATACCATGTGCCTCACATGAGAATATTCTCTCATTGGCTAACTGCTTTGATTTTCATGTATAATGACATAAACAAATAAAAAATATAATTTTCTATTAAAAATAATTTAAATAAATATAATAACAACTGATTATTGGTGCTGGCTTTGTTGTATTGCTGAAATTTAACGTGGCTAACTAAACTATATTACACCATATTTTTTCTGCCATCGTTTGTTCTTCTGTACTTGAATCCCACACTTTTCATCATCCTATATACAGAAGTATGGGAGCCAGTAAATCCGATTCAAGATTTCAATTCGGAAGCATTCGCTGCTACACTTCGATATTTTCCATCATTGTAAAATTTGGGCACAGGCCGATGTAATAGCTCTTTATTGAAATCGTCCATATGATTTACCCTATGTGGCATTTTTTCCTCTTACTTGGGGATTTGAAAGGAGGGGTTAGCCCTGTTGGTGTAGGTTCGCTATTTCTACCTTCTTCCCAAATTCTTTTGACACTAGTATCACCACTAATATTTGTAGCCTGTAAAGTTAGTTTCAAAACTTGTTTAAAATTTACACAGTTCCGAAATTCTTTTTTTTTATAATCTTACAAAAAAATTACATACATTATATACCATGGCTCGAGCTTGGCTACAAATTACTTTCCGAAAACGGATGTTTGGAGTACTTGATTTTCTCTGTCGGACATAGTAAAAAGTATGATAATTATAATAATATTAATACAAAAAATAGATGGACAAAATGGAATGGGAAATAATACGAACACAGTAATGTTAATCACTGGCAAAAAGCTTGCGAAATGTGCTAGTAAATAATAGGATACGCTGTGGCTGTGAACCCAATAAGTATATCGAAGAATCGAAGTGAACGCGACTGTTGAGAGCAGAATGAGCTATTTGGGTCTAATACGCATGCGTGCTCAAATGAGATAAGCAGCAATTATCCAATTGGATTACACACCAAGCTGGCCAGAGGTATCAACCACTTGTAAACCAGCAGTCACATTGGGTAGTATACGGAAGTGTGCGAGAAAGAGAGAAACAGCGTGGAAGAGAGACAGCGAAGAAGAGCCTCCCCGCACATACGTCGCCAATATTCTCGTGATGGGCGAACAGTACCTCTAGTCGCCTCACTATTGTTTTTAAACTCCCACAATTTTTTCCCGCTTCTGACCTCGCTGTAGGTTATGGCCATATCTATCTTGGTCAGCACTCATGTTTTCGCCTTTCTCAATATTATCAACTACGAAATAATTAGAGTTGGTGCAATGCGTCGCCTAAATAAGACGTTCCAGTTTTGTAATTAATGTAAAACTTGTTTAAATTTCATATAAGGTAACTTCTAGATTGAATAAGGCCACATTCATCTTGCCTTTCTCAAAATTATTTGCTTATATCTACCAAGTAGTAGCCCATATTTTTGGTAAGGAATTATTAAAAAGTTTGCGGGAAGGAGTTACGAGATTTAAGCCTGGAGTTTGATATCAGTGTTTTAAATTGATAACTTTTCACTAAATACTATACTGTACTAAACTGTTACATTTTGTACTTCATATTTTTATACTTTTAGATTTTTATTGTAATTATTGACTTATTTTGCGCTTCAGGTTCCGTTTTCCTCTTTGCATCAAGCTGGTAATTCGACCGTACTACCTCAGGTGCGACAGTTCCACTCCAAGCTCTCCCATCTTCACCTGACCAACGCCTATGGATTGTTTAGAAGGATGACTGGCATTGGAGGAAGGCCAGAAGTGATCATTGAAGGCTCCGACAACTTGAATGGGCCCTGGCTCGAATATCAATTCTTGTATAAGCCAGGAAATGTCAATACTAGTCTTCCCTTTGTTGGTATGACAAAATACATTGTTTTTGTTCTTTAGTTTATTTCTTCAGGCATGAATTACAAAACAAGTTGGTTCAATAAAACCAGTTCCGTTTGGGCTTCCTCTAACTCGAGCTTGCTTTTTTGGGAAAGTAGCTCCTAATTTTCCACTTTTTATAAATTTTGATAATTTTTAGTGTAATTTTTTAAATTTATTTGTATCATGTGTTGTATTAAGGAATACATATACATACATACATGGATATACTGACAATTTGTTAACCCTCATTAGAGAGGGTTCAATATCTTGAAAAATTTCAGTATTGAGATTTTTCAAATTTATTTATTTTTTTGTTTTGGTAGGGCTTTTTGATCTGAGTGGAATGTGGTATATACTAAATTTCTGATAAATTGAGAATTTTGAGGCAGGGGTGGGAAAAATTGGCTTTAAAAAACGCATTTTGTGGAAAATTTATGTTTTTTCGATTGAGAGAAATATATATAAGGAGGCTTAAATTAACCTTCAAGAAGAAGGTTAACACAGAACTACTATAAATAGTGATTGAGAGGGGGGGGGGGGGGGGGTGCGGGAAAATTTAATAAACTCAAATAATGAGATAATTGGTAAATTCTTTTTCTCATCAGGTACAGCATAAATATTAAAAGCTCTTGGGAAAAATTCACTTGTAAAAATAATTACCTTTGAAGCTAGGGGCAGAAATCTAAATTTCAATGGAAAATGATGGTGGGGGAGGGGGTGAACAAATTTAGAACTTTTTTGTTAATGGATAATTTATTTTTATTTTTGATTGAAGGTTTTAATGGGTGTATTTCGGACCGCCTAGTGTCGCAGAGCGTCTAGTATGTCACAGCGTCCAGTTTCAAACCATCTAGTTCTCTGTGTCAGGTGGTCTAGATTGCAGACCCTCTAGTTTCTTGCGTTACGCTGTCGCAGAGCGTCTAGTGTTCAAACCGTCCAGTTCTCACTTCGTCTAGGTATACTCTGTTCCTATTAAAGTGGACTCCTCTCGCTACGCCCAGCACAGTGGCGTTCAATTTCGCCATGAGATATGATTCATCATTTCCCGTTATTTTTGTCTCAGTTTGCATAATACAAGCTAATAGATTGATTTGACAATGATTTTATTACAACTCTAATGATAGGGTCCAATATAATAAGTGTCTCAATAATTACTTTTTCGAAATAAATGATCTGGAATAATTTTATTAATCTTTATATAAAATAGGCGAACATGTTTTTTTGTGATGACAACTCCTCCGTGGTTTCTCGACCGATTTTGTTCGTTCACGTCTCATTTGAAAGATCTCATCGAGTAGATGTTTGATACGGTCTTACATTTTGAAAAATGCCATCGTGGACATGAGGAATAAACGATCAAAGTTTCAATTTTTGCCATTCCTTTAACATAGGGATCGGTGAGCTGAAAATTTTCACATTTTAACTTATGATTTGATTATCAGCTGTTTTGAAACAAAAAGTTTATTTTTCATTGTTCATTCAGAGAGAGAGGAGGGGATAGGATAAAGAGGAAGAGAGAGTGGAAAGAAGAAGAAGGGGAAGAAGGAAGAGGAGAAGATGAAGAAGACGAAGGAGAAGAAGAAAGAGGAGAAAAAGAATAAGAAGGGGAAGAAGGAGAAATCGGAGAAGTAGAAGAAGAAGAAGAAGAAGAAGAAGTAGAGGAAGAGGAAAAAGAAGAGAAAGGAGAAAAAGAAGACAAATAAGAAGAAGAAGAAGAAGAAGAAGAGGAAGAAAAAGAGCAAGAAGAAGAAGAAAAAGAGAAAGAAGAAGATGAGAAATTTTTCATTGTTCATTTTTCATTCAGAGAGAGAGGTGGGAGGATAGGATAAAGAGGAAGAGAGAGTGGAAAGAAGAAGAAGGGGAAGAAGGAAGAGGAGAAGATGAAGAAGACGAAGGAGAAGAAGAAAGAGGAGAAAAAGAATAAGAAGGGGAAGAAGGAGAAATCGGAGAAGAAGAAGAAAAAGAAGAAGAAGTAGAGGAAGAGGAAAAAGAAGAGAAAGGAGAAAAAGAAGACAAATAAGAAGAAGAAGAGGAAGAAAAAGAGCAAGAAGAAGAAGAAAAAGAGAAAGAAGAAGATGAGAAAGAAGAAAAAGGAGAGGAAGAAGAAAAAGAAGAAGAGGGAGAAAAAGAATAAGAAGAAGAAGAGGAAGAAGAAGAAAAAGAAGCAGAATAAAAAGAAGAAGAGTGAGAAAAGAGAGGAGAAAAAGAAGAAGAGGGAAAAAAGAATAAGAAGAAAAAGAAGAGGAAGGAGAAGAAGAATAGAAAGAAGAAGAGGGAGAAAAAGAAGATGAAGAAAAAGAAGAGGAGGAAGAAGAAGATGAAGAAGACGAAGAAGGGGAAGAAGAAGAAGAAGAAGAAGAGGAAGAAGAAAAAGGAGAAAAAGAAGAAGAAGAAGATAAAGAAGAGGAAGAAAAACAAGAAGAGGAAGAAGAAGAAAAATAAGAAGAAGAAGAAGGAGAAAAGAAAGAGAAGAATAATTAAAAAAATTTCTTTAGCACAGGTGTGTTGAGAAAATTTTATATTTATCAGCAGCTGATAAAGAATTAAAAAATGTAATTTTTGCCAGCACAGGTGTTTACTGAGAAAGTCAAGGAACTGATAGCATCATAGGTATGTTTGATACCCACTTAGAAATGGAGCAACTCATACTGTGCTTAAACTTATCATCATAGGCAATGCTGTCGTTCACTATGTAGAAAATCTACATTTGGAATGTATTTTACAAAGTTTAATAAAGTGCGACCCGGGATAACCTAGTAATACTGAATTGTTTGAATCTGCGAAGGACTGTATTTCGAAACTAAATAATCTGGACTGAACTGAATTACTCCCACCAGCGAACAAGGTTTTTTTTCCTTCTGCTGGTTGGTGCAAAAAAAAACATCTATTTACATTTATTTAAGAAGTTATTTTATTTCATTCTATTAATTTATTAACATTAAGTTAATGAAACTTCAATTTGGTTTGTTTGTAAAGTTGTGGCAATTAATACAAGGTAAAAGATTGATTTCTTAATGATTTCATAACAACTCTGATGATAGGGTACAATAATAAGAATTCTCTATTGAAGTACTGTAAGTTACTTGAAATTTCTTTTATAAATTAGCCTAGAAATACAACAAATTTTATTCTAAGACCATCCTTCTGACGAAATACTCATGACATTTTTTTTTAAATATAACTAGACCAATTCAATTACTCAATTGATTAACAGAACAAAACAGATTATTGTTGTGAAAATGTGAGAAAAAAACTGATTGAAAATGGCTACTGTACGTATTGTCAATAACTTCTGGTTATTTCAATAGATCACAAGTAGACTGCATTGTTTCATTTGTTTATCCCTAATCAATTCAATTCACATCATCATCATCATTTGAATGTAGCCTCAATCACAAATCATAAATTACAACCAACTTTTTTTGGAATTTTTAGAGAATTTGGAAAAGTTTAACTCCATAAATCGAGCTTGAAACCATTCATGAAATAATAAATATTTAAAAATAGGTTTATCAGTGTTAAGTCGTTTGTACATGATCAAATTTCTATCAAACAAAAGAGTTAAAAAGTATTGTCAAATTGCTTTTGAGTCCTTCAAATCGCTTTAAATATTGTACAAAATACTTGGGGCATCCGGAAAGTAATACCCGTTTACAAATTGAAGATAAACCAAGTCTTTTTGACAAATATGCCTCAAATATAATAGGGGAAGTGATAGCCGAGTGCCGTAGCAGGTATATGTTCAATCACAGACAAGCTAAGAAACTCTTGGGCGCTCTTTGTAAGGGTGAGCAATTGGATTTCCCAGCAAAAAAGACTCTGTTCTCTGCTGTAAAATCACTTCCCGGTGGTTCGAAACCCACCTAATATTGTAGGTCCATCATCCAATTCATCCAAATCATCCAATTCATTACCCACGCACAGGTCTCAGACCTATGTGGGCTTCATCTTCCGAAAAAAAATATAAACTCAAGGTCTTTTTGGCAGGGTATAACTTGAAAGTGATGAAAAACTGGAAGCAACTGTCACTATCTTATCTGATTATCTCAATACACTGGCGGCAGAGAAGTGTGAATCTGTAATTCAAAATCCATCACACTTTATGAGAAATGCTTGAATTTGCGTGGTGACTACGTGGAGAATAGTAAAAAGTTTGTTTTTTTCAACCGAAACAGGCATAAATATTTGCTAAATATTTTTAATTCCAAAAAAGGGATTACTTCAGGATGCCCCAAGTATAGTATATTGGACAATATTTAAAGCGAATTGAGATATGTAGATCAGTAAGTTGATAAACAATATAGAGTTGATAAGCAAAGAGAGGTGATGTACTAGACAGGAAGGAAGCAATGACCGGCGCGACAGCCCGGCGTCACTAAGCTGATATTGCCGTATCGAAACCAGTTTTTTATAAATAATTCTACAAACTTTATGTATGACTCATCCAGCGACCACATTGGTCTTATGAGTTCGTTGGACTTATCCTTTCCAGCCAAACCCAAATCGCGCAAAAAAGAAAAGAGAGAAATTCTCATTTCAGATTCTGAGATTCTCTGAAATACCGTACTGAATCACAAATTTATAAACAACTTATTTAAACAGTTTGTTCCTTTTTACCTGTTTACCCCCCCCCCCCCCCTACCACGAAGTCGGTAGAAACCTTATCAACTGTCAACTTTCCATGGTCTCAATTCAGTTCAATGAAAATTATACATAACCACTGTGATTCCGCGAAAAACAACTACAGTATAACTTATTTACAGGGGCGCACCCAGAGTCTAGGTTTGTTGGAGGGGGGGGGGGGGGCTTTCCCGTATTACTAGGTAAATTTTGGTAGCGAGGGGGAGTGAAATTCGGAATTTGCAGACCTCTTTTTATAAGATTGTTGCCCAATGAATCTAAATGGTGAGGGGAGAAGGTTTCATTATTTGAATTTTTAAAGGGAATCAATCAGCTATGGGGAAACAAAATGTGTCCATCATGTGTCTTTTTTAATACAGTGTTACAAGAGTTCAAGGTAATTCTCAGACTGCAGAAAAAAAACACATGAATGTAGGTCTGGAAACGCATTGTTTCAGAAATATCTAAGGCCTTCGCATGTAGGTGGTGTGAATTCAATTGAAATTAGCTGAAACGTGCTACAGGATTTACTACCATAAATTTTCATGCTGCCCACATCATTTTGAGACTGGTACTTGGGTAATGAAGCCAACGAAACATGACAGTCTGACCACGAATTGAGACTACATAATCTTTGAATTAGTGGGATATTTTACAAAACTTCATAAAATGATAATGAAAACACTTTATTTTCATTGTAGGCCTATAGTGGATTAATCAAACTAATTTCCAATGAACCAAAAAAAATCAATTTCTCCTTCAAAACTTGTGAATTCCTTTTATGAAATGAAATCTGAATGTACTCAAAAGTCAAAAACGCGAGTCGAGTTTCATTGAATCAAAGCACACTAAATTTTCACGGATGCTTTTTACTTTCTATTTTTGTGTGTTTTTATATAATTTAAATTCTTATTTTATGAACTGTGGGTGTGTTTTCGCAATCAATAGCCAAGTTTATACCTTTCAATCTGAACGACTTCTTTTGACCTTTTTTGTGTATTTCACAGGATTTCTCAATAATAATGGTTAATGTTTTATTTGATTTTTCAGCTAATTTCTCATCAAATGTATTCAATTTACCACCTAAATGAGAGCTCTAGAAGCCTAGAGTTTTCTGAATAAGTACTAATTTATTGATAAAGATAGCTCGCTTCTCTTTCGCTATCTTTATTTCTGTAATGAAGCGTTTTCGAAGGAATAAGCTTTTCTAATCCGACAGAACACATATACAGGGTGTCCCACGAGGAACCCGACAAACTTCTAGGGCGGTTTCCTCTCATCAAAATAATGAAAAAAGTTTATATAAACATATTTCCGGAAATGCTTTGTTAGGGAGTTATGGCTAGTGAAAGATTTCCCCCGATTCTCTAGGAAAGGATGGAAATAAAGCCAAACTGATTTTTTATGGCGTTACGTTAGGTGTTACATCTATTGATTTTTCTGTAAAATGAACTGAAAAATTGAATAATACACGTCCCAGACCTCTAGAATCACCCATATTTGAGATATCTGACAAAATATGCAAAATTCGGTCTCAAAAAACATGCTTCATTTAGATTTGATCCATATTAACTTCGTTAAATGGGTAATAAACACAGAAGCTTTATGCAAAAAACTTGTAGTAAATTTAATTCTAAAGAGAATGGTGTAAAATATGTTTATAATAAACAAACAGACAGTTTAAAAAATTCATTTTTAATTAAATCAACACATACGAAAATAAGACAGCAGCAAAACAAAAATTAAACAAAACATTTTAAGATGTTGCGAATTGCGAAACTGTACATTTTAATTACTGTAAAGGCATGCGGTTTATTCCCAAATACAGTATTCATTCAATCAAATAATGACAAAAATTCACAGTATAAAAAAGGTTGTTGGTTGAGAAATAAGATGATAAAAATACAGCGTTAAGTGAGATGCTTTTAGTTCATTGAAAATCAAGAATTGGCAGCACTTGTGCAACAATACCTGAATCCAAGTTATTGTACAGCGGTACAATGATACAGCAGTCGCAATAACTAGTCTGTCAACTGTGATTTGTGCAGTGCATGTGTGGTTTGTATTATTTGTACTTTATTCGTGTTCTTTTTAATGAAAAGATGCCATTCACATTTTCAAATCAATAGTACGCAGATATTGTTTTCGTCTATGGTTTTGCCAATGGAAATAGTCAGGCAGCTAAACTTGAATTAGAAAGACGATTTCCGAATAGAACACCTACTTACAAAACATTTGCATCGGGATTCAATAACTTAAGAACAAATGGATATATTCCATTTGTTACTTGTTCGAGTGAACGTCCTGTAATGGCTGTAATACAGGCTGTACGCGAACAAGATAATATCATTGACATGATACAGTGTAGTCCTTAACTTAGTATTCGCCGACTTTCTAATAAGTTAAACATATCTCATAGTACAGTCTGGAGAACATTGAAAGAAAACAACTTTTATCCATATCATTTACAAAGAGTTCAAAATCTATGTATTGATTTAATAAAAAAAATTTTTTTTAACTTTCTGATTGTTTATTATAAATCTATTCTACACCATTCTCTTCAGAATTAAATTTACTACAAGTTTTGTTCATAAAGTTTCTGTGTTTATTACCCATTTAACGAAGTTAATGTGGATCAAATCTGAATGAAGCATGTTTTTCGAGACTGAATTTTGCATATTTTGTCTGATATCTCAAATATGGGTGATTCTAGAGGTCTGGGACGTGTTTTATTCAATTTTTCAATTCATTTTACAAAAAATCAATAGATGTAACACCTAACTTAACGCCATAAAAAAATCAGTTTGGCTTTATTTCCATCCTTTCCTAGAGAATCGGGGGAAATCTTTCACTAGCCATAACTCCCTAACAAAGCATTTCCAGACATATTTTTATATAAACTTTTTTCATTATTTTGATGAGAGAAAACCGCCCTAGAAGTTTGTCGGGTTCCTCGTGGAACACTCTGTATATGCAATAAAAACTTAAAAAGCACTTTCAAGTGGAAATTGTGACTCAAGTTATGGCGTGACGGCCGCTTCACTTTGACGTTAAGAGCATCGTCAGACAACCCACAGTACACTGATTCAAGGCACGAGTTTGAGGGTTATGGATGATGGGAATGCAAGGGGGTGGGGATATTGGGATTATTTTGTCAAAAAGGGTGTGTGAGAATAAGTTGATTAGATTATTTAAAATGTTGCCAAATTGTTGTTTTGTGTGTTTTTGATCTGACAAAATAATCTCAAACCTCCCGCCTACTTATACCCCCCACCCCCTCACACATCGAACATCCATAACCCTCAAACTCATGCCTTAAATCAGAGTACTGTAGGTATTCTGACGATGCTCTTAACATCAGAGTGAAACGGCCGTCACGTCATAATGTGAGGCACCCCCCTGAGTGCGCCACTCCTTATAGATATAACATAATTTATTGTCAATATTATTGACGCTGTAACAAAGTGAAACTTTAGAAGGGTTACTAATTGATCAATAGCTCTTGAAAAAATAAGATGCTACGATTTTTCATGAAATACTTTCTGTTATGAAACGCCAGAATAAAGAGAAAAATATTTCTCTTCCCTTTCTGTGCTGTGTCAATAAGTACTTCCAATGAAAGTGATAATGGGCATGTTTTGTTTACTCCCCCTGTTCATCCCTCACCTTGTAGTCATCCAGAGGATTCCAGAACTATGAAAGACGTTTCTTTCTGGACTATTGAACAGTTATTTGTTAAATATTTGATCGGCCTATTAAAAGATGGTGATTAATTTTTGAACAGTAATATAGCAACTTCATTACTAGCTAAACATTATTGATTTATATCGTTTCTGATAGATTTCTTTTGTGTGATATAACTGCATGTTCAAAAATAAACAAAACCTGCATGTTCAAAAATAATTAAAAACGAGACTTGACAGAAATATTCCTGAAGTGTGATATTTAATACTGGATAGTTAAACACTTTGAATTGCATTCTTTTTGCCCAGTTGGTCCCCCAGTCACGTCATCTTCGGTTCTTCTTACATCAAAAACTAAAATAGTATTAATGAAATCAATAAGAAAGATTTCTTTATGAAGAATTTATCCAAACCTACATGTATTTGATAAATCAATTGGAATCAAATGATTTTCAGTTGGAGCAAAAATCAAAGTCATTCAATTCTGACATTTGATAGACTATAACTGATTCTGATCAAAGGCAGGCTCAATAGTGCCTTTCCCTTAATTATTGTAAGCTATTATATCTTCTATAGTTATTTTTATTGTAAGTTATTGAAAGTATTTGCAGTATAGTTATCCAGTGTATAGGATAATAATTATCCATGGCATTGGAGAGGATGCAAGGTATTGAAATAGCACTGTATGCACTTATTTCTGTTATTATAAATTAAACTTATAATTACTGAAAACGTTGTATGCATCAAAATGAAACTTTGTAAATATAGCACTATAATAGTTAATAGGCTAACATTGAAAGAATAACAGCAAATAACTATAGAAGAAAATTAAATTGTTAAACCACTTGAAAAGCATGGAGTGCTTAGTTTTATTTTTATTCTACTTATAAATTCTGCTAATTCAAAGAGAAAGGTCCAACTTAGAGAAAAAAGTTAGAAATATAAATTCAAGATAAGATCTTTATCTACAATTTTCCCACTTTAAAAACTTTCCTATCATGAAAATGGAAAAAATTCTCAATTAGCGTTTGTTTTCAGGCACATAAAATTTTTTGAAATATTGTTGGATAAATTCCCTTATAAAAGCTGAACAAGTGCTTCAAATTGATGTTTTTTTGCATTGTTGGAATCACATGATACCATTTGTCAAGTGCATGAAGTTTCAATTTTTTTCGTCAGCACTGAGATAGGGAAATGGAATTGTGAATGAAAAGATACAGATAAATAATTAGAATGGGTGATTACAGCCGGCGGGCTCTATTTTAGTCGGTAGCTGACTGTACCAGCCTGGCTGCTAAGGAACCTAGTCGATATGAAATATAGAGGAACTGAGACGCTAGTCGATATGAAAACTAGACGATCTGAGACGATCAGCGCATGATACTTTCAGCCGTCTCACATACTCCAGATTCGTTCTAAAATAGCACCTAGACGATCTGAAATCTAGACGATGTGAGACACTCCCGTTTTAATATGAGCTTTACCCTTTATCCTTTAATGGGTATAAGGGGTAATCTATTAAGTATAAGCGGTCATTTCTAGTGTCTGTCAAAAATGTTGGACTTCTCAAATATTGTTTTTGGCAATTTATATCATCAATGAATTTTATTAAGCAACGAAGAGTCGAAAGGGCTCTTGAACTTTTTTTTGAAAATATCAAAACCCCTTTTGAGTGGGGAGTGTTGGTTGAGTGAACTGTACTGTTAACAGAACTAATATTAGTGGAGTGACAAGATAATGTTATATGCCAGAAATTGCATCCAACATTCCAGAAGCAAGATGCCTGTCTATCAGTCTTGAACCCTGCAAAACTCAAACTCAATAATCTTTTGTTTCCCTTGTTGCAATTGCTTTCTCTACCATTTCAGATGAAACTAATTACTTAAATAATTATAACTGTTTTATATGGTCGTGTTGCAGCTCCCCACCAGCCACGACTTGATTGGCAAATGTGGTTTGCTGCTCTTGGCACTTATCATCAGAACCCTTGGCTGATGTCTCTGGCCTATCGTCTGCTAGTGAATCAGCCGGAAGTATTGTCGCTAATGGATAATGCCCACAACCCCTTCAATGGAAAGCCACCAAAATATGTACGCGCGAATCTCTACCATTATCATTACGTACCATGGAATCAGAGGTGAGTTTTCAATCACACAACACATTATAATACATAGTTTGACTCTTGCCCCTAGTAAATTGAATCTTGATATACCACGAATTTTCATCTGAGAAATATAGCATAGGCTAGTAAATTGTTATGCTTTGTATCAAATACACAAATAAATTCTTCCCAAGGTTAGTAGATAAAAGGTTGAACGCTCACTTATGATGAGTTGATTTCTGATGTTGATTCAAAATTGTTGAGGGTAATAGACATACTAATGATTTGACGTCGTTTCAGGGAAATTTTCAACACACTTCCTTATGGGGAATCAAAAATGTCTCATAATTATTTTAAAGCCGTATGTAACGACATTTTGTACTGGAAGCACCCCTAAAATATTAATTCTCTGAATAGGCCATCAATAACACAATTTTTAACAAAACAGTAGATAACACTACTTATTCATATAAAACTGAGGTGGAGTTCTATCTTGCAGAAGACAGCAGCATAATGTACAACGCGATATATCCTCTTGAAGTTTGTATTACAAAGGAATTCTCCTTTGAAAGGAGAATTCCTTTCAAAACTTTGAAAGGAGCGCCGACTTTAAAAGGCTACTTTTAATAAATTAAGAATTTCTCAGTTTAAAGTGGATACTTTATTTTAAACATTTTAGTACGTGAGCATTTCGTTTTTGGGTATCATTTCAATGAAGTCGGTTTCTATTTTTGTTTTACATTTTTTTATTGCACTATAAAAAAGAAATTATAAACAAAACAAATCCACTGTTTCCTGGCAGCCCAAAACCTTGCAGGAGGAATCAAACAGACTGAACTCTAAAGCCCATTCTACACTGGAATGCGGTCCATAGTTCAGTTCTAGTCGAGCCGTCGATGCTGTCGGATCGTTCCTTATCTTCGTGCAAAGTTCAGTAACTCGTTAAGGCCGGCCGCCTGGTTTAGTCAACTAAAAACACAATTTTCAACCAGAAATTATTCTAAAAATTCTGTCTTATTTAATTCTCTCGGAGTTCATGTGATTTCGTTTGGATTTCTAGCCATGGTGGAAGAGTGTGCAATTTGTAAAAAAAAAGTTAGCTCTCAAGACTGTGTGAAGTGCGCGGATTGCTCCGTTTTAGTTCACCTTAATTGCATTGGGGTCACTTCTAGAATCAAAAAATGGAAATGTGAAAAATGTGCAAAAATCCTAGTTAATACAGCAGATAACACCAAAGAAGATGACCTGCCAGCGCCAAAGCGTGACATATTGGAAGCTATCTCGGCTTTCAGAAGCGAGAACAACAAAATGTGGGCTAACAACAACAAACGATGGGACACTAATGAAGCCAAATTTGAACAATTAAAAGAGGACATTAAGGTAACCAAACAAGAAATTTCCCAAATAAAAGTACAGTTCGCGGATGTAACTAAAAACTGTGAAAACGCCCTACAATCAGTCGATGTATTGCAGCACGAAAACGTTCAATTAAAAAAGGAACTCAACATTGTGAAAGAACATTTAAGAGACCTGCAGCAACACACTCGAAAGAACAATTTAATAATAATGGGTGTACCTTTCACCAGTAGGGAAGATGTTTTTGTTATTCTTGAAGAGATAGCCAGAGTTTTGAATGTAAACTTTCATTATAGTGATATATCAGCCGCACACCGACTCGGCAGCAGAAAAGGTGATAACAATCCTCCGTCTATCGTAGTAAATTTCACGTCACGCATGACAAAATTTCACTGGCTTGTAGCTAGGAGAATTAAAGGTACACTAACAGCTAGAGACCTCAATAGTCAATTCCCTGATATTCCAGTTTATTTGAATGAACACTTGACACCAGACACAAGAGCTCTATTCAACGCTGCGAGAAACCTAGTGAAGGAGAAAAATCTATTATCCGTATGGACCTATGACTGCAAGGTGATGGCCAAGGATGCGACAAACCAACGTACATTTCGGATCCTGAACAAGGAGCAAATGACCCGCCTACAGGAGGGGGAAGCAACCAGCCTCCCGAATGTAAGAGATGTCTTCCTAGCTTCAGGTGAGACTAAACGGCCACCCGGACAACAAAACAGCCCGGCTACCTCCACTGAACCCCAAAAACGTAAACCGAGCAAATAAACCTGTTTTACAGACGTTTCAATATTTTAGTTTCATCAATATTCTGTTTCAAACAAAAGGCTATTGTTCAGTTAATGGGTTTTACACAGACTAGGCATTAAACATTCTTCAGTTTAAAACAATCTCAGTGAGCTCAACAATCGAGATACAATTTTATTTGTAAATTCAAGACCAAACTGTTGTTTAATTTTAGTTTATTTTATTTCTTATTGTTACTCAAATGGTTAGAGTAATTTAGCAAAGTATTAATCTAGCAAGGTATCCTCTTTCTTCTTTATAAACAAAATACTTACCGTATCAATCATTCTCTTTAGTTTGTTCGAGCTGTGTTCTTAAGTAAGTCTCGTAGTCAATTTTTCTTTAAGAGATCATATATTTTCTCTCTATTCTTTACTTTCATTTCTATTTACAATAGTGTTATTGTTAACAGAGCATATACTCATAGAAAATACATAGGAACTGAGCGAGAAAGTATCCTACTATCTTAATTAGGTATGAATCCATTAATTTTTTGTAAACAATCCTTACTAAACTTGAAATCCTATGCTTTTTATTCTCTATTATTCAGTTGCTATACGAGCTTCTAATTATAATTAGCCTTAACATTCAATGTGAATAAAGTAATGTAATGTGTATAATCTTATATTATCAAAGCATGGAATTAGGCCATTTCATTCATTGTATTCGAATTATAGGTCTATAGGATTTCCACCGTTCATTCTTATATTCATTTATCATTTAATATAGAGTATGGAAAAGTACACGTGTGTATGAGTGCTATGCAGCACGTTGTACAATTTATTTCTACATTTCTCATTTGTATAATGAGCATAACCTCGAGTAAAAACAAAGTAAAAAATGTAATATTCTCTCTCTTTCTTGTCCGTTATCGCAATAACAGCTGTTTACAACCCGTTAAAAGTCATGAATCGCTCTTATTCAGGGCCATACTAAAGAAATCCTAGACGGAAATAAAACAAATCCAACTTCTTGAAGTCTAATCTTATCATAACTGATTGTCGTTTGTACTACGAAGCCTTGGAAATCCTTATTATTTTTACTTAAACACCGACTCCGAATGAAAATTAAGTTAAATCGATAACTCTTAATATGTCCCAAACAGATATACTCAACAAGTTTAAGATCATGCGATAGATAATTACGACATATGATTATTACAACATAGATACACAATAATTAAGGTTAATTAAAGTATTTTCACCTAGTTATTGAAATAAATCCATAGATTCCAATGCAAAGAAGAAATTTCGTATACGAGAATAATTTCATATTTCTTGATATGTCCATTTATGTCACATTACGTCATGTACTGTACCTTATCTTTAGAGAGAGAGAAATAATAATCATATCTTATAAAGAGGAAGATAGGAATTCTGTTAAAAAAAAAATACTACTAGTACAACACACATAATATAAATTGATAATGTTTCATGTTATATACAGAGTTTTATACAGCCTACTTATTGTTAATTAACTATTAAGTCTGACACTAAACAACTAATCGGCCTATCGCCGTTTTATTACTGATGTGAATAATGAAGTGTGTTTTTCATAATAGTATTCCAGGTTATTTCACGTACCTCTCGAATAGGCCTGCAGGCCTTCCACTGTCTATTCTTTTATTTATTTTAATAGCCTTTTTTCTTCTTTCCTTTTAAAAATCTGTTTCCAATCACGATTTCAATTCAGTAAGGAATGGTAGAAGCTTCTCACAAGAAATCTGAATTAGACAATGATTGAATGACTGGGCAACGTTATCTAGAAAGAATCCTGAAGTTCCTTTATCAATCCAGACTACATCCTTATCTTTCAAAATGTAATAGCTTTTTTCTATTTACACTCCTAATCTTTTATTCTACTAAAGTCATACTGACTGCCACGATTGCCTTGTTTTAGATTATTGCCTTAATAATATCCGAGTGGTTTTCATTCACATTATTGTCTCAGAATTTAAAAACAACTTACTTACCTTAATAAACCTGGAAACAAATCACCTTTGAAACGTTGGATTTTAAAAATTACCGCTTTATTACTATTATTATAACACTTGTTGCTTCAAAATATGCTAATACTTGCTAAATATGCTAATATGTTTATATTGTAGTATTATGTTGTGTAGCCTGAGCAAGTGTAGTGTGGTTAGTATATTATAGTATAGATTATGGTAAGGTATCAGATTGCAGTATGAACAGATTAAACATTATTTTATTTACTTTTTTAAATAATTTTTCCTCATAATAGTTGAGTGAACCGGGCGGTTCGGCTTGTCATTACAACCTAATTACAAGTAGAAACAATGACCGATTTGATGGCCCCTATTGATGCCCCTCCAATTGACTGCATAGAATGTGCAGATATTAATGATTTTTCTTTAAGTTTTCAATCCTTAAGCCCTTTGAGGAATGGAGACAAGGCGGATTTCTCGGTGATTCATCAAAACATACGTAGTTATAAAAAAAATATAGATGAATTTTTCGTTATATTACAAAGTCTTAAACATCGTTTTAGCTGCGTAGTACTGACTGAGGCATGGCTAAACGACGAAAGTGACCTCTTGGAAATTCCAGGGTATAATCTCCTCCGATCCTACAATAGTCTCAACCAGTGTGACGGGGTTGTAGTCTATATGAATTGTGAGCTCACAGTATCTTGCAGGGAGATTCAGCTGGGCGGTGTGGCCACCTGTCTATCCATCGACTTTGACTGGGAGGGAACACCATGTGAACTCCTTGCTGTCTATCGAAGTCCAAATTCTAGGTTTCCTCTATTCTTGAATGCTCTTGATAATCATCTTAAAGAATCAGCAGAACGCAATAGGGGAATGCAAATTCTAGCTGGGGACATTAATTGCGATACTCTGTATGCAGTCCCAGGCTCGCTACAGGAGAAATATATTGATGTTTTGAATGAAGCAGGACTAACAGCATGCATAGACAAGGTGACTAGACCGGCCAGCGGTACTTGCCTTGACCATTATTTTGTTAAGGTACCCAACTCCTTTAACGTCTCAACTACTATTCTCCAAACTGCTGTGACCGACCACTACTCCATATGCTTGAATATATTATCAAATAAGAGAAAAAAAACTATTATTAAAGAAGAGCACTTTTCAAAGGTTGATTGGCAAGGAATTAATAATTCTCTAACAATGCAGAACTGGGACCTAGTCACTGATGAAATTGACGTGAATGCGGCAACGCGCCTATTCACGGAAACCCTTCAAAAAACTATAGATTCCCATACTAAAATAATACCGGTGACTGCGAAAAATAGTAAATTGAAGCCCTGGATTAGTATGGGCCTAATTCGATCAATCAGACATCGAGATAAACTAAAAAAGAAACTCAATAGGCAACCCTTCTGTGCAAACCTAAAAAATGAATTTATACAGTACCGGAATATACTCCACTCCCTTATTAAACAAGCAAAATACAGTTATTATAAAAACAAAATAGATGAAGTATCAAATAATCCTAGAAAGTTCTGGTCCACAGTTTCTGAGGTTTCTGGAAGACCTACTCAAAAACACTCTTTTCCTGTCAATTTTTTCTTAGGGGATGGGCAGTCTACCGTGCAACAGAGTGCGTCTGAAGTCAGCACCAACTTCAATAAGTATTTTGCCTCTGTAGGGAAGCGCCTAGCCGATTCCATAGCTCCATCGGGTGAGCCAGAAGTAAATGACTCTGATCATGCTGTTGAGTCCACATTTGAGTTTCAATGTGTTACTCAAGAAGAGATCAAGCAAGTGATGGATAGCATGAGAGGTAATAGCGCCCCAGGCCACGACCACATACCTGCTAGAGTGATTAAAGAGAACGCTTGCACCCTCCTTCCCCCTATTCAACATTTAATTAACTTGAGCATACAGACAGGAAAATTTCCAGAAATCCTTAAAATATCCAAAGTAATCCCTATATATAAATCAGGCAAAAAAAATGAGTACTCAAACTATCGTCCTATTTCCCTACTGGCAATAACTTCTAAAATACTTGAAAAATGCGTAAAGATCCAATTAATGCAATATTTAAACCAATACAACCTTTTAAGCCCCTCACAATAAGGGTTTCAGAAATCAAAAAATTCGTCCGATGCATTATTTGATTTATCAAAATTTATTTCAGACAACATAAAAATAAGGAATAAACTGATAATAACTTATTTAGATTTAGCAAAAGCTTTTGATTCAGTTGATAGGGAGAAGCTGGTGATAAAGCTGGAAATGCTTGGAATTAAACAGACCGCTTTAATGTGGTTCAAGAGTTATCTACAAGACAGAGTTCAATATGTACAGATCAATGATGGTATGAGTGGTCTGGAGAAAGTTGATTACGGTGTTGTGCAGGGAAGTACCCTTGGGCCTATACTTTTCCTGATATATGTTAACAATCTACCACTGCTGGACATCAATAGTAAACTTTTTTTATTTGCTGATGAAACAGCGGTGGTCTCAACTGGTAAGCATTGGGATGAAGTTTACAAAAATGCAACAACTGACTTGTCCAAAGTAAAATGCTGGTTTGACCACAATTGTTTAACTGTAAATATAAGTAAGACCAAGTACATGGCCATTGTGACCCGTAATCAGCAAGATCCAGGACCTAGATATCTGAAACTTCACTCATGCGGAGACTCAACATCAATTGTCTGTAACTGTCAAAGTATAGAACGAGTTAACCAGTACAAGTACTTGGGCATAACAATCGATCACAGCTCAAGTTGGAGTCCGCATATACAGCTTGTCAAGAGGCGACTCAGAAGGTTGCTCTATGCTTTCTCTCAGCTGAGTCAGGTTTTGAGTAAGAAACACTGCAGGACGGTATATTTTGCTTACGTCCAGTCCATTATCCAGTATGGTATAATCGTCTGGGGTGGACTGCCCGCTACCCTATTGGAGCCGCTTGCGGTGTCGCAGAGACAAATAATCAAAACTATCCTAAATAAAGAGTACCGATATCCAACTATTCACAGAATTTCCGGTTTTAAACATCAGACAACTTTATATAAAGTCCTTATTGATTTACCTTAAAAACAATAGATTGAATATACTGCCAGAAATTCATCATACCTATCCAACACGATATAGAGTAAACTTTGGCTATGCGACACCTCAAGTGGTTCATGGATTGGAGCTGAGAACACCTTTTTACCAAGCCCAAATGGTATACCGTAACTTGCCTGTTGAGATGAGGATTATGCTGGAAGAATGCAGTGTAGCGGCATACAAGCGTAGGGTGGAGGGATGGCTCCTCTGCCAGGGCTGGGAAATGTCAGAAAGCCTGCTTCAGTCTGTATATTGGCACTAAAATCAACTCTATTTGGAATCTTTCTTGATAGACTCGCTGATATTGTATTTCTTTTCTTAACACAGGTATTTTTAAATTCTACTTATGTTACCTATTTTTCCTCAATGAAGAAGTCTGCCAGTCTCTGTTCTAGTTTCCTTAAAATTTCTAATATTGCAATATTGCGATTAGTCATTTCTTTCTTATACACTGTATTCTTTCTTACTATTCTATACTGTTTCTTACTGTACTATGTTCCTTGTTATGGACTATAGTATTATTAAAGATTTATATGTATTGTTATCGATAGCTTAACTTTAAGGAACTCACCCCTACACACAGACGAGTAGTCTTCGTAGGAGTATTCCTGTAAGTTTTTTCAAGTGTATTTTTTTGTAAATATTGTATTTTGGTGGAATAAATAAAGAATTTTGAATTTTTGAATTACCCACTCAAGCGATTACAGTACCCACGTTACCTTAGAGAAACTATATGGTCCGAAATCCGGCATCGCCAGATGCACGAAATTGGGTTCTAAGTCACGTGTTTTGCCTTGCTTTTTGGTTCATGTAAAATGGACCTAAGCTTATTGTCATTTCTATTCCACACACTCATTTACTATATTCTGTTTTCCTCTCAATGCATTAATGCATTCTTGTTTATTGAGTGATGTACAGGTGTATTCTTCTAATCAATTTTGTATCTGCAATTGGCACTCTTCAATAATTATTTCTGTTTAGAGCATCAAAAACCTGGTGGATACGTGAGAAGGTTGGAGAATATTTCCCAGTATTCTCCAAGGATCACCCTCCTCTGTTGGACTATTTGACCAACATGAATATTCTTTCCCCAAAGAAATCGACTGTTTCACCCATTATCAAAGGCAAGTAGATCTACATATTATTTTTCATACTTTTCAAAAATTGATCGATTGCAAAAATATTCTTGAAAAGTGCTTCCATGACTGATCGAGTAAAGTAGCACATTAGGCTGTGGAGGTCAACGTGCTAAACACTTGTTTTCCCTATTAGAATTTTTTAATTAATCAAGCTAATTGGATATAAACAAGCTGATAGACCTCTGGAGACTGATAAGTCATTGATATCATTTTTTCACAGTTGTAGAGCTCCTAGTCACGAGCGCTCAAGACTGCGTTTGGATGGGTGACCGTGCTTCCAATGACTTGATGTTATATGCTTTATTATCACTTACCCGGTGGTTCGGAACCCACCAAAAATAGATCACCATGTTCCCCATAACATGGGGAAAACGGCGAGATGGAACTATCCGTAAGGTTCTCCCCATCAATAAAAGCGATACGCTTGTTATTATTTAGAGCTCCTAGTGTTGCAATAAAATTACTTCATTTAGATTTAGAGTATATTAATTCATGATTTGGGAATGGGAAAGTTCTTCTAATACAGTTGGAATAGTCAGTGTGAATACCTAGAGATTTCGCCCTGCTTGGCTTCGCACCACTTCTCCCGGCTTCTATTTTACAAACATTAAGCATTAAAAATACTTACTAATTCAATTACCTTTCAAATCACACTCAATTTACATTTTGCAAATTCAATCTCTTGACAATATTATTGATATTTGCAGGTATTTTGGATCAGTTGAGAGCAGCGTTCACAAAGGTGGATCCGTGCCTCCTGTTGTGGTCTATTCTGACTGCCGGCTGTGCTATAATCATTGTTCAGGGCCCCACCATTTCACCAAGTGCGCGCTCCAAAAAATGAAATCGCAACTCCAGAAGCTACAGTCTCCTGAAGATTATAATATAGTGCACGTGCAGGTAACGGGGTTTGCTTGGAATTATCTTATGGCAATGCGAGACTACATCTGTTTCATGATATTTGTAATGATCTGATTTTTAAATGTTCTCTGATACTGTTTCACTTATATTAAATAGTAAAGTTGCAATTCTCTTAAAAGTATATTTATCTCCGAAGTGAATGTAATGAATCTGTTGAGATATTAGGTTTAAAATATAACATTTCTAAGATTTTAAAATGTTCATGACAATCCAACAGGCTCGCTCATTGATGAGCATTGCGAAAGTACTTTCATCAAGTAAATTAGTCATGTTGATAATTGGAGTGTTCTTATCAAACACTGCTTGTCTATCATCAGATTTATTTAATAATTGGAGGTGGACGTAAAGGGGTATAATAGATGGATGGTCATTATTTCATTTTTGAGTTCGGTAAAATTTAATGTAATATTAAGAATAATATTCAGTACTTTATGTTTATAACTTTAGTAGGATACAATTTATTTCTTGCAGTTTCTTAACAACTTTGTTACTTATTTTAATCTGATGCTTTGAAGTACAGTACATATCTAAAGCTATAGCTTCCATAACAGAACAATCGAAATTTACTCCCAAGAATTTTTGAGCGATTTATTTCTTGGTCTAGTACAAAGAGATGTCATTGGATGTTTACGAGTAGCAATATCATACTAGTCATCTCAAATATCATAGCTACGCTATAAAATTAGCACACTTCAGACAATATTAAATAATCAAATCATCGAGGGCACAAAAATTAATGAATTTCTGTACTTATTTTTTGTTTATAAATGTTGTGTATAATACTTCCCCGTCCTTTTTAAAATTATTATTCATCTATTTAGAATGATTTTGTAGAATAATTGAAAAATGTATGATTGCTTACATTTTTATTCTATGAATTTGCGAGAATTAGATCAGTACAGTATAATATTTTAATATGAGAAAATTATGGTCTGATGGATGGAGGTTTAGAATTTGAACGTTTCAATTTTATTCAACTGAAAGTTATTTGATGATTCCAAAAATAATAAATTTCATTAATTCCCGATGTAAATTGCACTGATTAGTGACAGAAGTTGCAGGGGTTGTATATAATTATACTCCACATTCTATTCCTAAGTAGGAACGTAACTTTATGATAGAAATGTGTACGAACTAGTAAATTTTTTATATGTTTGTCCTCTGCACAAATTATTGCATTTCTTTTTTCAACTTTATTAACTTGTTTAAGCTAGTAATAGTTGTTTTAAACAATGTCTGTAACGTTTTAGTGAGAAATGTACACAATCACATTGTGATAACTGCAATACACTGCTTTTACTGTCTCGGAAGATTTTGTTAGTTCATTATTTGAGGTATTTCATTGCTTTAAGAATTTTATATTTTTGTATTTTTTGTAACAATTTAGTGAAAATTGTAGTTAGTGATAGGAATATTATTAGCGTTAGTAAATGTATAACATGGAAAATATAAATGAACCAATCCGTTTTTAATGTTAAGAATGAGTATTATCTTCTTATAATGTTAACAGAAATTTGTATTGTACCTTTATTAAGAAGTAAATTGGAATTGTCAAACATTTTGCTCTTGAGCAACAATTTTGAATTTTGTGAGCCCAAATACAAGAAGTTCTGTATACTAAATAATATTATTCTTCTTAAATACTACTTGCCTGATTATTTGTGTTTATGTTGGAAGTTTATGATAATCTCGTCTTAACATTAACATTTTAACTTGACTTAATATTATATCAGTTGCCACAATCATAATTTTATATCTGGCTCTAAATAGTTTATTCATTTTGTAGGGAAATTATAAAACACGGGTTTCTCTTTTATTGTAACAATTTCATGGTGTGAATTACTATTTATTGGATGTATTGCAAGAAACTGTTGAATCAAATAATAAAACTTTCAAGCGTTAAATGTGACTCCATTGTAATTTTCTCCAATAATTTCTTCATCATTGAATTACAAACCTACAAGTGAAATATTATTTCATCAAAGTACGAGTATACTCTTGTATAATTTCTATTTTATACAGAGTTCGTCAACATAACTTACTTTTTTTCTAAACACGATAAAATCACATTGCATGAATCAGACCAGTTTTATTTATGTTTTATAATGTAGGAACATACCTAGTCATGTTTTGCGTAGTTTTGAAGATCTTATCAGGTAGGTGATATCTCCATTCTACATGCACTGTGCAAACTGATTTCTGGCGTTTGTCATAACTCCTACCAGCATAGCACAAGTCTCAGTTGCATGCTTTCACGTTGCTCAAGTCTCACTCTCAGTTGCATGCTTTCCAGCCCTGCTTCAAATCTCAGTAGACAGGCTGCGTTAAAGCTAACTTACTCAAATTTTCTCTTGCTCCGCTGTGTCCAGGCCTAAGCTGTCCGAAAAGCGTCATGTACAAATTGCTGGGATTGGCTGAGCCGGTTACTTAATAATGATGCGTAACGCATTAGTCTCAAATAATATTACAGTACAGTTTGATTTATTAACTAGAATTGAGTTACTGTCATATTCATTTTTTGAACCAAAGCGGCGCGATTATCTACGGATACGGTACTCGGGTTGGGGGAATTGGCTATATCTGGAATTCACTATATCTGCTTGCAACTGGAACTGCCTATATGTGTACTCGCCGGGAATTGGTTATATCGGAAAGTCGCTGTATGTAGAACCACCGCTTGGAACGTGGACTGCGCCAAAGTGGGCGGATAATTAAGTGGACCAACCACCACAACAACAACAACCTAGACCGGTTGCCATCATCATCATCGTAATATAAATTTAATTTCGTAAGGCTATTCTTTGCGTCAAAACTGGGGGCGTCTGGCAAGTTGTAGAAAGATGGGGGAGAGATCAAATTGAAGGACTCTATTCTGTGATGGCAGGAAAACTATTTGAAATTCCAGAATGTTAACATAAAATTAGATATAACGTAAAATGTTCTCCATAAGAATAGGATTGGATGTCAAAAACGTCTGATTTGTTTACATCAATACATTATGTGATCGTGCTTTATCTTCAAGTCAGTGTTCAATATTAACATGTGGGTTACTTGGAATAGTATAATCTAAATTTAGACAGACATATGTTCTAAAAATTTTTTGTTTTGTCTACATTTCTTCACATTGAAGAAGACAAGCTAATAATTTCAACAACAGAAAACAAACATCATAACGGACCTAACTAGTCACAGAGGAGTTGATATAATAGATATTCCAGAAAAGTTTGTGCTCAGAAATGAATCTATGATTAGTTTTATTTTTCATTCAAAAATAACTATCAACAACGTTAATATGTTTTCAAACAACATAATAATGTGTCCATTGAATGAACAATGTCATAATATAAACAATGTAATACTTGAAAACATTGGAGGGAGAAGCAAAAAGAACTACTTTATTGTGGAGAAAAATATTATTACTGATGAACCCACTGAACTTTTAAATATTCCAATAGAATATCTAAACTCAATCACGCCACCACATAAAAACCATATTACACTAAAAATTGGCGCTATCGTGATATTGATAAGGAATATGAATCTCGGGTCAGGCTTGGTCAATGGCGTATGACGAATTGTGTTGGGCCTTTACGGAAGGTGCATAAAGTTAGAAATAATAACTGGATCTGGAAAGGTGATGCAATATTTTTACCAGGAATTAGGCTTATATCAACAGACCCTAATATGCCTTTCCATAAGTCAAGAAAACAATTTCCAATCAGACTAGCTTTTTGTATTACTATCAATAAGTCCCAAGGCCAAAGCTGGGATATAGCTAAGTAAACCAGTATTTACAGTAGGAACATTTAGTCTGGGCGCGTGGCTCTGGTTTCACTACTAGCCGTCTTGTTAAAAGTTGGACTAGTTGACCTTGAAGACATCTGCAGCGTCGCACGGGCCACATGTTTTTAGAAATCAGCGATAAACACTCCCCTCGCCATGGCTGACTACCAAACGGCCGTGCGCACAGACTAAATGTTCCTACTGTACTCATGGGCAATTATATGTTGCATTTAGCAGAGTTAAATCTCCGGAAGGAATCAAATTGTTTATTGAAAATAACAACAACCAAAGCAACCAAAAAGACTATTCTCACACAAAAAATATAGTAAACAGGGAAATTCTGACTCATAGGTAATTTGATTGTTAGTTCGTTTGATTTATAATAGTATAATGACTTGTTTTATGTATTTGTGTTTTTATTCAGGGATTTTTGCCCCTACAAGCCACTAGTTATTAACAGCTATGAAAATTATAGTTATTTTATCAAATGTCAGTTGCTTATCAACTTGTTCTCATGAATAGGATGTCATTCTGTAACAAATACAAACCCAACATTTTATACCCAGGAAGCGTTTATAATAACAGTAAAAGGTCTTCAGTAAAACAACTTGAGAAATTTGTTCTCATCAAATTTCAGTGCAATAACTCAAACCTATTCATGAATTTTCCAAGCTTATTTCCAAAATAACAATGTCAAACTTTGTTGAATGTTTCATGTTCAATGATATGTTAAATGTTATACAGTATTTAAATTAGAGTGGACATAGAAAAATTATCAACCTGCATTTTGAAACTTGCTTTGAAGAAATATAAATCGATCAATTTCATTGGATAAACTCATTGATAGAAAGACAATGGCACGATTTCAATAATTACAGTCAGGTCCTTAAAATAAGACAAAGTTTTTGTGTATCAAAAATTCAAGAATAAGAATTCAAAAAGCAAACATGAGAAAACAGTGTGTACTGTGGTGATGGTATTAGTATTTAGTTTTTCTCCATCTGATTACAAAAATCATAATTTATACACAGTTTCTATAGTTTTCATATCTATCATGGTACATGCTTTTTCGCCACACTAGGACGTAATGAGCTGTTTTTCGTGCGTCATATGGAGGCCGAAAGTGTCTGGTTTCCGTCGAGGTCTGTAAACGTTTACCGCCCTAGGGCGGAAAAGAAAATGACCTTGAATGACAGCTGATCGTGTCTGGATACAGCAGTCATGATTGTAAAAATGAATCCTTCCAACTTTTATGTAAAACAAAAATATTTAAACCATCAATAAATGTTTATTTTTTATAATTTAATATGTACGTAGTATTTAAAATGTCAAAAATGATCACTTTTTATAACTTAATATGTATTATTTTGTAGTTTTGATATCAAACAATAGCACCTTTTTATCCAACCTACAGAGCTCTGGGTGGGAATTTTGTCAACTATTACAAATGTTGGTAACCTCTCACCAAAAGGTTGGTTGGTTAGGTTTTTTGTTTTTAGGAATTTTGACTACTACTGCAACTGTTGGTATAGAAAGGTTAGTTGGTTAGGTTTTTGGTTGTTTTATGCAGGTTTCGAATCAGGAACAGGAATAACAACAAAAAACCTAACCATCTAACCTTTTGGTGAACAGTTGTAGTAGTTGACAAAATGCCCACCCAGAGCGCTGTAGGTTGGATAAAAACATAGACGAACCATCAAGTAGACTAGTCACGGTAATGGCCCGGCTTAGTCCAGCTTTTTGGTGTCCTGTCAAACCAAACTAAATAGTTGGTGTCCTCTCAAACCAGATTGCAATACCGACTCGCTCTTCTCCTCCTACCACTTCAAGAATGACCCGCTAGCAACATACCCCCACCACTGGTAACTTGGCCACTGTTGATTTTCAGCGCCAGAGGGGAAGGAAGTTTGAATGCCGAGTTGGCGACAGATTGTCTGTTTACGTTCTAAAAATAGATGAGTTCATTGCTTCCGAGACCTAGCTGTCAGCATAGACGAACCATCAAGTTACTATCCCTGATCAACGCTGTCAGGCACTTGTCCTACTGCTTGTTTGCGTGTATGATAAACTCCTAATCTACAGTAGCTACAGCGACTCAACTTTTTGACATTTTTGTTACTGGTAAATTAATCTTACTTTCTCACTTTCATAAGTAATAAATGAAGGGATCATTTAAGTATTTCTATTCAACTGATAACATGCTAGATTAACCCTGAAATGTTAATCATTCGTGGATTTTTCATTAAAAAAAATTCTTTCTCTTCTTCTTTGTTGTTGTTCTTCTTTTGTACCAGTGATTCTTAAATAAAGAAATACTTGTGTACTAAATAGTTTGAAATTAAGTAGCCTATTTCCTTTAAACTGATTTTTAAAAAAATTTAATGCAGATACCTTAAGAGTATGCCGCCTATAGGCTAGTCAATTTTCCGCCCCCTCTATAGATAGTTCATAACATGTATTTCTACTACAAAATGATAGAGTTCATTGGCGTTTTCATCTTTTTTAAACCCGAAGTACATTTATAGTGATAAAATCAAATTAGTTACAGTAACTACTTGTTTTTTACCTGGGCTACTTTTTTAAGATTCGTTTAAAAATTAAAGTGATCACTATTATACAATTATTTTTATATTTTAATGCTAATGACTCTCTTTAGCGTAATTGCAGAGCTGTGGGCAATTCCGATTAAGCTGTCCATAGAGTGAAATGTAATTACACAAAATGTAGTAAATGACTGGATCATTTTTGTTTAAAAGTAAATAAAAATACAAACTTCTCTGAAACAACTCACGCCATGTTATCTATCTTGATGTTGAAATTCACATAGCTTTCTTTATGACAAACTCGTTAATAATGTCCTCATTTGTATGGAAGTGCTTTTGTTGTAGTTGCCTCAATATAAAGTAATAAAAGTTAGTTTAACCGTATTTCATAAATACTAGTTCGCATTGTTCTTGAGTCTTGTGGGCAGGAAAAACTGCGTTCTCCCGTGCAATTTGTAGCAGGTTTGCTAAGTAGCAAATTTATTTTGCAAATTTTAAGTGGAGTTGAATATTAATACTGTCTAATGTCTATTGAAGCTATTAAATGAGTTATAGCCTGACGCTTTCAAGAAATAAACAATTCGATTTATCAATTTTGTTGTGAGGAGAAATTCAAATTTGAAACTTTTGTAGACCTAGGTATTGTTTTTTTTTCTGTGTATAAATCAAATCACGCTTCATCATATCATCACAGTTAATTGCCCATCAATAACAGTCTTGAATGTGGATAACGTGATTGAATTATCATTCATTGAATAATTTATTATTGTAATCTTGAAGAGTGTCAGTGTTGAAAAGTATTGTAGTAATTGAGTTCAGTGCTTAATTTTGTTTTAAATTCAATTGTAAATAATGAAAACATAATATGAGTAACATAGGTTTGCGATGAATTTATCAGTGTCAAACATTATTTTCGTAATTTTCTAATCGAACCGAAACGTGACTACTCGTTTTTTATAAAATGAAGCCTATATTCGAGACTGGAGACGGCTGAAGTACAGTCCCAGTAAATTGGGATCTCCCTCTTTATCACTCATTCTCTCTCTCTCTCTCTCTCTCTCTCCTAGTACAATACAATACCGTTCTGAATATCGCTACGCTTGTGCCAGTGTTGTGAAATCTAGATACAAGAACGCAAAGCGTGAGCTGCACTAACTAGGCCTATATATTGTAACTGTAAATATGTTGCTTTGACAGTATAATAAATATAAACTGCAAACTCACTCATTGGCATTAAAGATTTTGATGATGTCATTTGATTTTGGAAAAAAATTACCTGAATTGATCATGGGGTGGAGAAATTTATGTTTTTTCCGATTGGAGGTGGAATGTAACTATTTGAAATTTATTGACACCAAAAAATTTCTTCAAGAAACCCACTTTCACAAATATATTATAGACTATCTACTATATTTTTAGGTGTTATTTGAACATATTTAACTTAAAATAAGTTGACCTGCAGTAAGTCAGTAAAGAAGCATAACCGTAATGTGTGTTCGTTCACCGGCTGTGGACGAAGCAAGGATCATTGTTTTTTAATAATTTAAGGGGTAGTAGACGTGAATTTGTGGGATACTATTTTCAGGAAGCTACAGTGGATACCGTCAAGCTCTGCTTGAAACTGCTCTCAAAAGCCTACATTAACAAACATGTTTATAATTCAACTATTTCCATACAATTCCCAAGAAAATTCAGAGAAATTTTAAAATCGAGGCTTCAACAGTTTTTTATGCTTTATTGTATAATGTATAAAAATGTATAATTAATTCTAAAATGTATAATTAATAATTATATTTTATAAGTTGCTAATAAAGCATTTACTGGGTTAGAAAATTTCTATATTTATCAATTACAGTACGGTAATCATTTTTTTTTTCAACTTTTGTATAGTTTTTAATTTTAGCTTTTAGTGGAGTTTTTTCAGCCGGTAAAAGTCTGAGACTATTCATTAACACGGGTTTCTGAGTGTCCATGAGGATTTCGTCTCTGTTCGTTGAAATTAAAAGGAAAACGATTGTAAATCATTGAGGAAATATATATAAAGTTCAACAAATAATGATGTTCGATTGTAAAGGATTAGTTCAAAACAATCTGCAGAAGTTGAATAATGAAAAAGGTTAATGAGAATTGAGCATTCGTCCCATCTTTCTTGCATTTGACTCGCTGGCTTGTAGGCTAGATGAGTAGAATCAGAATGAAGGGTTGATGTTTCGCCTACGTAGGAAAGAAAGTTTGTCCTCATTCTTTCTCTCTCATACACAGCTCCGCTCTCTTTCGCATAGTGCTGTGGAGTGGGGTCAAGCCAGTTGGTCACCTTCTCTCTCATAACCAGTTCCTCTTTCACTCGCTCCAAGTCGGTCCACCAGATTGCGCTAACTACACCGAGCTGTTATGACCAGATATCGAAAGATGCCAATAGATCGCGCCACCTTTTTTTCGTCCAATATTTTAACATTGAGGTGGGACATCTACTTACATCCCTGATCATAGACGAACCATCAAGTAGACTAGTCACGGTAATGGCCCGGCTTAGTCCAGCTTTTTGGTGTCCTGTCAAACCAAACTAAATAGTTGGTGTCCTCTCAAACCAGATTGCAATACCGACTCGCTCTTCTCCTCCTACCACTTCAAGAATGACCCACTAGCAACATACCCCCACCACTGGTAACTTGGCCACTGTTGATTTTCAGCGCCAGAGGGGAAGGAAGTTTGAATGCCGAGTTGGCGACAGATTGTCTGTTTACGTTCTAAAAATAGATGAGTTCATTGCTTCCGAGACCTAGCTGTCAGCATAGACGAACCATCAAGTTACTATCCCTGATCAACGCTGTCAGGCACTTGTCCTACTGCTTGTTTGCGTGTATGATAAACTCCTAATCTACAGTAGCTACAGCGACTCAACTTTTTGACATTTTTGTTACTGGTAAATTAATCTTACTTTCTCACTTTCATAAGTAATAAATGAAGGGATCATTTAAGTATTTCTATTCAACTGATAACATGCTAGATTAACCCTGAAATGTTAATCATTCGTGGATTTTTCATTAAAAAAAATTCTTTCTCTTCTTCTTTGTTGTTGTTCTTCTTTTGTACCAGTGATTCTTAAATAAAGAAATACTTGTGTACTAAATAGTTTGAAATTAAGTAGCCTATTTCCTTTAAACTGATTTTTAAAAAAATTTAATGCAGATACCTTAAGAGTATGCCGCCTATAGGCTAGTCAATTTTCCGCCCCCTCTATAGATAGTTCATAACATGTATTTCTACTACAAAATGATAGAGTTCATTGGCGTTTTCATCTTTTTTAAACCCGAAGTACATTTATACCCACACAGCACAAAATATCCCTAGGATATCCTGACCAGTTCCCGTATGTCCCATAGAGATCCCAGGATATTGGAATATCCCTGGGATCTCCCAAGGATATTATATACTGAGACATGATATCCTGGGGAGATCCCAGGATATTATATACTGGGATGATATATCCCAGGGAGATTCCAGGATATAATATACTGGGATGACATATCCCAGGGAGATCCCAGGATATTATGTACTGGGATGATATATCCCAGGGAGATCCCGGGATATTATATACTGGGATGACATATCCCAGGGAGATCCCAGGATATTATGTACTGGGATGATATATCCCAGGGAGATCCCAGGATATTATGTACTGGGATGATATATCCCAGGGAGATCCCGGGATATTATATACTGGGATGATATATCCCAGGGAGATCCCAGGATATTATATACTGGGATGACATATCCCAGGGAGATCCCAGGATATTATATACCGGGATGACATATCCCAGGGAGATCCCAGGATATTATATACTGGGATGACATATCCCAGGGAGATCCCAGGATATTATGTACTGGGATGACATATCCCAGGGGGATCCCAGGATATTATGTACTGGGATGATATATCCCAGGGAGATCCCAGGATATTATGTACTGGGATGATATATCCCAGGGAGATTCCAGGTTATTATATACTGGGATGACATATCCCAGGGAGATCCCAGGATATTATGTACTGGGATGATATATCCCAGGGAGATCCCAGGATATTATATACTGGGATGACATATCCCAGGGAGATCTCAGGATATTATGTACTAGGATGATATATCCCAGGGAGATTCCAGGACATTATGTACTGGGATGATATATCCCAGGGAGATTCCAGGATATTATATACTGGGATGACATATTCCAGGGAGATCCAAGGAAATTATATACTGGGATGATATATCCCAGGGAGATCCCAGGATATTCTATACTGGGATGATATATCCTAGGGAAATCCCAGGATATTATGTACTGGGATGATATATCCCAGGGAAATCCCAGGATATTATGTACTGGGATGATATATCCCAGGGAGATCCCAGGATATTATATACTGGGATGACATATTCCAGGGAGATCCCAGGATATTATGTACTGGGATGACACATACCAGGGAGATCCCAGGATATTATATACTGGGATGACATATCCCAGGGAGATCCCAGGATATTATGTACTAGGATGATATATCCCAGGGAGATCCCAGGATATCATATACTGGGATGATATATCCCAGGGAGATTCCAGGATATTATATACTGGGATGTTATATCCCAGGGAGATCCCAGGATATTATATTCATGAAAGCTGACTAGTTGGTATCAGAACTGGCATTGAGGATGTTACAATACTGCCTTCAAGCAATTTCACCACTTTCAATTAATGATTCTTCATGATTCATACATCAAGTGTATATTGAATTTAAATGACATTTATTATTGAAATGATTTTCTAGCAATAAAACTAATAAGATTTATTATTCACTCACTCACTCACTCACTGAGTCATTCACTCCCTCCCACTCTCTCTCTCACTCCCACCCACACTCCTATGCCCTATCACTCTCTCTCTCTCGACTGCTCTTTCTCATTCATAGATGCCTTACCATCCAACTCACTCAACCTTCACACTCATTCCTTCTTTCTTTCTCAGTCCCTCACTCTTTCTCATTCCTTTATACAAAATCCAACCCTGACAACCTTCCAGTTCACTGCCCAGTCGCACTTTCAACCTGTGTAAGGGAAAAACCCACTTTCTAATGAACTTCTACTGTCGGTGAACGGTGCTGTGGTTTGTTGGCCCCTGGGGCAAGATTTATACAGGCGTCCTCTCAGGCCTTAATTTCTAAATTGAGAAGTACCGGAGCTGTGACTTACTGCGGGGTCGGGGTGGTATGGAATACCCCCTTGCGAAACGGTGGTCCTGAGATCCCCCCTCCCCGGAAAATGTTGGAAAATTACACTTGAATTGGTGCATTTTAAACACATTTGGGCATGGCTAGTAGTGCACATATAATATTACATAATATAGAAAATAACGAGCTAGTTCAGATCTGGTTTAAAATAAATGAATTATCGACTAAGATAGCCGGAGCTCCGCTCCGGTGTGCTCTGGCTGAAATTAAGCCCTGCGTCCTCTCCTTCCACACAGTTTATCAACCTATCAACTATGTATTCACAATAATTATCATCTTCAGAACTGTAATTTTAAGGATGAGTCGAAAATTCATGAGAAAAATATAAATCAAAATTAAAGTCTGTGCAACCTTAGTCTGCTGTATACACTTATGGAGTAGGAGTAGTGGATTCCTAACTCCCTATTTTGAATCTTGCCCTCTAGCCAGTGCTGACGTCACGATGACTTAAAGACTTGAGAGACTACACTTCTTGTTCGAGACCGGAATCATACCCCCTGTTAAAAAATAAATCTGTGTTTAATCGAAGATCGAAGGGTTTATCAAGGATTATGAACTTGATAAATTATAAAAGTCAGAATCTCACCCCGAAAGTTACCCTCCTCATTAGACTACTGGGAATGTTACCCCCCGGAAAATTACTCACACTAGTCTACAGAAACTGTAATCCAGGAATCGCCCCCCCCCCCCCGGGTTATTTTAAAATAACAATAATAATTACTGCAGTAACCAACCCCAGTGCCTTTCGCATTGAACTTGACCTTAGTTTGCAACTTTCTTGTAGATATTTGTCTGCAATCTTTTAATGACAAAATACCTACAATCTCACCATTTTTTATTTAAGAAATTGAAATATTGGCGAAGTATGTATTGGAATGTACAATTTTTTTCAAAAATAAATAGAAAATAATTTATTCTCTAGTGAAAATTGATGTTGAAATTGTGATTTCTAGACATAACCTTTATTTGAAAATTTCTGTATTGAAATTTAGAAGAGTAAGCAGTTTTGGGCTGTAAAGCCTGTTGTTTCCTCTTCATTCTACTGCAATGTGATGGATGTTGTATATAGATGATAAATAAATAGATAAATACAGTAAATAAATAAATATACCATCTTTAAGTTCAGCCCCCCTACCATACAAACCCACAACAGGAGTTCATTCTAATAATTTAATAGTCAATTACAAATTTAAATTTTCAGTTAATTTTTATATTGATAGGTTTTCTTGAAAACTAGATCGCCTTATTACTTGCTTTTTGCAGCAAACCCCACGAACACTTTTAATGATATGGACCTACATTAATTAAGTGACATGTAACGAGACTGCCTTTGGTTGTGATAGGCCAACAATAGACAGTTGAATACCTTAGTGGAGAACGGAGGAAGAGTCTCTATTATGAGGCTCTTTAAACGCTAGATTTCCGATGAATGGGGGATTTGGGGGTACTCACGCAATAATTGTTTGAAAAGTTACAGTTCCCATAAAACAACGATAAAAGAGTAATAATTATTGTTAGTTAAAAACAATCAGAGTAATAGTAGGAGATAATTAATAGAGTAATACCGGTAGTATTAAGTAATAACTAGGTAATAACAATTATTCTGTGATCGTTGCTATAAAATCACATTTCAAGCGTTTGTAGACATGAATTGATCATTTCAACTCAATTTTATAGTAAATAAACTATATGTTATACCCTCTTTAACTATTGTTGCAGACCTAACAATGAAATAATTATTTATTTATTTTTTTAATGTCTGCTACTTTTGTCTAGCAAGTGTTACAACTCCGGAGTAAAAACGCTATTTGAAAAATGTGAAAACCATATTTAATTTCTTATGTCTACAATGCTTTTTTTCATTTTTTGCAATGATATTTCTTTAATATTTTGTATGAAAAATAAATGAATAAGATCATTTATATCAATACACAAGCTTTGAGCTCATTTTCATCACCTCACTTGCAATGAATATCAATTGAAACTATAATTATGAAGCCAATATCAATCCTTAGATTCGTTCTATAAGCACGAGTCCTCGCGGAATTTTCTGTTGCGCGAGTGATCCCGGGTTAATAATGTGCTCTGGCTCTGGACATGGTTGATTGGAATAGTGGACTATTTGGTCTAAACTTTGCTTCGTACGGTATAAAATGAACAAGTCAGTCCATTAATCAATCAATTTGTCTTACTGTCTTAGTAATATTGTTGCATTGATATTCAAGTTCTTTATTCCAGAAATAATTCATGTTTGTAGAAAGTGCAATAATTAATCATAGGCATACGCGACCAATAAATAAAACATACTGATAAGCGATAGAGCGGGACAGGATTTAGAATTCCGTCATTAACATGCCATTAACAAGGAATGTTAGACAAATTCTTTGTGAAAATCGTTTACAATATGTCATTATATTACATGCTAGACGACGTTATGGAGTTCATCCTGTTAATTGCAATCGCTCTACGTATGGAGAATGCCATAATCTGTACCATAATTACGCAATTTTCTAGCGAAATTTTTTGAGTGCCTACTTACGTATGTTACCTATGTCGGAGCCTGTTTGTATTTTTCTCTTAAATTTTCACTGTTCATTTGCTCACTCTATTTTATCTTTACATCTTTTCTTCCCTTTCATTATCCTTATTTTATTATCATATTTCTTTTGTCATTACACAGCCATTTTATCCCATAGATAGGATATTTTTTCTTTTATTTTATAAGCTTCTTTATCATTACTTATTTATTCAGAAACGTATTTATTATAAAACAGATATTATGTACCATATCACTTTGTAAAAGATTCTGTTGTACTGAATTTTTTGTTTTTGCGATAGGCTTTAGTCTGAAAACAATATTGTCAATAAACAATCTATCTTTCTATGTCCAACTTTTCTACCTCCGTAAATAAGACAGCAAGCTTTTAAAAAACTGAAAATCAGGATTTTCATCTCTTGCAGCATCTCCCTTCAATAATTCTAGACGCCGTTCCTCTACTTCAAAAGATCTTTGGATATCTGCACTCTGTTTATTTCATTTTTCATCCTTCACTGGACATACTAGACATATTGGAAGCAGGACTAGCAGGAAGCAATGACAAAAACACCGTCTTCCCTTAATTCATCTGTCATGACAGCAGGACTGGAAACATCATCGATCAATTCTTCAGAATCTTGTAGATTACCTTCACCACGGATAGGAACTACGTATTCCCTAATAAATGACTTGTAAAGTACTGCCATTTACCTCAGCTGCAGACTCACTTGTCTTACTGGCAATTTCTGTACTTGTTTTCTCAATGTATCATTCAAGTTTTTCCATGTATCTTTTGCTTCCTTCCCTGTAAACATAGAAATAAACTCCAACTTTGCCGATATGTAAACACTTTGACGCTCAGGAATCGACTAAAATTTCAAACAGAACCTGCGTCTGAGCGAATAAAAATCTTTGCTTAGCGTTGACGCTCTGTCGCTTAGGTTCTGTATGGCCTGTAAACACAGAAATCAACGCGTTAGAAGTGATTTCTTGACGCTCTTTCGCTTACCGCTCAATGCTCACCGCTCACCTGCATGGCCGTACCGCATGCTCAGGAACTACCGAACTATAAATATACAATACATTCAAATGTTGTGCTTATTATTTATTCATTTATTTATTGTAAGTACAAATGTTTATGTATTATGTACTAGGTCTATTACTTGTTTGATTATTCTATAGGACCCTGAGTATATTTATTTGTATTTATTTTATTTAGCATATGGCTTCTTCCACTGGTGGGGAGGCCTTCACGGGCAGTTCCACCTCATCTCCGACTCAGCCATGTTAAAAAAAACATATATAATAATTATCTATAGTTATTAGAGTTGAGGATCAACCGATGATTATTGAATATTAAGAGTGGGTTGTTCAGGATCGGTCAGAAACAAAATATCTCTACAGTCTCATGCCAACACGTTTCATCTTTATTTTAAGACTTCATCAGTTGAACCTTAACAATTCATGAACCACACAAAAAACTATTGGCTGAACAGAATCGAAAATAGGATACATAGATGAATAACTAATTTGAAAATCATATTGATACACTGAAATTACTGAAATATGAATAATTCATGTTTAGTGTAGCCTAATTCATTCTAATGAATGAACATAGAGACAAGAGTTATTCTTTTTTTTTCTTATTCATTATTTCTTGTTGTCATGATTCTGCGAGCATGAAGTGAAGTGATAGCCGAGTGCCGTAGCAGGTATTTGTTCACTCAGAGATAAGCTACGAAACTCCTGGGCGCTCTTTGTAAGAGTGACCGATTGGATTGGCCAGCATAAAAGACTCTGTTCTCTGCTGTAAAATCACTTCCCGGTGGCTCGGAACTCACCTAAAACTGCAGGTCTAACTGATCAATCACCATAATCCAATTCATTACCCATGCACAGGTCTCAGACCTATGTGGAATGTGGGCTTCATCCTCCGAAAAAAGAATGATGGAAATAGCTGGTCTGGTAGGCTGAAATATAGACTGTATTTTTGTAGTATGTCAGAAGCCAAACGAAAAAACAGAGAAATATTGAGAGAGAGAGAGTGAGAGAGTCAGTGAGAGAATGAGAGGGAATGATAGAAAGTGCGAGAGAGATCAAAAGCGGATTGAAATGAGACAGAAGTACCTGTTTACCTGTAGCACGATTTCATAGTTTGTGCTTGTGGTAAGAGAGAAAAGTCAAACAAGTTTTCTGCAAAAGGCAAGCCTTCTATTTTTAGATACGGTACGATACGGTGCTAGCATGGATGAGGGAGCAAGATGGTTAGTCTATGGTGCTAGTCAACCGTGTTATAATGGACTGCAATAAATCAAAGAAGAAACCGACACATTTTTGGAAAAGAAGAATAAACTACAAAATTCTCAAGAAAACAGACCGATGCATGTATACGGTGACCATAATAAGCCCTAGACTAGACAGATACTGCAGGTTGGAGTTTGATGACTGGGAGTGAAACACGCGTATTCTTGAAATAAATATTCAATCATTGGAAGAAGTCTTTATATTTTAGACTCTATGAAAAATAATCACATACATTTTGAACTGGATAAATCAATGCAATATTTATAATTATTCAACAGCCAAATCAAAATCATTAGCCTAAATAATTGAAATACTTTTGTAGCGCACTACCCTGATTATAATTTCAATAAATAAATCAATAAACAGGGTATACTAACTAATACAACTAAAGATAAAAAACAGCCTACCTAATAATAATAAGTAACTAACCTATGTATTACCGATATCCTTACCCTTACTGTATACAACCTATGTTATGTCTATAAAATCTTAATTTATCAAAAACTACTTTTCTGATCAGGATCAAATGTTTGTATTATTGATATCAATCTCTTTTTTAGTTCTTGGCCTAGGCCATAAGTATTCAATAGATTAGAATTTTCTATCTTATTTCATATTTTATGTAGAGCTCATTTTCATGTATATTATATCTGTCTTATCTGGGTATAGGTATATTATCTAGGTAAATTATAACTTCTTCGGGGTAACTACGTCTTCTAAAATCCAAATAGGCCTACATATTCTGAGAAACACGCTAGTATTCAAAATGCATTGAGACGCATGCTGTTACAAATCAATTCCGGTGGGATGGACATGCCAAAATTAGTAGTCTCACTGATTCGAGCACTAGGTACTCTAATGGTCAAGCTCCTCTACAAAAGGCTCAAGCTCCTCTACAAAAATTCCCACTGTCTATATTTATCTATCTTGATTGACAGTCTGGTATTTCCAAAATGAGTAGCTTTCCAGCTTTGCTAAATCTGAAAATATCTCTGAATGCCATGAATTTTCTAAATACAATATTAACAATGAGCCTCCTGGAACCATGAGAATTATTGAAGAAACTATTACAGTGGAACGTTTTGGGGCTATTGACTACTAAAACCCAACATTATCGAAGCTGTAGACCTGTATTTGATACAAGATAAACCTATGTCAGGAAAACAAAATGTATTTATTTTCCTGAGAACACGATATTAACGGTAACATTGTAAATATTGTTTCAGATAATTAATTGGTTTTACTCATCGATCTGACTATCCTGTAATACAGCGTTCTGTAATGATCTGTGGGACCTGTAATATTTGACAATACAGTAATAATATTATTTTTATTTATTCAAATATTCATTTATTATCATCACATTATTTGACCATAGTCTGGGAATATCTCCCATTGCATTGGCGACTTGTCATTTCTAGGTCCAGTTCCTAGTAAATTATAATTATTATTATTTATAAAAAGATTACATAAAATCATATGGCAGTCAACATGGAGTAAAGAGCATTTCCCTTTCCGTTAAATTATTGAAAATAGAATTTATAATTTACTTTCAAAACAATAACGTTTTCAAGAATAATATGGTCACAAGTCACTTGAAGACCATTTTCACTTGAAGCAGTGGTGGATACAAGGGGGGGGAAAGGGAAATTTCCCTCCCCCTAGAAGAAGAGGAAGAAAAAGAAGAAGAAGAAGAAGAGGAAGGAAAAGAAGAAGGAAAAAAGAAGAAAAGAGGAGCGAATGGAAATGATATGAAAAAGTGGAAAAGAGATTACAATAAGTATAAGGATAGAAAAACAAGAAGTGGAAGGAGAAGAGAGATGAAAGTGAAAAAAGACGAAAAAAGGTAAAAAAAGATGAAAAATAAGGATAAAATAAAAAGTAGAAGAAAATGAGTTTTCAAAGTTGCTGACAAGGGAGAAAATTGAGACAGCAATGCCTGACCATCTGACCAACAATTAATTTTCTATTGAAAATATTATGTACTAAGGTACTTGGTCTGAAAATGATGCCAGTTCTGGAAGGTATTTCTGGATTACTATTCTCTGTTTTTCTGGCTGAGGACTACTGTGGCAAAAAAATTTGACTTGTTTTACTAGCACTGCTTTACATTCACTCAGATAATCACTCTAGAGCCTAGACCCTGAATCTTCAAAAAATTGTTGGGAGATTTTGGCTGATTAAATAGTTTTTCAATTGCGAATAATGTATGTAATTTTTCTTGAAAATTTCATTTTTCATTAACAGTTTGTGCCAGTGGCGTAACTATGGAGAGGAATCAGGGGGACATCCCCCCACCCACTGAGACAAAGGTAATTTGGAATTTTAGCAGGCCACTGTGAGACAATTTTTGGAAAGAGTGAAAGAAGACGTGTTAAAAATGTGGTTTTGTAGGAGATTTACTTGAAAAACGTTTTTAAGGAGTACCCTCAATTTTATTGAAATAAATGTTGAAGTTGCCTACGGTACTGTACATTACTCTAATCAGGAGCAGTGAGGGATCAAATATAGAAAAGTGGAAGTTTAAAGTAAGGTCCGAATCTCCCATTGACAATGACACAAGAACTAAATAAACTTTACTTAGACACATTACGTGGGTTGAAGTGTTATGTTAGAAGAATTAATGCCTAGAATCACTTGAAATGTGGTTTTAGAGATTTTTTTTTTTAATTTTCTCGGGGAGTACCCCGAACCCCAGTTTGAGAATAAAAAGCAATGTATATTGTTTCAATTTATTTTTAAAGCGCTTCTAATGCAAATTACAAATTACCATTGTAATTATTATACCGAGAGTCTAACCCTCCCAGCAACATCGTTGGTGATATTCCCACTTAATGTTTATGTGAGATACAAACATTAAATAATTATGGGTTGAACTTAAATTTTTTGCTCAATTAATTATTATTCTATTTGCACTCAGAAATTATATGCTATTTAGACCCATTAGTTGAAGTTTTGGGTTGCTTGGCAATATAGGATTATGAATGCTTGACATTTCATCATGAATCATTTCGTATTAACAGTGATAATATTACCATATATCAGGGATTAAGTAAGATGGTTCGTCTATAGTTACACAGGTATACTGTCATATTCTGCTCCCATTGTATCAACATTATTGCTGACTATGTATTTTCTACTTTATTGTATTAGTCTGTAAGAATTGGGCAGTTCTGAATTTACTTTTGAAGTGAGCGCATCGCTCCGTGCTCTGTGTAGTGTTTTAGTTTAGGATGTGAATAAAGATTGTTTTTTTAAAAACCCTTTCGAGTTGTTCGTTCGCTTAACTGGCGCCCGTTAACAGGGACCGTGGAAAGTTTTTCGGAAAATCTATGTCCGTTCGACTTACAATTTACAAGACCACTTATCTTGTTTATTACGTGATCAAAAATCCCGTACGCGAAAAACTTTGAGTGTTAACTCTTAATCTGCGGTCGAAAAATCAAAAAAATTTTTTTCTTCAACAAGAAAAATCGTGAACTCAACTCATCCATCCAAAACAACTACCGGTAGAAACTTCAGACTCAACTTTAAGCCTGCCAGACTTCAACAATCAACAATCAATCAGAATATTTATTAAATCAACACGCTGGCCGCTGGAAGGGACAAAAGGGCCTTACAAAGAGACCTCGCCTACAGACGGACATCAGCAGCGATATCATCATCAACATCGTCATCGGAGGGCGAAGACGACGCAGCCAACTACAACTGCAACGACGACCTTCAACCTCAATCAACTTCGACTGTGAGTAATTTCGTTGTATCTCCTCCAAATTCATTAATCAAACTCCCAAAATTGCAAATCACAATGGCTACTAATACGGTTTCTAAACCTATTCCTCATGACATCCTCAAATTTATACCCCGTTATGACGGATCCTGCTATAAGCTTCCACAATTTATATCTACCTGTGAGGAATTGTATACTGCTTATTGCAATGACACTATAGCTGAAAAAGATGGAAACCACTGGCTCCTCTTCAGGGCAGCCGTAAGCCACCTAGATGGACCCGCAGAAGCGGTAGTTTTTAATAACAATTGTACAACAATTCCTGAGCTTTCAACAGCTTTAAAAACAAATTTTGCCGATAATAGGGCCGTACCAGATTTAATTTCAGAAATAACTTTCATGAAGTCCTATCAAAACGAGCACCCGATTGAATTCATTAATCGACTTGACGAGAAACGTACCACTGTTCTAACAAAATATAAATTAGATGGTGTTAAAGGTGAAATTTTAACAACTTTGATGAATCAATTGAACGCTACTCTAACTCGAACTCTCATTCATGGAGTGCATCCAAATTTGGGTTCACATTTGCAAATTTTACAAATAAAAAATTTGGACGATGCAAGACGTAAATTAATTAATGACTGTAGTATCGTTCTGAGTCAATTGAATTTCAATACAAGTGTCAATGCTATAAATAAAATAGACTCAAAAGCGTACACTCAATATTCAGTGCAATCGTTCACTAATCAAGGCTTTCGACCTAATAACAGATCATTTTCTAGCGGTTTCAACCAGAATTTCTCGAAACCTAAAGTACCTCGCTTCTCTCAACAGAATAGAGAATTTCAGCAGAATTTTCCACAAAATAACTTTGCACCATACTTTCAGCAGCCAAGGCCTAGCTATCCGAATCAATCTAATGATAATTTTCCACAAAATACCTTTGCTCCATTTTCTCAGCAGCCTAGGACGAACTATCAAAACCGACCAAATAACAATTTTCCGCAAAATAATTTTCGATTGACACAACAGCCTCACAACAACAGTAATAATAATAATTGGAATTCACAAAATACTGTCAGTATGCGCACAGTGCAATCTCACCCTTCTAATCGTACGAGAAATAATTTTAAATCTCCCTTTGAAGTGAATCATTTGGAAGAAAACTCAAATAGTCATGATGACACTGAAATTCAAGGCATGCGAAGTCAAATAGCTTCTCTAGCCGAAGCAGTCAACCAGTTGACCGATCATTTTTTAGGGGCGGGCTCACCTTACCCAGTAAACCCACCCGACACTTCGAATTAAAAGCTATAAATAAATCATTGCCATATTTTATTGATGAAAATAACCAGAAATGGCTGATTGACACAGGCTCTCTGAAAAATTACATAGATCCTCGTATTCTACCCGTTGGTGTGAAAAAATATAAAGAGAACTTTATCGTTAAAACTCCCAATGGGGAAAGCAAAGGAAACGAATATATAATATATAATGCCGAAAACGTATTTTCCTTAGATTTAAAAATCAAAATGTACATATTCCAATTCTCGCCTAAGTATGATATCTTACTAGGTCATGAAACGTTAAGCCAATTGAAATCAAATATAGACTTTGGTAAAAATTTGTTGAAGTATGAACACGGTTCAAAGAAATTATTATTTATGATGAATGATTGTGAAATAAAATTGAAACCAGGCCTTAATTTAATTACCGTACCAGTTAGGTCACTGCCTAGCATTCAAACGGGGTTGCTTAAAGCTGTTTCTAATGAAAATTATCGAATTGAAGAAGGTATTGTTAATATACATGACAATAAATGTCAATGTGTAGTATATTCTAACGAGCTTATGACCATAAGTCCCGAGCCAATGGATATAGAAGAAGTAGACTCTATTTATGAAACCAATGAACTCGATCATTATAATACACTTACTAAAGAGGATATTGTGAAAGACATCCCTACACTTTTAAGAACTGACCACATGAATGGCGAAGAAAAACGAAAAATACTCAATTTAATTATTGAATATCCAGACATAATAAAAACTGAAAATATTCCATTAAGTTCGACAAATCTATTAAAACATAAAATTAATACTAAAGACGACAACCCGGTGTACACGAGAAATTATAGGTACCCGCAAATTTTCAAAAAAGATGTCCATATAGAAATAGAGAAATTATTGGAAAATAAGATAATCCAACATTCAAACTCACCATACAACTCTCCTATATGGGTGGTTCCCAAAAAACCAGATGCTTCTGGGAAACGAAAAATTCGCATGGTAATAGATTACAGAAAATTAAATGAACAAACTATAGCTGACAAATACCCTATGCCTAATATTGAGGACCTGTTTGGAAAAATCGGAAGAGCGACTTATTTTTCCACTATAGATTTAATTTCTGGATTTCATCAGATTGAAATGGATTCAGACTCTGTTCAAAAAACCGCATTTTCAACCGAAGACGGCCACTTTGAATTTTTAAGAATGCCGTTCGGTCTAAAAAACGCACCCCCGACATTCCAACGTGCCATGAATATTCTATTTTCAAGAATGCCCAATGTACTTGTCTACATGGACGATATTATCGTATTTTCTGACAATTTAGAAGAACATTTAAAATCAGTTTTCAAGAAACTTAAAGATCACAATTTGAAAATTCAGCTTGACAAGACAGAATTCTTCAAACGAGAATTACTGTACTTAGGGCATATTATTTCCGAAAACGGCATTCAACCAAATCCTGCAAAGTTGCAGGCAGTTAACGATTTTCCCATACCAAAAACCGAAAAACAGATAAAACAATTTTTAGGACTTACTGGTTATTATAGAAAAATGATACAAAATTATGCAAAAATCGCCAAACCTCTCACCCATGCGTTGAGAAAAGATGTAAAAATTAATATTAATAATAAAGAATATATAGAAGCATTCGAAAATTTGAAAACCATGTTACAAAATAGTCCAATACTGCAATTGCCAGATTTTTCAAAACAATTCATAGTAACCACTGATGCTAGCAATTTTGCAATTGGAGGTGTACTATCTCAAGTGTTTAACGGACAAGATCTACCTGTAGCATTCTCTTCAAGAACTTTAAATAAAAATGAGGTTAATCTATCAACAATTGAAAAGGAACTTCTCTCTATAGTGTGGTGTTGTAAGCACTTTAGACCCTATTTGTATGGTCGAAAATTTCTAATTCAAACCGATCATAAACCTCTTCAATGGCTCCACAGTATCAAAGAGCCCAATTCAAAACTAATCAGATGGAAATTATTGCTTGAGGAATTTGATTTCGATATAAAATATGTTGAAGGTAAATCTAATAAGGTAGCTGACGCTTTGTCACGCCCTTTTCAAGTGCACATGATGGAAACTACAGATGATGACTTTCTTGGTTTTGAAGACGTCAACGTTGAGGACTTAATCCGATTCAATAATAACGATGCTCCTCCCTCGATACATAGCAGTGACATAGACGACATAATTGATCGGATAGATCAGAGTAGAGAAACAAATAATAATAATATTAGTAATGAGAATGTAAATAATGATGATAATAATAATAATAACGAGCAAGAAGCTGAAATAATTGACAATCAAAGTTTAGTGACAATGCACTCACAAGAGAGCTCCAACGAACAAGTAGTTTTAGCTGATGAAGATAAAATAATTAATATTGAGCATAACCAACTTATACTCGAACGAGGTGATCAATCCCCTCACTTTCAAAAAATTTTTGGTAAACGAAGATTAACTATTTATTTTAAGAATGCTTCTGATTATGATAACATGAAAAATGTATGTATAGAATACTTGAAACCTAATACAGTTTACGGAGTTTTCTGCTCAAAAGATGGTGTTTTACATAATGAGTATGAACAGATTTTCGAGAACTTTAAAAATATAATGATAGAAACTTTCGATTCAATAAAACTTAGAAGGTATAGAAAAATCAATTTAGATATAACAATCGGCGAAGAACAAAAAGAAACAATTTCAAATTATCATGAAGGTAAAACTTATCATCGCGGAATAAACGAAACCTACAATCAGATAAGAAGAAAATATTATTGGCCATCTATGCTCAGAGACATAACTGATTATATTAATAAGTGTGCTATTTGCCTAAAAGTTAAGTATGATAGACGCCCCGTTAAAGCTGCATACAAAATCACTCCCACTCCCGAAAAACCATTTGAAAAGCTCCAAATAGATTGTTTTCAATTTGATAAAATAAAATTTCTGACGATTATTGATTGCTTTTCTAAGAGACTAACAGTTAATTCACTCAAAAGCTTGAATCAATTAGAAATACAGGAACGTTTAAATGACTATTTTTCGGCTTTTCCGATACCTAAAACAATACAAATGGATAACGGCCGTGAATTCGATAACGCTGGCTTACGCGACTTCCTTAGATTGTATAATATTGAACCATATTATGTTACTCCTGGTCACCCAGACTCACAAGGATTAATAGAAAGAGCCCATTCAACTCTTATCGAAATTCTCAATGCTATCCAACTTGCAAATAAAAAAAATACAACCGAAACAAATATGAAATTAGCAGTAATAGCGTTTAATAACACACTAAATTCTAATTTAAAAATGACCCCTATGGAAATCACCTATGGTATAACAGAAAATCCTTTTGTTAATGGAATTACCGAAAAATTAATAACAGAAGAACAATCGCATAAATACTTGGAACGTGTAAACCTGATACACAAAATGATCAAAAATAAAATTGAGACAGAAAAACAAAAACGTACTGAAGGACTTAATACTACACGTGAAAAAGACATAGAGATTGATAAAGAGCCTTATTTAAAAACGACATTCAACAAGAAAACCAAACCTAAATTTTTCAAAGTTAATTTTAATAAAGATGAACAACTAGCTACTAATCCTAGAGCGATACAAAAACGCCCATTTAAAATACACCCTAATAGAGTGAAACGCCCCAAAAAACTTGTGAAACCTAGGAAATTATCTGTTTCAGGACGTGATGATACTTCTCCTAATTCTCCTATCGCTGGCCCCAGCAGCGCCTTATAAAATGTTAGATCTCAGCAAAACTTCTGGGATAGTACCAATAAGAATTCAAGATTCTTTTATTGTAAATGAAACGTACACTTATATGCATAATATCAATGTACACATGTTACAATTAGAATTAAATACTATCAAGAGAACAATAGCTATGCTAGATAAACACAATATGGATCAAGGTCGTCTGGACGTTATACTAATGCATTTAAAATACACTGAAGCAAAGCTAGATCATGTCAGCCTCAGCAGAAATAGAATTAAGCGTGGCCTATTTAACGGGCTTGGTTCCGCTATTTCTTGGGTCACTGGAAATATGGATGCAAACGACAAAGAACGTTATGACAAAATCCTATTCAAAGTACAATCAAACGAATATAGCTTACAACACAATATTGAGAAACAGTTCTCAGTGAACAAAAGGCTGATTGATGAATTCAACTCGGATGTCAAAACAATTCATTCTAATAATTTGAAAATTATTAATTATTTTAAATCTCTCTCGAATGAAACAACAAGTATAGAGCTGAACCAGCAATTTTCTTTATTGTTCAGTTCGTTAATGTTACTATTTAATAAAATAAGTGATTTAGATACTAGTCTAGAATTTTGTAGATTAAATATATTACATTCTAGTATTTTATCTCGTAAGGAAATAGCAAATATTATTGATGATTCTAAGGTAAAATTAATTTCAGACGAACCACAGGTATTATGGCAATTGGCTAAGGTTCATTGTTCTATCTATAACGAATACATTTCCTACTTTATCGAATTTCCTTTACGATCACCAACTTACGAAACATTATTCTTATTATCCTATCCTGTGTACCATAATAATGAGGTTACCACTATTCATGAATATCCTTCCCTTATCCTGAGATACAACGAAATATTCACCGGCAATTGTGAACTTCTAAGTGATAATTATTACTGCAATAATGCAACAGTGATAAAAAATCAGTGTATAAGTGAAGTGTTAAGTGATAAAGAATTAGTGCAGTGTAAACAGTTATTGATTAATGATTCTGCTTCTTTCGTAAAATTTATCCCTATTATAAATCAGTATTTACTTTATAAAATTGACAAAGCTACTATAACATCAGACAAAAAGAACTTTACTTTACATCCAAAGTCAACTCAGATTTTATCTCTTAATATTTCTGAACAGTTGCTTAATTATTCTAAAATGCACGAATATTGGGAAAGTGATGTATCTATCCCATCAGCAATCCCAAATAAAAAGTTTAAAACAAATTTTACATTTGATACAATTCATGAAGCAAACATAAATATTGAACCTTTACAGGTAATAGAAGAACTTAGTATCGGAAATAATGATATTTATTACATTTGGTGTTTTATTATATTTTTTGTTATAGTGTTTAGTGCTTTTATTTTAGTTCACATGTATCATTTTATTAGAAATTTCATTTTATTTAAAAAAAATTGTAGAAGCAACGCGAATGCAGCTTCGGCTACACAAACCCCAACATTTGTTATTGGGCCCTGTCTCCAAGCCCAAAATTCTGTTTGATCGCTGAGGACAGCTTCAATCTTAGGGGGGGAGAAGTTACACAGGTATACTGTCATATTCTGCTCCCATTGTATCAACATTATTGCTGACTATGTATTTTCTACTTTATTGTATTAGTCTGTAAGAATTGGGCAGTTCTGAATTTACTTTTGAAGTGAGCGCATCGCTCCGTGCTCTGTGTAGTGTTTTAGTTTAGGATGTGAATAAAGATTGTTTTTTTAAAAACCCTTTCGAGTTGTTCGTTCGCTTAACTTATGATATTAAGTCATCAGGCGAATATTATATATTAAATAGGTGAACAATTAAATTTGGAAAGTTGGTTTAACTTCAATTGAAAATAACCTTAAATCGCTTCAAATTCACGATTTTAGGCCTTTTAAACACCCCGGGCCAACAAGACTTCTACACAAACAGGTAGGTAACTTTGCAGTAGGCAACAGACAAACAAGTAAGATTCCAATGGGGAGCTGCCAATTTGATCCCTTTCAAGCAGCCTTGACTGTATCCTTTTCAGTTGTTTAATTTTTTTCTTCAGTCTGTACAAACCAATAACAAAATCCACCATATTGTTTTTAGCTAGCTGGACCCCTCTCTTACAAGGTGATTTTGTACCTTGTTTATCGATAATGTTAAATTACCTTTTTAAGTGAATTCAATGACTTGCAGTGAAATTTTTATTAAGAATAAGTAGTATTTTACTTACTCTGTTAGCCGAACGTTTTCGAGTTGTTGAAACCCATCTTCAAGGCTACTACTACAACTACTACTTATTCTTAATAAAAATTTGACTGCAAGTCGTTTAATTCATTTAAAAAGTTAATATTTAACAAAGCAGTTCGTCATGGAACAAAAAATCCAGGAAGTTAAATTACCGTATATCGTGACCTGTTTTTTTCGTGACCCTTTTACAATTTTAAATGTTATACACATCTACAATATTACTATTATGTTCACACTGACATTTATGCAAACTTTTAGTACATGCCATTTTATATTATAAAAAGTTTTTAAAGCCAATAATTTTAAGTTTTGGAAAATTTTTATTTTTATTTTATGAACTTACTAAAATTTCCAAATTTTTGAAAAAATAAAACGTGGATTTTTATTAGATCATTTTTCAAAGAAGGAATGAGAAAAATTACAACAGAGTTGGATAAAAACACAATTGTATTTTTAGCTCTTGGTTGTGAGGATGCGAGAGACTGTTGAATAGTAGCTATATAGGGACCCAAAAATGACCCCTGCTTCCCCTACCATTAATTAAACTTGTAACAATTTTACTACTGTAGTAAAAAGTAAGTTAACAATTTTTGACTTGAAAGGGCTGTCAAGTAAATAATAATAATAATATCGTGTGACCTGGCTGGCTCAGGTCTGGTGTCAGAGTTATCAGGTCGCACCTGAATAAGTTCAGGGCCTCTGACGTGACTTAACGACTGTTTTTTAGGCTGTCAAGTGTGAAGTATTGATTGTAAGATAATTGAAGAAACCAGTTGAAGCCTAGGCCTAGTTGCGTACAACTTCACATTTCATTATTTGAACCAATTTATTATTTTAACAATTTATTGTTTTAGCCAATCCAGCTGATGAATTTCTTATTAAAATTCATTTGTTACTTACTTTTTCTAAGCTATGCGTATCTTTGAAGCAGCTTGCTATTCCCTACCGTTGAGGAATTGCCCTCTAACGGGAACCTTCTTTCCTGCCAATCCTTGGTTCAACCCCCTCCCCCTTCTACGAGTTCAAACCTGTTCGGTGGGGGTTGATTTTGTGTTGGCATCTGGGCGCAGCGTGGCAGGTAGCATAATATTTTTGACATGCATTCGACTTCAACTAGTTAGTTAGAAGAGTCGTGAAGTAGTCAACTAGTTAGTTAGAAGAGTCATGAAGTCGTGAGTTGTGTTTAGACTGTCATGAACTGTGTTTAGAACTTTTATACAGCAACAAGTTTTCTTCAATTGCGAGCTCCACATTCATGGTAAGTACTTATTAAAGTAAATAATTTACAATAATTATTTTATTAATTGTAAAATTAAGTTGATACACTATTTAACTTATTATTGTTGTCTTTGGCAGCGTAAAATAGTCGTTTAGTATTGTGGATATTAAAATTTGGATACTAGGATACTAGAATTTTTATACTGGATCTAAGTATACAGTACCAGTATATTATTGAGAAATACTTTTCCATGTGGATAGCCTGCAAGTTTCAGGGTAGTAGCGTATATTGTCAAATTACTACAAATGAGGTCCGCGCCTCAATCTAAGTTCTAATTCAATGCTAAAGAATCTCGTAAACGTTTCCAAGTCATTAATTGGTCTAATAATGCTATATAAATGTAGCCTTTGAAATCTAACAATAAATTCATGTCACAATAAAAATGATATCAATATGAAACGAATTAATAAAAAATAAGCAAGCCCTATTCCTTTTATAAGGAAAAGGGTAGAGCATATTTTGGAATTTTGTTATTATTCCAATCAGTTTGAAATCCTTTTTCTATACGATTAAAATAATTACTCATATACTAATCGATTTATCAATTTGAAAATAGCCAATCAGGACTGTATTAAAAGAATATAATTTCCGTTCTTAAAATAAATTTGAATTCTTTAGTTTTTTAAACGTCTCATTGACGTTTTTACTCCGCAGCAGTTACTAAACTTAATTTTCAAAACTATCTGAAATAAGATTCGATTATTTTCATGCGTATGAGAGACTCGGCCTCCCTCATCCGACCGAACCTAAGCAGAGCGCGCTTTGCGCGCCTAACCCTAGTTTGTTAGCCCAGTGTTGTCACGATTCATTCATTTGAAAAATGAAAAGTTTTGACAACTGCTGCAACAATCCCAAAAAATGAACTTTTTGTTTAATAATCGGATATTATGTAATGCTGTGATGGCGTTGTTTGATGATTTGCTCCTCTGATCCGTTGAGCCCCTGGAGGTTCAGATATTACGATCAGCTAAAGTTTTAATAACATTGGGCCCATTTCAGGAATAATTGAACCCCTTTCTTAGTACCTAAGCGTCTAGGGCCCCAACTGAATATGTACACGAAATTTCAACTTTTTTGGCTGTGTAGTTTTTTAAATACGTTGATGAAGCAGTCAGCGGTATTTGGATAACAGTATGAGGCAAAAAATTGGTAACCCCTTAATAATTCCTGAATTATTTTCCTTAATTAAAAAACTAATATTTACCAAAATTTTAAGAACTACCTCCATTTTACCTGATTTTAATGTCTTTGCTGTGTATGTAACCCAAATTAATGTCTTATATTTTGTGTATTTCTACAAATCTTCCCAATATGGTAGAAAAATATCAAAGTAGATATACCAAGATGAGTTTACCCAAGTTAGTTAGATATTTTATGATTAAACTCATGCTGTGCTGTATATTATTTTATAAAAAGAATAAACCAGGTATATTTCTCTCCTTTCTTAAGGCTGTTTTTGTCTTAAGGCTCTCAATGAGGCTGTTTTTGAGTGAAATATGAACAAAGTTATGAAGCGTCTTACATACTTTATCACATAAAGTGTTACTTTTTTTCAGAAGAAACAAGAAGCAGCACTGATCAGGTAATTGTGAGAGCCATATCGGGGCTCAGTTACAAACTGACTGCGCTGGCAAAAAATCAGGCCGAGATACTAGAGAAGTTGCAATCAATTGAAGAAAAGATCAGCCAGGAGGGTAAATGCACAGTTGAAGAAACTGAGAAAGATCGCTCTCTTATTGTTGAGGAGATTAAGCTAAGAGAAGACCTGCGAAGTCAATTTCCAATTGACACAAATGAGAATATGGAACAGATTGAAAGCAGAATAATTGAAGATCCTCTGTTCAAAGCAAGGATTGTAAGTAATCTAATTATTCTAAAATAATTAATATTTTCTATCAATCTTTATGCACACCTTGCTACACACATAAGAAGAGAAGTTGAAACAAAAATAATGGGTACCGGTAGGCATCTTGCTAATGCAATTTTTTTTATAGAGATGACATTTTGCTAAAACCGCTAAAAGTGCTAAAAACCAATACTTCAATTAATTTATCTATTTATTTCATAGCAATGAGAAGCTCAATAATTAAAAAGGCAGTTGAGACCAGAATCATAATTATTTATGTCCTTAGATTAGAGCCTTTCAATATATAAGAGCTTAAGAGCAAAGATTGTTTTTCACTCATGCAACGGAGTCGGCGTAGCCGAGTTGGCTTATCGCTGGTCTGATAAGCCAAAGGTCCTGGGTTCGATCCCAGTTGAGTACAATATATTTTTCTCGAGCCACTCCCGTGTTTCGGAGGACACGTTAAGCCGTAGGTCCCGGCTGCATATAAAAAAAGCAGTCGTTAAAAAAGCGGCGAGGTGGAACTACCCGTAAGGCTCTCCCCACCACGAAAAGCCATACGAATTTACTTTGCTTTACTCATGCAACCCTCTGTGCCTGCTTCTTGGTTTATTTTAGCCTAATCATATGGAATACTAACTGTGAATAATATTTCACCAGCTTATTGCTTTTTCCAGAAAGCATCAGTAATCAGTAGAGTAAACAAACGTTAAAAAATAGTAAATACGAGTAGGCCAGTGTGTGAGAATTGATAGCTAGATATACAGAAACTCTCCTCTATGATAACTGGGTATTCAATCTATTCAAGCTGGTAACACTTCAATGGATATTTTCACAGTATGGCACATGAACGAATTAAAGATTCTCATATCTTTCTTGAAGCAGTTAGCACTTATCACGCTGACGTATTAGTCAAATAGAAATGCGTTCGGCTCATCGGCTCCAAGGAAAATCTTTAATTCTTTCAAATACTGTGAAAAATCAGTAGGTCTAATATCGCTCTGATAATAATAATAATACTCTAATAACAATACGGTAATAATAATAATAATTAATAGTAAATACAGTGAATATCTTTCTAGTAAACTGATTTTATTAGATTTAACTGTATTTAATAGTGTACTGAACTGTATATTTTTATTATAGGTGAAGGAGTTTTCCAAAATTGGAGGTAAAGACATTAAGGCGATTGTCTACAATCTTCTTCCTCAACTCCTGACGCACTCCCAGGCACAAGGCTATTCGTGGTGTGGAGCAAAGGGCAAAAAGGTTTTTGCGAGTCTCAATTGCACAACTCTTATTCAAGGTATATTTTTTACTAAACGATTTCAATTTATTAATTTCACGACTAACTTCAATTCTGTTGAATATCCCGTCACCTCAATCGTTATTACACCTGTATCATGATGATAGTTAAAAGACGAAAGCTTTACAGGATTGTAATTTCTATTCTGCAAGTTCCGTAACATAGTACCTGTATTTACAGTATAGTTGTATATCTGTCCTCAGGTGTTCAAGCCCCAGTCATTGTATTACTAGTGGCTCTGGGAACAGAGTAGATCTTGCGCAAATGAACTCACATCTAGTTTTCTTTTTAGCTGATTGAAGGTTTGAGGCACCGAGGTACCGCATAGGGTGTGTTGACATTTACGGCTTTCTACATATTTTATATTCCACATTTACAGATTGATGCAAGATTTCATGAAGATCGGTTCACTTGTTTGGCCGTAAATGCGTTACAGACGGAAAGATAAAAGCCAAAAACGGTCGTCTTAAGACAGAGACCTCGCTTTGCATGTCATCCAGGTCTGAGCTATTTGAATTTTCAAGTAGGCTATTTAGTTCATCGGGAGGTTAGTTTGAAGCGATTGCAAGATTTGACCCAAACAAAAAAGCAAGTTGATAAAAATAACATAGTAGGCTACATTGATCGAGCTAGAAATATTTTTTATGTTAAAGCTTGCTCATTTCCATCTAATTCCAATTTGACTTCTCTGTAGCGTTGACCACTAACAAAAATCATTCCATCATTCCGATACATTATTTTATCGCATTTGAAAGAAAGATTAATGTTTGTAAAGAAAATTTTGAAGGTCTGTAAACAAAGCTTATCAGTTTTGTAGTTGTGCAACAGCAGGATATCATGACATTGCTCTGTAAACTTTGGTTTACAATGTTTATAATACCGTAGTTCTTTTCTTGTTTGTATTACAGACTGTGTTCGCTGCCGGAATCTTTTCCCAACACAGATATTATAGAAAAAATATAGTAAATAATATCGGTAGCTATTATGCTGAATTACAGAAGGGTTATATGTTTACCTTATTATGAGTCTACTACCCTGTAGTCAGTGCCGTACCGAGGTTTCAAGCGCCCTGGAGCATAAGTGGCTATGGCGCCCCCCCCCCCCCCCCCAAAAAAAAACCCAAACAAATCAGTCTCGTACTCAACCACCCGATTGGGCTGCTCACAGCAGTGCAAACGATTTGCTAACTTGACTTATTTTGACTTAATTCAAGAACATTAATTATAGTTCTATTACTAACAATTTTCCATTACCAATCATTTTTGTTGTATGCTGCTACTATTACCACTATGACTAAGTTATACCATTTTAATTTGTCATTGAACAATATATTCAATTTGGATATTGTAAATTCCCTTCAAAATTAAATAATGCTCAACTCGAGAAGCTGCTATTTCAATTAACGAGCTAGATCTACTGTTAAGAGAACAACTAGTAATATTGTTCGGCTATTGTTTTAAAGAACTATAGTAATATTGTTCGGATATTGTTTTGAAGAATGTCTTGTGAACGTGTTACTGCAGCCGGCTGAGATGTGAACAAGTTGTCAAAGTTTTCTCGGTGAATAGAGGATAGTATGTAATATAATGGAAAACGGAATATAGTAACATTTACAGTACATTACAGTAATACATTTGTTGTAAGCAAAAGGCAATTTTCTCTCAAGAACGGTGCGCCCCTCAGAGCCTTGCACCCTGGAGCCACTGCTCCACTCGCTCCATTATCGGTACGCCACTGCCTGTAGTAGTCTACTTGTGACATTATTAATTATTTGTACTCAAGGGCTATAAAAATAAGATACAATAGAGGGTTTATGTTGCATGAAATACTATGTAAAACGGATGTTCTGATCAAAAAAATGTATCTCAAAGGCAAAAGAAAGATTGATGAGGCAGAGTTAGAAATGTTATCCATACTATAACCTTGGGCCTACTATTAGAAGGGTATTATACAGTCACTTATATCGTCTAGATCTTGGATCCAAGTATCATGGACAGAGATCTTAGATCTGTAGAAAGTAGCCTACGCTACCTAAGTTTCATTAAAGATTTCTTCTTCAACGTTTGATTCTCCATATCTTTCATCCAAATTGAGATCGGTCTATGATCCAAGTTTCAAGACAATACAGAATACTGTGTAACATTACCCTATAATAGTTGCCTTAAACAGCTATAAACTAGCTATTATAGAATAATCTTCAAATATCAGTATTTATTAATAATGCAAATTTACGGTACGGTACTGAAAGTTAAAAAATAAAAATAAAAAAGTTACAAAGTTAAAGAAAGGTACAAAACCTTTTGAAAAACACTGATCTTGAAAAAGCTGACAAACAAAGTAAGTTGCGCACTGCGCAGGGTAAAAATTCGCATTTCTGAATACATAACTCAGCTGACTGAACAGTATCCATTGTTGTTACATCTACTTATCGTATCTTAACTGAAAGTTTAGAAAAAATGTTATAGAAAGGATAGAGTGACCTATTTCCGGACGAGTACAAACCCACTGCAGAAAACAGTAGTACCTACTCAGGTATCCCTATAACAATAATTTTAGCTTTAATTCCCTCTTACTATTTTCATTAAAAAAGACAATGTAATTCAAAAATGTTAATGGTAAAGTGAACCTTGAATGACAGATTTTTGTATTTTATCTTTTTTATTTTAAAAAGTAGTAAAATTGCAAGTACCGTACAATGTTCTTTATCAGTTCATGATCATTAAGCTTTTTGAATGCTCTTTAATACAGTGAATTTGCACAGGAGAAAAGTTTTAAGATATCCTCAGAAATTCAAGTTTTAATTGAGATATGATTTATATAATAGCAATCCCTGATTTTAAATTAATTTTTGGGGGAGATGCAAATGAGGAAATAGACATTTTAAGCATTATTCACGCAAAATGGTTGATTATAAGAACTTCCTTTAGTGAACTACCACTGTAAAAGCTGAAGATTCACCAACCCGACTTAGAACAGCCCCACACCAACTTAGAACAAAATTTTCGTACAAAATATGTGTTTGGTATTTGTATAATATAATATAACACAAATATAATATTTTTGTACAAGATAGTATGTACAAAATTTGAGTGCAAAACTATTGAACCTGACTGTAACATTTTTAACAACTTGTATTTTGTCTCTGTTCCAGGAAAGAATGAAGATTAAGTAATTGAGTCAACATTGAATACTATACTTTGAATTTTAATCATTCATTCACATGATAATGTAAATCATTGAATATAATACATTATTTATTATACTGTACTTGGAGTGTATGATTTATCTTTTCCCTTTCGAAATTAATTGAATAAGTAATGCTAGCTTGTGAATAAGCAAATCTAGCAATGATTTAAATACCGTAATTATAATTATAACCATTTTCAATTCTTTATTACACGATTCTAAATGAATATGAATTACAAATAGTACAAATATAGTGTGGAAATACATAACTTTTGAAGGATTCAACTTCGTGAGTTGATATGAATTATTGATAATTAGATATTTGCAATTATCATGTAATTAAATCTTCAATATAAGTTTCAAATTTATTAGTAATTCGTAACTTTATTATAAATATAGTTAAGTTTTTAATTTTATAAGTTTATATATTAATTATTCTAACTAATTTGTAGATCCAATAAATCCTTCAAAATAATGAGAATTGTTGAGTCAAGCTCACATATCTAAGAAAATGATTGATAATAAAAACTTTTCTTATTGCAAAGTAAGTCCTGGATTATTCTCATGATATCCTATACATATCCTGAGTATCTCCACAGTAAGATTTGAATAATCATTTACTTCTTATTCCTGTGGGTTCCATAGAATGGTGTGAAATATTCTAAGAAAATTCTGGAGATATCTTCCAGGGATGCTTCATCCACAGGATATTCCATATGTAACCCCAGAATCTCCACAATGGGATCTGGCTGGACATTGGATTATCCATAGGATATTCCTGGAAGCTCAAGGGGAAAAGTGGGACCTTCTCCTCCAATGGGATGTCCTAGTATGTACATGATGGGATTTGAATGCACATTGGCATTCCCAAGGATATCCCCAGCAGTTCTAGGGAACACATTGTTATATTGTGTAATATCCTAAAGATATCTACCAGAATATCCTAGATAAACCCCAGGGATATGTTGATTTCCTCCATGGGATTTGGGTGGACATTCAGTTATACCTATGATATCCCTGAGGTTTATTTAGTATATAAAATTGAATGTCCTGAGGATATTCTGTCTGGGATATTCCTGGGAACTCAAAGTGGGATATTCTAGGAATATTCTGAGGATATCCACAAGAAAATCCTGTGGTGGAATATTTCATCCCCAGGATATCCTATGCATATCCCCTGGATATATTTAGGATATAATGGGATGTACTGAGGATATTCTGTCTGGGATATCCCTGGGAACTGAAAGTGGGATATTCTGAGGATATCCACAAGAAAATCCTGTGGTGGGATATTTCATCCCCAGGATATCCTATGCATATCCCCTGGATATATTTAGGATATAATGGGATGTACTGAGGATATTCTGTCTGGGATATCCCTGGGAACTCAAAGTGGGATATTCTAGGAATATTCTGAGGATATCCACTAGAAAATCCTGAGGTGGGATATTTCATCCCCAGGACATCCTATGCATATCCCCTGGATATTCTTCGTGGGATTTGGGTGGACATTCAGTTATCCCTGGGATTTATTTAGGATATAATGGGATGTCCTGAGGATATTCTGTCTGGGATATCCCTGGGAACTCAAAGTGGGATAATCTAGGAATATTCTGAGGATATTCACTAGAAAATCCTGTGGTGGGATATTTCATCCCCAGGACATCCTATGCATATCCCCTGGATATCCTTCATGGGATTTGGGCGGACATTCAGTTATCCCTAGGATATCCCTGGGATTTATTTAGGATATGATGGGATGTCCTGAGGATATTCTGTGTGGGATATCCCTGGGAACTCAAAGTGGGATATTCTAGGAATATTCTTAGGATATCCACTAGAAAATCCCGTGGTGGGATATTTCATCCCCAGGACATCCTATGCATATCCCCTGGATATCCTTTGCGGGATTTGGGCGGACATTCAGTTATCCCTGCGATATCCCTGGGATTTACTTAGGATATAATGGGATGTCCTGAGGATATTCTCAATATTCTTGTGGGATATTCTAGGGATATCTTGAGGATGTTCTTGTGCTGTGTGGGTAGTGATAAAATCAAATTAGTTACAGTAACTACTTGTTTTTTACCTGGGCTACTTTTTTAAGATTCGTTTAAAAATTAAAGTGATCACTATTATACAATTATTTTTATATTTTAATGCTAATGACTCTCTTTAGCGTAATTGCAGAGCTGTGGGCAATTCCGATTAAGCTGTCCATAGAGTGAAATGTAATTACACAAAATGTAGTAAATGACTGGATCATTTTTGTTTAAAAGTAAATAAAAATACAAACTTCTCTGAAACAACTCACGCCATGTTATCTATCTTGATGTTGAAATTCACATAGCTTTCTTTATGACAAACTCGTTAATAATGTCCTCATTTGTATGGAAGTGCTTTTGTTGTAGTTGCCTCAATATAAAGTAATAAAAGTTAGTTTAACCGTATTTCATAAATACTAGTTCGCATTGTTCTTGAGTCTTGTGGGCAGGAAAAACTGCGTTCTCCCGTGCAATTTGTAGCAGGTTTGCTAAGTAGCAAATTTATTTTGCAAATTTTAAGTGGAGTTGAATATTAATACTGTCTAATGTCTATTGAAGCTATTAAATGAGTTATAGCCTGACGCTTTCAAGAAATAAACAATTCGATTTATCAATTTTGTTGTGAGGAGAAATTCAAATTTGAAACTTTTGTAGACCTAGGTATTGTTTTTTTTTCTGTGTATAAATCAAATCACGCTTCATCATATCATCACAGTTAATTGCCCATCAATAACAGTCTTGAATGTGGATAACGTGATTGAATTATCATTCATTGAATAATTTATTATTGTAATCTTGAAGAGTGTCAGTGTTGAAAAGTATTGTAGTAATTGAGTTCAGTGCTTAATTTTGTTTTAAATTCAATTGTAAATAATGAAAACATAATATGAGTAACATAGGTTTGCGATGAATTTATCAGTGTCAAACATTATTTTCGTAATTTTCTAATCGAACCGAAACGTGACTACTCGTTTTTTATAAAATGAAGCCTATATTCGAGACTGGAGACGGCTGAAGTACAGTCCCAGTAAATTGGGATCTCCCTCTTTATCACTCATTCTCTCTCTCTCTCTCTCTCTCTCTCTCCTAGTACAATACAATACCGTTCTGAATATCGCTACGCTTGTGCCAGTGTTGTGAAATCTAGATACAAGAACGCAAAGCGTGAGCTGCACTAACTAGGCCTATATATTGTAACTGTAAATATGTTGCTTTGACAGTATAATAAATATAAACTGCAAACTCACTCATTGGCATTAAAGATTTTGATGATGTCATTTGATTTTGGAAAAAAATTACCTGAATTGATCATGGGGTGGAGAAATTTATGTTTTTTCCGATTGGAGGTGGAATGTAACTATTTGAAATTTATTGACACCAAAAAATTTCTTCAAGAAACCCACTTTCACAAATATATTATAGACTATCTACTATATTTTTAGGTGTTATTTGAACATATTTAACTTAAAATAAGTTGACCTGCAGTAAGTCAGTAAAGAAGCATAACCGTAATGTGTGTTCGTTCACCGGCTGTGGACGAAGCAAGGATCATTGTTTTTTAATAATTTAAGGGGTAGTAGACGTGAATTTGTGGGATACTATTTTCAGGAAGCTACAGTGGATACCGTCAAGCTCTGCTTGAAACTGCTCTCAAAAGCCTACATTAACAAACATGTTTATAATTCAACTATTTCCATACAATTCCCAAGAAAATTCAGAGAAATTTTAAAATCGAGGCTTCAACAGTTTTTTATGCTTTATTGTATAATGTATAAAAATGTATAATTAATTCTAAAATGTATAATTAATAATAATATTTTATAAGTTGCTAATAAAGCATTTACTGGGTTAGAAAATTTCTATATTTATCAATTACAGTACGGTAATCATTTTTTTTTCAACTTTTGTATAGTTTTTAATTTTAGCTTTTAGTGGAGTTTTTTCAGCCGGTAAAAGTCTGAGACTATTCATTAACACGGGTTTCTGAGTGTCCATGAGGATTTCGTCTCTGTTCGTTGAAATTAAAAGGAAAACGATTGTAAATCATTGAGGAAATATATATAAAGTTCAACAAATAATGATGTTCGATTGTAAAGGATTAGTTCAAAACAATCTGCAGAAGTTGAATAATGAAAAAGGTTAATGAGAATTGAGCATTCGTCCCATCTTTCTTGCATTTGACTCGCTGGCTTGTAGGCTAGATGAGTAGAATCAGAATGAAGGGTTGATGTTTCGCCTACGTAGGAAAGAAAGTTTGTCCTCATTCTTTCTCTCTCATACACAGCTCCGCTCTCTTTCGCATAGTGCTGTGGAGTGGGGTCAAGCCAGTTGGTCACCTTCTCTCTCATAACCAGTTCCTCTTTCACTCGCTCCAAGTCGGTCCACCAGATTGCGCTAACTACACCGAGCTGTTATGACCAGATATCGAAAGATGCCAATAGATCGCGCCACCTTTTTTTCGTCCAATATTTTAACATTGAGGTGGGACATCTACTTACATCCCTGATCAATGATAAAAAGGTGATAGCCGTTCCTTGTATTCTTGCAAGTACCATAGCCTTAAAATTTCGCTTTCAAAATTTCCATCTTAACATTGTTGTTTTTTTTTCGTAGTGTGGCGAAAAATAGCGTTCGCAACACGGGCAAAAATGTTTTGCCGGCTCTCAAACGCTCTCAAACCGCGATCTCGAGCCGGCAAACACACATTTTCGGCCCTAGGTGCGAAATATACTATTTCGATTCATACCGACACTCATGGACACAGGATGCTTTTTACTTTGCTAAATTTATTATGTCTCTTGTATCTTGTGAAAGAAGAAATGGAGATCTATTTAATTTGGAATTACTAGGTCAAGTGGTGATGAGGGTTTATTGTGTCGTATCTTTGACTTTCCCTGTAAGTAATCTCTTAGGTTCATGTCTTCATTATTATTAAAAATAAAGCCGCGGTTCATTTCCGTAAAATGTGCAATAATATATTACGCAGTCAATTTCAGAAATTTGGAGCATTTGTAAACAAAGAAAATGTTTGGGAGATACCTCACCTGGAAAAATGTCTTCACCTCCATAAAAGTCACAGATTTGATTTCTTTTGTTAGTCAAGAGTTTCTGATCAGAGTTCATTTAGTAGGCTATTCACACCATCCCTCTCCCTTTTCAAGAGAAGATTGCATGTTTAATTGATGCGTGATTTTCTGGCTGAATGTGATTTTAAAGAGTTTTTGCTCTCTTTCTTGTCTAAATTTATCTTCCATAACATTTTAATTTCCTTATTTCACGCATATTTATATTTTTATGTTTCTTGTGATGAAGCATGGCGTTATTGTACAATAGGCTACAAAAGTAGGCGTTCTATAGTATAATTCTCTCTCACTCACCCTCACTCTCACTCTTCCTCTCTCTCAAGTGTTGTAGTGGGGTGATAATATACTCATATATTACAGTTCTTCACTCGAATTTATTCACCACTACTCCTTAATAATAAAACCTTACCATTATTAACCACTCTTTACTCACAACTAACCAATGGCGAATTCTCCGAGCGTGCTTAGCATTGCTCGCATGCCTAACAAATAACGCGCAAATAAAAGAGAAAATATTGTTAATCAATACTATACTAACAAATTAAGATATTAATGAAATATCAAATATTAAAGTATTTATGTTTGCCACATTCATAATAAGTCACTACATATCTTCATAGTTTTCTTCAAACAAGAATATAACTGGTTCTTCTTATTAAGGACCCAACAGGGCCTTATTGGAATCGTGCCGTTGTCCGACTGTCTGTCTGTGTAAAAGCTCTTGGAAAGAAGGTGGCCCACATAGTATGCCATGTGGACCCCCTGGGATCCAAGTTTATAATGACTTGATATAAAACCATAATAAATGTTATAACTGAAAATAACCCAGGACATCTACGCCGAACATCTAAAGAAACTTAAAGAAATAAAAACAATATTCATATAAAAAATAAACAACCGACATATTGTGCAAAGGTTATTTATAGATAAAAACTGACAGAGAAAATCAGAACGAATGTAGAAGTACTGGACAATGCAGAAAGAGAACTTATCAAGGAGGACAAGAAACTGATTGAGTCCAATGAGGCCGTTTAAGCAAAATACATAAATCTAAATATATATTTTCACGGGAAATGACCTCCACTAGGCTTTTGGTTCGTAATTATATTTAGTTTGTTTTAAAACAAATAATGTTAATCAAATAACTGGTGATTAATAAAAATATATCTATTACAAAATTATATTAAACAAATTGAACTGTTTAAAAATGTAGTTTCCTTGATATTTCAAATATTAAGTGTGTTTTCAATTAAATTTCCTCATTATTTTGTGATAATAATTATACTGTCAGGTGAGGAAAAAGCTCATAAACCAGAGTGTACTCTCGGGCCAGGCCTCTGACAAAATTTCTAATTTAATTCCTTCAGAATGCAATTGCAAATTATTCTAGTAATGTTTGTGCTCCATACAATTGCTTGTCGTAGCTCTCTAGAAAATTTGCTAATTGGAAAATCCCGAAATATTCGAATAGGGTGCTCTTGGCAGAAGCTGATCTAAAAACTACTACTCTTTCTCAGTTGTGCCCATAATTCGCGTGTTTGATGGATGGGGGATCCTTCCTGCTTCCAGAAGCCTTTTTTTAAGTTCCCCCAGGTTTTTTTTAGCTTATAGTAATATTTATTTTTCAACAGAGTTTTTTTTATTCTTCTATAATAAACTCTTTTGTAATGATGCCGCGGACTCTTCTTCAGACCCATGTGAGGAATTTTTTGCTCTCTAACTATATTTTGTATTGAATAGTTTGTATACTGTTTTTTTTTTTTTTGTTTATTTTGTGTTTTATATGAATTTACCTACATACATATTGTATTTGTTGAAGGAGAAATAAAACCATTTTTGATTTGATCTGATTGGTCAAAGTATTCGAAAGTTATCATCGAACATACAAACATACAGACAAAACCGCGAGCCTCGAGTCACGAGTCAAAGCATAGGACTAGCTAATTCAATCATATATATGTGATGAAAGTACAAACAAAACATAGAGAAAAAGAATACATTGAAAATAAACAATAATTATTGAACTTTTCTATATAAGAGTGGTCTTAGGATCCTATCCCGGGGGAAAAATTACGAAAATAATCCCCTCGTACACGCTCTCTAAGCGATTCTAGGCACTTAATACAATAATTTTATCCCGCATTATCGGTCAAAATTAATTCTAATAAGTGTTTTGGTCCAGCCTCGGAGAACACGCAAACCATTTGATAACATTTATAGGTTCACTTATTTATAGTCCATATTAGCACATAAGTTTAACAAATCACATTATTTGATTAACATTTTGAAATTATAATCATTATATGCATACAATCATTATATTATATCAGCTTTTTGTCATCTCCCTAGGGCTGGAACGCGGTGCGGTCCGCCCCCCTTGCCAGGCCACTAGTGTAGTAGTATCCATAGATCAACCATCATATTCTATGGCAGTATTTAATTTATTTTAAAGTATATCGATTGTTTATATGATGAGATGTATATTTTAAAATTCCTTTTGTTAATATTTTTTTTCCTATCTCTATTATTTATAAAAATTTTCAGCTATCCTATTAATTAATGCAAGCCTATCTAATAATTTTTTAAATTTTGTTATAAATAATGTTCCCCTCCCTCCAGCATGGGCTGGTTTAATTTAGCCTAAAATTGTGACGCGCGACCGCGACTGTAGTGTTTCTGTATAATAAGGCTCTAAAAATGTGCTATTTTTCAAGATAGGCCTATTTGAACATAAAGTACTTGGTAATAGCAACTTTCCAAAATACAAAAAATGGTTCATTTTTGACCAACTGCAAGAATAATTGGCTTTTAGGCTTGTCGAATTTAGAATTTAGTGTTCTACAAATTATTATCAAAAGAAGTATCTTGGAAAATTACAAAAATAATTACGATGGAAATTTTGAGGAAAATGAATCATTCCAATCAATTCATAAACATGAAGCATATAAGCTATTAGCTATTGTTAGCAAATGTCTGGACAAATTTTTTTTCGAAAGGGAATGGCGTTAGTAAGCGCCTTATTACACAGAGCAACTGTGCGGACATGCACAACAATAAATGTACACACCCCCCTAGCGAGTGTTTGAGTTCAACAATGTCACTTTGCATGTAAAAGTTTCACTGTATTGAAATTTGCAAAGGAAATGGCTCTGCTACCATAATATACAGTATTATATGACTAGCCAGCAGGATCGTTTCCCACGTTTTAGCTGTCCAACTAAAACCACTGATGGGAGGCGGAGATATATACGCAACCAAATTTTAAAAGTAATAAATTTTCACACCTGGTAAAACTTTTGCTTAACTAGAGTCTTAAATACTCAACTGGATACTCAACTTATAAGGCCACATAGTTCTTGAGAAACGGTGATAAAATATATTTTGAAAAATTGTTGTTTGTGGTCCCAAATGCTGGACATTTCACATGGTTTTCGAGAAAGTGTGATGAGACAGTCGGCCAATGGTAATTAGCTTTTCTGGCTTCACCAGATAGGTTAGAGTCAGATTGTAGAGTATTTTTTTCTTGTATTTATTTATTTTTGAATTATAATGAACTTGTAGCTAGCTCGCAAGTTTCTCTTTGCTGGCTGTGCCATATTGTATTCAGAAACGTATGTAAATTGAATTTTTGTAATGTTTGGTGAATAAAAATATGATATAAAAAATTATTTATAGGTTATAAGTATAAATTCTAATTAATAACAATGATTAAGAAAAGGTGGTTAGTAATTAAAAAAGTCAACTGTGGGACTTGGTATGCATCTAGGGATCTTAACTGAACATGTGCACTAAATTTAAACTTCTAGCCGCATGGTTTACAAGAAATAGTGATGAATCAGTCAGTCGGTGGCATTTGGCTTTTATATTAACAATGGCCAAGTAAAAAAACGTTTATACTCTGTCACTATTTATTTTAATTATGTTAATTTAAAATAGCAGGGCGCGCTAAGCCGCGTGCTCACCGACAGAGTTTGTCTATCACTGGGGTAGATGAATGAATAGTGTTGGTATTCTATCGCCAGTTAAATGTATTAATAAATTGAGTCTTTTAAAAAACTGTCGTGATTCTGTACGTCAAAGTTGAGCGCACAGAGACCACGACTGAACTTTATTATTCTCAATACACAGTTGCAATAGAAACAATTCACAAAGAAATAAACTTAAACCTAGCCAGTACGCAATCGAAGTCGAAGCGTACTGAGCAAAGGAGAGTATAAAAAATTGGTTCTGTGAAAAGAGGCGTAAGGGCTTAATCAAAGTTGAAAAAAGACACCTGTAGCCTATGCTAAAATCCAAGCTAGTACATGATTGAAGTCGAAGTGTACTTGGCAAGGGAGAACTTAATTCTGATTTTTGGAAACGCCCGTGGCTGTATTTATACTCCCCTAGGGCAGTTACTAATCTTTATCTACAAGATAAGACTGTCTACTGAAAGCTACATATCTATATAAGTGCTAGCTAGTCTAGCTTACTTACTATATAACTCCTCCCTCATTAAATTTGGCATTGTCCTCAATGTCCAATATTAAGTGGAACCAATGGTATTTGTTGCAAATTAGAAAAGAGTACAGGTAATATTATTGCTAGAGCTAGGTTTCTTAAATCTAGAGTACAATATTATAATTATTGCCAAAACCATCGCTAGAATTACATATATCATGTTCTTTGCATGATGAGAGTTAAAATCAATAGTATTCCATGCTTCAATCAAACTTGGCTCTGGTGCCATCGTTACTAACTCTACGTTTTCAAAGTTCAATAATGTTTTTTCGTAATAATTTACAGATATACCATGATTTACTGGTGAAGCATCAGTAGGCTATGTATGCCTTTTATTTCTCCAGCTAAATCAATTTAATCAAATTTATTCAAATGAATTACAAATGATTCAGGAGTTAACACCTCTTCATTATTGACAATTACTTTTGGAGTTTTATAACCAACTAGCTGGCCCAACGCGCGTTGCTGCATTCTCATAAAAATTCTCCTTGATTTTATTATTCGCCACCTCCCGCTGAGGTTACATTTAAAATTAGGAAAGAAGTTAGTCCTAGGGCTCTTCCAGCTGATCATAGAGGCTTCGTTGTTTTCTTAATCACCACCTCTGAATGAAGAAACATTTCAAATTTAAACCTCCTATGACTATAAGGGTAGAAGCTAGGTTTTTTATTTTATTATTCGCCACCTCCCGCTGAGGCTGCATTTCAAATTTCTAGCTGCATTGGTTAACAGATGTCATCAACCTAGCATAATTACATTTCATCATACCCAGTCGTATGTTTCCTACATATTGCAAGGCTCCGACTGCTCGGTAGCCTACATGCAAAGTGCAAAGTCTTTTGCTGTTTAAAGACAGCGTAAATAACGCCACTATAAGGGGCCTGCCATATGATTAAAAACTGTTGACTTATATCAGCTGTTCCTTTAAGCTGTTTGGCTGGCAAGTTCAGTAGGTTAGGTCTATAAAATGGTTTAATTAATAATAATTATTAGCTCCCCTATTGAAATTTATGGTCAGAAACCATCCTCAATATTCACACAACATATTCCCAAAGTTTCATGCCGATCTGTCAAGTAGTTTTGGAGTCTATAGGGAACACACATACATACATACATACATACAGACAGACATTCATTTTTATATATAGAGATAACCATATTACAATTTTCTAGAAGTCGAACAAATGGCTTCACCTTTTTTGCTAAGTAAGCATTGCATTCAAAATCCTTATCATCTAATAATTGTGTTACACATGAATTCTCTACTTTAAACATAGTTCTACAATATATTACAGATTGAGATTCAATACAGTTGTCTGGATTGTAAGATCCATTTCTTGTTGAAATTATCATTTGATCCTTTAAATTTGTTTGAAACAATTTGTCATTTTTCACAAATGGTAAAGATGCAATACAATACGGAACAAATGTATCATTCAATTTTGGTACATGTATGAAATAAGTTATTTTATTTCCATTTGTATGGCAAGATACTTTACTTAATTCTATTACAAAGTCTCTTAAACTAAATACATCTAATACAGAGTGATGTGGGATGTTTATTTTACACAGTTCTAAACTCAAAATGAGCTGTTCAATTTTATCTTTCAAGTTCAAAATCTGCAGTGATATTTGGTTCAAAATAATCATTTGACTGATCATATCAGTATCTTTCAAAAGTTTGGTTCTGATTGATAAAGAATTATTCTTAATCGCTAACATGTCTTGGTCAAACTTCTCAGTCAAATATTTATTGTTAGTAAATGTCAGGCCTGATTGTCTTATCAGCTGACTCTGGTTTTCTTCCAAGTGTTTCAAGGCGTTATCAATTGATTGTTTATCATCGTTATCTAAATTTCCTGTTACCCAATTTATGGCTGTTCCTAGTCCGTTTATCAGACCTCGTTTATTTCTAGCGTGTCCCATTAGAGTATCTTTTTTATTAGTAAGGGTTGCCAGTTTCTCATTAGTATAAGATAGCGTCAGATATATTTCTTTTTTATAGTTTAAAGTGTTATGATTATCTGGAATTAGTTCTAAGTTATCTTCAGTGTTCTTCAAGTTTATAGCAAGGGATGATAAGTTTACATAGTGAACTAAGACATTCTCTCCGCTTATCAAACTAATATTTTCTGGTCGAGATACAGCGATTCCGTTAGTAAATGAAGTGTCAACAACTGAGAAAGCACTACAAGTTGGGAGTATGGTTATCATCAGGATTACCAACATCCATTTGAACTGTAACATACATTTGGGTCTTTTAATTCTCGAAGGGTGGATTTTCAACACTCTTTTGGACTTCATAACAAAATGTTTATTATCTATTCGTTTAGCTGTCTCGTATCTTGGTAAATGTTTCCTTTTTTGAATACTTTTTATGAATGCCTTATTTGGTATGTTAGGACTATCATTGCGAGATTTATTGAGTCGTTCGCTTCTTTCTATCTTTTCTGAGTCAATTTTTGAACGTATTGCTTTGTGAAAAGCTTCTAGTTCTAGACGTCTGTCTATCGCTAACTGTTCCGAAATTAATAAATCCGTTTTCAATTCGACTTCTCTCAAGTTATGTCCTGGACCATATGTTAATTCAAAAGGGGTTAATTTCAAATGAGTGCCAATAGTATTATTATAAATACAAGTTGCTTGCAATAGTATATTTTCTGTATTCATATTTTTGTTTGCCGTTTGTATGCCTACCATAATTTCTCTCAATGTTGAGTGGAGTCTTTCTAGAGAACCTAATGAATCTGGATGACCAGATGAAATAAAATGCAATTTTATGTTATGTAATGATACAAACTGACTTATAGTAGGGTTGTTAAATTCAGTTCCATTATCACACGAAATTATTTCGGGTGTTGGAAACAGAGCTAAATATCTTTTCAAGCTTGTAATAATTGATATCCTGTTATTTGTTGGTATTGGGTGACAGAATAACATTTTCGAAAATACATCACTTATTGTTAAAATCTTTTGATCCGCAAAATTAAATACATCCATCTGAATGGATTGAAATGGTCGTACTGGTGTTGGGGTCTTTTCATAAGGAACTTTCAAAAGTCTCCTATCATATTTTACTTTATTACAAATGCACTAATTTGTTTTGCCATGGCTGGCCAATAATATCGTCTTCTGACGAGCTAGATTCTCATTTATACCTCTATGAGCTAATTTTCCTTCGTGATACTTGCTAATTAGTTCCTGCTGTGTCTCTAGATTTTTTATATCTTCTAAAAGTGTGTCATATATTATGTAACGGTTTCCTGTTATTATTTTTTGGATTTGATATGTAAATTCCAATAAAATTTCTCTACCTTCGTCCTCATACTGTGGGAAGGGTAACTTAAAATGAATTCCATATCTAGTATTAGGTTTTATTTGCCCTATAATGATTTGGATTAGATTTTTCAATTCATTTTTATCATTAACTTCAAAATTGAAGTTGTTCTATTCTTATTGAATATTTTCTCATGTCGAATCGAAAATTTTCCTCTTGCAAAAATTAACTGATTAGCCTCTTTATTTACTGGTTCATTAGGTGGAGCAATACCGTTAGCTTCATCGGAAGATAATTGCGAATGTACAGTTTCATTATCATCATCATTATTATTATTTTCTCGACTCGGGCCTGGTATCGGGACATTTTCACTTTCCATAGCTACTTTCTTCTTGTACTGCATCTATCTCATTATTGAATATTTCTACTCGTGATAGGGCATCTGCTACCTTATTCGATTTTCCAGGGATATATTCGATTTTGTAATTGAATTCTTCTAGTGCTAACCGCCATCTCATTAATTTAGCATTGGGTTCTTTGAGTTCTTTTAGCCATTTTAGTGGTTGATGATCGGTTCTTATAGTAAACTTCGTTCCATACAGGTAAGGTCGGAAGTGTTTTACATTCCAAACTATTGACAATACTTCTTTTTCAGTTGTATTAAATTTGTTTCTGCAGGATTGTGTTCGTGATGCGTATGCAATAGGGTGTTCTACTCCTTTATAAATTTGTGATAAAATACACCTCCTATTGCAAAATTACTTGCATCAGTTGTTAGAGTGAAAGGTAATTGAAAATTAGGTAATTTTAGTACCGGGTCATTTGTTAGAGCCGTTTTCAAATTCTCAAATGCTTCTTTATATTCTTTATTATTTATATCTATTTTTTCTGATTTCCGCAGGGCTTTAGTTAGAGGTTGTGCTATTTTTGCATACCCTTTAAAAAGTTTTCGATAATAACCTGTCATGCCAAGAAATCGTTTAATTTGTTTCTCTGTACTAGGGATTGGAAATTTCAAGATACTTTCGATTGGGTCTAATACCGTATTTTGATATTACATGGCCAAGAAAAGCAAGGTCATTTCTTATGAATTCTGATTTATCCAATTGTATTTGTAGATTATGCTCTTGTAGTCTTTGTAAGACTCTTTTCTCATCGTGCAAATATTCTTGGAAAGAAGAAGAGAATATAATATAATGATGTCATCGATATAAACAAGTGTATTTGGAACATCTGAAAATATTATATTCATCATTTTTTGGAACAGAGGGGGACCGTTCTTTAATCCGAATGGCATATATGGGTAAATTCCCAGTGTCCATTTTCTGTGCTAAATGCTGTTTTATGGGCATCTTCTTCACTAACTCTAATTTGGTGAAGACCAGAAGTCAATTGTTGAAAAATAAGTTGCTTGTCCAAGCTTACTTAGAATATCCTCAACATTAGGAAGGGGGAATTTATCATCTTTTGTCTTAGAATTTAATTTCCTGTAGTCCACGACTAATCTCACCTTCTTCTCACCTGAAGCATCTAATTTTTTTGGTACTACCCATAGTGGACTATTATATGAACTGTTTGAAGGTCTTATTATTTTTTCTTTCAATAGTTTATCTACTTCTATCTTTATAGCTTCTTGAAAAGCAAAAGGGTACCTATAATTTCGTGAATATACTGGGATATCATCTGTTGTTTCAATTTTCAATTCTAATACATTGGTTGCTGTTGCATTTCGTTCAGGAACTTTGAGAGTTTTTGAATGTTCAAAAATTACTTTACAAAGCTGTGCTTTTTCTCCTTCACTTAGATGATTACATCTTCTAAGCTTTCTTATTTCATCCATAGTGAAACTTATATTATCTTCTTGATCAATTGAGGTTCAAATTATGAATTAAAACAATATTCCTTATCTAAGTTGACATGCAAATTTATTATTCCGTTTTCACAGGATACAATCCCTTCAGAAAGATTTAGTTCTTCAATACAAGGTATTAAATAAGTTACATCTGGTTTAGATGTTTTAATGGAGATAATATTCTCGCCTTTTTTATACGGAGTCAATCCTAGAAGAGGGAAAGTAGTGTTACATATTTTCATGAGTCCTGTGTCCAAGTTTATTTGTGCTTTTAATTCAGTCAGGACTTCATTGCCTAAAAGGATGTCATATTTCTCAGAAAATTTATATATTTTGCAATCTATTAGGTTACTTGAAATCTCTTCTATTTTTATCTTACATACTTCAGTTCCAAGACTTTCATTATTATAAGCTGTTTCAACTCTATAAGCCTGTTTTTCTACTTGGTCTTCTAATTCTTCAAGAAGAGCTCCTTTTACCCCCATCTAACTCATAACGAGCTTTGATTGTTACTAATTTTGTTTCTATCAAGTTCAAGTATTCCAAGGGGTGTTGACCTTTGTGATATTTGAAACTCATCAGTTCTGATAACAATTGCAAAGAAGTACGATTGTCAGCAAAATTATTTTTTAGTGTTTGCAAAATATGAGGGGTTTCTTTACACTTTTTTTGGATTACTGCCTTATGGGCCGGACCCTGAAGTTTAGTTTATACACATTGTGTGAGAGACCAATGATTGTCTACATTATTTGTACAATATTTACTATAGAGTCTATCTATATTATTTATGAAGAATAATAATTCTGTTGGATCACCATTATATGTGGGCACAAATTTCAAAAGATTTTCAAAACTTTTTGTTGCACTTACACTGTCACAAGATGGTCTTGAAGATCCTTGTGCAAGGAGTTGCTGATGTTGGAGTGTGAGATCGTTCACTCGTTCAGCCTACGAGTTTATGGTGGTCTGTTGTTGCTGGATGATTTCCGCGAAGTTGATCTCGCCTTGCCGTCGATCATTTTGGGAAGTCGCCATGCTGTCTGGACCTGGTGGTTGAGTGGTGAGGACTTTGCTCAAGAAATTCCTCCTCTTCTCTGCCAGCTTGCAGGAAAAGTTGTCCGGATGCAATGTGTTGTCCGGGATTCGTTGAGACTGCGCGTTTCAATCATCAGATCATGATACAAATATTCTATTCTTCAAAGTTGAAGGTCTATGAATATTTGTTGGCAGTCCCTGACTTTCGGGCGCCAGTTAAATGTATTAATAAATTGAGTCTTTTAAAAAACTGTCATGATTCTGTACGTCAAAGTTGAGCGCACAGAGACCACAACTGAACTTTATTATTCTCAATACACAGTTACAATAGAAACAATTCACAAAGAACTATACTTAAACCTAGCCAGTACGCAATCGAAGTCGAAGCGTACTGAGCAAAGGAGAGTATAAAAAATTGGTTCTGTGAAAAGAGGCGTAAGGGCTTAATCAAAGTTGAAAAAAGACACCTGTAGCCTATGCTAAAATCCAAGCTAGTACATGATTGAAGTCGAAGTGTACTTGGCAAGGGAGAACTTAATTCTGATTTTTGGAAACGCCGGGGCTGTATTTATACTCCCCTAGGGCAGTTACTAATCTTTATCTACAAGATAAGACTGTCTACTGAAAGCTACATATCTATATATGTGCTAGCTAGTCTAGCTTACTTACTATATAACTGCCGTATCGTTGGCTCCACCTGGAGCTGTGGAACCGTCACAGTACGCTGTGAAGGAGACCCACCTGCAACCGTCACAGTACGCTGTGACATAGGTGTGACGTCAGATTTAGTGAGTTCCAGCTAGCGACGATACAGCCGGTTCCTGATATAGGCAATTCCTCCGGCTGACATACAGTGAATTCCAGATATAGGGAATTCCCCTAGTCAACACATATACAGAATTCCTCCTCAGAACAGTTTTATAAGCATAGGACATTTAACACAGATATAGTGAGTTCCATTTATAGCCATTTCCCCGTTCCCCTCTTCAATACACCAAATTATTCGTGTGCTTTTCAAGCGCGCATTTTATAGCGTCTCTGCACATTCTTAATATTTGATTCAATAGTACAAAATGAAAATCCAGACAGCAGCAAAAGCATTTCTCAAAGGTACTCTAAACAATAGAAACAAACAGCCAGTTATATTTATTTACAATCAGAAGCATGTAACTCAGACAAGTACATAGCTACATACTACATGCTCTTCTAGTAATCCTATACTGCTGAGACATGATAACTAGGAATTATATCTTGGGTGAGAAGCACAGCTTAAAGCTCATTTATTGAGAATGTGTGAACAAAATAATATGTAGATGTCTTGAAAATTGAGAAGTTCAGTAGGCAACTGTAAAACAGCTGTTGGCTTGCATGCAGGAGGGGTTGATGAAGAAGTTGAGAACCTGCTCTTCTCCGGATTTTTTCCTTTCGGGGTAGAATGTATCCTCAAGTTTCTTAAATATTCACCTAGTTTTCATACATTGCCATCTTTTTGTAACTTCGAAAATAAATCTCTGATATCACACCTTACCGCTTTTTAATCACTAACTTTACAGCAACAAATTAGCCTGGTATTCCAAACCTCTTTCATTTATCATAATTATTGTAGACTTTCTTGAGAAATTAGAAGTGGAAATGATGCTGACTCAGATTTCAGGTTCATGTACATTTATTATTTGTAACCATATAATTTATGTACATTTATTATTTGGCAATGCATTATTAATGTAAGGCCTACATAGAATTGAAAAAATATGTATCTAACATATAATATAAGAGAGAGAATAAATTAATTTTGTATAAGTATTTAGAAATATCCAACTTGATTGAATCAGTTATTACGGTAGGCCTACTGAATAAGTGACAAAATGAGTGTATGTGACAAACTAAGACTTGATTAATATTGTAAATTATTCAAACTTTTCACATAATTTTAAAAAATCTACTCACTCTGAATAACAATCATATCATTACAATCAAAGTTTGGGCCTTTTGTAAAAAAAATCTTAAGCTAAATAAAATACAAAATATTAGTGTTTACATTGTGAAAAGCTAAATTTATATATAATTAAAAAAATTATATATATATATATATATATATATATATATATTTACACCTGACCATCATTGTGGCATCCATACATTGTTGATTTACATTCGTTTGGACGTCCGAGTGTAATTGTGCATCCGTATACGGACGCCCGATTACATTCCTTAATAAAATCGTTAGAAGAGGTTCAAATGGGTTAGGTCTGCCCCATGCCTTCTCAGGCATGCCAACTTCACTCACAACAGAAATCACGTGACAATTCGTCAGTTATCATCAGCTCTACACCAGTTTGTAAAAAAAATGTTGGACGTCTGAATGTTGTCAAAATGAATTTTAATATACATCGAAGCTTCTGAATTCTACCACCACGTAGCGCTAGTCAGATTCGCCCCCTCCCGAGTGTATATTATGAAGCGTATAATGTTGTTCATTCCACCGCGAATTTGACGTCCATCAAGCTATAGAAGATTGGCAACAACGCCTGGATGTCAATTTCGTTAGAGAATGGCTTGAGCTGACCCGGCGAGCTTCACCAAGATTATTGTAAATTTCTGTTCCTGAAATACTCACCCGCAAGATGGTTTTTCAACAAGTAGCCTATCTCATGCATTTCAGTATCACTTTTTTCTCATAATATAATAGTTCTTATTCCTGCCTGAACTTTATTTTTGAAATTCTTGAAAATTCACTTGCTCTCAATACAATTGCTATAGTTAATAATTGAAACTTTCGCTACTTTCTGAATACAATATTCCACTATTTCAAATTTTTGTTTCATGTTCATCATGACCTTTATTTTGAACTTTTATACAATTAAAATATAAGACGATATAATATCATTTATATATATATATAATATAATTATATTTATATAATTAAAAAAGAGAAGAAGAATAAAAGTGGGAAGAAGAGAAGGAAGAAGCAGATAGGAAAAAAAAGGAAGAGAAACATGGGAGAAGAAAAAGAAGAGGAGGAAGAAGAAGAAGAGAAAAAGAGGAGGAAGGAGAAGAAGAAGACAGGAAGAAGAAAGAGGGAAGGGAATAAAGAGGACCGAGCAACCGGTGCAAGTTGGAGAAGAAGAAGAAGAGAAAAGGAGGAGGAATGAGAAGAAGAAGAGAGAAAGCAGAGAGAGAATAAGAAGAAGAAGACAGGAGGAGGCTAAGAAAAGAAGAAAAGATAAAAAGAAGAAGAAAAAAGAGAAAATAAAGAGGACCGAACAACCGGAGCAAGTCGGAGAAGAAGAAGAAGAAGAAGAGAAAAAAAAGGAGGAGGAAGAAGAGAAAGAAAAAGAAGAAGAAGAGGAGGAGGAAAAAAAAGAAGAAAGAGGGAAGGGAATAAAGAGGACCAAGCAACCGGTGCAAGTCGGAGGAGAAGAAGAAGAAGAAAAAAGGAGGAGGAAGGAGAAGAAGAGGAAGAGAGGAAGCAGAAAAAGAAGAGGAGGCAAAGAAAAGAAGAAGAGAAGAGAAAAAGAGAAGAAGAAGTGAGGAAGTGGAAGAAGATGACAGGTGGAAGCAAAGAAAAGAAGAAGAAGAAGAAGAGTGGAGAAGAAGAACAGAGGAAGAAGAAGAAGAAGATAGGATAATAAGAGGAGGAAGTAGAAGAAACTTATTGGAATGAAAACTTGAAAATTGATTCAATGTCTATGTAGACACTTCGGATACTTATTCATTTTGATTGCTAACTGATATGAAATTCGAAAAATGCTCATAACTTTGGACAGATTGATTTGAAAATTCAGGGGAATGTTAATAGTATGGAGAGAAACGTTCAATATTTTTTGTTGAGTTTTCCCATGTTCTCTTCTCCCACCTCAGCCGAAAAACTATACAGTTCCATTGCTAGTAGGTAATAAGGGGACTTCTGATGCGACCAATCAGAAGACAGGGGGGCGTGGCCACCCCCCTTCCCCCCTCCCCCTGCTCAGACATTTTGTAAACGCCCACCCCTTCCCCCTCCCCCAGGTCAGACATTTTGTAAACACCCACCCCTTCCCCCCTGTCCCAGACAGCCATTTTGTTTTTAAGGTCACATACCCCCTTCCCTATGTGCCCCCACTTTATTCCCAATAGATTAAAGGGGGACCCCCCGCAAGCACCAATGAGAGAGGACCTATCCCCCCTGACCCCACCTCTCACAGAAGGTTCCCAATAAATATAGAACATACAGCTTTATATCTATATATACATGCTTGCAATTGTATATCTATATATACCTGCTTGCAATTACTATATCTATATTTGCAATAGCATCAGCCCCCCGCCGCCAGATTTAGCTATTAATTGCATCTGCACACTTGCCACCTCCTGCTGTGATTCTCAAAGCCCTCTCTTTCGCACGTGCAGTGTTAATATACCCCCCTGCCCCCCAGCCCCGGACAGTGCTTCAGATATTAATAACACTTCCGCCCCCCTGCTGTGAAAAAACTATTTCATAACGTTTAAAAGCAGAGCACGTGCACAAGTTTTTTTATGTGACTAATTAAGCTGTGGATTGTGCTCATTAACTTTTAACATGTTCTCTGCGGGAGTGAACCATCTACATCAACATGACAGAGATGAACATACATCTACTTTCTCTCTCAGGTCATTAACCTTTGCATGAATAATCCTGTCTGTGTGAGAGAGAGAGGCTTTCTCTCTCACTCTCTCTCAGCTCATTTGAAGGTCACAAACATGTTTTAACCTGTCTGTGTGTGAGAGAGAGGCTTTCTCTCTCACTCTCTCTCAGCTCATTCATTAGCCCCGGTTGAAAATTCAAATATGCTTTGCAATAATATTAAACTCATCTATAGCTATACCAATAAGTAAACTGAATGACCAAAACATGGTATTATTGAAGGTAATAAGGTAATAAGTAGGTAATAAGGGGACTTCTGATGCGACCAATCAGAAGACAGGGGGGCGTGGCCACCCCCCTTCCCCCCTCCCCCTGCTCAGACATTTTGTAAACGCCCACCCCTTCCCCCTCCCCCAGGTCAGACATTTTGTAAACACCCACCCCTTCCCCCCTGTCCCAGACAGCCATTTTGTTTTTAAGGTCACATACCCCCTTCCCTATGTGCCCCCACTTTATTCCCAATAGATTAAAGGGGGACCCCCCGCAAGCACCAATGAGAGAGGACCTATCCCCCCTGACCCCACCTCTCACAGAAGGTTCCCAATAAATATAGAACATACAGCTTTATATCTATATATACATGCTTGCAATTGTATATCTATATATACCTGCTTGCAATTACTATATCTATATTTGCAATAGCATCAGCCCCCCGCCGCCAGATTTAGCTATTAATTGCATCTGCACACTTGCCACCTCCTGCTGTGATTCTCAAAGCCCTCTCTTTCGCACGTGCAGTGTTAATATACCCCCCTGCCCCCCAGCCCCGGACAGTGCTTCAGATATTAATAACACTTCCGCCCCCCTGCTGTGAAAAAACTATTTCATAACGTTTAAAAGCAGAGCACGTGCACAAGTTTTTTTATGTGACTAATTAAGCTGTGGATTGTGCTCATTAACTTTTAACATGTTCTCTGCGGGAGTGAACCATCTACATCAACATGACAGAGATGAACATACATCTACTTTCTCTCTCAGGTCATTAACCTTTGCATGAATAATCCTGTCTGTGTGAGAGAGAGAGGCTTTCTCTCTCACTCTCTCTCAGCTCATTTGAAGGTCACAAACATGTTTTAACCTGTCTGTGTGTGAGAGAGAGGCTTTCTCTCTCACTCTCTCTCAGCTCATTCATTAGCCCCGGTTGAAAATTCAAATATGCTTTGCAATAATATTAAACTCATCTATAGCTATACCAATAAGTAAACTGAATGACCAAAACATGGTATTATTGAATCACGTGCACTACCTTTTGAATCTCGTGCACTACCTTTTGAGGTGTGCAAGTGAAACTGGATCCTCCAATAGATTCATAGGCACCTGCTATTAGTAACATGGTTTCTAGGCAAACCCAACACACATAATCGCGTTTAGCATCATTAAATGTTGTTAGACACAAATAGGTGTAGAATGCTGGTGTACTTTTTCAGGTCATTAACCTTTGCATGAATGCACATGCCACGTTCTGTTGGTTTCCCCCTCATGATTAAAATTTTTTACATTTTTTATCTGCTAAATCATATAGAGCATCCCAAAGTTCGTTTGTATCTGAAATAATTTGTATGGGGGAATCGTTAGAACACCCATAGTGCAAATGTCCCTCCTCACTTATAACTATATCTAGGAGATCATATATTTCAGATAAAATAGGATAGCAAAAATTCTCAGTTTTTGTTGCAGACAAAGTTCCATCATCTGCCTCGGTTGAAAATTTAATATGCTTTGCAATAATATCAAACTCGCTTACTGAAATAGCCATCAGTAAACGGGTTAGTTTTTTAAATTTTGTATAGCTGTAGCATCGCATCCTTCCTCTATGATAGTTAAACACATACTGAATGAGCGGCGGTTTGTTAGTTAGAAAATGCCTCCAAAGGAACGTCAACCTCACCGCCTTATTGGAGGTCACTCTTTTTTTATTTGGGTAAAAAGAGGTTCACACAGGGCTAGGTCACATAAACCTGTGCTATGGAGAAAAACCCATTGTAAAAATTTACATTTCTTTCAACTCTACTTGTCCGTTCTCATGTTCGCATATTAATACAAAATTTCTCTTGTTAAAATCTGTCAAGTTCTCATTATTTAATACGCTTTTAAATTTATCACATAGTAATAAATCGAAATAAGAGTCTCCCTCACTGTCGGGATCGTCGAGATTTAGTAACACTCTGCCTGTACCATAAATTATTGCGCTTTCAACGGTCAGATATGAACCGAGAGGTACTGATTCTAGAGGCAACACCTCACGTGCCAAAGCATTGAATGCACCCATGTTGAAACATCTCATCTTTCCTAATGATTCAAGCTTCTCAATTTCACTCCTTTTATGCATTCTCCCCAACACTGTTTGCGCAAGCGCAGTTTGTAGCTTCTTCCTCAATTTGTAATAATTTTTTAACGCAAAGCCTATGCGGCCTATAATAGGATAAATATTCGTAAACATCATTCAAATTTACAGTGTTTAAAAAAATTTGTTTCAACTGTCTCGCAAGTCCAATGTTTTCACGAGTAGAATTTCTAATGGCATCCTCACACAAATCAAACCACTGCAGATATTCTCGTAATTTGTTCTCTAATTCTTTATCCGCACACATCCACTTCTGAGGATCCATTATCTACAACTAATTATTTATACAGCGGGATTAATACCGAAAAATTGATAGGTTTCCTACCAACGCCCAAGCTACAAATTCTCACTTTGTGTGATTCCAACTCATAACCACAGTAAACGCATACGACCTTTTTTCCATCATAGTAAAATCCTTGTCTCGCATAATTTCTTTTGCTTGTTCTACTATAAAAAGCGCAATTCCTCATACTTTTCATTCGATTATTTTCACAAGTATAATCCCCCTCCTCTCCTATCTTTGGAAGCGTGTTAGATGTTAATAGTTGCAAATAATGTTGTGCACTTATTAGAGCGCATCTCCCACCTTTTACATTTTTGTGTATGTTACAAACCTCAAAACACCACGTATCTTTAAACTTTGTGAAATTCGGTTTCGCGTAATATTCCGGTATGCAACGTACATCATTATGATACTTTTTCAAAAATGCCGCTTTTTCTGTTCCCTTTGTAAAAATGCAATCATACGCGCCGAGATATCCTCTTATCAATGAATCTGTAAACTCCGTCTCCCCCTCATCCCATAATATTTTATGATAATGTTGTTCTAACCAGGTAGCCTCGCGAAACATTTTCCAGCTCAAAGTAGATTTCGGAAAAGGAGGTTTAAAGTGTAGTACCACATAATTACCAGCCCGATCAACCAGCGCGAATTCTTTTAAAATTATTTGATTATTATCTCCCTTAAACCAGTGTAGATCCGCAACGGCAAAATTCTTCTTCTTTTCTTCCATGTCGCACTGTATTCCCACTGTACGTGTTTTTCCGTCTTCACTAGCCTCAAAATCTCCAATCGCCTCTTGAAACACCGAAGAAGTCGACATGTTGCTCTCTCACACACGCCCACACGAATGATAAATTATTTTTTACATTTCACCTTTTAAACATCCCCCTACCGGCAATTTATTGTACTTCTCTAACTAATGAGGTTAAAGGCGTGTATTCCATTATTGAATCGCTTATAAGAATACAATATGCCGAAGTCGAGTTTGGTAGTTCTTTACTAAATTCCATATCTAATCTTATATCTGTGGATGTTTTCAAATGATCAGATTGGTGTGAACAGTCAATCACAATTATTGGTGATTTTTCGCAAAACGCTTTAAAATCAATAGCGTTCCCATGTTCTGCATTTATAGTGCGATTATAGTAACTCGGCGCGAAATCTAAAAACATACGGTACATTATCTGCTTATTCCCCAACAAATTATCATAGGGATAATATTGACTGTTTAGAAATAATTTAACGTTATACAACTCGCACGAATCAAAATCAGACATTGATTTATTAATAGCATTTTTCCGAGCCGTTTGAAAGGCTAAAATTACATAGCGTGGAACATCTAAATGCGATGATGTTTTTATTGCCCACGAATGAATTCTCGATGTCGCCATGTTTGGAAATTCGTGAATCTCCCATCTTCTAAACGCAAGTTTTAAAGGACGATCAGAATCGAGTAATTTCAAAAATTTCAACCTTACGTGATCTTCCAAATGGATGTACGGAATTTTCCACTGTAGTTTATCAATTGTTAAAGAAACATTTGTTCCTGTAGCCGATTCAACGCAGTTTAGATCCGACGCACTTCTCAATAATACAAGCTCTTGTTTCAAGTTTAAAATTATTCGTTGAAAATCTTCGAAAAATGGTAACAAAAGTTTCAGAGATACGCAAAAATGAATTTATTACCTACAGTTTGTAACCTGATCTGGAGAATCCACCAAGCTGTTTTGATCAAATACACTCTTTAAAAGTAAACCTTTAACAGATGATGAAATTCCTGGAAGTCCAGTCTTTGACACCTGCTATTTCATATCTTATCTCACCAAAAAGAAATAACAATTAATAAATTGAACTCTGTGTGTATTGAGGGAGGCATATATAATACTAGCTGGGGTGATGCGCGTTGCCACGTTCACATAAAAATTCTCCTTGATTTTATTATTCGCAACCCCCCTCCGCTGAGGTTACATTTCAAATTAGGAAAGAAGTTAGTCCTACGGCTCTTCCAGCTGATCATGGAAGCTTCCTTGTTTTCTTAATCGGCAGCTCTGAATGATGACGTTATTATAATGATGATGTAGAAGCTATTACCAGTACTCAATAATTTTTTATTAAACTGGAATAATTTGGGAAGACGTTACAATTTTTAAACTGTCTAAAGTTGATAAACAAATTGAATACTCAAATTTCCTTATTTCGAATATTCAATTTTATTTAACTGCAAAAACATGTGTTAAACATTTGTTACCACACGTTACGGCTGGGTTGCAGAAGCATTACAACCACCTAAGATGCGACTCGTATATGGAGAAATAACATAGCATAGTTATTAACGACTGTACAAGCTGTAGTTGCTTGTTGTCAGAGCGTGTTGATTTTAGTACCGCGATAATTGCTAGTATCATACTATTGCAACGCTAGTCGCTGTGGGTGTGAAACTTTTCAAGCCAATTGTAAAATCATGATTCATATTTCAAGTTTACAGAATACTATATTTTATCTGTCTCCAAACCAGAAAAGAATTGATATTGGTTAGGTCAGATCTTGAAATTTTTCTTAATTCAGCCGGCGATTCAAAAGGGAGAGTTACAATTCGGCTTTTAGACTGTGATACAAAAGTTGTACTTATTGTATCCCATGTGTTCAATAGAGAAGATCCTTGGTCGAAAAGTAGATTCAAACATTTTTAAGCATTTAACAATACGAATGGAAAACATGAAACTCCCTGTTCCAATATTTCAAATAGTCTTAAGCATGTATCATAAGAGAAGAATGATATAGTTCATCAATTGGACAGTGCTTACTAAAGAAACATTGGTTGGCAAGTGAAACAGAACCATGTGTTGAACATTATAATCATTCGTTTCTGCGGTGTTTGAGTTGACTCTACCTACTTAGTCATGGTGAGAGTTTTTTAAAAGGCTAGGTTAGCTACATGTTGAGAAATCAGTTAGAGAAGATGATAGTTTTCATAGCAACCTCAAAGATGATTCAAAATGAACTTTTTTAACTTTACAATTAATGTTACATGTTTGTCATGAAAAATTTCTAGTGAAATGGGGCTAACTAAATACTTGGCTGTTGTAGCTGATGAAACAAGCGATTTATCAAAATAATTTCAACTGTCAATTATACATAAATATTTAATAATATGCATTTTGAAAGATTTTTTTGTCATTTTTTAAATCCACCAAGATATGATGCTGCCAGTTTTTCTGCTTGCATTATTGAAAAAATGTATAAATTGCATGAATGTTGGGAGATGTTTGCAAGCACAAGACTAAAGAGAAACTATCTGCTTTGGCAATGCTCTCCATTGAACTAGAGCTGATAATGAATGAGCATTCCTAATTTCAACCAGAAAAGGATAGACGAGTTTGGTTAGCTAAAAGCTGAGGATTGATTTTCTTTTCAAATCAGAACTATTAATTTGTAATATTATAATAATGCAACAAATTGTTATGATTCGATTTTAGAATCCATTTTATATTCGAGTTCAATTCTCCAAGTCAACCATGCTAAGAAACATGCCAAATGTAGTATTTCAAGATCCAAGCTCAAAAAATCATAGTGAATTTATGATCATACCCTCACAATGCTATTTCATTTACTATGAAAGATTATGATTTTTTATTGATGTCTGCAACCTACAACCTCCAAACTAAATTTCCACCAGCCACCACTGATTGGCAAACATTCGTTTACCAGTATGATAGACATACGTTGTTTTTAGAATGGTGATTATTGCAAAACACACAAACAGCTTGTGCATTGGAACAACATGCACAGCAGATCGAACAATTTCAAATTATTTAACATATGATTAAAAGATCCCACTACATTACCATATGTTAAATTAACGCAATTTGCAAGTGTTAAATAATAATTGTGAAAATTGCAAATTAATTCTCTCTCAACCATAAATTTGTACCAATGCACTAAGCCAATAGTAAATGAACTTGTGTAATTCACTGATTTATCAATACAACTCTTTATATTCGATAATGTTCGATTTCTTGATAAAGATTTATTTGCAAATGCATTGAAAATCCATACAGGCTTTTCAATATTTGTATCATTTCGTTTCTCGTGCAGATTGCACGAACTATCTTTATTTAAAAGTAATATTCTGTTAATGCAGTGATAAAAACGGTAAAGAAAATCCCCCTCCGGACATAAATAGATTGAGCTCGCTAAGTGTTACACACATACTGATGAAAATAGAACGTTGTGTTGAGGGGGAGACTGTCGAGTGCGATGCATGAAATTAGCGGTACTTCCTTCTTCCTGCACATGTGCGTGTCTCACATACTCTAGTAGAAAAAGAGAACGCACAGCTAAACTCATACACACACACACCCGTATCACTTCCCCTCACCAAACATCTTTTATTAGTTTGAAAGTGACAACTCAAACATCTTTTTATTAGTTTGGAAGTGCCAACTACTGCTGTATTACACAAGGTAAGTGAGTGAATCATTTTTCAAATATAGACATTTATTTAAATCATATTTAATACAAATTATTTAAATACAAAACACATTGAAAACGGTCAAAACACACACACACACACGTTTTAATCCGACTTGACATTGTCTACCCATTTGACCAACTTCACATCAGTCCAGCGCGGGCTGATGTGTTTGACGAAAATAGCTAAACAATGACAAGTAGAATTAAAATTATCAATGTTGCACTCATCAATTATGTTTAAAAATCGTGCTGGGAGAAAAATCTCCATCTCAATTCCTTCCTCGTCTTTTATTTTTAATATAATTTTTCGCCCATAGCGAGTGTTCACCACTCGTGCGCGCACAATGGGGTACACCACACCCTCCAACAGGGAGGATGTGGCAACACACTTTTTCTCACTTGCACTGTTATCGTTAAATTTCTTCACGTAGTAATCGGAGGAGGCGCTGTGCATCTCCCATTGTAGCGGTACAGCTGAAGACTCTTCCTCCTCCCACTGTCTCTGCACAGCTTCTGCACCCTCCTGAGGTGGGGCAGCTTGGAGATCCTCCCGCACCCTTATCCTCTGGATCTGTAAATTAAAAAAGAAATGTTTACCAACATAATCACATTATTTACTACAATTTCAGAATGGGTGTGACGTCGTAGTATAAACTGAACAAGCAAAGTCGCGTGATGAAGCCCACAATAATGTCCAAATTTTAGAATAGTACTGTAATAATTTCGGATGAAATTAATTTGATTATTTAAATTTTTGAATATTTATAAAAATTGTCCTTGCAATTTATCCAACAATGAACAGTGTGCCTAACAAAACAGCATCTGAGCCACACCCGCTATTAAATTTTAGAATAATACTATCAAGTTAAAAATAATTGCACATTAAAATACAACATTAATCGAATATTTTTTTAAAAATTGCCTTGCAATTTATCCAACAATGAACAATGTGTCTAACAAAACCACATCTGAGTCTCACCTGGTTATTAAATTTTAGAATAATACTATAATAATTTCGGATGAAATTAATCAAAAAAAAAATTTACAAGTCAATGTTTGAGCTGATAATAGTAATTCTTCCGCAATTTCCGTTGCATGATAGCACTTCAAATCTGTGTGAGCAGACATTCTAGTTTACACAGAGGAAAAAATATGAAATCAACTAACCTCATTTATTCCGCTGACTGCCTCTCTCCACCCCTCGCTCTGGCCCGCCAGTTGTTTGGGAGGGGGCAGCATCTCCGACAGGTCTAGAGCAGCGGTGCGCTTCCCTCCGAGACAAATTTTCTGTAAATAAAATAAAAAAAAAAATGTTTAGCAATGCAAGTTAAATAGATACAAACACAGCAAGTTAATAACAAACGATATAGCTGCAAAGCTGTTCATGATTGACATCGCCTTTGACGAGATGCTAGTGTCTGGGTGAACCTGCTTCAACACCCTGTAGCTTTCCTTCCTCTTGAAATTCGAACAATTGAACGTTATAATCAACTTTGTTCAAGTATAGTTTTCTTGGATGTATGAAATTAATGTAAATTCAATATTAGCAAAGGAAAACAATTACTTTCTCGGAAGCATAATTTGGCAAACTTAAAAATGCAATTGTAATTTGAAAAATCGTTCACATTGATAACAAAACTGATAGTCACGCAAATTCATTATAGAAAAATGTATTAAATAAACAATACTCTTAAAAATCATTCACATTGATAACAAAATTTTTGAAAATGTATTAAATAATTTCTTTATGCCCAATCACATAAGAAGTTGTGAGTGAAAATTTTTAGAATAAACATTTAACTGAGTGTATTTCATGAATTAAAGCGGTATTCTTGAAAGTTTAGATCATAGTAATAATCATGAGATATTATAAAATAGAGAACAAATAATTTTTAACTAACCTCATTTCTTTCTTTGAGAGGTTGTCTGGATGTGTGCGTCATCTTGGTGGGTGGCTCCTCCTCGTCGAATAGAAGGCTTCTCTTTGTTGATGTCTCCGCACGAAGAGAGGGTCTCTTCCTCCAATCTTTGAGCTGCTTGAGCGTAGCCATCGATGATGATGATGGTGCAGACACGTTCGATGGGATGACCGATGTGGATGTTGTAGAGTCCATTTCGCTAGTGATGCATGCTCGGCGAATCTAACCCTTTTTATAGGATCGTTTTCTCTCTCACCAATAACTATGTTCTATCCTTGTTTCAGGCACGTGCAGTCGCTTCGGACCAACGGATCGCACCGTCTAGCTTTGCGCATACGTGCTTCCTAGATTTGCTGTGCTATTTTTATAATGTGAGTATGTGTTTAATTTTAACCAAGGGCTTGTTTCGATTTACAAACTTGTTTTCACTAAATTCAATAAACTCTCCCATTCCTATGCTTGATAAATTCCCGAATTTAGAGGTGCAGTTAAAACCGAACTCGGCATGAGGGAGGTGTGAAATTGTAATAATGATTACGAGTATAACCCAAAATAAAGATGAAAGAACGCCCATCATTAACATTATTGATAATATTCTTTCAAAAATATTGAAAATTGATTTTAAAAACGAGCTAAACCCTCCTATTTGATTTAAACATATAACAGATATTAGTATAATAACACAGATTTCAACATAATCCGCCGATAATATTGAGAGAAATAATAAACTGAACCAAAACTCTAATATAAAAACGATTTCCTTTAATATGGAAAAAGTAATCCATTTTTGTATGTTTCAGATCTGAGATTCTACAACAAAGTGTATGCGCTTCCTCGTTGTGCAGGTTTGTTTGCTTTTCAATTACTTCTCCTCCTCCTCCTCCTCCACCTCCTTCTCCTTCTCCTCCTCCTCCTCCTTCTCCTTCTCCTTCTCCTTCACCTTCTCCTCCTTCTCCTTCTCCTCCTTCTCCTTCTCCTCCTTCTCCTTCTCCTTCTTCTCCTCCTCCTCCTTCTCCTTCTCCTCCTCCTTCTCCTCCTCCTCCTACTTCTCCTCCTCCTCCTCCTCCTCCTCCTTCTCCTCCTCCTCGGTATAATCCACTGTACACATCCTCATTTGTAGAGACTCCCGATTTCATTAAAAAAGAAATGTGTAATAGGAACCTTCATGACGAGAAGTGCTTTTTGCGGGCAATTTTATCTTTTTCCCATTACCCACGCAGAAATATGACTGTAGATTATTTGAGCAAGTTTGCTCACACACTCAACACAAACGGTGTTAACTTCCCAGCCACCATGAGAGATGTTAGGAAAATTGAAATTTGAATCCCAATATAAATGTAATTGCGTACGACAATGTAAAATTTTTCCCATACAGGTGTAGCGCTTACAGAAACCGTAAACACAAAATTAATCTTTTGCTTTTAACGAGTGAAACCGCACCACATAATTTCTTTGCTTGATCAATACCGCGAACGGAAAGAATGGTTTATCGCGTCTTTTGAGTCATTTATCAAAACATAATGGGGAGCTGCACATATGCGAATTTTGTTTTCATCGTTTCACAACTGACAAAAGGGTGAATAGGGATGGAAAACAAAATTTGGACACATTTTTTAAATTTTTTAAGCACAGAGAGCTTTGTTCAAAGTTCGCGGCGCAAAGAACTGTGCTACCCAAAGAGGGTGATGTAATCAAATTTACAAACTATACTTATACACTTAAACCGAAATATGTAATTTACGCCGATTTTGAATTGTTTATCGTGTCAATTAAGAGCGGAGAAGAGGGGGAAGAAGAAGCTGATGCTTCAGTCCCTGTTACTAGTAGCTTCACAAAAAAGACAACTCGACACGTTCCATGCGGATACTGTTTTGTCGTACTCAATATTGACGTTGAAATTTGTCATGGACCCATTCTTTATCGCGCGCGAAATGAAAGAGAAAAAATGTAAATAAGACTCGATCGACTTCAATATTGATTTCCAATTCTACAATTTAAATTATGGTTCAAACCGACTTGGAACTATTAAACTTTATTTAATTTTCCCAGCTCTACATAATATGTCCCACATTCCCAATGCTATTTTTCAGCATTGGCTCACTCCAATTCAAACATAATTTATTTTTTCATAGTTTTGTACCAATTTCAGAAAACTCATCATAGAAGACATCTTTTAAATTTTCAATCATAATTTTTAAACTTCTCTGTGGGTTGTTTATAATAAAATACACAAATTGGATAAACAGAAAATAATGTGAGCCATTAGAAAGTTTGCCTACACATTAAGTTGATCATATAAAAGACAAATTGAATTAACAAAAATGTAACCGTTTGACAAATGGGTAGAACTTATTATAGTATGAAAACTTTTATTCGCAGCAATTCAAGTTTAAAAGCAAATATAACAAAATCTGAGCGATTAGTGTTTTATTTCTCTTTCCATTGTTGTAGTATTCCCCACCGTTGCAACCGCAGACCAATATCGAATTGATTGGTGATAAAACTAAGGTAGAGATTTTTTTTTTTTTTTAGAGCTAACGGAAGATGTGTGAGGATGGAATTTGCAGCAATCCGTTGAGGTCATCCCATCGTGGCATGAAATTTTCGTTCTCCACCCACTAAAGCCAAACCATTCTCATTTAAGATTGTTCAAATATTTGAGGTTGTGAGCAGCATGTTTGCAGTTTTCCCCTGGTCATCTGTCACAAAACTGATGAATATTGTGCCTGTAAATAGCTCCTTAACTGAGCGATTAATTAATTGCGTTGTGAAAATTTCATTTATATCGATTCCATATGTTGTTCAGATTCAGTTATTGAATCTTTCGAAGGAATAATCTATGGAATCAGGGAGGGTATCACAAACTTGGATTATCAAAGGAAGATGATAGATGTGAAATAGAATCTAATTCGACTTTGATGCCTATTTACCTTCCTTTAGTTTACCTCATGTTATCCATCTTCTGGTGAAAAAAACCCTGCAAAGATGACAGGAAACAACAGAGAGATCAAAAATTTCAGGAGATTTATGTGTTGGCCTCAATTTAAGCTTACATTTTTTCTACTTGGATACGTGGTGGCAAAAGTTTTAGGCTTATGTTAACCGCATCCCTCACTATTGAACAGTAACAGTAAAAGAAAACAATAACATACTCAAAAAAATAACCACCCTATTGGAACAATTTAGTAGGGTCTAATTGAAATCCTACATGCACTTTTTCTTTTGCTGGTGGTGTGTGAACCGAAATTTTAGTTTTTTATTTCAGGTTAGTTGGGTTTCTTTTATATCCTCTGTGTTAATTTGCAACCTTTCATTTATTATAATGTAAATTTGCAGCAATAAAGAATTGTGTACCGGTACTACTTTCTTTGCTCGAGGGGAGATTTTCAGGAATTTCAATGTAAAAGTTGTTTAAAACATTTCCTCTGTCGGGTCTTTCTGTCAACACGATAGAGATCCAGCAGTGCAGACAGACGTTATAAATTAAAGTGTGAAAGGAAACACAATTACAAAAAGGAAATTGAGGAGATATAATTCAGTAGGATAAAATTTTTTGAACAAGGAGGGTGGAAAAGAATTGTGATAAAACAAGTGTGATTGGGTTAGCGGAGATGCACTTTGAAAGTTGGAATGTTTTAAGAAAGAGGGAAGACAACGCAAGACTAAGGATTTCTTCATTCGATGAGTGAAAATGCGTGAATTTTCCAATCAGGAAACAAAATTTAAATTTGTTTCTATTATTCTACTTTCGCTTTCAAAATTGATAGGTTATACCAAACGCTGTTAGAAATGTGCATTGAAATCTGATAAACCAATGACTATTATGGATCAACTGCGATAGCTCTTTAAAAACTTCATTTCAAGTGTAAAATCTCTTCCAACTCGAAATAAGAATCCGTTTGAACAAAAAGGAAAGTGAGAAATTTCAACAGTGCGTTTTCTGTAGATAAAGCACTCATTTTTCTGGTAAATTGACAGTCGAGCGTAACAAAATTGTAATTTTAACTTATCTTAGTGCTCAGTTATTGTGTTATGAACATTCTATTGTGATGTAGAAAATACGTTTAAGAAAGTTGATTACTGTTGAGATGTTTCTTCTCGATTCAACAAAAACATGGGAGTTACCTTTTATACTGTACCCAACACACATGATGGTGAGTCTACTCCATGCTTTCTTGGAATTGAGATGATAAGCACTTATTCTTCTTTTTCTACTTCTTCTCACCCTTCTACTTGCGCACCTTCTTGAAACCAAAATGCTAGTTTGTGATTTATATATATATATATATATATATATATATATATATATATATACAGAGCGTATCATGTATTTAAATCTTTCTCAATTTAAAATCTTTCCAAGGCTTTAAAACTTCGCTTTAGATGGAACGCTTCTCAAATTGACTGTTCTTGATTGAGTGTTCTCTCCCTGAATGTGTCTCACTCTCGTTGCTCAGGTTGGTTTTACGCTCTAGAGTTTTCAGTGACATTTTGGGAGATCGTGTGCAATCATGACCTCAAGAAGTTTCTGGAAGTTGATAGTATGAATGAAAACTGTATAAAAAGGATCTCCTCGTCTGTATTGAGTCAGACAGTTTGTCATTTGCTACTCACAACGTTCGTATCCAGTTGTAGTTTATACAGCCCATGTGATCATGTATCCAATGAGCATTTATACAGACTGTGATTACGAATCTAGTGCTACCTGATTGATAGTGTATATATATATATATATATATATATATATATATATATATATATATATATATATAAAGACAGCGTGTTTACGCATATCAATGTGTTGTGATCAGACTGTTGCTTATGAGTCTTCCATTTATTGAGTGATTAACTGTTTTTAGACATTTCTTTCCACTCCATTGAACGTCCACTCATAAATGATATAGTCTTAAAAATAAAAAGTAGTTGGGAAATTTAAAGATGAGACAATTATCACACACTTTGTAGGATTAGGGTCCAAAATGCATAGTTTCAAATGTGTAGATGATGAGAATGAATTGTATAAAAACGTAGCTAAGGGTGTAAAGAAATCTGTTAAAGATCGCTGTCTAACATATGATTTGTACAAAAAATGTTTATTCGAAAGAACTTCGCATTATGAGCGATTTAATATGATAAGGAGCTATAAAGTATATCAAATAGAATGTGCAAAAACAGGTCTCTCTTGTTTTGATACGAAAAAGATTTATAGACGCATCGGGCATAAGCATATTAGCACGCTGTCATTATAGAATCCCCCAAGTTGAAGAAGGAGAAGAAGAACCACTCTTTTCAACCGCAGTGACAGTTTTAAAATAGAAATACCCAAGGAGCGTGCCGACACAGTTGAGATACAATCACACATGTGTCACGGACTTACGCGCCAAATTAGCTAATGGCATGCGCTGCCTGCTCTGCCGTTTTCGCCCTACCTCCTTCCTTTCATCACGCATTTTTACTTAGCACATTGATTCGCCAGATGTTAGCATCTTCTCTCCACATTCCTTCTAACCTCCTCTTTCGCTATAGCTGGTGCTCTCTTTCGTTCCAACGCCGGTTGACACAGCAATGTGCTCGTATTTGAACTCGTCTACCCGCCGGCATCCTCGCATTTTTTCTTTCTCTCCTCTTTCGTTCCAGCAGCATCTCAGCGCAAGGGTAGAGCGTGTGCGAAAGAACAGAAGAGCTACTTCTTTCATTGCGTCTATGTTTTTCCTTGAGGGAAACAATTTGAATAATTTGCGATTTTATGCCCGTATTTCTAATCACATAATGTCTTTTGTCCAAATGTGCTTCAGTCAATTGTAATATACTTGTTCTTTTCATTATATATAAATTTAATTGGCTCTAGCAGAAAATAGCAATTCCAGCAGTCCCTGAAAGAAGCCAACTTGTGTCGTTTGAAAATCTCAATAGTGGATTAAGTATAATTAACAATGTGTTGGAAAAACGCATGCATGATTTAGAACAGGTTGTTTTAACTAGGAGAGAATTTGAGCAGGAGAAGGCTAGTGTGCTGGTGAGTAGACATACCCTCAATAATGAGATGAAAATTATTAGCAAAGAGGCAGAGGCAGAAAGAGATAAACTACTCACTCGAGATGAATTCAATAGGGAAAATTTACTCACTAAAAAAGAGTTTATAATTGAAAAAGCAGGATTCATCTCATATGAACAACTTAACACAGCTGTAAAAATATCACAGGACCTATTAATGGATTATGTGCATAATAATCGAGATTTCAAGAGGCATTTAAATGATCTGATGTATAGATATGCCTATTATTTGATAGAAAAATGTGTAATGGCTGCCAGAACGTTTGATTATAAAGAGTTGGAGGGACGAGGACTATTGCCAGAACATACTGTCAGCGAATTTCTTCGGCTTATTGGGATGGATGAGCCGACGATAAAATATGATAGTAGTTTGTTTTTACCTCCTCAACAAGAACGCCTATTACAACGCTATCAATCTAGGAATCGGGGAGTGTAGAAGCATTCTATTTCTGTGTACAGCCCCCCACCTGCTAGGCACGTGTTGCGACCGTTAAATTCTAAGGTTAATGACCTGAGAGCACGTCTCTCTCACACACACACACACACACACATAAAACTTGTGCACGTGTTCTGCTTTTAAACGTTATGAGATAGTTTTTCACAGCAGGGGGCGGAAGTATTATTAATAGCTAAATCGGTGGGTGGAGGGTGGGGGGCAGGGGGGTATATTAACACTGCACGTGCGAAAGAGAGGGCTTTGAGAATCACAGCAGGAGGTAGCAGGTGTGCAGATGCAATTAATAGCTAAATCTGGCGGCGGGGGCTGATGCTATTGCAAATATAGATATAGTAATTGCAAGCAGGTATATATAGATATATAATTGCAAGCATGTATATATAGATATAAAGCTGTATGTTCTATATTTATTGGGAACCTTCTGTGAGAGGTGGGGTCAGGGGGGATAGGTCCTCTCTCATTGGTGCTTGCGGGGGGTCCCCCTTTAATCTATTGGGAATAAAGTGGGGGCACATAGGGAAGGGGGTATGTGACCTTAAAAACAAAATGGCTGCCTGGGGCAGGGGGAAGGGGTGGGTGTTTACAAAATGTCTGACCTGGGGGAGGGGGAAGGGGTGGGCGTTTACAAAATGTCTGAGCAGGGGGAGGGGGGAAGGGGGGTGGCCACGCCCCCCTGTCTTCTGATTGGCCGCATCAGAAGTCCCCTTATTACCTACTATTGCTATGCCGGAATTTTCAAACCTCCCGCTACACTGAGCTGCTCCGCGCCAAGGGACAGTATTGGATAAAATCGTCCGCTTAACAATACTATTGGGTGACTCCAATTAAACCGGCTAGTTCAAACGATATTATTAAACTGAAGTACTGAAGACCAGGGGCGCACCCAGACTTTTGGTTTGGGGGGCTTACCTGTCCTACCAAGTAACATTTGGGATGGAAGGGGGGGGGGGTAGATTTTTCAGAGCTCTTTTTACAAGATTGTTGCCCGATCAAGTTTATTGGGGGGGCAGGGATTCATTACTTGACTTTTTAAAAGAGTATTAGTTGATATAAACTATGGGGAAACAAAATGTGTCCATCATGAGTATTTTTTGTACAGAGTGTTTCAAGAGTTCAAAATGATTCTGCCAGACTGAATAAGCAACTTCTCTTGAGGATATAAAAATTAGAATGAATGTAGGTCCGGACTGCTTTGTTACAGAAATAAAGAGGGCGAAAAATTACAGCTATTCCATCATCCATTTAGAAATGACTAAGGTCTTCATATAGATGGTGTGAATTGAATTGAATCAATGTAAAATTATCTGAAACGTGCTACAAGATTCACTATTATACAATTTTTTATGGCCACATGAGACTTTTGCGTTGGTAATAAAGTGAACAAAAAAATCCAGTCCGAACGCGAATCGGGATTACCAAATCTTTAAATTGGTGGGACATGCTTGACATGGGGGTCAAGCCACTAGTTATCTTATTCTATTAAACGAGCAAGGAATTGTATGCACATATGTACTTATTTCCAGTCTCTATCTCAAAAACGACTCTACCAATTTTGATGAAATTACGAAATTACGCTTTTTGGTGCAAAAATACAATTACGCTAGGTCTCATTCCTGTAAAAACTCGCTGAAGGACACAAAAAGGAGAAATCTATCCTTAAAGGAACAGCTGATGGAAAAATTCATTTCAATCATATGTTAGGCATCTTAGCGGCGTTATTTACGCTGCCTGGAACGCGAAATTTACACGGGTACCATGTAGTCGGAGCCTTGCAGTTATGTAGGAAACATATGACTACATTACACAGTGAGTTGAAACCATATGAATGTGTCGTTATTTTACTGAATTCTTGGAATTGTTTTCTATTGACAGGGAACCATGCAGGTTTTTATCGAAACAGTGATGGATTGCATTAAAAAAGAAATAGAAATAAAAAAAAATTCATGCACATGAAACATTAACCCCAGAGCGGAGCTCGGTACCCTGATATTGATAATTATTCTACTTAAAAAGTGTGAATTCATAACATGTACCAACACTGCACAGGCTGTACCAGCCTGCAGCACATACTCTATAGTAAATCTTGAAAATTATCAACAATTTTTTAAGGAGCTCGGGTTCTTCGGGGGGGAGGGGCTTAAGCCCCCCTCTTATGGATGCGCCACTGCTGAAGACACTTCGTTTGATTCCTTTTTACTCAAAACCTTCAATATTGTATAATGATATGAACAGTTTTATTAAACAAAATAATCAATCATCCCATTTAGGTTATGAAATTGAATAACATTATTCGATTAGCTTTCATCTGTACTATGTTCTTTTCACCACATGATTGGGCTTGTAAAAGATGCCCAGAAATTCTACTGGTGTAGGACTCTCATGTTTTGAACTCATTGAAAATTCCGATTTTAAGCCTTCAAATATCAATATTTCGTGCATACTGCTGACTCAAATATCAATTTTTTTAATTTCTCATTTTTCATGTGGCCATAAAAAATTATCTGTTCGTGTTATGGATTAAAACTCACCAGTTCTGTAATGAGTGGTTTCTTATACACCGAGAACTCAGATTTTCATCCTTCAAGTATTATTACAGTGTTTTGTGCACTGCTGACTGAAATATCAGATTTTTCGACTTCTCGTTTTTCAAATGATCATAAAAATTTCAGTTGGTGTTATGGATTCATTGAAACTCACATGTATTGTAATCAGTGGGTTTTTATACATCCAGTATTCTCTTTACTTCCGTTATGAGAGCGATGGGAACACTTGAGTGTTCCCAAGCGGAAGTGGCAATTTAAAAAAAAATCAATCAAAAATTTCCCAAAAATCAACTGGCAACCTTATAATGTTGTGTATTAATATATTTAAATTATATTAATTTAGTTAATATTTAATTAATTTAATATTTAAGTGAGTTATATAGTGAAGTAATACATGAATTGAGATAATGGATAAAGAATACAAATAGAATAAACATGAAATCTAAAATATAGAATATAAAAATACTATTGTTCTTATAAAATGTATCCTTTGTTTATATTATTCAGTAATACCTCAATTCAGATAGAAGCAAAGTTTAATACTTGGATAAGAGCAATTAATAAACAAAAAGAAGTTGCATTCAAATGTGAACAATGTAAAACCGTGTTGTATTGTCGATGCAACATGACAGAGTTGCAGACTCTTTTATTAGTAGAGTTGTGTCTTGGCTATGTCAAGCACTTTGAATTGTCTGACGCCGGTCTCAGGCCAACCAGACGTATATAAAAACAAACAAACTCTGAAATCCAGTAGCTCAGCAATCTGGCAACATTGCTGGATGTCAAATAAGCCTCAAAGTGGTAATAGATATTCAAACCGGAGTTCATCTTGAAGTCAAAATGTATGAAAGTATACTCTGGAAGTACCATTGTCTGTATTTTGAAAGGAGTTTGAATGATCGACGGAGTGGATAAAAAAAATCAATTTTAATTTTTATGTTTTTCAAAAAACCAAAGTGAAATATCGAGGTGGAACACATACAAAACTTGATATACTTTCATGAAAAACCAATATACTCCTTGATTTCAAGGGGATGCCAAAACGTAACCAATTTGAAAAGATGCCAAAATGATAGCCAGATGTATATATATATATATATATATATAGATGCTTTATTGGTCATTACAACATAAGTATTTTCATTGCGTAATACTAGGGTTGGTGTGACCAATTCAGTTGTAACTTTGTTGCATTACGCATGAGCTGCAGGCGAGTGCGGAATAGTTTCTCAAGTGCAGCAAAGATACTTTGATCACGAGATACACATTAAGTTTTTCCTACAGTGGTCGCATCTGGAGTGCGGCAAAGTAAATGTGCAGGAATCAGTTGTTTTGTGTATTATAATGAGTGCATAAATAGCCGCTTTGTAAAAGTCGTAAATGTAGGAAATAAGTATTACCTGAAGGTACTAGTGATATTTGACTATTCATATCTGAACAAATTATTTTTTTTATTATAGACTTAATTGATAATTAAATTCTTCCAATACCAATTTTCATAAAAATGGTATATAGAGGGTAATGGAGGGATATAGCTTGGTCATATTTTGATGGGGGATGTAAATTATAAAATTCACAACAAAAGACAATAAATTGTTCATATTCATCGTAAGATTATCATATTCTACTTACGTAAGATTATACTTGGTAATGATTCTCGATTTCACAAAACAATCGAAATTCAAGTCCAATAATAGACATTAAAACGTGACATACATAAAATTGTTGAATATACATATATACAGAATCATCCCACGGATGCTAAGTGGAAAATAAACGGTGAAATTCATTGCAGTTTCATCCTTTAATGCTCACTTTAATTTTTTTATGCACCTAAAAATGTTTCTTTTTAAATCAAAATTAAGAAGAAGGCTCCTCTCAGGAGTATTTCTAAATTAGAATATAGTATAAATACACAAAAATAATAATTGATCAAGAAAAATCAGTCTTTTACCCATTATCGTGATGTGTAAGTAAAATTAGTATTTAAATTAAGGCTCTATTCTCTTCTCTTGGGAGGTATTTTCTGTAATGATCAGTCAAAGTAGAATTCAAATACATATGAATTCTGTATAAAGCATTTCTTTGTGATGTTTTGTAATTTAAGAAATTAGAATAACTACAGGTCTTTCTCCACTACTTTATTGAAAAATTGCTTCTTCTGTATTGGATCCGGAATTATCTGAAACAAATATATAAAATGATATAACTTATTTTATTATTGATAGTTCTAATAGGCTATCAGAAATTGTTCATAAGAGTTCACCATGCACAAATATTCACTCCCTCGTAACTCTCCTGTCAGTATGAAAAATTAGCCACTCCAAGTCTTGTAAACATTTGCAATTAAACAAAAAATACTTGGTATTGCAATCGAAAGGAATAAAAAACTCGGGGCCTTGCAAACTCCAGCAATAAATCTAGTTTGTAAACTAATAGGCTCAATACGCCTCCAACATGGAGATTCTCTGTCGAACATTATTGAATGTCTATGTAGTACAAAATAATAATTATTTTGTACTACAGAGACATTATGAATATTTCATCAAATTGAATGATTTGTAATAACCATGAGTAAAATTTAGAAAATGCATTTTTTGTGGGTGATACTGTAAATAGTGCGATTTCTAAGATTTTCTAATAGATTACTATTTTTTAAAAGATTCAATGTTGAACAATCAATTTATCTGAGCAAATCAACATTCGATCGTTCATGCTTTGCAGCAAATTCAACGTTGCTTTTACAAAGATCAAATTATTATTATTATTTTTTTTTGGTAAAAATTGAATCACAGGAAAAATAACTATACATACATAAATAGTTTGAAATAGAGACTTTATTGTGATAATGCGATCATGCATTAAAAATTGAATGTTCTCATCAAGCCAAGTTTGATTACCGATGGGCTTAGAATTATGATGATGCGTTACAGTCTAGCTCAAGTATTAATTTTAATTTGCTTATTGGGGGGGGGGGGGGGGATGAAAACTGAGAGAAAATGCTTACAGTATCTTGGCCCGGTTTCCAGCCTGCAGGACAGACCTCGCCGTGAGCATCCGTGTACTGGAAAGCTTGCACCAACCTCAGTGTTTCGTCTACACTTCTACCAACTGGCAGGTCGTTCATGGTTATTTGCCGCAATATGCCACGTTGGTCAATAATGAAAAGACCCCTGAAAATTAATCACCCAAAGCTGGCTTAAACTTGAAAGATTTGCTAAACTAGATCAGAGCTGTCTAGCTAAATACGATGACATAAATTATACATTAGAACTCAAATTATCCGAATCTCGTTGAGAAAAAGAAATTGAGGAAAAACATCATAATTTTACTGAGAATGAATAATGAATTTTATTTATATAAAACACAACTGATGTACAACATTGTAAGAGCATATATAATTCAGTATTATACACTGAATTCTTAAAGTGTTGCCTCTTCATTTAATTACTAAAAAATGCACCGTAAGGCTGGGGCTTACCACTGGCCGTAGTTTATCGCGCTGCAATTTGCAGGCGCTACACGCGACAGTTAGGTGGCTTCACAGGCAACAGAAAATGAACTGCAATCTGCAGCGTCGTCTCGCTCGTTGTGGCTTCACTAGCAGTTCATTGTAGCAGTAGACGTGACCCGGGACCGATCATGCCGCAAGTTGATATTCGTAGTGTTCTACTCAGTGTACGTTTAGTTTATAGACGACGCCGGTTACACAAGAGAAAATGGTGGATTCACCCAATAATAGCAATAGGAAGTCTGAAGGCTTGTTCCATACGTTGCATCGCAAATTAAGAAAGTATATTCAGACAAGTTTTTTTAATTTTATTGCATGTCTCAAAACTCCTTTGATTTCTTGTTACAACTCTAGCATTTCTGTTTTTATAATACTCTTCACTCTTATTGTATAAAATGGGGTATTTCTCTGTTTCTAATATAATAACCTCGCAATCAAGTTCAAACTCCATTGTTCTCAATAGAATTCACTTTACTTGAAACAATTCATAATACAACTTTAAACAGAATAGCGTCGATGTGGCTTGCGCCTTGGATGCTGGTCAGCTGCAGACTGCCGCGTTACTAGTTACTACAGTCTACAGCTAGTAGAGCCATCTAATGGCGGCAAAGTGTAGCGCGAAAATGGGACAGGCTCCATTCCCGCGCGACGCTTCATTCTGCAGCGCGCTGTAAAATGTTGCACGCTGCAGACTGTCGCTAGTGGAGCCATCTCCGTTTGTTTGCTACCTTCTCATTTATCTGACTTATAAACCACAATTTGCAGCGCGATAAATAACGGCAAGTGGAGCCCCAGCCTAATGCTGAAAATAAGCTCGTTTTCTTTAAAACACATGTTTTCTAAAAAAAAAAAAAAAAAAAAAACGATTAGCCAAGTTTCTGATTATTCAAATAGGGTCCGGTCTCACTTGATTTGGTTAATTGGAGTTCTACTGTAGCATGTATTGGTAAGTTGGTAACTAGATACTATATTCGTTGATATGGTTCCACCTTCTTCCCACAATTAAATTAAACGATGAAAAAAAATAGTTTGATGTGGAAATCAACACTCACATTTTGTTGTGTGATAATAATTGTTTCACTCTTTTGTTAATCACTATTATCAGTAACAGTGAAAAATGATAGATTTTTTTGAGTCAATGTTGAGCAATCAATTTATCTAAGCAAATCAACATTCAATAGTTGTACAGTATAAGTGTTCGTTTTGTGTTCTGAAATGATCATTTTTAGATAGTTATGGAGATGGGTTAGAATCGACCTTTGATAAACTGAATCAAATTTTGAGAATTCATGGAAACATTCTTGAGGTAAGAATGGGAGAGTACCTGATATATTTGTTCGAGCAGTTTATATTCATTTTTTAAACCATTTTAGAAATACGAAACCAACTTACAAACATGTTGGTTTTTCATCCTAAGTTCATTAAATTTTCATTCACTTATTTTATTTTTAAACAACAGCTATTTATTTAAACATAATTTTAGCCTATATTTACTTATGAAGATTAATTGGAATGAACTAACTCTGAAATAACGCAAAAAATTGTTTATTCGAAATTAAACAATTTAACAGTCTGATATTCCTTACCTTAGTGTGTGACCTAAGTCCTCCAGGTATACACCATAATCTTTAGAGATTTTATGTGTGAGGTCGGATAGAAGAGGAATTTTCAACGCTCCCAAGCCACCGTCCTTGCGAGGAGTATTCATCCAAGCAAGGTGAGTGAAATGTGAGTCCACTGAGCAAGCAACTACTTCTGTGTTAAGTGCGCGAAATTCTTCAATCCGATCGTTGAAAGCTAAAATCTCAGTGGGGCAAACAAACGTACTGAAATAAGAAATCTTCGTTAGTTTTATTACATATTACGAATACAGTGGAAACAGTTACCTACTTTAATAGCCTAAAAAAAGAGTAGTGTTTCGGTGTCTCTATGTATCTATGTCCCTTTATTCGATTTCGGCTGTGGGTAATTAAACGTTTGTTTTGGTCCAAAGAACAGGCTATGCTCCTTATTGAGCCAACAGATTTATATCAGTATTCCAAGCTCACTCATACAAAATATCAGGCTCTATTCTTTAAATTCCAGCCCCAGCACTAAACAAGAAGTACTGCATCGGTTAACTGATCTAAACCATTTAATATATGCAAGCAGAAGATTACAATAGACGGCTAAGCACACTGCAAACAAATCATACCGTCAAGGAGGATACTTTGAAAGGATTCTTCGATTTTCCTTCAAGAATAATGAATAGAACATCTGATATTTTTCCCAGTCTTAATCTTACATTATAAACAAAAACTAACGTAAAACTAGCCGAAGTGCTTTTACTAAAAAATTAAAAACATTTGTGCGAACCGGGAAATTTGCCTTTTCTAAGATCTCTTCATAAGTAGTTCCCACATTCTGATATGCAATCCATTTTAAAATTTAACCACATCTCTTTTCATGGAATCTACATTTCATTCGAAGGGCAATAGCTTAGCTTGGATCGTAAGTTGTTGTCAATGTCTTCTCTCTACCATAAATCAGTATTATTTGCTATAAACAAAGGTGTGCATCGAGATTTTTCTAGACTATTCCTCTGTGGTTTACCACAGGAATGATTTTTAATTTCTATCGGTAGCCTACATCACAATAAGTTCTGTACACGAAATTTCTAGTCTCGTATGATTCTTTTATTTGCTTTACAAATTATTTTGTTCATTTTTAGATTTGGATGGCTACTTAGTTTTGAGTGATAGGCTACATTAATGAAGTATGAGCAAAGAGTACTTACAAATCTAAAGGATAGAAAAAGAACACCAAATATTTCCCAGCATAGTCAGAAAGTTTCAGTTCTTTCAATTCTCCTTTTATTACAGCCGTTCCTTCCCAATATGGTGCTGGTTTTGAAACTGTAATAGAATTATAATTTATCAATTATGAACAATTACTGCGGAATAAGTTACAATTTATTGTCAATTGTGTTGTGTTAACATACAAGAATGTAGCCTATGTGTCGATTTCAAAGCACACAGTACAAAAGTGTAGCATTTCATGACATGGTTGGGGATACTTCTGTGGTGTGAATCACGAGAGTAGATAAAGCCAATCAATTTTGTATCATCACTTACTGAATAACGTGATTTCATTAGATAGATAGGAAGAGAAAGCGTACTGGTACCGTAGTCAAAAAATGTAGTAACCTATACTATGTAAGAAAGAGCTTATATGAATAAGTAATTCATTTGATTGTAAATAAATGTATAAAAATATATCTGAGCTTAAAGTGGTTGACCTGTGAATGAAGCAACCAAGCATTTCCATAGAAAATAGAACAACTTGAAGAGACAAGTGTGTACGAGTACCTAATCGAATAACGATATTACTTAACTAGATCCGTATTTGACATTCTTTACAGAGATTAATAACTATTAATAAATAAAAAAGACTATAGAATCTCGAAGTTGATATTAACGTATAAAATACTTACTGACAGCTTTAGTAAATTGTAATTTATGATCTATTGTACCGAAATTACCGGATGTATGAGGGTAAATATTGCCCCCAGCATAAGAGTAGCAGTTTTCTTCCGATAAGCACGATATTCCTCCCATAAAAGCTATGAAAAAAAGAGTTAGCATCACACTGTTTTTCATTTTTCGTAAAAACAAGGAATTAATGTGAAATTATCTGTAAAAGATCACTGTTTAGATTTGCCGACACGACAAATTTGGTTTGATTTGATTTGCACCGTTGATGGCGGATGCTGTCATGATGGGTGAGAGGTGTTATGACTATGAGAGCTGACAGCTGGAGAGCTGAGCCGTGGCCAACGTTATAAAAGGCCTTAAAGGGTTGATTACATTGGGATAGTTACTCGCTAAGCGAGTAGCGAGTAGGACGTTACTGACCGACAGTGCTACAGCAGCTCAGCATACCAAGCCAAATTATATTAAAAAAATTATTTCTAGAATCTCCCCCATACTATGGAATTTCTTAGACAATAAATAATATCGCAACACAAAATTAAAAGATGAAGTTTAACAACAATTATTCAATAGAATTTCATCAAACCAATATACAATATATCTCATCTGAAGTGTTATGCTGGCAGCCTGCATGATTAAGTATTAGCTTTGGTCACAATAATATTGTATTTTGGTGTTGGCTACTCTGCCAGCGAGTACAAATGTGACCAAATTCAAAGTAGACAGGCTCTCAACTTTGAATTTGGTCACATTTGTACTCGCTGGCAGAGTAGCCAACACCAAAATACAATATTATTGTGGCCAAAGCCGATACTTAATCATGCAGGCTGCCAGCATAACACTTCAGATGAGATATATTGTATATTGGTTTGATGAAATTCTATTGAATAATTGTTGTTAAACTTCATCTTTTAATTTTGTGTTGCGATATTATTTATTGTCTAAGAAATTCCATAGTATGGGGGAGATTCTAGAAATAATTTTTTTTTAATATAATTTGGCTTGGTATGCTGAGCTGCTGTAGCACTGTCGGTCAGTAACGTCCTACTCGCTACTCGCTTAGCGAGTAACTATCCCAATGTAATCAACCCTTTAAACGATTCCTAGCCGGTGTCTATGTCGACAGTGTCTAAACTACGGGTGACGTTTGGCAACATTGTAGAGGCTCTCAGTGGCAGTTCTCTGATTGGCTTGTAACTTTTCAACAGTAACTGGCGGCTCATACGAAATTACTGAGCCCGGACTCTGGATCTCATTTCCGAATATTCATAATGATTAATAATAACTACTTTCACTTAATTTGTGTTGTAGAAATTCACTGAATTGTGAATTATAATTTGATTTATTTCAGGTTCATCTTTGTCACCCTAATATTGTACAGCGTAAGCCATGATTCTGGGAAAGATTGGTTTGGTTTATTATTGTATTGATTACGGTATACGTAGCTTTGAAAATTAATATGTACAGTATCATATTTTATTATCTGTTCAATGATTTGATGTATAATTCTTCAGAATTAAAGTTCTCGTTTAGGAATTGAACGGTCTGTTTATGGCAATCATCAACTAAATTTTAGTTTTGAGGTAAGTTGTGCAAGCTTCAGTCGTTCAATCCAGAGTAGGTTAGTTTATCGTGATGAAAAATAAGACGAAATTGTCACAACCACATTTATTAAAACTTCGAGAAACTAGTTTCGGTTGTTACACCATTATCAATCTCAATCAAACTCGATAAACGATACTTAGTTTACTTAGTTTATAAACTTAGTTTATCGTCCTTGCATCCTTTCTTACGATGAGTTTTGAGGCTGTTGACAAAATTCATCCAACAATGATGAAAAGAGTAGAAAAGGTTAGCGTGATTGGGAAGTTCTTAGTGAAATTATCAAGAACTTTCCTGTAATCGAATCTAAAAAGTAGCTATGATTCGGAAACTGCACAAAAAAGTTGGCTTGGGGGAGAATCCGAGAGCTTTTTAATTCCAGTTTTCCTGGTATGTCAGCACGAGATGATAAAGCATTATTGGGTAAGTAGCTTGAGACATCGTTTTATTAAAAAAATCAATAGGCTATTATGGACCAGGTGAATAAAAACGAGTAAAGACTTTACTCAAGGGTTTTTGGACAGTTTACTAGCTTTCGAGTGAATGACAGTCTTGTAGAAAAAGCTCAACAATAGTGATGATTACAGGGTTTTAATTTTTCTGCAGTTCACTCACTTTGGAGTGAATAAAACCAAGTAAAGACTTCACTATGCTATAGTCGTTACTAAGCTTTTTGCAAGGTAGGGTCTGAGCTGACTAGCCCGGATTATCATTCAATTTTTCTCAAACAATTTGAAGTTTATTACAAGAAAATTAATCATTTAACCCTTCTATATCCCTCCAATCTATTTTATCTCAAACTTATTTAATTCCAGTATCTTGGAGTTAAATTATTATAAGTAGCAAGTGGACAAATTAATAAATTGCATGTCCTTGGCTCTGGTTTGTTTGTTGACTGTAGGATTTTGATTCTTCAACAAACTGAAACGGTATTGGTAGTGTATTTTGGGATTCATCCTGCACTTCACCAGAAAAACTCCCTATTCAAGGGTTCAATTAATTTAATGAATTATTTGAGTCTATAATTAGGTCAGGTAGTCAGGTAGCATAATTCATTTGGTCTTGTGCAGCTTGCATGTAGAACAAAATTATAGTACGGTATTCAATTGGTTACCATGCACAATATTATTGAAAGATCACTAATATGGAAATAATTAGTTTAATGATAACTGCATTTGAAATATGAAGAATAATATGAGGAATTTATTAACAATAAATAAGGTTGATAATTTTTGACATAGTCCTAGGAATCCTAACTATCGTTTTTCGATTCTAAATTATTGAAGATAAAATCTATTTACTTGAATAGACTTCTTCCAATAATAAATATTTCTTCTGATCAACCCATCTATAATTTTTTTCTGGAGGATGAAGCCCACATAGGTCTGAGACCTGTGAGTGGGTAATGAATTAGATGATGGTGATTGATGAGTAGGTTCTACAGTTTTAGGTGGGTTCCGAACCATCGGGAAGTGATTTTACAGCAGAGAACAGAGTATCTTTTGCTGACCAATTCAATCGGTCACCCTTACAAAGAGCGCCCAGGTGTTTCGTAGCTTATCTCTGACTGAACAGATACCTGCTATGGCACTCGGCTATCACTTCCCAATAGCTCAACTTAGTAACAACTAAGGCGAAATTCATGTGAATAAAACTGTGGAGAGTAAACTCTATAGTAAACTCAGATTTTTCCTAGTCCACACTGGAGCAGAGCGACTGTTTACTAAGGAGAGAAGACTCAACTACGAATACCGCACTAATTCGAGTACTGGTATACTCATATTATTCACTCGTTTTCTTCAACTTTATTCTTTAGGCACATGCTTATGTATGCCCACCTGCAAAGGTTTATCTATTATAATTTGTTGTTGGAATATTTGAAGATAGATGTTACATGTGACGACTACTTGGTTTAGATTTATAAGTCTCAGTTATATTTCAACTAATATAAATTACATTATGAATCACATCAATATAAATAAATTGAGGGATCTATAAATCCAATTATCCTTGCCGTTGATGAAAAGGTTTATAGTGGATTGCAGAAACGATACAGCATCTGTCAATACAGATTAGTTTGACCATACCCCTATATGAATGTAGAACACAGCCTACAACCTACAAGGTACAACCAGAAATGAGGTTAAACAACTGTCGTCTAGCGGACTCTCATCTCTCGGTGCGGAGGAGCCTTTTTCGACAGTAGTGGGGGAGCTGTGAGCCAAGAGGGGAAGTTGTAGGGGGACGATGTCAAACTTGCACGCCGTCAAGCCTGGATAACGACAAGCCTGGCTAACGTCAAAGGTGCACGCCGTCACCATGGGCTGAATTCCTAAGTGTGCCAGGTTGGCGGTGCATGCAACGACAAACTGGCACTCATCCAATTTTGACAGCTGGTGCCAAAGCTGCACGCCGTCACGATGGGCTACTTGTAGGCCCTTCGCACACGAGTCGACTCATTTGCAATTTGGGTGGTATCCTTTAGGACGACCTAACAGTTTGATCGACCTACTGCTAGCGCAGCCTGTAGCCTATAACCAAACCTAACCTGGCTAGATGTGACTGAACCACCTTTGTTTACTAGGTCGGTCAAAACGCCGTGCTAACCATAAGTATATGACAAATGTCATCAATAAAAACCCCCCAGGGCAACCTGGGAAGTTATTATTGATAAATTATTGGCTGCAGTTATCAATAAAAATAATACACTTGAAAAATGCCAATACAATATAATATCAAATAATTTATCGACTTGATAGTGTAATATTATATGAGCCAGTATCTGACTGTATCAAGGTATTTCCAATAATCGATGGTAGACACAACCATTCTTGAGTGTGCCAGGTTGGCGGTGCATGCAACGTCACCGTGGGCTGGAAATCCAGCCCAGCTTGACGGTGTGCAACTTTGACGGCGTGCAAGTTTGGCGGGGTCCCGTTGTAGGGAGCTGTGCTTCGACGTGGAGCGTGAAGTTATGCTGCAGTTTTTCTAATTTTAAACCTAACACGTGGATATACATTACCTAATATTGATTTTGATATCAATAATTGTGAGGAAACTAACTCCCCAAGTCTCATATTGTCTTTGAAATTTTAAGCATGAACTTGACAAGAAACTATCCCAGAAAATAAAATTACTTACACTTGATACATATCCCTAACTGTGTTCTACTGTATGTTTTCCAATGAGGTTGTTTTTGTTTGACATAACTATTAAAATAGTGCTGAAGTGATTTCATTTTGGCATTCTTAAAAAATCTTTACACATATTGGCAACTGACAAGGCAATCAATTCTGTAAAAAAAGTAATCATGAAGTATTTTATTGAAAATCACTTGTCAAAAAAATTTTCCCCAATGAGGATTCGATCCACCAACCTTTGACTTGGTGAACGAGGATTCATCCACTCAGCCACGATATCTTGGATATAATTTGTGCTACTATAGAGTATCTAAATGGTGGATTAGAATGAACATGCCGAGTGAACAGCTCCCCTACCAGCTACCAATGTCCAAAAACAGGCTTCCCCCACCATCGTCGAAAAAGGCTCCTCCGCACCGAGAGGTGAGAGTCCGCTAGACGACAGTGTTAAACACGATTCAAACAACCTACTGGCGAGTATCTAAAAATGGCGGCTTTCTTAACGGAGATAGACATCGTTTAAGGGTTGATTACATTGGGATAGTTACTCGCTAAGCGAGTAGCGAGTAGGACGTTACTTTCCGACCGTGCTACAGCAGCTCAGCATACCAAGCCAAATTATATTGAAAAAATTATTTCTAGAATCACCTTCATACTAGAGATGGGTCGTACTAGTTTTTCTGATACTAAGTATTCCGAGTACGAGTGCGTTTTAATACCTATTCCAAATACCTGTTCCAAAATACTAGGTAGTATTTTATATTAGCCAGTTTGCCAGAGTAGACGTACAAGAGTACACATACAAGAGAGTATTGTACTGCGGTACTGGACTGGTACTGTTTATCACGTTAAATACAGCATGAATCTTTATTACTCGTGTTAAATACAGCACGAATCTAATTATTGAGTTGCTCTCAAATGTGCTGTAGCAAAATGAGACGCGGACGGCAAGACCTTGAGACGCTTGAGTAACAAAATACTTTCTAGTACCCGTATACTCAAGTACTGAAGAAGTATTTATACTGGAAAAGTACGCGCGTACGCCATACGCAACCAAAGACAATGTAGACGCATGCGCCTACAATCGAGTATAGTGAATAGAGAGAGAGCGTTAGAGTGAGTGAGAAAGAGTGAGTGAGTAGTTGAATAGTTCTATAACGAGAAATGAGCTATTAATAGCTACTGTACAACTGCAAATTACAAAGCTCCACTCCCACTCCGTAAATTGGAGTGGGGACTTGAAGTCGCGTAGTTTACTAGTGTCTAGAAATACTCACAGATATCTGAGTATTTTGTTCTTCGAATACTAGGTGCTAGTCTGTACGTTCAAATACTCAGTAAAAATACCTGTTCCAGTAAATACGCCTCATCTCTACTTCATACTATGAAATTTCTAAGACAATAAATAATATTGCAACACAAAATTAAAAGATGAAGTTTACCAACAATTATTCAATAGAATTTCATCAAAACAATATACAATATATCTCATCTGAAGTGTTATGCTGGCAGCCTGCATGATTAAGTATCGGCTTTGGCCACAATAATATTGTATTTTGGTGTTGGCTACTCTGCCAGCGAGTACAAATGTGACCAAATTCAAAGTAGACAGGCTCTCAACTTTGAATTTGGTCACATTTGTACTCGCTGGCAGAGTAGCCAACACCAAAATACAATATTATTGTGGCCAAAGCCGATACTTAATCACGCAGGCTACCAGCATAACACTTCAGATGAGATATATTGTATATTGTTTTGATGAAATTCTATTGAATAATTGTTGGTAAACTTCATCTTTTAATTTTGTGTTGCGATATCATTTATTGTCTTAGAAATTTCATAGTATGGGGGTGATTCTAGAAATAATTTTTTTAATATAATTTGGCTTGATATGCTGTGCTGCTGTAGCACGGTCGGAAAGTAACGCCCTACTCGCTACTCGCTTAGCGAGTAACTATCCCAATGTAATCAACCCTTTAGACAATGATTCCTCTAAACATCGTTCTTGCAAGCCGATTCGGTATGGACGCTGTTAGTGTGACGTCGCAAGCCCCAATCCGCCATTACATGTTTCCATACAGCTTTTTTAAGTCCATTTAAAATGCATGGGACCAATTTTTAGTTGCGATTTATAATCAAACAAAATGGTTATGTGCTTTCTCCCTGATTGAAAACATTACAGCGAGTTTACGGTTTGCAGTTTTTATAGATTTCCAAATGATCCCAACAAAAATAAAAGCTGAATCGCTGCAATCAGGTAGGTACTACATGCATAGGTTATGTTATTGTTCTGTCGTTTCAAGTGATATGAAGTCCATAAAGCTTGTTAAATTAAACACAAACGTTTTCGGTTGATTCCTTTTCAAGTACAAAGTTGCAATTTCGTATTAATTAACTTCTGATGACTTGTTGTACATATTGTTGTATATTTCCTATAATAGAAGCCAATTAATTGCATGTTAAGTTATTCGACCTGATCATTACCCAAGTTTTATTGATCTGTGTGACAGTAAATTGAAAGGCGCTAAACAATAAAGATTTTAGTATATTATTAGATGATTTGATTCTATATTGGACTAACATAACATTCCAACTTCATCACGGATGGCAGTGATAGATGAATTGATTATTCAGATACTCATTCATTTCTACCCTTACTTGTAAAAATATTAACTCAATCAGCCTGCCTGTACTTCGTATGGGGTTGATGCATATTTTGTATTGTGCTTTTGCATTATGAAATACAAAACAGTGATCACCTATTTAAAAGTGAATTTTACCAACTTGTAACTCAAACAAAAACATCGCTAGCCTATATAGCGCTTTATGGTAACTTGTGCCTACTTCCTAGTTTTCCTTAAATATTTTTAATTGTATGTGGGTTTCTCTAAAAAAATGTTACTGTTCAGAAGATATTTGTTCCAGAAGAGCAGATAGTGAGCCATCTAGCCTACACATTCGTTGGTCTGCAGTTACCAAAAATACAGTTCAGGATATTTATTGTTTTTGACGATTGTGTTTAATAAAACTGTGAAGATAAAGTGTGAAATAAATTTATTCTAAGTTAGAACTTTGAATTTTTGAAAGCTTCAACTATACATTATAACGTCTACTTCATGCCACGAATTTAGGCGGCTCAAGGAAATTACAGTGTAGCAAATACAACTGACTGTGGTGACAAACCATATATGACTGCTAGCCTTATCAGACTCATAGACTAGGCAAGTGTGGTATAATTAGTGTGGTCAATTCGAGCATTGAGGTTGGTGATTCTCTACTATCATCTGCTGGCAACACCGTAATTTTTCAGAGCAGCCTAATTTCGTTGTGTGAACTGTTTCAATTGTCTATGTATTCATAGAATATTTATAGAAAAATTAAGAAAAAAATGAATGATTGTTGAACTTTCAACATTAACAAAATATTCTAGTGAGTTACGGTGCTTGCACAGTGGAGCACCCAGTACTTGATGATAGTCACTGCTGCACTGTTTGGCGTATTCGAGCAGCGTGAATACCATCAACCCACAGCATGTGTTTGATTTCGCAGTGGTGACTATCATCGAGTATTGGATGCTCCACTGCGCAAGCACCGTAACTCAATAGAATGTTTTATACAAACCTCACCATTTGTATTAATAGATAACTAACACAGTTTTAATAGAAACCTACTATTTCTCAGTAAATTGTAAGTGTTATATAAGTCAACATCATTCAGCAGTGTTTTATTTACATTCCTGGATTTCTTGTTCCATGACGAACTATGTTGTTAATATTAACTTTTTATGTGAATTCAACGACTTACAGTCAGATATTCATCAAGAATAAGTAGAATTTACTTACTCTGTAGGCCGAGCGCTTTCGAATCTTTGAGATCCATTTTCAGAAGCGCTCGGCCTACAGAGTAAGTAAATTCTACTTATTCTTGATGAATATTTGACTGTAAGTTGTTGAATTCACATAAAAAGTTAATAGTTTTATTTACATTAATGAGGTTTTCAATAATGAGACTATCAATAAATAGCATAGATTTGTTGAAAATGTAGTCTGGATGTCATCAAAAACAACACTCAACTGAGTTCTTCAAATAACTGGTTGAAAATGTTCATAATTAGAATAAAATCAACCAGCACTTGTAACGGTCCTTGACACCAAAGTAGTGACCACGAAACTAGATGGGTGAGTAGAATATTGTGAAACCTGATAATACTTTGTAAAAATTAACACTATGTTGCATATTTCTTCAAGGGTGATGTAAATAACTTTGAATTCTGCACTTTACAAACTCTAGCAGTCGCATTTCAATTCACCTACATATTTTGATGGGCACTAACTTATCACAACATTGGCTAAAGGTGCTTGCACAGTGGAGCATCCAATACTTGATAACAATTACTGTCGCAAAATCAAACTCATGCTGTTTAATGGAGTATAACAGATTGAGCTGTGTGAATACCACCATTCCGCAGCAAGTGAATGATTTTGTTTTGGTGACTGTCATCGATTATTGGATGCTCCACTGTGTAAGCAACCTAAAACCACTAGTAAGTGCAGACATTGCATTTACAGCTACCTGTACCACACAAATCATCGGGGCTATTACGTGCATAATAATAATAGAGTTGTGCAAAAGTCCCAGTACCTACCAGCAATCATAACGGTAGCACTTGTTTAACTTCTATAGAATAATGCTGCAATTAGTCTTAGTGGCATGAACAGAGTGCTTATAAAGTATTGGTAGACCAGACTAAATTGTAGCTAGCCTAGCTGCAAATACAAAAGATTTGGTTTAATATTAAAATTCGTTGAAGCCTATAAAAGGAGGATGTGGTGGAAGTTGGAATCAAGTTTACATGATTAGGAATCGAGTTGGTAGATGGTAATAGTCCAGTTGGTATACACCCAACACTCTTAAAAATTTGTAATTTTATACATATTGATGAAAACCTAATACACTGTTTTATACGCCCATTAGCGTCATAGGTTATTACATACCTTCACATTGTATGATCTGTTGCACATACTTGTTTGCACTACACCTTCCAAATATTTTAATTTGCCATCATATTTTATACATTTTACCGTGTTTGGTTTATCCCCCAAAATATCTCACTATTTCCCCTAATTTGATGGCCATAAATTGGCTTTTTAGTCTAATCGTATAATGCTTCGTAGCCTACACCTAACTTGTACACCTAACCTATGAACAAAATACTATGAAAATAGTTCTATTATCCAATATCACAACTGAAAAAAGCCTGATACTCAATCCTCTGGTATCCTGGTACATGAAAAAAGGACTCAAAACTCTTAGAAATTTGTAATTTTATTGCTTTTGATAAAAATCTGAGACACTGTTTTACGCCCATATAAATAACATGGAAACAGACACCTAGCAACCATTGTTTGGAAACAAAACTGGCTCCCTAGCAACGGATTACGTTATCACTAACAGCGTCCATTTAGCCAGTGTCTGATCATAGACAATGTTTAGATGTTTAGATATCGTTTCTGCAATCCAGTGGTAGTAGTCTCATTTGAGGTTAATGCTCAAAATCATATGGTAGAGTTGATTAGCCGACGGCCGAGCAATATCTTATTCCCAATTTCCATAAATTATTATTATTGAACAGGAGTTCACAAAAAATCTATTAATCTAAATTTATATCATGATGACTGCATTTTTTCTTTTAAATACAAAACTTGACACAATATTTTGTTCTGTAAGAATTTCATATATAAAGTAACAGAAAATAATTATTGATCAAGCTCAAGAATACTTACCACATGCCATTTGCAGACAATTGATTCTGTAATATTGGAAGATAATAAGGCACTCACAGGTCCTTAAGGGGAGTCAAACATGATTTTTTTTCAAAAAAATCAATTTTCTGATCTCAGGCTGTTATGATAGTTTGAAATTCCCGCTTTCCAATGATACCTAAATCACGTCTCTATGACAACTAGAAGTATTTTTAATATTTTTTTGAAAAATCTATTACGTGTATCAAATTATTCACTTTCCGCTCGGAATATTTACAGCAGCGTTATGTTGCGCAAAATAGATTCTTCAACAATTTTTCATAGAATATTGAAATTTCAGAATAAATTTACTCTTCTATAGTTTGTCATGTTGGTATTTATCAACAGCTGACAATACTTGAAAAGGTGTGCTTTGCTTGTTTACAATTTTTTGTGACAATACTAAGCTACAGATTTCAATTAGATTCATACAATAATTTTACACAAACCGTTTTTTTAAAAACGAATATTGTCAGTCAATATCAGTGAAAATGCCTAGATGTGAAGGAAAAGTTTTCAAAAAAAGAAGAGGAGGATTCAATTACAGATCAAGTAGATCATCAGCCAATAATTCTCCAAGATTAGAAATGGTTGTTGAAGCTGGTCCATCACATTCATCTTCTCACAAAAAACTCAGTGATAAGTTAGTAGGATATGAGAACTTCAGTGATTTCAAATACTGCATTGTTGATTTGAAACAGTTTTGTGACAAACTTCAAGAAATAGGTGTATGTCGTGCTTGTAAACATAACCTTAGTATTTCCTCAGAAACAATTTCAGGCTTAGCTTGCAAAATAAACATATTTTGCTCATCTTGTTCCAGTGAAGTTGACATGATAAACAGTGCTAAAACAGTGATTCAAGATGAAAATAATTCAGAAAAAACGATATATGATATAAATGCTAGATTGGTTTATGGACTCAGGTCAATTGGGAGAGGTCAAACATCAGCAAAGACTCTTTGTGGAATCATGAACCTCCCTTCTCCACCAGGTCGATACCACAAATATGAATTGTATTTAGGATCTGTCATGGAAAGTGTTTGTAAGAAGTCCATGAAAGATGCTGTTGAAGAAGCTGTTGAGAGGACTGGTAGTAGAGATCTATGTGTTGCTGTAGATGGTTCTTGGCAGAAAAGGGGTCACACCTCTTTGAATGGAATAGTGTCCATGACGTCTGTTGAGACTGGTAAAGCTATTGATATTTCTGTTCTGTCAAAGTATTGTTCATGTCCACAAAAAAACACTAATATTCATTTGGACTCATGTAAAGCAAATTATATTGGAACTTCTGGAGGCATGGAAGTTGCTGGGGCATTAGAAATGTTCCAGAGGTCTCAAAATCTCTACAATGTAAGATATATTGACTATCTTGGGGATGGAGACTCCAAGGCATTCCAGGCTGTTTGTAATGCTCAGCCTTATGGTCCCAATATTGAAATAAAAAAGCTTGAATGCATTGGGCATGTGGAGAAGAGAATGGGCACAAGGTTGAGGAATCTGAAGGCTCAACGAAGGAAGCTTTCTGATGGAAAGCCACTTGGTGGGAAGAATAGACTCACTGATACTGCTATTCAGAAACTACAAATCTATTATGGCTTGGCCATCAAAAGAAATGTTGAGAGTGTGAGTGCAATGCATCAAGCGGTGTGGGCACTTTATTTCCATGTGTCATCAAATAATGATGAACCGAAGCATCAACTGTGCCCTGATACAGATGATACATGGTGTAAATACAGGGTGGCCCAGAAGCAAGGAGATGTTTATGACCACAATTCACATTTTCATCTACCCACAATTGTGATGAATGAGATGAAACCTATATTCAGGGACCTATCTCAGAGGAATCTTTTGGAAAAATGCATTCGAGGAAAGACCCAAAATCCAAATGAGAGCCTCAACAATGTGATATGGACTGTTTTGCCAAAAAGGGTTTTTGTGGGTCTTGAAAATTTGTATTTTGGTGTATATGAGGCTATCACAAAATTCAATGATGGCAACAAAGGAAAAATACAGCTGTTTGAGGAGATGAAATTTATTCCTGGACATCATATGACAACAGCCTTGCGAAAACTTGATGAAGAAAGGATTCGAAAAAGCGATAACAAGTTCAACGACCTTGAGAAGAGGATAAGACAGAAAAGGAATTTATCAAGGAGAAGGCTAGAAGACCAGTATGAAGAGGCAGAGGATCCTGAAGCTCCAAGTTACAGTGCTGGGAGTTATTGAATGTGAGTTAATAAAGACCTTTTTCATTTGAGAATACTTTACGATGCATTTCTTTCATTTTCCGAAAATTTAAACTTCAATGTACTTTTTCTCAGCTCCTATTTGAGATAAACACATGAATTTTTTTTTAAATTGTTCTGCTCTGCTGGTATAACAAACTGAATGTGCAGTTTTGAAATACATGCATGCAGAATAAAATAAATAATATATTTAAGAAAAAAAATGTATAAAAAAAAGATTGTTTGGAAAAATATTTTTGAAAATTACAAATTTGATTACATCAAAATTTCACACATTCAAATTATAAAGAAAAAGTTGATCTTTCAAACAAAAAAAAAATTAAGTCTCTATGTTTGATAGTAACTGAGAAAAGGGATAAAATGTTAACATTGAGTAAGATAGGATGTTTGACTCCCCTTAATAAAGTTACTGACAACAAACATTGAGGAACGTTGGGACCAAGACAGGAAAACCCAATTACTTACCAGATAAATGGTTTCATTTCTTCAACAGTAATTGTTCAAAAGTGTTTCAGTTTCCAATTTCACAAATTGTTATTCACCTTTTTTTTCAGTGATAGTTTTAGTTCAGTTTTCGGTGACTAACGAGATGGCGAGTCTACAGTAAAAATAATTGAAAATTTGTGAATGGTGATCATAATTGTCTGATACGATTTTAATACTTTTGGTGGCAATTATTGAGATTCATTTTTCCAAGTTCATATTGGGACAAATAGTCTGTATAGAATGCTTTTTAGAAAAGCACTCTTCATCTGTCACTTACAGCCTTCATTAGAATTTTATTAACCTATATCACAAAATGTTGAGTTTTTCTTGAGCGTGAGGTCTACTGTTCACAGAACTACTAGTTATTAACGCTGCTGATTCCACACTAATATTTATGACGTTAGTTATGAAGATTATTATAGATGATATCCAATTGAGCTCACTTCACATAATAATTAGAATAGCCATTCCATCCCATCTTACTACTTTTCTATCCAAATCTACTCAATAGAACAAACCCCTGTATTACCTGCAATTGCATCACTAAGAATTTTGAGCAACTAAGTTACTACTTCATAATTGAAAATTGAATTAAAATCGAATCTCAATGTTCCTTCACCTACATTTTTTATTAAATAATTTTATTTGTTAGCATGCCATGTGATAAGAGCATGAATTAACTAACCAACCTATATAGGTTTAATAAATCTATGACAAAGAATATTATATTAGCCTTTTAATGAAACAGCTCAATTGTTTTTCAATATTGTATTGCAAATAATATGAAACTGTTCTAAATACTATAATGTTCACTAATTGTAATCAAGTGTGAAAAGATAAATGAGGAAAGGCAAAGGGAATTATTTCTCTAACTGAGGTAATTCTTCAAATTTGATTGGAATTGTCAACTGCCTTTTTTCAAATGAATGTAAACATTTACTATTAACTTTTCATGTGAAATTTAACGACTTGCAGTCAAATATTTGTTAAGAATAAGTATAACTCACTTAATCTGGCCGAGCACTTTCGAATCTATGAGATCCATCTTCAGAGATGGATCTGAAGATGGATCTCATAGATTCGAAAGCGCTCGGCCAGATTAAGTGAGTTATACTTATTCTTAACAAATATTTGACTGCAAGTCGTTAAATTTCACATGAAAAGTTAATATTAACAACACAGTTCGTCATGGAACAAGAAATCCAGGAATTTAAACATATACATTCTACATTCAAGTTTTTTATTTTCTAAGCTCATATTTATATCAGATTTTATTGACGTTTTTAAGGTAGTTGCTCAGAATTTCGGGGAACTACCTTAAAAACGTCAAAAGTTACAAAAAAAGTCTTAAATTCTCAGTGATGCAGTTGGAGGTAATACACAGGGAATCGTTTTATTGAGTAGATTTGGATGGAAAAGTAGTAAGATGAGATGGAATGACTATTCTAATTATTATGTGAAGTGAGCTCAATTGGATAAATTCATCTATAATAATCTTCATATGACTAGCAGCATAAATATTAGTGTGGAATCATCAGTAGTGGAATTATGTGGTGATAATAATCCATTTCCCATTATCCATTTTATAGCATTTGAAAAATATAAAATATGGACTATCTTCCATCTAATATTATATTAAATATTTGATCAATTAATGTATACTGTCTCACTGAATAAGTGAGAAATTAGATAACGATTACATTTTTTATCTCCCTCGAATTTGTTTATTATTGTTTCACCTAACTTCTTTATATTTTGAACAGAAAAGGCAAGGTTTTTATTACTATCATTATTTTTACATTTATTATTAGGCTACAGGCCTAATAAGATGGTCTCTTAAGATGGATGATGTACTGGATGAGGCTGGAAATATAAGAATTGTTAATGCTTATGTGTATGATAATATCAGCGATTTTGACTATTTCTCAGAGGAGCAGTTTATTTCTGATGATATTAATATTTTATGCTTAAACATCAGAAATTACAACAAACATTTTGACGAATTATTAGTGATTTTGAACAGTTACAAAAAATTGATATAATATAGTTTGGTCTGAGATGTGGACAGACGAATTATTAGTGATTTTGAACAGTTACAAAAAATTGATATAATATAGTTTGGTCTGAGATGTGGACAGACGTGTATACGACTGTGAGTATGAATGGGTATGATATTATATTCATGAACAAAAATAGCAGAAATCAGAATGATGGTGTGATTGTGTAAGTGAATAAATTTTTTTCTGTGAGTGAGGAGGATATATTAAGTTTGTATGGTGTATTAATGAACCTAACAGAGTAACTGCCAACTCAGCTAGTTGCATTGAGCAGTGAAATTAAATATTGCATTTCGTGGGGAAAGGTTTTGTCTTCTGGTAGTTTACAGGAGTCCTTCTGCTGAGCTCAATAATTTTGATGACCTGGAGTTGTATTTGGACAGTAGGAGCAAGGATCAAACACATTGGGTGGTTGGCGACATTAATTGCTGTATCTTGACAGAAAATCAAGAACAGCTGGTGCAGCGGTACCTTTTGATGTATTATATGGGGCAGGTTTTGTAAGCTGTATTAATGAACCTAACAGAGTAACTGCCAACTCAGCTAGTTGCATTGATCATATTTTCACAGACAAGAGGAATACTTCTGGAGTCAGGTCAGCCATAATCAATTGTTTTTGAAACAGTTTTCATAAGCACTGCAGCGGTAGGTCTGTCTATCTGGACAAGAATCTAGCAACAAGAATGCTGATATCTGAATGTTTTTGGTCGGATGTAACTAAACGGATAGATGATTACAATTTGAGTTGTGCTTTGTGTGTTGAAAAATTGCAGTATATTTTATAACTCAGTTCACTAAAACTAGAGTCTTCTCAGCAAGAAATACTCCAATCAAACCTTGAATCTCTAGAAGCCTAATAAAATCAATCCATTATCAAGATAAAATGAGTAGACAATTGAAAAGACAACCTTTTAATGATAATAATAATAATAATTTCTCTGGATGATGGAGAACACATCCAGAGGAGTTTATTAATATAAGCTAAAACATTACAATAATAATATTAATAGAAAGAAAATACTGATTGCTAATTGTAAAAAATATGATTCCCTACTATAAAACTATGTGTCAGGGTGATCATCAATATAAACCTTAGATGAAGCTATAATACTATTCCTAACTAGCCATTATAACTTATACATTAATAAAAACTATTTACTACCTAAAACTACCCAAGTATGCATAATTGTATTTCTATTCACATCCTATATATGACCTCCTCACTACGGTGGACTCCAATATCATGCAAACAATCCCTAATTTAAAAAAAATCTATTAACATTGCCTTCTTCTTTTATTTCAAGTGGAATTCTATTGTAAATTATTGGCCCTAAATATGCTATTGCCCTTTGTCCAAATTCTTTGTTCATTCTGGGTACATCCTGATAATTGAGGCTTCTTCTTTATATAAGTAATCAACAACAAAATATACAATTGCCTAATACTAAGTACTACTCTGTTTTCCATGAATAGTTCGCTGGTTGGGTGGGAAGCGGGCTTCCCTATTACCCATTATCTTTAAAATATGATAATCTAAGAATTACTTATAAAAACTACAGGAACTTGCTAAAGTCGGCTAAGGAAACATACTTTCAAAACAAAATTCAAGAAGCAGGAAATAATAATAAGAAACTTTGGAAGAACATAAATGAAATTACTGGTCTAGGTAAAAAGGTAGATAGATTTCCAATAGAGAATTTGATTAATACAAACAATAATCTAATATTAAAACTGACACTGTATTTCACTTTTATATCATGTTTTACTCACATAATATATTGGAGATGCTTGAGGAATGCATTTCACTTCTGAAAAGAAGCTTCGTCAGCCTGCCGCCAGGGGTCATGCTTTGTTGAGGTTAGGATGAGCAGCCATTATGTAGTTGAAAATTGCGTTTTTCAATTTACATTTTAAATTTAAACCTACGACTATAAGGATAGAAGCTAGGTATCTGATTTTATTATTCGCCACCTCCCTCTGAGGCTTCATTTCATATTTCTAGCTGCATTGGTTAACAGATGTCATCAACATGGCATAATTACATTTCATCATACCCAGTCATATGTTTCCTGCATACTGCAAGGCTCCGACTACACGGTACATGCAAGTCTTTGCGTTTCAGACAGCATAAATAACGCCGCTAAGGGTGTGCCATAAGATTGACTTCTATCAGCTGTTCCTTTAAGCTATTTGGCCGGCAAGTTCAGTAGGTTAGGTCTATAAAATGGATTAATTAATAATAATTATTAGCTCCCCTATTAAAATTTATGGTCAGAAACCATCCCCAATATTCACACAACATATTCCCAAAGTTTCATGCCGATCTGCAAGTAGTTTTGAAGTCTATAGGGAACATACATACATATAAATACAGACAGACATTCATTTTTATATAGATAGATTTCACTTGAAAGGTAGGCCTGTACTTGGTAAAGGACGATTTTTCAATATTGAAATAGCTCTTTCTCAGGAACTTCTAAAAAAGGTTGATCTTTTGACAAGATATGAAATATTTGCCACCATCTTGGAAAAATCTTGTGATACAAGTGTTTTTCGAGATGATAGTTCAGATTCAGATAGTGATGTGAATCATGGACAGTTGGTGAGAGGGAAAGGAAGAGATTGGAAGCGTTTGAAACTTGGTGTTACCGAAGAATTTTGAAAGTCAGCTGGATGGATAGAATGACCAATGAGGAGGTTTTTAGAAGAGCTGGAGAAAAGAGACGCTTATGGAACAGCATTCAAACAAGAAGAGACAGACTGATAGGGCACATATATTACGCCGAGACCATCACATCGTGAAAGACATAATAGAGGGCATGATTGAAGGAAGAAACCCACGTGGAAGACCAAGGCTGTCTTTCTTGCCTCAGATCATAAGAGACATGGGATGTGCATCGTATGTGGACCTCAAGAGAAAGGCGGAATAGGATGGAATGGCGAGCTGCTGCAAACCAACCCCAGGGTTGACTACTAAAGAAGAAGAAGTTCAGATTCGGTCTCAGTGCTAAAAATTCATGAGAATCCATTGAGAAAAACTAACAACATATGTTTTTCCTGAACAAAGTACTTGGATACCATACCGTACACTGGACTAATGGACCTGCCTACCTAAGAAATTACTTTCTATATTGTTTTATAAGGTCTAACTTAAAAACTGAAGAAGATAGGAACCGAAGAAAAATTGTCTTGTCCTAGTGAGATTGAAGGCTTGGAAAAAACGAAAAACTGTGCTTATTTTTAAAATGCATGGAAATAGTGCAATAATTTTCAATGAATAATAAGACGAAGTTGTCACAACCACATTTATTAAAAAATATAGAGAACCACATTTATTAAAAATTTAGTGATACACTAGTTTTACTCCATGGAGTAACATCCGAAACTAGTATCTCTATATTTTTTAATAAATGTGGCTGTGACAACTTCATCTTACTATTCATTATGCATATCTTCCACAAAATCACCTTCACCACTACGAAGAAAGTTAAAAAAATTAACTTGGAAACTACAGGTAGAAGTTTTAAATTGGTTTCAAATCGGAGATTATAGTTTTTGCTTCGATTTATCATAAATAGATTTATCAAAGGTAAGCAAAATAATTTTGTTTAAGTCAATAAACTAGCTCAATTTTCCGGGTACTCCGATTCAGCGATCAAAGTAAGTGCTGGGCAGGGAAATGAGATGAGCCTCACTAATAGAAATGAAATTAAACTATCTATCATTTGAAACCAATCTTATGTTACTATCTCGTGCCAATTTATTCCAAGTTAATTTTTTTTAAATATCAGCAAATAACGAGAAAATTGAAAATGCGGTATCCTATTTTTGACTACCGTATTTTATTGTGATGTAACTTTTTTATGACATGTCATACTTGGAAATGTATGAGATGAAGTTGGAGAACACATTTTACTAAAATTCACTTTTTTGTTCTGGTTGTTATATATTCTTGTAATTTATAGTGGAACCTCAAATTTACTTCAACACTCCGATTTTTTGTAAATGATTATTATTGATTGCTGCAATTTATTATCATGAATAACAGATAATTATCATATTTTTACTGTGGTACAATACATAGATGGTGTGCATGGTAATAATTTTCCGAATAAGTAATGCTACGATAATACTCTTGACATGGAAGTTAGATCGATAAACATTACTGTATGTTGAATATTGTATCCGCTGTTGAAGCTAAACACGATTGACAGAGTCCAACAGTGTAAAGGGTGTCACCATGGAAACTAGATCAGGCCCGTCAAGCCATTTCGAATTACCCAATCTCCTAGAAAAGGGTGTTTTTCGATTGCATTGTAATGAAAATGTTTAATTTCCAATTGAAGAGGCCAAATCCTGACGAGGTAATGATTTGAATGTATTATTTTATTATTCACAAAAAATATGAAGCCAGGTAGCCTAGAATATTTTTAAAACCTTAGTTTAAAATTAAAGTTGATGCATACAGTAAAATGAAGATTGAATCAGATTTGTGTCAGCATAGCAAGAAGTGTTGTGTTATGATAATGCATGAATAGACTACCAGTATTGAAGAAAAAATAGAATAAAACTTTGGTATAAGTTCTACTACGGTACTACTATTGTTTACTGTAGACAAATCGATCATGAAATTCAAAGAATTTTACTCTTCAATTGTTTCAGATTAATTGGATAAATAGATAATGGGAATGCTCTTCGACTTGAATATAATATTTTTATTTAATTTACAATACTGCCAATTTTCATCCATCATAATAATTATTGTTATCTTACTCACTTACTCCGTGGCTCTACACAACCCATTGAGGGTCTTGGCCTCCCGCAATATGCCTCTCCATTCATCACGATTTTTCGCTTTCCTTCTCCATCCTCTGATGCCCATTCGTCTCAAATTGCTCACCACATCATCGATCCAGCGCATTCTTGGTCTTCCTCTTAATCTTCTTCCTCCTGGATTCATCCTGTAGACTTTCTTTGCACTCGTTGAGTCACTCATCCGCTACACATGCCATAACCAACTTAGACGTCTCATACCTTTATCTCAGCTACAATTTCTGGATTGTTGTAGAGCTCTCGCAACTCTTGGTTAGTGCGGATCCGCCACTCTCCGTCACTATGTACAGGCTCATAAATTTTACGGATGATCTTCCTTTCCAAGACATTTATGCATCAGAGGCTGATGAAGCTTCTCTTTAGAAGTGAAATTCATCCCTCCAGTATCTCCAGTAAATGTGAGTGAAAATCATATATTAAATAGAAATACGACAGTGTCTGTTTTGATATTAGATTTAGCAAGGTCTCGACCCTCTGAGTCAGTACCCAGGTTTCTGCACCATACAGCACAACTGGTCTTATGACAGTATGTAAACCCGTACTTTCAGCCTTTTAGAGAGAAGTCGGGAATTGAAGAACTTTTTCAGGGCTTAATAGCATCTATTCCCAGCTGAAACTTTAGCTTTGACATCTACTTGGACTGCATTTTTGTGTGCTACCACAGCTTCCAAGTATTTGAATTCCTCAACTTTCTCAAAGCTACTGTCTCCAAATGCAAACTGGACAATGCAACTTGGACATTTCTCCTGCTATTGTGCATGCATTATTAAATTTGGGTGTATATTAATTTTTAGTCCAGTTTGCTCAGACTCATTCTCATGTTGGTCAAATCCTCCCTCCAGGGATCTTTTGTTCCCAGCCATCAGAACCACGCACATCATCCGCGTATGCCATGTACTGTAGAGCCCTATCCACAATAGTACCATTTCGATTAATTTTGCCAAGTTTCGTATAACCTTTTCCAAACTGATATTGTTCAACATTGCCAATAATGTACATCTCATTGTCTTAGATCATTACATGCCCTGAAACTGTTGGACAGGCTTCCTTGTATCTTTACATGGTACTTTGTATCTTTCAGTGTCACTCTCACTAGTTTCATCAGTTTACAAGGTATGCCAAATTCCACCATAGCTGTTAACAGACTATCCCTTTTGACACTATAAAAAGCTTGCTTATAATATAAACGGTAGTTAATGTTAATCTATCTATAATTATTATACTCATAGAATTTTTCCGAGATGTGCATTATGTGAACACATGATCCGTGCACGATCTGTTTTTGGTCTAAATACATATTGATAGTCCCCTAGAATCTCTTCCATGCAAGGCATCAATATTTCTGCTATTATTTTTGTCAGGGACATATAAACAATACTCAGTAAGGAGATTCCTCTTTGGTTTGGGCAGTCAGTCTTGCTTCCTTTTTATAGATAGCACAAATTACTGCCATCCGCCAATCTTCAGGCATTTCTTCTTCTTTCCAAACTTGAACAATTAAACGTTGCAATGCTGACAGAGAACATGGCCACCAGCTTTTACCATTTCTGCAGTTATTGCATCTTCTGCTGGTGCCTTATTATTTTTCAGTGATCTAATAGACTCTTCAGATATATACATCTGAGGGTCTTGACTGAATGGTTCTAGGCCAAAATGATTAAATTCGTCCAGTTGTACATCCTCTTCTGCAATTTCTCCAAGCAATTCACTGAAATATTACCTCCACCGTTTAATGATGTGTTCTCCTCCTATGAGATTGCCATCCTCATCTTTGCCGTAATCTATCTATAGTATCTTTGCTATTATCGGTGATGTTAAAATATCGAAATGCAAGTTATTAAGTTATGCATTTCATAAACAATGGTACTACCAATTAATTCTTTATGATTACTAATAAGAAACAAATGAAAATGACTTGACGAATGTCCTACTAGTGCGTTTTCATGTTTATTATTACTAAGAGCGTCTAATAAATGATTTCATACTATGCACGTTTCAATTTTCCCCTTAATTTTACTTTAATAATTTTATAAGAAATTCTATTGCCTGAAACTAGTAAATTAATTGATGATTTTTTTATTTTTTACACACAATATGGCTTTTACTGCAATGTAGCAAATAATTTTTAATCCAATTTCAATACTTTTCCTTTGTGGTTCCTGTAAACAATAAAAACTAATTGATTGTTTTTCAGGTTATTCATTAGAATAAAAAGTTATTTGCCAAACTATAGAGACTGATAATTATTCTATAACTATAAAAAAACACTCCATTTATACAATATATTGGATGCACATCATATGTTGGAGATTCTTGAATAATGGTTGAGCAATTGAACACTTTCGAAAAACATAATAAGCTCAAAACTACGGCATCAAATGAGACACAAATCAACAGCCTTATTACAAAAGAGTTGGATGAAGCACTGTCAAAATTCAATTTTGATGAAAGTAGAGAGTTTTCTACAGCTAGGAAGAAAACTAGTAGACGATCAGAAGTTGAATCTCTTTTGAAGTATTCCATTGAATTAGAAAAGGAAAGAAATAATACTTCTAATGAGTCCACGCCCAAAGTAGAAAAAAGAGACATCATGTTGAGGAACACACTGGATAATAAAGATGTTATCCAAGATGTTTTAGATGGCGACATCAAGATAATCTCTGTACATAAGTGTGAAGAACGTGCTAGCAATTTCAATTTTCTTGAAGAAGATTACGAAGATAACTTTATTACAAGTAAGTATAGAACATGTGCTACATCAAGTTGTTTTTAATTCTGAAATTTCCAAAGTAGTGTGGATTTTCCTTCTATCTTTGATTGAGGTAGAGGAGGGGCTAACCAAGAATTGAGTGAGGGAAGTATGAGGATGTTGCACTAAATATATAATGAGAAGGGAAGACTGGCACAAGATAGGACGATGTTGAGAAATGTGGGGGGTGGGGGAATGCACGGGGAAAAAAGCTTTACCTTATGTAGGTATAGTGCCTTTATTCGTCTAGGCTTAGTAATGTACATTTACTTTGTAGGTATGACACTTCATATTCCGTGATTAGAGCTAGGATAATGGAATTATTTACTCTAAATTACAAATTAAATGATCAAAACTTTTAACACCAATCTACTTTATTAGCCTAGTCATATCAAATACTTACTTCCAAATGCAACGTATCAACAATGTGTTGATTATATAATACGATTTGCTTTTATCAATGATAATGATGAAAACAAAGTTTATAATATTTTGACACCAATGTGACTGTGTGTTCTGGGATTTATTTGCAATAAAAACGACTATTACAAAATGAGAGTGAAATTTATAAAATAACACCAATAAATCACAAATGAACTGAATCTGATAATTACTATGGCACAAGTTTACAAATTAAGAACTTTAACACAACTATAATTCAAGTAACAGTAGGCATAATTGTAATCAATAAAAAAACTCAAATAATCTACAATGCATACTTCTCTAACAATCTACTTGATGTTACAATCCGCCTAATAACAATTACAGATTACTCAACACTGCTACTAATCAAATCTCAGTTAAACAGTTTTCTTATCAAGATAGCCTTATAATATGAACTACAATCGATTTACCTTACACTCTAGAGCATCAGCTACATCAAAGAAACAGAACTTCACTCAGTGATGATTGGATCACTTCGAATTAAAATTCACTTTAGGCGTACTTATAAGCTTACAGTTCCTTAACTCACAACTCATGGTAATAAACACTAACTCCTCCTACACTGGAACAAACCACCATGGCATTTATGTGAGACAGACGATGTATACTGACAGAGTTCACACACAGAAGTTTGATCTTTCCAAAAACTCCAAAGGTCCACTCCGGTCACTTGTTCTCATAGTAGAGTTACAGCTTTCTCGAAAATTCGACACTTTTCTGTCAAAATCGATGAGTAAAATACAATAACAAATACCATTGTCTGGGAGCTGGTGGAGGATATTCCAGAAGATTCCAGTAGCTCTGACTAATTCTTGTGTTGACAATAACAGCTTTTGTTTAGGGCTGGTGAGAAAGTTGGGGACATGTCTAGGGTAAAAAGAGAGAAGTTGAGAGATGACTAAGAGGTTGTGATGTCACTTGCCTGACCAACTTTTCTCAAAGAATGCATTGCCACTCTCTCCTTTCTTAAGAATCTTCTGTATTCAAATTCCCGTATCCTATTGTCCTTGGTTCTTGTTACAATATATGCACAAGGCTGATTTCTGTTATAAATTTCAATTGATTTTCTTACTTATACTGGAGGGGTGCATTTCGCTTCTAAAGAGAAGCTTCGTCAGCCTGCTACCAGTTTGTTGATGTTAGGATGAGCAGCCATTATGTAATTGAAAGTTGCATTAGATTTGAATTGTGTTCGGTCATTGAGTAATAAGTTGGTAAGTTGGTTCTGTCTTGTTTATTGTGTTTGAATATTTTATATTGTTCCAGTGTATTCAGTTTTGGTTTTTTTGAAAAGTATGTAGAATTTCCAAGTCAGTTTGGATGTTTTTGTGTGAATGTCCAGTGTTGATTGAATGTTCAGTCAGTGTTGGAATGTAGTGTTTTGATGTGTTCTTTGTACAATGTATTGAATGATCTTTAGAAGCTAAATGCATTTCTCCAGTATAAGTGAGTAAATTCATAATTTAAGTAGAAATAATACAGTGTCAGTTTTGATATTGGATTGTTCATGAAGTATTTCATCATGGAAAACATCACAAATCTCAAATATTTTTCTCCTACAATTATTAGCTTATTTCATTGTTTCTCAGGTTTTGAATTTTCAACAATGTGCCAAAAAATAAGTATTATATTTTATTTATTTTTTCAGTCAACCCTTCTGGATCGGTTCTAGCTCCTTCACCAAATCCGTACAACAAACTTGATAAAATTGCTGAAGCAAATTTGGAGTTGACAAGGAATCCACCCATAAAGTATTCCCCCACCAAAGTCACATTCAATGATAATATCACTATGCTCGAGACATCTGAAGGTGAGAATGATAGCCATTAAAAGAAAAATAAGTAACCAGTTTCACGTCTACTCTTGCTTAGTATTATTTTGTTGTCAAACATGTTAATTCCATTTTCATTTTTCTCGTGCCGGTAGCTCACATCTATCAAAGAGTTCTAGTTGTTGGTAAAAATAATTGACGACAAATCTCTTTCAGAATTGTAAGCTCAATTGTTTTTATAAACAAATTTGTGAGCAATGTGAAAGCTGAAAATGAAATGGAAGTGTGCTGTTGGTTTTCAATTTCTTCATGCGTTTAACCGTTCGGTGGTTCGGAATCCACCTAAAACTGTAGGTCCAACTCATCCATCACCATCATCCATTTAATCACCCACGCACAGGTCTTAGACCTATGTGGGCTTCATCCTCCAAAAAAAACAAAGTCTTTGTCATGTTAAGCAAGTGGAGAAATAAAGCTGTAAGGTATGGTAGTGAATTGGATTATTGGCTACGATTTTTTGTAGGCCCTCTTAACATATATGATTTCTTATAATGTTGTACAAGAACGCTTATGAGATTTCGTAGCATAAGAAATTTAATTTACAATAATTATTTAACTCTTCTATTAATAATCTTGAAATTGTAGGCCTATTCTATTAAAGGCTGCATGCCTTTAACTGCTCAGATAATTATGATCTCTTTCTAATTTAAGTAGGAAAAATTATATTGTAGCCTATTCATTCGACCCAAGTTCATTTCAAAATGAAATTACCATGATTGATCAATTTATGAACATTTAGCATATGATTGAAATGCAGTTGTTATCAAGTTAATCATAATTTCATTGTTAAACGTGATATTACTGTAAGGTTCACATAAATTGGTGTACTAAGCAATAATTGTAGGCCTGGATTTAAAACTATATTCTAATAGCCTCAAGTCGATTTCTTTATTCCGTTTTCCATAAGCATCTTTTATCAGTAGGTACTATCACCTTATTTGGTTAACACAAAGTAACTTACAGTAGAATTTCGATTTGTAACTAAAGTAATGCGAGTTAGGATTTAGGATGAAGGTTCGACTTGCGGGTTTAAAATTAAATATTTGATAGTTTTTTTTTAAATTTGATATTACCTCAAATTTTTTGCAGAACATAATATATAGGAAATAAATTTCTATTAAATCTCCAAAAATTAGTTGAGAACTATTGATTTTATTTTCTCTAGATTTGAGGGTTTTACAATACATAATAGAGCTATTTAATTCCGAGTGTTTGCATCGTTGCCAATATTCGGTGGGCTTAAGTACTCAATAAATAATGAAAAAGTTCATAAAAACATAGGTCCGGAAATACTTCGCTACAGATTTAAAAATGGTGAAAATTAGAAACTACTAGCACCATTGATATACTCGTTCAGAAATTTATAATTTACTTTTAAATTGCTTGTGAAAATTCCGCCAAAACTTGATAGCTGAAAACACACCTAAACTCCATAAAACTAAGACTTTTATGAATCAAACCACATAAAAATAGTAAGCTGTCCAAAATTCGTTTGTTTTGATTCTATAAAAGCTGATTTGATCAAATTGGGTGTGTTTTCAACTATTGAATTATTTTGTTAAATATCTCAAAAGTTAGGTACTGTAGTAACAAACTTCTTACTTGCTTTATTCGATCTTTCAACTCGTTTTACATAGAAACTGATCAAATTACAAGTAAAATTTCTAAATTGGCAAATTTAAGGGTTAATTGCATGCTTCTGCCTCCTTTAACTTTGTAACGAAGCATTCTCGAATCTATGTTTGTATAAACATTTTTCATTATTTTGGTGAGTACAGCAAGCTTAAAAAGTACTGGTAAGGTGGTAAGTATGCGAAACACTCTGTATAAAGGAAGCCACGATCCTGGGTTTTACACTATTTTAATACACTGATGGCTCTCTTATAACTTATAATCTTTCACTTCCACACACCCCCCCCCCCCCACAAGTTGAGAACTCCTGATCTGAACAAAGGTGAGTTTATGCAGCGTTTTAAAATAATTATTATTATTCTTTGTCAAAACATTACAGTTGGAGTTAGAACACCTCTTAACATCTCAAAGGGGACTCACAGAGGAATTCTCTTGGGTAGAGGGAGTTTCAAGAATAGTGTCAGGTTTGTTAACACAGATAACTGGGATTGAACTCCCCCACCCTAAAATTTATATTCCATGGCTGTTATAAATAACAAACTACAGAGCTTTTAAACTCTTTTTTGTGCTTTATAGCAGGGGTGCCCACCCCCCCTAAGCCTCATGACGCACCCCCCCCTAAATTTATCACCAGACCCCCCCATAAATTAGACACCCCCAAGCCTTATGATACACCCCCATAAATTAGCCCCCCCCCCAAAAAAAAAGTGAAATAGTAAGCCCCCCGTATTTTTCTAAAACTAAAAGAATAGCTATTGAAAAAATTCAAACCCAGTCAATAATATACAAAAAGTATGAATATTTCATGAGATTCTTTACAAAAAAAAAATACATAGGTAATATAGGTAACATTTACATAGGTAACATTTTTTTTTGTAAAGGTAAAAAATAAATATAATGAAATGAATATATGAACTTCTGCTCAATAAACTTAATTGCAAAATACCTAAAAAAGAATGAGAACCTAAATGGTTTTTATACAATCAAATATTATTACAAATACACAATGGTTCAATAAAATTGAATAAATAGCCATAACTTTATGTTCGGTGTACCAATTACATTAAGGTTAAATAATTCTACAAAGTTGTTCCTCTAAAGGAAGTGAAAACAACATAACTTCATTTGTAAAACATAACTTCATTTGTAAAACACAAAAATTCAAAATACTAAGTCATTTATGCTAATATTTATTGTTGAACAACAGGTTATTTACTTAGTGTAGTATCTTGGGAGAATTTATGTATGGACGAATTACATAAAAGGCACAAATTCCATGTATAGTTATTTACAACAGACAATCGAAAGAAGCGTCTTTCAAAAACAAAATAAAAATATATAGTTAGGCCTATCAAAAATTACTGAATTTTTAGTATTGTTATGGGTTCTATGTCTAAAATAACGCTGGCAACACTTAAATTTATCACTCGCACTTTATTTACACAAATAATCACAACACTCACTGTTCAGTAATGTCTTACAGAAAAATAAGCAATTATAAACAGATAACACGATATTGTTCAACTGATAATGAGTTTTCAATAAACTGTACAAAAATCAATCACTAAAAGTTAAAGGCCGATCTAATATTAAATAATAACTGTACAATAAACTGTCCAATAATATTCGAAAAGAAACGCCGAGGAAGAACAATTAACTTATGTAGCACAAGTCCGTCAATACAGTAATAGATAAAAGAATTATCACTATAGAACTGTCAAGAGAATTATCACTACAGACAACGAAATTTCATTGCATGGTGTTTGTAATAGCGCCAACGGGATTTCACTGTCTGTATTAACGCGAACTGTCACTACTGCCACTTATCAACGTAGAACAACAACTGAACTGCTTAACTGTCACACTTGTTTATCACAACGAATTTCAAACAAGACTGAACTAATTTACTAGAGTCCACCTCTATTTATATAAAATTTCATAATCGAGATATCTCTCGAATTTTCTGTCAACTTCTAAATAAATAAATAAAGGAAACTAGCACCTTCCACAATATTCGATAACATTCCATTAATGTCTAATCAAACAACGAGAACATTCTACAAATTACTAAGTAAACACTATAAAAGTGTCAAAAGCAGTGTAATTAATGGCTTAAAAGTAAACATTTACATAGCAGATAACACCGAGAACCAATGTTTCTTCTTCTTTCAATTCTCTCCAATTCCATATTCGCTACAGTATTTACTTGGTAAATTTCGCTACAGCAGTTCTTACTTTTTCGTAAATAGTTATTGTAAAATACATGAAAAACATCAACAGTTTGAAGTAAACACTTTAAATTTGTAGGCTGTGACCATCTACGAGTTAGCTAGGCACCTTCTAAGCTTGTTAAATCTATCTCTACATACCTTACATAGCAGTTTTTGTCTTTGGGATGAGGATATGAGGAAACAGAAAACTTTTTAATTATTTCTTCGTTAGGAATAGACTCAAGTACATATTTTTCTGCAGCTAGAACCATTAGATTGGATAACCATGAGTCTCCCAAAGCTGATCTTAGTCTGTTTTTGATAATTTTAACTCGACTCGCTAATCAACTATAGTAACTGCTAGGAGAGTGAAGTTGTATAAACCTCTTTCAGAGCACTCGCTTAGCGTCTCGCTAAGCTTGAATAATTACTTCCTGCACAAATCCTAAACATAACTATTTTAACTAATTCATATTCAATAGTACGCAGTAATCAATTATAAATCTATTGTCATTAATTGGCATTCTATCTGGTCACTTCGTAATATATTTTTGAATGTCATCACGTTAAACACGGTTTTAATGAACTTAACCCCAGGGCCGGCGCGTGGTACACGCGGGCCATGCGGCCGCATGTGGCGCCGCCGTCAGGCGCCGCCGCGCTAGGTTTACAAAACTTGAATATTCCGGAAATTTAAAAAAAGCGGCTATTTGCTATTTGGCGCCCCGACAAAATGAGAATAAAATTTTGAATTTGGCGGATTAAATTATCGACTATTTGGCGCCATTGGCTCGAGGCGCGCGCCAAGATGAGAATGAAATCTCCAATTTGTCAGAAATTTCAAAATAAAGAGACAGTTTTCAGGGCCTTGATAGGCTTTGATGCGCAACAAAATTCCCAATTTGTCGAAATTTTTCAACTGATCGACAATTTGGCGCCACTGGAAAGTGGCGTCACGCCAGGATAGGAATATAATTTCCAATTTCTAGGAAATTTTAAAATAGAGTGGCAGTTTTTTGTGCCGTGGTAGGTGGCGCCGTGCAAACATAAGAATAAAATTTTCTATTTGGTGGAAATTTTAGAATTCATCAACAATTTGGCGGCTCTGGAATGCGGCGTCGCGCCAGGATAAGAATAAAATTTCTATTTTTTTTTTTTTAATTTTGAAATAGAGTGGCAGGTTTTTGTGACGTGGTAGGTGGCGCCGTGCATACATAAGAATAAAATTTCCTATTTGGTGGAAATTTTATAATTCATCAACAATTTGGCGGCTCTGGAATGCGGCGTCGCGCCAGGATAAGAGTAAAATTTCTATTTTTTTTCGGAAATTTTGAAATAGAGTGGCAGGTTTTTGTGCCGTTGTAGGTTTTGTCGTACAAATATAAGAATAAAATTTCCTATTTGGTGGGAATTCAAAATATTTAAATTATTTAACGCTGGTGTTCATTATTTTTATTGTTGATTATCATTATCCCTGATAAATAAACTTAGGTTTGATTCTAAGATGATACTCATGATTATCAATCATTTAATTACTTTATAAAACGTGCATTAATGATAGTATTTTTGTGAATAATAAGTTGAAAGAAATTAACGAGAGAGAGAGAAAAAAAAGAGAGAGAATATTTTTTCATACTAGTTCAGTAATTAGTCTACTAGTTCAGTAATAATAGGCCTAATTAGTAGTAGTAAGCTTATATTATCTGAGCAATCGAATTTTTGTTTGCGAATTCCGATGTCTAGACGACTGTTCAAACAAAGTTCGTGAATGCTAATGCTATAATTCCTCTATATATCTATCACCGTGCAAACAAACAATCAAGGAAGTAATGATTCTTCCATCGCAGTCTTGCAGTACAGTGGGAAAAGTAAATATTGAGAAAAATATACATTTTCGAATTCGTTATTCCATTCAATTCAGGAGTTCAGTTCCTTTCGATAAGTTGTCGAGTGAACAGTGTATTTAGTTCGCGAGTTCAACTCCTCTATATAGGATAATAATATTTCTACTGTATATGCCTGATACTTGTCCTGCTGAGATGATATAATTATTTTCATTATATTTTCTTCGTGATTGTCTGTAACCTTTATACTGTATAATATATTAGTGTAGTCCATATTCCCTTGTGTGTTCTGTGTGATCAAGTGTATTAAGATTCCTATTTCACTCAAATATCATGGCTGATAAAGTAAAAAAAAAACCTTCCGGGACATTCTATAGAAAACGAAAAGCAGAAATGGAGAAGGAAACACTTAAACAAGCCAGAACAATGAGTAAGTTTGTTTCCAAAATAGAGTCCATCGACACCTCTGTAAGCAGAATTGAAAATACAGAAACAGAACCAAATATTTTGCAGGTAAGAGAGTATTTTCAAATAAGTTAATTAATAGTTTCATAAATCTTATATGATTTGATACAGTCAATGAGTGCTTCAGCTAAAGTTGATGAATTTCTATATTTCCTAAATCTATTTAATATAAGTTACTGTACTTTTTATTTTACTATTTCTATGAAATAAGAGAAGTAAGTTACGTTTTTTCACAGTAGGCCTACACATGTACACATACAGTAGTCTCGCAACAACAGTAGAGTCGGTTTACCATTGGTAAAATGGTGTGTTATACCGGTATATCCGTTTATAATAATCATTTGGTTATTGGTTTGACTTCTAGTCTTTTTGCTCAAAATAGAAAAGTCTCGTATTATTAATTTTTAAAACAAATGTTTTCTTTCGATTGTTTTATTTTAAACTTTTATTACCGTATCTAAAATTATTTTACATTTTCGATTTTCGGTATAAAATTAAAACACATAGGGCAAAAATGTACTGCTTTACTCATTGTGCAAGAGTAGTAAATCTTTTTTTGTTTGTATTTTTAGAGCTCAAACTCTCAAGACTATGCTGGCGATACAATGGAAAACCTGGCAGTTCCATCTACATCTGCAACTACGTCCAGCTCCAACCTTGAAGACTGTAGAGGGAGTCCAACCAAAATTGATGACAAAATTCGTCAGGTAATTGTTGGAAAAGTATATAAGTTTGGTATTTCCGACATTTGTTAGAAACAAACAATCCACTATGACCTCTGACCTGACCAATTAGAAAACGAAATGACCCAATGGTGAAGAAATCAACAGAGAATTGCTTGAACATTGAAAGTATAATAATAATGGAATGGAATCTTGAATAAGATATTTAACTATTAAAATCATAAAAAATCTAGACATCGAGTTATGGTTCAACTGAAATAATTATTACTACATTATTTGACAGTACTGTATATAATAAATTAAGTGGAATGAATTCTTAAACTTTTACTAGGTTTTACTACTAAACTTTTACTACTTCAACTCTAGTAAGGTTTCTCCATTCTCACTTTCTCTTTGCTTGTACAATTGAACCATTGAATTTGTCAAATTAAATAATCCTGTTGTGTATTTTTTGTGTTCTCAGAGTTCAAATCCTGAAGGCAATGCTAGTGATACAATGGAAAAACTGTCAGTTACATCCTCATCTACATCAAGCATCATCCTTGAAGACTGTGGTGAATGGCCAGACAAAATCACAGACAAAATTCGTGAGGTACTCGTTAAAAAAGGTCCTATTCAGATAAAGAATTTCGACTTTCCTATTGATACTACTAATAGAAGATTTACTGTGGCCAATTATAAAACCAAATTGCCAAATGGGGAGGAAATCAACAGAGAATGGCTTGTATATTCGAAATCGAAAAACTCAATTTTTTGTTTTGTTTGTAAATTGTTTAATAATGAGAAGTTATCCCTTAATGGAAAAACCGGGTTCTCTGACTGGCAAAACATGTCAACACATCTACGACACCATGAAAAATCACCGTCTCACATAAAATCATCTATTTCCTATCGAGAACTTGTACAAAGGTTGCGGTTAGGTAAGACAATTGATAATGAAAATCAACGTGTCTTACAATCCGAAACCGAACACTGGTATGAAGTATTGAAACGAATTCTGTCCATAGTGCAATTTCTTGGGAGTCAGGGGCTTGCTCTTCGTGGCACAAATGATAAAATTTTCCAAGAGAACAATGGAAACTTTTTGAAACTGGTTGAACATATAGCCAAGTTTGATACAGTTCTTTCTGAACATCTTCGCAGGGTATCAAGTAAAGAGACTCATTTTCATTATTTGAGCAAGCAGATTCAAAATGAGTTTATAGCTCTACTCTCGTCAAAAGTGAATGAACACATACTCAGTGAGCTTCGGAAAGCAGTGTACTACGCCATCATCCTGGACTGTACTCCTGACGTTAGTAAAAAAGAACAAATGACAATGGTAATTCGATTTGTGGGTACGGAGTTGGGTAAAGATGTTGTGGTCAGAGAACACTTTCTTGGATTCGTTCACGTGAAGGAGACAACTGGAGAGGGTTTAACAGCTTGCCTATTGAATGAGCTGTCTAGAAGAAATATCCCCCTAGAAAATATGCGGGGTCAATCTTACAATAATGGATCTAATATGAAGGGCAAAAATGTTGGGGTACAGAAAAGAATCCTAGACCTCAACTCTCGGGCTTTCTTTGTTCCCTGTGGAAGCCACTCATTGAATTTAATTATTAATGATGCAGCCTTAAGCTGTATAACAGCTGTGAACTTTTTCAATATTGTCCAAGAAATATATAACTTTTTTTCTTCATCCACCCATAGATGGAGTTTATTGATGAAACACGTTAAAAATTTGACAGTGAAACCTCTAAGTGAAACGCGTTGGGAGAGCAGAATAGATGCACTTGAACCATTGCGATATCATATTGATGATATATATGATGCTATCTACGAAGCTACCACAGACACCAACATTGATGGGTATGGAAAAAGTAAAGCCATTGGTATTGCTAAGAAAGTCACTGATTTCCGGTTCCTGTGCTGCTTGGTAACATGGTATGAAGTTTTATTTAAGGTGAATCTTGTGAGCAAATCCTTACAAAAAAAAATAATAGACTTGCCAAGTGCTTTGGAGCTGATAAACAGCGTGAAAAATTTCCTCAGCTCTATGAGATCTGAAGCTGGGTTGAACAGCATCATCACTGACGCAATGGAGTTGGCTGAGAAACTAGACGTCCAACCAGACTTTGCTGACGAAGTAAGTGTAAGGCCTAGGAAAATTAAGACTCAATTCTCTTACGAGGGCTCACATGAACCAGCAAAGTCTGGGAAGGAATCTTTCAAGATTAATTTCTTCTATGTCATTTTGGACACGGCAATAAATTCATTGACCGAAAGGTTCGATCTAATGGAAAAGCATAGCAAACATTTCATGTTTCTGTACAAAATCGATGATTTGAAAAACATTGAAAATCACAAAATCAAAGAACAATGTGAAGATCTTCAAAGAATTCTGACAAATAAAGAAAAGAACCACAGTGACATAAATAGCGAATAACTTTTCAATGAAATATTAATACTATCTCCAATGCTACCTGAAAACAGTTGCCCTGAGAGTGTATTGTCCTACATTACAAAAAACTCTCTAACAGATATTTTCTCCAACGTCTTTGTCGCCTTGAGGATTTTGTTGACAATTCCTGTGACTGTTGCCAGTGGTGAGAGAAGTTTCTCTAAACTAAAACTGATTAAAAATTACTTACGTTCAACAATCTCCCAAGACCGATTGTGTGACTTGGCAACATTGTCCATTGAAAGGGAAATCTTGGACACCCTTGCTACAGACTCAATCTTGAGAGAATTTGCCAGTTTGAAAGCAAGAAGAATTTCATTTTTTTAGTAGTTAATTGTTCTTTTACCCATCAAGTTCTCTTAAAACTTGTATTTCAAATGTTATTTGTGTATTTGTACTTTTGTTGTTCAATGATTTTATAACATGTACAGTTATAAATTTATTATGTTTCCTTTAAAAAACGAAGATATGAGTTGTTGTTTCTGATATGAGTAAATTTTTAAGTTTCCATTTTGTAATGAATGTTATGTTATGCAATGATTTTCACAATTTGTGCTGTTCTATTCGATTGCTTTATTCTGTTCTTGTATTTTTTACCCCTGATAAAGTTATTTCTTTCTTCATTTCAATTTTCCGTTAAAGCGTTGGGGTAAATGGACTAATTTGTGTTATTTTACTATATTTTTGTTTTCTCTGTCATTTGAGAGAAATTCTATTCAATTAATGATGTATTATTGATGTACTATACTCAAACTCTATTAAATGAATCTTATTTCAACTATGCTTCATTTTATTTTGCATTAGGCTACAATCAATTTAATCTATGAATTCTTTTTATGGTTGTATTGAATATTCTCTATTATTTCCTCTGCTTTCATGAAACAAGTTTTTTGCTTCATAATAAAATACCCTGTATTTTATGCCATATATTATTTATAAGTAATAATTAATATTTACAGAATATAAATGAATAAATAAATAAATATATATATATTATTACTTATAAATATATATATAAATGTGTGTGTGGGTGGCGCCAAATTCGTGGTTCGCATGTACCAAAAAATCTCCTAGAACCGGCCCTGTTAACCCCCCTAAAAACGTTTTTTGGAACCCCCCAAGAATTTCAATGACGCAGTCTGCGTCATAGCCCCCCCTGTGGGCACCCCTGTTTATAGGACTCACCTCCAATCTTAAAAGTTGTAAATTAAATAAACATCACACATTTAGGTAGTCGATACAAAACTTTTCTGTTCATCTCAATATCAAAAACACCTTTCTAATCCTATCTATCACTATCTAAAATGAAATTGTGGTCTATTATAATTGAAGGAAAGGGATTTGATTTGTAATCCATAGAGATTTATAATTATTCATATGTATAATCTTGCTGTGCAGAACTGACCTTTTTTTAGTCGCGGCGGACGCGTTTTGAACTATGTCGCTCTTCTTCGGCGCTTGGTTGCAGCTGCAAGATTATATACATATGAATAGTTCTACTGCAGTTCACGAAAAATCTACAACAATAATAGATTTATAATATTTTACCAGCCTAGTACTTTTCTACTTTATACTTTTTAATACAAAATTAAAATAAAAAAAGCTGACAAAGCTTCTCTTTAGAAGTGAAATGCATTCCTCCAGTATCTCCAGTAAAAGTGAGTGAAAATCATATATTTAAGTGAAATACAGGGTCAGTTTTGATATTAGATTAAAAAAATAATACTTTAACTAATACTTGGCTGAGGGTTGTAATTTAACAACAGAGAATTTTCAATCTTTTCAGATTCAGAGTCAGATGATGATTCAGATGAGAATGAATCAACCACCTCAGTCGACTCAAAGTTGGTTAGCGGTAGTGACGATCGTACAGTGCAATCTCCAGAAAATAATGCTCCAACAATTGAAGAAAAGTCTGTCGAACCTATAAACTGCATAAGTTTTGTGGTTGATGAATCCTTCATTGAATCAGACGATGATGTTGCGGATAATAATTTAGATGATACAAACCTAAATAAAAGTATTCTTCTTGTGAAAGTTCCTAATACAGCCATTGAACTTCTAAAAGGCTGTGCGGATGTATCATCAGAATCGGAGAATGAAGATGTTTGTGTCGGAAATACAAACGAAAAAGGATGCACATCAATAACAATTGATGATTATTCGTGCCTGCAAAACAGACATGAAAATTCCTTCGGGGACAAATCACTTGCGGATCAAAATAGTAAAGTTACTACACAAGCTGAAGAGATAACCTCATCAGAAAAGAACACGTCTATCATTACTGAAAATTCTCGCCAACAAGGGAATATTTCAAGCTACAATGAAGAGTATTTGAAAATGGGTGAAACGGAGGCAGGTATCACAATTAAAATCACCTGTCCGGATGGTACAGATTTTTCAAAAACCAATAGTATTGTGAGTAATAATGATGAAATATTCGAGAAATTAACAGAAAATCGCAATAGTAACTCATCACCTACGAATGACAGGAAACAGATTTCTGAATCAGTGCGCGCAGAAACTAAGAAAAAATTAAGTAATGTCAAGTCTGCTGTAAAATTAAAAGAGCCTGAAAATAATAATAATAATAATAATAATAATAGTTTTTCAACTAGAGTACGGAAAAGAAGTGTTATGCACAAAAAGTTTCTCATTAAAGATGTAGGCGGTGATAACAATGTACTAAATAGAAGAAGAAAAGAGGGAAAGAATGATAATATGAATGATAGTGAATTACTAGCTGAGAAAATTTTCAAATCACTGTGTCATAACAACCGAAGCAATGGGTCTACTTCTCAACTGGAAAACGAGAAAACCATCCATGAAGCAAGCTCTAATAAGGTTTTGAAACAAAGGAACGGCTCTTTAAGGAAAAGCGCTGTCCTGAAATTGCATTCCAAGTCTATGGATTCATTGGAAAAAAGGAAGAAGTCCAATGTAGAAGTTTGTTTTTGTAATCATGCAGAAAAGCAGCGTCCTAAAAGTTCGGTGGATCGAAGGAAATCTGAGTCAGCTGTTGAGAGACCTGTCACAGCTCCAGCACCAACGCAGCGGAGATGTTGCGCTGTATGGGGACAGGGACGACTGCCAGACTATAATGGACTCCACTCGGAATATGGGCTATCTGCTGAACAGCTCCAAGAGAGAAAAAGGTACGGCACTCAACTATTTCTTGTAACTTGTTATTCAAGCTATGCATCAGCATTGTGTTAGCATATAAGATGCATTATATGCTACCATTTACAAATATACCAATATCGGTTGCAACATTATGTTGTCACATTAAAATAAATTATTTTGAACAGGCAAAATTCTATTTGAAGTTTCGAAATGTCTTAATAGAAAAAAGACTTGTTCAAACATGAGCTAGGTATATAGTTTGCGACTGGCGATTCTGCACATTCCATTACGGCGTTGACTCGCCATCTCGTTGGTCGCTTACTACTTTATAAATAAAATATTCTTTATTCCTCTTAACATGAAAAAATGAAATATTAGAATATGTCGCTTCATCATTTGCACTAAGACATTTTTTCTGACTAATAGACTGAACATATTACGCTGTACAAAATAAATAAACAGACTTTTGCAGAAAGGAAATCAGTCCCCACATGGACCGGAGGTCTGTGAGCAAGGACGAGTTCATGATCCAAATAAACCTACCTAGTTATTGATGGATCAGTCTGGCAACACATCTGAATAATAACTAAAAATGCATAACTTGAAGTAAATTAAATTAATAAATGAGATGAATTGGATGTTGACATTTTTTGAGAGTATGACATTTCCAGTAAAAAAAATAATAATCATAATTGAAACGAATAATATTCGAAGTCAACAATATTCATCAGAAGAGAGACCCCGAACATGGGCATAATATTAATTTGTATGCATGCATATTTGCTACACAAGCCTAATGCTATTCTATTCTTTTATATTAATAGGCCTAACATCTATCTGTACGTTGACAGTATAAGTTCTTCTGTGGCATCAGTTCCAAGAGTCAGTAAGAGTGAATTAACTTTCATTTTGAAAATGCTAATAGTAGCTGAATCAAATAACTGCAAATTAGCGAAACCATAGCAGATATTCTTGTAAAGAATTTGAGCAATGTGTGAAGGATTAGTAGTTGAAATATCTTTAAGTTATACTTACAAGTATAATTACAAAAGTAGCCCCGTATTATATCATAGCATACGGTAGCTCTGTAATATAGTTTATTAGTAATAGGCTACTGGTAGGCCTACTGTTTTATTATGCGTCCTTTCTCCTATCGAATTAAATAAATGAAAAAATTATCTCCAATAATTCTACTAAAACAGCATAATATACATAATAAGACTAACTCTACAACTAAAAGATAATATTACAATTCTAAATATTTCAATTTTCAATTGATATTACCCTCCCAACTATGACAAGCCATGTTCTAGAATGGGGTAAAAATTGGGTTTTATCTCATTGATTTTGTCTCACTTTCAATTTGAATGACTGACCATTTTCTATTAAGTTTTCTCATCTGCTAAAAGACACTGTCAAAAATAATTAAAAAAAAAAATAATAAAAACAATGAACTAAAATGCTATTGACTATTTTTTTGGAGGTAAATTTTCATTCTGGCTAAATATTTGTCAAGTAGTCATCTTGGACTTGTCTGGATTATTTGGATTATTATTTGATGAATATCATTGCAGTTGAATTGATGAATGTTTTCCAATTTTTTATTGTATTTTTGCCTATATTGTATAATAATTTTGAATTTCAATGACTATGAATGCCGGTATTTTCTAAGGAATGAAAATTCAATAAATTACGCTTGTTTGTAGAGAGAAGATAGAAAGAAACAAAGCAAGGAAACAGATGAGGGAGGAGAAACGCGCTGAAGAAGAAAGAAAACGAAAAGAAAATGAAGAGAGATTTTCTGCTTGGCTGGAAAAGAAAAGAGAACAGGAGAAAATAAAGATGATTCACACACATCTCTACTATTATCAGCCAAACCGTTTACAATTGAAGAATTTCTGTGCGCCATCAGCTCATCTGTGAGTTAAATTGACAAACATATAATAATTAATATAATTTTGACTTATAAATACAGTGAGCTCTAAAAAAAAATAATGACGGTTACATTACTGTACATGTAAATGTGATTATTGTAACATGAGTAAAATATTTTATCGCAGCTAAATACCCAGGATATCATTATTTTATATTGCTTCTTTACAATATTGTATGACATCATGACATTATCATTAGAAGAAAATAGATTTCACTACGGTAGTCAACAAAAATATGATGAAATATATGAACTTCACACAATAGAAGTCAGTGCGGTAGTATGAGCAATCAACGCTGTACAAAATACTCAATCATATTAATGTAATAAAATATTATGGTATGTAAAATTATAGATCTCAAAATCTTTCCTAAACATCATAAATGATATTCAGGTGTCTCATTTGGCCATGAATGCAGTACGGCAGATTCCTTCTGAAACACCCAGTCCCACTTATTCCTACATATTTTTCCAATATTCTTTGAAATCGAGCGCAGTTTAGTGAATTTGAAAGGACAGTAATAGAGTTGTTTAATAGCACTTTGAGGAATTCGAAATTAATAAATTCTATTTCTGCAACTATATTGACATATTTAGTGCTATAGTCCTGTTAATATTAAGTGTGACTATTTTTCTATTTTGTCTATGATTATTGTGAAAGTTACTGTTTATTATATTTGTAATTTTCCAAGTTGCTTAGCAAATAACATGGAGTGTGTTCAACATAAATAGGCTAAAGATTTTATGTTGTTAGTTTGTGAGTTTATTTGAACAAAAAATAAAATTTTGGATTGGCTACAAAATTACAAAAGAGACGATATTCCACTTAAATAGCTGAAAGCTGTGCTGTGTCTCCATTTCTTCTGAGTTTGGCCATTTGTTACCAATAGACTTTAGCTTATCTATTCTTTATGTAAGGAAAAAAGAAATAATGATGAATGAGCGGCTTCTATTTTGGGGAAATCCTTATATTCACCTCGCCGTGTTGTAGTGTACTAAGTGCCTATTAATTTATTCTTTTCGGTAGCCTGTTTTTAATATTTTGTGATCATAGGAAAAAGATTGTAATTTTCCACAATGGAATTGAATTACATCATTGTAGTGAATTGCAATATTATTTTCATAATTTATTAGACTTACTCCGGTTGCACAAACTTCCTATCATTATGATGGTTCATCATTTTGTAATAATTTTATGCCAAGCTACTATGTGAAAGCAGACATGATTAGCCTATATGTGTATACATACTAGCATTCGTATCATCTATAGATCTATGGATGTATGTGTGGATATCTGTGGATATATACATGTGGATCGCCACAAAAATTGCAATGGCTCATAAGAATACATGTCAGCTGATGCCATTCTCGTGGCAATCCACTTTATAAAATGTATAAAAGTGGTACCATCATTGCACATTTTGTTATAACTCAACAAAATCTAAAACAAGTCTTATATTAATGACAAATACTAGTCACTGAAGCATGTATTTTACGGTATAATTCTAAAAGCTAGTTACTCTCCAAACCATATTAAAACATGATGTATTCACATTATTCAATTTGTAATGAATTATTTAACTATAGTTTATATACTATATTTCATGCTCACGCTGATATCGGAATTTGAAATTTTTAGTTGACTGTATTGTAATCTAGCAATCATTGCTCGAATAACAAAACACTTTTATACCAAATAGTGATTCACTTTTATATTGAATGATGGGATGATTACTGCCTGGTATAACGGTATGGCGAATGATAAGCCATCAGAGTGATAGGACGTTCGTACAACCGGGGGTAAGACTCTGAGTGTCTTTGAGATCAAAATCAACCTCGGTAAGGATCCAGCCAAAATCCTTTTATTTGCAGTTAGAGTTACCAAGTGGTAGCTTCTTTTCATTATTTTGCCAACTCCAATCAAGGTGAAGGTTATATGTATCAACAACATTGATGAATATTCCCTATTATGGTAGAAATTGCTTTCAATTTATCAATGTTGATAATGAATCCAGAATGATTAAAAAATTTCAATTATTGTTTGTTTTCTTGACACATTTCTCCTCTTACAGGATTAAGATTGGAGCTTACCGAAAAAAGCAAAGCAGAAATCTTGGATGTAAGAATTTCTCGGTGGACAAGTTTTTAACAAACATCACCCCTCAAGAAAAGAGAACTTACAGAATCTATTTGGGGCTTTCACCTAATTAGCTTAGCAGCTCAGCCTAAATTATTATACTAATTCTCTTATGTCTAGTTTTTGAATTTTATAATCTTATTCTTCAGTAGTTTTGTAGTTGACCATTTTTAAGCCGGCTTTCAGAGATTATTTTAATCAGTCATTGTATAATTTATTGAATTTATGACCAGTAATAATAACAATAATAAGCATATGACTTTTATTGGTGGAGATTTCAGTAGTCAATGAGAATAATTTTTTTAGTGTTTTAGCATTTGTATCATGATGATTGTTTTTCAAAAATAAATACTATTACCTATTCCAGTGACTGAAACATTATAATCTTGTTAGAGCTTTCAATTTCATTATTAAAATTAATAAGAGAGTGATTTAATTTCTAAAGTGAAAAGAAAGCAATATTGTCTTATTTATAGTACTAAAACTGAAAAAAATGATTTAGTTGCAATACAGGACCATCTTCTGTTGGCATGACCCACATCATCTTCAGTTGTGTATTTGGAAATCTGCTGAAGATGTGAAAAAGCATACGGTTCTACGAGACAATGAGTTTTTTCCAAGTTGTTCTACAAAAGCAAAGTTATTTTCATACAGTTACCTCACAACGTGGCTATTTGTGCACTTATCATAATACCAAAAAAGCTGATTCCTGCACTATTTTACTTTGCCACACTTCAGTTGATTCTTGGATTTCTTGTTCTATAACGATCTGCATTGTTAATATTAACCTGTTGTAGTATCTTTAACGACTAGCAGTCAGTTTTAAATTGTGAATATATAATAGATGTACTCACATTTGGCCGAGTTATTGAATCTCATCTGCAAGGCATCCTAGATCGGCGATGTTGGTTTGTTGGTTAGAAGAATTGCGGTTTCTGTATAATGTGGTCAAAAAGTTTGTGTGATTTAAAATTTAATTGTTCATTGAGAATGTTTTGTTTATTGTATGTGGTGTGTTTGTAAATTTCAAATTGATCCAAGGTATGATATTGAATATCCATCTTGTGCCCACTAATATATAATAAAAACTTGAAAAACACTTTTAAGTGGAAATTATGACTCATGTTATCGCGTGACGGCCGTTTCACTCTAATGTTAAGAGCACCGTCAGACGACCCACAGTACACTGACTCAAAATTAAGGCATGAGTTTGATGGTGGACGTGTGAGGGGTTGGGGGAATGAGTAGGCGGGAGGTTTGAAATTGGGATTATTTTGTCAAAAAGGGTGTGTGAGAAGAAGTTAATTTGATCATTTAAAATGTGGTTAGGTTGCTGTTTTATGTGTTTATAAATTTCATATTGCTCTAAAACATTGAGGTTTTGGCTTTTGTGAGTAAAGTGTAGTGTGTCTGAATTAGTGTCAATGTCTGTATAACTGTGGCCTGTTGAAATGATGTGTTCAGCAAAAGTGGAATGTGTGTGATGGCTCTTGTGTATTCTCTGAATCTAGTGGTGAATGTCCTGCCTCTTTGTCCTATATAGAAATTGTTGCAGTCATTGCATTTCAATTTATAAATTCCAGATCTATTATATTTGTTTTGAGGTGTTGTCTGAGAATGCAGGTGTTTTTTGAGTGAGTTAGTTGTTTTGTAAGCTATTTTATGTTTGAGTTTTCTGAATGATCCTGCTATTTTGTGAGTTTTGTTGTTGAGTTATGTGCGTATGATGAATGTATGGGAGTTGTCATCCTGTTTGTTGTTGATGTTAGTGATTGGTTTTGTTATTATTCTGTGCAGTAATTTGTCTATTGGTAACCATTCTGTTGTGTATTATAAAGTTAAAAAACACTTTTAAATGGAAATTGACTCACGTTATGGCGTGACGGCCGTTTCGCTCTGTTGTCTAGAGCATCATCAGACGACCAGGAGTGTACTGTGGGTCGTCTGATGATGCTCTAGACAACAGAGCGAAACGGCCGTCACGCCATAACGTGAGTCAATTTCCATTTAAAAGTGTTTTTTAAGTTTATAATACATATTAGTGGAAACAAGATGGATCTTCAACATCATAATTATGTTGTGCTTTGCATTTTATAGTGTTCAAATCTTTGTTGCAGTCTTCGTCTGACATAGGAATGTTTGTAAACTGGTAGAGCATATGTGATTGAAAGCAGCGTGTTTATGTTGGTTAGGGTGATTTGATGTATTATGTGTATTACTGTCTCAGTTGTGGGCTTCCTGTAAATTTTTAATGGTTTGAATGAATGTTCTTGTTTTGTTATAGTGATGTCAAAGAAGTTGATGCTGTTATTGTGTTCAAGTTCTAGGGGGAAATTTTAAATTGGGATGAATTTTATTAATATCAGTGTGGAGTAGTGTGGTTTAAAAGTTATAGTGGTTTCAAAATATTATTACAATCAAGGCCACCCAGAGACATTTTATAGTGACCCGGGACAGAGTTGTAGCTGAAGGCTCCCTCACACCTTCACCCTAAACACCATTTTTCAATTAATGACTCGATTTCCCAACTAGCATTGGTTAGGTCTTACAGCTATGCCTAGTTGCCTACTGCACTCAAAATAATCTGTGTAACTAATTTGAGTTGTTTTTTTCATTTAAAGATAAAATTCTAGTGTAGGCCAATTGAAATCATTCCATGAAAAAGCCATGGAAGCTATTAGGGAAAAGGGCACTGAGTGGCTCCAGAGAGAGTAATAAACTTCTCTTCTATTTTTTGTGTAATCTCTTGAATCTTTTCACTAATACTGGAATTTGTAAAATATAAAAATTATTATGACTTTGAATGAAACTTGATTCAACTTGCAAAGAGAGAATGAATTACGGTAATATCAAAGATTACATTATAAATTATAGATTGTGACGGAATCCCAAAACATTGGGGGAGTCTGAAAAATTGTTTTCCAGGTCTTGAAAGTTCAACTCTTAAGCTTTTTTGTGGTTATTAACCTCTGCCCTCATATTATTTGTTGACTGATTCATAGCATGACAAATTTGACAATCACTATAAACTCTATGTGGTATCATACCTGAACAGTAAAAGGAATGAACATTTGAAGCCCGCGTATGCAAAAAACATTAAGAGACTTTTCTCCTTTCGAGCCTACTTGTCAACTTCATCCAAGTGGTCTTGGGAACCTTTAAACTCATGTTTGGGGGCTACGAAAATGCTGAGACCCACCTGTATTGTGGGGCCTTCGAAAGCCCAAAGCCGAGGCTATTAGGGGGCCCTGGTGTATAAACGTTGAAATATTCTAGATGCAGCCTACTTGAATCTCTACTTCACATGATTAAGTTATATACTGGCAATAAAAACGGGCCCGTGGCGCCAGGGGCCTCTAGGGTCTGTTGGGCTTCTAAGGAGCCTCTAGAGGTCTAAACTGGAGTAGAAAGGGGCCCTGGAGGCCCCTAGCTGGACAATTTGGGGCCGCTTATTTCAATTTTGTTTTGTTACACTACTTGCTACATTTGTAAAATGATGTGGCCCCTTGACGTTGAGGCCCAAGGAAACTTGCCTTGTTCGCCCCATCTCCTCTGTAACTTTAATTAAGGTACTTTTTGTTGTTAATTAAAATATTTAAAATACAGTATTAAAATTATAGTATTTTTCTAGCTGTAACATTAATTGGGCTACTTTTCACTTATGAAAACTTTTTTACCTCCAGTAACCAATATTATCATATTTTTATTAATGCCTACAGTACCTCACTTTTTTTGGGGCCTCTTTTACAGGCTCAAGGGGGGGGGGGGTTGTAGCAAATGACGTCATCTTACGGAGCTCAATAGGGAAATCGTTGCACTGGCTCCATCGAATGATGTCATCTTACAGTGATCAAATTTAATTTCCTTTCGTGCAACTGGCCGTCAGGCCCTTCGCACACGGCGAGTCGACTCATTTGCAATTTGAGTTGGCAACGGGAGTCGCGCGCAACCTTGTATGTGTTTCACAGTGGGAGTCCTCTTACAGGTCAACTCAAATCCAATTGGCAACGTGAATCGTCTTGAGTAGCACGCAAAGGGACAGCCGGTTGCCTGCAATCTCAGTTGCGAAGTTGCATGAGGCCTTTTGCACACGAGTCGACTCATTTGCAATTTGAGTTGGCAACGGGAATCACGTGCAACCTTGTCTGTGTATCACAGCAGAAGTCCTCAGCAGGGGCAAACTGCCAGTCGTCAACTCAAATCCAGTCGGCAACGTGAATCGTCTGAGTTGCACGCAACGGTGACAGCCGGTCGACTGCAATCTCAGTTGCGTAGTTAAGCCGCGTTTAGACTGCGGTCTGAGACCAATGTTTGGAGACCGTGGTCTCCGACCGTTGGTCGCACGTCACAATAAAGCTAGAGACACACATATCCGCACCGCAAGCGCACCGTATGTTGGCCGAGTGTCGGTGAAGGTGATGCCGAACCACACATATCCAACACACTACCGTGCATCGGCCGTGATGCATACTGTTCAGTTCAGTATGCACTTTGAAGCGATTGCAATAGATCATTTTTGTGGAGCTTTACTATCATTTTTTGTAGTTGGTACAGTTTGTGGACTGGTAATGTTTCTTTACTAATAAATTTAAAAGAGAAACATGATGTACTTTTTAATTGCAATTTGAATGTTATAGCTAACTGTTCTCCTAATCACTTAGATCATTCCATTACTCCATTTATTCATTCATGGCAAAGTCTGTAGGTAATAATTAATGAAATTAAAAATCTTGAAATTAGTAATTGATTTAATTCTATTAAATTTATTGAAATAATAGTCGGAAGTATTAAACTTAATTCATCATCAAATATTAGGAAAATAATAACATTTAAGAAAGAGTAGATGGAAAATGATATTTGGGGTGATGGAAAATTTGAAAAACAACACTTGAATGGTGAAGTTTTATTTTTATCTGAAACTTATTTTTTGTAATAAAAATGAAATTAATATAATAATAAATAATAAAATAGTTGAAATTAAAATTGCTTCCTCATACGAATTTCTTTCTCCTTTTTCAAACTCCCCTTCCTTTTCATCTCCTATTTCACTTACCGTATCCTAATACATGGCTTTGCCATAGTTGGATAAGTTTCGTTTCCCCACACACACCAAAATGGAGCCACTTATTTGTAATTGTCTGTTTTTGTTATTTTTGTGTACGTTTTTAGTGTTTTAAATAAATTGAATTGAATTGAATAGTGCTTTGAACCGTATCAGCGATAAAATTGATTTAAAATGAAAATTATGATGTTGAAGATCCATCTTGTTTCCACTAATATGTAATATAAACTTAATAAAACAACTTTTGAATGGAAATTAACTCACGTTATGGCGTGACGGCCGTTTCGCTCTGTTGTCTAGAGCATCGTCAGACGACCCACAATACACTCACCTCACATCACCTCACCTCACCTCACATCACAGGAGTGTACTGTGGGTTGTCTGACGATGCTCTAGACAACAGAGCGAAACGGCCGTCACGCCATAACGTGAGTTAATTTCCATTCAAAAGTTGTTTTATTAAGTTTATATTAAATGAAAAGGAAAACTTTGGTTGCATTATGGCTAAATCTGGTGTGTTCAGCAGTTTGTCAAGGCACATAGCCCCCCCCCCCCCCCCACCCGTAGATCCGCCACTGCGGTTCTTATCATCACTATCACTATCACAGGAAAGTTATGTACTGATTCAATCAACTTCTCTATATCCATATGGAAAGATTAGAAACCTGGCTAGAAACCTTTTAGGTTAGATTGTCACCAACACCGCACCGTGCCCGTCAAAAAGTAGTTTGAACAGTCGGGCTCGGTGCGGTGATGTAGTTGCGCTGACGGTGCGGAGTAGTGGGGACTAGCAGGTTCAATTGCTTTGTTCAAATCCCAGGCCGTGCGATGACCTACACACGGCCGTGGCACTGTGCGGACGCGGTGCGGATATGTGTGTCTCTAGCTTTAACTCTGCAACCCTGGCTGCAGACAGGCTGTTTGAGACCAATTTTGCTTGTCTCCGACCAGAATTTGGGTTACCAACCGAAGTCGGTAAAGATCAAAGACGGTCTCAGACAGCGGTCTGCAGCAGCGGTTGCAATTGCAACTGCTCCATTTTGGGTCTGCAACACAACCAATCACGCCACCCTCTTACCGCCACTTAAAGAAAAAGTAGTAGAGGGGGTAGCCACCTTCAGTAGCCATTATCAACTTCAGTCGCTGCATGAATCAAGAAGAATGACATAGTTCAAAATGCGTCCGCCGCGACTCAAAAAAGGTCAGTTTTGCACAGCAAGTTTATACATATGAATAATTTTTCATAATTCAAATTCAAATTTATTAAAAAAATCAATCAATCAATTACAAAATAAAACAAAATCAACTTATCTTCAAATATGTGTTTCCCTATAGGAAAACCTGTGTGGGAACACTCAATACATACTAAATCATAATAGCTTACTGAATCCTCATACACACACATTCACACACACACACTCGTACTCTTTCACACACAAAAAAAAACTAGATTATCTCTATGGAGTGGTGGCTGCTTTTTTCCTTATTAGTTATATTTATTAAATTTTGGCTATTGTTTTTAACGAAATACTCAAGTGCTGTTAACCAGTCTTTTACAAATTGAAAGTAATTTACATTGATTTAGAAAATAATGAAGTCACTCGTTTCATCTATTTGTAGGGTACCTTATACATAATATATTTTTAAATTAATTTAGAAAAAAAGTCATTAGCGTTATCTATTTGTAATATGATTTTTTTAATATTTTTCCTAAATGACTGACGTGACGTTATTTCTCTTGCTGTTAGTGGAATTGAATTGTACAGTTTTATCGCTATGTATTTGAAGTGGCGCCTGGAATGCTCTAATCTAGGTTTTGGTAGGTTAATGTCTTGTGAATTCCTAAGGTTTATTTTTCTCTTCATCTGATGAAGGTCTAAATTATTTTCAGCTAGATCCAGAATTGATTTGTAAAGGAAGGTGTGTCTAACTGGCAGTATTGATAATTCTCTGAAAAGCGTCATTGAACTGAATTGTTTAGGCTTATTACAAATTATTTTGATTATATGTTTCTGGCCGGTAACCACAGGTTTAATATGAACATTGTACGCACTTCCATAACATATCAATCCATAGTTTATTCTAGAACCAATAAGTGCATGATATAGCTGTAACAACACCTCCTTTGGACATAACTGTTTGAGGTAATAAAATTTCCTGATGTATACACATAGCTCATTCTTTATCTTTTGTACATGATCTGACCAAGTAAGCCTATCATCCAATACAACGCCCAGATACTTGACCGTACGGGTTTGCTTTATTATCTCACAGTTACATGCATTATCTACCTTCTGACTACATTCTAATGTATGAAAATAAATATTTTCAAAATCCGGATCTGAGTTTTGCAGGTTAAATTTTAAAATATTAGATTTATCCGCGTTGATGACCAATTTATTTTCACAGAACCACCATCTAAGGTGTTTGAGATCTGATTTCAATTTTCTTTCAAGCTCATGGTTGGTTTTTGCAGAGTAAAATATGACTGTGTCGTCTGCGAACGAAATAATCTTTCCTTGTAAATTAGCATCTGTTAAATCGTTAATAAAAACAAAAAATAGAGTCGTTGATAACACTGATCCCTGAGGAATACCTATGGTTATGTCACCAGGTTCACTTAATGTGTAATTTATTTTGACTCTCTGACTTCTATGGGTTAGGTAACTCTCCAGCCATTTATTGGCTATTCCTCTAACACCTGACATCTCAAGCTTTTTTAACAGGATATTTTTGTCAATAGAATCATAGGCTTTAGAAATATCTAGAAATAGAGCTGCACATTTATTGTTGTCACTAAAACTGTCATTTACTTTTGTAATAAGCATTTTAATTGCTGTTTCCGTACTTCTTCCTTCACGAAACCCGTATTGATTATTACTAATAAAATTATTACTTTTATAAAAATTTTCAAGTCTAATTTTGAATAATTTTTCTAAAATTTTGGAAAAAACCGGTAAAAGTGAAATTGGGCGGAACTGATCAATATTTTTACAATTTTGCTTTTTAGGTATAGGGATAACTACACTATGCTTGAAGATTTTTGGAAATTCCCCTGTCGCAATACTTAAATTAGCCAAATCAGTTAAAATGTTTATATATTTCGTGTATGTTTTCTTAATGTTGGTTGTTAATCCATCAAAGCCAGGCGAACATTTATTCTTCAACTCTTTTATTATACGCACTATTTCTTCCGGCTTTGTTGGATGTAGAAAAATTGAATTAATAGGTGATTTGTTCGGAAAATTAATTTTAGATGTTCTTGCAATCTCTTCCCGACTATGCAATGTGCTTTGATTTAATTTGGCATTCATTTTATTAACAACATTGAGAAAATAAGAATTGAACAAATTAGCAATTTCATTGCTGTCGTGGATACTATTTCCTTGTTCATCAACTATTACTTTGAGTGGTTCTTTATTTTTTTTCTGTCCTATTAGAGCGTCAATAGTTTTCCACGTCTTCCTACTGTTGCCCTGAATTTCTCTGAAAAGATTAGAATAATAATATCGTTTTCTCTCTCTTAACTCATTCCGTAGGATATTTTTGTATGTATTGTACCTCTGTTTTACTTCGTCATTATTGGGTTGTTTGATTATGTTTCTATATAACTCATTCCTTAGGCTAATTCGTTTTATCAGATAACTATTTATCCAAGGAGACCTTAATTTTTGTTTCGAATTACTTTTGATGGGAAGAGATTCTTGTGACTCCTTAACAGCATCTTTTAAAATATCGATAAAAGTTTCCCATCCCCTATCAACCGACATTTTACTAACTGGTATTCTTTCATTCCAATCAGTTGTAGATAAAATGTTATTCAACTTATCGTAATTGATTAGGTGTACATTCTTTTGATTAGCTGTATCTGTTTCGACGCTAGATTCCTCTACTCCTTCAATTTGCAGCAGAATTGTACTGTGATCCGTTATATCTAAGTGTAATACTTCTGGAATAAGTTTAATTTTATTCATTATTATTCTATTCTTACCAAATTTAACATACAAATGATCTATTAAAGAATTTGATAACCTGGTCGTATGAGTATAATCAGTGTTGAGCGAATCAAAGCCAAAACCGTTCAATAGATATTTGTAGTCGTCAATTATTTTATTGTTTAGGAAAAGATCTAGGTTTATATCACCGGTAAAAAAGAAAGGGCTATCATTGTTACTATTATCATTAAATATTGATTCGAAATACAAGCTTAATTCGTTCAGGAATATTTTAGGCGAGATTGATTGTAACCTATAAGCAGCCATCAACTGAAATTCAAAATTATTATACGAACAAGTTATAAACACACAGTCCGCTGAAATGAAATCAACTGTTTTTGTTTTGAAACATATCTTATCGCTAATGTAAATCAAGGTTCCTCCTGCTCCGTACTTATGATTGAAATTTTCATGCACTGAATAACCGTCTATCTGATATAAACTTATCTCATTTTCTAAAATCCATATCTCGGTCAACACTATCAGTAAAGGGTTCTTTTTTAATTTTTCTAGTTGAACGATGAATAAATCGAAGTTGCTTCGCAGACTGCGTATATTTTGATGCAAAATTAATGTTTCTTTGCTAGTTGACACTACTTGTTTAGGTTTCTATTTGCCATCACTATCATTTATTTGTTTATCTGGCTGTACTGGACGTATAGAGTTCAATCTTCTCACCTGTTCACTATTCCTGAGTTCGATGACTGGTGTAGCTTCCTCTTTCCTCGCAAGAATTTTCCCTTCTTTAATCCATAGGTATTTGATTTCTCCATTTTTGTAGATTTCTCTTGCCATGGTGAAAATCTTCCTTCGTGCAGGTGCTAGACTTTCGTTCACGTAGACTGGACGGTCAGTTGTTTCTCCCATATGTTTTGTGGAAAACTGTCTCATCACTTTTCTTCTCTTCAATAATTCTTGTTTATCTGTTCTACGAACAAATTTGACGACAATCGGCGGAGGTAGATTTTCATTTCGTTGCTTTAGTCTGTGACAAATATCGATCGCATCTGCCTTCATTTTGTATCCCAATGCATCGCTCATTCTACAGATGATTTCTGCTACATCTTCATTCTGTTTTTTTGGTATACCATTCACTTCCAACATGTTAGATCTAGAGTATTGTTCCATATCTTCGACGCGCTCCCTTAGTTCTAAGTTTTCTTTTCTAAGGCCACATATCTCCGTAGAAAGCTTTTCAATGTTATTTATACAGTTGTTAATTTTCTTGTCCTGTTCATCGAACTTCGCAGTAAGACAGTGCAGCGCCTCATGACATGATTCTATTGAATTTCCGAGGTCCTTCTCCATCATCGTGATTTTATTTTCCATTGAGTCCTGCTTTTCACTAATTTTATTCAGAATGGCTACGATGTCCTGAAGAGTCACCTCCCCCTCTCCTACTGCAGATTCAATAGCCATACTTTTACGACGTGAAGACGAGCAGCTACTACATCTCCAGGTCTGATTGTTTTTCTTCATGTAGTCGGCATCGTCCTTGGTCATTTTCACACACGTAATATGAAATTTCGCGGCACAGTCAACACATGAAATCAGATCTGAATTCCGAACGGACTTAGCGCAAATCGAACACGACATTTTAGCTATTTGAAATGACCGAATCACTACAGCACAGTATACTAGTACGAAATTTCTTGTTCCGGAACGTTTAACTTTTCATCTGATAGCGCAGCAACCACTCCGATACGACCGCTCTCGTCGAGCTCTGATTCATTACTCCTGAATTGCCAGAATTGCCTTCCTGAAATTTGTGTCCTTTTTGCCAATAAGGTGTCCTATACCGATAATTAAAACTTCAAAATCACTGCTTGGCATTCTTAGAAAGTTTTTCACACTTCCATCGCATCTTAATTCACCTGTCAACGGATCTTTGTCATCCCTACTTAAATCGTTCAATAAATCACTCCCACTATATTTATTTCTTGCCTGAAGGGAAGGTCGAATCAAAAATTTCTTTTTTTTTCTACGATTGGCGAGAATTATACATGCTGCAGCTGTTGCAATCATAACCTCCTCTGCACTTGACATTCTAGCTACTGATTCAAGTTCAATCTATCTGACTTTCCACTCTATATTTAGACACTAGTGTTGCAGTTGCAGAGCAAAATGTGTGCCGTCTACATCGGTAGTGTCTGCAACCACCTGTCAGAGACCAATCGAAACCGACGGTCGGAGCGGTCTCCAGCAGTTGGTGTCAGACCGCAGTCTAAACCCGGCTTTACATGCCATATAGCAGTATTGAATAAATTGAAGCATTGAATTATCATGAGTGATCAAGCTTTTAATATTTTTTTTGTTGAAGAGGTGGAGAAGCATGAGGTGTTGCATAACTTCCACCTTCCTGGATATTCTATGAAAGACGTCACTGAAAAGGCTTGGCTGGAAGTAGCAGCCAAAGTAAATATGACTGGTAAGTAGTTGATCAAAATTTTCATTTACTAGTAAAACTTATTAATTAAATTTATCACATTAAGTTATTATATTGAACATTTTTAATTCCAATAAGGCACATTATTTATTATTTACTAGCTGGCCTGACGCGCATTGCTGCATTCTCATAAAAAATTCTTGATTTTATTATTTGCCACCTCCCACTGAGGTTACATTTATTTCAAATTTCAACCTTCAAGGACTATTAGACAAGAAGTTAGTCCTAGGGCTCTTCCAGCTGATCAGAGAGGCCCCATTCGTTGTTTTCTTACACAGTAAGACCTCACTCACCACCTCCCAATGTACATTTCAAATTTAAACCTCCTACAACTATTAGGGTAGAAGCTAGGTTTTTTATTTTATTATTTGCCACCTCCTACTGAGAATACATTTCAAATTTCTAGCTACATTGGTTAACATCAGATGTCATCAACCCGGCATAATTACATTTCATCATACCCAGTCATATTTTTCCTACATACTGCAAGGCTCTGACTGCACGGTAGCCTATATGCAAAGTCTTTGCGTTCCAGACAGTGTAAATAATGCCGCTACGGGACCTGCCATATCATTAAAACCTGTTGACTTCTATCAGCTGTTCCTTTAAGCTGTTTGGCCGGCAAGTCCAGTAGGTTAGGTTTGTAATATGGATTAATTAATAATAATTATAAGCCCCCCTATTAAAATTTATGGTCAGAAACCATCCCCAATATTCGGACAACATATTCCCAAAGTTTCATGCCGATCTGTCAAGTAGTTTTGAAGTCTATAGGGAACATACATACATACAGACAGACATTCATTTTTATATATATAGATTTATTTATTGACTAGCCGGCAGACTCGCTTCGCTCGCCTTAACCGTCTAGCCAGGGGGCTCCGCCCCCTGGACCCCCGGGGGGTCCAACTAATTTCCATTGTGATTAGATAAATTTACAGAAATAGGTGATTTTGGGGAGAATTTTGATACCATTACTTAGTATGCATCTAGGGTCTTAATCAAACATAATACATTATATCATATTTCACTCCATGTGGCCTTGAGGTTCTTGAGAAATTGTAATCAACTGAATTCCAAAAATCCTAAATTTTGAGATGAATCATGTAACCCTATTTTTCACGTGTTTAGCACCCCAGCTGAAAATTTGAACTTTTTTGGCCTTGTGGTTCTTGAGAAATTATAATCACCTAAATTTTCAAAATCGTTAATCTATGGTTCAGTCGGATGTGCAACTGCAAACTGATCTGATCGTGAAAGTGAGTGATTGTTTGATCTGATCGGCTCCAGCAAAGTTGTACTGAGCAATATTGTACTAATATTAAAAATTATTGTACTTGACCTAACAGGCAGCTCGGCTACTTTTTTACTTTTCATAAACGTTGGCTTTTAGCTATTGAAATTATTTTGGTAGCTCGGGATAAGTTTGCTTTGTTTGACAAATTATTATTCATTAATAGACCTAACCTACTGAACTTGCCAGCCAAACAGTTTAAAGGAACAGCTGATAGAAGTCAACCGTTTTTAATCATATGGCAGACCCCTTAGCAGCGTTATTTACACTGTCTTTGAACAGCAAAAGACTTTGCACTTTGCATGTAGGCTACCATACAGTTGGAGCCTTGCAATATGTGGGAAACATATGACTGGGTATGATGAAATGTTATTATGCCAGGTTGATGACATCTGTTAAGTGCAAATTTCAAAATATTTGGCTGTTTATCACCAAACTTTTCAAAAATCGTCGATTTTGGGCCCATTTTGGGGCTAATTTTGAAACTTTTTTCCAAGGTACATCTAAGGCCGATACTTAACATGAATACCAAATTTTATCTGATTTGACCTTATGGTTCTCTAGAAATTGTTGTCACCTAAATTTTCAAAAATCTTCAATTTTGGGCCCATTTTGGGGTAAACTTTGAAACCCTTTCTTAGCACACGTCTAGTCCCCCTACTGAATACGTGTACCAAATTTTATCGTTTTTGGTCGAGTGGTTCCTGAGAAACTGTGATGAATGAGTCAGTCAGTGGTATTTCGATTATACGAGTATATATATAGATACACTCAAAATACAATTACATGTATACATTATACATAAATACAATTTGAATTTCAACAATGAAGCATTTTGATTGATTATATTCACTACCTTACTCTCCAAGGTATTTCTGCATTTTTAAAATTGAATCACTGAAATTTTTACTACATTGTCAGAAAAAGTTGAAATAATTTCAATTTTAAACATATGTTTTTCAATATAAATTATTATACATTGTTGGATAAAAAATATTTATTATTCCAAATAGGTACATTATAAAATTGTAGAAGTAATTTTTATTTACTGGTATAATCTATTGCATGTAATTAATTCATTTTTTTAAATGATAACCATATAATTAAATTTTATCCATATGTTTTTTGTATAATGTATCATAACAAACATGTATGCACAAACATATGATTAATTATTAATTTCTGGTACACAGGGGTGCCCACAGGGGGGGGGGGATTATGACACAAAATGCGTCATTGAAATTCTTGGTTGGGAGGGGGGCTTCCAAAAAAAAGTTGAGGGGGGTTGAGTTGATTGAAACTGTGTTTAACGTGATGACATTCAAAAATATATTATGAAGTCATCAGATAAAATGTTAATTAATGACAATAGATTTATAATTATTTTATACTATTAAATATGAATTAGCTAAAATAGTTATGTTTAGGATTTGTGCAGAAAGTTATTATTCAAGCTATTTCTTTTCGACCTATAGAAAAAAATGATACCTATGTATATAATGAATCTCAAGAAATATACATAGATTTTGTATAATTATTATCAACTGTGTTTGAATTTTTTCAGAACCTATATATACATATATAAATCTTCTTCTAGTTTTAGAAAGAATATGGGGGGCTTATTTTTTCACATAATTATTTTTGTGGTGGGGGTTGCCTAATTTATGGGGGGGCTGGTGCTAAATACTTGCAATACATGACAGTTCTTCAGCTAATGCTGTCAGAAATTATTTGGCAAACTATTTGCTCTCTCCTCATGCATCTTGGGTCATGATGCTTGGGTTTGGTGGGCGCCCCTGTGTGTAATGTATGCCAATAAATAATTATGCCCACAGGTGTACATTATCTCTTTTATTAGGTTCTTGAATTACAAACATTAACGTATAACATCTACATTAGTCAACACATCTACAATCCGCCATTTTCTGTCTCTCTTGCATTGCAGCCAACATTCCAACATTACACTATCTCCCCTCTAATTCCCAAAATCCTCCCCAGATTTTTCCATCACTCAAGTACACACACAAACAAATATTGTACCAAAATAAACACTAACTCTTATTCATCAAACAGTACAGTACACAAACAAAATTAAAAACTATTCTGGATCCTCAATCAACTAATAATAATATTCCCATTAATAAAATAATGATAACTAAATAATAGAAAAAATTCCTCAATCAACTAATAATAATATTCCAAATAATAAAATAATGATAACTAAATAATAGAAAAAAAAATCGAAAATCATTAATACTCTCATTAAAATCAATACAATCCTTTCGCAATAAATTGTAATTAATAATTACAAGTCCAATTTAACCACTTGCTTCCTCTCCCTAACTGGGTACCTCCGTTCCACTGCTGACTGCACAACTGAGGCAGGCAATGAACTGGTTTGAGGAGAGGAAGGAAGAAGTTCCATGTTGGATGAAACAGACGAGGTCTGATCAGGTGGTACAACACCAGTAGTACCATCCACTGGTGCCCTAACATTCACATTCAAGTTCGGAGGTTTCAGCACATCTGTTATTACCAATGAGTCGATGACTGATTTGACCATGCAACTCCCGCCTTATTCAAACCCATAATTTGATCCACATGCCGATTCCAAATGAGATCATTGTTCAGTCTCACTAAATAAGTTACAACACTCAATTTGTCCACAATGACTCCTTCAATCCATTTATCTTTGCTTCTATAATCCCTGACAATTACAGGCTGCCCTTTTACAAATTGTCTAGTATTACTGCCACCATAATTCTCCATTTGTCTCTTCTGATTGCCCTGAACAACTGTCTGCAAATTCGGTTTGATTAGATCAAAACGTGATCTCAAATGTCTATTGAACATTAATTTAGCTGGGCTCTCCTGAGTGGTGGAATGAATAGCATTCCGATAAGCTAATAAAAACCTATTAAGAGCCAAATCCACATTATCATTCTCCAACATAGCACATTTTATTCGTTTCTTAGTTACTTTAACACTATTTTCTGCTTGACCATTAGTTGCTGGTCTGAAAGGAGGCGAAAAGGTGTGTCGAATACCATTACTCTTGAGGAAATCATTAAACTCAATTGATGTATAGGGTGGTCCATTATCTGACACAATGTGTTGTGGTAAACCAAATCTAGCAAAAATCGGTCTTAACTTAGCAATAGTTTCCTTGGCAGAGGTGGACTTTACTTCTTCTACTTCTAGCCATTTAGTATGTGCATCTATTACAATCAAGTACAATTTAGAATTAATTGGCCCCAAAAAATCCACATGAATTCGTTCCCAAGGATTTTTTGGAAACTCCCAGACATGCAAAACACTCTTAGCAGGATTTTGTCTTTGTGAGAGGCAAGGTACACAACTACTAGCTAAATCTTCTATATCTGATGCCTGGCCACCAAAAATATGAACGTGCCATGGCCTTCATTTTGACTATACCCAGGTGTCCACAATGCAGCTCAGACAGCAAGGATATGCGTAAACTTTTAGGAATAATTACCCTCTGACCCCACATTAAAATTCCCTGTTCTATCACCAATTCACTTAATCTCCTATAGAATGGCTTCAATTCCTCTATTTCTGAATCAACCCTATTCTCCGGCCACCCATACATAAAATAGTTATAAACTTTGTTTAGTAAATTATCTTTTTTTGACTCTTGTTGAACACATTTGAAATCAATGGGTATGTCATTCTCTTTAATGAATTGTAAATATGTCCCCACATAATTGGAACCTTCTGATTCAACAACAAGGTCTCTCACATTTACAGGGAGTCGAGAGAGACAATCTGCATTAGCATTCAATCTGGATTTTACATATTTAATATCAAAATCGTAATTAGTCAAAAATAATGCATATCTTTGTAACCGACTTGCTGCATAACCAGGCAATCCTTTTTTTGAACCAAAAATTGACAGCAATGGTTTATGGTCTGTAACTAAAGTGAATTTATTACCATAAAGATACTGATTAAACCTTTTTATACCATAGACTATGGCTAAGGCTTCCCGATCGATAACTGAGTAACCCACCTCCGCTTTAGATAGGGTTTTAGATGCATAGCTTATTGGCTTCTCAGAGCCGTCTTTTTGTAACTGACTCAAAACACAGCCCAGACCATAGGCTGATGAGTCAGTCGCTAAAATAAGTGGCAACGTTGGATCGTAATGAGCTAGTATAGGAGCTGATGTCAATTTATTTTTGATCAGCCTAAAAGCTTCTGTGCAAGCCTCTGACCAACAGAAAACATTATCCTTCCTTAACAATTGGTACAAAGGAGCAGCAATGGTTGACAACTTAGGCACATACTTACTATAATAGTTAACCATGCCCAAAAATGCTTTCAGCTGACTAACATTAGCTGGAACTGGGGCTTGGATAATTGCATCAATTTTACTTGGAGCTGTTTTCAGCCCCTCTTGACTTATTACAAATCCCAAATACTCTACCGAATTTTTAAAAAATTCGCATTTTCCTTTACTTACCGTCAATCCATTTTCATCAAGTTTCTTACATACCTTATCAAGTCTAGCAAAATGCTCCTCAATATCTCTTCCACTAATCAGAATATCATCCAAAAAACAAATTACTCCTGGTATGCCTGAAAGAATCTTCTCCATTATTTGCTGAAATAATCCTGGAGCTGATGCTATTCCATATGGCAACCGATTATATCTATAGAGACCAAAAGGAGTGCTTACAGTACAAAATTGTTTTGAATATTCATCTAATTTTACCTGCTGGTAGGCTTGTGATAAATCAATTTTAGTATATTTTTCACCTTTCTGTAACATATTAAATAAATCCTCAATTCTTGGAATTGGATGATGATTTACAATTAAACAATCATTCAGAGTGGAGCTACAAAAATCCGCACATATTCGTAAATCTCCATTCTTTTTTATAATAGGTACCAATGGAGTTCCCCATTCACTGTTGCTTGCTGGTGACAAAATTCCCTCACTAACTAATCTTTCAATTTCTTGTTTTACTTTATCCTGCAAGGCATAGGGAATAGTCCTTGGTTTCAAAAACTTGGGATATACATTCTCTTTCAACTCCAGCCGAGCTGACTCACCCTTATAATATCCCAACTTATCTGTAAACACATTAGAATATTTGTTGTACAATTGCTCAATTAATTTTAGTTCTTGACCAGTATTGCCATTCGTTATTGCCACAGAATTTATATCTCTACTTTCTGGAATTCTAATTACAAGTTGTAATTCCCTGATCCAATCTCTTCCTACCAGAGGATTGGCCCCATTAGTAATAATAAAGTAGTAACAAATAAAGTTAAATTTTTCTCAATACCTTGATATTTTACTTGAACCAATAATTTGCCTTTCGGTTTAATAGCCTGATTAGTGTATGAACTTAGAATTAAATCTGTTGGTTGCAATTCCATATGTGAAAAATTTTCATTGTAACAACTTTCATTGATTACTGAGACACAAGCCCCACTATCAACTTCAAAATGTAATTCTTTATTCTCAATTAGAAGACTTATAGTTACTGGTTTCACCCTGGTCATACTATTTACTCTATTCTCCAATTCACTCTCTACTGTATTTATAGCATACAAATTAGTCAAGTCAACAGTATTGTCACTCACTCCTTCATGAGGCTCCCTAAACCCGGAACTGTCTAGATTTGCTGAACTGTCAGACATATCTACATAATGTTGCTGTGAATTATACTTTGAATAATTTTTAGAAAAACTGGAAAGCTTGGATGACTTACCCCTAGCTGTTTCTGCTGACTTACATACCTTGGCTGAATGCCCCATTTTGTTACACTTGTTACATTTGTAGGACTTGAACCTACAATTGGCCGCTCTGTGTCCTACTTTCCCACAACAAAAACATGATCCTGCAAATCTAATACTGTCCTCCGAAAATCGCCGCTGCTGCTGACCGCCACCGCCGCCACCTCCCTGGTCACTATAACGAGAGCTGGCGCCCCCGCGCCGATCCAGCTGTGCTATCCGTTGAGCTGGCGCCGATAATGTTGCCGCCTCCTTATCTGCCATTTCCATGTTAAGCGATATTTTAACTGCTGATTCATATGTCAAAGTCTCCTCCCCCAATAACCGCTTTTTAATAGCTTCACTGCGCAACCCACTTACCAGTCTGTCACGAAGATAATCCGGTAAACTGTCCTTAAAGTCACAATTCATTGACAGTTCTTTCAGCTGCACAACATACTCCGCCACTGACTCTTGATCGTGTTGGTTCCTCATGCTAAATTTATACCATTCTGATATCACCGAAAGTTTTGGATTTTATGTTTTTCCACAAGCAGAACAATTTCTTTAAAAGTCTTTGAAACTGGTTTAACTGGAGCACACAAATTTTTCAACAATTTGTACTGTTTGAGTCCCATTACAGTTAACAGGGTTGACACTTTCTTGTCCTCTTCAATATCGTTTGCGTCCATGAAAATTTCCAGTCTTTCAATGTAAGATTGCCACGATTCTTCACTAGCATCGAATGGCCCCATATGGCCTATTAAACTCGCCATGCTAACAGTCACTAAAACAATACAGTTCTCAAACTCAATGACCACAGTACATAAAACACATCACCATTAAACAATGCAATAATCCTACTGTGGAACGGAACCGTGCAGAGAAAGTTCAAGAGGAATTATAACCAACAATCCCGCATAATAAACGTATGTAAACAAACTGCCTTCCCAGTTATCATACAAAATGGCCGGCTGTCCTTCCACAACCAGTGATGCTTTCCGAAATATCACTTGTACACGTCCCTAACCGCATTAGTTAACTGCCATGTCCACTTTCTCATCGCCAATTGTAATGTATGCCAATAAATAATTATGCCCACAGGTGTACATTATCTCTTTTATTAGGTTCTTGAATTACAAACATTAACATATAACATCTACATTAGTCAACACATCTACAATCCGCCATTTTCTGTCTCTCTTGCATTGCAGCCAACATTCCAACATTACACTGTGGTACAGCATATTTCCATTGCCAGGGTAAAGATGTGCGAGGAGAGAGTAAATAGTTTGCCAAATAATTTCTGACAGCATTAGCTGAAGAGCTGTCATGTATTGCAAGTTCTCTTTGCATTACAATGCTTGTAGATACTCCTGCCATATCAGTATCCCCTTGTATGTCTTGTATTCAATTCCTTCTCTAGTGCGTACATAGTTGTGCAGTACACAAGCAGCTTTTAAAATGTCATTCACTGTCTTTTCCATTTGACATGGTATTGGCCCATTCAGTACTGTAAACTTTTCCACTGCCATTCCAAAGGTGCATTCAATTGTTTTTCTTCCATGGCTCAATCTATAATTGAAAATCCTCTTCACATTATCCAGGATTTTTTTTGAATAAGGCCTCATCAAATAGCATGAAAGAGGAAATGCTTCATCTCCAATGAAGTAGTATGAAAATGGAGTGATGGTTTCATCATATGTTAATGGGGGCAGATGATGGAATGTCAAAACCTCCATGGGTAATCCAGTATTTCATTGCACTTTCTCTGAAAATACCTCCATCATTGTTTCACCCAGCAAAACCTGGTTCAATCATTATAAACAGCCCATTAGCATCTCAGCATATTAACAAAATAACACAAGATGAACGCTATATGTCTTTAATTTATAAACTCGTTACGCATCACACAACATCGCAAAATACACAACACAACCATCTGGTAATCTACTCGCGAACGCTTTCTAGCCAAGGCCTTCTCAATTTATAGTCTCTAACATTCGGCCATTCTGCAAACTATTTGTCCTCAAATAATAATAAAACTTGAACATAAAAGTATAGTGGTACAAAATTAAAACAAGTTAAAGGTAAGCTAAACAGAATTAGCAGTTCAAAATTTGAAAGAAAACTGAATGATTCAAATATTTATCAAGACATATTATGACAAAAGTATTTCAAGACATAGTCTTTGAGGCAGTCTGGTTTCTTTCTTTTATGTGTTTTTGGCAATACTTCTTTATCATTAATACAATGTTTTTCTGGCATTAATTTTTCTTCATTGTTCATATCACTTTCTCCATTTTCTTCTAAACTCTATTCATTATTTTTATTCAAAGTCATCTCATCATTATCATCTGAACTCATTCCATCATTTTGAAAATCATCATCTTGGTTGCATATCTTCCATGATTTTAGTTGAGATGAGTGTGCAGTGCTGGAATACAATCTGGACCCTGTTGGATTTAAATCCCTCACCCTGTATGTATCATTTGGCAAGACATCCATTATAACTAAAGGACCTCTGTATTTATCCTGAAGTTTGGTTGGCTGACCTGTGTATTCTGGGGCTTTCTTTTTTTTTCATCTTCTTCCTGCCCCACTCAGTTCTCTCTTTCACTCGCCTGGCTGTTTCTGCTGATTTAACAAGTGTGTGAGCTGATTTCCTCTCTGAAAGATAACCTAGTAGAATAAATTCAGATTGACGATGTTCCTTCTTTTCACTTTTTTCTTGCACACTTTTTGGCTTTTTCCTTGCTGGTTTTGGTTCCTTGTACGCTTTTGTGACCAACTTTCTTCTCTTTCTTTTTCCTTCATCTTCTTCAGCATCAGATTTGGCCTTGTCATTCTCCTCTATACTAGAATCTGAGTCAACCTCATCCTCTGCAGAAGCACTTTCACAGATATGTAGATGCTCCTCAGTAAGCACCGGACAATCATCATTTTCAAAACAAGAATACATTTTCTGATCTTCAATATTGGAATGTTGACCTTGAATACTAATATCTGTACAATATAAACTTCTTTATATTGTTATGATGTATGAGGAATGAAATATACACATACTACAGTACGCTCTTGCTTGCTTATTCTACCTACAATAACTACATTATAAAATACAAATACTAAGTATCAAGAGTAAAGACATAACAAATTGGTGCAGTCAAATGGATAAGTAATTATGCTGATGGATAAGTATTCTACATGCTTCTACTTACTCTACTTTGGTTCCTCTATACATTGAGGTTATCATAATTTCCTATTTCACATAATTTGTTTATGGACATCATGAATTTCACTACCATATGAACAAAATCTGTACATCCAAAAATATAACAACTTCAAGAAATACATCTTCATTATATTCAAGAGACAATAATTATTAATATTTGAGTTTGGACTTCAGTATCAGTATGTAACTTAGTGGCCTATGTATTTATAGTTTGTTAAGCAAGCCTGAGGAGTGAGTAAACAAACTTTGCATGTGTGTGAGTGAGGAATTCCAAGAATTGTACTGGCATCGGTCGGTTGGCCTCTTCACACTCATTGTCACCTACAGTTCATTCTTAACAGCTGTTGTTGCACTTCCAGTTTGTGAAATAAATAATTATTTCAAGAACATATTAGATTTTGAATTCACTTATCAAGTCAGTATTTTCATTTCAAATGTAGGCTACTTACTTTACTTACTTACTTATCCTGGCGCTACAGCCCGATGTGGGCTTTGGCCTCCTCCGCAATCCGCCTCCAAACGTCTCTATCTTTCGCCTTCTGTCTCCATCCTCTTACCCCCATCACTCTCAGGTCCATTTCTACATCCTGTATCCATCACATCCTAGGTCTCCCTCTTTTCCTCACCGCCTCTAACTTTCCATTTAACACCACTCTCTGCATCCTATGTTCCATCATTCTTTCAACATGCCCGAGCCAACTAATCCTTCTTGACTTAACAAACCTCAATATATTTTTGCCTTGCAGTATTTCCTCTATTTCATTATTTTTTCTTATTCTCCATGTACCACTTTCATGAACTGGGCCATATATCCTCCTAACTATTTTTCTCTCAAACACTTTTAACGCCTTGCTGTCTTCTTGGAGAATGTCCATGTTTCACAACCATATGTGACAATTGGTCTTATGAGCATTCTGTAAATTTTCATTTTAGTGTTTCGAGTGAGCAGTTTTGACTTAATCAGATTGCTGTTAGCAAAAAATGCCCGATTTCCGAGCATTATTCTGCGCTTAATTTCTGTAGTCATCTTGTTACTGCTATTGATCTCAGTTCCCAGGTACATGAAGCTTGTAACTTTTTGGAAACTGCTTTCTCCCAATCTGACCTCGCCCTGCTCTCCAACCCCTCCGGTGCTCATTTCCATATACTTTGTTTTTCCTTCATTTATTTCCAGACCTACTGTTCTTGCTTCAGCCTTGATTTGCAAGAATACTTCCTCCAATGCTCTCATGCTTCTTGCAACTATGACAGCATCATCGGCATATGCAAAAACCTGCGTCATTCTGTTCATGATGTTGCCTCTCCTGTCGATGCTTTCTATTGCTTTCTGGAGAACTATATTGAAGAGCATGGCTGATAACACGTCACCCTGTCTGACTCCATCTATTATGAGGAATTCCCTGCTCATTTTTCCTTCACTCAAAACCACACCCGTATTGTCTACCATGGTCATTTTTACCAGCCTTATCAATTTTTGGGGGAAACCATATCTCTCTAGCGCTTCCAGCACTTCAGTTTTCTTCACTGTATCAAAGGCTTGTTTGAAGTCTATGAATAGCATGTGCAAGTTGATTTTGTACTCATAAAACTTCTCCATTATCTGTCTCAGTGCAAATATTTGATCTGTTGTGCCCCTGCCAGGTCGGAAGCCACACTGATATTCATCAACTATTTCTTCTGCTATGATACTCATTTTTATAGTAAGAAGACGTGAAAATATTTTATATGTGATATCTAGTAGAGTGATACCTCGGTAATTACTGCACAATAATTTATCTCCTTTTTTAATATAGGACATATGAGGCCTTTCTTCCATTCACTTGGCATCCTTTCTGTTCTCCATATCAATGTGATAATCCTATGCAAATGTTTGACTAGCTCTTCTCCTCCATACTTCCACATTTCTGCAGTGATATTGTCCTCTCATTTCAAATGTATAGGTATAAATAATTCAATTGACACATTTATGAACAATTCTAATAATAGTGATACCACTGATTGCTAAATGTTTGGATACAATTACCTAAGCATCGAAGGTAAGAAAATGGTCATCTTATTCATATAATTCATTAATCTCATATGTCCATTTCCATTTACAATAAATAATAAGTATTATCGAAGTACTGTAGCTGTTTGAAAATGATTATTGAAAGTCGTTTTCAATGGGTAGGCCTGATGCCTGTTTGGTGCGTTTTAAAAACTGTGCCATCTGTGAATCGGGCTTTGTTGGGTCTCGGCTTGCATGCACATGTTTGTTTACTCCATTCCATAGGCTCGCTGAACAGACTATAGTGTTTGTTGTTCACAATGTCTGAAATCGACCAGCTACAGTCTTCTGTAGCCTTCTTCTATAATCTTCTATAGCCTTCTTCTACAGTCTTCTATAACCAGCTACAGGTTTCATTATATATATAATGGAAATTATTACAAAGCAAAGCAAATTAACACAAACATTTCTGTCAGACACCCATAGTAAAGGCGTGTCTGGGATTTCCTTTGACAAGTTTGATGAAACATTAGAAGATTTTGACACATATACACCAACCACCTTGCAGCCTTTTTGAGGTGCAAAATGTACCAAGATGATAAAAAAGTGCAATGTTTTGTGTCACTAATAGGACCAAACCTCTTTAGTCTTTTGAAGAATCTATTGTACCCAAATACAATATCATCTAGGAGTTTTGATGACTTGCAACTACTTCTGAAAAACCACTTGAATCCAGCACCCTTGATAATTCCTGCTTGTCATGCTTTTATTGACCGAAAACAAAATGAAGGAGAAACTATTTGTATCTACTTGGCTGAATTATGTAAGTTAGCTGCTCCTTGCAAATACAATCATGCTATGCTATCCATTATGTTGAGAGATGTTTTTGTCAGTGGGTTGCAGTCTAAATCAATTTTGGACCACTTGTTTGAAGACGATGACATCACCTTGGAGAAAATGGTTGAGATTGCCTTAGCAATAGAAATGGCCTCCATGGGCTCTCATGTTATTCTACAGAATCCCTTCAATAATGTTACAAGTAGCATGATAGCAGTTAATAGCATGCATGTGTCTGGCCCATCAAAACCATATGAAGACAAACAATTCAGAAATACAGAAGTACTAAACCTAATTATAAGTATAAGGCACCTGATACCCAGCAAAAGTGTTCACATTGTGGGAAGTCTAACCATACTGCAAAAACCTGTACAGCTAAAGACCTCTTCTGCTCCTACTGCAAACATTATAACCACATCATTGATGTCTGTCTTTCAAGACAGCATTCACAATCCCAATCTCGACCTCCAACAGTACATAATATAAAATCATGCATGGTGGAAGATACACATGAAATTGAACCAGAACCAGATAATGATGCTCATGTATCTGTGTACACCATAAAATCTGGTACTTGTACTCCCCCACCAGTTGTAGTAAACATACAAATTAATGGATATGATGTACCAATGGAATTAGATACTGGCAGTGGAGCCACTGTTGTCAGTCTGCAGACACTTCAAAACATTCCAAAAAAAGGTGATGGTAAACTTCTGCCAACAAATACAATTTTTTGGAACTATGGAAACACAACAATTAAACCTCTTGGTGAAATATTTGTTCATGCTGGCTACCACAACAATTTGAAGACCCTGAAGTTATACATAACTGAAGGAAATTGTACCTCAATACTGGGTAGGGACTGGATCAATGCTCTTAATATCTTGCCTGCCTACACAGATATCAAGAATCTTCAACCAACACACAAGCTTAATGCAAATGAACTTTTAGCTAAATACAACAATTTGTTTGCAGAGACTACAGAATTTGCAAAAGATTATACATACAGTATTGAATTGAAAGGCATTGCTCAACCCTGCTTCAAACATGCTTGTCCAGTTCCATTATTATTATTATTCTATCATTAATATTCTTCTTATTATTATTTCTATTATTATAATTATTATTTTTCAATAATTCAATTATCATTAGACCTAATAGTCTATTATTATTATTAAATTATTGTTATTAGTCTATTATTATTATTGGTTTATTATTAGTCTAATATAAGTCCATTATTATTATTATTTCATTTTATTTTATTATTATAACTATTATTCTATTGTTATAATTTCCAAATGCAATAAATGTTCATTATGAGTAGTACCATAGACGAACCATCACCACCTAACTTTACTCCCTGATCTATGATAATACTATGTGGTTGGTGTATTGCAACTTCATTTTCCTTCACCGATCATCGGTAGTTTCATAAATATTGTAACGCAATAGCAGATTGGGGACGTTCACTAAAACAGGTTTGATAGATAAAGATAGGCGCAGGTAGAATGGGGGATGAGAGAGACTGAATTGCGAGCTTCACTACACTCAGCGCTACAAGTGTCAAACTCCCTAACTATTTTTCTTCTACGCCAAAGTCCAGAGGCATTCAAACACCCTTTGAAAATGTAAATGTAAATAATGGTGTCAATTGTTGTTGCTTGAAAATTATCCAAATACCATTGTTAATGCTCTTTTGGTTTTGGGAGATATAGGTGAAAACGTCAAGTGGTCATCACCCCCTGTTTGAGAAAATTGATCTATGAATTCCATATAGTTATTTCTTCTAGTGCACATTCTTGAATCTAGTCTTATCATTAGTGCTCATATGAATTGGGCGATATATAAACAAAAAAATCTTTGGAGGGGTGCTAACTTCACAGAGAAGTTTAGAATGGGACCCTTGAGGGTTGGTCCCCTTCTAGTTGTGGTACTTTTGAGTCAGGAAGTTGAGAATAGTATCAATCGTTGGTGCATGAATATGTTTCATTATGTAATTCAAATATTATAATATTATATATAATTTTTCTAAATCTTTTTATCAATAGTGGAATTTCCTCAAATTCCTGTTTTAGCCCAAGCAAAATTTAATTGAGTGATATTACAAATGACAAATATAATAAGAATGATAGTTTCAATCATTACTGGTGTTCCTCCTAGTTTTGCCTGGGATTCCAGTTTGGAGTTAATTTTTTTCTCGTGGATTACTTATTGCAGTGGTCACAGAATTACGAAATTGGGATGATGAGTGAAATACCTTACAGTACATATACCATAGTTTTATCTTTAGTTTTTCAGACTCATATATTATAGGTTCAGCTTACACACAATAAGTAGGCTTACCATAAATGTTAAGAGTCAACCCCGGACACTGTTTAGAGAGCAGATCGAGGTGTGTTAAGAATACATTAAGATGATTATGTAAGATCAGAAGGGGAGAATAGAATTAATAAAATACTAGAAAATCTTAGAATAAGACTGTGTTCTTTTATTTAAAAAAATGTTAGTGATAATTTATTTATTAATTATATGTAAAAAGTACTGGGTTTACGTTCTTAACAATGAAAATATTCTATTTCAAAAGGCGTTCATGATTTCTGATTGACTAGAACTGAAAGTCAAATCGATATTTGGGTTCAAAACTAACCAAAGCAGTGATTTTTTCAATGGGTCTCACTTTATGTTGTCTGCTACAGTAACTAGTTTTTATCAGGTTGTTTATATTAAAATGGCCATAACTATTTATTGGGTAGTCCAATCAACTAGAACTCAATGTCAAATCAAAATATGGTTTGGGAAACACCCCAAACTTAAGCATTTCCAATTTTAATGTTGATGCAATTGCCTGCTAAGTGAACTATTTTTTTTCTTTTAATAGACATAATTTTTTCTATATGACTTATCAATTGGAACTCTTCAGGTTCTGTAATCTTCTTGGTCAGCTTGAATAAAATTTTAATTTCTTTTATCTTTACTTATCAAATTATATGACCTGCTGCCAAAACTAACTTTTCTATTGTCATCAACTTACAAAAGGTCATAAATATTTTTCTAGTGGTCCGATCATTTACAAATATGTGTCAAATCCTTCTTAGAATTCTTATTAATCTTATGTCCCTACCTAGAAATCTCCTATTTTTGTTAATCACAGCGATAGCACATGTTCTGCTGACACAAATAAGTTTTCAAAGTGGAAGTTAGCAGCGAATTATTTCAAACGAAATTATCTTTCTTATTTTCATAGCACTATTGTTATATACTACCAGGAACTGTGGAACTATTTTGTCTACTAATAAAACAATTGGATTTTAGTGACTTTTTCCAAATATTCCAGTAACCTCATACCACAGACAAACTAACCAGACCGATCATGCTAGTTCCACAAACACACGCTAGAATGCGTAGGTATAGCGCCACAAGCGCTTGTCATCAACGTCTGTTGAGATTCCCTCCATAAACTCACACATGTACACGCGCACGCTCGCTCCTGTGCGTATACAACTATGCTTCGTCATCTATTCACACTTCTGGCGCTGTTCTCATATTCTGCATTCTGCATTCGCATCTGTATTCTACAAGCTGCCTGGTATTTTCTGTCGATGAGCGCAACTCGGAATCTTCCTTCAAGTTGTTACTTGTTAACGTTAGTCAGTTTATAGTCATGAGATAATAGCACAATTTTGCCGATAAAGTTGAAATAATTTTTTTATTGGAACTAAAAATTCATAGTTAATAGTTCCAATTTTTTAGCCATTTTTTTCGTTTTTATAAAAATACTCAATTAAAATATTTTTGTTTCAAAAGTTTCTAAATACTAGTATTACACTACATTTTACATCTACATTTTTTAGTTTGCTAAATAAATGGATAACATTGCTAGTTATTTAAAGTTTTAAATTTAAATTCAAAGTTTCTAATTCTGTTGATTTGATAGGTTTATAACTTATTCGTGGAGTTTTTCTTGCAAGTTCTAATAAATATTTCGTAATCAATAATTATATTAATTTTATACATTCAACGCTTAGAGTTCCTGTACTTTTCCAATAAGAACATGAATAATAGTCATAATTTTGGTGGTTAAAAAAAATAATGTAAAAATTAATTGTTAAATAGATTATAGTCTCTAGTTTCAAATGTTTCATGTTTTAGTTGTTTACTTTAATAAATTTATGGATGAAAGTTAGAGTAGGCATATTTATAATTTAAAAAAATAACTTAATATTGCATATTCATAATGTCGGGTAATTTGTGCGCTTTTAAGAAATGTAAAAATAGCTGATTCAAAGTGAAAGGACTGAAAATGTTTTTTTTCCCCCGGGATACTGACACCGCAAAAATCTGGATCCACAACTCTGGTAAGTGAAATATGTTTAAAAAAAATATTATCTAGAAATGGGTGTTATTTCCTATTTCATGTAAAGTATATTTAAAAGAAAATGATTTCTGTTAAGCACGTTTCTACAATGTTTTTATCTAAATTTAACATTTTGAGGAAGTTTCATTTCCATCTACGTGTTTACTTCCGTTAACTTTTTCTAGGAATAATTTTATGTTACTGTTTAGGCCGACTGAACACCGACTATTACACACCTCTTTTGAATGACAAAAAAAAAATGTAAAACTGTTTCAAGAAACAAATACACCGATTCAACGGAGTATTGAAGGACCCGATATATCATACGTATTCTATACTAAAGAAATAATAATACTTGGATTTTTATTTTGAATATTTATACGGACTTTTCACCGCTACAAAACCCGCCCGCGGATAATCCAAGACTGTGCATCGAAATTTTCCTAATGTACTGACATTCTTACTTACATTCAACAAATTGTTAAGTTATTCAACTTACTTACAATCCCAAAAACCTATAAAATTTATTCAACAGAAAGTCAGAATATTTTTCATGTCACTTTTTATTTTAAGCACCTCTCCTCTACGAGAGGATGATTTCTTGAAACAACTTCACATACATATTTTGCTCACTTTGCAATGCCTAATGCCTATATTATTTATTTATCCTCTACAAAATAATATAAAAATAAAACATTTTTTAAAGTTTTCGAAATTTTCGCTAACCCGTTTGACTTTTCTAGCGGTAACAATGTATATTGAACTTCCCTTACTTGCCTCACACCTCCAATCAAAAAACCTAAATTACTCACAAACAAAAAGTTTAAAATTTATTTAGACCCCCATTTTTGAACGTGGTTTTGTTTTTCACCCCCCCCCCCCCCAAATACCGGTGAATTACGGTATCAAAAAGCGTTCAAATTACATTTAGTAAGTAGAACACTTATTAACATTTAAAAAGTTGAAAATGTTGACCCTGTCAAAATAAAAAAACTGAAATTCCCCCCCCCCCCCAAAATGTGGAAATGGGGGAAAAAATCCCGATGTGGCTCGCCTACGAGAACAGTTGGGCACCCCAGTATTAGTGGCTTGTAATTCGGTTTCAATGTCAACTGTCACCGCTCAAAACTACTCTGTGTATAGTAAGTTGATCCAAACTTGATTTTTCCACACTTTCGTCTGAATTCAAGATTTTCTCAATTCGAAATAATGCTTTTTAATAGAGAATAAATTGGGTGGAAGAAGGTTCATGTTGAATACATTTTAGGTTAAATATTTTATTTGTCTCTGGTTCGCAAGCCATCCCTATGAGGTTCAAAAACCAAAGACCAATAAACCCCTCGTCCACCTCTTATGAGATATAGGCTAACTACAATATTCTAGAAAATGGTAGTAATTATCTTAAGACAATTGGCGACCCCAAGCAAAACGCATTTGGCGGCCCTTCCGTTTGAAATATTGTGAATTTAATAATGGTGTAAGCCTGTCAAAATATCACAACAGGCTTTTTTCACATTGAATAATGAAAACAAATTCTAGTATGAAATGTTTTACAATGAAATATCAATAAATAAATAATTCAATTGAGTTATAGAATAATATAATAAATTGTCATAGTATTCAGTAGGCCTTATATTCGAAGCAACTGTGATTTAGTAACAATTTACTTATTTATTTGATTAATATATTTCAATACAAATAATACTGACCTTAATGATATTGATACAAATTATACTGATCAAAAGAAACATTGATTAATGATTATCACCATCACATCATATCAAAATAATATAAAGTGAAATATAACTTTTATTTTTGGTAGCAAAATCGTTGGTAAGTTTGGAGAAGTTAAGACGGGCAATGCTGTTTTTGATGGAAATAATTTTTTTTATTATTTTGTTGTGCAAAAACATCGTAACTGTGCAGTGACTTTTGTATTTCTATCGGTCACCGCTACAGATTCTGTCAACGAGCGCCGTGACTTATCTTATCTGAGTTACAGATAGCGGCGCTAACCGTTCGGACGTATCACTTCCCATAGTTATTTATGATGTATGTATTTTCCCCCTTGTAAAATACTTTATCCGCCATTGATTTTACACAAATGTTTTTTTTTTAATTCTTGCTTGTAGGGTATTCCATATTCCCAAACGTTTCAGCCCCCCCCCCCTTGGAGAGATCATGGTTCCACCACTGGGTGATAGCGTAGGGTTAGCGTAGGTTTATGAAATCTATTATCTTATATTATTATGATTATTTATAATGTTTTTGTGAGTTATTTGAGAGTTGATCAATAATAATCTTATAATGTAATAACTTGGCAGCCCCAGGAGCCAGCCTTATTCGCAAGCCTATAAAGCCGGCCCTGACTATATATCAAAACCTGATGAAGAAAAATCTTACAAATCATTGAAAAGTTATAAGAATTTTTTTAGATATTCAAATGAATTTCTATTAATTCCACAATCTTACTGTAACATATCAGTCATCAGTCAATAAAATCTTAGCACAAAGTTATAACAATGTATTTTCGATATTTTTTTTATGCATTTCACAGTATATTTATCCTATGTTTATTATATTTATTATTGCACAAATAAAAATTTGTTTACTGTACTTAAATTACCTGTTTATTTATCATCCTTTACTTATAGCCTGTTTGTTTAGTTATTTGAAAGTTCACCCCATTTCATAATATTGTATGACTGTGTCCTTTTCAGGTTAATTTAAAGGTGGACACTAAAAGATAAAATAGCGAAATTGGTCTGGAAAGTCAAGAGGTATGAGTTTTAGATGATTTCATACAATCGAATATATTTATGAGAATATTATGAATATAATACAGTAGAATTTATTCATCTAATAAGTAATTATTAGACCCTGGAATTATCTTATTAACTGTCGGAATAATTGAAGCATGTTTCCCTAGATGCGTTTTAGTGGTGCAATGCCATGAGTCAAATAAATAAATGGCTGTCATTGGTTTAGTTGGTGAGTGACGTCACTGTCATCCAATGACAGCCATTTATTTATCTGGCGAAAGGCGCTGCGCCGCTAAAACGCGTCTGTGGAAGCATATTTTAAACATATATATACATACTGTTAAATATAACTAATATAAATATAATATTAGTTAAATATAACTAACTTACTGCTGAAAATAACTAATCAAGCTCTGCCAGCTTAAGCTTTCTGTTTCTTTTTTATTCTGTACTTTAACTCAAAATGGGGTGATTTTTTCAACAAGAGTTGAATACGCCTTTTGCTCAACTGTTCAAAGTTATGCCTATATCTCAGAAAGGTGTTATTTATTCAAACAGCGTTGAATATGCCTTTTGAAGTTTTAAAAGGCTCAAACAAATTTCTGCCAAAAATCCCAACTTTCAATTTTTCCCTAAATTTTGCACCCCTACAATAATAGCCCTCGCATTCAAATCAAGGGGTGGCATAGCATTGTTCGTAATGTGTCCTCAACTTACCTTTAACCTCCAATTACAAAACCCTTGAAAAATCATTTAACAAAAAAAAAATCATTTTTTTAACATGTTCCATTTCAAGCGACCCTCTTTTTCTAGGGGATTATTTCTCAAATGCATGTTCTGCTGACTTTCTAATGCCTTGGGGGTGACTTTTAAAAATTATTCCACATCGCATTTAATACAGATTTTTTCATTATATATGATACAAGAAACAAATTTTCAAACATATTAATATTTAAGAAGTCCACAATTTCAACCCCCTCATTTCTTTTGAAGAGAATCCATTTGTGACGCACACATCCCAATAGATTGTCTTGTGCTTAAAAATGAGAAATCAAGAAGCTTTTCATTAAAAAAAAATTAACAAATTTGTACAAATTTCCAGTTTTAAACCACTTTCATCCCCTTAAACGATATATTTTTCCAAATCGCACACATATCATTTCGTTTAACACAAAAATCACTATAGAATAAAAAAAAAATTTCAAAAATATCAATGTCCAGCTTTTTCAAAAATTTTTATCCCAACCTAAACCCCCCAAAAACCAAATTTTCCAAAAACGTTTCACAACAACTTATAAACAATCACCCAATTCTGATTTAAAACTATTTAAAAAAAAAACATTTATCAAATTTTCAACCCCCCCTTTACCTGGTAGCTTGGGGCACTTTTTGGAAATGTCAGATTCCTCCCTATGGTTTTGAGCCTAACCGAGAATAAACCACTCACCTACAATCGAACCCCCATCATTGAATCTTCAATATCAATAAGTGAATGAGTAATTCCAGAGTTGCTAATTTAATTACTTTGAAGAACTTTTACATGAAGTAGCGATAACTCAAATATTCCCGCATTGCAACATGTGCTGCTCCCCGTGGACGAGTTTTCTATCCATAGAGTGCCGACAATTCAAGTATTCCCGCACTGAAACAGTGCTGCTCCCCGTGTTGAAATCATTGACGCGTGGCGCTATCTCTGAATTAAATCATTAACTAGGAAATCCGCAAGCGACGTGATCGATCTGGTTCTTTATCTGTGCTCATACTGACCACTAATGATGGGACAGACGGACAGTAGTAATTGTAGTAATTACAAGCACCAACAAAACACATTCACTTATATGTTTAATAAATTTTTCTAAGAGCACTAACGATGGGACCTGTATCTTTTTTTGAGCACTAACAAAGCACTACTAAAGATTGACACCGTTTTTGACATCATAGCTCAAGAATATCAAATGGGTGGTTGGTGACAACCCCCTTAGGTTGTTTACACATAGTTTTCAAGTATTGTATCTATAACAAGGTTTTTAGCTTATATATCCTGAATCAGGAGAGCACTAACGATGGGACCTGTATCTTTTTTTGAGCACTAACGAAGCACTACTAAAGATTGACACCGTTTTTGACATCATAGCTCAAGAATATCAAATGGGTGGTTGGTGACAACCCCCTTAGTTTGTTTACACATAGTTTTCAAGTATTGTATCTATAACAAGGTTTTTAGCTTATATATCCTGAATCAGGAGAGCACTAACGATGGGACCTGTATCTTTTTTTGAGCACTAACGAAGCACTAACGATTGACACCATTTTCGACTTCATATCTCAATTTTTTCAAAAAGGGCATGGTGACCCCCTGAGGTTTTTCAATTATATCTTCCAAACTAAAAGAGCACTATCGATGGGACTTGGATAATTTTCGAGCACTAACGTAGCACTAACGATTGACACTATTTTCAACTCCATAGCTCCAGTATTTCTATCATGGGGGGCTAACTTCATGGAAGTTAGCCCAACCCCCCAAGGTTTTTTACTTATATCTCATGAACCAAAAGAGCACTAATGATGGGGCTTTACTCAATAACGAGAACTAATGAAGCACTAATGATTGACCCCATTTCCAACTTCATATGTCATGTATTTCTACTGTGGGGGGCTAGCTGCGTTCTCGTAGGTCCTGTTCGTAACGGTGACCGATTAGATTGGCCAGCAAAAAAGACACTGTTCTCTGCTGTAAAATCATTTCCCGGTGGTTCGGAACCCACCTAAAACTGTAGGTCCACTCATCAATCATCATCATCCAACTCATTACCCACGCACAGGTCTCAGACCTATGTGGGCTTCATCCTCCAAAAAAAAACTTCCATGAAGTTAGCCTTCCCAACGGTTTTTGCATATATCTCTGGAACCAGAAGAGCTATAACGATAAGACTTGATCCAATGACGAGCACTAACGATTGACATCATTTTCAACTTCATAGCTTGAGTATTTCCACTGTGGGGGGGGGGTATTTCCATGAAGTTAGCCCCCCCCCCCACAGTGTTGTTTGCATATATCTCTGGAACCAAAAGAGCAGTAATGGTGGGACTTGAAGCACTAACCAGCACTAACGAAGCACTAACCATTAATACTATTTTCAATGTTAGTGCTTCCATGGTGGGGGGGGGGGGGCTAACTTCACAGACCTATCGTCCTGTGCTGCCCACTGCAAAATGAGGTGACAAATGTGAGTTCTCCACAGGCAGCCAGAGTCGTGTCTATGCCGTGACAGTAAGTGTGAAATTTAATGCCTCAACGATCTGCAGTGTCGGTCGCACGTCCCCAATGTGAAGGCGCACTGAGAAAATAAACGACCTTTTAAATCAACACATTTGCGACATTTCGACAATGTGAACAACTTCACAAATTGTGAATGATATGGATAATGAATGAAAAAACAGATATTTATAAGTATTAACATACTTAAAATGTTATTACTATCTAAAAAGAAGAGATATATGAGAATGTTTATTTTTTTCAGTCCAACAGAATTATTTTTGTAAGTCTGGTACCTTTCAACTTAAATGTGCTCTACTAACTTATATTAATGTAGTCAAAGTAGCAGACAATGAACAAATTTTACAAATTAATAATACAGTAGCTTCCATTCTCGAGTGACCTTCATTCTAGTCTAGAGTCTAGACTCTAGACTATCCTAGCTCTAGTTATTTTATTGTTTCTTGAGAGAGTATGTATATGTGTGGACTATATTGACACTTGTTCTCTAGAATTCCTGAAGTTGAATCAGGTGATAATGGTATGTTTGCGTTGTATAAAATTACAACATCAACAAACTAGTCAATGATAATCATATAAATAGTTATGATTCAAGAAGAGATGTACAATAAGCTGATAAAATATCAGTCTTGCCGACTGCCGAGTATTTATATATATATATAATGAATTTGAATGTGTTGCTCTGTAACCAAAGATTATATTTATTTTCGAAATGAAATAATAAATTTAAAACTAACAATCATAAAACAATAAAATATATACACTTTTGAATTAATAAATTTTACCTGTAACCAAAGAAACAACATTCAAAGTCCAAAATTTTCCGTGTCTTTCTCAATTGCGTACTTTTCAACTATTGCTTTCAACAAACTTCAAAATAAGCATTTCACTGGTTACTAGGTTACTAGGTTACTATGGACATGTGTTTCAGATGATATTTATAAAGAATATTATATAATATGTTCTTTACATATATATATATATATTTTTTTTTTTAAATATAACTTACGGTTGTTCTCACTCCCCATCTTTTTGACCTGATCTTAGCCATAGCCAAGAAAAATTCTCTTTATTGAGATACAAAACTGCTTTAACAAACAATTGAACAAAATAAAAACAGAAAAAAAGCAGAAATGAAAAATAGTTATTAAATAATAGCTATTAATCAGTAAAAGAGTGCAATGAAAGCAAAATTGTCTCTTAATTTTGAGGGTAACCCAAGATTTATCACATTTTCAAACCACTATAGTTTTTTTTTTTATTAATTTGCGTTATGATAGGCCTATTTGTTTTTTTTCTTAATGAAGTAATACTACTCATGTCAATACAATTTATTTTGTGACAATGTACTTCTGATGTATTGTATTTTTATTTTTAATTTGATGTTTATGATGTATTTTTAATTTCAATTTGAGTTTGCTATGTTTGTAATTTACAATTATTCCTGCTGTAGAACAGACTTGCATTAAACCTAAAAATGGAATGAGCCAAAAAAAATTGATAATAAAAATCCCTCTCTCTCTTATGATCCAGAGGGTGCAACCCCTGTCCAAATGGATGAGGCGAGCGAGGCGAGCTTGCCGGCTAGTAATCATAAAACTACCATGAAAATGGTTTTGGTTGCAAGCTGCAGCGCGTTAGTCGCGCGTAGTGGAGCAACAGACGTGCGGCTGCTGCGCTACCGTCGCGCTACAGCTGCTCCACTAACGCGCGTTAGTGGAGCAGCTGTAGCGCCGCAAAAAGTTGCACATGTGAACAGGGCCTTATTAATGAACGCCGGTTGAAAATGATCGCCAAGTCTTTGGCTACCGAAGACCAGCTGCAGCTCACGGTAGATAGAAGAAGACGGTAGGTGTCACGGATTGGATGCGCTGTAGCAAACCGGTTATCTGACGTCATCGTCACCAAGGAACCGAACCACGATGCAATTGTTTTGCAGTATTCAAGTGTATTTGAATACAATCAATATTTTTCAAAGTTAAATAGAATTCGGAAATAATATTATTAAAAAGTGTAGTTTATTGTCTTAATAGTGTGAGTAGTTCTTCATTGTTATGCAGGATATAAATGAGTAGAGCAAGGAACAAGAGATTGTAGAAAATTGAAAGTTCTATCTGGCTACATAGCTTACCGTGTATTTAAAAAGGTATTCCAAAAACATTAAATTATGGTGAACGATCTGGACAAAATGCTTCAAAAACTTCCAACTGGCTTTCTTTTTTATCTAGAGGTGGCCTAATAAATCCATCAGATGAGTGGTTGTCAATTACAATTCAGCTTGAAAGGGAATTTGAAAAGTTTCATGGAGAAAGACTTCAAAAGTGTTCAAATGCAATGTTAATTCTTACCAACATTATAAAAGAAAAATTCAATAATATATATTTATAATGACTTTGCCATTGAATGGTTTGTTAGAATGCGTTCTTTTATAAGGATGAAAGAGTTGAATAAGAAAATTTGAAAAAGACACGCAGTATCCAATCAAATGTTACATAACAGACGCAAGATAAGCAAGACACTGAAGAAAATCACATCTTAAAAAATATTTTAACCAGTCAAGGTAGTTTCCTTATTCACTGATCATTTATATATTTTTAATTTTTTCCATGTGCTATTTTTGTTACAATTTGGAAAATATTTGCAAATTATGTGAGAGTTTGGATAGTAAAAGATCTATGAAATAACGTGCTAGCGGTTCCCCCATGCACTACTATTAGGATTGCTGAATTTTCCCACTGATGATCTGGTTATGTTGTTACTCATCTATTTTCTGCTTATGGCCTTTTTTTGGCGAAAAGACCATTTACCTAATACCTATCTTTTGTTTATCAAGAAAATAAAAAGCGATTATATAATTAAATTAATTATGTTTTATTGATTTTAATTGCTATAAGAATTGAATTAACTGCGTGAACAGCAATATAAACATCCTATTTGTGTTAAAAGAAAAAGAAGCAGTAGGCTATTAGTTCTGATTCTAAATTACAATATTTAATTCAATGAGCTTTCACATAAATGAAACACGCAAAATTTTAAACAAAGTTGAAATAATTGGTACAGTAAGTTTTTAAATTTTCTGCACAAACTTTTCTTCTTGTAAGAACCTTCTACAGAGTAAGTTATTAGGAAACTTGTAAAAAAATTAATGAAAGCAGTTGACACCTTCTTCATTAAATTTATTCATATGATAAGGGTCTCCCCACCATGAAAAGCCATACAAATTTACTTTTTATTCATATGATTTTGATTCGATTCAATATTAGAAGTGTGTTAAATATAATTATAATACTTATAACAGCTGATCTGTTGAAAAGACATGTGTGGCTTAATAAACCAAATGAAAACTTCCTCCATAAGAATAACATGTAAACTATGAAGGGTCTTAGGGCGTATACCTTGAGGATTCTCAAAACAAAAAAAAAAAAAAAAAAAAACGCCTAGATGTTTGAGCAGGTATATAGGGAAGATTCCTGACAATTTCCCTGAGGGAGAAAAAGTACTTTAGTCCCGTGATGCACACAACATTTTTCCTCCACCTACACCAATACCTATAACAATGTATAATTTTACTTTACCTTCACGCTTTCACACTATGTTTTTAAAAACAAAACAACATTTTTTTTTGAACATAACCTCACAATCGAAATACAGCTACTTATTTCCTAGATCTAAATATTCCAAAGATCGAAATACAGCTCTCTTGAATTTTCCTCTACCGACCACGACAGTGTTGCCACATTCCTTTCTCTTCAATCGCGGCGTTGTCGGACTTCTTCCCAGGTTATTCTTATGGAATCACTTTTACTCCCTAGGGAGTAAAAGCAATACCTCCTAGATCTACAGAAGGCCCAATCGCTCTCGATTTTAACAGCGATGACGTATTTTTTCAAGGCTTGCGTCCGCCAATGGCCGTTTTCACACACACCGACACGGCGCCGGCACGACACCGGCAAGATGTCGTCCCGGTGTCGTGGGGGTTGAGATACAATGCTGCCAAATGGAACAGCTTTCACATTCACCGACACGGCACCGGCAGCCGGCTGCCGGCGCCGGCATGTCGTTGGCAGCATAGCTCCCGCCGGTGCCGGCACCGACACTTGTGTGTCGTCCATAGTTTTGAACAGAATTTGGTCATTTTGTCAACAGTTTGAGGTTAGGTACTGAAAAAAAACGTCTGGTACAGTACGATGGCTGATAGGTATGATGTTGTCACCCTAATTGAATTAGTCGAATCCGAGCCCTGTTTATGGGACAAAACTATAGAAGAAAATAAGAACAAGATCTTAGTCTTGTTTTTTGATTTCATCACTTAAATTCACTAATATATAGTCGAAAGTTTCCTTACAGTACTCATACAAAAAAAATTAAAAAATTTTGTTGGGTTTGTCACTAGCTTATCAAATAAGGTGTAGTAATACAAGCCATCCAAATAGCAAACTTTTATTATTGGGTCAATTCAAAGTTGTCTATTACAACTGTGCCTTTTACGTCGTAGATATAATAAATATAACAAATACAACCTCCAGTTGTAATCAGAGAGAATAGAAGTAATTCTTTTACTATACTCTCTGGTTGTAATCAGCCATCGTACCGTTTTGAACTGTGCCGCCCACTGCAAAATAAGGTTAGTTCTTCACCGACAGCCAGATGCCGTGTCGGTAAGTGTGAAATGCTTCAACGATGTCGTGACGATATCGGCGCCCGGTGCCGGTGTCGTGCCGGCGCCGTGTCGGTGTGTGTGAAAACGCCCATTTTACAGCCAGACCCAGATTGCGAGATATGAACTCAACCAGTTTCGTTGATCAATAACACTATTTTCTAAAATCAATAACAGTGAAATTGTGAAATACTCTACGAATCATTTAATAGCTATTGAAATATTATAACTTTGAAATAAAATGTATTTTCTGTACAACAATGTTCGTTGAAGTTCAAGTGTTATAAGGTATACATGCCACCCTAACCTATCCCTTTTCAATTCAATGTTTTTGTAGATTGAATATTCATTTTAATCTATTACAAATTTAATGATGAATGAGCAGTATTTGAAATTTAATTATGCTGTGTCTTCTTCTTACATAGTATTGTCTTGAGATTCAAGCGAACATCAATCTATATATAAGCATTGTTGCTTATTATCGAAAATGGATGATTATCTTTAATGTGCAATTTTGCTAAGGAATTAATAGATAACAATATTTTCCACATATGACCAGTGGATCTTTTCAGTTTTGTGAAGATTTACCCGAAAATGTTGACTAGATTAGTAGTAGTTCAAAGTTTAGCCAATTTGGTTGCAATAGAAATTGCAATTTCTGATTCAGGATTTAGCACAAAGTTTAAAAATGTATGTAATACGTTCTAATGTTTAAAGTCCAGTGCAAATAATAGGAACATGCATGTGCTGCATTAATATTTGTGAAACACAATGGATAACATGAAAGTGGAAAATGTAATCAATAAATCTAAAGAAGATAACAAATTAGGCTTCACCATCACTTCCATAATTATGCTGTTTCACTCACGTAATGTTTTACAGAAAGTAATACAAAACATGCTAAGTTCCCATTTGTACTGGACATCAGCATTTCCATAATTATGCTGTGCATAAACAAAATATAAGTTTTAATGATGCATATGACCAGTGGCATAGCATTAGAACCAGGGTGCACACTCGGCATGCAGAGATAAGCACTAAACATTGACCACTACCATGTTTTAGTAGCTTTATATTATGATTTAGTAGCTAATAATCATTGATTTCAAATTCTCTTTTTATCATGTGTGTTTGTTATTAAAGATAAGATGCCCAATAAACGCTGTGTGTCTTGCTGCAATCCAACAATGTCAATGAACCAAAGCTTCAAGTTTAGCTTTTCAAAGGACAGGGAATGAAAAACAGTGAATGTCTTTTATTCCTCAAAAAGATATTCAACCACCATATATTCAGAAGTTTGCATTGTTCATTTTTCAAAGGCAGATATTATTACTAGTGAGACAGTTCATAATTCAAGATCATGGTGAAACAACAATAATCTTTCCTGTATTTCTTGTTCCAAGACGAGCTGCGTTGTTAATATTAACTTTATAAGTGAATTCAACTATTTTCAGTCAAAATTTTATCAAGAATATGTAGAATTTTACTTACTCTTAATAATACTACTTATTCTTAATAAAAATTTGGGTAATTATTGAGTATCCGAACTTTTCGATTTTTCCAACAATTTTTTTTTTGTGACATCTACACACCCCATGAAGCAATAATCCGTTGAAATTTTTTGGGGGTCGCGTCTTTTTCACACAAAAATTTAAATTTTCGAAAAAAAATTTTTTGATGAAAATTTTATTTTTCATTGAAAAAATTCATAATTTGCAAACATATTATGAACTCCAAACCATAAAACGATATAAATCAAATTAATAATCACATATCTGAAGAAAACTAAGCTTACTAACCTTTCAATACTTCAGGGGATACAACTCCGCAGCCGCTTTAAAAAAATAATGTACATGCTCCTCCCGCTGTTATCGGCGCTTAAACTGAAACTCAGCAAGGTAGCCGGCGAAATGCGCTTTTTTGACTCCAAACCTTGGAATCGTACAGCGCACTTCGCGCCAACTCCTCTCAACCGTATTCGTGTGAGCTTGGGTTTCTGGGTCCACAAAGCAAAATGAATACCAGTCAACCACTGTTTTTGTCGAAATTTGAGAGCGAAATTTAAGATTTCACTTACTGACAACTAATTCAGCACCACACTTCAAACACACTGTAATCTCTTTAAAAATACCATGCCTGAATAAAAATTCGATCACCTCCAGGCGCGGCTCCACCAGGGGGGCGCTCGGACACTGTCCTCCCTGTCAATATGTGATAAATTGCATAATTATTGAGAATACAATAATTCCACTATATTTTATATTTTCCTCTTTTATTTGTATTTGACAAGAGGAAAGAGAGTGTGGAAGTCTGGAAATAGACAGTAAGATAGTTGAAAATGATCAGCCGCATCGTGGTACGAGAAGAGGTTTTCAGCGAGCCTTTGTAACTATGTTGGACATTGCTGGGACACTTCCTCTTGCGTCCGGCCAGTGCAGTGCTGCCATATCGAAAATGCTATTCAATGAAAAATTCTCTACGAGAGAAATGGCAACATGAGCCCGGCTGTAAAATACGCTCTTCGGCCGGCGGCCGCAGCTTCATTACGCATGCGCCAATCATGTGGCGCCAATTATCCTCAAAGTTTTTAGTAGAATTGAGGTTAGAATTCATTGGTTGTTTATAAATTATTGTGGATGCAGTAGTGGTACGTGGAATTTGTATTATTTTCTCAATCATCAAGTTGTCCATTCAAATGTGATTAATGTGAGCTGTGATTAGTATTAGTTGACTGTATTTAAAATAAATTCCATGGATTATTTGAAAAATAACGTTTGTGATTTCAAAACGCGGTTGGCAGTAAAAAGGCCGGGTCCTCTAAAAATGTCCTGCATAATACCATCGCACAAAATCACTATACTATCGCACAAGATAAAATTCCCCAGCAATGCTTTCAGTCGAGCAAAAATTAATTTCTTAATTTCTCAACTTCAATGAAGTTGTGATTGAACATTTTGCTTCTGCTAAAAACCGTAAAATTGAGCTAACTTTCAAATATTGCTGTTTAATCAAACTGTTGAAAACTTTCTGATGATATAGGCCTTTAAGTAGTGTAAATACATAATTTATTGTCCGATTGACTCTATATTTAGTGTGCCTCATATTCAGTTTTTGGACTGAGCCAATTAAAATAATGCCCCTTTTTAAAGTAAATGACAGAATTATAATGACGTTTATTTAGTAGGGAATTATTAATATCAATTGAATGAAACACTTGTGAAAGTAAGACTTAGTGAGAAGTAGGATAATCTTGTGATAAATCTGAGCATCTGCTTACAATCTGGATAATGTGCTGTATTCAGTGCTAGGTTTCAAGATGGAGCACTTATGCACTCTAGTGATATGAATGGTGAGTGAGCCTACACATTAAATTTCCTATTTTTCACAATTACTATATAATCGGTTTTTCAAAATAGCCTTTATTCAACAGTACATAGAGCCCATATTCAACTATATTTGCGGAGTTGTATGATGTGGGGGGGGGGGGGGTAGTGTCCTCCTCAAATTTCTCTGTCAGAGCCGCCACTGATCACCTCCTTTTCGCTAAGGAGTACAGATTCTAAAAATTTGAGGCTGCACTCTGTATTACACATTTCACGTAATGAATAAATTAAAACAATCAGCCATTGCCGAAAATATTTTCCATGTGATCTAACAATAATTGTTGATCTGACCAAACACAAAATTATAGCATTTCAAAGAAAACATATGTTTTCAAACTATTATATTTTTAGATTGATTGGTTAATTGACCGACCTTTCCGTTGCTCAGCTCTAGAATTCCACCTGACCAAACCTAACCTAACCTTGCCTAGTCTGGCAGTGTTACAGTGTGATGGAAGTATTCATACGTGGAAGAAAAATAGTTCCATCAGAAAACTCTAATTTAAATGCCAAATAAGCGTTGCCCCCGCAAAATATCAGTGTATTATTACTTACTAGTGTGTTTTGAGTGTGTGGGGAAAAAATTGTTGGAAAATTCGAAAAGTTCGGATACTCAATAAATACCAAAATTTGACTGCAAGTCATTGAATTCACTTGAAAAGTTAATAATAATCAATTTAAAAATATACAAAACTGAAATATTCTAGGTTGCACTTCAATATGTAGTCCCATGAAATAGAATTGACTAAGAGAATATTGATAGTCAATATTTGTATCAAAGCTGAAACTAGCCTACTGCTTCTCTCAGTCGGTTATTTGACCAGATGACTTCATATGAAAGTGCAGCCTTATTGGTAGGTTAGATTTAGAATATTAGAATGGAGGCTTATAACTTTGACAATTCTCTCTTAAATTTCGAAAAAACGCAATGACAGCATAAGAAAGAGTTGATAATAATTTTGTGAATTACACATTGCTGTGATTTCAAGAATGTGTCATCATTGATTTGCACAAAAAATAGCCTAGGTCTAACGTAAGTTCAACCATCTTTTATAGAAACCTTGAAAGTTTCATTATTTATCTATTACAGTATTACAAAAATTCAAATTTTAGGCCACTTTCTAAATGTCACACATGAATTTCAACCTCCAAATTAATTATTGATTAGGATTAAACAATATTCACTTTACGTAACCCGAAATGATGCACTATGATCAGATTCTATTCTATGCCATCCTATTGTAGTGGACCGAGCGGGTCTGACTACAAAGGAAAAAGAAAAAGGGTTCGGTAGGTAAGAGGTGAGACGTAATGAGAGACTTGAGTTTTGGATTAGTCGTTTACTTGTTACCTTGTTGAGTACAATACATGGCGGTGCGAAGTTAGTCAGCGGCTTCCATATATGGATTGGTCGGAGTTTACGGGCTTGGCGAGAGGGAGTGGCTGGGTCTAGCCGGGCGGCCACGCGGGTCTAGTCGTCAGGAGGCTTGTTCTGCAAGTGAGCTCTAGGAGAGCGAGTCCTCTCTAGTCAAGGTTTAAATACTGACATCAACTTAAGCTCGTGGGCGAGGTCGCCTCTGATTGGTCGCCTCTTGGAGCGGCTTAGAAAGGAATGTGTCTGCCCTTGGAAAGGAGATGTCTGTCTGTTCAGACATTTACGTAACTAAAATACGAAGGCTAAATGCCTCAGGCCATACCAGGCCTTACATAACTCCCCCCCATAAAAAAAAGTTGAGTGCCTCACCTACAGGCACTTATACTTTTCAAACATAGCAAAAAACGGGGTTTGGGACACCCTCTCTCAGCCGATCACTCCAATCAATCCACATTTACAAATTATAAATCATTACTTCAAAAGTCAAAAAGGAAGCCCTGTAAAAGCAAAGCATATCAATTATAGTGATTACATAGATCAGTTACATATATTGATCAGTTACACGCATACATCATAAAACACAAAACAGTACAGGTTCATAAAGTGAGACAAAAGACATTAATCATTACCACATTTACCAAAAGACGAAAAACATAAAGCACCAATGTTCCTCTTATCCTAGTTTCAACGATTTACCATACCTGAGTGATTCTAGTTTGTGAACAATTAAAATAATTATGGAAAAAGTTAGGTTAGGCAAGGCTACAGTTACAGTTCATTCCATGTTCCAAGTCTGAAATTACAAGCAAAAAAAAAAAAAATATTACGATTATTTCGGACCCTATTACCAATAAACTGCTGGTTTACACATAGTTGACGATTAACAGTTCTAAGATAGCAGTATTCTAATTGTTGCAAATAACCAAAGAGAAGAATTATTATAGTCTACCGATTATATTTCCATTTCAAGAATATATCCTACATTCAGAAGTAATTGAGGGAATTCGACCCATCAATAGTTTGTCATTTTCTATTCATTACGAAACATTCATAAGGAAACATTCTTATATGTATACCACACAATAAGCTTCGGTTGACGTGTGAGGATCTTTGAATCTTCTGGATCTTTGAATCCATCCCTTCAAACATAACATATATGTATACATATATATAGCAAAGCGTAACCAACCTCAAATGAAATTAGATGCAAATTACTATACATTTGTACTTAAGTGCCGCATACATGTGCCTAAATACACAAAGCAAAAGTACTATAACAAAATCGAAAAATTACTACATAGAAATTATTGCATTATATATATCCTCATAGTTTTTTTTTTTTTTTTTTTTTTTTTCATACTTCCCTAAAGAATTGATGACGATAATGTCGAGTGTACTCGTGCGTGGAAATATCCAATACGTAAATAGCATGTGAATTACTTCTTGTAAATAAAACGTTAACTTAAGTTTCCTTTATAATTCTAATTCTACAAAAATGATGATTGAAATTAACATAAAATCAAACCAAATAATGTAAAAGTTAAAATGGTACTCTTACTATTGTATATTCTCCTTTTTATATTTTTTTTTTTTTTTTTTTTTTTTTTTTTTCGTTAGTCACCTGACTAATGGATTGTTGTCGTCGATCACCTGCAATTAGACGGATGTCACCAAACCAGGCTTTGCGTAGCGCACTGATGGAATCACGTGCCCAGGAGAAGAAGGTATTTCCTTTGTTTGTGTTGACTGGGAACTTGTAGACTCTTCCATCGCGGAATGCAGGGTGTAAATGGCCGGGAAGGGGACTTCGCTCTCTTCCGGGACTCTTCTGGAATTTGATCGGGATCGATATTGTTCAGCAAGGGTAAGGGGGAGACAAAAACATCGTCTGTCTTTGTGGTGGAGGTGACGCCGTAGCAATGATCCAAGGACGATCACAGCCAGGGAAAGTGTGATGATCAGCGTCCAGGTGATTAGGGACCAGGTGGTGGTTCCGGACGAATCGTCGTCTTCATCTTCGTTGCCAAGAATTCCTGACCCTCGTGACCGTGACTGACCCACTTCAGACCACTCTCGTCTCAGCTGACGTAAGCCGACGCCCTGGAAAAGCCCGTTGCGCTGCTGCAGCTGTTGAATGCGGTCTGCTCCGACAGCCTTACTCGATCTGTTCTGTGGTACAGAAAAACTTTGCAGTATCATTTTGTCTTGAGAACTAAGTACATGGTCAATATCAGGCACAAATATGGTTGATCGATTCATGTTAGTACTAGATGTACTAGCAGTTGAAGGCAATAATGTAAATTTCTCAGCGTGCACATAACAGTGTTGCACGTTCTCAAGAATACCAACATTATTGATAACGTCGACAGTTGAGCTCTCTTCTGTGAATAAACACTCTCGTACTAGTCGTACTGGTTCAGAGACACTGTAGATCCAGGCCTTACTATCTGGTATTCTATATAAAACTGGTTCAAACGGTGTGTTCATAAGATAAACTTCACAATGTTTATGTACTTGTTCATCTTGACCCATAAACATATGATAAACACAACTGTTCATATTCGACTTGATTGGTAAATTCGGCGGACATAGGGAATAAAGTTCTCCTTTACAGTTGTTCACTTCACTTTGAGTCATTGTAACAAATTTCTGTCCATCGTAGGAAACAGCTAAGTATTCTTCTTTCACTTTTGTCACTAGGAATTGTCCACTCTCAGCGTCTTTGAAAGGAAGGGGTTTTATGGAATATAATTTGAAGTATCGGTTAGGAGATCTCAAAGGAATGTCAAGGAATAAACGGATTCCGTTCATAGTGGAAACAGCATGTGTGGTAATTATATGATAATGTTCATAAATTTTATCTATTTCAGTAGTGGTTAGCAACGCCATACCTGGCGGTAATTTTCCAACTACTTGCTTTAAAATTTCTGATAAATTTTGAGGTGGAACTAATAAAGAACTTAATCGTCCGGCAGATGTGTCATCTAATGACTGTCTTAGTTCGAGTAATTCTTTTTGTACTAAAATTAAAGTAATTTCCACTTCTCTAACAAGTGTGTGTATTCCTCTCTGCTTGCTCAACATTTCTTGAAGTGCATTAGTTTCAGACCATAGGCTGGTATTTAATTTATTATTTTCTTCTATAACTTCAGCTAAAAGGTTTAAAGTTTCATTTAAAATTATACCATGATTTTGAATTTGTTTATTCATACTCTTTACAAAAGTTAATTGATCTTCAACTAAATGGGTGATGGACTGAGACTGGTGCTCAATGTGAGTAATCTTTTTATTCATTGCTATTAAATCATCATCATCTAAAGTTCCAAATAAAAATTTCATAATATTTCCGCCAACATTAATTAAACCACGTTTAGATCTATTCGGCTGAATCTCAACTGGTAACATTTGTTTAAAAGCTAATAATTCAATTTCCAAACGATCAACTAAACGTTGCATTCTAGTTAACTCTGTTTTCCTAACAAATAGTATCGAACTAGATTTCTCTTCATCCTCAGCTTCAATTGTCAACATAGAGATAGCTTTCTTAGCTGAGGAAAGTATTTCATCATAGTCTTGTACATGTAGATTAATTACAACTGTCCATCGGTCACCGGAGAATAAGACATCTCCTTCTTTTAGGAAAATTAATCCAGTCTTTAAATAACAATTTCTTTCCTGACAAGGATTTAATTGAGTTGCGCTACTTTCCATTATCATGAAGATTACAATCAGGAAACCTAAAACAAAAGAAAAGAAAAGGCTTGTATCCTACAGTACAGGGATACAACAACTGTTCTAAGTCTTATTTAACTTCATTATTCAATCTAATCATTCAATTGTCTAGATTTCATAAGTCTATTACGTAATCATCCAAGTGCGAAGGTATTCTTCTTTCGCGTCTGGGACGGTTCGGTTCTTGTTGCAGTATCAAGTCACTTTCATTCAGTAAAGTATTTTCATCTTCATTAGTCAGTTCTTCAGTGGATGTGATGTGTGGGTCGCTTGGAGGAGTGGCGACTGCGAGTTCTTCATTTACATACTCGTTTCGCAGACATGAGCCACGCGCCAGGTCGCGAAATTCCTGTCCTTCCCACTCGTTTAGGAATGTCTGGCCGTTTGTCGAGGTCAGCCGGTGAGGTTGCTCTTGAATACGTTTTCGTTTCTGCTTGTGAATTGAACAAGGTTTCAAACGATTGGCATGTAACAAAACGTCTTTGTTTCTAATCCTTACTTTATAGTTGTATTCGTTTTGCTTTTGCAGGATTTTATACGGACCAGCCCATTGTTTAGCGAACTTGCGCTTAGGACCGCGTCGTAAAGAAGGTTGATAGATCATAACGAAATCTCCTTCTTTGTATTCAATATGTTTCTTTCCTACATTGTAATAATTCTTATTCTTTTCTCGTGCATTCTTCGTTTTCTCTTTCGCAATTCTGTACGCTTCAGACAACTTCTCTCTCAGTTGTTCTACTCTCTCATCTTCCGTAATCTCATTCTCAGTTTCGATATTCACATCTAGCGCTGCTTCTAATGGCAAACGCATTTCTCGTCCATGCAAAAGAAAATATGGGGTGTAACCGGTGATACTGTGTTTCATACTACGATACGCCATTTGCACATAGGGGAGATATTCATCCCAATCTTTTCCATTTTTCTTTACAAAATGAGATAGCATGTCATTAAGAGTTCTATGCCATTTTTCTAGTAAACCGTTCGTCTCAGGACGATAACTCGTTGTAGTAAGCTTTTTAATACCTAGAAGCTTACATGTTCCTTTAAATAAATCTGAAACGAAATTTCTACCTAAATCCGTTAATAATTTTCGTGGGACTCCGTGTCTAACAATAATATTTCTAACAAACTCTCTCGCTATAGTTTCAGCGGTTTGATCTTTAATTGGTATTGCTTCGCAATATCTGGTCATGTAATCAATAAAAGTCAAAATGTATTTATTTCCAGTATCGCTAATGGGATGGGGACCTGTAATATCTAATGAAACTAATTCAAAGGGTTCATTTACGGGATCGAATAAAACTAGTGGTACCTTTTTATGACCATCAGATTTACGTTCTTGACAAGATAAGCAACGTTGAATATACACTTGTACATCCTTTTTCATTCCAGGCCAAAAATATAAAGATTTTAACATTTCATAGGTTTTATGGATTCCTTGGTGAGCTGAAAATTTAGTATCATGGTGTGATTTAATTACTCTCTGGGTTAATTCAGAAGGAATTACTAATTGATAGGTTATTTCATTTCCTTCAAAACTCTGATTTTTTCTATACAGTACTTCATCTTTATCCAAAATAAATTCTTGTTCTTGTGGATCAGTTTCTATTTTCTGAATTTGTTGTTTACAAAAAGGGTCTGAACGTTGGACTTCTTTTATTAAAGTTTTGTCAATTATAGCGTTTTCAAAATCTATCTTTCGTATGGATCGACTCAATCCGTCGGCGTTTCCATGATTTTTACCAGGCCTATGATGAATTTCGAATTCAAATTCAGATAATCTCAACGCCCATCGCGCTAGCCGCAATGTTGGGTCTTTCAAATTTAACAACCACCTGAGGGGTGCATGATCGGTTATTACTATAAATTTACGTCCAAAAAGGTAACATCGAAAATGTTTTGTACTCCAAACTAAGGCTAATAGCTCTCGTTCAGTGGTGGAATAGTTACGTTCTGCTTTATTTAGCGTTCTACTTGCGTATGCTACAGGGTGTTCGTTTTTATTCCATACTTGGGATAAAACAGATCCAATACAATTTTGAGAAGCATCTACACTTAATATGAATTCTTTTGTAAAATCTGGGTACTTAAGAATGGGACTTTTACATAAAGAATCTTTCAAAGCTTGAAAAGCTTGTTCTTGTAATTCTTTCCATTCAAACATAACATTTTTCTTTAACAGTTCATTTAATGGTCTTGCTAATTCAGCAAAATTACTTATGTGTCTTCTATAATATCCAACTAATCCCAAAAAGGATTTTATATCAGTTACATTAACAGGACACTTAAAATTTTGTACGCTTTTTATTTTTATGGGATCTGGGCCAATGCCGTTTTCTGAAATGACATGGCCTAAATATTTTACTTCTTTCTCAGCAAAATTACACTTCCAACCCTGAAGGAATAAATTTGCTGCCTTAAGCTTTTGAAAAACATGAGTTAATCGTTTTGCATGCTCTTCAATGGTTTTGGAAAATATTAAAATATCATCTAAATATATTAAAGCTTCTGTGCCTTTCATACCGACTAATAAATTATCTAATAATCTCTGCATTGTAGCTGGAGCGTTCTTTAGTCCAAAACTTAGAACTTTAAAGTGATAATGTTCACCTGTGGGTAGACTAAACGCTGTCTTAGGTGCATCCTTTTTAGCCATGGGTACTTGCCAGTAGCCACTTGCTAAGTCTAAGGTAGTAAAAATTCGACTCCCACCTAAGCTATCTAAAGTGTCATCTATTCGTGGAAGGGGATATGCATCTGAGTAAGTCACAGCGTTCAAAAGACGATAATCAACACAAAAACGATATGAATGTTGTCCATCAGGACCTTTCTTTTTAACTATAACTATTGGGGCGCTCCAAGGAGAATCAGAAGGTACTATGATGTCATTTTTCAACATTTTAGCCACTTGATCTTTTACTACAGGTTTTAGCATGTCAGGGATTTGGTATGGAGATTTTTTAATTGGCTTTGCATCACCAGTATCAATGAAATGTTCAACTCTCAATTTACATCCTAACTTTTTAGATTCGTTATAGAATAAGTCACCATATTCTTTTAATATGGGTTCTATTACTTCTCTGTTTAATTTGAGCGGTAAACACTCGATTAGTTATTGTCGGTTGAGACATATTGGAAATAGTTACAGCCAACTGTACGGCTTGCCGCATACTGGTAGGGAAGTTGTAACGAGTTTGTCTACCCGTTTCTCCTTCGAGACCGGTTAGATAAGCGGATAACAGTCTCCGTTCTGCTTCTTCGTTTAGAATCTTTTGTTCAACTGGATTCTCTGATCTCCGTATCGTTCTCTCACAAATAGCACGTAGCTTATCTGCGTATTGCTCGGGGCTCTCTCCCTTTCTCTGAGCACTTGACTGCAAAGCAGTGTAGTAGTACTGATCGGGAAGTTTTTCGGTAAATCGTTCGATCAATGCGCGCTTTACTTCTTCGTAAGTCACATCAGGTGCGTTAGTGGATGGACTACTTTTAAAAAATACTAAAGCGGATCCTTTTAACTTCAGGGAAATTATTTTTATTTTATCCAAATCGGACCAATTTCCGAGAGTAGCTACATTTTCAATCTGTGAAATAAAATCACCGACCGTTATTTTTGACGTGTCGCCGTGCCAGGGTTCTATTACACTAGCTAATGCAAAATCCTTTACTGTTACTGGGGAACTTTTCGTGTCGAGTTGTTTGCTAATTTCTTTTACGGTCGATCGGGTTTGTTCTTCCAAAGAAGACTTAAAAGCCGAAGATTCTACCGGAGTAGTCATTTTCAAAAATTTAAGAAAAATTCATGAAAAATCAAAATTAACAGAATTAATTATATTTATATTATTATTTTTAATTTTCAATTTCTAAAACGTATTTCAAGCTTTGTCACAATTACTCGTCGAACGTATGTTTCACCGGAATAGGCAGTAAATCCATTAACGTAACCTTCGATTATTCTTTGAACTAACGATCTTAAAATAGTTTCACAGCCTTCTAATAACGTATCAGGATCGCTAACTGGCAAATAATACGTTGGTTGGGGACAATAACTTCTCGACATATTTCTTTTCTTAATATTTTTTCTGAACTTCCATATTCATATATTCAGCGTTGGCTACGGCTGATACTCTGGGAGTTTTTGTTTTCGGAACGTCATAAATTGCTTCAGTCAAACTGAGGGGATACAAATTTACTGCATCCTGTCTACCCCTTTCGTAGGCAACTGCGTTACGAAATGTACTCGAAACTTTACTCAAATCTGTTGGATACACGGGAGGTTCCGGCCGTACTGACGTATGCGAGGGTGAAGGAGAAGTACTCCACTGCCCTTTACTATTCTTTTTGACATTTATTTTTACGGTTGCCCTATTATCAAACGTAGGTGTGGACACTGGCACACAATTATTTACTGGTACACTTGGTGGAGCTGCTAATAAGTGAGGAAGTAACGGTTCAATTCTATGTTCATAATACGCGATTATTTCTGCAGATCTAGTTCCTATTTTCATGAACAATTCCCTACTTTGGGTATTTGAATCTGAATTTCTCGACATGGGACTTGAACCAAAGGGTCTATAACACTCTTCCACTATTTTTTCAGTTGTTATTTGACTACTAATCTTTGATTTTCTTAAGCCCATAAATCAAAAGACAACACATAATTTCAATTAAAACCAATCAAAAAAAAAAATCAATCCTAAAACAATGAATACATAGCACAAAGGGACACAAAACACAAAATAAGATTATTCAAGAAAACAACTCAGTCCAGCACTCATCTCTCAAAGATTCTATAGTTCTCAATTAATTCGTTTATACTTCGTCTTGAAGCAGCATCAACAATTCTATAAGTAATTGAAAAAATTCAGTAATATCATCCTTATGCTTACACTTTAAATCAGAATTTCTTTTGAAATTAACTTTCCTACATTTCATGATTCAACAATAATTCAACAAAATATTTCAAACTCTTTAATTTACGTCTCGATTTCTTACAAGATTATTTAAATCATTTAAAATAAATCAATTTAAAATAAATCCAAACTGCTGCCACCACTTTGTAGTGGACCGAGCGGGTCTGACTACAAAGGAAAAAGAAAAAGGGTTCGGTAGGTAAGAGGTGAGACGTAATGAGAGACTTGAGTTTTGGATTAGTCGTTTACTTGTTACCTTGTTGAGTACAATACATGGCGGTGCGAAGTTAGTCAGCGGCTTCCATATATGGATTGGTCGGAGTTTACGGGCTTGGCGAGAGGGAGTGGCTGGGTCTAGCCGGGCGGCCACGCGGGTCTAGTCGTCAGGAGGCTTGTTCTGCAAGTGAGCTCTAGGAGAGCGAGTCCTCTCTAGTCAAGGTTTAAATACTGACATCAACTTAAGCTCGTGGGCGAGGTCGCCTCTGATTGGTCGCCTCTTGGAGCGGCTTAGAAAGGAATGTGTCTGCCCTTGGAAAGGAGACGTCTGTCTGTTCAGACATTTACGTAACTAAAATACGAAGGCTAAATGCCTCAGGCCATACCAGGCCTTACACTATAATTCATTTATAAACTGAGGAAAAAGTGTTTAATCATATTCCACGAGACAAAAATCAAGGAAGAGACTACTCAATATTATGTATTGATTATTGTGAGAGTTACTTATTGTCGTTATTGACTAAACTTTCATAACAACAGCCGACAGCCGATCACGATTGAAATTTGATACGATGAATGTGGTACATGGTACCAACGTTGATCAATTCGAAATAGGAAATACAAAATTATTATTTGAAAATGATTGAGAAATGGATTGATTAAATGTAAAATAAAACAAGATTCTTCGAAATAATTGTCAAAAGGAAGATTATTGAACTTAAAACGAAGAATAACGTCAGCCATAACAAATACGTAAAACAGTTGATAGCTTGGCCCAGCAGCCTCGATCACCTACGTTATCACTCCCAGCGATTGGGCCTTCTGTACATCTAGGAAGTTTTGGTAAAAGTGATTACTTTTAGTCCCGCTAGAATAACTTTTAGTCCCTAGGGAGAAAAAGTAGTACTTTAGTATGGACGCTGTTAGTGATGACGTATTTCGTTGCTAGGGAGCCAGTTTTGTTTCCAATCAACCGTTGCTAGGTGTCTGTTTCCATGTTATTTATATGGGCGTAAAACAGTGTCTCAGATTTTTATCAAAAGCAATAAAATTACAAATTTCTAAGAGTTTTGAGTCCTTTTTTCATGTACCAGAATACCAGAGGATTGAGTATCAGGCTTTTTTCAGTTGTGATATTGGATATAGAACTATTTTCATAGCATTTTGTTCATAGGTTAGGCGTACAAGTTAGGTGTAGGCTACGAAGCATTATACGATTAGACTAAAAAGCCAATTTATGGCCATCAAATTAGGGGAAATAGTGAGATATTTTGGGGGATAAACCAAACACGGTAAAAAGTATTAAATACGATGGCAAATTAAAATATTTGGAAGGTGTAGTGCAAACAAGTATGTGCAACAGATCATACAATGCGAAGGTATGTAATAACCTATGATGCTAATGGGCTTATAAAACAGTGTCTTAGCTTTTCATCAATAAATAAAATTGCAAATTTTTAAGAGCGTTGGGTGTATACCAACTGGACTATTACCATCTACCAACTCGATTCCTAATCATGTAAACTTGATTGTTGTATGGGGAACCATTCCAACTTCCATCACATCCTCCTTTTATAGGCTTTAACGAATTTTAATATTAAACCAAATCTTTGGTATTTGCAGCTAGGCTGTCTACAATTTAGTCTGGTCTCTCAATACTTTTTTGCACTCTGTTCATGCCACTAAGACTAATTGCAGCATTATTCTATAGTCTGTTCTATAGAAGTTAAACAAGTGCTACCGGTATGATTGCTGGTAGTTACTGTGACTTTTGCACAACTTTATTATTATTATTATGCACGTAATAGACCCGATGATTTGTATGGTACAGGTAGCTGTAAATGCAATGTCTGCATTTACTAGTGGTTTTAGGTTGCTTACACAGTGGAGCATCCAATAATCGATGACAGTCACAAAAACAAAATCATTCACTTGCTGCGGAATGGTGGTATTCACACAGCTCAATCTGTTATACTCCATTAAACAGCATGAGTTTGATTTTGCGACAGTAATTGTTGTCAAGTATTGGATGCTCCACTGTGCAAGCACCTTTGGCCAATGTTGTGATAAGTTAGTGCCCATCAAAATATGTAGGTGAATTGAAATGCGACTGCTAGAGTTTGTAAAGTGCAGAATTCATAGTTATTTACATCAGCCTTGATGAAATAGGCAACATAGTGTTAATTTTTACAAAGTATTATCAGGTTTTACAATATTCTACTCACCCATATAGTTTCGTGGCCACTACTTTGGTGTCAAGGACCGTTACAATTGCTGTTTGATTTTATTCTAATTATGAACATTTTCAACCAGTTATTTGAAGAACTCAGTTGAGTGTTGTTTTTGATGACATCCAGACTACATTTTCAACAAATCTATGCTATTTATTGATAGTCTCATTATTGAAAACCTCATTAATGTTAATAAAACTATTAACTTTTTATGTGAATCCGACGACAGTCAAATTTTCATCAAGAATAAGTAGAATGGCCGAGCACTTTCGAATCATTGAGATCCATTTTCAGAAGCCTTCTGGATCTCAAAGTTTCGAAAGCGCTCGGCCTACAGAGTAAGTAAATTCTACTTATTCTTGATGAATATTTGACTGCAAGTCGTTGAATTCACATAAAAAGTTAATATTAACAACACAGTTCGTCATGGAACAAGAAATCCAGGAATGTAAATAAAACACTGCTGAATGATGATTTACTTATATAACACTTACAATTTACTAAGAAATAGTAGATTTCTATTAGTACCTTGTTAGTTATCTATTAATAGAGTTTTCAGGCGATGCTCTAAAAGGTGAGATTTGTACAAAATATTCTATTGAGTTACGGTGCTTGCGCAGTGGAGCATCCAATACTCGATGATAGTCACCACTGCGAAATCAAACACATGCTGTGGGTTGATGGTATTCACACAGCTCGAATCCGCCAAGCAGTGCAGCAGTGACTATCATCAAGTACTGGGTGCTCCACTGTGCAAGCACCGTAACTCACTAGAATATTTTGTAAATGTTGAAAGTTCAACAATCATTCAATTTTTCCTTAATTTTCCTATAAATACATAGACAATTGAAACAGTTCACACAACGAAATTAGGCTGCTCTGATAAATTACGGTGTTGCCAGCACATGATAGTAGAGAATCACCAACCTCAATGCTCGAATTGACCACACTAATCATACCACACTTGCCTAGTCTATGAGTCTGATAAGGCTAGCAGTCATATATGGTTGTCACCACAGTCAGTTGTTTTTGCTACACTGTAATTTCTTTGAGCCGCCTAAATTCGTGGCATGAAGTAGACGGTATAATGTATAGTTGAAGCTTTCAAAAATTCAAAGTTCTAGCTTAGAATAAATTTATTTCACACTTTATCTTCACAGTTTTATCAAACAAAATTTTCAAAAACAAGAAATAATTATACATCAAAGGAGCTAGGAATGAGAGAACTACTAAGGAACAAAAAGCCCTCAAGAAAAACTGTGTTCGATTTGAATGTTAATCTATTACTTCAATAAGATATATGAACTGTATTTTTGGTAACTGCAGACCAATGAATGTGTAGATGGCTCTCTATCTGCTCTTCTGAACAGTAACATTTGTTAGAGAAACCCACATACAATTAAAAATATTTAAGGAAAATAGGAAGTAGGCACAAGTTATCATAAAGCGCTATATAGGCTAGCTATGTTTTTGTTAAAATTCAAAAGTTGGTAAAATTCACTTTTAAACAGGTGATCACTGTTTTGTATTTCAGAATGCAATAAGCACAATAGAAAATATGCATCAACCCCATTCGAAGTACAGGTAGGCTAATTAAGTTAATTTTTTTACACGTAAGGGTAGAAATGAATGAGTACATCTGAATAACCAATTCATCTATCACTGCCATTCGTGATGAAGTTGGAATGTTATGTTAGTCCAATATAGAGTCAAATCATCTAATAATATACTAATATCTTTATTGATTAGCGCCTTTCAATTTACTGTCACATAGATCAATAAAACCTGGGTAATGATCAGGTCGAATAACTTAACATGCAATTAAATTGCTTCTATTATAGGAAATAGATGTACAACAAGTCATCAGTAGTTAATTAATACGAAATTGCAACTTTGTATTTGAAAAGGAATCAACCGATACGTTTGTGTTTAATTTAACAAGATTTATGAACTTAATATCACTTGAAACGAAAGAACAATAACATAACCTATGCATGTAGTACATACCACGGTTTGCAGCGATCCAGGTTTTATTTTTGTTGGGATCATTTGGAAATCTATAAAAACTGCAAACCTTAAACTCGCTGTAATGTTTTCAATCAGGGAGAAAGCACATAGCCTAACCATTTTGTTTGATTATAAATCGCAACTAAAAATTGGTCCCATGCATTTTAAATGGACTTATAAAGCTGATTGGAAACATGTAATGGCGGATAGGGGCTTGTAACGTCACACTAACAGCGTCCATTCGATTCCAGGGAGTAAAATGCGACTTTTGATAGTAGGTGGAGGAAAAATAACTATCTACCGTGCTGCAGCTGTTGTTCTGATAGCCACCCGCCGCCATCAAACGCATCAACTGAACCTATCAAATGTGAGGTTATGTTCTGGAAACTTCTTTCAAGTTTCAGTCCTGAAAAGGCATTACGCATTTACGCTCATCTCATTACTGTAGTTGTTTGGTTATTCTGGTTGAAGCCGGGCTCTGGGGTGTGTGTTTATATTAACTCTATAGTAACTATTAAACTTAATTATTATTAAACTTGTTAAAAGTTTTGATTGATTGGCCATGCCGACTGAGAATAAAGGTGAAAATCTTCTACTTTGCTACAATAAAGGCTGTGGGAAGCACTTTGATCCTGCTAGAAATGCGGAAGGTAAATTTTTCCTGTGTTTTTTTTTGTGATGTCCTTTACTCTTGATCAAACTTGTTTTTGATTTGTATTATTAATAAGCAATTTGTCTTTGCAGTTCTTCGTAGTGGTATTTATTCAAGGCAACAAAGAAATTGAGTAAACTTGAAATCATGAGCATTTAATCCATCCAAAAATACCTTGATAGAATGCTTAAGGTGTTATGAAACTTTCAAAAGAATCTTCACGTACTCAAGTTCCTAGTAGAGAGTACATCGAATATAGTTTTTCTGGTGATTTCAAAAGCTGTAGTAAGATAGCCTACTTCAATAGAGTTTGTATGTTACTTTTCAATCGTCATTCCCTTCACATAACCTTTACTGCGACCTGTTTCTTTTTTATTAAATAATTATTATTTTATGATTATTGCAGCCTACTCTATAAGCTTACTGTAGTTTTCATATAACTTGGCAGCAGTATGTTGGGTTCAGATATAGCATGTCCCATCTGCTTCACGCTGCCAAGTTATATGAATACTACAGTACATTGCTTCCTTACTTGATATTTCTGAATGTTATCTACTATTTAGGTAACAATTATTTAGGAACAAACTCATTAGAATCATGAATACCGTTGTTGATGTTTTAATATAATTATATTCTATAATATATAATTATATTTTAATATAATTTCAAATACCGTTGTTGGAATTTTCCATCGAAACACTGATTTTTTAATCTTAGTCGGATTATATCTGACCCAGGCATCCATTAACACAAGCTACATTGAATGAAATATTAATTAAATCATTTTTGATGCGCTAGTTCAAGTAACATGTGCTAGTTCAAGGTACCGGTATCCTTAAACTCAATGTTGTTCTAGCTTTATTGGGTAAGTGTGGAAGATGGTAATTTTAAAAGTAATAAGAACTGGCTGTTTTATTTTCTGAATTTATCAAAAATTACATGAATAAATTAATGAATACAATAAATAAATACATTAAAAAAGCTCAAATTATACCAAAAACAGTTGGTTAGGTACAATAAATAACATGATGACCATTTTTGTCAATGCATTGCTGGAGGTTTTCACATAAATTGGGCTGCTGGAAATGTTACTGAATATAAAAACCTGTTTACGGCTAAGTTGTAAAGTAGACACAAGAGGTTAGAAAGTGAAGTCAATACGGCTCACTTTATTCCACGGATTATCAACTTAATGAAGCTATTTAACTATAATTCAACCTTTCAGTACAGGAGTCTAGATCAATCAGTACTCAGGATTTCTTCAAACCAGTGTAGAAATGAATATTATACAATAGTCACATCGGTTAATATGAATATTTCGAAATCAAACGATTTCAAATCGGAACTGTAGAAAACATTGCAAGTTATGTTATATTTTGATTTTGAGCATATTTTCGGATTCATTGGTAAGTTAAATTAAACGTAATTTATTGAACTGAAAACCTTTGAGAGCGAAGTTGAGGCGCAGCCCCCCCTCCCCCTCTTGCACTTGACAATTGGTAGGCCTATCGGTATTTTATTGGTAGTCTGAGACAAAATATTATGCAACTATTGTATTTCGCCTTGAAGTAATTAGTAAGATATTTAGACCCGACATAGGCCTATTTAACCTACATCTCACTTGTTACTTAAAGACAGTCATAATACAATCGTCCCATAAACTACTGTTATAAGTCCTGAAGCGATGGAAATAATGGCAGTACGACTGTAATGTTAATGAGAGGCAAGACATTTTCTTGAACGACTCCAGCATTGCATTAATAAAAATTGTTATGTTATATTTTGAACAACTTTTTGGATTCATTAGTAAGTTGAATTAAACGTAATTCATTGAAAACCTGTATTTAGAAACCTTAGAGAGGTACATGAGTAAATATTCTATTTATTCTGAATTAAATTGATTGAGAGTCGTTAAATTTACAATAAAAAGTAAACATTGTGCAGAATCATTAAAGTTGTGTTTGCGTATTTGAAAAAAGGCTGTTCCTCAAGCCTCATCCTAAACATTGCAAATTACATCGTAGGTTATTTTGTCAGGTTTCATAAAACATTTTTAACATCTTTACAGATTCCTGTACATTTCATTCAGGAGCTCCGTATTTTCATGATGCTTACAAAGGGTGGTCGTGCTGCAAGAAAAAGTGTACAGACTTCACCGAGTTCCTAAATATTAAGGTACTGTTTTCAATCATAGAGAGTTGGAGCATAACTACGCTAACGATGACGCTAATTGTAAACAACCACTCCATGTCTCAGGCTACTCTACAACAACTTGCATTCAGAGAAAGTGGAGGCATAGAGTGGGCAGGTTAGAATTAGCGTCATCGTTATCGTAGTTTTGCTCAAACTGTAATACAGTCATGCTTAGTATAATACATTCAATGTTACAAAAAAAAGAAAATAAGAAATTTATAAATGACATCTAAGAAATGAAGAATTTCTGTCTGGACATTAGTATGTTTTTTTTTTTTTTTTTTTTTTGTAGATTACGTCTTGGAGACTCCAGTTAAGGAGTATAAGACAAGTCAGATCAACAATATTATACACTAGATACCATAATTACTTCCAATTAGTTGAGGTGAGGCTTAATTTTGATGTGAAAGGAACTCTTGTACACTATAAAAAGCTTTATCAACTAAATATTTCTTCAATTGTTTTTTAAATATTTCTATATTTTCAAGACTCTTCAAAAACTGCGGTAGCTTGTTGTAGAATTTCCTACCAATATAACTAGGTTTTTGTTTGAATAAGCTACTATTGTGACTCACCAAGTGATAATCTCCTCGGCGTCTTGTATTATAATCATGTACATCAAGATTTTGGTTAATATCATTCGTTTTTACATATAAAGTAGCTTCATACACATATAAGCAGGGTACAGTTAGGAGACCAAGTCTCTTGAACAACGGCCTACATGAATCTAATCTATTTACTCTTTCTATACACCTAACCGCTTTCTTTTGGATCTTAAACACCCTATCAAGATTTTGTTTTGATGAATTACCCCATACTAAGATAGCATACCTAATATGTGACAGTAAGAGCCCATGGTAAGCTGTAAAAAGTAACTTTTTGTCATTCAATCTAGCAAGCTGTCGCAGGACAAATACCCCAGATGAAATTTTACTACATATTTTCTCAATGTATGGAGTCCAGGTCAATCGTCTATCCAACGTAACTCCTAGAAATGCAATTTTTTCTTCCTGGTCTAATTGATTATCGTTTACAAACACGTTTATAGCCCTATCTTCATTTAAATTATGTTTGTTTTTGAATTGAAGGTATTGGCATTTTTTACTATTTATAGTTAATTTCAACTGATTTAAAAATTGGACAATAGACTGCACACCTATATGGGCACTTATTTCTAAATTATCTAGAATGGAATTGCTGAAAATGAGTGATGTATCATCAGCAAATAAGAGGGCTCTACCACTAATTAATTCTTTAGGTAAACGGTTGACATATAACAAAAAAAGCAATGGACCTAGTATTGACCCCTGAGGCACTCCAGCTTGCACCTCTAATTTATTAGATTTATTCTTTACTATACTATTACCAACTACTGTAGTTAGTTCTACACATTGTTTTCTCCCAATAAGATATGATTCAAACCATTTCAGTTCAACCCCATTTACACCTACATTTTGCAGTATTTCCAATAAAGTTCTATGATTAACACAATCAAATGCCTTTGACAGATCTAAGAAGATTGCAGTAGCTTCATCACCTGAATCTATTATATTTATTAGTTTTTCAACTAGAGAAACTATGGCTGTTTTTGTTGATCTCCCTTTCTGGAAGCCATGCTGTTCATCACAGATAAAGTTAGCTTCTTGAAGGTGCAGAAGTAACCTATTAAGAACTACTCTTTCAAAAATTTTACTTATTACATTTAAAATACTAATAGGCCTATAGTTTTCTACCTTTTCTCTATCACCACTTTTGAAGATTGGCAAGATCTTCCCCTCTTTTAAATTATCTGGAAAAACACCTTGTTCTAACGAATGATTGATCAGATGAATCAAAGGGTCTAACAATTGATCTTTACATTCTTTCAGAATTTTACTGGATACCCCATCCATTCCTACAGTTTTTTTATTATTTAAACTATCAATGATATTTGACAACTCATCTTGGCATACTGGGTGGAATTTTAATTCGTTCTGAATCCCCTCAGTATTCCTCATGTTTGCATCACTAATACCTGTATTAAGAGATTTTTGAAGATCCTTAGCAACCAGTTGATAATATCTGTTAAAGAAATTACAAATGTCTACACTATCATCAATATATTTGTTATTTTCGTTAATTATTCTGGGGACACTTGTATAAGCATCTACATGAGCTACTTGCCTATTTTTGTTTATTACATCCCACACTGCTGTGTTAAAGTACACACTATTATTCAAAATTTCAGCTGTTTTCTTACATTTCGCTCTTTTCACTTCTTTTGTATAATTTTTCTTTAGAGCTTTGTAATTATCTTCACTTAACATATTTCTAGATAGTTTGAATTCATCATATGCATCTTTAACCCTATTTCTTTCTGCAAGGATATCATCAGTTATCCACTCTTCAATTTTGTCTAATTTGTTTTTTACAGGGACTTTTATAACTGGACAACTCATAGTAATATGAAACCTTAAAATATTAATGAAACTATCATATTTCTTATTCAAACTATTGCTATTGTAAACCCTACTCCAGTTTTCTTGTAGCAGATTCTGCTTCAAACAATCGATATTCCCCTGTTCACATTGTTGAATTTCTTTCATTACTCTACTCTTTTTAATTGATTTATAACCTTGCAACCCCACCTCTAAGATTTGATAGTCATGATCAGATAGTTCCGAGCCGCCTAGTCTTGTTTTAGAGTAATCTATATTAGTAAGGATGTTATCAATTATTGTTTGTGATGTTCTTGTGACTCTGGTATATTCATGAACTTTTATTTCCAAGTTATTCATGTATATAATATCCTTTAAATCTTCTGTCATTTTATTCTGTGTTGCAAAGTCTGTATTGAAATCTCCCGCTACAATAACGTTTGTAAAACGAGTAGTAGTAATCTCTAAAAGCCTATTGAATAGTTCACAAAAATTGTTCCATTCCCCATTTGGTGACCTGTAAATACCTAACACCGCTACTTCGAAATTATTGTCGATTTTTACTCTCAAACCAGTAACTTCTAAATCCAATTCCACAGCAAATTTCTCTACATATTCTAAATTAAATGTTTGCATATTCTTAGCATTTTTAGTGAAGATAGCTACTCCCCCACTTCGATGAGATGTCCTGCAATACGACGTTTTCAATGAATAGTTTGGAATATTAAGTTGTGACAATTCATCTTCTTTTAAACCATGCTCTGTGAAAATAGCTATATCAGGAGCCTCTTCTTTAAAAAATACTTCGATTCTATCTATTTTGTTACGAATGTATTGAATATTCTGATGGAACACAGTGAGTACCGGTACTTCCCTATCATCCCTTATTACTTTATCGTTGCTTTTGCATATTGAAGTAGATTTACTTAATCTCTTAGGATCTTGAGAGCCTATCAGATTGCTACAAGAGTTCCTTCCACTAATGCTATCCTGATTTTTTGATCGATTAACGTCTTTTAATACAATTGAAGATATGAATTTATCATCTGAAACTAGTTTCCCTTCCCGGTTTTGAGCCACTTTACTAAAAAAGGTTCGTTAGATGATTGTTTAGGAGAATTATTGACAGTAGATTGCAAACGACTTTCAATCAGCTCTGCCAGCCTATTACAAAATATTACTTTGCCAGATTGATTTAGATGTAGACCATGATTAGTGAAGTTTTGTTTTTTCAGCCTTTCATTTAGAAAACAAATCCCCAACTGCTTAGAATTCTTATTTTTTAGGCTGTTGATTGTATTATGAATTGATTTATTTGTTGACTTAATGGCTTCATTTAGCTCTGGCCTATCAAACCTATACGGAATTGTACTTATTATTACATTAGTTTAGATGTGGGAAGACTGGGTTGACAACTTTGATTTTGTAAAGGATTGCAGTTTCAGTAACAACGGAGCAGGGGTCGTTACAAATTCACGTATCTGTGGACGAAATTTGTGTGAAAATTCAATAACATCAACTCATCGGGTTTTCCGCCATGATTTCAATGTTTAGCAATACGGACCAGTTCCTAACCGAAAAACAAGATTGGTCTACAATTTAAGAACAGCAGGACCACCTGTTTCACTTCCAACAGTAAGAACGCCAGAAAATGTGGGGAAGGTAAAAGCAGCACTATTTTAGAATTCTGCCGATCTGCTTGTCGGCATTCGTTTGTTTTATACAAGAGGAAAATGTGGAAAAAGTTGGATATTTACAAGCTTGTATCACGCTAATAGAATCAATGGCGTTTATTTTATTACATTTTTATGTTTGACCTAACAAAGAGAAATCTCTGTTTCAAGTCGACCGGTTTGTATTTGTCTGTTGTATTGGTTCCCCAATTTCTTGCATCTTAGCAGAAATCTTTGTCCATAATGAACAGAAACATATCCTGCTTAATACAGACAAAATCATCAGCTGTCACCAATATGTTGATGACATTCTTATTCTGCACAAAGGCAATAAAAGACAAACAGAAATTTTCCAATCTAATCTCAATATATATTGGCGTTATATTTGACTACAACCTCAGCTGGAGGCCGCACGTTCAGTGTGTCAAGCAACGACTCAGAAAGTTACTGTATGCCTTGTCACAGCTTAGCCATGTTCTGAGTCGGAAGCAATGTGTAAGAAAGAATAAAATTGAAATTTTACCTGAGATTCAACATACCTACCCCACTAGATATAGAGTGAACTACGGATATGAGACACCTTAGGTGGTTCATGGATCGGAGATGAGAACTCCATATTATTTAGCTCAAATCGTATACAGGAATCTGACTGTTGAGATGAGGGATTGGAATGTTGAGTGAGGGCGTGTTTAAGCGTGGGGTGGAGGGGTGGCTCTATCGCCTTGGGTGGGAATCTTCGGAGAGCCTGCTTCGGTCGACCTATTGGCATTAACTTTTTCATAATATATTACGACTGTGTGGAATAATCTTTCTTCTCTTAAGAATGATACTTTTCCATGCTTATTTGATAGAATTAAATGTTTGAAACTGGTAGTCTTTATGTCTCTTTTTGACAGAATCAATAGAAGAATAAAAGTGCCTGTTGGGTCCGCGTGACACCATTACTCATTTAGCACAACAATTTGAATTTATTTTCTGTGATAGATTTTTCTAATAGTGTTTGCACTAGATCTGTCATTTCTCTAGTTAACTCTATTAACTGAGCTGTAGATCACCTCTTATTATCAGTTCTACTCAATTACATTAACAAAACGTATTTCAAAATATTGTGAAGTATGGTGTAGCATGAAACTTGTAAATGTAGTTTTAAATAATGAAGTAGAAATATAGTATGTAAGGCATCCGCAGAACTCACTCCTACACATAGACGTATAGTCTTAGTAGGGGTATTCCTGTTGTGTCAATTTTTTTTACTTTCATTGTACTGTTCTGTTTTGGGGAATAAATAAAGAATTTGAATAAAATCCATCCCAATTTAAAATTTACCTTGGAGGTGAACACAATAGCAGTATCAACTTCTTGGACATCACTATAACAAAATAGGGACATTCATTTAGAACATTTAAAATTTACATGAAGCCCACAACAACTGAGACAGTGGTACATAACACATCAAATCACCCAACCCAACATAAACACGCTGCTTTCAATCACATGCTCCACCGGTTAACAAACATTCCTATGTCACACGAAGACTGCAACAAAGAATTGAACACTATAAAATGCATAGCACAACATAATAGTTACAAACACACACTAATAGACAAACTACTGCACAGAATAACAACGAAACCAATCACTAACACCTACAACAAAGAGGATGACAACTCTCATACATTCATCACACTCACATACCTCAAAACTCACAATAGCAGCATCATTCAGAAAACTCAAATATAAAATAGCTTACAAAACAACTAACTCGCTCAAAAAACACCTGCATTCTTAGACAACTCATCAAAACAAATACAATAGATCTGGCACTTATAAATTGAAATGTAATGACTGCAACAAGTTTATGTAGGACAAACTGGCTCATAATATTCACCACTAGATTCAAAGAACACACAAGATCCATCCCACACCCAAACGCACGTAAACGTTTTTTAAACGTAGTACGTAAAATTAATAGTAATGTTGTGATTGGGGGTGATTTTAATGTGGATGTTCTGACGGAAGGAAAAAGAAAGCTGATTTTGTTAATTTAATTGAAATGCATGGTTTTAAACATACAGTAGAAACTCCTACTAGAGTAACTGAGACATGCGAATCTGCAATTGATAACTTCATCACCAGCCTGAACAAAAGTGATATAAGAGTGGAATGCTTGATAACGGCGCTGTCGGATCATGACGGCCAAATTTTTAATATCTTGAATGTAGACAATGAGTGTCAAAGCAGAGGTATCTCTACATATGTTAGGAAGTTTGGTAAGGAACAAATTGATTGTTTTAAAAATGAGCTCGCTAGACTGGACTGGACTGAACTGTTTCAGAGACCAGTTGAAGATAAATTCACTTACTTTTATAATACACTCAAGTATTATTTTGATTGGCATTTTCCTCGTAGTAGAATTGTAAAAAAAAGGAAAACTAAAGATTGGGTTGATGATGAGGTTGTTGATGAGCATGATGAGCTTCTTAAAATAAATAAGTTATACAGAAAAGATAAATGTAATGCTAATCTCAAGGAAACATTGAAGGAACACAAAAAAAGCTTTAGGAAAACTATTATAAGTAAGAAAAAAGACTACTATCACTCTAAATTGAAAAAGTCTATAAATTTAAATAAGACAATCTGGCAAATAGTGAATAACGAGACTAGAAACATAAAGGAGAAGGTCTTAAAAAATATTGTACTTAAAAGGAATGATATTGATATAGTGGATCGATATGAGGTATCTAATATATTTAACAATAACTTTGCAGAAATGGTGGAAACGCATGTCATACCAAACCTAATTAAAACTGGCACACAAATTGATAGGGCACAAAGGGTTACTGAATCCAGTTTTGTATGCAGGACTATTGAGGAGGGGGCCTTAAGTACAATAATTGACTCAATTAAACCAAAGTGGTCAGCTGGCTACGATGAAATTCCAATGAGAATTATCAAGGAAGCCAAATCATCCCTCATCAAGCCCCTTTTACATGTAATTAACTCATCACTTATATCAGGAAAATATCCAGATGAATTAAAAATGTCAAAAGTTATACCCGTATATAAAAAGGGGGACCCTTCCGATCCACTGAATTATAGACCACTGGCCATTCAATCTTCATTAGCAAAAATATTTGAAAAGTGTGTACTAGTGCAACTTATGAACTACTTTGAAACTAATAATCTGCTTGACATGGAACAACATGGGTATAGGAAAAACAAGTCCACTATTACTGCAATAATTGAGTACTTTGAACACATTCTAGAAAAATTAGATAAAGGATACAATGTTGTGGGTGCCTTCCTTGATCTGACCAAAGCGTTCGATAGTGTGAATCACAGAATACTATTAGAAAAACTTAATACTTATGGTATAAAGGGTAAAGAGCTTAAATGGATTCAATCTTACTTGACAGGTCGTAAGCAGTATGTAAATATTAGACATTTTAGTGATAATAAACTAAATGATATTAAATCTGATGTAAGGTATATGAACTACTCTGTACCTCAGGGAACCGTCTTGGGGCCCATTTCTGTTCATATGCTACTTGGGGGGGTTACCTAAATATGTTCATGACTTAATAAATGTAGATAGCAAGTTTTGTATGTATGCTGACGATATTAGTCTGTGCATAGCAGATAGAGACATAAATAGTATTAAAACTAAATGTAATGACTCCATATTGCTTTTGAAGAATTGTCTAACTGAAAAAAATCTATTACTTAATAACGACAAAACTACTTTAATGCAGTTCTCCTGTAGATGTCCTGCCGAAAAACAGGTAGACATTATGAAAAATCAAACTAAAACAAAATTTTTAGGTCTACATCTGGATAGCACGCTCAATTGGACAGATCATGTGCAGAAAATTTGCGGGAAATTGAGTTCAGGGATTTTTGCACTTAGACGGCTAGCTCCGATTTGTAATCTAATAACTTTAAAATCGGTGTATTTTGCAACAATCCATTCACATATTTCTTATGGTATTGAGATATACGGAGGAACTAGTGACACAAATCTGAACAAATTACTACACCTTCAAAAAGAAGCAATAAGGAGAATTTTTAACTTAAATAGTGAACAGTCATGCAGAATACTTTTTAAAGATCTGGACTTTATGACAGTGTACAGCCTCTATATATACCGCACAGTGCTATATGTAAAAAATAATGAATCAAGATTCCCAAGGCAACGGGACTTACATAATTACAACACTAGAAACAGGGATACATTCTTAATTAAGGAACATAAAAAAGAAAAATTCAAACAAAGTCCGTCTTATATAGGAATAAAATTTATGGGTTATCTACCAAGTGGTATTAGAGATGAAAGAGATAATAACAGATTTAAAAATAAACTTAAGAAGTACCTGATAGAATTAGTTTGTTATAATTATGATGAATTTTATAATGCTAGACGATGATTGTATTATATATATATATTATATATTTTTTTTATATTCAATGACGCATTCATGTACATAATTAATGTATGTGTTGAATAAAGAGTTTGATTGATTGATTGATTGAGATCCATCTTCAGAGGCGTGGGTTCCTAGATCATCATGTCAGATTTTTGGTTAGAAGTGTTGTGGTTTTTGTAAAATATGATCAAAAAGTTTGTGAGATTTAAAATTTAGTTGTTCATTGAGAATGTTTTGTTTATTGTGTGTGGTGTGTTTGTATATTTCAAATTGTTCCAAGGTGTTGAGTTCGTGTCCTTTAGATTTTATATGTAGAATGTGTAGGTTGGTACTGATGTCAGTAAAAGTGTGTCCAGTTTGAATGATACGGTCGGCAAAATTCGATTCAGCTTTGGATGTCAGGGCTTGAAAATGTTCCTTGTAACGTTGTTTGAATGTGCGGCCTGTTTGTTCTATGTAGAATTTGTTACAATCAGAGCAGTTCAGTTTGTAGATCCCTGGGAGATCGTATTTGTTTGTGTTCAGTGTGGTTTTGAGTGTAAGTGCATTTTTTATTTTGTTTTTTGTTCTGAATGAGATGGTGTGGCCGGCTTTTTTGAAGATTTTTGCTAGTCTGTTTGATTGTGGATTAATGTATGTCATTGTGATGTATTTTTTGTCAGTGGTGTTGGTGTTCTGTTTTTTGTTTCTTATTTTATGATTGAGTTTGTCAATTAGGTCGTGTTTGTAGCCGTTTTCTTGTGCTAGGTATTTTATTGTATTTAATTCAGTGTGGTAATTGTCGGTGGATAGCGGTGTGTTGTTGAGTCTGTGTAGCATTGACCTGAATGCTGAGTGTTTGTGTTGTGTTGGATGATTGGAGGTGCTGTGTATTAGGGTATCTGTCATTGTTGGTTTTCTGTAGATGTTGAAGCTGTGTTGTTGGTTTGTGTTCTTTGTAATTGAGAGGTCTAGGAAGTTTATTGAATTGTTTTGCTCATATTCAGCTGTGTATTGAATGTTCTTATGTATTTTGTTTATGTATGATCGAAGTTGTTCACATTGTCTTTTGTTTCCTCTGTATAGCAATAGAACATCATCTACATATCTGTGCCAGTATATTATGTTCTGTGAAAATTTGTTATTAAAGAGTATATGAGTGTTTTCGCAGTGTTGGAGATAGATTTCAGCAAATATGCTTGAGATTGGTGAGCCCATTGGCAGTCCATCAGGTTGTGAGTAGAATTTGTTGTTGAAGGTAAAGTAATTCTGTTGAGTGATGATTTTTAGGATGTCTATTATTTCATTTATATGTTCTGTAGCTGTGTTGTTGTGAATAAGGATGTTCTGTATTATTTCTATTGTTTCATTGACAGTTATGTTGGTGTATAGGTTTGTTATATCGAAAGATGCAAGAGTGGAGTTGTGAGGAATTATTGTGTCTTTTATTTTTGCGATAAGATTGCTACTGTTTTTTATGTATGTGTTGTTGTTGATATTAATTAGTTTTCTCAGTGTTTGATCTATGTGTTTTGCTAGTTTATAGGCAGGTGCTTCTTGGTAGTTGACAATTGGTCTAATAGGTATGTTGGTTTGTGAATTTTGGGAATCTACAAACTGAACTGCTCTGATTGTAACAAATTCTACATAGGACAAACAGGCCGCACATTCAAACAACGTTACAAGGAACATTTTCAAGCCCTGACATCCAAAGCTGAATCGAATTTTGCCGACCATATCATTCAAACTGGACACACTTTTACTGACATCAGTACCAACCTACACATTCTACATATAAAATCTAAAGGACACGAACTCAACACCTTGGAACAATTTGAAATATACAAACACACCACACACAATAAACAAAACATTCTCAATGAACAACTAAATTTTAAATCTCACAAACTTTTTGATCATATTTTACAAAAACCACAACACTTCTAACCAAAAAACTGACATGATGATATCTAGGAACCCACGCCTCTGAAGATGGATCTCATAGATTCGAAAGCGCTCGGCCAGATTAAGTGAGTTATTATACTTATTCTTAACAAATATTTGACTGCAAGTCGTTAAATTTCACATGAAAAGTTAATATTAACAACGCAGTTCGTCATGGAACAAGAAATTCAGGAATTTACAAATCAAGTTCGTTTGCCAATGAAATTCACCCACTCCTTCATCCTTTTTGAGGCAAGGATAGGTTCTAACCCCTTCATTAATTGACCGAACGATAGTGAGGTCTACCCTTTAAGACGATCGGCATTTCCTCTGTCTCTCTGTCCCTCTGTCTCACGATTACAGACGAACGCCTAGACCAATTGCTATGATTTTTCATATGGATGTTCCTTATTCCTAGGCCCAGCGATGTATATATTTTTTTTCAAATTTTAATAGGGGAGCTAATAATTATTATTAATTAATCCATTTTATAGACCTAACCTACTGAACTTGCCGACCAAACAGCTTAGAGGAACAGCTGATAGAAGTCAACAATTTTAATCATATGGCAGGCCCCTTAGCAGCGTTATTTACGCTGTCTTTGAACAGCAAAAGACTTTGCACGTAGGCTACCATACAGTCAGAGCCTTGCAATATGTAGGAAACATATGACTGGGTATGATGAAATGTAATTATGCCAGGTTGATGACATCATTCTGTTAACCAATGCAGCTAGAAATTTGATATGCAGCCTCAGCGGGAGGTGGCGAATAATAAAATCAAAAATCTAGCTTCTACCCTTATAGTCATAGGTTTAAATTTGAAATGTTTCTTCATTAAGAGGTGGTGATTAATAAAACAACGAAGGAGGCCTCTATGATCAGCTGGAAGAGCTGTGTGTGTGTGTGCATGCATGCTTGGTCCTAAGCAGTGTGTTTACACAACACATTCTTTATAGTCTTGGACTGCCTATCTCTCGGTCACCATCTCCACATGTTATTCAATTTTTTGTCTTTTGATGTTCCAAAATATTTTGTAGGTCAGAAAATATTATGATAAAAAATATAATGTATAGCTGCAAAGAAAAACCAGATAGAAGGCCTATAATGATGATAGTGATATTATGTTGATCATCACAGGTGAAAAAACAACAAAATTTTAGTTGGTGAAAATTGGGAATGGAAGATGGATGAGAAAAAGTAAATAAACAAATTCATCATTTATTTGATGAATAATTTCTGTTTTTTATTATTGGAGATTTATTGATATTAAAAGCTGCTAAAAATGCATGAGAACCCTTCATTTTTCTCACTGTCTCTCAAACGAGGGGTGATTTCTAGGCGGCGTCATAAACTTTGGTCTTTTCAAATATTGATTTTTACAGTTTCTGTCCTCAATAAAAGATTAAGGAATTAAAATCGAGTTGAAAACGCTCTTCAAATTTTTTTCGAAAATGTCATCCCCTTATGTGTTGAGCGAGTGAGGTCTACTGTTCACAGAACTACTAGTATATCTGTATATAACTATATATAGAAAATAGTTAACCGTATGGAATTCGCGCTAGATTTCAAAATATATTTTGAGTTATCATCAGCTGTAGGTGAATAAATACGATCAGGCTTTTTATAGAATCTTTATCACCTGATATACTAATTTCATTGCCCTGATATATGGATATATAAACAGCTGTATTTCATGTGGTAAATATATCTTCTCTATAGATACACTAATTAATTCCATTGCCCTGAAATGAGTACGGTAGGTCTTTTTTGTGGAAAATAGATCTGTGTATCAGAGCAACGATGAACTTGAACTTCAAGTGATAGATGTCTTGTGAATTTTATCTAAATCAGTATCTTCAAAACAGCCGTTTTTCGTTACCACCTTCCCCTACGATAAGCTTCCCAAATGAGTTTCCCTTTCCAAAATTAGTTGTTTGCGAGCGAGTTCTCCAGCCCGTTGTGCTCACTAGTTTAGACACACTACACTTTCCTCACAAAAGCCAGAAACTCAATGTTTTAGAGCAATATGAAATTTATAAATACACAAAGCAGCAACCTGACAACATTTTAAATGATCAACTTTACTTCTTACCTTTTTGACAAAATAATGCCAATTTCAACCCTCCCGCTTACTTATCCCCCCACCCCTTCACTCTTCCTATATACATAACTCTCAAACTCATGCCTTAAATCTGTGTACTAGGGGTCGTCTGACGATGCTCTTAACAAAAGACTAAAAGTTTTTATTGGAAATATTTATATGAAAACAGAATTGTGTAATTTTACGCTAGTAATGTAATTACTATTTTAATTGTATTATTATGTATTGTCTGTATTTTATTGGAGTTATTAGATTGCAAGAAAATAAATCTTCCATTTTATAAAAAAAACGAATTACTCCTTTTCATTGCAGGGGTGTTCAAAGTCATATCACAGTAATGTGAAACCAGTGGAACCAGAGAAACCAACTGAAAAAATATCAACTCCGGAAGTTATAGAGTACCGTGCTCCTGAGGAATCAAAACCTCCTGCTTTAGAGAGGCCGCCTTTTGATTCACCTCTTGTAAGTAATTTTATTTTAAATAAATCATAAATTATTTCATAAATAATTACTTTTATGAGTCTGCATCCAGAAGGGCAGCAATCCTGCTTTAAAAAAATAAAAATAGTTTGAAATTTGCGCTTTACAATGGTACCGGAATCACATGTCTTGGTAGGCTATGCACTGAGTTATCATATATTTTGCATACCTTTGTACCGGTATTATGACAACCGCTCTTTGTTAGCTGGCGCTCATTGAGTTTATCTGTGCATTTTCTGTTAAACTGTTAATCTGTGCATTTTCTGTTGATAATAATAATAATAATAATAATAATAATAATAATAATTTCTTCTTCAATACTCGTAATTCAGGTTATACAGTAATACCTTGTTTTAGGTTGGCAGCAAAAGTTTTTTGAGTACTCAGCTGACAAAAGCTTCTATTTAGATTATCAACATCAACTATTCATAACCTAAAGAAAATCAGTATGACAAGACTTATTTCTTATAATACTGAGTTTAATTTTTTCTTCAACACTCGTAATTTAGGTTATTATGTTATCTATATATATAAAAATGAATGTCTGTCTGTATGTATGTATGTATGTATGCATGTATGTATGTATGTATGTATGTTCCCTATAGACTTCAAAACTACTTGACAGATCGGCATGAAACTTTGGGAATATGTTGTGTGAATGTTGGGGATGGTTTCTGACCATAAATTTTAATAGGGGAGCTAATAATTATTATTAATTAATCCATTTTATAGACCTAACCTACTGAACTTGCCGGCCAAACAGCTTAAAGGAACAGCTGATAGAATTCAACAGTTTTTAATCATATGGCAGGCCCCTTAGCGGCGTTATTTACGCTGTCTTTGAACAGCAAAAGACTTTGCACTTTGCATGTAGGCTACCGTTCAGTCGGAGCCTTGCAATATGTAGGAAACATATGACTGGGTATGATAAAATGTAATTATGCCAGTTTGATGACATCTGTTTTTCCAATGCAGCTAGAAATTTGAAATGCAGCCTCAGCGGGAGGTGGCAAATAACAAAATCAAAAACCTAGCTTCTACCCTTATAGTCGTAGGAGGTTTAAATTTGAAATGTTTCTTCATTCAGAGGTGGTGATTAATAAAACAACGAAGGAGGCCTCTATGATCAGCTGGAAGAGCCCTAGGACTAACTTCTTTCCTAATTCGAAATGTAACCTCAGCGGGAGGTGGCGAATAATAAAATCAAGGAGAATTTTTATGAGAACGCAGCAACGCGCGTCGGGCCAGCTAGTTTAGAATAATACAGCTTTATGAAGCAGGCACTCATCAGGTGCGGCTGTGGCGAACTCAGAAATTTAATCTAGTTTCTCACTAAGAAAATATTTTCGTTGGGTGACGGGCCTAATTTCCATAATTATTAAAGACACAAATACAGTTTTAATTGTTGGTTGGGAATTACGGAGGTATAAAAATGTTAAAATCCCATTTAATCCCCCCCCCCTGGATTCGCGCCTGACTTGCAGTGAGTGACACATACTACTCCTGCAATTTCAACTTTATTTGCGATTTCCCAAAAATCACATTTTCAAAAAAATTCCATAGCTAGTGTCATACCCGAGATTTTCGTGGTATCTTCTTCATTGAAAAATCTTATAAAATTTTACATCAAAATGGAATCTAAAACTGAAATTTAAAAAACAAAAAAATACTGTTCTAATAATAAGTCTCTATGATCTCTAGAAACTGAGCTATCATGCAAATAGTTAACATTGTGTGCTATAGTACGACTGCCCTTATTTTTATAATATTTTATATTTTTTAATAGTTCAAGTTTTTAATTCTCTAATGTTTTTGTCTAACAATTTCTGCTAGAGAATTTTTTTTTCTTTTTTTCGGAGGATGAAGCCCACATAGGTCGGAGACCTGTGCGTACGACCAGGGCCGTATAATTGGATGATGGTAATTGATGAGTTGGACCTACAGTTTTAGGTGGGTTCCGAACCACCGGGAAGTGATTCTACAGAAACATTTATTGATATCAAATTGTTAATTTCTCTAAAAGATGTTACCAATCTTGTGTGATTAAAATTATCATTTGAGGTAATCAATTGATTATATTTCCAACCTTTATTAATTAACTTCATTCCTGGATTTCTTGTTACATGACGAACTGCGTTGTTCATATTAACTTTTTGGGTGAATTTAACGACATGCAGTCAGTTTTAATTGAGAATAAGTAATATTTTACTCACTCTCTAGGCCGAACGTTTTGGTGTTGTGGAAACTCGTCTTCAAGCCATCCTAGATCGGCGATGTTGGTTTGTTGGTTAGAAGAATTGTGGCTATTGTATAATGTGGTCTAAAAGTTTGTGTGTTTTCAACTTTTTGACTACATTATACAAAAACCACAATTCTTCTAACCAACATCGCCGATCTAGGATGCCTTGAAGATGAGTTTCCGTAACTCTAAAACGTACGGCCTAGAGAGTTAGTAAAATATTATTTATTCTTAATTAAAATTTGCTGCAAGTCGTTAAATTAACCTAAAAAGTTAACATTAACTTCAGTTAAAAAAAGTAAATTCGTATGGCTTTTCATGGTGGGGAGACCCTTACGGGTAGTTCCACCTCACCGTTTTTTTAACGACTGTTTTTTTTTTATATGCAACTGGGACCGACGGCTTAACGTGTCCTCCGAAACACGGGAGTGGCTCGAGAAAAATATCTTGTACTCAACTGGGATCGAACCCAGGACATTTGGCTTATCAGACCAGCGATAAGCCAACTCGGCTACGCCGACTCCTGTACTGCTATTATTCAGTTGTACATATCAGAATATTTGACATTTATTATGATTATTGATAAATTGTTAGAGATCGGCCTGTAACTGATATTAGACATTTATTTTGGAAGTGTTAATTATTCTTTAAATTAATTGAACGCTTTCATTGACTAAATCTGTTCATATTTGTGTTGCTTCTTGTGTGATGAATCTGTGGAGTGTGTTATTGTGTAAATAAAGTTCTAGTTTTATTCTTACATTTAGGCAGCATTATTTTTATTGATAGAACCCGTAATAATATGAAGGATATGCATCGGAGTGCTTTGGTTTTGTTTAAGCAGATCATTTTATGAGAATATTTGAGCGTCTGAACGTATTTTATGCTGCATGAATGCTGCGTTTTCAATATCATCCAGTAGTGTTCGTTGCAAGATGGCTAGCACTTTTGCGACTGTACTTTTATGTCGTATAGGAAGTGGGAGAGTCTGATCTTTCTTTCAGTATCTCACTATTCATTATTTCAATAATCGTATGACATTAAATTGCAATTGCTATTTTTATTTTTTGCAGCCACCATAAAACTAACATTGCAACATTTAAGTCCTCATAGGATAAATATTCCCAGGGTGCGTTTAGACTGTGTAGCAAAACAGAGCTTAATAACCGTGTTGTGCAAATTTTTACAAAATAATTTTCATTCCTAGTTATATCAATAGCCTTGTTTATCAAACATTGTTGTATAAAATTGTTACATAGTCTATCACCGGAAGTGATAGCTGCGAGGCGTAGCAGGTATCTGTTCAATCATTTAGAGATAAACTGCGTTCTCGTAGGTCCAGTTTGTAACAGTGACTGATTAGATTGGCCATCAAAAAAGACACTGTTCTCTGCTGTAAAATCACTTCCCGGTGGTTCGGAACCCACCTAAAACTGGGTATCAGACCTATGTGGGCTTCATCCTCTTCACCCTATGAGCTGTCACGGGCCGGATTGCTCACACTGTCGTGGGCTGGATTTGGCCCGTGGGTCGTAGTTTGGAGACCCCTGGTCTAGACCTATATTGAAAAGTGACAGTGAAAATGAAGCTATTTTAACACTACTTTGATAATATAGGGAATAAAGTAAGCTGTACTGACATCGCTTTCTAACCTATTATGTCTTCTTTATAGCGTAGCCGTAGATAAAACTGTAAAAGGTCAATCATGCTCTACCAATTTAAAGCTATAAAATTATAATCAATGTATATTTCATCTAGGTAACGCTGAAACCGCAGGTGAACGATTCGGTGAGACAACAATCCAGCAATCTCGTTCAGAAGAGCCAGCCAGGTGCAAGCGCTGATTCATCGGATGATGGTGCTATTGCAATTGGAACAGCTTGTAAAAATAATAGCTGCAAAGTGGTTAGTCAACTTAAACTAACAATGATTAACAAATTAATTTTTTTTATCAAAACAATATTAGCTCATGCAACGATTGTACTATGATTGCCTCTAAGCCACGAGTGAGATGTAACATCTCACGAGGGGTGTAAAGGCAATATACGATCGTTGCCTGCAATATTTTATCTACGACTACCAATAACTTACATTATTCCAACTTACCAGTCACCAAGGTTGATAATAACCTTGACTAATCACTTGGATAACATCCCCAAACTATTACATCCAGCATGCGTGAATGTTTTCATTTGAAATTCAATTTGATTTCTAAATAATCAAATCATCTGATGTGACTATTGAATATTATTTATTTCGATACTAAAGTGGAGAAATCCAGAGTTCTGATTGCTTCAGAACCTGTGCTGAAAAGTGATATAGCTTCATCATGCGATCTTTCTGATCAGGCGTGAAGAAAGTCAGCTATGACATTATTCTCCAACCTCTAATAACTACTTTATAAACTTAGTCAGGAATAAAATATCATTACCGTACTATTTCTTACTAGCCCTAGCTATCTTATACTGTAGGTTGTCTTATTTACCTTCCTCGTATTGGTGGTGATGGTGATGTGATAGATAACCATAATAGATAAGACTCAGGGCCGTATATATGAACGTAACTTGAAGCTTTCTTATTTCATTACGACTTGAAAAGCCTCTATTACATTGAACGTGGTCACAAGTTTACCTAACCTCGAAACATAATTTCAGTCACTAACAATCATAAGCTAAAGATAATGCTCCATATGTTTGTCTTTTGAAGGATGAAGCCCACATAGGTATTAGACCTGTGCGTGGGTAATGAGTTGGATGATGGTGATTGATGAGTTGGACCGATAGTTTTAGGTGAGTTCTGAACCACCGGGAGGTGATTTTACAGCAGAGAACAGGGTCTTTTTTGCTGGCCAATCCAATCGGTAACCCTTACAGAGAGGGGCCAGGAGAGCGATGCTCATCTAATATGATTGAACAGACACCTGCTATCACTTCCTTGTAAGTAAATTTACAATTGGGCCTTTGTTGGGGGAACTAGGTTGTATTTTAGAGTTAAAACTACTTACTGGCCTGTCACTTCATGGTCTTGTAAGTGTAAGTAAGACTCATCGTCGCAAAGTAAGACTTGACCAAGTCTTTGTTTGGTAAGATACTTTTATAAATACGGTCCTCAATGTCACAACCACTAACAATAACCCAGCTTGATTGAGATTGAGAATGACGTCAGTACTGAAATGGTGGCATCTTGTTTCATCACGTCAGTGGCAATGTCAGGTCTTATTCGTGAATTATTATTTACCTCATTGGTCTTCAGATGATTCAGCTTTATCATCAATGCCATAGAATTCATACTTGTAATAAAATTCATACAAGTCTTATCTAGCTTATACTGTAGATTTATGGTTTTAGGCTTAATTATTATTATCTTAGAAATGGATTTCGATTTTAAAAATCCTTGAAAACATTTTTTATTAACCTTATGTATTGACAATATCTATTGCTCACATGTGTTCATTAACATGAATTTCAAAGAAGACATGGTTATTCTTGTGTTTAAACTGTAGAAACTGTGTTTTAGATTCATTTAATTTCAGTTTGAGTTGTTTGAGAAACTGGGATATGGCATGAGTATTGACAAAAGTATCTATCTCTAAAAAATCCGCATCATGTGCACTACAAATGTAGGATGTGTCGCCTGCATACATTAAAACCTTACCACTCGATATTACCTGTGGTAAATCATTAACATATAAAATAAATAATAATGGTCCAAGGATCGAGCCCTGTGGTACTCCTGTCTTTGCTATAAGCTTCTCGGATCTATATTTAATTGTTTGCCCATCTTCCTCTCTTGTCATCTCCACACACTGACTTCTAACCCACAAGATAGGATCTGAACCATTCAAGCTGAATATCCCTTACTCCCACAAATTCCAACTTTTTCAACAAGATAGAGTGGTCCACACAATCGAAAGCCTTACTCAAATCGAGAAAAACTCCTACTGCCTTCTCACCCTCATCCATCATATCGATTATACCCTCGACAAGAGACGCGATAGCTGACCTGGTAGATTTCTCTTTTTGGAACCCATGTTGCTCTGCTGATAATATTTTATTTCGAATCAGATGTTCAACAAAACGAATCAACATTCCCTTTTCATATATTTTACAAAGTGCATTTCCTACAGTGATTGGTCTGAAATTATTGGCCAAGTTTTCTTCACCACCCTTGTGGATGGGCACTATTTTCGACTCCTTTAATTCCTGAGGAAATACACCATGCTCCAAAGATTTATTGACTAAAACTGTTAGTGGAGCAATTAAATACTTTTTGCAGAACTTGATAACAACTGTGGAGATTCCATCAAGACCAGTTGACCTTTTACTTTTTAAGCTATCTATAATTTTAGCAATTTCTATCTCTGTGAAAGGAGCAGCAACCTTTTTTTCGACAGGACTTGAATCATTCACTGTTTCAAGACATGGTCCATTAAGATTAATCAATTCTGGATCTGTAATTCTTGAGCCAACATCTTGGAAAAACTTGTTTAAATAATTACAAACTCCGTTTCCGTCTTTTAACTCAGTGTCTTCTTCCATTATGATTTCGCCAATGCACCTGTTCCGATTATTTTGCCTTGACCCACATCTCTCCTCATTTATGATCTTCCATACTGACCTATTCAAGTTGTTTGATGCACTCAAAATATCTACAACACAATTACTTTTAGCTCTTTTTACCTCATTGATATAATACTTTTTCAAGTTGATGTATTCTCTCTCTTTCATTGTATCTCTACTCTTAGAAAATAGTTTGAAAGCATTTCTCACATCATCCCTCAATCGTAAGATATCTTCTGTGATCCATTTATTCTTATTGTCTGCACCATTCACTTTAATTCTCTTTACTGGACAGCAAACATTGTAATAATAATCAAGAGTTTTAGCAAATTCTGAAAACTTATCACTTGGATCAATTTTATTATACATCTGTCTCCAACTTTCTTTAGATAGATGCATGTTTAAACAGTTGAGGTTACTATCACTCATATCTCTAACCTCTTCAACACATTTTCTGGTTCCTCTCGATATATATGGATCACTCCTCACTCTCAAAGACTGAAATGTATGATCGGATAGTTCCGAGCTCTTCACTACAGCTTCACTGTTATTTATATTTGTTATAATATTGTCGATTATTGTTTGAGAGTTTCTTGTGATTCTAGTAAACTCATTTACTTTTATGTTGAGATCATTTACAGTGAAAAGGTCTCTAAACATATCACTCATTGGGTTCTTTACATTCAGATCAACATTAAAATCACCAGCAATTATAATATTATCATACTTGTGTGTCAAAACATGCAAAAGTGTATCCATTCTCTCACAAAAATTATTCCAAACTCCATTTGGTGATCTATACACTCCAACAATCACAAGCTTCTCTCTCCCTTTTCCCATTTCTACTCCAGTGATTGCCATATCCATTTCAATCGAATAATTGTCCAAGTAAGAGAGCTTACGTACTTCAATCCTTTTTTTTTGCTAGAATACAAACACCACCACTCTTGTGCGAATTCCTACAAACACTAGCATTTATATTGTAGCCTTCAAACTTCAACTGTGATATTTCAGTATCTTTGAGACCATGTTCAGTAAAAACCACCACATGCGGGGATTCAGCTCTCAGAAATATATTTATTAAATCGATTTTATTACTAATGTATTGTATGTTTTGGTGTATTAGACTTAAATTTTAATTATGAATAGACACATAATTTTACCCATGAAATTCACATACCTTTAAATCAGAAATCCAAAATGTTATGTCTTTCGTATATATTATTAATGTGAGTGAATGGTTTCTGTTGATAGATTTACAAAGGACCTGAAACCCTGGACACGCCCTGTGTCTGCCATCCAGGTGTACCAGTTTTCCACGAAGGCCTAAAGTATTGGTCTTGCTGTGTTCGCCGCACAACCGATTTCAATGTTTTCTTAGAGCAAGCTGGCTGCACGACCAGCACTCACCTCTGGCGCAAACCTAAGGTAGACCTAGTCAAATAAATTAGACATTCTACCATTCAAAATGCGGACAACACAATTGTGAAAATTCATCCAACTTTGAAAGTAGTTATAGATAGTGAATTGTTACTAGATTATTATTATTATTATTATCATTACTAGATTATTATTATTATTATTATTATTATTATTATTATCATTACTAGATTGTTATTATTAATAATACTGTAGCGAATATGAAATTGGAGTGAATAGAGAGAAAGAAGGCACAGAGGTTCTTGGCGTTATCTGCTATGTAAATGTTTACTTTTAAGCAATTAATTACTCTGCTTTTGACACTTTTATGGTGTTTACTTGGCAATTTGTAGAATGTTCTAGTTGTTTGATTAGAAATTAATGGAATCTTATCAAATATTGTGGAAAGTTCGAGTTTCCTTGATTTATTTATTTAGAAGTTGGTAGAGAAATCTAGAGATATCTCAATTATGATAAAGTGTATAAATAGAGGAAGTCTCTTGTAAATGAGCTCAGTCTTGTTTGAAATTCGTCGTGATAAACAAGTGTGACAGTTAAGTAGTTCAGTTGTTGTTCTACGTTGATAAGTGGCAGTAGTGACAGTTCCTGTTAATACAGACAGTGCAATCCCGTTGGCGCTATTACAAACCATCTAAGGAACTTTCATTGTCTGTAGTGATAATTCTCTTGACAATTCTATAGTGATAATTCTTTTACCTATTACTGTATTATGGACTTGTGCTACATAAGTTAATTGTTCTTCCTCGATGATTCTTTTCGAATATTATTGGACAGTTTATTGTACAGTTATTATTTAATATTAGATCGGCCTTTTGACATTTAGTGATTGATTTATGTACAGTTTATTGAAAACTCATTATCAGTTGAACAAAATCGTGTTATCTTTTTTTAATTGCTTATTTTTCTGTAAGAAATCACTGGACAGTGTGAGTTGTAGATTATTTGTGTTAATAAAGTGCAAGTAATAAATTTTAGTGTTGCCAGCGTTATTTTAGATCATAGAACCCGTAACAATACATTTAAAAAATTATATTATAAATTGGACAATATATCTAAATATTTTGCTTCTTGATTCTATATGATCAATTTTCAGTATTATCATTGCATTAATTCCTTACCTTTGAAGCTGCTAGATGGCATATTGTACAATAATTACAATTGAACCTCCTGTTCATTCACGTTATTCAATAATTTTTTTGTGTTTTATTAAAAATGGCTGGCAAAATTACATTGTGCGACTTGAAAGTGGCCGATCTCAAACGTGAATTAGAGGACCGTGATCTAGAAAAATCTGGAAAAAAGTCTACTCTACAAGACCGTCTTCGTGAGGCATTAGTGACAGAAGGAGAAGACCCACCTCTTTGAGACTTCAGATACGAAATTAATTTTGTCATTAACATCCATGGAACAAAATTTCACATCCATGAAGGGCGAACTACAGGAAAACTTCACATCCATGAAAGGTGAACTACAAGGAAGTATTCAGGATATGCAGGAGAATATTTCATCCATGGAAGGTAAGCTACAAGAAAATATTTCATCTTTGGAAGGCAAACTACAGGAAAATTTGATATCCATGGAAGGCAAGCTGAAAGAAAATATGACATCCATGGAGGGCAAACTAGAGGTCATTCAAGGGAACATGACGTCCATAGAGAGCAAATTACAGGACAATATTACTTCATTGCATGAAGAAGTCACAAAGGTGAAGGAAGACTTGGGAACTATGAAGGAGGATTTTAAAGCAATAGAAAATTGACTTGAGCATCTGGAGTGTGGTGCTGGAACTTCAAGCAGCAACCAAGAAGTAAGTAAAACTTCAAATTCTCCTGAAATAGTCATCTCAGAAAAGTCAATGATGGATGCTAAGGAGGAAGATCTCCAGAAACAGTCGGTAGTTCTACCTCAGCACACTGGACCTATGATGGATACCTATGATGGAAAAACACCTTTAGAGGACTACCAAACACTGTTTGAGTCAGCAGCTGAGTTCCAGGGGTGGTCACCAGCAACAAAGGCCTATGTTCTGAGGATGAATCTCCGAGGTGAAGCATTGGTGATTGTTCACTCAATACCATCAGCTGAGAAGTGGAACTTCAGTGAGCTGTGGAAACGTTTGGAGATGAGGTTTGGAAACAAGCACTTGGAGCAGTTATATCGATTACAACTCAACACAAGAGTACTTACTTACTTATGAAACTCTACAGCCCTGTAATTTTTGCTTCTTGATTCTATATGATCAATTTTCAGTATTATCATTGCATTAATTCCTTACCTTTGAAGCTGCTAGATGGCATATTGTACAATAATTACAATTGAACCTCCTGTTCATTCATGTTATTCAATCATTTTGATTTGAAAAATTTCAATAAATAGTTTAAAATGTCTATTTAAATCTAAAAAAAAAATATCAAATATCTATTAAAATTTATAATGAATGAAGTATCTTTATATATACATACTATTATATATAAATGTATAATTTTCATTAGAAATATATATTTCTCTAATTAAGGCAGTTGCTTACAAAAAATATTTAGACTTCATTTTATTTATTTGTTTCCAAGATTACAACACAAAATTATGAAAATCAAAATATTAAATCGAAAAATGAGTGGTTTGATTTCCTATACATTATAAAAATGTAGATTTTTAAATCTTTAATTTGAAGAAATCAACAAAAAGAAGATGAAGTATATAATAATAACAATAACAATTATAAATATTGTTACAGGTTCTATGTCTAAAATAACGCTGGCAACATTTAAATTTATCACTCGCACTTTATTTACACAAATAATCACAACACTCACTGTTCAGTAATGTCTTACAGAAAAATAAGCAATTAAAAATAGATAACACGATATTGTTAAACTGATAATGAGTTTTCAATAAACTGTACAAAAATCAATGACTAAATGTCAAAAGGCCGATCTAATATTAAATAATAACTGTACAATAAACTGTCCAATAATATTCGAAAAGAATCGTCGAGGAAGAACAATTAACTTACGTAGCACAAGTAATAGGTAAGAGAATTATCACTACAGACAATAAAAGTTCCTTAGATGGTTTGTAAAAGCGCCAACGGGATTGTACAGTCTGTATTAACGGGAACTGTCACTACTGCCACTTATCATGATCGAGGTAGCAGTGGTACTGTGCATACGTTGTCAGAACAGGCTCTGCGAATTTTGAAGCATAGAATATTAATTCGAACGGATAAGTAGTATTTTTGTTTATTATTATTAGTATTTATAATATCTTAATAATTTACATCATTAAATTGTCTAATATAAGTTAAAGTATTTAAATAAAAAGTCAAATTCTATTTTCGAGGTTAGGTGTACCGATATTGATAAATTTTCTTGTAATTAAATAGTCTCAAGTTGACAATTGTAATAAATTAAGTAATATTTCATTGAAAATTTAACTAAAATCAATTGAAAACAATTTTTAGCTAGGAAAATGAGTCCAAACAAGGCATCTAAATCTAATTGTTTAACTAAAACTCAGCTACGCGATCTCAGCAATTATCAACAAAAAAATCTCCAACAGCTCTTAAAGCTACTGTAGATGTAGAAGAAAAGGTTGCTAAACTATTGAGTGATCACACCAAATTGAAAACAAAATTAGAAACATCACTAAAAAATTCTGAGGAAGAACGAATAGGGTTAGTGGATCACATAAAATCTCTGGAAGTTATTGTAAAATTGCAGCAGGAAGACCATAAAACTGAAATACTAAATCTCACGAGTCAATGTAGGTCTATGTCAGAGGAAATCGAAATATTAAAATAAAAAATAAACTTGGCTAATGTAAGATCTGAACCTCTGATCAATGCAAAAAAAGTAGAACCTAAATCAAATGGGGAAAAAATAAATAGAAATGGTGAAACAAAAACGTATAGTCAGGTTTTGCAAACAGCAACCAAAACTAAAGTAAGGGCAAATAACGATAGGAAAGGTAGAGTACTGCTCTTGACATCCAGTCATGGACGAGACTGTAGTGACCTACTAAATAAAAGATTAAAAAATAAGTATGAAGTTCAGAGCTTTTTCAATCCAAGTGCCTCTATAAACGCAATCGTAGAGTCAGCACAGGAACAAACTAAAGATTTTGGAAAAAACGATTTTCTAATAGTACTGGGTGGCTCAAACAATATAAATGAACCTAATCTAAAACATCTTCCTGAAATAAATGAAAAAATTAAAGAGATTGTGCCACTCAGCCAAAAAACTAATGTAATAATAAGTACAATTCCGTATAGGTTTGATAGGCCAGAGCTAAATGAAGCCATTAAGTCAACAAATAAATCAATTCATAATACAATCAACAGCCTAAAAAATAAGAATTCTAAGCAGTTGGGGATTTGTTTTCTAAATGAAAGGCTGAAAAAACAAAACTTCACTAATCATGGTCTACATCTAAATCAATCTGGCAAAGTAATATTTTGTAATAGGCTGGCAGAGCTGATTGAAAGTCGTTTGCAATCTACTGTCAATAATTCTCCTAAACAATCATCTAACGAACCTTTTTTTAGTAAAGTGGCTCAAAACCGGGAAGGGAAACTAGTTTCAGATGATAAATTCATATCTTCAATTGTATTAAAAGACGTTAATCGATCAAAAAATCAGGATAGCATTAGTGGAAGGAACTCTTGTAGCAATCTGATAGGCTCTCAAGATTCTAAGAGATTAAGTAAATCTACTTCAATATGCAAAAGCAACGATAAAGTAATAAGGGATGATAGGGAAGTACCGGTACTCACTGTGTTCCATCAGAATATTCAATACATTCGCAACAAAATAGATAGAATCGAAGTATTTTTTAAAGAAGAGGCGCCTGATATAGCTATTTTCACAGAGCATGGTTTAAAAGAAGATGAATTGTCACAACTTAATATTCCAAACTATTCATTGAAAACGTCGTATTGCAGGACATCTCATCGAAGTGGGGGAGTAGCTATCTTCACTAAAAATGCTAAGTATATGCAAACATTTAATTTAGAATATGTAGAGAAATTTGCTGTGGAAATGGATTTAGAAGTTACTGGTTAGAGAGTAAAAATCGACAATAATTTCGAAGTAGCGGTGTTAGGTATTTACAGGTCACCAAATGGGGAATGGAACAATTTTTGTGAACTATTCAATAGGCTTTTAGAGATTACTACTACTCGTTTTACAAACGTTATTGTAGCGGAAGATTTCAATACAGACTTAGCAACACAGAATAAAATGACAGAAGATTTAAAGGATATTATATGCATGAATAACTTGGAAATAAAAGTTCATGAATATACCAGAGTCACAAGAACATCACAAACAATAATTGATAACATCCTTACTAATATAGATTACTCTAAAACAACAAGATTAGGCGGCTCGGAACTATCTGATCATGACTATCAAATCTTAGAGGTGGGGTTGCAAGGTCATAAATCAATTAAAAAGAGTAGAGTAATGAAAGAAATTCAACAATGTGAACAGGGGAATATCGATTGTTTGAAGCAGAATCTGCTACAAGAAAACTGGAGTAGGGTTTACAATAGCAATAGTTTAAATGACAAATATGATAGTTTCCGTAATATTTTAAGGTTTCATATTACTATGAGTTGTCCTGCTAAAAAAGTCCCTGTAAAAAACAAATTAGACAAGATTGAAGAGTGGATAACTGATGATATCCTTGCAGAAAGAAATAGGGTTAAAGATGCATATGATGAATTCAAACTATCTAGAAATATGTTAAGTGAAGATAATTACAAAGCTCTAAAGAAAAATTATACAAAAGAAGTGAAAAGAGCGAAATGTAAGAAAACAGCTGAAATTTTGAATAATAGTGTGTACTTTAACACAGCAGTGTGGGATGTAATAAACAAAAATAGGCAAGTAGCTCATGTAGATGCTTATACAAGTGTCCCCAGAATAATTAACGAAAATAACAAATATATTGATGATAGTGTAGACATTTGTAATTTCTTTAACAGATATTATCAACTGGTTGCTAAGGATCTTCAAAAATCTCTTAATACAGGTATTAGTGATGCAAACATGAGGAATACTGAGGGGATTCAGAACGAATTAAAATTCCACCCAGTATGCCAAGATGAGTTGTCAAATATCATTGATAGTTTAAATAATAAAAAAACTGTAGGAATGGATGGGGTATCCAGTAAAATTCTGAAAGAATGTAAAGATCAATTGTTAGACCCTTTGATTCATCTGATCAATCATTCATTAGAGCAAGGTGTTTTTCCAGATAACTTGAAAGAGGGGAAGATCTTGCCAATCTTCAAAAGTGGTGATAGAGAAAAGGTAGAAAACTATAGGCCCATTAGTATTTTAAATGTAATAAGTAAAATTTTTGAAAGAGTAGTTCTAAATAGGTTACTTCTGCACCTTCAAGAAGCTAACTTTATCTGTGAGGAACAGCATGGCTTCCAGAAAGGGAGATCAACAAAAACAGCCATAGTTTCTCTAGTTGAAAAACTAATAGATATAATAGATTCAGGTGATAAAGCTACTGCAATCTTCTTAGATCTGTCAAAGGCATTTGATTGTGTTAATCATAGAACTTTATTGGAAACTAGCTATTGTGCCCGTCCTTCGTACGGATTATGTTTAGAAATAAGACTAAATATGTTTCGGCTTTTTTGATAGCACCGATCATGAAGTTGTTAGCAGCTTATAGAACGATACTGTACTGCGATGTTCACACAGTCCGGCTTTGCTGCTTATTGCTGTGCTCTCCTCCTTCTTCCATTGCGCTTCCAGTTCAGTTTTATTTATTCCAGTCCAGGATTTTTTTAAATAAGTTTCTTACTGAAGGTTTCTCTTAAATTTTGTTCAAAGTATGCAAATTCTGGTTTTAATATTCCACACATTTTTCACTCTTTATTTTTATATTAATCTTAAGTCTTGTCCCACAAGGCGGGTCTCTCATATATTAGAGAAATTGAATTTAATAAGAAGATCAATGCTGAAGAATATCAATGAAGAAGATCAGTGCTGACGATCTGAAGACTGCTTGCACCATAATAAGCGTATCATTTGAACATATCCATTACCGGTACAATACATGTGCCACCGGATACGGATAGTTATTTTGCGGTACAGCTGATTTTAGTGATACAGTTTTGGAAGACAAAACCGAATGTAGAAATCGGCTAGAACAGCTTTTTTACTGGATCCAGTCGAAACAGTATTGTGTGAACATTATATGAAATGTACATGCAAACGAAAGCACTGCAAAATAACACTGATACAGCAAATTTACTGTACCACACAAAAACTGTAACGTGTGAACGGGCCCTTAGTAAACAACTTAGAACGTAAACAATTCAGTGACAGGTATTGGAGAGAATATTTTTTGAGAACAGCTGATTGATATATCATGATAAATTACGTGATTTTTTCTTATGTGGTAATAATAGTGCTACCTGGCGAATTCCCAAGAGCCTGGCACAAACCGCACCTTCCTAAAATGTTAATTTTTGTTTTGATAAATTGAAATTAGAAAATTTTGTTTTTTTTCAACAAAGAAATAATTGATGAAACATAACATGAGCTTTTATTCACCAGTCATATGTTTTCTAAAAGACTGCAATGCTCCGATTACGCAAGTCTGCAGACAGCGTAAATAACGCCGCGGAGGGCCCACCATTCAGATTATATTTGAGAACAGCTGATTGATATATCATGATAATAATTACGTGATTTGTTATCATGTGGTAATAAAACTTGGAAGAAATGTATCCAAAATCGCACAATACTTGGTTTTTAAACGTTTATTATTCTGTTAAAAAAAAAGTTAATTTAGTTTTTTATAGCTAAAGACATTGTCAAAAAGGTTTTCAATACTGATAAATAACTTAAATCCCGATCGATGCTCTCGTTTTTCAGGAGAAGGCCGCGTAAAATGTATCCAAAATCGCAAAACACTTGGTTTTTAAACGTTTATTACTCTGTTAAAAAAAAAGTTAATTCAGTTTTTTATAGCTAAAGACATTGTCAATAAACTGTTCAATACTTTTCAATAACTAAAATCCCGATTGATGCTCTCGTTTTTGAGGAGAAGGCCGCGAAAAATGCCTTTGCGGCCGTGACAGACAGACAGACAGACAGACAGACAGACAGACAGACAGACAGACAGAAAGTGAGATAAGACTATTTTCGGCTTATTTAACGTATAAAACGTAAAAATAACCAAAAAATATACAATTCTGATAAATGTACAGACAAAACTCTAATTTTATTTATATAGATACTGCAAAATGTAGGTGTAAATGGGGTTGAACTGAAAAGGTTTGAATCATATCTTATTGGGAGAAAGCAATGTGTAGAACTAACTACAGTAGTTGGTAATAGTATAGTAAAGAATAAATCTAATAAATTAGAGGTGCAAGCTGGAGTGCCTTAGGGGTCAATACTAGGTCCATTGCTTTTTTTGTTATATGTCAACCGTTTACCTAAAGAATTAATTAGTGGTAGAGCCCTCTTATTTGCTGATGATACATCACTCATTTTCAGCAATTCCATTCTAGATAATTTAGAAATAAGTGCCCATATAGGTGTGCAGTCCATTGTCCAATTTTTAAATCAGTTGAAATTAACTATAAATAGTAAAAAATGCCAATACCTTCAATTCAAAAACAAACATAATTTAAATGAAGATAGGGCTATAAACGTGTTTGTAAACGATAATCAATTAGACCAGGAAGAAAAAATTGCATTTCTAGGAGTTACGTTGGATAGACGATTGACCTGGACTCCATACATTGAGAAAATATGTAGTAAAATTTCATCTGGGGTATTTGTCCTGTGACAGCTCGCTAGATTGAATGACAAAAAGTTACTTTTTACAGCTTACCATGGGCTCTTACTGTCACATATTAGGTATGCTATCTTAGTATGGGGTAATTCATCAAAACAAAATCTTGATAGGGTGTTTAAGATCCAAAAGAAAGCGGTTAGGTGTATAGAAAGAGTAAATAGATTAGACTCATGTAGGCCGTTGTTCAAGAGACTTGGTCTCCTAACTGTACCCTGCTTATATGTGTATGAAGCTACTTTATATGTAAAAACGAATGATATCAACCAAAATCTTGATGTACATGATTATAATACAAGAAGCCGAGGAGATTATCACTTGGTGAGTCACAATAGTAGTTTATTCAAACAAAAACCTAGTTATATTGGTAGGAAATTCTACAACAAGCTACCGCAGTTTTTGAAGAGTCTTGAAAATATAGAAATATTTAAAAAACAATTGAAGAAATATTTAGTTGATAAAGTTTTTTATAGTGTACAAGAGTTCCTTTCACATCAAAATTAAGCCTCACCTGAACTAATTGAAGTAATTATGGTATCTAGTGTATAATATTGTTGATCTGACTTGTCTTATACTCCTTAACTGGAGTCTCCAAGACGTAATCTAAAAAAAAAATCAATGTAGAACAATAACTGAACTACTTAACTGTCTCACTTGTTTATCACAACATCTCAAACAAGACTAAACTAATTTACACAAATGCGTTCGCCTTAAATAGGTTTTTCAAATAACGAGCAATTTCTACATTTTTCTATCATCTTCTGAATAAATAAATCAAGGAAATGGAACTTTCTACTATATTCGATAAGACTCCATTAATTTCTAATCAAACAAATAGAACATTCTACTAATTACCAAGTAAACACTATAAAAGTGTCAAAAGCAGAGTAATTAATGGCTTGAAAGTAAACATTTATATAGCAGATAACACCAAGAACCAATGTTTCTTCTTTCTTTCAATTCTCTCAATTTCATATCCGCTACAATATGTTTGTTTAAACATGAAAATGAGGTGATAAACTTATATGTTAAAAAGAGACTATTAATGTGCAAGAGTACAGCTCAATGCCTAAGTCTGTTGCATTTTCATGAAATTGTTACAGATTGTCACTGATTAAAAACACATTTAAATTAAAGTCGATTAGAGTAGTAGTTCAAAAGTGAATGTTAATTTTCTGCAAAGGTTTTCAACCTTTCTTTGAAAACCCTGGTGATTTCAAAACAGTCAAGCCACTAGGATAATTTATTTGCACTAGCAATACTTCTCTTGAGCAATACTTCACTGCCTGATTTGAACATTACTACTAAGAACTATATGCAAGATGTTATTTGCTCTCCAGCTTAAAAGAGTGGTTCCAGAGGCAGGGCAAAGGGCGGTCTTCTTGTAATGTATAATAAGAAGATATGTAAAGTGGAAACTATCATTAAAACTCATAATTTTATTGTACTTGAGATACAAAAAGGTAATTATTTAGAATTTATACTGGGCTTAGTGTATATCAGCCCTCTGGCAGACATTGAAACCATGCTAAATCTACTTGAGGAGCATTTGTCTATAATTATGCAAAAATTTAGTCATTTGCCTTTCTTACTTGGTGGTGATTTCGACTGTAGAATAGCTAACCAGAATAGTGTCTATAGAATTTATTTTCCACAGCTCCTCTCTTTTTCTAGAGAGAGACTCATGTGATCCTACACTCAACAGGAGAGGAAAATCTTTATTGAAGTTTATTGATGCACTTGGTTTGTATGTTGTCGGAAGGTCAATGAGTGATTGTCCTGCACAGTATACCTACACTAGCCCAGTGGCGGATTAATGAATTTTTATGGGAGGGGGCGACATACCCTAAAAATACCCGGGGTTCGGGTATGGAATAAACCCCTCGGGTTCGGGGGTGGGGGGGCTATGGAATAAAAATTTTGAAAATTTAGTAGCCTTTAACCGCATTTTACACCAATCTAGCACTTAAAATGTAGTAGAAATATAATTTTTTTGTGTTTAAGAACAATCTAATTTTTCTTAACTAGAGTAGTTTATTTCTGTATATTCATCTGAAATTATGAATACAAATTTTTTTATACAATACAATATGTCTTGAACAAAAATTGCTTTGCTAGCTTAATTTTTATCAAAAATAACAGAGAACAGAGTCTAAGCAATTTATTCATGATCGTGATGATTTTCAAACCTATATACATTTATATATACATATTACTTTCAACATTCTTTCATGTTTTATAATACCAGTACTACAATAAATACGTATTAGGTCAAAAACAGAGATGTATCTTATATGCCCCTACCTATTCTATAAAAGGGAAGTGATAGCCGCGAGCCGTAGCAGGTATCTGTTCAATCAGAGAGATAAGCTGCGTTCTCATAGGTCCTGTTCGTAACGGTAACCGATAAGATTGGCCAGCAAAAAAGACACTGTTTTCTGCTGTAAAATCACTTCCCGGTGGTTCGGAACCCACCTAAAACTGTAGGTCCAACTCATCAATCACCATCATCCAACTCATCACCCACGCACAGGTCTCAGACCTATGTGGGCTTCATTCTCCAAAAAAAAGTAACCTTATTTAAACTTTTTTCACTTTATATAAGATTTCCTTCATTCTCTGTCATTTGTGAATTCTTCATTGAATTATAATTATGTAGATAACAACAGTTAAAGATAAAGTACAGGTAATATAGAAAATAAGACAAAATACCGTGATAATACTGTATGTCAATACCCGAGTGGTAAGACAAGTGGGAGGTATTCCGTCTGTCATAGATGTGGCGGGACAATTAAAATTTATTTGTGTGACATGTCGCATGTGTTACCCTTTTTAATTTTTTTAAATGTGCAAGCCCTCGGGGGGTGGGGGCGGTTGCCCCCTCCGCCCCCCCCTTTAATCCGCCCTTGCACTAGCCCTGTGGGTCGGTCAGTCATAGATTTGGTGCTTGTTAATGAGGAAGCCTTGACCTTGGTTCATGATCTTAGAGTGCTGTCCATTCCGGTGTTTTCCGATCATTTTCCGGTGCTGGTGACCCTGGATTGTGAGGGGGATTTTTCAACAGCTAATGAGAGCAGTGGAAACAGCAAATGGAAAGATCATCTTAAGAATATGTATAATCACTGCATGGCATTCTCTCCACATGTGTCATGTCTGAGTGAGGATATTGATCAGCTGAATTCAAATCTGGTGGAAACAATTTCTGGAGTTGCTGAGCAAATTGGTATGATTGCCAAAAAGAAAGTGTATAGGCAGTCCTCTAAACCCTGGTTCAATGAGGAGTGTAAGATGGTTAGGGAATCAATGAATCAATCATTCTATCATTGCAAGAATAATAGTTTTTCAGTAGATGCAATTGCTACATATAGTAGGTACAAGAAAAACTTGAAAGAGACTGAGAGGGTACAAAAAGAGATTTATCTACAAAAGATTGTTGATGAAGTTGCTAAGGCTCACAACTCAACGGAATTTTGGAAAAGTATAAATCTATTCAGAAAAGGGTCTGTAAGAACTGGGTGTTGTATTGAACTAGAAAAATGGTTTGATCATTTCTGTCAGTATTATGTGTCTCCTATGCAAGGTTGTAATATGCAAATACTTAGTCATACCTCTGTACCTGAACTGGATAAGCCTATAACTCTAGAGGAAATACAGATAGTGCTGAAGAAATGCAAGTTGCATAAGGCTCCTGGTGAGGATGGAATTGTCTATGAATTTTTTAAAAATCTGCCTGATAATTGGATGCTGTATATTTGTGTAATGTTCAATAAGATTCTTGACTTAGAGAGATAACACCAAATATGTGGTCAAGTATAATTCTGAAATTTTGTACAAAAAGAAAGGCTCAAGAGCTGATCTCTCCAGTTACAGGCCAATTGCACTAGTTAATTGTATTACTACGCTTTTCACTCTGGTTATGTACTTGAGAGCTTCCAAATGGTGTGAGATGAATGGGAAGATGCCTGAGGGGCAGGCGGGTTTCAGGGAAGAGCGCAGCTGCATGGTCAACATTTTTATTCTCAACCATATCATCCAATTGCAGCTGAGAAGGAACAAAGGAAAGTTGTATTCTCTTTTCGTTGATTTCAGGGGTGCTTTAGATTCAATAGATCATGGAATTCTTTGGAGCAAGCTTGAGAGAGTAGGTTTGAGTGGCAAATTCATCAGGATTGTATCTTGTCTTTATTCTAAAGCTAATGTTTGAGTGTCTGATGGTTGCCAGCAGACACAAACAATTAGGGTTTCAAGGGGTGTCCTACAGGGAGAAACACTGTCGCCTCTTCTGTTCTCATTGTTTGTCCACGATCTTGAGGAATACTTGATGGAGAGGGGAGTAAGAGGGGTTTCAGTCACCCACATGGTTGAGGTTCCCTTATTGGCATATGCAGATGACATGGTCTTGCTCTCGGATTCCTACATTGGCATGAAAAAAGCTCTACAGCATTTCACAGCTATTGTCAGTCAAATAGTCTTCTTGTGAACCTCAGTAAGACAAAGCTTCTGCTGTTCTGGAAGGGAGGCTTCAGTCATAAAACCAGATGGGCCCCTCTGATGTTTGGTCTGAGGGCAATTCAGTATGAGGCAGAATATACCTACTTAGGAGTCACGTTTTCCCAATCTGGTCTTTTACAATGTGCTGTGCATGAAGTTGTATCGAGGGCTATGGCTGCATGTTCAGCAACCGTTTCACTGATACATAGGCTCAAGGTGAATTCTTTTGATGTGTGTGTGAGATTGTTTGGGTCTTTGATCTGCTCGGTTCTAATGTATTCCTTGCCAGTTTTTGCACTGAGATATTTGGATGCAATTGAGAGAGTGCAAGTCCAATTCTACAAAAGAATACTCGATTTGCCTCAGGGTACACCCAGTTATGCAGTAAGACTCGAAGTGGGGCAGATTCAGATTGCATCACAAGTGTTCAAGAATACTCTCAACTGGCTCATCAAGGTGCTGAAGATGCCTGATTGCAGATATCCGAAAATATGTCTAATGAAACAGATGTCTTTGATGAGTGCTACAGGTGATAGAAAGGCTGAATACTGTTGGGCTTCACAGGTCAGGCAAACGTTTTTTGTTCCTATTGGTAAGACTTCAGTTATTGATAATATTACTTTAGAATTAGTCCTAGCAGAGAAACAAGAGTTTTGTAGAGCATATAGAGACTATCTATACAGACTAGACATGGATAGTTATGGTAGGTCAGGTTCCCTCATGGTTTTGCCATACCTGAAGTTGTGTGAGGGCATGCAGAGTTACCTCAAGCTAAGGTTGCCGTTTCATCTTTTTCAGATAGCCTCGCAATTAAGACTTTTGAATATTAATAACTGTAGACTCATCTTGGAGGGAGAAGTTGTGAGGGTGGATAATGGGAGTATATGCCAAAGATGCAATAAAGCCAACACTTTCCTATGCAGGATATGTGAATGTGAGATGTTCAGAGTCATAAGAGAAGAGTTGGGCTTGCCACTGAATGATGGAAGGTTGAACCTACAGGAAATTTTTGATGAGCCAGATAAGAAAAAAATTAACTTGCTGGTGAGACTCTTGAAGCATGTCTTTGTGCGATGAGGCATGATTGATAATTGTTCAATAATGATGTATTTATAATAATTGCAATAATTGAATAATTGCAGTCTCTCCTTTCCTTTCATCTTTCGAATGATGTATTTCCTAAAGTTAATATTGTGCTTATTCCACTTTTTAGATTTTTTTCTTTCTCTTCAGATGTGATTTATGAAAAACTAGCTGGCCCAACGCGCGTTACTGCATTCTCATAAAAATTCTCCTTGATTTTATTATTCGCTACCTCCCGCTGAGGTTACATTTAAAATTAGGAAAGAAGTTAGTCCTAGGGCTCTTCCAGCTGATCATAGAGGCATCGTTGTTTTCTTAATCACCACCTCTGAATGAAGAAACATTTCAAATTTAAACCTCCTATGACTATAAGGGTAGAAGCTAGGTTTTTTATTTTATTATTCGCCACCTCCCGCTGAGGCTGCATTTCAAATTTCTAGCTGCATTTGTTAACAGATGTCATCAACCTGGCATAATTACATTTCATCATACCCAGTCGTATGTTTCCTACATATTGCAAGGCTCCAACTGAACGGTAGCCTACATGCAAAGTGCAAAGTCTTTTGCTGTTCAAAGACAGCGTAAATAACGCCACTAAGGGGCCTGCCATATGATTAAAAACTGTTGACTTATATCAGCTGTGCCTTAAGTTGTTTGGCTGGCAAGTTCAGTAGGTTAGGTCTATAAAATTGTTTAATTAATAATAATTATTAGCTCCCCTATTGAAATTTATGGTCAGAAACCATCCCCAATATTCACACAACATATTCCCAGAGTTTCATGCCGATCTGTCAAGTAGTTTTGGAGTCTATAGGGAACACACATACATACATACATACATACAGACAGACATTCATTTTTATATATAGAGATGTTAAGAAGAATCATACTTTGCTTTGTTTTTGATAGAACTCTAAAGGGTATATGGAATATTATGTCTAGCTTCAACGACAGTGTATCAGTTAATACTGTATTTATTTCTTATTTAATTTATTAATGTTATATTATCTAAGAGAAAAAAGAAAAAATTTGTTATGTTGCTCAACCACCTGTTGTAACTCTTCTGAGGAAACAATAAAGAATTATTACTTCTCTTGAGATGACGATTGCCCTAGTCACCACCTTTTCAACATGAGAAGTGCACAGAATCAGAAGTGTGTTTCTAATAAGTGACAATCTGTGACAACTATATACCACCAATTTCATGACAGTGCAGCAAACTAAGGCTTTGAGCTGTACTCTTGGTAAAAAGATATTCTGATTCAGTTGTATCGGGCTACATGCTAGTAATTTATATAATTAGGATATGAATTTTTGATTGATGTACGTGAACTTGCTGGATTTGATTGTAAAACTATGTGAACAGTGTTTGTCTAAAGCATATTGTTGCTAAGTTAATTGAATAATAATTTTTTATTTTCTTTCAGAGTGTTGACAATAAAGAACTGCAAACCAAATGCCGATTGGACTGGCATCAGACGCCTACATTCGTAGTAGTTTCAGTTTTTTGTAAAAATTACGATCCCGATGCCTCAATAGTCCAACTTTCGCCAATACGACTGAAATTCTCTGTCTTCTTCCCCGAAGAAAATGGTGCTTACTGTCGTGATTTTGAACTTAAAGGGGTTAGTACAGAAAATGTTCTAAATAAATTGTATTGAAATTAGTATACCGTACTGTATTATTTTAAATATTATATGCTGTGGTATTTAATACTTCAGAAGCTGCTAGATGGTGTACTGTCCAGTTTCAACTGAACCATTCACTTACCATGGTCTACTCAACTGCCATTGATCATTATTTATCCAATGTTATTCAATAATTTTGATTTGTTCTCATCATTGGCATTGAATGATCATTCTGTTTCTTCAGCAGAAGTGGATACATAAATGGAAGGCTAATAGTATATCTAGGTCAACTCAGGTCCACTGCAAAATGAACAAACTTTCATCTATTTTTATTAAGTTTTTAAACCTTTTAAACCCGACAATGGTTTTAAATTTTGTTTATCATCCATTAAAGTTATTTGAAGATTTCTCAAAAATAAGAGACACATTTCGAGATTTGCAAGATGTGCAACATCACACCGTAACATAACATCACCCCTTAAGAAATTGTGCCAAAAGACATTGGTAACTCGTCCCCAAAATATCAATCCATAATAAATTGTGCCACAGCAATAAAACTATCATGTCATCGTATGGTGTGCTTTTGCAGGACGATGATACAATACTGTGATACAGGGCGGATTTACGTTACAGTGTGCTGTTGCATGTCTTGATGCAGCTTAGAGACAATATACCAATAACCTGACAATAATCTACTCTAGCCTTGTGTGCAGTTCGTTTGGCGAGGTCAAGGAGGATAGAATAGGTTGGGCCGTCATAACAGACTGAATACATAGTACAATCGGTCTCCAAATTTTCCCGTGATGGTCACCTTGTATAGATCAGTAGACTATTCAAATCACTATAATACTGTAATTTATTCCCTCACATAAATAAAAGCTTTAATCGAAGAGGATTAATCCAACATTAATAATAAATGCATCAATCATGTACAAATGATGGTAATAATTATAAATATGCACAATATGTAATACATACAATATGTGTGCATGCAAATATGTGAAATTATGTAATAATTGTATTACATGTGAAGTGTATTACATACACTGGTATTATCAATAGCTCAGATTTTCGAAAAGGCAAGGCTTGATTTGGCTGAAAACATGAAAATGATTGAAATAAATAAAACCAGTTTATTTCTGTTTGTACAGCAGTGGCTCGAAACTACTTCTTGTCCATTTTCAGCTAGCAATACACATATTCTTATTGCAATAACTTCTCAGTCCTTGGTTGAGTGAGCAACCTCATTGTAATGTATCCATTTCTCATGTACAATTTACAAGGGGATACTTTCGGTGTGCTAGCTATGGAAGCTATGGAAGCTTTTATCTAATAAGAATAGAATACCTTTCTTGCTTCAATCCAACAAATAAACTTGCTGTACCTCAGAGGCAAATCTAGAAATTTTTATGAGGGATATCAAGTGAGGGAATATTTTGGTAGGGATATCATCTAAAAAAAGGTTCTCATCCCCATTAAAGTTACAAATGAAGCTTTTTTCAGTGGTGGTTAGGTATTTCGGGGGATGGGATGAATCTCTCAATCAACCCCTTGCATTTGACCCTGCTGTACCTGAATATTATTTATGGAATCTTTGATAAGACATTTTCCAGTGTATTTGCATTATGAAGAATGAAGAGATAATTCAGTCTTTCTAAAGCATTTTTCAAAGATTTTTTGAAATCATTTCCACATTGCAATAAATACATTCAACAATAGCATACATTTTGTTATACTGAAAAACACTTGAAAAAAAAATACTAATGCATGTAATATTACTAAATCATAATGTCAGTTGAATGTGAAAGTAATGCTGAAAAAGCTAAACAATGATATTTGGTGCATATGACTAAAATCAATCCTAAGTAATAAACAGCCACTAATAGATTAAATATTAATGGGAACAATATAAAACTAGTAGATCAATACAAATATTTAGGGGAGATTATTTACCACAATCTAGACAAAAATTCCATGTTATTAAATAGAGAAAACAAACTCAAAAAGGCACAAATTTTAACATGGTCAACCTACAAAAAAAGTGTCTCAATAAAATCCAACATTGCAATTCTTTAGTTCTCCCAGAAGCACTCTATGTCTGCAAAACCCTTTTCCAGATTAACAATAATACCAAAACTGATCAACTTCTAAAAATCAAAAGAAGAATCATTAGGACATGCATAAACAAACTTTACCAAAAAGATGGTGCCTGGAGAATTGCCACAAATGAAACATTTTAGAGTAATATAGAGCCAATTATCAGCGTCATGGAGAAATGAAGAATTTCCCATTTCTTCCATATACTCAGGATGCCCAATAACAGAACCTTGAAACAATTAGTCATGAGGAATATTAATAGAGGAATGCAAGGAATTTATAAATCATTTAAAGAATCTTCAAGAAATTGGTTTGAAAATCAAAAATGCTTCAGATAAAAATTAACAAAATTTTATAAACAAATAAGTTTAACATTGAAAGACCAGAAAGACAAAGGACAATGGAGGTTACAGATTATATCAGAAAGCAACAATCTGATAGGATGAAGGAATATTGGAGAAATAAGTTAGAATCTAAGCTGATGTGAAGAGGTAGAAGAGATTGAAATATTAACTGAAGTGGTCCTATGTGGCCTCAAAATCATTAAAAAATAAAAAAAAGCTACTTGCTGTTATATGTTGATGAAACTGTAATGCTGAAGAATAAGGGATTGAAGGAGGAGAGGAAGAAAATGGAGAAAAAATGAAGGAGAAGAAGAAGACAAGAGAAGGACAAGAAGAAAACCAGGACAACCACACTTCATCCTCAGTCTGATGGTATGGTTGGACAAATGAACAGGACCATAGGCAGATACCTCATGAAAATGGTTTCTGACAATCAACATGATTGGGACCAACATCTTCATTTCTTCTTAATGACCTACTGCAGCTCTATCAATAAGACAACCAAGGAAACACCTGCTCAGATCACCTTTGGAAGACTTCTACGGTTACCTTGTGATCTACAGTTTGGAAGCAAGCTGGGAGAGGAACTTGAAGGTGACAACTATGTCTCTCAGCTGCTAAAGTAAATGAATGATATCCACCAACAGGTGTGCAACAATCTAGAGGAGGCCAGCAAGAAAACAAAGGAGAGATATGACATTGAGGTGACAAAGGTCAGCCTTGTCAGCCTTGATAAAGGTCAAGCAGGAGATTTGGTATCTTTAATCCAAGAAGGGTTTGAATGTATTCACCAAAACTACAGAACCAGTGGGAAGGACCATATGAAATTGTGGCCAGAATCAATGATGTGGTTTACCAAATCAAAAAAAACCAGCTAGAGGGAAGCCAAAAGTAGTCTACTTCAATAAACTGGGTCCATCCATATCATGGCAGCAACAATGGGGAAGAAGAGCGAGCAGCTCAGATTCAGTGCAATAGAGCTTCTTGGAAGTTTGTTGATGATGTAAATCCAGCCAAAAGAAGCAGAGTCATGTTAATAAGCAATCAAGACTTGTTTAATTTTCCAAAGGAATAGGCACTTGCACATTGTGTCACCAGCAATCTGGCAGAGTACCTTGGCATTGTAAGGGTCTTCAGGTAGAAGTTTAGAGATATCAGGGACCTGGTACTGCAAGGACCAGCTGAAGGGAATGTTTTCCATCTGCAGTGACAGGGCCAGCACTTGTTCTATCTGGTGACAAAGGAGCAGCCTGAGGAATAGTCATCCTATGAGACACTATAGACCTGCTTGGTGCAGCTGAGAGATGGGGTGCAGCAGCATTGGGCGAGAAAACTGGGAATACTAAGACTTGGTTGTGGCTATGATGGTTTGGACTAGACAACTATATGACCAATGCTGGAGGAGGTCTTTGAAGGTACTGGCATTGAGATCAGTGTTTGTATCTTCAATCCATGGATGATCAGTGAGCAGAACTGAGAAAGAAGGTACTAGCTTCCCTGAGTACTCTTTTTCTGGGGCAGAACACATTTTTAAGGTGAGGTTAGTGTTAGGAACTTAGCGGATTGTTCTAGAACAGATAAGAGATTGTTGTTGGAGGTTAAAAATTGAGGTTAAGAACCAGATTTCAATCAAATTTTTCATATTTATTACATAGAAATGTTTGCACATACATGCCATTTAAGAAAAATGCTACTTTTGGAATATAACATCAAATAGGTGTTGTCCATTCTCTTGTATGCAGGTTTCTATGCTCTTTAGAAAATCCACATATACACGTTTGAGAAGCTCTTGATCAATTACTCCCACTTCAGTCTTGATTGCATGACTGAAGCCTGCCAAGGTGGGAGGTTTGTTGTTGTATACCCATGATTTGAGGTACCCCCACAAAAAAATTCACAAGTCTAAGTCTGGGGACCTTGGGGGCCACAGAATGTCGCCAAAATGGGAAATGAGCCTTCCTGGAGACATGCGAGCAGTTAATGGGGTGGCACCATCTTGTTGAAAATGATCATATTCATTTCTGTCTAGACCTTTTCTTCTCAGTTGTGGACGTAAGAAAGTGTTTAGCATGTGAGTAACCTTAATTCACGTCTTCTTGCTGAACGACTTGGGCTGTGAATGAGGGCTAGGCACCCTCTCAACGTTTTCCGGCGTCCTTACAGTCTTCTTTAAGCCAGGAGATTTTTTCTCTAAAATAAATCCTGTCGTTCTCAGATTTTGAACCCACCTGAGAATATATTGCGGGAGGGAACCGTAACAGACTCGCCATTTTGCACATGCAAACATGTGGCACCATTATGCAAACATGTGGTGCTGCAATGTCCACTGTTCCATGGCTACTGAAATGGCATTGTTGAGCAAGGTGAATGACCGCTCTCCCACGACTCTACCATCTGGTCTGAGCGTGTACTAGCAATTCCAAAAACGTCCGGTTCCCGGTGGTCACCCGATATTAAGTTCTTTGTGGCAGTTCCAGTACCAACTAAATTCGTGTTGAGAATCCGTAAATAGTGAGTGCTGACGATATTGAGAGTAATTGATATTCTATTGTACTGCAATAATGAGAGTAATGTTATTCTATTGTACTGCTGTAAGTAAATTCGTATGGCTTTTCGTGGTGGGGAGACCCTTACGGGTAGTTCCACCTCGCCGTTTTTTTTAACGACTGTTTTTTTTTTATATGCAACCGGGACCGACGGCTTAACGTGTCCTCCGAAACACGGGAGTGGCTCGAGAAAAATATCTTGTTCTCAACTGGGATCGAACCCAGGACATTTGGCTTATCAGACCAGCGATAAGCCAACTCGGCTACGCCGACTCCTGTACTGCTATTATTCAGTTGTACATATCAGAATATTTGACATTTATTATGATTATTGATAAATTGTTAGAGATCGGCCTGTAACTGATATTAGACATTTATTTTGGAAGTGTTAATTATTCTTTAAATTAATTGAACGCTTTCATTGACTAAATCTGTTCATATTTGTGTTGCTTCTTGTGTGATGAATCTGTGGAGTGTGTTATTGTGTAAATAAAGTTCTAGTTTTATTCTTACATTTAGGCAGCATTATTTTTATTGATAGAACCCGTAATAATATGAAGGATATGCATCGGAGTGCTTTGGTTTTGTTTAAGCAGATCATTTTATGAGAATATTTGAGCGTCTGAACGTATTTTATGCTGCATGAATGCTGCGTTTTCAATATCATCCAGTAGTGTTCGTTGCAAGATGGCTAGCACTTTTGCGACTGTACTTTTATGTCGTATAGGAAGTGGGAGAGTCTGATCTTTCTTTCAGTATCTCACTATTCATTATTTCAATAATCGTATGACATTAAATTGCAATTGCTATTTTTATTTTTTGCAGCCACCATAAAACTAACATTGCAACATTTAAGTCCTCATAGGATAAATATTCCCAGGGTGCGTTTAGACTGTGTAGCAAAACAGAGCTGAATAACCATGTTGTGCAAATTTTTACAAAATAATTTTCATTCCTAGTTATATCAATAGCCTTGTTTATCAAACATTGTTGTATAAAATTGTTACATAGTCTATCACCGGAAGTGATAGCCGCGAGGCGTAGCAGGTATCTGTTCAATCATTTAGAGATAAACTGCGTTCTCGTAGGTCCAGTTTGTAACAGTGACTGATTAGATTTGCCATCAAAAAAGACACTGTTCTCTGCTGTAAAATCACTTCCCGGTGGTTCGGAACCCACCAAAAACTGGGTATCAGACCTATGTGGACTTCATCCTCAGAAAAAAGTCTAAAAGTACCTTAAAAAACAGATGTAATTGATTTCAGTAAAATGGTTTGTCAGTTGATGCTAATTGTTTAACAAAAACTGTTGAAATTGATTCAAACGATTCGTCTACCAACAAATTATTTAATTTCAATACATTATAAAGAGAAGTATTAAATTGAGAATATTGCTCATTCAAATGACTTTCTCTTACATCTTTTCCAGGTAGTTGATGTTGAAAAAAGTAGTGTTGCCATGACGACGGCTAAAGTTGAAATAAAACTAAGGAAAGCTGAGCCCGGCTCTTGGTCACTGTTGGAGTTGCCAAGATCTAATCCGCCACCCAAGTCGTCTGTTACCAATACAAGTGAAACTACTTCCACGAACCTCGCATCTCAAGTTGATGCTGTTGATCTCAGCGACTTATGAACTCAACTTATTCATTCGAGTCTGGTTGGGTATGATCGCTCAAATCAAATCTCTCTATACTTTCTACTAGCGACTAAATTTTATTATTCTACATTTAATGTTTGAACTATTGCAATAATAATTATTGACTCTTACTTAAAAGAAATCTTACAATAATATAGTGATATCACAATGAATTTGATCCAGATAGAATATTATGGTAAAAATGTCATAAAAATAGTTTTATTTCCATAGAAAATTATATTGTTAACCAGTAATAAAGTTCAAATTATCTAAGAGAAAAATGAACTCGTATTTTTTCACCTGTATATTCTTGATCATAGTTTCTGTTTCGTTCGAAGACAATTTATTTCTCCTACTTCCAAACAATTTTTGAAGAGTATGAAAAAAATTGTTAAGCATGAATAAATGACAAGTTATTTTCCCTATTAGATCTTCATAAATATTTTGAAACTTCATGAAATTTTTGCAAAAGTCCTGAAACCCTTCTTATATTGATCAAAGATGACTACAAATTATGATTTAAACATGGAATAGGGAAGACTAAAATATCATAAAAATGTTTCATAAATGAAATTAATGACCAAAATTTGTTGTTTGTTGTGTCAAGTTTAAGAGGGGGAAAAGTGTGAAAGATTGTGAACTTGAATTTTATAAGTTTTGTAATGTTTTTCTTCTTTTCTCTCAAAGCTTCCTCTCGCTGAATTGGGTATAATCTATTCAATTATTTCAATTTTGCTTGCTGACTGACTATTATAAAGATTTGGAATGGGAATAATTGTAATGAAACTACGGAAAGCATCAACATACATGGGAATGAATGCATTAGTTGTGGTGACAGTAGTAATAGAATATGTGGAGTTGGAATGGGGCCTAGAGAGCATCATTGTAACTAACGATAAGTAAATAAACAGCGTAGTAGCAGTAGATATTTTTATTTCAATAGATTTCTTTAAATACTGTACATCTTTTTACTATAAATAAAAATTGCACATGCTTTTAATATTGGAAACAGTGATTATTTATAATATGTTATACTGAATTACAATAATAGTTACTTATTTCCAGTTTTCTTTGTATTGCTTTAAAATAATTGTTTGAAGTTGCATTTAACAAATCAATGGAAAACCAGGAAGCAGTACGTTCACAGTGCCGTACGGTATTATAAAGCTTTGTAATTCACAGACCTTGTAAAAAATAAATATCAATAGAAAGCAAACAAATTGGTTCTTGAAATTGCAATACCAATTCACTTTTTGTGTAATTTAGATTTATTTCCACATAGGTTCACATCCAAATCATCCAAGTCAGAAGTTTAGCGCTTAAATCTTGACTGCAGAATTCAATGAATCTGTAGCATATGTCATCATCAGTAGCCTACTATGTCTATAAATGTTTCATAGTAATTCAATGCTTATAACATGCTTCTCTCAATACCTATACATCGTGAAGAGAGTTTCATTTTAAGAATTTATCTTGTTTCAAGTATAAAAAGAGATAGACTCTGTTGAGAAGGCTACTAGTGAACAATATATTTTAATGTTGCAACATTAAAATATCTACTAGCCACATATTTTAAATATTGTTATTATTTTAAACATGATGATTAATGTACCTTACAGTCCCAAGAACCATTAATCTATAAACTGGATATATATATATTCTAGTGAAATTATAAGACAATATTTGATTCTATATGCATACCTACAGTGAAATTACACTATAATATCACAGATATAATTACAGTATAAATTAATACGATCTACACTTAGATACAATAATACAAATACATCTTACAAACTACTTGGACAACATAAGACTTGATTAGCACAATCTTATAAGAACGTGTACTATAATACAGTATGATGTGAATTCATATAAATTATCTTTTTGTAAGGATGCATTTATATTTAGTTGTGTGCTTTATTAGTAAATCACTGGGGCAAATTATATCTTGATTTGATCTTGATAAACTTGATTTGAGTGGTTAGAGAAGTAGCTAAGTACAGAATGCTTTAAAGTTTCTAAGGCTTCTCTCAATACCTATTACGTATTAATTTATCTTGCACTAGCATTACCAATTTCAATAATTATTAAATGAATTATCAGTACCTATTTTATGTTTTCTCTATGTAATGAAAGAGTGAAGGAATACAATGCAAGAATAATCTGCTTCTAAAGAACTTAATTGTAGGTACCGTTAAAAAAAGTAAGTAAAATTTAGTGTGCTTGATCTGAAAATTTCCTGTTTTGTGAGTCAGAAAGATAATGATTATTGTTCAATTCACTTTTTCACGTTCATAAATTACTCTACTATTAATATTATTATTTTAATATTTTGTAAATACTTTCAAAATACTTGCGTATTAATTTATTGTATCTCTTATTCGGTAGTAAAGTGAAATAGAAAGGGCGTAAGTGATTGCATTCCCAACTAGATTGATAACAGTATTTTTTTTACATTATTTATACTAAAACTACGGTACGGTACCTACTAAAACTCAGCTCTTCTAGGGCTGTAATGCCAATGAAATACAACCCTATATAAACTCTATAGTAAACCATGATTTAAATGCACTGTACTTCAGGATTTTTTGTACTTTTGTATTCAATATCAGTTTGTTTTTTTCATTTTTGATCGGCAAACTTGAAATAGTATAATGCAGGACGAAATTCACTTTCAACTTGAACTGAGGAATAGAGCAAATAGCCTACTTTACTGAAAAGAGAATTCCATACAGTTTCACTGACTTGAAGTAAGTCGTATTTAAAGTGAGTGTTTATCCTTGTTTGAAATTATTTCCGATTTAGAAGTCATTCTACACCTGCTGAGTGTGTACTATTCATTTCGATTGAAACTATTTGGTAAACATTTTCCCCTTAGAAATAGCAAGTAGACTAGAAACTGTGATACAGCCATTTCAAGTGCCGAATAAAGTTTCTCTTGTTCAAGTTAGACACTACACCATCAATTTCATATAAGCTCAGTATACAAACTAGTATTGAACATTATTGTTATTTTCAGTTATGATTATTATTAGATTTACAGCAATTATTTCATATCCAATCCATGAAATAGTACTAAATTTGCTTTTGCAACCGTGCAACGCATCTTTAAAAAATCGAATTGATAAAGATATGAATAGTAAGCTATACAACATTTACATGAAATGAACCTCTGCTCTCAAAGTTTATGTACACTACATTTTAATCAATTTTAACATTTATATTATGATTGCTAATATATCAAGAAAAAATTTACCGTATATCTACACATCCTTACATTATTGGCAAGTTGATTGTTACAATTAGCAAATTTAAAAGTACCATTATTTGTATTTTACTTTGGTATTATTGATTCTCACTTGCTATTGTTGTGTTTTTTTTTTTTTTTTTTGTTAAACTCAATGAGTAAAAATTATTGTGACACGAGTCAAAGAAAGTTAAGTATGGTCGACTATTTTAAACTTTGGTTATTCAATTCTATTAGTTTTGATATGATGACTAGAATCATAGTTAATTTGATTAGAATAGGATTACGAATAGGGTGGGTAACTTTAATTAAGTTTTCCTTCAAGGGAGTGAAAGTTTTTGTTCAGATGAAATGCTCGATATTGATATCCTAAATTATAAAATGACTAGACATTTGTTTTTGCTATTGCTGATTGCCCTTGCAGCTTATAAATTGCGGATTGCAAGCCCTGGTTGGAGCTAACTCCACCTTTCGAAAATAAGAGAATCTGAAATCATGGGGAGAAATAATGATGAAACTTATTATGCATTGTAATAAATAATGCAGTATGATAAATTAATCTTTTATACAATTCCTAATCAAAATACTGTAAATTTTTGCATTAGACGAAACTTGCCCTCATATCACCCTGAATAAAGGTCTTGGGCGGTCTCGCTCTCGCCCCCTTGAGATCCTTCCCTCTACAGTTTAGAATCCTTTCTTATTATACAGGATATTATCTTATATCCATAGAACTATAAACTTGGAATGCTGACTGAATGCATCGAACTGCGAGCCGGCTGTCTCACTGCTTCCCCCACCAAAGCGCAGTGCTCGCACCGGCACTGACTGAACTACGTACTGTAAAACTAATACGCTCGGCCAGAGTAATTCAATTTCATAGTCTCGTAGAAATGTGAAACACCATTAGAAAATTTGGAATAAACAGGATTTGAATTGTCAGTTGAAGAAGGTTTCAGTACATGTTTCAAATACTTTCTATCTATTCCAATGAATTTATAGAAAAAATGTTATTTTGAGAAAAATACGAAATGCAATGATTTTCCGTACTTTTTTCAATGATACCTGATATGAATTCATCGAAATAGATAGAACCATATTTGAAACATGTAGTGTAATCTTATTATTATTACCGGCGATTCATATAACTTTTTTTTGGAATTTATAGGAAAAAGGTTAAGTTTGAGAAAAATACGAATTACAATGATTATTCGTGCCTTTTTCAATGATACCTTATGAATTCATCGAAATAGATAGTGGAACCTTATTATTAATACCGGCGATTCAATTAACTTTTATAAGGAAGTTTCAAACAGGTGCAAGTTTACATGAATTTTTGAAACAGAATGTTTTCAACAATATCATTGTTAGTAATTGCATATTAATGAAATAAGTTATGGATATTACAATGAAACTAAAAATTGTTACATGCATTGAAAGAAGTAGGCTACACTCTATATTTAGGCCTATACATTTTTTATGTATTGAACGATATTGTGTATTAATCAGAAATTGGTTTATTTTACAATATTTTATGAACAATTTTTCATTTTACAATAAGTAATATTTATTCTATTTAACAGGTGAGGTGTTCTTAAATAAGATAAGTTGCAATGATAATAATAATAATAATAATAATAATTATTATTTCCGCAAATACAAAACAAGAGTAAAAAACACAAAAAAATGATACATGATAAAAATAATATTAACAAACAATTTTTAGGAGAGAAACCAAGAAGTTACAAAGAAGAAATACTTAGTTCAACTTAAATATTATGTACAAGAAATAAAATGTTACAAAAAATATCTGCAGAAATAATACTATGTATAAATAATTTCATTGTGAAATTATGTCCGCATAAAGGAGTACCGTTTCATAGGATTCAACAAAGATGCCAAAGAAGCTATTCATATTTACCGTATAGCCTACTGTATTAAAATGCAATATCATGAAAGTATTTATAAATACAATATTTTTAAAATTTATAAATTCGATATAAATAAACATATACTGAGCTCTAAATGAAAGACAACACTGTCACTGAACTGAAACTGATCGTGAAAATAATAAACCAACACCATTTTTTTTCACGTTAAAAAAATCTAATGTAACAAAGCAAAACAAACAATGTTTTTTTGTTTTTAGATAGTTTTTCACGTGTTGTAAAGACTGACTCTGCCAGCTATATTTTTGACTTGACATAATAATTATTCCTGGATTTCTTGTTCCGTGACGAACTGCGTTGTTAATTCTAACTTTTCATGTGAATTTAACGACTTGCAGTCAAATATTCATTAAGAATAAGTATAACTTACTTAATCTGTTGGCTCGGCCTACAGATTAAGTAAGTTATACTTATTCTTAATGAATATTTGACTGCAAGTCGTTAAATTCACATGAAAAGTTAATAATAATTATTCTTTAGTATGTCATATACCATAAATAACTAACTTAAATAATTTAATTGATTGTTGGTATCCAGTTATACTTTCGCAAACTGCTGTATAACATTATAATTAATCTCAAAGTTTAAAAAATAATAAATAACTCACATAATATCCCAGAATATCATTTTGGATAATTCAACAATAATCATGCTGGAATGTAATATTTTACATTTACATTTAGTCTATCTATGTACCAAACTAATTGGAGAAGAATGATCTTTATAAGGATAGCAATATTAATAGCACCAGATTTGTAGACAATGATACGAATAACGAACGTAGAGTGTCAAAATCAAGTATATTACGTTAATTGTTACAGTATTCTGTAGAATTACCTATGTGCAGATAATCCAGATTGCTTCGTAATGTAGTTTTTGCAGCCATAGGCTACACAGTATGCTGGCATTCTTCTTTTTCGTTGCCAGTACAATAAAATAAATAAATTCTCAATACTCAAATCTCAAAACTTGTCAAATAATGTTGAATATCAATGCAAAATCACCATGAGCTGTAGCTGTCTACATAGGTGGAGTGTAGAAATAAGTGTCGTTTGCACTGCACTGTGGTGGGGGAAACGGAACATCGGCCGGCTCGCTTCTAGCTTCCAAACACCGCTTGAGTTAGCATTCCAAGTTTATAGTTCTATGCTTATATCATATCAGAAATTGTTATGTTCCTGAAGGAAACTGTGAAATATTTTCATCAAATATCAGGGTGTCACCAAATCTTAATTCTGGATATATCTATCTGAGATTGCATTTTTTGTCATTCAACTTGAATTCACTATCTAGAATAGTGTTAATTGATCACTTTAAAATCATCTTCACTATCATTACTACTGGCCCAACTCCAGAGGCTGAAAACCTTTATCTTGAAAAGCCCAATAACTCAACCCACATTGAATACAATTTTCAAACTGAATAAATAGTATTCGGTACAAGACTAAATTGAAAGATACTATCCCTGAGTTCGCATCTACCACCACTTTCTAATTGTATAAAAACAAATAATAATAATAATTTTATGAATGCAAGAAAAACAATAGTCGACTACTTGTTTTTGTAAACACCGCTTCTATTCATTGACAGCATGTGCTGTGTAGAGATTGTAAACTGACTCTTGTTGTTTTCTTCTTTCTCCTTGAATGTGTCTCTCACTCCTGTTTGACAAGTGCGTTTCAAGCACATTTGCGCACAATAGAGAATGTTCCATATAGTGCTGCTGGCTTCCAGAATTACCTGGAATACTTTCAAACACTATATGAAATTGATTATGCATTGTAATAAATAATGCAGTAAGATAAAATAATAAGTCCTCATAAGCAGTATTCCAGTTGTCATGTGCTCTTCACCACATTCATAGTCCTTGTTAACAGTGAGTAGCTAAGTTGTCATTTGATCTTCACTACGTTCATACCCAGTGCCAGTTTATTGACAGTGTAGATATTGTGTTCACGCATCTCAAGTGCTTGTGATCAGTTTGTGGTAAATTCTTTGACAGAAGACTTACTTCTTTGTGGCAGAATACTCAGTGCTATAATTGGGATTATCAAATACCATAACAGACTGTGCTTCGTAAGTGTTCAATTTATTTATTAAGTTTTCAACTGTTTTTAGACATTTCTTTTTACTTCATTCAACAGTTAATTGGATAGTCGTTTATTAAATTATCGATCGGCCTATTGATAGCAATTAATTTTTATACATTGATATCGAAAATTCATTATTAGCTGAACGATATTGATTTGTTTGTTTCTTATTGTTTTTTTCTTGTGATTAGTACGTGTTTGTAAGAAATTTGTGTAAATAAAGTGCAAGTGTTAATTTCAAGTGTTGCTAGCATTATTTTAGTGAAGAACCCATAAAAATAATAATAAAAAATAAAATAGATGAATAAATTGTTATTTGGAATAGATTGGCCTACAACTACATAGATGTTTGCATTACATACTTCATACTTCTATCTTGTGTGTTCAAACTAAAATATCTTGTTGAATTTTAAGTTTATTGATTTTCTGATCATCTGCTAACGATCACAAATTTCTCAGTAGGATGTCTCACAGAAACTGTTCTATATAGCACTGATGACTTAAGCATAAGAGTTTTCCATGTGATACATGTCACCCAGCAGCCTCTGTATGGGAATGTCACCAATGGTCTCCTTGAAGAATAGCCTTTCGACAGTTGCCTGACGCACAGCGCGTAAGCTGGGCAACATGAGCAGGAGACGGCCGAAGCGAGTCGGCTGCCTGGCGTACCTTCCCCGCACGTAGTCGCCCAGTATACACTGCGCCTGGTCCTGAAGCATTTCCACTGGTTGCACGTCTACCAGGCCTGCAGTTTCTGTTGTTTCAACACATCAAATACCAAGGTAGATATCAGAACATGAAACTATTGTAGAAGGTAGGCTAGTGGCGTTTCCTCTATGTAGTCAAGGAAAAGGAAAGCACTGCTTGCCTCGATATAACTATTGTACTTTTTTTTAGAAAGAATCCATCTCTTCATACATTATTCATGATGTATAAATAGAAGTAGTCTATGTGTGTGGATCAGAAATAATGCTAATTGGCATTCACGTTTGTTAGTTTCATGGCGTTTAAGCTAGCTTGATATCGCTTTAGGGTCTACATAAACATAAGTCATATTTCTATGCAGAAATAACCAAAATGTTGTGCAGCATTTGCCGCATTTGTGTTACTCAAAGCAATGCTTGTGAGAAATAATTTATTTTCATTTGAATGATAACTTTATCGTTCACTAGGTAATTAACAGGTTGGCTGCCGTGAGATGCGCCGGCGTACCTCACCCAAACATTACACACAGGCCGTGAAGATCCATGCTGGATCCTCAAGCAGCGTTCCACCTTATTTTTTTCAGGCCTGCTTGTCTAGCTCCGTTCAAAGCTCTGGCCTATAGAGAATGAAGTTCTCTTCATTTGAACGCAAACGCCATCTCTCGGCAGCCACCACAAACATTGCTGCAGACTTTCAAACTTTTAGATCTCAACAGCTGTTTGTATTAGTTGTTCAGTAGTAAACAAACAATTGTTTCGTCACATGCTACAAGTTTTTCGTTCTATAATCCGTTATTACTTTACAAAAAGTGAATTTTTGTATTTAAACACGTTCAAATCTCATGAAAAACATTCTCAACTGTTTGAAAACCATGATACATGAATTTTTTGTGATAGTTTTAGGTTTGTGTCGTTTGTAGGCTAGTGTAAATAGAACTTTAGTTAGAATAATCGGTAATTATTGAATATCCAAACTTTTCGAATTTTCCAACAATTTTTTTTTGTGACATCTACACACCCCACGAAGCAATAATCCGTTGAAATTTTTTGGGGGTCGCGTTTTTTTTCACAAAAAATTTTTTTTTTCATTTAATTTTTTATTTGAATAATTCATAATTTGCAAACATATGAGGAGCTCCGAACCACAAAACGATATCAATCAAGTGAATATAACATTTCTGAAGCACTACCGCCCCCAAACACTGCGCGCCTAACCAAACCTTCTCTGGGTGGCTAACAAGGCTAGATGTGACTGAACCACCTCAGAGATTTAGTGCTTTAATGCATAAAACAACACAAATCAAGCTAATTTACCATTAAACAACATCGATCAAGTGAATATAACACTGCCACAATACTACCGCCCCCAAACACAATTTGCGCTCTGTGCGCCTAACCAAACATTCCCTAGTGGCTAACAAGGCTAGTAGGCTATGATGGAACCACCTCGTACCTTCAGTTCTTTCATGCATTAAACAACGAAAAAACTAAGCTCACTAACCTTTCAATACTTCAAAATCCTAAAAATTTCAGGCTGCACTCCATATCACAAATCTCTACTTACAAACGTCGTCTCACATAATGGATAAATTCAAACAATCAACTCTCGCCGAAAATAAAAAATCATAGCATTTCCAAGAAAAAGCTATATTTTCCAAATACTATCTATCATCATGTGGTCTAACAATAATCGACTCTGGCCGAAAATACAAAATTATAGCATTTCAAAGAAAACTAATGTTTTCAACTTCTCTCTCACATGTGTAAATTGGTTAGTTTCCCTACCTTTCAGTTCCCCAATCCTACCAGTTGGCTGACCAAAGAAAACTAAATGATTCCACCTAAGCAAACCAAATCTAACCTTGCCTAGTCTGGCAATGTTACACAATATACGCTTTACTTTTTTCTTTTCGTTTCGTTTTCGTGAAGTTTGTTTTGGTCTGTCAACTGGAAACCTGTCACATATGGTATAATATTCAACAGATGCAAATATTCATACGCGAAAAAAAATAGTTCCATTAGAAAACTCTAATTTAAATGCCAAATAAGCCTCGCCCCTGCAAAATATCAGTGTATTATTACTTACTAGTGTGTGTTGAGTCTGTAGGGAAAAAATTGTTGGAAAATTCGAAAAGTTTGGATACTCAATAAATACCGAATAATCAATTTGCATCCATATTTTAGAAGTCAGTTTCCATCAATCTTAGAACAATTAATTAGCTATGCAAGTTATCTTCAGGCGCCTATTACGTGTTCAAATTGTTACTCGGATGCGGCCAAACCAAAAGGTCAGCAGTATGCCCAAAAAAATTAAAAACTTGTAAAAAACATATGTATTGGTTGCAACAAGTTTATGTGCATGAATTGTTTTCCTAAACATATCCAAAATTTGAAATAAGAACAATTATTGGACTTTGTGTAATTGAATGATTTCAAAGTTGTGTACAGTATTGTATTGTTGTGAAGTTGAGAATTGCATGCATTACTCACGGCCTATTGATAATTATCTATTTCTCTATAGGCCGTGAGGATAGCCTGTGATCCTCAGCAAATTTTTGCTTATTTTGTCTAATATTAAGTTTTTGGTAATAAATACTCAATATTTATATATTTCTGAGTCATGTGTTATGTTTTTGTTGTGCGGCCCAGGGTGATGGTTTTCCCTTTAGCATTGCGGCACTCAACCTGAATTAACTATTGAAAATACTAACTACGGTATATAAAAGGTTTCGTTGTTAATTAGGATTTTTGAAAAAAGTTTATCAACCGCCGATGAGCCATGAAAGAAAAAAATATTTCATTACAGAAATGTATGTACATTTATGCTTACTTCTTGAATTAATCACCTTGATTATTGAAGCGTTTGTAATACTTGTAGACAAGCTTTTAAATACCTGGATTTATTGTTCCATGACGAACTGCGTTTTTAATATTAACTTTTTAAGTGAGTTCAAAGACTTGCAGTCAAATTTAAATACACTCTTCATGAAATGTTGCCGGCAGTGAATTTGAATTGCTTGCCCAAGATTTTCAGTGAGGACTCAAGAGTAGGGTTGAGTAAAACCTTTTATAAAACGAAGAAATCGCACCCAAACTAATAGAAATTAAAATTGACAATTTAAGCCAACCATTTTCCAATTGAAGTAGGTTCAACCTACTACTTGTTACTTAGCGTAGAACGTTATAAAAATACCTAATAACCTGATTACCTAATGACCTAATCGCATGAAGTTATTTTAATAAGTTGCAACAACGAACATTGCTAATGGATTAGGCTTCATAGGTTAATTAATTAACTACCTTGTGGTGAAATATTTATCTTGTAAGTGTATTAATTGAGGAATTCAAATTTATAAGGAAATGTAAGTTTAAGCTAAAAGTATTTTTTCTTCTAAAATTCTTGAAATATTTTCCAGTTTTGCCTGATATTTCCCTAAGCTAAACTTTTACTATCTGAATCCGGTAATGTTCAGGGAAATCTGGAGATTATGGTGGCCTAACCCTAATCTAGAAACAATAAATTCGTGTAAAATGTTGTGTTCCTAACAATGAATTATTAATAATAACCTGGTGTGAAGAGGATGACAGCCTTCATACAGCCACATTCACTGCCATCGGGCGAGAGCTGGCGAAATCGGGCAAGAATCTCTTGTATTGTCTTGAGTTCGGCTGCCACCGTCGGGTCATCAGCTGGCAGTCGCTCCCTGGCCTTGTCCGAGTTGAACAGCAGCGACAAATCCCACGGAATCGACCATTGCGCCAGGTGCAGCAGAAACAGCTCTTTCCACGACTCTTGTAAGAGCAGTAACTAAAACATTTAAAGTTGCCACTATTAATATGTTAATTTAGTTTATGTCCTTAAAAGAATTACTTTTTTGCAAAATTCACTAAAAGCTCATTATATTAAGACCTGTGTAACTTAATAGTTATTTAAATGCAAGCAAGTTTTGAAAATCCTTATACATCGCTGGACATTGCAAAGGAGGTAGGAAGATTATTTTAAGCAAAATTTCTTAGAACTTTGTCCACGCGTTCAGCCTTAAATGCGTTACAAACAGACCAACGCAAAACGGTCGGCTTGAAGCAGAGACCTCTTTTCGCTCGGTCAACAAATTTAAATATGGTAAAATTGTTTTATAGATTCATTCATCAGACATGTGAAATCTAAGGCACTATAGTGAAATCTGATCTGATTCCAGCAATCAGCTGTCTGAAGCAAGTACAGGCTGAATGAAAATAGATACGCAGCCTTGGTGAGTAGTGATGGAAAAAACCCGGGTATTTAAAACTCTGGGTAAATACCTGGCCATTTTGGGTATTTATGAAATCTAGGAAGATTAATTGATTTTTACCCCTGAATATGTTATTATCATTGTATGATATATTTATTATGTAATTTTCGAGGAATAAAACATTTTTTTTTTATTTAGTCTATAACAACTTATTTACCATTTTTTCAATGACACCTGAAGTTAGTAAATAAACAGGATTTTTTCGTGTCTTAAATCGGTATAAACAAAAGAAACTAGGTAAATAAGAGTAATTCTACTGGTGAGACTGTGACACACAACAAAAGACTTGTGGGTTGTCAGGCGGGAGGGGGTAGTGAAGCAAGCCCAAAACTAAAAATTCCCTATGATATGAAATCAAGACAGCATCTCATTAGAAAAATAGTGAACATACTTCTACTGTTGTTAAGTTATGTTATGATTTTCATTTTAGAAAATGGATTGGAAGTAGGGATAATATTAAATATTAAATAAACACTGACATGTAGGGATACAGTGGCGTACCGAGGTTTCAAGCGCCCTGGAGCGGAAGTGTCTTACGATGCCCCCCCCCCCCCCCCCCCAAAAAAAAAAACAACTCAGTTTTATACTCAACCACCCGATCGGGCTGATATTAATATAGTGGTCATTTAATGAAACAACGGCATTTTACCCGCCTCTTACTACGCCGTATTTTTCAGAAATGCGAATCTCCGATGAATAATTTTTCGCCAAGCCAGATTCTGCTTTTATCACTTTTATCAATTTCCAAACAGCTTGTTTTGGATTTTTTCACTTTTTTATAAATTCATTTGCAGTTATTCTTTTAGCATTTTGCAAGTCATTCCTATAAAAATGTCTTGTATTTATCTTATAAATATCTAATAGGATTCAAAAGTGAAGTATTTCAGTCCTGTTCTTAGTAATATAAAAACCATTGAACCTTTTTCAATTTATTTTTCTAAAATAAATTCAAAGTCTTCATTCAATTACTTGTAATTGTTATACCTTTTTCCACCCAATTAACATTGTTTTGGCTTTGCTACTTTTGACTCGACTGTTTTGCATTGTCTGGTTGTAACGCATTTGCGGCTGAGCGCGTGAACCGATTTCTTTTAAATTTGACATTTTAGTAATGCGCAGCGATGTGTTCATACGGTTTTTTAAAATTGTGTTACATTTTACCCTTTTGGCCTTCATATTTTTGTAAGTAAAAGGCAATTTTCTCTCAACAACGGTGCGCCCCTCAGAGCCTTGCGCCCTGGAGCGACTGCTCCACTCGCTCCATTATCGGTACGCCACTGTAGGGATAATATTAAAAGTAATAAGAATTTTCAATGTAGATAAGTATGTAGGCATTCAATGATAAGTAAGTAAGTATTCAATGTTGCCTCTTAGCTCCAATCTGGATAAACCTATTTTGAAAAATTCCTTCTGTCTTTTGGTCTAATTTTAAATTTAAAGCTTTGTGTCATAGAGTTTATGTTTGTTTAAGTTATGTTGAGTGTGCGATTAAGTGTGTTTTATTTTAGTACGGTACTATACAAAATATCTTGAACAAAAATCCTTTTAAAATTATTATTGAATTCTTGGATTTCTTGTTCCATAACAATCTGCGTTGTTAATATCAACTTATTATTGTGAATAAACGATTTGACCTATGTGAGTAGGAATATTATTTATTCACAATTAAAATTGACTGAAAGTCGTTAAATTCACAATAATAAGTTATTATTATTGAATCTTAACATCTTACAGACTGAGTTTTTTTATTTCCTTGGGTTAGTTTACGCATACTAGGTCAACTTTTACTCACTCTAAATAATAATAAATACTTTTTTAAACTCTTTTTGTCAGTTTCAATAAAATCCTCACAAAAACGAAGAAAATCATGAATACCCAGGACCTGGGTATTTATGTCGATCGTGCTCAGAAGTTAAATGCTAATATGAAAAACATTTTATCATCATTTTAGGCCTACATATAAAAGTAAAACTCAATCTTCTCTAAATTTAATAAAAATTTCAATAAATTCCCAGTTTTTGGGTATTTATCCGGCCCTGGGGTAAATACCCAATTTATAAATACCTACCCACTGGGTATTTACCCGGCCCACATTACTATTGGTGAGGTGACAGTGATTTGTGAAAAACAGACATGAAGTAGACAACAACATGAAGCCTGTTGCTTCCTCTTCATTCTACTGCGATGTGAAGATGTTCATAGATGATAAATAAATCGAAGCAAGGGTTAGGTCTGATGCTTGTGTCTTATTTTGCGATACCGGTAGTGATTTATCATTGATTACATCTAGTATGTTCCTCTGTGCGAGCATATTTAATCTTAGGCGTGAGGTCTACTGTTCACAGAACTACTAGTATCATTGAAGGAAAAAACTGAAAATAGCACAGTAGTTGAGCTAATTTTACAAGTTGCTCTATATTGTTACAAGGAAACCTCCATTAAAAGTTTTTTTTCTTTTCATTTCCTGTGACTGAACACATGATATGTATAAATAGGCTTACCATATTATTCCAACCCCAATCCCGGTATTTTTCCAGAGAATAAAAAAGGAGTATGAAATATATTGAACATTTTGTTTTGGATGTATTTCTTTTCTACAAGAATATATTTACCAATATTAAGTGCTTTTTTGTATTAAATAATAATATCATCTGTCTTTTAAAACTAAATTACAAATAAAATTGATTTTTATTGAGCTGAAAAAATCAAGAACAAGAAAGGGAAAAGGTTGTGAAATTTTACTGGAAAAAATATTATTTGCTAATACTGTGAAAAATAATTAAATGAAAAATCTTTTTCAGAGAAAATCACTTTTCCCAAAAACACTTTGTCCCCTTTGATTTTTTCAAAAAAGTCAAAACATGACAGTTTTGCATTAATTTTTATATTGTACAGCTCTCTTACAACTTTTAAGGATAACCTTCCCCTATCAGCTGACCAAACGTTTCCCATAACTGAGAACACCCGTTCTACAGGCGCTGATGTACCTGGTAATCACATCCAAAACTCCACCAGATTGAGAATATTTTTGTACTCAATACTACTGGATTTAGTCCAGTCTCACATATTTCTTGCCATTTTTCTACTTTCTTGAGCTTCCTTTTTTTTAGACAAAAATATCCATTTAAGCTTCAATTTACTGATGGTATTGCAGGTCATCAAACGTGTTCTATCGAAAACTCCGAAAGACAATTTGAACAGTGAACACGAACACTGTTGTTTTCACAGCATTTAAGAAACTGAAAATCATATTGAAGTTCTTCAGTAAAACGTCCACGTATATTTTCTTTTTGGACCCATTGCAAGACCAAACAAAAAAACTAAAACACCAATTAGATTAAGGGAAGTGATAGCCGCGAGCCGTAGCAGGTATCTGTTCAATCAGATAGAGATAAGCTGCGTTCTCGTAGGACCTGTTTGTAACAGTGACCGATCAGATTGGCCAGCAAAAAAGACACTGTTCTCTGCTGTAAAATCACTTCCCGGTGGTTAAGAACCCACCTAAAACTGTAGGTCCAACTCATCAATCACTATCATCCAACTCATTACCCACGCACAGGTCTGAGAACTATGTAGGCTTCATCCTCAAAAAAAAGTGATTGAATTTCAGCCGTCTTGAGTAGGCTCCGGTATGTATGACACATTGTTTGCTTATCGCTGAAGTTGGTTACATTATTGTACAGTCGCTTCTGAACGTCAAGCAATTTCAGCTTATTTCAACTTTATGGAAAAACATTACAATATAGACATTTTTATAAAAAATAGAGAAAAATGTTCCCTGTTTCACCATCTCTACTTGAAATCTAGAAATCCCGGAGATAAATCAATCCCGGATTTTTTTCCGGAGACACACATGAATTACCGAGGTAATCTCGGAGAAATGGTAAGCCTATGTATAAATCTATTTTTAACTATGACTGAAATGCTTTAAAACTTATTTCCCCTTTTTTTTTGCAGAGTATATCTTATGAGCAGTTATGCTACTTGATAGGAACTATTCCTGTAGACTTCTGTGGAGTTCGATTCTCGTTCGATGCTCTGTTGCTATGTAGTTGACTTAGAAAATAAGCACACAGCTAAAAATGCAAGGAATTCTCACCTGATCACGTTTAGATAACGTTTGAAATGGCGCGAGACATCGAACCCATCGCACGGCCATGAACAATAGACGAGCTGTCGTTTCCTGCAGAAAGCAATAACAAGTTGATGTTTTAAAAAATTTAGAGCTACATTGAATCTAAAAGCTATAATAGTAAATAGCACAATAAAAAGTTTAATGGAGCAAAGTTAAAAAAAAAACTTTAGGCCTATTGTAATTAAAGGCGAATTGAGAAGTATTTTCCGGGGAGGAGGGGGATTTAAATAAGAGAATGATCAGGCTTGGAATAATATTATTTTCTTCCAATTGGAAAAGGAAATTTATGGGTAAATCCCTATGGGTAAATAATTATCGTTGGTGTTGGTGCTAATAGCTGCATTGTAACGCTCTTTTGTTCTGTTTTTCTTCGTGCTATTGTGCGTACAGCCTAAAACATTCACTACTGAAAAAATGTTTTGAAACTTTCCCTCTGTGCTGAAACTTTTCTTGAGCGATTCAAAAAAGCAACGAAAAAATTCAGAAAAGTATAAAATTAGACTTTTGGCGAATAAAAATTGGTTCAAAAGCCGCACTTTTTTAATCCACTCTAGGCATTCTATGCAGAGCCCAGAAACTTTCGCAAATTCAGGGCTCTGCTTAACTTTTGGAGGGCCAAGAACTCCCCAAAATTGGGCATTTTTTAACTTTTCGCCTAAAATTCGAAAACAATCTACAGCGTTGAAAACATTGTCCTGTTCAAAATTATAGTACATAAAATCTTATGCTATTATCCTAAATTGTATAATAATACTGAATCGGTTCGGTTTTTCAAACAATCAATCATCAAAAATGAGGTATTTATATACCCCTTTTCGTGGAAAATGAGTTTAAGATCATTGAATTTTCTTTTAAATAAGTCCTCAATTTGAAAATTTGGCCAATTTTTTCGAATATAGCCTATAGACCAGTGTTTCCCAAACTCATTGGCTCCAAGGACCCCCCGTTAAAACCAATCCGTCCTCGCGGACCCCCTATTTCCCCCCCACTCATCTCCCTGCCTCATGGCCCATCCCCATAGTATTACTACTGTACAACAAGAAATTGTCATACCAATTTTAGAGGCGTAAATAACATATAATTTTTATGATAGTTGCTGCACGCTGCTACCATCGCAATATGATTTAGATTTGAGGAAACTGCATTCAAATAATTATCAAAAAGCACTGGGTAAAAAAAATGTTGAAATGTTTATTTTTTAATTTCTCAGGCTAGTCCACGGACCCCCTGGAATATGGAAACTCTGCTATAGACTACTAAAAACCTAAACCACTGTATGACGCTATTAGTCCAGTAATCAATATTCATAAGTGATTCCAGGAAAAGCATGGATTTTTCTCAACGGTTACTTTTGCATTCTTAGGCGCTGCGTCCGAATCTGAACTTTGGAACTCCAAAATATGGTCAGGGGTTGGAGAAGTGCTTCGACCTCAACGTCGTTCAGGAATTAAGTTGTAGATTTTTGGTGCTAGATGATTTGATAGTCTTTGATAGAGAGACTTTTTTGCCCTGTTTGATATGAGGAGCAGTGGCGTAGCCAGGGGGGGGCCCATGGGGCCCGGCCCCCCCCCCGAAATTTCAGAAATAAAAAATTCTCAAATAACTAATAGATAAGGACTTATTAAAGTCGAAGGGTTCTATCTGTTTTGTTGTATTATAACGAACAGATTACAGAAACCCTGGTTGTGTAATAGAATATAGCTACAGTTATAGTCAGATTAATGCATTTTTCAAATTTTTCCTCAACATTTACTCATATAGAAACTTGTTAGGTGCTCAAATGGATAATTTTTATTTAAAATGAGCTACGAAATCGAATAAAACATGTTAGAAAACTGTGACTACCATAATTATTTATTCATTACATTAAATAAAATGCAATTTTCAAGTTTGAAGTGGATTAACTTTGTTAATTATTAATAAATCACCTTTTTGAATAAACTCATCTTGTAGAAAATTTAGTTTTGAAGTTAAAATTCAGTATAACCCACTAGCCTGAACGCACCCAAAGTTCATAAAATCGGGACTTTTATAAATGAAAACACACAAATAAATGCAAGTTCTATGCAAGCGTGTAAAATCAGTGTGCTATGATAAAAAAATCCGATTTCATGAACTTTGGGTTGGGTGCGTTTTAGGCTAATGACATAAATTATATGAAACTTATAATAATTAGTATTAATTTTGAGATTCAGTACATAAGTTAAGTATGATTAGTTTCCAATTCAAGGGTTTTAACTCGAAATAGTCACAGATATCGGTATATCAAACTTTATCATTTCAAACCTGGCCACCTAGGTTCTTGGGTAGTAATTTTTCAAAACTTTCTTTTGAACTTTAGAGCCTAACAAGTTGTCTAGATTAGCTTTTCACACCACTAAATTTAAAAAAAATCCGGACCCTCCTATACCCCAGACTTGGTGAGCCCCCCCCCAACACCCCCCCCCCCCCACGGAAATTTGATCCTGGCTAAGCCACTGTCCACACCCCCCCCCCCTTGGTGAGCCCCCCCCGAAATCTAATCCTGGCTACGCCACTGATGAGGAGATGCCTGTATCTGGTGTTGTGGTGGTGATTCCTGTTCTGGAAGGCAGATTTGCCTTGTGCAACCTAAATGCTACTTCCTTTACATACAGCTGTCTGGGATCCAATACTTTGAAATCACTAAACAGAAGCTCCGATGGATAGCGGGTTGGCTTCTGATTTCGGTTGGCTTCGGGGTTTCTCCCTTCGGAGTGATACAGATGAAGACATGTAGACCTTTTCATTATAAATGAAATTATGGGTAAAATTGGATTTTGTGTAGCCCTCAATAGGCCTACTAATGGTGGAGGTCTGATTTTACGGGTGTGAGGGGAAATAAACAAGATGTATCCACTTTTTTGCAAAGAACACAACATTATAATTACAACGCTTTGTTTGTCTCTTGTATGGGAGGTGAGGAACTTTTTTAAGTTTCATGTCCTCCAAAATATTTTCTTAGCTGATATCATCCCAAGTTAGACACCCCTTTTAAAGGAAATCTTTGAGAAGAATTTGAAATAGAGATGGTAACTGTCTGTACGTGTAGAAACGAGGTTCGAGACTGTGGAAATCGGGCCGGCCATTTTAGGCGTTTCCAGATAGGGTTTGTAGGGCCGACCTACAGGTTTCGAGCCAAACACAAGTCAGTAAGTCACTCCCCTTTGCAGTTAGAGGCAAAAAACATGCGCTTGCAAAGTCAACTATTGACTGACAGCCAACGGCATGCGCCGGCGCCAACTCCTCCCTCATTCAGCCCCAACCCCAAAATACACATTTTCCACAATTCGAAATACTTGCCTCTGTCTTTGGTTAATTTTTAAATTTCTAATTTACTCACGATTAGAATTTACGTAATGTCCCGTTAAAGCGTGATCCCAGTACAGAGCCGGTCTGGGGAGGCTGGGGGCCCCTGGAAATTAAGTACCTGAGGGCCCCTTACCGAGGGGTCGAGGGGGGGGTATGAAATATCCCCCAGATGGAGGGAGGGGGTCCGGGGACCCTCTTCCGGAAAAATGTTTAAAAATAATACATAGAAAAACCGCTTTTTTACTTGTTATTTTACCAAAAAACCTGCAGTACTCAACACTTTTTTGATTGTAATAATTACACAGACAAGATAGATTTTTATAAGGTTGTAGTTTATTGCTAGAAGTTCAAAAATACACATCACATAAGTTAAATTCTTGACCTTGTAAAAATTTGCAAACGTTTTTATTTATATATCGTTAAGAAAGAAAGAAAGAAATAAATAAATTTTATTTTTCAAATCTACAAAATAAACAAGGAGTATAAACTATTACAATAATGATAAATAAAATGGATGCCACCCCTGAGTAAAACTGTGTGAGGTCGATCTAATTACAATAACATAAAACATAAAACTATATTTGGTATGGTTCAGTAAATTAAATAAAGTAAATTAACTTAATTTAAGATAATAAAAAGACAGTGCAGAGCTCCTCAAGATTAAGACAGATGTAAATTATGTTGGTTGACAATTTTATATGTATACATCGTAAGGTCTAGTAATAGTATTAATTAACTAAGTATATAATAGAATTAATAATATATTGCAATGCTAATACCTTTAATATTCTAAAATAGTGATTCAACGTCATTCTTCTCTAATAACCACTCTTTAACTGAACGTTTGTAGCAGTTCAAACTGTTGCTATTTTTAATTTCTACAGGAAGAGAGTTGAAAGTGCGAGGTGCCACATAAAGGAAAAATCTTCTAAACTTTTATTTTCTTGGTCTAGGAGGGACAATGGCGCCTCCTGTTCGTAACATAGGATGGCTGTAATTGTAATTGTTGGGGTTTTGTCCGCTTTGTCTATAAAAGACTTCCAGAACTCTGTAAAAATACAAGTACCTTAAGGGTAAGATCTCTCTGGCTCTAAATAAAACGAGTGAATGATGACGGGCTGGTTTTTTGCTAATTACTCTTATAATAAACTTTTGGCCGACAAGTAATGGATTAATAGCGTTGAAATAAGCACCACCCCACATTGTTATACCATACTGTAACCTACTTTCTACTAGTGCGCAGTATAGTATCGTTAGAATATGATCAGGACACAGTTTTCTCAAGTAATAGAACTTTCTACAGGCTATAACTAAATGTTTCTTTAAATTTTGAATATGCACGTTCCAGTTCAATTGAGCGTCTAATGTAATTCCAAGGTATTTCAAGTGTACAACCTCTTCGATGTGCTTACAGTTACAGTTATCAATGTTATTACATTCTACGTCGTGAAAAGGTTGACTGAATGAAATTGGCTGCTTTTGTAGGCTAATTCTAAGTATTTTAGTTTTATTTAAATTTAATAGCAATGAATTGCGCACAAGCCATGCGTGAAGTATTCTGAAATACTCCTGTAAAGACGTCTTAAATTGCATATCAGTGTCCACTGCATAACATATAACAGTATCGTCGGCGTAAGAGGTTACAGCTCCATTAAATTGGCAGTTACATAGGTCATTAATATAGACTAGGAATAATTCACTGGAGAGGGAAGAATCTTGTGGTACACCTTTTTCTATGGGAGCCATATCACTCAGACCTCCTTCTACACTGACCTGCTGCAAACGACCTGATAGGAAACTCCTGAACCAATCATTGCAAATACCTCTTATACCAGCATTAAACAACTTTTCCAACAATGTCTCGTGATTGACAAAGTCGAATGCTTTTTTATGTCGAGGAATAATCCAGCTACTTTTTTGTTTTCGTTTACACCATTAAAAATTTTTGAAAGTACATGCTTCATCGCATCTTCTGTTTTTAGACCTGTTCTAAAGCCGAACTGATTACTACTATAAAAGTTTATCGATTTAAGAAATTTTTGCATCCTGACTTTAACAAGTTTCTCAATTATTTTTGCGAAAACAGATAATAAAGCTATGGGTCTGTAATTATTCATAGACTTCGCGTCTCCTCCCTTGAATATGGCAACAACGACGTTTCTTTAAGTAGACGGGGATAAGTACCAGTAACAAAACTTAAATTACAAATATGGGCAAGAATATTAGACAGGGGTTCTTTTGCAGCCTTTATTGCTGATGTAGGTATTCTATCCTTTCCTGGGGATTTTTTGACTTTCAGTTCGTCTATTACTCGCTGTATTTCAATTGGGGATGTAGGAGTAAGGAAAAAGGAAGAGTTGGGAGGGTTAGATGTGAATCGGTCTTTGTATCTTTGATAAAGTGGAACAGTTGAATTGTGAAAAGGGTTGGGAAGTGTGTTTGTGAAAAAGCTGTTGAGCTCGTTAGCTATCTCGGTTTTATCGGTAACAATTCCGCCTTGAGAATTAAGTATTTCTTTTATCTCAATGGTCTTCTTCTTTATGCCGATAAGGGAGTCAATAATACGCCAGCTCTCTTTAGCATTACCTTTCAATCAATTACAAGTTTCTAGATAGAATTTCTCTTTCGTTTCTATCAGTTCTTTTTTCAAATTGTCACGAGAAGTGTTATATTCTAGTCTAAGAATCTCATTTGTAGGCTCTTTTGAAAGTTTTTTAAATAGAGAATTTTTCTTTTCAATTTTTTTGAATAGATCATTATTCATCCAAGCTTTCCTGAATTTATTATTTTTATTTATTTTTCTATTATTAATTGTGTTTGAAGATTTGTCAAGACATAGTTTTATCTTATCAATAAAATACTTAAAAGCTACATTTACATCTGTACATTCATAAATATAAGACCAGTTTACATTTAAAATTTCATTAATTTCATTAACAAATCTGCTATTGTCAATTATCTTTTTACACTTCATAGAGTCAGAAATTGCATCATTGTTTTGCGGAAGATGAGCAAGTAATTTTGTCAATGCGTGATCAGAAATATCATTATTCAAGACCAATCCGTGAAAGCTGACTAAATTCTGTATTTTTGGGCAAGCTCTAACAAAAATATGATCTAAACAAGATGATGATCTATCTGAGACTCTAGTAGGAGTATCAATATAGGAATCAAAGCCATTACTATTCATCAGGAATTTATACCTATCAACAATTTCTGTTGCGCTTGTTAAGTCAATGTTTATATCGCCAGTATAAACTACACATTCATCTTCAATAGACACTTGTCTATCTCTTAGTTCATTCAAAAATAAATCGATTGGAACGCCCGTGAATCTATAGAAGGCTAGCAAACATACTTCTAAATTATTTACATTAAAATAGAGTCTTATGCCATCAGCTGATTGAAAGTTGAGCTTATCGTGACTAACATTTATCTCATATTTTATGTATACCGCTATTCCACCAGCTCTATAAGCATTATTACAATTCGCATAGCATTTGTAGTTATCGATTTTATAGAAATCTATTTCGTTATCATAAACCCATATCTCACTTAGAACAATCACATATGGGAGCGTTTCAAATTGACTTGGTTCCAATAAAAATGAATCAAAATTCTCTCTCATGCTTCTTATGTTCAAGTGCATGCAGATAAATAACTCTTTTGTGTCAGTCATTGCTGAACAAGGATAAAATAAAGTAGATACACAATTAAATAGATGCAAGAAATTAAGTAGAACACAATATCGTTTCCGATAGAGATGCATAACACGCGAGTTGAAAAAAATCAAAAAAGACTATAAAAATGCTTCGGACAAACCACCGAATATCGATAATAACTTTCTAAAGTTCCATGAGAAAGATAAGCTTGAGTAATGACATTCATTATCAGTCCGATCGGGTTTGTTTGGAGGTCTGAGCTACTAGTGATTCTTCGGTCATTTTATTTAAGTCTTGCAGAGTTTCCATCACAATTACAGGCAGTCCTTCAGCGCGCCGAGCGAGAATTTTACCGTTACGTACCCATAAAAATTTATAATTTTTCTCACCTTTTGCCTTCCTTGCCAGCGCCAATAGACGTCTCCTCTCTGGACACAAACTTTCGTTTATGTATACAGGGGAGTCGCCCTGGAGCCCTAGGTGTTGAGTCGAGAAGTTCCTCTTCATCCTCCTCTTTTGAAGAAAAGCCTCCCTATCAAATCGCCTTACAAATTTGACAACTATCCCTGGAAGTCTCTCGCTGTCTCTCGTTGCAGGAAGCCGATGACAGTTGTCGATTTGCTGCTCGATGACAGGGTGACCTAAAGCGTTTCCGACTGCGGATACAATGCTTGTCACGCCTTCATTTTTGACAACCGGGATGCCATGAATTTCAAGACAGTTCGATCTGGAGTATTGTTCCAAGTCACACAGCTGTCTTTGCAGTCTGTCGTTCTGTTTTTTTAGAGCGGAAATCTCTTTAGCCTGATCGTCTATTTTATTTAGATAAACACTCAACTTGTTGTCTTGTTCTTCAATTTTCTTCAAAACTGAAGCGACGTCTTCATGACAGAATTCAATGGATTTTCCCAGTTCACTCTCCAGTTTTTTGTACGCTGTTTTGGACCGCTCCTCCATATCGTGTAGTTTTTGCATTATGGTGGCCAGCGAAATCTCCTCCTCAGGTTTCCTCATAGGCGAATCAGCAGACATACTCTTCCTCCTATCCTTGAGGCATGGAGTGCAAGTCCACACCTTATTCGTCTCTTTGTAAAATTTGACTTCTTCCTCCTTGAGATTCACGCATTTGATGTGAAACGTGATTTGACAGTTACCACAGCTTATTATTGGGATGTTATCACTTCTGATTGATTTTTTACATACACCGCACGACATTTTATGGCGAAAGAGTTTAGCAAAAAATAGCAGAATGGATATGAATGAACGAAAATTTGAGTGAAAAACAAAGCACGGCACTAGACCTGTTGCATTAAAGCGTAGAAGTATTATCAACTCGGAGGTAGATAAGGGAGCTGCACTGCAAAACGTCTGCCTTCGAACACTACTGAATCCATACAGGACTTATTAAGGATTTTTATTACGTACAAAATAAAAAATAATACTGCTTCTAGCCTTGATGAACCTCGTAACATTAGAGTAAGTTAGTTTTGATTTAAGTACATCATTAGAAAAAGCCAACTCATCTATAGCAATATTTTTGTCAATGTTTGTAAAAAAAATCTCGTTCAACCGCCATTAGCATTAATGGTGACAACAAATCCTGAGAAAGAGATGACCACAACCGGCTTTTAAAATTTTTTAATTTAGATCTTGCTTCTCTCGCACGTCGCCGTGTTTTAAACAAATAAAATAATAAATTATTTAAAGCAACGTGTATTTGAATGAAACAAAAAAAAAATATTTAAAGCGTATTTTTTTATTATTCCGTTCTAGGGGGCCCCTGGCAATCGCCAGGTAACCACTTGGGCCAGACCGGGCCTGTCCCAGTACCACCACCATATTCTAGCTTTTTGCATGCTGAAGCAAACAAAAAATATTCTCAGAAGAATTGTCAATTTCCCCCAAGTTTTTTCGATCCCCCATTATGTTTTTGTGAGACAAATCATCATATCTCGAGATCGCAGATCGGATAGAAGATTTCACTTGAACGTTGGCAAGCATAGGCCACAAATGTACAAAATGAGAATATCAAGATTGAATTTATATTCGTTTTTCCTCAAAATGGCGAAAAATAAAATGTTTAAACCTGTTTGTCACGAAAACCGTCAATTCTATCAAAAGGAAAAGGAATATTTATTCTCATTAAAAATGTTGAGCTTATTATTCTGAACGAAATAATAGACTACCGTACTTTAGTTTCTTGAATCTTGACTCAATTATGTTCCTTATTACAATGTTATTGAGTTAATATGTTATCCTAATAGAGAAATTTAAATTTAATGAAAGTTAAAAGGTTTTTTTTTTTTTTTTTTTTTGAGGATGAAGCCCACATAGGTCTGAGACCTGTGCGTGGGTAATGAGTTCGATGATGGTGATTGATGAGTTGGACCTACAGTTTTAGGTGGGTTCCGAACCACCGGGAAGTGATTTTACAGCAGAGAACAGTGTCTTTTTTGCTGGCCGATCTAATCGGTCACCGTTACAAACAGGACCTACGAGAACGCAGCTTATCTCTCTGATTGAACAGATACCTGCTACGGCTCGCGGCTATCAGGTGCATATGTCCATTATAATAACAATATAATAAATATGATTTTTTTTGTAAATTCGTCGGGTCCGTGGATACTCCGTTGAGGAAAGTTATTTAGAGATTGTCTATAGAAATTACATAGGTCGTCTTTTTTTAAGCGAAGATTTCATTCCTAACTATTTTATTATACTATATAGGTAATCCATTACTCAACTTTTTGTCGAATTTCTTATTTTATCACTGAAACACGAATTGTTGAACATCTATGCATATAAACGGACGATCCACATAATTATTTGAGCCTTGCTCATAATGTAAAACTAGTACGATTTCCAAGATTCCATAGTTTTAAAAATACCATAGAAGACAGATATCATTTTTTAACTTGTTCCACTCGAAAACTGACGAAATCAGAAAATCCTTTTTTCATTAAAAATTTATATTTTCTTCTATTAAAAACTATTAAAGTCTAATTCGAAATTAGTCTATCGTTTCTAATTTGAAATATATAACAAGTTGTGCATGCAATTTGTTTTCATGTTTTATTGCCACTATTTCATTGTTGATAGGATAAGTGTTGACGTGGATAAGTCAAAGTGGATGGACTTGCATGATCCCACCAAAGCCGTAACTTGAAACAATTTTAAGGGATGGAGGGGATGCAACCTCAGTTATCAGCCTACAGTGAATAGCCTACTATACATCATTGAGGCAATAAATATTTTATCTTCCCTCTTTAAATATTTTTCAAAATTTTATGAGACCTCGACACTTTTTCTACCTACCTTTTCTCCTCATCCTCATGATCGACCTATGATCAAGTAATTTACTTCACACTCTATAATTCAAAAACAATAGCCTACTCCAACATTTCGATTGTGCTGTCAATAAACAGCTATCAACAAGTGAATTCGTGGAATTCGCGATGCCGAGGAATTATATGAAACTCATTAATTCAAGGTGTTTGATGATAGTCAACATAATTTAAAGTGTCAAATCGCCTTGTGTGGAGGCTGGGACATTGGCTATTCAAATTTCCAATTTCCATTCCCATTGCTGATGTAGGCCTAAATGTTAGCCGGAGGGGTGAATTGAATTAAATTGAGAAATGCCCCTATAGTCAGACAAATGTTTACTGAGAGTTGGGTGCAACAAGCCGAAAACTGTTCAACATTCAAATAATCCGATCAGGGCTTCTCTACTTCGATAAACCTTTTAATTGCATAGGGTGTACTCTTTCATGGAGCCTGTGCGGTATTATACGAGATTCTATGATGTAAGTTATTATTTTCTTATTAGTTCATTTATTGTGAGGCATTGGCATGGATTCAAGAGAAACCTCTTTAAGAATTCGACTTATCACTCTAAATTCGAAGTGTCTATTAAAAACACTGATACAATAAAAAACTTGGGCTTGAGAGTTTAATATAAAAAAAAGAATAGGTCGAATGTGCTAGAGCTAGAGCATAGGTAGACTACTCCTCATAACCAGAAAGTGGCCTAAATAATATTGCTGCAGTCCATTGTAATGAATGAAAAAGAGATTTGCACGCAACTTTTCAAATAATAATAATTGGCAGTTACTCCAATATCTAAGTAATACGAAATATTCCGTAGAAATATCTGATGCTGATATTTAGTAAGTTTATTATAAGATATTTTAGTAAGATATTTTATATAAGTTTTAATTCAAATTTAGCTGTTTAGGCTACGGATCATTTATTTTTCAAGATTTCCGAGGGAAGACAGAGGATCCAATATAATTCTTAGTGATATATCCGAGCCTTATCTATCAATAATTCTCATATTTTTCGTGGAAACACGACACAATGTACATAAATGATTGAAACGTCGACTATAATTCGATGCGAGTGCAAGTTGTACTGCTGTTCTGGTTCTCATCTTCAATGACAACTGACAACCCGTATTCTTCATCAAATGCACTTGATTGCAACTTGGGTTTCAATTCATCAATGTCTCAGCAACTTCTAACAACTGATGCCGACTTAATAATGAACATTAGTTTAATGGAAACAGAATCGAATATAAGCGATTGTTAGTGTTCGCTGAGGCCCACTAATCATTTGATCCAAACATAAAACACGACACTACTAAATTAGTTAATTAACTACAAACAGTAATTTTCTTATTCAACTTACCTGTAAAACTTCCCATGTGGGTGAAAGCGCCAAGGGCATAGCTGGACTCGGGGGCATCCCTACAGAAGATAACCTGTCCTGGTCACCAACCTTGCCAGTCCAAACAAATTCCTGCAAAATACAGTAGAATTAAATAATAAAAACATCAATATTGTTACGAAAGCAAGCAAAGCAGTTATGTACGCACATAGAACTACGTTATTCTACATAGATCATTCCATTCATGATCGTATGTGACTTAAGACGCAGTATGCATTCCCTTGCTCACTTTTCACATGTCTTTGTCACTCTTATTATTCAAGTCTGCAACTCTCTCACTCAATTGATTTCTCGAGACTCCTCGTGATTTCTTTAGAATTCTGGAATGATCGAGATCATGTTTCTTGAAGATTCTCAAAGTGTCTGGTGAGCTCCAAATTCTTGGAATTGTACAACTACAAAAGCTATATAAACGAGTCCACGTGAACCAGTGAGTCAGTTTTACAAAAGCTTGTGTGAGAGTGTGACAGTAACGTTTTAGAAACCTGCGTGACAGATTGTATTACAGATCTCAGGAGAGAGACAATCCAGTGCCAGTGGAGTAAACAGTGCTTTATTCAGTCTTTAGACAGTGTCAAGTGCAGAGACAAGTGTTTACTGTTTATGCAGCTTACTAATAGTTTAAAGACGTTGTGTTAAGTGATATTATTTGGGACTGTCAAATAACGAATTGGACTGTGTTTTGTAAGTGATTAGTGGCTCTTTTTGTCATTTCTTTCTACATTATTGTACAGTTTATTGGACTCTAGTTTCTTTTGTTATTGATCAGCCTGTAATTACTTATTCATTAATTCTTGTAAATAATTACTGAAAATAGCTATTAGCTTGTCATTTTATGATCTGTCTTATTTAATTAATTGAACTTACAATTAATTTGTGTAAATGGACTAATTTGTGTAAATAAAGTGCAAGTGTGAACTTTAGTGTTGCCAGCCTTATTTTAGCTATTAGAACCCGTAACAATATTAATATACTTATCTTTAAAACTATATTAATTCGATTAAATTTGGGCTTCTCTTATTTTTTTTATGTAAGTGTTGGAACTTCCTGCCTAGTTCTTACATAGGCTAATAATAATAATAATAATAAGCGATTGACTTTTATTGTTGGAGAGACCCTTGCGGATAGTTCCATCTCGCTGTTGTGGAGAAAATTGTGAACCTACAGTTTCAGGTGGGTTCCGAACCACAGGGTAAGTGATAATAATGCTTATAACATCAAGTCATAGAAGCACGATCACCTACCCAAACGCAGTGTTGAGTCTTGGAAAGTCTTGAGTCTTCTACATGAGAAATGAGGATTGTTTAGAAGGGCACTGTTTTTAAGCGCGCATCTATTATTTGTTGGGGACAGACTCAGGTGGCCAGCATCGCTACCGCCTTTAGTCACTGTAATTGCGGCCTGGAAACATCTCCACGTGTTGGTGTTGGGGCATATACGAGCACGTCTGCCCGTTGTGGGGAGCGGTCCACGCTCAATAAAACGCATTTCTTTCCCACTTTCATCTTCTTTCAACTTTCAGCTGACCTTTCCATTTGTGTGTTCTTGAAAATTCCACCGTCACAAGACTAAGTTTTTGAGGCTCAACGGTACGGTCTTCGGTCTACAAAAAAAGCTTCTACAAAAAAAGCTTGTCTCTTCGAACTGTCATTTAGCGGTTTTTTGACTGTAGACGAGAGATTACAGAATTTTGTAATTTTCAAAACAACCCCTATTTTTGAACCGCTGTTGCTCACTTAGTTGCTATCTGAAAGAAAAAAATGTTGATTTTTTCACTTTTGAAATCAAGTCTTCTTTAAAAATTATAACTACTCAGTTCTTTTAAGAAAAAGGCTTTGGAGATATTGTCAAAAACTGAACAAAGAACCGTAATTTTATATTTTTTCCAATAAGGCGGACAAAGCAAAGGGAAAGTGGTGATAATAAAAACTCAGGTTTCTCATCATCCTGAAAAAAATGCAATAATTTTGGAACAACCTGATTCAATTTCCACTTGACACGTCTGGCGACTAGACTAATAATACTCCGCACAATTCTTAGTTTCTTATTTATGAACCTTCCTTGAGGCTTCCTTAATTCATCGGAGACATGAAAATCCTTTTTAGTGAATGCTTCTCAAGTCTCCCTTGAATTAAAAAAGTCTTAAGTTAGGTTTATTAATTCGGGCCTCAGGCTTGACATGTAAGCATCGTCAGCAAAACCCCAATGTTTCCCAAGAAAAAATCTAGGTTCGCTCCTCATTGTAAACTAGTTAAAAAAAAACACATTCAACTTTATCTCGACGTAGATATTACTGTTCTAAACTCGACCTAAAATGGTCCAAGTAGCCTACAGATAACCTATCAAGTGCTAGGCTAATAATTGCTAGTCCAGTGCTAACCAGTATGATTGTAATACAGCTGTATGTGACGGCTGGTAGAAGTGAGCTTCACGTAGAAATTCGATCAACAGCTAATTAAAATCATTTTTGTCAGGTCATCACCTTTTTGGCGTAGCACAAGTGAGGGGAAGAGAAAGAGAGATGTGAGCCGTGATAAACACGGGGTGAACAAGGGGCACAACAAGTATGGGTCGGAAGGGGGGGGGCGGAAAATACTGTTCAGGAGTGAAAGAGCAGCCAGCAAAATACAATGTATTGTTCGAGGGGTGGTTTTCACTTGCTATAATTATATAGATGTGTGTGTGTGAGTGTTTGTGTATGTGACTGGCTGCGAGCCAGGCTAATCCACCGTCAGGTGAGCGTTCTCACGGACTGTGACTCATTGTGATCTCTGGCTCTCGGTTGCTCCATCCCTGTGGTATTCTGTGAGTGTTGGCTATGCGCGCGCGTGCTAGTGTGTGTGTGCGTGTGGGCGCGCGCGTGTTTTGTACGAGTCCATTGCGCTAGCTGATGCGATCACGACACGCTCTAACCCGAACCCCGATTAATGACCCGTATTTATGTTTCATCCGAAAATCGCCTCGTCTTCATTTGACAATCATCGTTCTATCAGTAACTGACCAGGTTCAGTTCAAGTTCTTTTATCACAGTAACACCACTTACACATGATAGGCGGTATGAAGGCGGTAGTCACAGCAATCTTGAAAATCATTCGTTAGCTAATACCAAGAAGCAGTAACGCCGTCATGTGTACAGGCCCTAAGGATGCCTAAAGTGTAGGTATTGTCATAGATCAGGGAGTAGATTGCAGGTCTATGTGCAGCAATACACTCCCGAGATAGGTTATTCAGAAAAAGTTAAAAAGAATCCCGGAAATGCAAGCATGAAAAATGATTTGAAGTGTTTTCTAAAAAAATCAAGAATTGGATCAGGATTGAAAAGCAGAAGTATTATGCTTCATTAGATATGTTGGCTCCATGACAAAAATGGTCAGTTTTAAATATGTTGTGTGGGAATTTCTTGATGAACTGAAAATTGAGCATGGGAATGAGATTGTAACTGACCAGAATACTTTGTCAAACCTTTTTAATGATTTTTTTTGTAAATATTGCCAGAGAGATTGCAGCTTCATCTGATAGTGTAGCTGACAGTGGCATGGAGAACTATCATGAGACTTTTAATGAAACCACTCATCAAATGTCTATATTTCTTGAGCCTGTCACTTACGATGAGCTGCTAATGTACATTAGACAATTAAAAACTGCCAAATCTTCAGGGGATGATGGTATGTCTTCTGGGCTATTGAAAGCCGTTGCTTTGGCTATAGTTCCTATTCTAGTAGATATTTTCAATTGCAGTCTCTTTACAGGTATATTTCCATCCAAGATGAAGGTGGCAAGGGTAGTTCCAATCTTTAAATCTGGCTCTAGATCAAAGTTGAATAACTATCCACCTATTATCCTTGCTCTCAATTTTCTCTAAGCTGTTAGAAAAGGTAATGAAAAAAAGTCTTCTTGACTTCCTCAACTCATATGATTTTTTCTATAAGAATCAGTTTGGATTTCGTGAGGGTATGAATACAGAAATGGCTCTTCATACTTTTCTTCTCCGGCTCTTTCAATTATAAATTATATTTGATATTGATATGCATTCCTATTTGCAGACGTTAAGCATTATGCTTACAGCAAGTAGTTTACATTATACTGATTCACACTACTAGGTATTAGGTATTAATTAATTAGTGATATATCATACAAATGAATTCATAGGGGCTCTACTAACTCATTTAATATATTATTCAGTATTATTTTGTTTATCCTATATCTTGATCTCTGATCAATTTGTGATATATTTGCATTGAAAGAGATAGCAGCTTCAGTTATCTTGTTAAACGGACTTTGATCCCTGACCCGTCTCTACCTATTATCAAATACCCGTGAATCAGGAGCTTCCTTATCAAACCTATGCCACGATAGCTCTCTTGGTGACTCATAAATCCTCTCTTATTAATCCTTACGTAAATAATAAAATAAATAAAGTCTAATAAAAAATAAAAAAAAAACAAAGTCTCAGCTCTGGAACATTTTCAATTAATAATTTTATAGCCTACATTGGTTTTTTTTTCAACACAAATTAGCAATGTTGAAATGCAGTTGCAATTGTGAAAAAAGTTATTCCGATCCTGACGTAATTACTTGCACCAACTGTGCCTTGTCCTTCTACTACGAATGTGTAGGATTTACCGAAAAAAATTACAAAAAATTTTCTAAGGCAAGTCGAGAGAAGTGGAGATGTCTTAGCTGCAAAAATGCGAAGGTCTCTGATTCTGAAACCGATATAACACCCAACTTATCGGCTAAATTCAGAGAGGATTTAGTTAGAGAGGTTCGACTTGCGATATCCGCAGAACTAAATCACTTTATGGAGGAAATGAAGGACCTCCGTAAGTCAGTAGACTTTTTTTCGTCAAAGATAGATGAATACAATCTTTCAATAGAGAAATATAAGGCTGATAATGTGAAAATTTCTAAGGAAAACGCTTTTATGAAAGAGAAATTGGTGGATGTAGAGGCACAATTGTACGAATTGCAACAGTACACAAGATCAAATAATTTGGAAATACATGGAATTCCTGTTACTAGGGAAGAAAATGTAAATGCGATTCTGAAAGAGGTGGCCAAAAGTCTTCAGATTGGGTACAATGATGCGGAAATTGATATCGCCCATAGACTACCGGCCAAGAAAGGGGAAAAACAACCAATAATTGTTAGATTCATAAACAGAACCACAAAAAACCAATGGTTGTTGAGCTATCGGAAGTTTCTTGGAAATTTGAGAGAGAAAGCAAACAATGAAAGAGATGAAAATGTACGAACAGGGCAATATATGCAAACTCAGTTTAAAACTACACACATAAACAAGAATTTGAAAGATGGTCCTGTGTATATAAATGAGAACCTCTCTCCATATTTTAAAGATCTTTTGTACAACACAAAAAATTTCGCTAAAAAACACAACTACAAATTCACATGGTTCAGAAATGGAAGAATATTCATCAGGAAAAATGAAAATACAAAGCCCGAGCGCATCTCAACGAAAGCGGACTTGGACTACTTGGAATTGAAGGGAAAGAATGAAAATCAACACTCAGTACCCATGGACTCCAAGGCGTAGGACCGACACAAAGAAGACTCCAATTTTTTTTTTATATATATATTTTTTTTCATCGAAAACTCTTTTCTTTTTATATGACAAACATAGTAGAAGATCTGTATTCATTATATGATACCGAAAATAATATAACAAATGAGATAGACGATTATATCAATTATATACCAAATGTTAAGGAGGGCGAGGTTCATTTTTTAAATATATACGCAATGAATATCCGTAGTTTAAGTAAAAATTTCGATGAATTCCTATGCACCCATGAAAATTATAAAACTAAACATGACATAATATTACTTACTGAAACTTGGTGTAATGTAAACACACCTTTTATGTACAATATACCAGGATATAAGGTTGTGAATAAAAAAGCTAGCTTGAATAAGTGTGATGGCTTATGCATATATATCAATGAATCTCTGAGTTATGATGTGGTTGATTGTGATATTAGGGAGTGTAATTCTATTTGTCTTGACGTTGAAACTCTTAGTGGCAAAATTTTAAAAATCATAGGCGTATATAGATCTCCAAACGGAAATGTGTCCAACTTTTTAGAAAGTGTTGATGAGTATTTAAGTAATATTCAAAACGATGTTGATGTTTGTTTTGCAGGAGATATAAATTTAAACATATGCGTAAATAATAAAATAACTCATGAATACTTGGATATAATGAATGGTAAGGGATATAAATCGTATATAACCGGCTGCACAAGAGTAGCAGATAAGTCTGAAACCTGCCTAGATCACATTTTCCTTAAAAGTACTGATAAAATGATCAAATATAAGACAGGAAATATATTAAAAACTAATATTACTGACCATTTCTCGGTTTCACTTAACCTAGGATATGTAGGTAACATAAATAGAAACAAAAATTACAAAATTACTTCTAAAAAAATAAACTATGATAAACTTAAAGAATTGCTATCTCAGGACAACTTGTTCACCGACTTTGGGGACAAAAATTCTGAAGTAAACCAGATGGTAACATGCTTTGTTGATACACTAAATCGATTTATTGATATTTCCTCTAATGAGATACAAATACCACGCAAGAACAAACCCTTAAAACCATGGATTGTTCCAGGGTTAATTAAGGCCATCAATAAAAAAGATAAAATGTACAAACAACTGAAAAAAGAACCATTTAATACTAAATTGAAGGAAGATTTGAGGGTCTATAAGAACATACTAAATAAATTGATAATGACAACAAAAAATAGCTATTATATAAATGTAATTAATAAAAGCAGTCAAAATCCTAGAACCCTCTGGAAATGCATTAATGATATCATAGACGAAAGCAATCTCTCAAATGAAAATATCAATATAGAAGCATCCACACTAAATAGTTTCTTTGCTAGCGTAGGTGTGAGACATGCGGAAGCCATACCCAAAAAGGGAAATTCAGTGAATTTGGAATTCAATAATTACTCTACCCTTCAGAACTCTTGGTTCTTAACTCCAGTTGGCCCCTCCGATGTAGAAGAAATAATTCATAAATTGAAAAATAACGCTAGCCCTGGGACTGATAACATATCCAACTTCACTTTGAAACAAATTGCTCCATATATTGCTGCACCCCTAGCAGACATTATAAATAAAATTTTTGTTACAGGGATATTTCCAGACCACTTTAAAATTGCTAAATTAAAACCAATATTTAAAGGTGGTGACAAAACTAAACCCAATAACTACAGGCCTATTAGCCTTCTCAGCAATCTAGCTAAAATTGTTGAAAAACTAATTAAAGTGTGATTAATTCAATTTTTAGACAAGTACAATATAATAGAGAAATATCAGTTTGGCTTTCAAAGAAACAAAAGCACAGAGGATGCATTGTGTTATTTCATAAATAAGATAAGCGACAATTTAAATAACAAAAATAAAACCATGTCAATATTTTTGGACTTATCAAAAGCATTTGACACAATACCACACGAAACCCTCTATATAAAATTACAAAAAATAGGAATTAGAGGAGTTACTCTAAATTTATTTAAAAGCTATTTACAAGATAGATCACAAATATTGACCTTAAATTCACAAAAAAGCACACTAAATCTTACATCTTATGGCTTACCGCAAGGAACTGTCCTATCACCTGTTTTATTCCTAATATATGTTAATGACCTACTGAAATTGAAATTAAAAAATGGCAGGATTGTGTCATTTGCAGATGATACGGCTATAATATTCTCCAGTACTGACTGGTTAAGCTTGTTTAGTGATGCCGAAAATGATATATTGATAATAAAGCAATGGCTTGACTTGAATACCATGAGTTTAAATGTAAATAAAACAAAATATATAACGTTTTCACCAAATTCCACTGGAAAACCGGACAATCACTTTAATTTAAAACTGCACTCCAATTGCTCTGACCACTCAAAATGTAATTGCCCAGAAATACAAAATGTCAACAATACAAAATATCTTGGAGTAATAATTGATGAAAACTTGAAGTGGCAACCACATATATCTTTTGTGTGTAAGAAACTTAATTATATATCTTATAAATTCTATAAACTTAACAAAATATTAAACATCAATAATTTAAGAACTGTATATCATGCTTTAGTACAATCGGTGTTACAATATGGAGTAGTAATATGGGGTGCAGCATTTGATGTACACATGAACAACCTTTTTATTGTGCAAAAAAATATTATTAAAACTATTTTGAAAAAACCTAGATTATACCCCACACATCTAATTTTCCAGGAATTTGATGTATTTACAGTTAGACAACTCTACGTTAAAACCTTACTAAAATATTTAGTAAAAAATAAAAACAACTTTCCTAAATTGAATAAAATGTTATACAACTTCAGACCAAATGTAATAGAGAAATTTCAAATTTATCCTACAAAGTTAACTTTTATTAGAAGACAACTGATTTACACAAGCAGTAAATTGATAAATGCAATACCTTTTGATTTGGATTGCAAAATATCAAAGAAGAGCGTGTCAGAGTGGATTAAGAGTGAATATTTTTTCACTTTGAATCTAGCACTTTGATTGGTTTCGGGTTCAGTTTGGTAGTTCTCTGAACTCTGATATTTTAGAAATTATTAATATGTGAATTATTGTACTATAGACTATATAATTTTTTTGTCTCTACATTTGTTATGCTGACTTTTTCGCTTCAATTTTTTGTTATTTTTAAGAAATTTTTTTTTTAGCAACTCTCACCAGCGGGCAAAGAGCTATCTTTTTGCTGGTGATGCCTAGAATTAAAGACAAGTTCTTTTTTCTTTTCTTGAAAATATATATGTATGTATATGTGTATTATATTATATACTTTTTAGTTTTTTAGTTTTCACGTGTATATATATGTATATGTAAATTGTTTCTTTCTTTTTGGCAATAAATGAATTGAATTGTTGTATTGATCTTTTGAACTTGTGAATCGGAATAAAGAAAGAAATTTTAATTTGTGTATGCGGCCCTGTCCGCTGTCCATTTCGTCCAAATCCGCGTTCTAGGAAACCTATTAACCTGTTAAATCTATTAACCTATTAAACCTATTAACCTATTGATGTTCAAGTACGATAAGCTACTTGATTTAGTGATGATTATGAAAATGTAATGCAACAGCTACCTGGCACTTTTCAGCCGACATCAGGATTTGCAGTAATCCGGGTGGAGGCGGCTGATGTGCGAGAAAAAGCGGATGTGGGGTGGCAGCATCGGAGGCGGCCTTGAGGCCCGGCGGAGGCGGAAAGAGTGCGGCCGACGTCAGCTTAAGAGGTGGCACTGCGGAGGCCTGCTCCTGGCCTCCCGCCTCCTTTTGCTGCTGCTGTTGATGCTGGTGCTGTGTCTGTTGCTGCTGCATTTTCGGCTTGCGAGGGCCTCTCTCGTGCTGGACAGCTGTTGACAGACAAACAGACAGGCCTGTTAAAGCCTCAACATCATTCCATCACGTTCAATGCGATTATTATGATCTGCCATTGTTTTAGACGAGATGATGAGGGTTTTTTGTATTAAAAAATACAAATGGGCTTTATATAAAGGATTAAAAAAGTATTTGAAAAAAATCGATACAATACAATTCTCACCATTTCATCACGGCTCAAGAATTGATGACCAAGGATCAGATAGGATTCATTGAATTTACAAACTTTACTCGTGAAAAACAAGAAACTCAGGTCACTCAGGTGCGTGATTTGAGATGAGGAATCGGCGGACAAGCGTATAAAACGATTATAAGTAGTCTGTTAAAAACTAGAACTAGGATTTTGCTTTATTTCAACTTTAAAGCTTCAAACGAACATTTAAATGATAGATTACAGATTAATACAGACTTCTGTGTCTGCTAAAGGGCAATTACAACAGAAAAACTATCTTTGTATGTGGTGATTTTATATGCCTTTTGAAAAAATTAAAAATTCTTATACTTTGTCAAATATCACTGAATCAGACTGCCTGCCTCGTCATAAATTTCCTGCTTTATAATGTAGATGCCAAGTTGATTTTATAAGCGGACGCTACTACAATTTTAGTGTAAGGTACAAATGACAAAGATGAAATGGAAAAGGCTGTGGTTATTATGCGTCAGCTGAACCAGTGGTTTGGGCCACTAAATAATTGAAACTAAATCTGAGCAAAACGAACTTGATAAAATTCACTGTGACTGGTGGTGACAATGATTCTCAGAGGCTAACACTTTAGAAATTTGTTCAACAAGATGTTGTCCATAATTAAAATAAATTACACGGACAGGGAACAATTTAATAACTATGTTATACTATGTTATTTATAACTAACTATGCCAGCACGCAAACAAACTTTCTATTTGTTTGTTTGTTTAAAGCTGTATAATGTCATACCAAAAACTTTCAGAGGTCTATCAAGCCCAATTTTTAAAACTATACTGAAATGCTTTTGTTGAGCAACCCGTCATACAGGTTTGAGGACTTTTCGAGCTTGCTATGGAGTTGTGAAAATTTTGAACTGCTTAGTTTGACTTCTTATTCAATGATTTAATTAATGGGAAGTTTGCGCGGACCTGAGTTGGGGATGACGGCGGGATTGGCCTCTGCGCTCTATGCATCTGCCTGTTCTTGATTTAGCTTGGTGTGGAGCGGGTGGATGCGTGGGGTGTTGGTGTTGGCTTCTCGTCGTCCTTCGCTTGGTTTTGAGCGGATCTCTACTCTTTATTAAAATTATCATAAAAATGTTTGCTTAAATAACAACACAATAACATGAAGATTATAATGTATAATAGAGCATTATAGAATTAAGACATTGTGTGAAACTGTGACTATTGTAATGCTCCTGAAGACCCAAGGATCTGCTGAAATAAAATTTATTTATTCATTGCAATGCATTCATTAAACGCAGGAATATCAGCCGGCCAGAGTCGCATCATCTTCTTATCAGAGACAAGCGCTCCAACTGACTGCGCCTCCACAGCCAGTGTGAAACTAACAGCTCGGCAATCCTTATCCTCTAATCGATAGCCAATATAATAGAAGCTAGAAACCCTCCTCAGATGTTCACAAGCGCACTGCAGTAAGTAACTGGGTACGTAGACGATCTGGATTAGAGACCATGTAGCTCCAGTCAAGGGATTATAGTTCCAAGCGCGATGTAGGATAGTTGACAGAGAAGCTTTCATTGTGAATAGGTATGTGAAAATATATATATATACACACACACATATATATATATATATGTGTGTGTAAGTGAGAGTTTGGATGACAGGATTCGTATTTAGAGTGTTGAGCATTGAGTTCACTCAGTGGAGCGGCGAGAGGCGGTGAGTTTCAATGCCTGGGAACTGACAGACCGACACAACGAGGCCCCTGAAGCCAATGCCGCCCCCAGCAACATTATCACGCTACAGCACCAAAAACCTCCGCTCCCGCACACGCCACCACGATCGGCAACCCTTCACTGACACGATACACCCTCCACCCCTCGCTTGTTCCGCCCTGCCGGCTTCAATTATTTATAAATCAAATTGTACTTTAAACTTAACAGCCTAAGAAGATCCCCTTACAAATGACTTTGCTCCACTTTGTCACTATCTCTCTCCAACTTCCTTCTCTTTACTCACCCTCTACTACTAAATGCAGAAGAGAAAAGGAGTATCTCCACTTGATTACCCTTGATACTTTAGAGAGTGAGCGTAATCGCATATGAGTATGGCTCACAAGCTGATGGTTCGCTTCGACCAGGAAAAAAAATATAAATCAAAGGAGGTGAGTGAGAGAAGAGGGAATACGAATGTGTTAAAGAGAAAGAAGTATGAGTATTATTGTTGAAGTTTTACTATCATTATTATAGCCTAGTTCTACCATTCAACCAACGCTTATCAGAATTTATAGATAGTGAATTTAAATTTGATCAATATTTATAGAAACTAATCCAATATTAGTCCAATTAAAAACTAGTAAAACTAGAAAATATTTTGGAAAATCAGAAACTTTAGTGAAAATGTTCAAAATCTGATTCAATGTTAGTCAAAGCTGAACAAATACTTGCTTACCGTAGCAATATAAACTTATCATTATCAAATTATGCTGCGCTGTAAAGAAATCATGTCATTCGGTTACAGTACCTTCGAAAAGACAAAGAAACAAGTATTTTTTCTTGATGCAATAGTTTTCTAAAACCTCAAAAAAAAAAAAAATTCTACCGCCTGTAAAAATAATAGTTTTTGAATTATAAGAATACGTGATTTTCCACTCACTATCACAACGACCCATATTCTAATACTGTGTTAGTCTACACATCAATAATAATTGGAATAAATCTCAATGGTGCAAACGCCATTTACCTTGGTTTGTAACTCAAAATGCACTACATTATTCACAATATAATAATGTTTAAGGTACTCAATTAGTATTTGATTTTAAAATCAAAATGCAATTTTCATATTTTTTATACTTTCTCTTTACTTTTGGAAATCTTCTTTTTTCACGGAGGCTATTATTTTATGTCTTCCTTTTGTACAAAACACACAATAAAATTAATTCAGACTCTTTTTCTTACCAATGCTTATGTGAAAAATATCTTCACTTTATGAAACTGTTATTATTATTATTATTCTTTGTTACATAGAGTCACAAACTTGAGCAATGACCAGGTGGCATGTGACACGTCTTAAGGGTCAATTGAAAACATTTAAACACTCCTCTAAAGTAGGGACTACTACTAGGGGCATTTGTCCACTAGAGACTAGAGTATTGGTCAACAAATATAAAAATTGTTTGTAACTACCGCATGATTTTATATTTTCAAGAAGGCAATTAAAACACATGAGTCTTGAATAGTACACAGTAATAGTCCCGTTTGGTCCTTTTTCAAGAAGACCAGTGTTTAATATTGTAAATCTACTAAGATAGTTTTGAATTTGCCACTGCTCAGTTTGACTACGTTCCCATTCCATTTCTGCTCCTCTCATCCAACCTGTCGTTCCTTTTCATTCCCCTCCCATACTATCATCTGTTACTGAATTCGACCAAGCTAGTCTACGCTCGAAACGACTCAAAGAAGCATGCTTCTTGTTCCTTGTGCCACGAACTTACATACGGGTTAATTGTTTGATGCTCTTGCATCTCCTACCTGTGCCTGTGTGAAATATTCATCAGATACTGGAATGAATTGGATGTTTTCCCCTTGTTCCATTTGAATGACTAAGACAGTTGACATTGAAAATACCTCTATTTTTTAATACAAAACCTTACGAAAGTATATAGCTGGAACTGTAAGGAGTTCATGTTTTATGAAAATAGGGTTGCATGAAAAATAAGACCCAACTTCCAAAATCCGTACAGTTTTTTTGCATGAATCATTTAAATGCTTTTTCCTCCATTCCAAAACAAAATGCTGTAGCGTATCAAGGAAGAAAATATACATGATATTCTTTTACGGCTGTGCTGAGATTAGATGCAGACCTCACAGTCTTCAAGGCAAAACGCGCATGGTATAATCTTTTATCAAGTGATGGTCCCAATAATTAATGTTGTTTTGCAGCTCCAACCCAAGAAATTGTTCATCTAATCCTGACTGGTTCCCATGGAAATGCTGCTTTTACAATGCGACTTAATGTGTTCAGAGATAATGAGGTCTTAAGATTCCAATTTTCCGCTTCTGTAAATATCATTACTATTATCATTGAAGTGTCAAAAAGGTTTTGTTTCAGCATTGTTGTTTTTAGTGCGGTTATCCAGAAATTCGCTTTTCATCAAAAGGGCTTAGTGATCAGAAAACCATGTCTTTAATACCTCACATGTGTAGGAATTACTACTATTTATTGAGGTGGCAATATTGTTAATACTCCATTGGCATTGGGGCTAGCGATACTATTGCACCCTATATTAAGATCAAATGAAACGGAAAGGTCCTTCAAATATTCAACATTTCTGTTGCTGCTAACAAAATCGTAGCCAAAATCAACACGTACAGTTAGTCTTTCATTATAATTATTTATCAAGATATTTAAATATACTGTTGAGTCTATCCAGAATTATATGAAAATTATTGTCAGTATTTGGTCTATACAAAGCCAATACAATGGTATTTATTTCAACTGAACGGACATCAGTAACTTCTAGTAACTTGTGATGTTTTCCATGACGAAATACTTAATGAACAATCTAATATTAAAACTGACACTGTATTTCACTTTTAGATAATGTTTTACTCACGTATATTGGAGATGATTGAACAAAGTATTCTAGTAGCCGTCTCAATTGACATCTTGTTGATGCTCTTTAATATTTCAAAGTTAAGGCCATTTCTTAAATATATAAGAATGCCATGTCTCCTGCTCCTACAATAGGCATTCCCAATAACAAAGCCAGTAATGCCATAAAAATCCATCTCGCCAGATACACCTTGTAAATTGACTAAAATAGAATTCAACCGAACCCAATTTATTCCTCAGACTCTGGATATTCCAAAATGTCTTCTTTATTTTTATTGGCAGTACCCGTATGAAAGTTGGGGCAATTGATATAAGTATTATAAACTTAAAAAACACTTTTGAATGGAAATTGACTCACGTTATGGTGTGACGGCCGTTTCGCTCTGTTGTCTAGAGCATCATCAGACGACCCACAGTACACACTCAGTGTGTACTGTGGGTCGTCTGATGATGCTCTAGACAACAGAGCGAAACGGCCGTCACACCATAACGTGAGTCAATTTCCATTCAAAAGTGTTTTTTAAGTTTATAATACATATTAGTGGAAACAAGATGGATCTTCAACATCATGATATAAGTATTTAACATGAACTTTGTTACTTTGGGTGCCTCATAAAAAAGATCTTTCAGTAGAAAAAACTGGTATCTCCATGGCTGGTGGTTCTCGAACATGATCAACCTCTCTTATGACCATACTTGAGACTCCATCAGAACCCAACCCAACATCATAAACAGCCAACAGCATATCTACCACCATCAATGATAGAAGAAGTTATTGTCATTTTTTGTCGTCATCCTCATTATCAATGCAGAAGACTCAATAATCATGTGGGAGTAATCCGACAAAATGAATCATCATGTGCTCTACAGGAGTTACTAAAAAATTTGAATTCGGGAATTTTTGTAGGTTATGTCAAAAGCATAATGGCTAAAATGGCATTTGAAGGAAAATAGGTTTGCTGATTCGTCATATATATCATCACATGAAAGGTAGCCTTATTCATAATGTGATGGAGTGGCTGGAAATACCTTAAAAATGGCTCTCAGGCTTTTTTCCAAGAATTAAATAAACAATACAATGAATTTGTAGATCTAGTAGGAAAATATTTTGAACGATGAATATTAAGTTACATTTTATTGAATATAGTATAATTATAAATATTATATTTCAAAACACAATATATTTTGAGAGATAAAACTAATTTATGAATATTATAAATAATTATTTTCAATTGAATTTCACTTATCAATTTTCTGATCCTAGTAGTATAAATACACATTTGATTTTTTTTTAGAAGATATTAAAAGTGGTTCTCATTTCGTAGCTCATATCTCATCTAGTGGTATTTATAACTTATATCATCGTTTGGAATGGAAATATGTTGTGACTAATATAGTGAAAAAGTAGACGATTTTGGAAAACCTATAAAACGTATATTCATAGTTCTTGAATAATTTTGTCAGTTCTTAGAACACGCTTCTTTAGAGTGTGAGAGAAACTTTGCTGTAGTATCCTTTTTTCGTGTATTACTCTATTGATTCCAACTACGCCAATTAGAGGGTACACAAGTGAGAAGACGTTTCCTTTGAAAAAAGTAGAGATTTACTTTTCAGGTCGACGTCCATGAAGGAAGATAGATGCATCTTGCTGAGGAGTGGTGGGAGGAGTTTGACGGCGCAGAAAGTGGTTAGGTAGACGTTGGGAAGGTGCAAAGTTGTAAAAGCGGAAATCGAATCGAAGGTTAGCGGAGCAAGAACTGTGTGAGAAAGAGACTGGAAGAGAGTGAATTGACCGGCTGATGTGTTGGTTGGCGAAGGGAGAAACGATTGAGATGCTGATGATGCCTGCGAGCTGTGGTAGGATGCAAGCAGCGAGCGAGGACTGGGGCTGTTGTGTGTACTCGGGAAAGGTATAAAGAGGTTGTTAGGTTGGAGGTTATAGGAGGGCCCGGGTGTTTAGGGGATCACTGTTGCCGGTGTGTGGATGCTTCGCCAGCCCAAGAAAGGCGTCTACGCCTCTAAGGAGAGCTCAAGAGATCTTGGCCGCGGTTGAGAAGTGCGGGCTTAGTGAAGAAAGAGGTCGTGCCAACGCAGTAAATAGCCTTCCTTCTTCCGCGACGCGTTAAGCTTCTCCACCCTCACCTCTCCTTCACCACGGCCCATCCCTTTACCCCAAAGAGGTTACTACCCCTAGCATTTAGTCTTCTACACTGTACTCTTACCTCTCCCACCCCCCAAGTATCCACCGATTTAACTAGCTAGCTCTTTTGCTGCCGACGCCACCACTCGCATTCAGGCTCTCTCACCTCCCGGATACAAATTTATCTCTCTACCATATACACCCTCAATTTGTGGTGTTCAACATTTAATCCTGGCCCTCATTTTCTTCCTCTTCGCCAAACACCAAACACTTTGCGCAATCTTATTGGCTGGGTCTTTTTTATTTCATGTGCTCAAAAAGATTCTTTCGTATTTTTAGAATACTATTACCCTTTTTCAAGAGAATTTCTGGTATCTTGATCAGGTTATTTTTTGCTGATAATATCAACATTGCGTATTTTCATTGTTGACTCCTACTGATCTAATACAGCCAATCAAAAACTAAAGTGAATTTCTAGACCATTTTGGTTTGACTCTTGGTTAAACTTTATGAGTCTGAGATTTGTGCATTGGTAATTAGGCTGCAGTGCATAGCCTTACAGCCTAAGGGGCTGTCCATTTGGATTAGTCTCACCATTGTGGAAAAGGAATCAAAGAACGAGGACGAGATTATCTGAGAGTTGAAGTTTACTGAATACTTGTAACTTACATGTCGGTGCACTAGTATCTAGGTAAGGCCTCCTCGGTAGTTGCGCGGCAGTGTCCCCTTGAGTAGCTTCGGTCTTATGTTGGAGAACTACTGACTGTCGCAGCTTGCAAAAACGCTAAGGAAAGCTATTCCCCGCGAGCCCTCTCTCTAAGATCTTTATGTCAAATATGGGGAATTCATTAGTGGGGATGTCCATCACTTGTGGGTGGCCACGACTTAGTGTACCAACGAGTGGGTGGACACGCGCCAAAATAATGGGTCTACAGGATATAGATGGTATAGTGGAATAAATGATACATGAGTATCCATTTGATATTGCAAAATATCCTGTTTTTCACTACAAGGCGTATGCTCACACAAAATATTTCAAACCGTAGATTGAAAACCTCAAGATCTGCTTACATTCCAGGAACTGCTGTTGTGAAATTCTATTTTAACCGTTGTACACCTATTATCAATATATATATAGTTTGAAGGTGTTATTCTCTAAGAGTGATAAGACATGGGTTTACATACTTCAATCCTTACCATATTCTTGAACGATACGATACATTAGTGTTTAAACTTGTCAAAAAACATTTTGACTACTGGTAATAATAATATCAAATAATATATACAATTCAGGGTGAGCTCAACTTATTCTACATCTTCTTAGTTATTCGATTCATAACTCAGATAAAATATTAGCATACTATTGATTCATCAAATGTGTAAAATATCATACCACAATTATCTGATCGTTTTTTGCCTGTCAAATCTACGACTAGCTCTATGGAAATTCTTTATCTCAGGGTCTAGAAATTCAATTAAATAACAAGTATTACTTTTTCTATTAAAATCAGATAAAATATTATATAATGTTTATGCTCACTTTCATCTGTGAAGCACACGACTAGCTCAGTTAAATTATTTTGATGAAAAACTCTTAATCTCAGGGTCTAAGAAATCAATTAACGAAAATAAATAAAGTGATATGCTACTCGTAATTTTTCTGTCTCCTATCAACTCTCAATTATAACCTTATCATATTTAAACAATACATACATATCTCCTAAAATTTGAACTGGAAATGGAATGAGTGAGAGAGAAAAAGCTCTAATTAATTAATTAATTCAGTGACGCCTCTGTACCTTGACTGCCCTCATAAAATGTTCATTGACATCCTCCTTTTTGGTTGTGGTAGTAGTTTTAACGGGATCCCATCACAATCACGGCTTATCTTCACGTCTCTGCTTCCTCTTGGCTGTTCCCTCTCGACGTTGGTCATCTCTCTGGACGTCATGTTACTCCTGCATCGATCTCTGCGAATCCGCGACCGTAACTCGATCCGCGACCGCGTCCGCGCTTTCAGTAGCTCATGTCTTCCAAACACAGCCCCTTGATTTCGCGACCTCCTCACTGCCAAGTATACCCACTGGGTCTCCTATCTATTTCACATACTTTATGACACCTGACTATCTCCGATAATACTTTCACTGGTTGACTTATATGCTGATTATACACTGTTGAGAACTTTGACGCTGATTATAAATTAACTATATACACAGGTGAATTTGCTGAAGATGCGAACATCACATCTCGCGGTGATCACGTCCCTAGGGACAACTTTAAGCTCCTTAGCCGGTCATCTTAATCTCACTTGCAGATATCAAAAAGCTTCCTTTGAATTTGTATCACTCCTATTTTATACTCATCCCCTTCTCAGTCAGTTTGTCAAAATCTCCTCCCACAAATGTTAGATCCAATCACAACTCAGTTGTTGCCAACTGTCATATTTCGAAAACGCTGGTTGCCTCTCTTACCCATCACTTCCTTATATGGTGCGAACGTTTCCCACAGTCCATCTTATTTCTACGATTTAGCTCGACTTTCTTGTCTGCCTCCCTGTTCGAGAATTTTCTATTTGTAACCTGCCACTTCCTATATTGTATCGTTGGTCGATCTAATTTCATAATTCCCACGGTTAGCAGTCTGGCTTTGTTTGTGAATAAACTCTGGTTTCTTCATTGTATATTAATTCTTGAAATGCTATTTCTACTTTTGACATATCCTTTCCTTCGAATTCTAATTTGTACTGACCCAAAGTCTACCTGAACGTTTCTCTCATTTGGTTGAATAAATTTTAAACTACCTCTGTGTTTCTGTTAATTTCTGCTCGTGGCGTTACACTGTATAGGCTACAATGAAAATCAGTAAGTGTAGAAACCCGCAGTTCTGTAATCATTTTTAATTATCAAAGAAATTATCAACATCAACTATTCTCACGGTCATAGCCAATTGAAAATTTTTGTACAACTCAAACTCAAATGAATTAAATCAAATTTTCTTCAAATTAGAAATCATCTCAGAGTTTTGAAAATTCTGAGAATTATCTAGTTATATGAGAGGTATAATACAATGAAGTAATCACTATTGCCAAACGGATATCGTTGTGATTTGATGGGTGATAGCAAGATCGAATGTCTTCAAATGCATGTCTTTGAATGCCCACTCAAATTAAGTCGGACATGGACTCATAGTGTAAAATTTATCAATCTGAATGCCATGGCAGGCATATCAAACATGAAGTTATCAATATCCCCTCATTAAAATTAAATGCCTTTGTCATGGCTGCCTGTGATCAAGCACAGTGCTAAAGGGTTTGTTCTTATCCTTTCGGAGAACATGCTAAGCCTGTCAGTCCCGGCTGCCTAAAGCCAGTCATTAAGTTAGTCTTGTTGTTAACTTTAAGAAATTGAACTTGTTTACTTGTGACCTATTTATTCTTAAACAAGGCCTGAGCCAGCCAGGTTATACGATGTGTTATTCTTTTCTCAATACATATCATTAATTAATCTTAATCTTTGTACTTCTCTCAAGACATCTCTGATAGGCCTGCAAGATATGATCAAATAGTTTACGTAAAATAATAAATTATGGTTGAATACTGTGATAAAAGAACTGAAAATAGAGCTTTATGAATATTCCATGTGCAAAACTTAGCGAAATAAGGAAAACTTTCAAATGGTATGAATCTGTTTCTAGAGATTCATTGAGTAAGTGGCGAAGCATGGTCTTGTGGCACCCGGGGTGGTATTTCGAATTGCCAACCCCCACCCGCGAATATTACAAAAATTGCACCATATTCTAGGTGAATATTATTTTGTACCTACAGCAGGATAATATCTCTCATGAAAATGACTGGAATTCGATCTACTTAAAGAGACATTTCAATTAATTGTGTACTTTCCATTGCAATTTCCTATTCTGCTTTAATAATAATTATATTGACAGGTGAAGAACAGGCTTACAAAATAGGGGCTACTGGGGCTTGCCTCGAGAAACTATTAATTTATTATGCAGTTTGAAGCTTTTTTGATGATGGTTGGCTCCACATAATTAATTACATCTTGCAACTTTTCAAGATGTTGATAGGCTAATCAAAAATTGAAAATAATATTTTTCATGTAAATGTGTGAGACACAATGTGTGTGTCTATTTGGAAGGGTTATTTTAATTAATCATGTACTTTTTATTGGAATTTCCAATGCTATCAAATAATAGTTGTAATTATATTGACAAATGGGGATCATAGCTCATAAAAGATAAGTAACAACCCCATCTAGGAAGTTCCTCTAGAAAATTTGATTTTAAAAAATTTTTATAATGCAATTCAAAATATATTTTTGCTGGGTACCACACAATTAATTTAAACAGAATTTATTAATTTCGAATTCCTTTAAGTGCTATTAGTTTATACTGAAGACTTCCGCAATGGCGGATATTGACAACAGTATTGAATAGCTGATGGAAATCGATGAATGCTACTGTACAAAAATATCAGTCACCACCGGGAATCGAACCACGGACCTCCCAATTGCCGGTCGGGCGCCTTAACCACTAGACCATGGAGACCTTTCTGCACAGCAGCATTCATTTTTAACTTGGCCATATCGGCTCGTATCTCACAAGTTAGTTCGAAGTTACTGACAATTGAACAAACTGACAAATTTACTTAAACAGAATTTATTAATTTCGAATTCCTTTAAGTGCTATTAGTTTATACTGAAGACTTCCGCAATGGCGGATATTGACAACAGTATTGAATAGCTGATGGAAATCGATGAATGCTACTGTACAAAAATATCAGTCACCACCGGAAATCGAACCACGGACCTCCCAATTGCCGGTCGGGCGCCTTAACCACTAGACCATGGAGACCTTTCTGCACAGCAGCATTCATTTTTAACTTGGCCATATCGGCTCGTATCTCACAAGTTAGTTCGAAGTTACTGACAATTGAACAAACTGACAAATTTACTTAAACAGAATTTATTAATTTCGAATTCCTTTAAGTGCTATTAGTTTATACTGAAGACTTCCGCTATGGCCAAGTTGAAAATTAATGCTGCTGTGCAGAAAGGTCTCCATGGTCTAGTGGTTAAGGCGCCCGACCGGCAATTGGGAGGTCCGTGGTTCGATTTCCGGTGGTGACTGATATTTTTGTACAGTAGCATTCATCGATTTCCATCAGCTATTCAATACTGTTGTCAATATCCGCCATTGCGGAAGTCTTCAGTATAAACTAATAGCACTTAAAGGAATTCGAAATTAATAAATTCTGTTTAAGTAAATTTGTCAGTTTGTTCAATTGTCAGTAACTTCGAACTAACTTGTGACAATTAATTTATTACAATTAGAAGTCGCAACTCTTCAAAATGTTGAAAGGCTAATTAAAGATGTTGAAATATGCTATTAGCAGGTTTATTTTGGGGATGACAATTGGATTTCTATTATGGAATTCAGAGAGAAAATATAAATGATGAATAGAAACATTTAAGTTTTCGTATTTACTTATGGACACTACCATTTCCTGAAATCTTTGCATAACTATCACTTCATTATGGATAGCCTACCATTTTTACTAAACCATATTTGACTATGCTACATTCCCGATTAATTTATTCATTCCAGATTCCAGATACAACTATTCTCGATTTCAAATCACCATACTTTCAAAAATTTGAAAAAAGTTCACAGTTATTGAACTATAGAGTTAGGTGATTGATAGTTTGACTTGAAATCTACATAGCTTGCTTTTTTATGATATCTATCAATGATTACACATTATTAACAATAACTTACATTGATTCAGATGGGTCATGATAATACATGATAAGCAAACTATAAAAAATCAATGGAAGGTATTCGTGCAAGCCTCTCTTTAGGGAAAATAAATTGTTGACTGCTCCAGCTATTTACATTTATGAAATAGCAATTTTTGATTTTTAAAAATAGGAGGATATATTATGAGAAAAATCAGTTACCCAATACATAGACTTACATAGTCTACAGGAAAGTGGGCCATATTAAATGGGGATGAAAATATTCAATGCGTTCCCCAACCAAATGAAAGAAGTTGATTGTATAAATGGGCACTTGAGTAGCAGACTGGTGGTGGAGTATGGAGTGCCTCAAGGAACAGTATTGGGCCCAATATTTTTTCTATTGTACATCAACCCTTTATGTGATTTGAAGATTGATGGAACGGTCACCATGTTTGCTGATGACACAGTTCTACTGTTTTCAGGGGTAACATGGGAGATTTGCTGGGAAAGAGCTGAGTTTGGTCTGCCAAAGTGGCACATTGGCTCAACAGGAACCTACTCACAATGAATTATCAGAAAACGAACTTCCTATGTTTCTCAGCTACACAACATGGTCAACCCACTAAGAACAGTCTAGAAGTACAACATGGCCCAGGTAGAGCACCAAGTATGATCCTCAGGAATCGGTCACAAAAGTATCTGGGAGTGACAATTCATGCATTTCTGTGCTGGGATAAGCAAATTGATGGACTCTGCAAAAAACTGCAAAGAACCATCTATAAATTCAGGATGCTGAAACCAGTTGTCAACTTGGAATGTATGCGGATGGTTTATTGTTCCATTGTGCAGTCACTGCTCATGTATGGAATTGTTGGATGGGGTAGAGCCTGTACTGTACATATCAACCCCCTAAAAACAGTGCAGAAGCTTATAATAAAGATCATCACAAAGAAGCCAACCTGCTATCCCTTGGAGCTTCTGTTTAGTGATTTCAAAGTATTGGATCCCAGACAGCTGAATGCAAAGGAAGTAGCATCTAGGTTGCACAAAGACAAATATACCTTCCAGAATAGGAATCACCACCACAACACCAGATACAGGCATCTCCTCATATCAAACAGGGCAAAAAAGGCTCTCTATCAAAGACACTACAATCATCTAGCACCAAAAATCTACAACTTAATTCCTGAAAACATTGAAGCAATAGGACATATGAAAAAATTCAAGCAACAGCTTCATAACTGGCTAATAAATATTGACAGACAGCATATAGAGAGGATTTTTTCAAACAATGATTATGATGGAAACTTGTAATTTTGAAAACTGACCAATCCTTAATCCTATATCCTATTTTTAACTAAACCTCCATTTTCCTGTACTATCACCTACTCTAGGCATGCCATAGTGGGGTAGGATGATTTCAAAAATATATGTTTCATTTATCTTATTATTACCTAAATATAATTATTGAACCGCTTGGTTAAAATTCTTTGCATTGAATATTGAAAAAGGAAATTAAATTATTATTTATTTAAAAGAGGACTTCATGAATTTCTAATTGATTTACAGACTAACCTTACAGACTAACTGACTTCCTAGAGCGATGATTTTTGTGTGATATCTGTTTCTTATGAGAGTTGATCAGTATAAAACTTTGACGTATCACATGCTGCTGGAGCGTTGCTCCCTAGTTGCAGCTCTGTGTGACGAACAACAAAATAAAAATAAATAAATTACAGTTATTATGGCAAAGTTTGGAGGGGCCCTGTGAAACTTTAAATGTAATACATTACTCTTCTATAATTGAAGAAGACCCGGCGGTCTTCCCTTGGGAACGAAATAGAAAATAATTCTCTCAAACCCGTCTTCTAAGCGGTTCTAGACATCAATCAATTCATTTCATCCCATAATTTTCTATCAAAACAGATTGACATTTTAGTGCTTGTGTCATTGCAAATGTTTGGTATCAACCTCGGGGAGCACTCCACTCCCTTGACAAAGGACCTACTGAAAATTGATATAGTCTTCAATACAATTTTATGCTGACATCATACTTTTTTCTTCATATCTACAAGTTGGATTCTTAATTTCATATAATTTTGCTCATTGAAATTTATTTATTCGAAAGCGGAGGGAGAAATTTATTTATTCAGAGGGAGAATGACAATGGAAGAGTAAAATAATAATTTACTTCTGCCACCAATTCATCTAAAGTCACAAAAACGAGTTCCATTAAGTTTGTTTTGTTAATTTTTTTTTTAAGAATTCACTGCTGGCTCACCGGTTTGCCTTGCCAGGAGGGTCTTTAAATTAAGACATTCCTATTCTCTTATTATTATTATAATTTTGCAATTTCATGGTTCTGTATGTTATTATTTTGCTGTAATAATTATATGACTGTAACTATTTGTAATTTATCTTTTGTAATTGCACTGTATTGCTTATGAAAAAATAATCAATAAATCCATCAATAATTCAATTAGCAAAAGGTTTATGTCCAATAAAAAATTCACCAGTATTAAAAAAACCCGGGATCCTCCCCCAAAAATTTGAAAATTGCTTCTTCAAAGCAGAATGCTGCTAGACATAAATCCTCCTACATTAATTCAACCGTTATATAAACATGTATTACCCAACAAACATATAAACCCTATACTTTAGCCCACTTTATGGCATGGGTCATAGCATAGTAAATTTTATGTAGTGCTTGAGTCATCGCCAATTGGTGAGGGGGGGGGGGTGGCCACGCCCCTGACACCTGTATAAACAATTCCCTGATCCACTGAGGATGAATGACACTCACAACAGTTCAGGTGTAGTATGAAAGAACGAGTTTCTTCAAAATAATGAAAAATTTAGCTATTGAGTCATGTTTTTCCCTGAGTCACACATTTTAACACTCACTACTCCTGCATCATCACCCTCGTGACTGAATATGTCTTCTCAACTTAATATTGTTGTTTGGGTGTTGCTTGTCACCTCAAACTATAAAAATTTGTTTTATTATTTACTGGAAAAAATTATTTTTCATTTGGAAAAATTGCCATTAGATAACTCTAAGCCTTATTGGATTAACTTTTTGTCAACCTTAGGCATTAGGCTGTCAACCGGGAAGCTGGGGCTTTGCTGCGTTACTGCATCGACCTACTCTCAACTGTTATCGTGAGCCCAATTTTTGAAGAGTCTCGATTGTTTTGTTTGAAGCTTTTCGTTGTAGACTAGAAATACCTCTAAAACTTCAATTAACAGTAAATTAACGATCAAAATCAAAAGGGCCACGCAATTTATGTCAAGCTCTCTATCAACAGAGGATCCACAGTAATGGTTTGCCAAAGCGGTGCTGTTTGTGCCACAAATAGCCATGTATACTCACGGTTAACAAAAGCAAATAGGAAAGTAAATAACAAATAACAAAATCGAAACACAATGACCCGCATCCGTCCCTTTTGTTTTGGTCGATACGATTGAACTACCTTCTGCCACCAATTCATCTAAAGTCACAAAAACGAATCATTCCTATTAATTCAACAGCTCACTTTCTGTTTATGGGAAATTTGAGATTTAGAGTGTTTCACTTTCAATAACTGTGTTATGTTTATCAAAACCTTCCTCCTCTGAACTATTGACTTGAAGCCGCATTAAATTGACTGAGCCAAAATTCATGAAAAACTGATTTGTAGAGAATAATTTATGATAATATTTGGTTTGATGAAGTTCGGGTGCTTGGTGATACAGGTGAATTGACCATTTCACGTATAACCTTTTGGTGAAAGAAAAAGTTACTCCAACCTCAATGAAAACATTCAATAGCTAAGGTCATGAAAATATTGCTAATCAGGTGTTGGAGTGCTAGATTGTAATTATTGAAATAGAATTTAAAAAAATTAAAGTAGGCTACCGATTTGCATTAAGCTTATTCTACTTCCATTTATTTTAATTGATCTTCTTCCTCCACATGAAATGAACCTCCGATGAACATGATGCATCTCTGTACTTTTCAAGTCAATAGGTGAGTTTATGAAATTCATTGAAGTGAGGTAGTTTCTGAATAAAAGGTAGGCTACTTCAGTGTTTACAGAGATTGAACTCTTGATAAATAAATAAACTAATTTGATCGTCCACTTGTTTATTCAATTTGAAATGGGTTTTCATACACTTCAATTATTTGCCTAATCTTTTAAGCCTAATGATTATGTTGTATAATCTCTCAAATCTGTAAAATTTGATTAATTAAATATATGCTGTAGTTATTGCTATAGTTTAAGCCAGGGGCAAACCCAGAATATTTGATGGGAGGGAAGGAGAGAGGAATTACCGAAAAAGAAGGTTCTTAACTTTTATAAAATGCACAAATGCAGCTTTTTCAGTGTTGTTTGACAGGGCAGATTCATTCCCCTTTGTCGGTTCACACCTGGTGTAAGCTCTTTCTTCTCTTTGTAAGGGGGCAATTGAACATTCAATCTACTAGATTAGCAGGCAGGCCTACGAGTGGGCTACTAGATACGAGTAGATATATATGCCTAAAAAATAATATAGAATTTAACATTATTTTGTATGAGTAGCAAATTTATATTTGCCGAGTGTAAGTAAATAAAAAATAATATACCTACTTTTCTCCAGTAACAAGATTAGTTTTCAAGACAGGAAGTGTATAAAAGAAGCTACCGGAGGATATGCCAATTTATTCACAATCCGTGACGGGAGCTTAGTATGACTGGAAAGAATAAAGGGTTGCGCTTTGTTGCTAAAAAGGAAGAAGGAATTAGTGCGTGGTAAAAACAGGGGGATTTCCTTTGCTATTCCTTTCTCTGTTCTACACTTTTTTGTTGAATTCTCACCGCGTCTTCCGTCAAAAGATTAGGAGTCCCATTAATCAGCCTTGAAAAAGTGTTAATGTCATTAAGCATTTTCAAAAGGGGGAAAATGGGCTTGTTGTGAGAAGTGGCTGAGACAGGAGATCTGTTTCTTACCGTGGAAGCATGCTCACTCTTGCCTCCAGATGAAAAACACGCTTATAAGCTTCCTTGCTCACGTTTACTGTAGTTGGGCTACTTGTGTAACGCCAAAAAAAGCTTACAGCTAACGTTGTTCGCTTTCTGTTTAGTCGGCAGTATCTCAGAAAGTGTTATAAATGAGTGATCTGTTTGCGTTATGTCGTAATTAGTGGATAACCTAGTAGAAAGCAAGATGTGGTAGTGGTAGAAAATAAAGCATTGGTTTTTATCTAGAAAAAGTAATTAAGAGCTTGAGAAAAACTTCTCTAGTTGGAGAAGTGATTGATGATAAAATTGAGTAGCCCACGAAGAATGGCAAAGATTTGACTTAGCATGTTTATTTCCAGTAATCCGTGAACTCATATTTACAGTACAACCGGAGCCGCTTATTGTTTTTTCCATGCTGATGACCACATGAAAGCGTGGGATGATGATGATGCTATGGATGGATCTACGGTTTCAGATAGGTTCCAAACCAACAAGAAAGTGATAATAAAGCAGATAACGCTTTGTTATCCTTTTCTGGTCACCTTTCCAAAGGCAGTCCCGATCGCTCGTGAATGAGCATCACGGTCGCCCAGACACGGCTATTGAAGAGCAGCCATCACACCGTTTGTGATAGTGCTCTTTAGAGAAATCTAGACCCGTGCTTTAGTTTACAAGTCTACACTCATGCTGCACTAGTCTGGAGCAGTCTGTTTTGCCATGGATAATCGTTCATTAACTCTCCTTGTTTCATTTGACTTCACCAAAGCTTTTGATAACGTTTGTCATTCAATATTACTTCATAAACTCTCATCTCAATGTAACTTCTCTTTCTCATGCCTTGCTTGGTTTAAGTCCTACCTTTTAAATAGATTCCAATGTGTAAGGGGGGCGGATGGAAAAACTTCTGGGTGGTTGCCTGTTGTTGCAGGTGTCCCCCAGGGTTCAATTCTTGGACCGCTCATCTTCTCTATCTATGTTAATAACCTTCCTCAAATTTTTCATCATTCCTATAGCAGCTATAGCTATTCAATTCAATTTAATTCTCTTTATGTTCCAAGAATGTACGAATTTTTGTTCAAACTGCACAGTTTTTCGAACATTGAATTGGATTTCAAGTGCATCTCTTATATTTTCACATCCTTATATCTACCGATATAAGATCACTGTTCATATTTCCAACACTATAAATATGTGATATTAGACATTTTTTGTATTTCGGCACTCATCTGCAAAAATTTCAAATTAACTTAAAAAAAGTAATCTAATCTCTCTCTCTCTCTGTCTCTTTCTTTCTCCCTCTTTCTCTCTCTGTTTGCTTTCTCTGTCATTTTCAGTGGGTTTTCATTGCACTACACCTGTGCTGTTCGTGCAAAGCAGCTCATTCAATATTTCAATTCATAAATTACTATTTTGTTTGCTAAATCAATGATTTGACGAATGTACAGGCAACTCACTTTTGAATTAATATTAAAGATTAAGAGATCCAAACATTCAGTTGAATAGGGGTGGTCTTTGCTATCTAATTGGCTTGAAGCTTGACTATAGGGGTTGACAGGCGAAGGGATTTTGATTTGAAGAGGAGAGTGAAAAAAGACGGGACTCGTAAAGAACTAATGTTTCAAAGAGAGGATCAAAAGGTGGAAAAGTATTGAAGGGAACAACGAAGCTCAGGTTCGAAGAAGGGGAATGGCGAATCTATTTCGTCACGTCACGCATTTCGGAGCGCAGGCATGTTGGCGCGCTGCTTCTTTTATTTGCCCGGACTTATTGCACTAATTGACCAGGGTGCGCTAGATTTCCTGCCTGATGATAAAAAAATCTCGTGGAAATTTAGGAACAGAAAATAACAGGCACAATCCTCACTGAAGTTTATCAAGAACCTGGTCTCTGCTAGTCGAGTGACGATCATTATCATCATGCCGGCATAAAATGCGGGCACATGCTACCAAAGCATGTTCTCCACTTAAAACGCACCTGATGATGGAAAGGGTTGCGCCAGGTGAACACAAAAATCATTTTCCGCCCACACTTGCTTCAAAACACCCTTCTCAGAATTAGTTAGGTCCTCCATAATTCATTAAAAGCATTAAGCTAATAAAAAGGATGATTACGATCTACCCTAAATTCTTTGAATTTATGATTTAATTAATTTTTATGAATGCATTTCATATTTTGGTGATTTATTATAAAATAACTATATTGAAAACACTTCTTTACTATCCTGAGGAGCATCATTTTGGTCTTAATGATTTCTCTTGGGTTGAGTATCTCATCATCTTTCTGGGCTTAAGAATTTCATGTTAAGCCGTTGTCTATGTATTTATTGCCATCTAAGGCCCATTCTACACAGGACCAAAGAAGCGTGGCAGAAACGCGTGTATTACATACTTTATCGCTGAAACTGTATGTCACGAAATTCGGCGTTGACAGACGCGTTGTGAAACGGAGAGGCAGAATTTACGCCTACCGATGCGATCCAAGCGGGTGTACTAAGAACTAGTCATTTTACAGTTATGGCGAAGTATACTGTCGTCCGGTCCAATTGTTGTTATCTCATCTATTCTGATGTAGTTCCAATAAAAATTGAGAAGTGAGAAACCTCTAGTTAGTTCAGCATTAGACGCTTCAAGCCACGGCGCCCCAGACTTAGTATATCAAAAGCCGCGTCTCTACCAACCGAACATGCTCGGCGAACAGTGTTCGCTGGAATTATCAAGAATATCTTTCAACATACAATAACACAGCATTATTTCTAACAATTAATCTACATTTGAACAAATTAATACATTTGTAACAAATTATTATTATTATTATTGTTATTATTACATATCTTATAACAAGTACAGTTTCTGTAGAAACTTTCAGAGTTCAATAACATTACAGAATTAATTAAATCTCCTCTTCTCTTTCTTTTTCAACACATAGTTGGATTGTGTTATCGGAAAACCCTGGAGAATTACCGACATCCGTAAAAATTTAGCTTTAAATAAAATTGGATAGTTTGATTGAAAATGTGTAATCAGAGGTTCTTTGCTAACGATATGAAGAAAGATGTTTGAAACAAATTTTGCAACTTGATCTTCAGTAGTTTAACTGTTTATAATGAAAAATTTTAATTTTCCAAGTATAGCTATACTTGTATAGCTATACTTGTATAGCTATACTTGTATAGCTATACTTGTATAGCTATTTCCAAGTATAGGGGAAGCCTATAATGATCTTTCGAATACAATTCCAAATTATATATCAAATGTGACATGTTACGTATGAATTTAGATCGACTCAAAGAGCTGAGAAGATAGCTTAATGGAGTACGGCGGACCGTTCTTGAGAGAGGGGCCCAACAATGTTGACAAAGGAGTGCCCCTTCTACCTTCCCCACTCGAACACATCATCTCTCACTGTAAGTATGCTGTCATCGTTGTATTAAAAAATCCCACAACTTATAATCAAAGCTATTTTCTAAAAAAAATGACATTTTTCCTAGATAACAAAAAATCTAATTGATAGAATTCACTTTTTTAGAAATTTTAATTTTATATGGGAGATTATCAGGTTTACCATAAGAATGAACAGGACAGCTCATTATATTACTAATATTATGGAAGAAGAATAAACCTTGTCCGATGATTAGTAACAGAGATATCAAATTTCCAGTAATTAGAGAAATTTTGAACTTTTAAGTAGGCTGGGGACGTTTCTGAAAATGTTCATCTCAAAGTAGGGACTTTGATTTTATGAGTCAGTACTTTGTATACTGGCATTCTACCAAAAGCCAGCTTTCCCCTGACTTGTTACAATGGCTATGTTTTGCAAGCATTGCTTGGGCTATAGTAAAGGCATCAATTCAATGCATTGTTATATTTTTCAAGTAAGTATACTCTGGATGTCTTTCCCCCGGAACCCCTCCCTTTGAATGACACCACTAAAAGCTTTGCTACGCAAGATCAAAGTCCTTCATTTTCAGCAGTACAAACAGTACGTATTCCAAACAAATTCTACTTTGAAAATAACTGTTCAGTATTACTGCAGTTTTTACAAATTTTGATACTGTAGAAAAGTTATTGTGAGCAATTGAGCATTTTAAAATAAAAATATTATATTGCTTGGGTTTCGCAGGTAGTGTAGCTAGCCCAGAGAATACGCCCCTGCTGTTTTCATACTACTTGATCTGATAATAATCTATGTCTATTGAAAGGATCGACCCCACAAAAGTTTCTCATCATGGGTGGTGTTGATTTGTGTTTTCATATAAGCTTTAAATTATTTGGCATAAATAAATTTCTTTCTTTCTTTTCAATTAATAAATGAATTCAATGGTTATACTTTAAGCCTGGATGCGGAAAATGTCATTCCAATTTGCTAAATATCTTCTTATTGTAATATAAACCAATCCGTGTGTTACTGGAATTACTAGCCTATGCGTAATTAGAATATTTTACAAAATTGTTTTTATAAACATTATTTCATTATTTTTATGAATAATGTAGACATTTGAAGTATTTAAGTTGTTTATTAAGAATTTATGAGATTCAAAAGCTCTCTGCGAGCTCCAACCTTTTTATATATTTTTTGAGCTGATTTTAGTTTATTTTGAAAAGCGGGTTTGATTCTTATTTTCTGAAAATTCAGAAGAACCTCTCTGATGGAATTAAGAAAGGTTTTCTTTAGCATCGATACTATGATACTGAAGTTAATAAAACAAAACTGGAAGAAGTAAGAAACTAAGAAGAAGATAGGCAAAGTTCAACAGAGATTTCTTTGCACTTGGATTATATCAGAGTTGAAACTTTTCAATTTTCGCCACGGTGTCTTTTTTACACTTTATTCGATCATCGCCATCCATATAATTTTCCCTGCTTGCCAGACTTCTCCCTTGCCGCTCCGATGTTTGCGCTCGCAAGAAGTAAAGAACGAAAAGGTTAAAGCGAGGAAATAAACAAGAGCAGGAAGAAGAAGCCTTTTTAATTGGTATGCAAAGAAAGTTGGTTCGACGAATCAGCCGGGCGCAGTGCCAATATTGATCTACCCTGATTGCTTCAGAGTCAACCTGCCGTGCCGTAGTAGCGGGGTCTGCACTCCTCTTTGTGGAGCTGCAAATTCAGAGGAGATGCCAGTGAGCGAAAGGGTGGAGGAGAGCAAGAAATGAAGGAAGTAAGGGAGAAGGGAAGGAGTTGGAGCGCGAAGGGCGATAAAAAAGAACGATCAGGGATGGGGATGCTCTTTTCCACGTTTGGCGGTTAAGTGTCGTGAACTACCCCTTTTCATTAAAATGATGCCGAATACGGAAAAGGGTGAGAAAAAGAGTTGTGGAAAAAAGGTTGGACGAGCTTGAATCGAGGTGTTGGAGGAAGGAAGAAGCAGATAACTCAATTTCTGCAGTTGGTTTCTGGTGTGAGATAGATAAATTAATGTGAATATTATATTGTGCTTCCTTCATTACAAGTCAAATTTCATCAAAGGGAAGGTGACTGGGATTTTTGCACCTTTCCCTGGAATTATTTACTTAATAAAATTCTCCACTTCTAGAACCCAATAGAATAATACAATAATTGTACATAAAGTGATACAATGAAAAAATCATTTACTAAGCTAAAAGTAGATGATGGAAACTAATTTTATGAATAGAAAAATTCGAATTTCAAATGAATTATTACACTGGACCCCAAAACTTTGTGTCAAAGTTCGAATGACGATCTGTCCAGGGTGGTAGAGAGGGCAAGCAAATTGCGTTCTTTTGAATTGCTGAAATTCGGTTTTTGGAGATCGCCTCTCGTCTCTCAGCCGAAGTGATACCTCGGTCTTTTATCCATCTTTCATCGTTTATCGGCTCAGACAGGGTCCAGCAGATGTATTTTATTGCCGTGTTTCGCATGGAAGCACAATGGCCTTCAGCAGACACAAGCGTTTTCCTATTCATATTCTCCTCTGCATTACAATCGACGATTCATAATCTCGTTTGATGTCCCGTGGCTCTTCGATTCAGGTTGAACGTCTTTCAATGTTCCCTTTTTAATCTGTTTCCTTATTTGTATGAGACCGAGATCTACAGGACTTCTAACAATAAAAAAAACCTTATAGAAACCCTTCATTTTCAGAAAGATTCCAGTTCAAGATGATTGAGTCTAAGATTTTCAAAACTTATATAATGATTTGTTTGCCTCAATTAAAAAAAAATATATAAAAACCCAATACGTGAATTTTGTTCCAGCAGTTGGTAAAGTCTGAAATTCTCTCAATTCCTTGCCTTAAATGCCAAGCTGAGCAACTCTGAAGTCTGAGTGGAATGGACTCTCACCAAGAGCGGTCCCAGCTGTAAAGAAGCAGAAAAAAGCTGGAACCGCCCTTGATTCTCATAGAAAAATTTGAAATTGTATAAAATACTTCACTGTTGATATAAAAAATCGGTAATCATTCCTTCTACAAAGAATAAATTATTGTCATGTAAAAACTGCCATGTAGAACTTATCTGTGGATGAGATTGATAACCAAATAATGAATAATAAATTATAGTGATTTAAATACAGTAAATACTCACCGTCTTTGTTCATGGCAGATTGGAAGCACTTGTTCAGGCGGCAGGCTCTACACTGGTTGCGATGGGTTTTGTCAATTGGACAACGGCCTTTCAGTTCGCCCTGTGCTTTGCAGGTGTAGACGCGATTCCTGTGGATGCTTCTCTTGAAAAAACCTGAACAACCTGTTCAAAAATACAAAAAAATATAACTTGCTTAAAACATTTGAAAGGGAAATCAGAAACATGGAAAGAAAATTTTTGTCATACTACAGATGTTATCGGTTCTTCTCAGGGCCGTACTCAGACCGGTTTTCCCGGACAATTTTACCGGGGCCCGGACATCCCAAAACATACCGTATTGTAGAAGCTTAAGTTATTTTTTTTAAGAAACTAAAATTTTGGATGTTAAATCATGAAAACATTGACTCTATGATTGTATGCTGTACGGATGTAAAAATGTATTAAATGTTGCATTGTTCTTGATTCAAGTTGACACAAATAGTAATTACAACTTAATTTTACTACTTTTATTTACTATCAATTATTTTGTTTTTATTTCTAGAAATTTAGATTGTAACCTTCTTGTACTCATCCATATAAGAGTAATCTAAATGTTGAAGGGGAGGTAACTTCATACAGGCTATGCTTTTAGAGACACTACATTTTTTAAAAGGATTTCTGGTAAATATTCTTTGGAGAATTTTGTACTACAGTATTCTAATTTCAAATTTGTACATGTTAGGGTAGAAGAAGTTTTTGTAACAATTAATAAATTGAGCAATAGTAGTTGTCTTGATATTCATGGATTAAATTCTTTAATAATAAAACTGGCAGCTCCAAATATATCTGAGGTGTTGACTGTCATATTTAATAAATGCTTAAACTTAGAGATTTTTCCAGATGAATTGAAAAAGGTTAAGGTAATACCTGTATACAAAAAAGGTGACAAAGCAAATATAGACAATTACAGACCTATATGTATAATATACATATTGACCAAAATATTTGAAAAACTTCTTTCTTTGCAATTAACAGCTTATTTTGAACAAAATAATTTGTTTTCAAATAAACAGTATGGTTTCAGGAAAAATCGTAGCACATGTGACAATGTTTCAAGGCTTGTGAAGGAAGTAATAGAGGATCTGGAGAACCACAAATATGTGCATTTTACAAGTTATGACATGTCCAAAGCATTCGAAACTGTTGAGCACACTACATTATGCCAGAAACTTTCTTATTATGGATTAGATCAGTCGGCTGTTAACTTTATTTTTTCCTATCTCTCAAATAGAGTGCAATTTGTTTTCAGGAATGGGGAATATTCGAGAGGTGAAATAGTTAAGTTTGGTGTACCACAAGGCTCCATTCTTGGACCACTTTTGTTCATCATATATATAAATGATTTGCCAAATTTGATCAATGTTTGTAACAGAGGTGGCACTTCCTATTTGTATGCAGACGATTTAGGACTGAAGGTGGGTAGTAAAAGCAAAGGAAATCTACATGCAATGATTTCTGAAAATAACTCGACAATAAAAGATTGGTGTGCAGCGAATAACCTTAGTCTAAACACTACTAAAACAATAGATATAAGATTTAGTTTTGACAGGAAAATAATGGCTGTAACTTCAATGAAAATCCTAGGTATGACCATTGATACAAATTTAACATGGAAATGCCATATTACCTACATCTCCAAAAAAATCAATAAAGGTATCTTCCTTCTGCGGAAACTCAATGAAATTGTAGACTCATCCATACTAATAAATATATATTTTTCTTATATCCATAGCCATCTCGTGTATGGCATCCACCTATGGGGGAACTGTTCACAGTCAATAATTCTGTTCAGATTACAAAAAAAAATCACTACACATTTTATGCCGTAAACCACCTCTCACACCATGTAGGGAATTATTTATAAGAATGGGTTTCTTAACATTGCCATCCTTGTATATATTAACATGCTTGATTTACATGAAAAAAAAACATTCATGAATATGAGGTGAATTCTGATGTGCATTACTATGAAACAAGGAATAAAGGTGATGTGAGAGTTAGATACTGCCATCAGTACAAAGGTTCACAGCAAAACTGGCATTATATGTCTGTAAACTATTTAATGCTCTTCCTAGAACTGTGCGGGCTATGGAGATCACTAACTATTAGAAATATTTGAATGGTTTGCTCATCAGAGAATGTTTATATACAATTGAAGATTTTTTTACAATTGTATTTTAGTTTTTGGAACGTGGAACAAAATCATTGATTGATTACATCATTGCTAATGAGAATATAGCAAAGCAAGTGTTGGATGTAAATGTGTTCCGAGGTTTTGATGTGTTTTAAGATCACTACTTGGTGGTTGGGAAGATAGCCTTATACACAAAGTGGAAGAAAAGTACATCTAGAAAACAGCGAAATTGCAAAAACAATATTCAAGTCTTCAAAGCCTATCTATTGGAGGAGGAGAGTATCAGGCATCTCTATCGACAACGCATCAATTTTCACATTAATAATTTTCCAACAGATGATAATATTGAGAATGAATGGAATAACATCAAGAATATTATTGTGAAAAGTGCAAATGAAGCTGTTAGCCGGAAAAAGAAGTATAGGAGGAGGAAGGGTGTGAGGATCTGGACAGAAGAAATAGAAAAAGCAATCAATGATAAAAATGAGAAATACAAGAAGTATTTAGGAGATCAGACACCACTCAACAGGGCTATATATCATCTTGCAAGAAATGAAGCATCAAAAAAGATAAAAAGAGCTCATCAAGAATCATGGGATAGGTTCATAACAACTATTGAACATGACATACATGGACGTCAATCCCTAGCATACAAAGTCATGAAGGTTTCAAACAAAACGGAGAAAGAAACAATCAAGATTAATTGCATATTCACAGAAGATTGGATAAAACATTATCAAGAGCTTTGATGTGAACAAGTAGAGCCCAATCGGGCTGAGACTCTTTGTGAGAATTGCTGTGTTGATATGCTAACGATAAATGAACTGACAGATGCCCTAAAAGGTACAAAAAATCGAAAAGCTCCAGGACTAAATGGGATAAATATGGAACTGCTGAAATATGGTGGAGTGCTATTACACCTTAGGATTCTACACCTTTTCAACATGTGCTGGAAACGACACAGAGTACCTAGAGAATTGCTGCAGTCTAAAGTCATATCCCTGTATAAAAAAGGAAATAAAGCTGACCCTAACAATTATAGAGGTATCAGTCTCCTGGACACCACATACAAAGTATATGCCAGAATCATAAATAACAGACTGCAAATGATTACTGACATATTACTTTTAGAAGATCAAATGGGGTTTCGAAAAGGCAGGTCATGTTCTGACGCAGTTTTCACAATGAATCAAATCATTTCAAAGCGACGCGAATACAATCTAGAAACTCATATTGCTTTCATTGATTTTGCAAAAGCTTTCGATTCTGTGAACCGCAATTTACTATGGTCCATAATGAGATTTAAAGGATATCCCAAGCATATGATCCAAATCCTACAGAGCCTATATGAAAATACGACAATCTCTCTGCAAGTAAATGAGGAATTGACCAAGGATATACTCATAAATAAGGGAGTAAGGCAAGGATTTTGTATATCTTCAACTTTATTTAATATTTATGTGGACGACATGTTACGTACATGGAAAGCATCGATTGACACAGGTATACAGATCTCAGCCCAATTGTTAGTGAACTCCATTATGTATGCAGACGATCTGGTAATAATTCAAAAAAATGAGGATGATTTACAGAAGGCTGTATTTGTTTTGGACAAAGTTTCTAAAGAATACAATCTGAGTATTTCAACTGTCAAAACCAAAGTAATGGTCTTCAAAGGAAAAAACACAATAAGATCAAAAATAGAACTAAAGGGAAAAGTGATAGAACAAGTAAGGCATTATAATTACCTTGGCAATAATATTACATATGATTTTGACAGGGATGTGCTTAATAAAATAACAAAATTCCAGAGAATATGCGGCAATATTCACAGAAACTTAAAAAATAAAACAAGACCAGAGACAATTAAAGAATCAAATTCTACAACACCATTGCCGTTCCTATGTTATTATACGGCAGCGAGACATGGAAGATCGACAGCAAGATTCAAGCTGCAGAAATGAGGTTTTTGCGAAGTGTATTTGGTTGTTATAGAACAGATAGAATCAGAAATGACGAAATAAGAAGAGTTCTAGGTGTACCACCTTTACACGATAATATCTTGAAAAATAGGAGGAAATGGTGTTGCCACTTGAATAGAATGCCATATGGAAGAATGCCTGTACAAGTTCAAAACTACAGACCAACGGGAAAAAGAGATGTAGGAAGACCGAGGAAGAGATGGGTACCGGTACAGGTCCAGTAATGACCTAAACCTTGAAGTGAAGATGATGATGATGATGATGATGTTTTTGTGTTTGAGGTTTTGAAACTATCAGTATTCTGAATTTATATGTAGGCTAGGGCATTGACGTTGTTGTGACATTTTTCATGTTTTTATGGCAATAAACGATTTGATTTGATTTGAACAATAGATAGTATGATAATAGTCATATCTTAGTGTAAGCAATTACAATATGTTTGTACAAGAATTCATTCAAGTACGATTGACAACTATGAAGTTTCTGTTTTAATGAGAATAGTATCTCTTTTTGAAGAGATAAAATATATTATGTTCTATAATTTGAATTGAAAAATTAGTAAACCGTCTATACATTTGTAGAATTTAAGAAATTAATTGAAAACAAAGCTTAAATGGTCCGATTAAGACTAGTTTTCCTATTTATTTAAGCAAAATGTAGCGGATTTTACTACCATTATCAAAATAATAAAATGTGTCTTTTGGATATCGTCACGGTGGAAGGGGGTTCGCTGTGGTGAGGAGGAAGTGAGGGGGGCGCAGTTCCGGGACATGAGGGGGCCCGGCCTAATATCTTTACCGGGGCCCGCCAAAGCTGGGTACGGCCCTGGCTTCTTCTTGTGGTTAAGAAAGTGATTTTTTGCCGTAACTGCACCGAAAATTTTCTAGCTTATCCTAGTAGGTATTATCAAAAACGGCAGTTTTGAAGATAATGATTTATATAAGATTCCCAAGGAAATATCCCAAGTTCAGTATCATAATATTAATAAATAATAATCATATTACTTGAAGTTCAAAATTTTCCCAGCTAATCTAGCTAACCAGCTAAAGTGAGTGACTTTATATAGACAGTGTGGCCATTGTTTCTAGCCGCCATAATATTGTTTCTATTTTACATTTGACTGTATAGGCTCATCTGTATATCTATTTTGGCGTGATATTAGATATCTCTTTACACATGTAAAAGGTGATGTATGTATTTATGTATGTAATGTATGTTCCCAGTAAACTCCGAAACCGCTAAACCAATTTTTATGAAATTTTCAGGCACAATGTAGAATAGTCCCGAGATGATTCCTGTGAAGTTTGGGAGTTGTAAGTCCTCGCTGAAGGACACAAAAAGGAGAAATTTATCCTTAAAGGAACAGCTGATAGGAATCAACAGTTTTTAATCATGTGGTAGGCCCTTAGCGGCGTTATTAACACTGTCTGCAGAATTACGCGCGTGTAGTCGGAGCATTGCAGTCATGTTTGCAAACATTTTTGAATCAGACTAAATTACTATCTACTGAAGAATGTATATAAAAATGTTTTCTTTTTGTTTTCTCGCTCTTTGAATGGAACGTTTTTGTAGTATAAATGTGCACAGAGGTGCGAAGGTGCTAATTTAAAAGCCTACTCATTTGAATGGTTTTGTGAAATACGTGTTTTTTTTAACATCTTTAGTAAAAATGGTATTAGTAAAGTTTTTAATTATCTTATTGCTCTATCTTAAAGTTTTTATTTATTTGGCTGACATAAATAAGAATTAGTAATCCTTAGATAGGTATTTCAAATTAATTTTTGAAAAATATCATAAATTTTTTCTTACATTTTGCATTAATGTGATTATGGGTGTTGAATCACCGTTCCTTTGAGTGGCCAATATCCTTTTTTGATGAATTTATTTCTTGGATTATAAAATGTATATGCATAATATATTTCTTTTATAATTTATTTGAATTCACTAGAGTACCCATCTACTGATACGTTACGTTCGTGTAAAATTTTGTTTCTATGAGTAAATGCGTTTGCATTCGACTCGCTCCCATTGCTTTGTGTGAAATGTTTTTCTGTACCACTGTTGAACAATTAATCCATTTTATATATCAAAATTATTGGATGGAGCTGTTAAGTGGAACTTTGAATTTGTTTTTTTTTCGTAATATTAGTTCTACCACTATTTCCCCCCTTTTTTTTGCTGTAATTAGTTCATTGTTTTCTTTTAATGCTAAATTTGCAGGATTTTGAGGGGTCAATTGGCTACTACAATACAGTTGAAGTGGATGATTTTTTTGGCTTTGAACCTCAGCTACACATGAATGATAAAAATGATATTATTTTCAATATACTTCATTTGAATATAAGAAGTTTAAATAAAAATTTCGACGGATTGGCACACTACGTAAGTAATAGCAAAATTAAATACCAAATAATTTGCTTGACTGAAACATGGATAACAGATGATTCACAATTAAATTTTACCTTGCCGGGATATAATGTTATACAAAATAAGGGCCTCTACTCCAAATGCGATGGGTTACATTTATTGATTGATGAAAGTATTCAGTCTGGTATTTTGGATATAACAATTGACAAAGCAAACTCTATAGCTATTTCGTTTGAAGTTGATAATAAAAAATACAAATTAATATGCATATATCGTTCACCGAATCGTAATATAAGCGTTTTCACTAATAGTCTGGAGTTGTGTCTAAATAACTTGGAAAAGGACACAAACGTCATTATTGTAGGAGATATGAATTTGAACATTCTAGAGAATAGCAGTTTTGCAAATGAATATTTGAGTACCCTCCATCTAAATGACACCATCGTCATAATCATCACCACATGACACTATAATATCTCATTTTGTAACTCTTAAAGCAGGAAAATATTTAACATTTTCAAACGTGGAATTTCTTGTCTATTTTTAGAAAATATCTCAAGTAATTGAGGCTTTTATTGGAATTTCTCACTTTACTTTGATAACTATATTGACAGATGAGGTAGGAACTGATTTTTTATTGCAAACTGTACTTTTACAAAAATTATTTGTGTTGTTATGCGATTACTGATACCATAATCAATTTTTAGAAACTAGAACATGCCTTGAATCGAGTAGCGAACATGCCTTGAATATGATTAATTAGGGTAGCATGACTTATTTCCTTCCTACTGGCTACCACGAAAATTATGAGTTTTTTTGAAATTAACTAATTTATTATTAAAAATCTGTGATTGTTTAAAAATCATTCGAGTTGTTATTCGATTACTAGTACCATGAACAATGTTTAGAATTTGAAGCATGCCTTAAATCCTGATGCATTCGGCTAGCATGACTTGTTTCCTATTGGCTACCATGAGAATTATTAGTTCTCTTGAAATTAACTAATTTTTTATTAAAAAACTGTGCTTGGACAAAAATCATACCAGTTGTTATTCCATTACTCATATCATGATCAATTCTTAGAAACTAAAACATGCCTTAAATCCTGATGCATTTGGGTAGCGTGACTTGTTTCCTATTGGCTCCCATGAGAATTATGAGTTTTCTTGAAATTTACTAATTTTTTATTAAAAAACTGGGCTTGCACAATTTATGTAAACATTCATGTATCGACTGGAATGTCGATCCTTCTGAGTTTATCTTATAATAAACTTTGATTCTTTCTAAAAAGGAATCGTCTTCTTATTTGCCTTTCATTGTGCTAACGAGCCTTTCCATTGACCTACTTAGCGCCGCTTGCATTCATATGCGATAGAGCGTATCTTCTTTCGTTTTTAAAAAAAATCCGTGCTTGTGCAAAATTTTTATATCACATATTCTGGCGACACAAAAATCGTAGATTATTGTCAAATTTTTTCAGAATTTTTCGGACTTGCGCACTACAAGTTCACACTTCTAGCATAGGGGAAATAACATTGATTTGTGACCTTGACCGCACCTTCTACCGCGCATAAAAAAAAGTATGCTTGTGCAAAAATTAATTTATATATAATTAAATTTTTATTTCTTGTGACACGAAAATCAAAGATTATTGTCAATTTTTTTTCATAATTTTCTGAAACTGTGCACTACAATTTCATGGAGCTCTATAGCAGGCCGATGCACTGCTCTGCTAATTCAAGGAGCGCTCACTAGATGGAATGTTAACTGTATTCCGTGAAAACACAAACGCAGCTCAAAAATGAACTAACTACTTTCTGAATTTGAACCACTAGTTCGTAGTTCATTTTAAAGAGTCAGTTACTTTGAAGAAATCGCTCATTCTGGTCACATCTCTAATTATAAGCCACTTGAAGCGATAACTCATGGCCTCCTCTGTTAGAGGAGGCCATGGATAACTGCATAATATGTATATGGTGCTTATTATACTCAGCCACAGGTTAGGCCACGCCCCCTTTGGTCCCAGCCACAGGCTACTCGCATCCCCTACCCTGGCTTCTAGTGGCAAGCCCGTGCTACTGTCGCCTTGTCAGCCGATCATTGTTTGCTATGACGCTTATTATACTGGACGACTACGATCGCCAACGATCGCCACAATTTCATGGCTTTGAGAAGTCGGCCATGACAATTCTGTCCTAGCTTATCATCATTTCGAGGTTATGTTTGTTTGTAGGCTAATGATGTTACGGTATGCGAAAAGTTTCACATTATAAATTACAGTTCTTATAGATCACCGTCGAGTTATTTAAGGAGACATGTTAAAGTTTTTGATGACATTTTGTATTCAGAGCGATGCTGTGGCTTGAACGCGCCACAGCTGTGGCTTGCAAACGCGACTAAACTACTTGCCTTGGCGACAGCCTTGAGATGCAAATTTATTAATGTCCTAGAATATTATTATTATTTTCATCATTATTATTATTATTATTGCTGACCTCACAGCTTAATGGCTGGTATTAAGAGTACATACGGATCATTGATCAAGTATGTACCCACTAAATATTGTAAAAGTAGTTTCTGATATTGTTTCTTAAGCTGCTAAGGTGCTCATATACATTTATTATTATTATTTTTCTTTTGTATAGGCCCACTATGGACCGCATTTATTTACCATTCAATTTATGTTGGTCTCTTTATTCCTTTTTCTAATACTGTTTCATCCTGACACTGAGCAATTCGTCTTTCTTGAGACTAAGTTTCAATTTTTGGCTCCTCTGGAAAATCTTTAATTTTTAACTTCTTTCTTCTTCTTCTTGTTCTTATTATTATTTTAATTATTATTATTAGGCGGGCCCAGGAGCTGGGGGTGGTTTTAGCCAGTAGTTCGCTTTGCCGAGAGTCTGGCACATCGTGCAGAAAAGCATTTCCACCTCAAAAAATAATATTATTATTACTATTATTATTATTATTAGACGTAAAACTCCCAAAGTGGAAGACGCTGAGTAAATAATGGTCAATTTTTTGGACTTGTTCTTCTTATTTGCCCACCAGCTTTTCATTTTTTGTGCAAATTCAGCTTTTCTCTCTTCACTCCATTTTGTCCCAACTCTTGGAGGTTTTGTTTCTGGTATAACTTCCCATTTATAAGTTTTTACTATTGTAATTTTTTTTATTATTATTGTTATTATTATTATCTACGTCTAGGACACTTTGGGATCACGTTAAGCACTTTGGTTCTTCTTGCAGAGTTTCCAGGCTGCTTTCATCTTTTCACTCATGTTTTTCTTTCTTTCTTCTCTCCATTTTGGTTGTGCCTTCTTCGGTTTGATTCATAATAATAATAATAATAATAATAATAATAATAATAATAATAATAATAATAATAATAATAATAATAATAATAATAATAATAAACGTATGGCTTTCATTGGTGGGGAGACCCTTAAGTATTGGTCCATCTCGCCGTTTGAACCATATTATGAGGAATACTATGATGGACTTACTATTTTAGGTGGGTTCTGAACCATTGGGTAAGTGTTAATAGGGCTTATAACATCAAGTCATTGAAGCAAGGCTACCCATCCAAGCGCAGTCTGTAGTGCTCGTAACTGAACATCACGCTCACCGTGTGACCAATCACCACCCTAGTATACAGATGTCAACTAACCATTCAACCTTGAATCAAAAATGCATTCCCTATGCTGCCTTTTTGTAAGACAGATTGAGAGCCACTGTAGGCAGTGCGCTGTTAAATCATAAATGAAAATAAACGAGATAGGCTAGGTAGATTATGGTACGGTAGATTATATTTTATTAGTCAAATTTGTTTCAGAAGAATAAAAAATCGAGCTAGCTCAGCAAGGAGTAAACTTGATTTTGAGGAGTTTTATTAAAAGTCTTACCGTCACAACTGTAGATTCCGTAGTGTTTGCCGGAACTTCGGTCGCCACAGACTTTGCAAGGAATATCCAGTAGCCTATCACCTAGAATACAGTAAAATTGAGCTGTAATTCATTTATACGTCTGAATGTATCAATTTTCAAAGGAAATGTGTAATGAATCTTGTTAGACTTCAATTAGAAATTCAGGAAATCGAATAGAAGTTTGAAGAATAATAAATTCTACAACTATAATAATTCTCCTAGAATTATTAATCATACACTAATCTAGCTTGATAAAACCATCTGTGTGTAATTCAATAACAAAATCCTTTATCAACAGTGTTGTCGTTTATAGATTTGATTTTTAAATAAAAATAGTGCAGTTATGTTCCCGTGAAATTGTCGGTCAGTTGGTGATTCAACGATTTTCCATTACGAATGTTTACTGTTTTCAAGCTAAATTTTGCAAATTTAGCGACTAGTTCACTTCATATCTTATCTTCGTATCTTCATATTAGATCACAATCACAATTTCAAACACTATCCTCGTTCCATCTTACTTCTGAATATTTGATTTCAACTGATAAGTTACTTATTATAAGTCACTTTAAATGAAAATTGCTGTTTGATTTCAACCGATTATATAATATAAGTAACTTGCATTCTGGATTAACCTATTAAGATTTCTACTTATTATGATGACTTTTTGTTTTTAAAGTGAGAAAGTTATATAGGATATTATTGATAAATTTTATATTTTTCAAAGTGAAAAGTGGTGGGAGGAAATAATTTTGGGGGAAGAGTTTCCTATAGGAATTTCCTATTTTGGTGACAGCAGTGACTATATGTGAAAAGTTGGGCGTGACGGAGAAATAGCTGGAGGGACTTAGTCAGGAATACGCATTTTATTTATGAATAGAGTAGGGGGTGTGGAGTTGGAGCAATGGACGATGAAGAGGAAGGGAGAAATTTGATAAAGATTTATCTCGAGCGTCAACAGGGCGGAGATCTGCGGCTGGAGGGTGAGAAGTGAAATTGTGGTTGCGAGAATGGTAAAGCGATGAGAGAGGGGGGGCTGTGGAATAGAGAGAATCCATTAACTGATATCTCTAGGCGCCATTCCATTTCATACGCCGCAGAGATTGCAGCCCCGGGCCGGTCGAGCTTCCTAACTAACCAGCTCGGCGGGCTCAGTTCAGAAAGTCTCACCTTTCCCATCCACATCCACCCCTACTTCCCCCACCATCCCATCTCGCAAATTCAGATCTCCTTGTGTCAGTAGCCCCCCTTTCATCTAACTTCCAACAACTGAATCCACAGACGCCTCTATTCCTTCATCCGCCTCAAGATATGCTTTTAAAATCTTCATCAACAATTCTTGAGTTTTCTCCAGACTTTACCGTCCAAACAAACTTTTCATGCATCAGCAAAGAGAACCTCAGAGAACTAATGAGAAGTGGGAAACATTATTTATTCAGATAAAAACCTACCGTTGACCAGGTTAGAGGCTCATAAACTCAAGAAGAAAGTTCGATCTTAGTCAATGGTAACTATGGATTTCAAAGGAACTCTGACTTGATTCATGCGTTATTATTAACCTGGAATTATTCACACGCCGCATAGATTGCAGCCCGTGCCGGTCAAGCTTTCTAACTAACCAGCTTGGCGTGCTCAGTTCAGAAAATCTCACCTTTCCCATCCACAGGCTGTAAGGTTTTGAAAACATGAAATCTCACATATTATAATCCAACTATGAAATGTTGAATCAATTGAGCTATTCTGTTGAAATTTATCATAAAGAAGAGGCACAAGGCAATAATTATGTTCAACTTTGAAACAAAAAACATCGAACATGCCCTACTATCTGAACGCGGTTTCTCTATGAAAACTTTCTGTTACCTCACTTTCTTGTATTAAGATGAAAGTTGTAAAACATCAAATTTTGATCGTCATTAGTCCCTTATCCAATCGTCGTTCATCTTATCCACATTGATGTTACAAATTGATAGAAAACCAAAACGATAACATTTTCCAATTAAGATTTGATTCAAACGTTTACCTGTTATTTCAGTTCATAAATTTGATATTAGAGAAAATCTATACATTTCATTTGCGTGCTTGCAATTGATGTATAACTCTATCTCCTCAATGTGTAATCTTCACTCCAATTCACTTCGGTGCCCCTGAAACGAGTGAAACGAGGCAGTAAAGGCATATTCCCCAATTGACGTAGTTCTCTAGAAACAGGCTAGATGGCTCTAGCAGCGCCAGAACGCTGTCAGTTTGGCATTAGACGCTACACGGGAAGTACATACTGAGTAATTAGAACATTTCAGGGTGAAGTTCACCCTTTTTGTTTTATTCGCTTCTAACAATCTTTGTTATTCAGGTATTGAAATACAGTGAGTATAATAACAATTCCACGACTACCGAGAAACTTTCTCCTAACACACACACACACACACACACACACACACACACACACACACACACACACACACACACACACACACACACACACACACACACACACACACACACACACACACACACACACATTATATTTCTCTTATATGTTATATGTTGACTGTTGACTGTAGGTTGAAAGTGCTGATTGTATTTGAATTGGTATTTGCACCGTAGAAGGGAGATGCTTACTGAAGAACACCTATAAGCATTCGCTTCCTCATCCTCTTCGTAAAGGGGCAACTGTTTTCGTTTGCTAGCTGTTGCCGAAATTGAGGGTGTGGTGCGATGGTGGGGTCGAGTAGGAGGAGTTGTTTTCGACATTGTCTGCACGCCGTGGCGGTGGCGGCGGCGGCGTTGGATGTTTGTTGTGTAGGTGTTTGATCGGACGGCAGAGGCAAACAGGTGTGACCTGGCCCTGGCTCTGGCGAGACGTGTGCTGTGCTGAGCTGTGTGTGGGGAGCGTCATCGGTGGTTCAGGAGGTTTCGCTTTCCTAGTGTCGGATACACGAGCGGTGAGCGGCGACAACGCGCGTTTTCCTTTGACGCTCGGACTTAGTACTGGTCAACGAGGCTGAGCTGCACTCAAACACACCGGAGCACCAGTCACCATGGAAACTACTGTTACGTACACACACTATATCGGCCCAAGTAGAGATGGTTGTAGGAGGGTGAGTGTAGGTAAGAGATTTAGACTGTGTGAGTGCCAATACACTATCGGAATATCGCACACATGATGTAGACAAACGTCGACCACACCGCTACTGAATAAAACATTACATAACACTCCTGTACTAGCGCCCCACACCTATGACACTACTCAGCCAAACACGCATCAGTGTCTCATTATCCTCTATTCTCTTACTCACTCACTCACTCACTCACTCACTCACGAAAAGGATTCACTAGTAAGCTGTAGAACAGATGTAGACAGTCAGAACCAAGCAACAGACACGTGATTGTAACTAATATTTGATCGTAATCACTGATTAATCCTCATATTAGTAAGATTATATGAGATGAGATAGCATACGGTATAATAAGATAATATAAGATGAGATAAGATTTTTTGTCATGCAAATGTTTTCAAGTACCCAAAGAAATTGATCGCGCAATTCTATGAAGTGTCATGTCAGGCCAACTGAATGGCTTAAAAGCCAAAATCAAACAAGAAGCACTATAAGCAATTTTTGTGCATTGTCTGGCGCATAGATTGAATCTTATTATAAAAATAGCACCAGCTTAGAGTTGTAGAATGCAGCATTTTTTTGCGAACTTAAGTGGAATCCCATCCTTTTTCTATATTTCATCAAAAAGGACCTTTGTAGCAGACTCGATAATAGCTAAAATAATTTTGACTGCCGTTGATACACGCTGGTCTTTACACAATAAAGTTTTGAAAGTTGTTGTGGAAGAATGGGCGCAAAGAAATATTCAAGCAACTTATTAAAGATTCAGCGTCAGATGAAAACACTATTAGGCAGGGAATAGAAGGAAAACTCAGTAAAATGAACAATTTCAATTTCACTTTCTTTAGTTTTCAAACATATTTTCAGATTGTGTGATGTACTATTCAATATATTACAGAAGAAGTAGCTTGATGTCAATTTTTGTATTTCAAAAATCAAGCAAACTCAGCAGTTAATTTCAGATAATAGAAATGACGAATGTTTTCAATATTATTTAAAATGTGCATCAGATAATAAAAAACTGGTATTCAAAAAAAAACTTAAGTGAAGAGCAGATGTGTCAAAATAATGTAAAATGAGTTATTTTGGAATTCTCAATGTGATTATCACAGACAATAATGTTTGGTTCAATGATGTTGAATAACTTTCGTTTGTTTCACTGTGTGAACTCGAAATCGTTCCCAGGAGATGCATTTGAAAATTTGAAAACTACCTATGGTCCCTTTTTTATTATAATCGCTTGTAAAATGAACCCAGTTACACCTATACTGATGTTAGATGTATAAATATTGTTGTCAAAGCAATAATTCAGTTTATTGAACAAAAGTGGAATGACAGACGCCTTCAAACTTTGCAGTACAGAGTCTTATGGCAATGCCATTCCATATGGAAATATGAGCGCGCCGTTGCCATTTTTTGTTTATATTTGGCAATCATATGCTGTTGTATGAGAATGTAACAGCTTGACTGGGCTTGCTCGGCTACTTAGCAACTTGACAGCACTGTACCCCATAAGGCTAATACTGCCCAAGGTTAATAAGATAAAGGTTATTATCTATTAACCTTGAATACTGCCAACTAAAGTTGCTAATACGACTTGACTCAATGATTGTGAACTTGTTAATTGCAAAATTCTGTTGCATGAGCACTCAAAATGTTTTACCAACATTGAAGTCGGTGAACTAGTATTACTAGTGGTTTTTACCAAGTTCTGTTACATCAATCCATGTGATGATATCAGTTACTGCAAAATATTGGTCTAGGCTAGTATTATTATTACAGGTGAATCTTCGGTAGTAAATTGCATTTTAGCAATCATCGGAAGTGTTTAGCTTGGTTACGTCTACTTTCCCATCCACTTCAGTGTTTAGTTTAGTTCAATTTAATTCAGTACAATGATTGAAGATCTCTACAATACTTGCAATTAAGATGAAGATGGATAAATAAATGATTTTTCAACATATTTAGACATCACACTCAAACTATGAAGTTAAACTATTTTTAATTCAAAAAATTTGAATTAATTTTCTAAAATTGAAAAGAATTGAAAATTAATTCAAATTTTTTACGTAATGGCTCCCACTATACAAAGTGTTTTAGGAGGAATCTTCAAAACTTGAAAAACTAATTTCTCTTATCAAAATTAAGGAACAATTATTTATTACATAGGTCCAGAAACATTGACACATAATCATTGGCGTTCATGGGAGCCACATTTCTTAATGGTGCAATGGAACCTTATGCGTCTGATTGGTCTATTCAAATCCATAGACCTGCTCCTATGGATTCTTAAAAATACGATGTTGAACCATTTTTCGTTTAGTATGCAAATAGCACAAAAAGTGGCCTTGTCAACCTAAATGTTGATCAGCTGACCTGTAATTTGCAAACTTTTCTGGAATAAAACCTCTAGTAATACTAGTGACTTAAGTTTCTTGATGCAACACAAATTACTAGAAATAGTAATAATAGACCACTTTTACTAATCGATTCAAGAAGGCCCCAGTTTTACTAGTCGCTTCACGCAGTCTACATGAAAAGTAATATAATTCTAATCGATATCTGAGTAATATCTAAGTAAACGATATTATCACATCAAATAGTGCAATGACGGATTTATAAATAATACATAATACAAATTATGTATTATTTTGCAATAAATATATCTAAAAATTCAATAGTGTTTGGTAAAAGCCACTAGTAATACTGGTTCACTTAATGTTGTGTTCATGCAACAGAATCTCATAAATTTCCAGCTGATTACTGGTATTTCAAGCTTGTATTTGCTCATGCAATAGGCCCCGCGTGTTATGATCATGGTGGTTAATATTAGCATCGAATAACTTATGTATAAACTAGCTGGCCCAACGCGCGTTGCTGCATTCTCATAAAAATTCTCCTTGATTTTATTATTCGCCACCTCCCGCTGAGGTTGCATTTAAAATTAGGAAAGAAGTTAGTCCTAGGGCTCTTCCAGCTGATCATAGAGGCTTCGTTGTTTTCTTAATCACCACCTCTGAATAAAGAAACATTTCAAATTTAAACCTCCTATGACTATAAGGGTAGAAGCTAGGTTTTTTATTTCAATACATTCGTAACAAAATAGATAGAATCGAAGTATTTTTTAAAGAAAAGGCTCCTGATATAGCTATTTTCACAGAGCATGGTTTAAAAGAAGATGAATTGTCACAACTTAATATTCCAAACTATTCATTGAAAACGTCGTATTGCAGGACATCTCATCGAAGTGGGGGAGTAGCTATCTTCACAAAAAATGCTAAGAATATGCAAACATTTAATTTAGAATATGTAGAGAAATTTGCTGTGGAAATGGATTTAGAAGTTACTGGTTAAGTAAAAATCGACAATAATTTGGAAGTAGCGGTGTTAGGTATTTACAGGTCACCAAATGGGGAATGGAACAATTTTTGTGAACTATTCAATAGGCTTTTAGAGATTACTACTACTCGTTTTACAAACGTTATTGTAGCGGGAGATTTCAATACAGACTTTGCAACACAGAATAAAATGACAGAAGATTTAAAGGATATTATATACATGAATAACTTGGAAATAAAAGTTCATGAATATACCAGAGTCACAAGAACATCACAAACAATAATTGATAACATCCTTACTAATATAGATTACTCTAAAACAAGACTAGGCGGCTCGGAACTATCTGATCATGACTATCAAATCTTAGAGGTGGGGTTGCAAGGTTATAAATCAATTAAAAAGAGTAGAGTAATGAATGAAATTCAACAATGTGAACAGGGGAATATCGATTGTTTGAAGCAGAATCTGCTACAAGAAAACTGGAGTAGGGTTTACAATAGCAATAGTTTGAATAACAAATATGATAGTTTCATTAATATTTTAAGGTTTCATATTACTATGAGTTGTCCAGTTATAAAAGTCCCTGTAAAAAACAAATTAGACAAAATTGAAGAGTGGATAACTGATGATATCCTTGCAGAAAGAAATAGGGTTAAAGATGCATATGATGAATTCAAACTATCTAGAAATATGTTAAGTGAAGATAATTACAAAGCTCTAAAGAAAAATTATACAAAAGAAGTGAAAAGAGCGAAATGTAAGAAAACAGTTGAAATTTTGAATAATAGTGTGTACTTTAACACAGCAGTGTGGGATGTAATAAACAAAAATAGGCAAGTAGCTCATGTAGATGCTTATACTAGTGTCCCCAGAATAATTAACGAAAATAACAAATATATTGATGATAGTGTAGACATTTGTAATTTCTTTAACAGATATTATCAACTGGGTGCTAAGGATCTTCAAAAATCTCTTAATACAGGTATTAGTGATGCAAACATGAGGAATACTGAGGGGATTCAGAACGAATTAAAATTCCACCCAGTATGCCAAGACGAGTTGTCAAATATCATTGATAGTTTAAATAATAAAAAAACTGTAGGAATGGATAGGGTATCCAGTAAAATTCTGAAAGAATGTAAAGATCAATTGTTAGACCCTTTGATTCATCTGATCAATCATTCATTAGAACAAGGTGTTTTTCCAGATAATTTAAAAGAGGGGAAGATCTTGCCAATCTTCAAAAGTGGTGATAGAGAAAAGGTAGAAAACTATAGGCCTATTAGTATTTTAAATGTAATAAGTAAAATTTTTGAAAGAGTAGTTCTTAATAGGTTACTTCTGCACCTTCAAGAAGCTAACTTTATCTGTGATGAACAGCATGGCTTCCAGAAAGGGAGATCAACAAAAACAGCCATAGTTTCTCTAGTTGAAAAACTAATTGATATAATAGATTCAGGTGATAAAGCTACTGCAATCTTCTTAGATCTGTCAAAGGCATTTGATTGTGTTAATCATAGAACTTTATTGGAAATACTGCAAAATGTAGGTGTAAATGGGGTTGAACTGAAATGGTTTGAATCATATCTTATTGGGAGAAAACAATGTGTAGAACTAACTACAGTAGTTGGTAATAGTATAGTAAAGAATAAATCTAATAAATTAGAGGTGCAAGCTGGAGTGCCTCAGGGGTCAATACTAGGTCCATTGCTTTTTTTGTTATATGTCAACCGTTTACCTAAAGAATTAATTAGTGGTAGAGCCCTCTTATTTGCTGATGATACATCACTCATTTTCAGCAATTCCATTCTAGATAATTTAGAAATAAGTGCCCATATAGGTGTGCAGTCTATTGTCCAATTTTTAAATCAGTTGAAATTAACTATAAATAGTAAAAAATGCCAATACCTTCAATTCAAAAACAAACATAATTTAAATGAATGGCTATAAACGTGTTTGTAAACGATAATCAATTAGACCAGGAAGAAAAAATTGCATTTCTAGGAGTTACGTTGGATAGACGATTGACCTGGACTCCATACATTGAGAAAATATGTAGTAAAATTTCATCTGGGGTATTTGTCCTGTGACAGCTCGCTAGATTGAATGACAAAAAGTTACTTTTTACAGCTTACCATGGGCTCCTACTGTCACATATTAGGTATGCTATCTTAGTATGGGGTAATTCATCAAAACAAAATCTTGATAGGGTGTTTAAGATCCAAAAGAAAGCGGTAAGGTGTATAGAAAGAGTAAATAGATTAGATTCATGTAGGCCGTTGTTCAAGAGACTTGGTCTCCTAACTGTACCCTGCTTATATGTGTATGAAGCTACTTTATATGTAAAAACGAATGATATTAACCAAAATCTTGATGTACATGATTATAATACAAGACGCCGAGGAGATTATCACTTGGTGAGTCACAATAGTAGCTTATTCAAACAAAAACCTAGTTATATTGGTAGGAAATTCTACAACAAGCTACCGCAGTTTTTGAAGAGTCTTGAAAATATAGAAATATTTAAAAAACAATTGAAGAAATATTTAGTTGATAAAGCTTTTTATAGTGTACAAGAGTTCCTTTCACATCAAAATTAAGCCTCACCTCAACTAATTGGAAGTAATTATGGTATCTAGTGTATAATATTGTTGATCAGACTTGTCTTATACTCCTTAACTGGAGTCTCCAAGACGTAATCTACAAAAAAAGAAAAAAAAAAATTTTATTATTCGCCACCTCCCGCTGAGGCTGCATTTCAAATTTCTAGCTGCATTGGTTAACAGATGTCAACAACCTGGCATAATTACATTTCATCATACCCAGTCGTATGTTTCCTACATATTGCAAGGCTCCAACTGCACGGTAGCCTACATGCAAAGTGCAAAGTCTTTTGCTGTTCAAAGACAGCGTAAATAACGCCACTAAGGGGACTGTTTAAGCTGTTTGGCTGGCAAGTTCAGTAGGTTAGGTCTATAAAATGGTTTAATTAATAATAATTATTAGCTCCCCTATTGAAATTTATGGTCAGAAACCATCCCCAATATTCACACAACATATTCCCAAAGTTTCATGCCGATCTGTCAAGTAGTTTTGGAGTCTATAGGGATACATACATACAGACAGACATTCATTTTCATATATAGAGATTAGTGCGTACATTTATGATTGACTAATAGACTTACAGAGCTGGAAATGTCAGGAGTTCAATAATCATACTGCAGTAATCCTCTATATCTTTGTCCAATGAAGGCCACCAAAAATATGACCTAGCTCTTGATTTCATTTTGGTCATTCCAAAATAAGCTGTATGCAGTTCATTCAATAACTTCAATCTGTACTTTTTTGGAATCACTAACCTGTAACCCCACATCAAAACGTCCAAGTCAGTGCTCAACTCTAGTCTTCTCAAAAAATATGGTTTTAAGTCATCTTCCACAGAGGTTGGCCATCCTTCCCTAACAAATCTCAACACCTTGCTTAGTGTTGGATCTGTACGTGTTTCACTCCTTACTAACTTCATTGATACTGGCATTTCTGCTGCCACTAAATTTACATAATCTACTTCATTAGAAATGCCATTTTCTTGACTCTCGACTGGCATTCAAGAGATTGCATCAGCTAGATTTGATGCTGAGCTTATGTGTTGAAATTTGTAATCAAATCCAGATATATAAGTTGACCAACGCTGAAGCCGTCCTGCTGCCATTTCCGGGATTCCTTTCTTCTCTTTGAATATTGCTGCCAGTGGCTTGTGATCCGAATATAAGGTGAATGTTCTTCCCATTAAATACTGGTAGAATTTTGTCATTCCCCAGTAAATGGCTAATGCCTCTTTGTGTGCTGTTGAGTACCCATTCTCTGCAGTAGTTAGTTTCCGACTTACAAAACCTATAGGTCGCTTTGAACCATCCTCTAACTCATGTAGTAGAACAGCACCAATACCATTATTAGATGCATCACAATACAAGCATAATGGTACCGCAGGATCAAAATGTATCAGAATTTGATCTGAAGCAATTTCCTTTTTTGCATTCCCAAACGCCTTCTGACACTTGCTATCCCAAATAAACCGATTTCCTTTCATCAAAAGTCTATATAAGAGTCCTAGGAGATCTGGTAAACTTCTGATGAATCTTCCAAAATAATTTACCACCCCCAAGAACGATCTCAGTTCTGAAATATTTGCAGGTCTAGGACAAGTAAGTAGAGCCGAAACTTTTTCCGGATCTTTATGAATTCCATTCCTGTTTATCAAGTGTCCGTCCCAAGTATCTTACTTCTGGTTTAAAAAACTGACATTTTTCTAAATTTAATGTTAACCCAGCATTGGAAAGTTTTGTTAAAACATTCTCCAAATTTCTCAAATGCTCATCTCGTGTTCGGCCTGTTATAATTATATCATCCAAGAAATTAACAACACCTTCTAACCCTTGTAAGGTTTTTTCTAGCTCTCTTTGAAAAATGGCCACAGCTGGTTTTGATCCAAAAGTGAAACGATTCACTTTGAAAATTCCCTTATGAGTGGACCAAGCTAATAACATCTTTGTTTCCTCTTCTAATTCCAATTGATTGTAAGCTTGACATAGGTCCAATTTTGAGAATTCCTGACCACCTTGCAGAGTTGCCCAAATTTCTTCTATTTTTGGTAATGGGTGGTTTACATCTTCCAAATGAGGGTTTACTGTTATTCTATAGTTTGCACATAACCTCAATTTTCCATTTTCCTTCAAAACAGGAACAAGTGGGGTACCCCAGGTAGAAGAGTCAATTTTCTCAATAATTCCCGTTTTTTGGAACCTATCCAGTTCCTCGTCGACTTGATTTCTAAAAGCAAAAGGAATAGGTATTGGTTTCAAAAAACGAGGTGGAGTTCCTGGTTTTACTTTGAGCGCAATTTTTCCAAGCTTATAACAACCTAACTCTTTGGAGAATACACATGGATAACTTGAAATCAATTTCTGTAAATCTCCTTCTGATGATTCAACATTTTTAACTTCCTCTGATCTTAGCCAGTCAAATTTCTGAAGCCAATCACGGCCTATTAAACTTTGGTTTGCTTCAGCCACTACTAATAAATTACAACTGGCTGATTTGTTCAGCCATACCACATCCACTGATAAAGATCCTTTTGGCTCTATTATTTGATTAGAAAATGATTTCAGTTTCACATTTGAGTGCTTTAGCGGTTTAATTGTTTTGAAAACTGTTTCATAGATTGAATACGGAATTATTGAAACACTACTTCCTGTATCAACTTCCATTTCCAACGAAAATCCATCTATTACGACTCATGTATTGTCTGATCGTATTAACGTTATCTATATTCAAAACTTTCACTGCGTTGCTTCTCTCAATTTCCTCAATGCTATACTATCTAAACAAGTCATATATTAAGAGCAGTGAGTTATATAATAATTATTAAAAAAACTTTTGTAACAGATTATTCAAACAAAAAACTCAGACTCAACATATAAAACAATGGATTAGGAGCTTACCTGTTCCCATCCTCCGATTCAGAGAATAGGTCAAATCATTCTGGAGTTCCAGCTCTGGCCGGAATCTATACCAGATGCTCCGATCTGCAATAGAAACAACAATTTCTTATGAGACACAAAAAAGCCAAAATCTTTAGTGATCTTAGTAGATGGCTGCCGTGGAGAAAGGTTGTTTATTCGTACCGGTATCGCTTAGATAACTGTGCTATCTCCCCCGCTCAGCCGTTCGTAATCTGTCGCCCCGGCTCATCATCATGTCGTGCTCCGTTTGTAAGTCTACTTTTGCTAATAATTCTACAGACTTTATAAAATGCACTAAATGCAAGAATAAATATTTAAAAATAAGGCGACAATAAACAGCATACAGACACAAGTGTGGTATCCTGCCGATATCGATGAACTTGTTCTGATGAGAGAACAACAGTCTACTCAATCGATGGTTACCTAAAATCCGCTGGGCGATGCAGATAATTAGATATGACATTATGGCATATTAGTGTGTGAGTACTATTTTAGTTATCATGATTGTATATAAGGAACAGTGATTTTATTTTATTTGGTTAATACTATATACAATCCTTTAATATTAGATTAATCATTCGAGAGAAATTATTTATTTTGTTCTATCAGCATTGTCATGAGGATGGACATGATTGTGATCGTTGTCGGTCGACATATACTTTATCCTGATTTTTTTTTCTCATTATAATAAATTAGTTTATTACACTATGAATTATCAAGATGACTTGAAGCATTTATTTTAAGGGAGGATTAATTTCTAGTTCTAGACTTGATGAGACAAGGGAAAAAAATAATAAAAATTAATAGTGAATAAAGAATAATCAGGAATTAATAATGAAAAACGGTGGGGCGGGGAGGGCAAATTTTGTTTAATCTTTCTTTTCTTGAAATGGAAAGGCATGAAACGGAATTGGAAAACTATAACAGGATATCTTGTGTAGAGTTGAATGACTTCGACTCTCTTAATGATTTTTTTATTGATAATAATTTAAAGATATTTCATTTAAACATAAGAAGTTATAACGAAAACTTTGATAACTTAGCAATTGGTTTAAATATAGTGAAACACAAAATGGACATTATAATACTGTCTGAAACTTGGCTTAACGAAGATGATGTAGGACAATTGTTGGACGGATACGATACCTTGCGTACGACAACAAAACGTACCAGGAATGACGGAGTACTTGTATTCATAAGAAAAGCATTATCAGCAGTCGGAAGTAGTATTAATATAGGAGGAGTAAATGCAATAGAAATAGATTTTCATTATGACAACAAAAGCTATTGTTTACTTGCTGCCTATAGAACACATGACTCAAACGTTTATTGTTACATAGATCAGCTACACGAATACTGCAATAAGACTACTAGAGATAAAACATATATAATAGCTGGGGATATAAATATAAATATATTGAAACAGGACGTACAAACCGATTTATACTTGGAGGTTTTATGCGAGAATGGATTTGTTAATTGTATTGATAAGCCGACAAGAGTGCATAATAATAGTAGTACACTAATGGATCATATATTTATAAAAAAAGACGACATTGACATGGTTCAGTCGGCAGAGTACCAATAACTGATCACTACGCATTGGCTCTCCAGGTAAGTTCTAAGAGTTCAAGAAGAAAAGATGCCACCTCTCCTAAATTTACCATAGATAACAACATCCTTTTTTCTTTGCTTAAAGAAGAATCGTGGGATTCGGTATTAACTGAAAATAATGTAAATAGCGCAACTAATAATTTTTATCTAACCATTAATAAGTTTATCGATAAGTCCAGGAAATGTGTTGTGCAAACTAATCCAAAATTCAAAAAAATCAAGCCGTGGATAACTGAAGGGCTGGTCAGGTCGGTCAGAGAAAGAGATAAATTGTACAAATTAGTTATGAAACAACCATTCAATGTTGAGCTTGTAAAATACTTTAAGGCCTATAGGAATAGATTAAATTGCTTGTTAAAAAGCACTAAAAATCAATACTATAGAGAAAAATTGAATGAAGCAGGAAATGATCCAAAAAAGTTTTGGAGTGTGATAAATGAGATATCAGGTCGAGATAACAGAAAACCGAGTTTTTCATTAGAACATTTTTCCAAGGAGGTTGATAATATACAATCACCATCTCTTAAATCAAAAACTATTGCTGATAAATTCAATGACTATTTTTCGCAGGTAGGGCAAAACCTTGCAGAAAAGGTCAATTCTAGAGGTGATTATATTATTAATGACGAAGACTATTGTTTGAATACCGAGTTTCACTTCAAAGAGGTTAATGATAATGAAATTTTGCGCACTGTTTTAGAACTGAGAGGAATGTCTGCACCTGGACATGATGGTATATCTGCTAAACTTTTTAAACAATATATAAAAATGTTCTTAAAGCCTCTAAAGTACATATATAACTTGAGTATCTCACAAGGCATCTTTCCAGATAGCTTTAAGATAGCCAAAATTTTTCCACTGTTCAAAAATGGAGATAAGTCTGAAGAGAGCAACTATAGACCGATTTCTCTATTAAGTGTTTTCTCAAAAGTATTGGAAAAAATAGTAAAGCATCAATTGAGTGATTACATTGAAACCTGCAATATTCTAACTAACAAACAGTTTGGTTTCAGGAAGAACAGAAATATTTCTGATGCTCTATTCAGCCTGAGACAAGAGATTGATCAGGCTTCAAGTGTTAATCTGGATAGTTTAGTAATATTTCTTGATTTGGCAAAGGCCTTCGATACCGTTGATTGACAAAAACTGCTGAAAAAGCTTGATTTGATGGGAATTCGTGATATATCATATCAATGGTTCAAAAGTTATCTTTCTGATAGAAAACAAATAGTTCAAATATTAGGAGTAGATAGTAAACCAAATTTAATAGAGTATGGTGTGGTCCAAGGTAGTACTTTGGGGCCCTTACTATTTTTAATCTATGTTAATAATTTGTCAAAAGTACCAATCAAGGGAAATCTATTTTTATTCGCTGACGACACAGCAATACATGTAACTGGTAAAAATAAACAAGAACTGTACCAAAACGCTACATCGGATCTCCATCTCTTGAAGAAATGGTTTGATAATAACATTTTAACTTTGAATATTAAGAAATCTAAATTTATAGACATTTTTTCTAGAAGGAGGCATGAAGGCAGGATTAACAACATTATTCTACATTCTTGTTCTGAACCTACTAATACACAATGCAACTGTGAATCGATTGAAAGAGTAGTTAATTATAAATATTTAGGAGTAATGATAGATGAGAAACTGAATTGGTCGGCCCACATTGCATTCTTGAAAAGTAAAATTCGCAAAGCTATTTATATTTTTTACCAATTAAACAAAATTCTATCACTAAAAGAGCTAAGAAATATTTATTTTGCTTATGTTCAGTCACTTATCGAAGTGGGAATTTTAGCTTATGGGGGAGCCTATAAAACATTACTACAACCCTTGGAAATTACACAGAAATCTATTATCAAAACAGCATTAAGAAAAAGTATACGCACTCCCTCTGATGAAATTTTTAAAGAATTTAATGTTTTAAGTGTAAGACAAATCTATGTAAGAAATATATTGTTATACATGTACAAAAACCATAAAGATATGTTCAAGAAAATAGAGCACAGCTATCGAACTCGTTCGTCAGAAGCAATAGGAATCCAAGTTCCAAGGCTAGTCAAAACTCATTCCACTACAAATACTTATTATATAGCACACACTCTGTATAGAAACCTGCCTGAAAATCTACGTAATACTGAAGGTAAATGCAAATATATTTATAAAAAAATTGTTAATGATTGGTTAAAGGAGAGTGGGAGAACGAATATAGAAGAGATAATCCATTCATTGTATAGATAAAGTAAATGTGTATTGATGGTCCAAGTTTGACTCTAAATCTTTTCCGATATTAATATCTGGTTTACCCAAAAATTTGATTGATGCAGGTACGAGTACAATCCAACATTAGCCAATTATTGTCAAGACCCTCTTCCACACACAGGCTTCGCCTTTGTGGAGAGCTTTCATGAAGTTTCTCAAAAATGGTGTTGTATTCTCTGTAACTATGATGTGTTTCAGTTGGATTTGGTTATTAGGATTAATCCGATTAATTATTTAATTTCAACTGTAAGTTTTATTTATCATTATTTGTTTGCAGAAGATGTAACGTTATTGTATGTTTTTAATTCTTGTAATGTGTTGTCATGGAAAATAAAAACCAATTTGATTTGATTTGATTTGATTTAGTAGCAATAATAAAAGCAGGATACTGACTAGAATTGTATGATTGAAAAAGTTGAAAGTTTATATCCATGGTACATGAATCTATAGCCCTGTTTGATTATGCTGTTGATGAGTTGTGAACTAATAATGTAAATTTTGTCATGACCTTCTCTAGTCAAAGTACCTTTTGTGTCATTTTTTAATTTGGAAAATTCTGGTTATGGACTATAAGACAAGTCAAGTCAGATGAACAATTATATTACGATATTATCATTCGCATTCACTAGTTACCATAATTTATTGCAATTCCAATTAGTTGAGGTGAGGCTCAATTTTGATCCGTAAGGAACTCTTGGACATTATAAAAAGCTTTATCAACTAAACATTTTGTTTTTGAAATATTACAATATTTCCAAGATGAAGCTGCGATAGCTTGTTATAGAATTTTCTTGGCTACTCCGATGATATAACTAGGGTTTTGTTCTAATAACCCAATATTGTGAATAGGGCCGGCTAGGGCCCGAGCAACTCGGATGGCTGCCTGGGGCGCCATCAGTTAAGAGTGCCAAACGCTGACAACTTGAGGGTTTTTGTTACTTTTCCTAAGAATTTTGGAACAGAGTTAGCTGGTTAATGTGAACTGAGATACACAATTATTAAGGAACCGAAAGGGCCTTATTAAAATCGTGCTGATAGCTCAATCATCCAATTTATTTTTACAGTACAAGTTGACGTTTTCATTTTTTATTATCTTTTCTTAAATTATTTTAAATCCTCAAATTGAAAAAAAAATTATAATATATTCTGGCTATGATATACTATGAGATCTGCTGTTAAATAGTACATGAACCTGAAAGCACTACTGATAATAATAATTATTTTATGTTTACGGGTATATTCGTTGGGTCCTTGGATAAACCGTTGTATTGGTTATCTATGCACCATTTAACTTGTTTGATTTCTATAAACACCGTATGTTTCCCGATTTACAAAAAATGCACATCAGCAGTTCTTGAAAAAACTATTTGTTTCTTGTTCTTGCTCTTGTTCTTGCTCTTGCTCTTGTTTTTGTTCTTTTTCTTGTTCTTGTTCTTGTTTTGTTCTTGTTCTTGTTCTTGTTCTTGTTCTAGTTCTTGTTCTTGTTCTTGTTCTTGTTCTTGTTCTTGTTCTTGTTCTTGTTCTTGTTCTTGTTCTTGTTCTTGTTCTTGTTCTTGTTCTTGTTTTTGTTCTTGTTATTGTTCTTGTTTAACAGATCTCATAATACAGCAGGATCCAATATTGTCTCTCTGTTTTTTCTCTGGTAGCGCAGTTGTTTGGAGCACTTGTTTGTGATAAGATAAAGCTCTGGCTGGCTTCGTTTCCTATAGCCTTGGGTTCGAATCTTAGTCAGCCATGGATGTTTCTCATCATTCACCCATTCACCTCATTACCCAAGCATAAGTCTCCATCATCCACATGAAAAGATATCATTTGAAACAATTTAAGAACAGATTTCAATGAAAAATGAAAACGTCAATAGTTGCAGTATAAAAATAAAGTTGATTATTGCGATGATCAGCAGCCTTAATAATATTCTTCAAATTTTTTGTATTCAAAAATGGGCAAGCGGTGCAATGTTTTGATTTTCACCAGCCAAGCCTGTTCAATTTTCACTAGCCAAAACTAACCTAGAGCCTATTGTGTGAATATAGTGTTTCACACCATAATTATTTTTCTATTCGACCCCATAACTTTAAAATCAATACCGATCTCACTTCGACTATGAGGAAGATAAATACCAAGTTTCAAGAGTCTAGAATCTTCCTTTCAAGAGCTAGAGCACAGACGGATGGATGGACGGACATAAGCACGATTCAAGTAAGGCCCGGTCGGGTCCTTAAAAACAACTTGTATTCTGTCCTAACCCAAACAGAGCACATACCAAAAACGGATTAAGTAATTTAAAAACTAATCTCACAAAATTTTACATTGAAATCCTGCGTCACGCGATTATCTTCCCTTGAAAAAATTGAAGTTTATTTCAAGTTGGCGGATCTTAGATGGTGGACAAAAATTTCAAATCCACCAAAAAGTGTGACTATGAGAGACGGTTATGAGTGACTGCGTTTATCTCTATTAATAAGACCTGTACATTCAGAGATATTAGACCGTTTTCATACTCTTCAAACACCAGGTATGTACATTGCACGACAATCACCATAAAAATGTGTCTGGCTATATTTGACCGTACCAACTATCTCTCTTTTCATTAGAGCTTGATTTACTTGAGAAATGAATTCATGATAATCTCTTGGGTAGGAAAAACTTCATTGTATAACTTTTTCAGTGGTGCTGTTTTATGTTTCCCATTTGCAAAACCAGTGTTTAAATGTTGTCGTCACATCATGCTCCATCACCACATAAGTATGAGGATTAGACTATAAGGTGAAATGGATTATTTAATCTAATTGAGTCAAATATCAATTTCTCATGATTCATTCATCACCGTTTCCCGGGAACCACCTGTTCAAAAAAGATCAAATTTGTTACACAAGTTCGTTACACAAGTCGAGACCTTGGACGCGAAAGAACGGGCTTTAAAACTTCCTCAATAATATTCCCAAAATTGACGTTTCTCAGTGTTTTGGAGAAATTATACGGCCAATTAGTTGAAATTTGTCATACATACTCAATTTTAGATATACAAGCATACTAATAAATGTTTTGGAAATTTTTCCGGAAATACGCCTGAGTTTGAAGTTAATTCAGCGTTTTCAAGAACTGAGAAAGTTGAAATTTGATATATCTTTGTTCAGTAGTGACGTAAAACTAAAAAGTAAGTCGGGGGGGGGGGGGGTGTTTTTTTACCAGTGATGTTATTGATATTCGAGGGGGGTAGTTCATTCTACAATCATGGGAGGATGAGAGTAGAGAAGGAGAGTTCTAACAATACTGGTCTTGAAGAATTGAAGAATACGTTATGACTACTGACTGTTGACTAATACAGTAATAAGTAATTTTATAGGTTTTATAGTTTTTGCATCATTGTCAATGGGAGATGCAGACTCTTGTGCTAAAGCTGAACTAGTGCTAATGTGGACAAACCTGCAAGCAGTCCTATTTTCTCTCTGCTTTTTTTTTCTTTTTTTTTTTTTGATCCCCCCGCCACGATTGGATTGATTTACATACAATACCGTACTTGGAAATTTCATTTGTAAGTACTCGCCCGGACATTTTTTGAATTATATTTTTTGTGATTCCAGAGACTTTCTTTTACTCTTTTGTCAAAAATTGTCTCTCAAGGCTTGTTAAATTTCCAAAATTTCTTTTGTTTTTGGATCTTGAGGAGATCTATCCCTCTGATTCCCCCATAGTTACGCCACTAATGTGCACTAATGACATTTTTCAAAAATTTCCCCAAATAGCGCCTAAATTTGAAGTTTTCCTAGAGTATCTATGTATAGAGTGGCCGAAGAAGTTGAAATTTCAGTGAATAATTTTTTAGAGTTTTGAAGCCTTACGTTATAGATTGTGATGAACAATGTTCCAGGGAGAAATAGACTTAAGTATAGAAGTTGTAGCGAATTATTTACTGGAGGTTGTGAATCCTTTTGAAGTTTATTTGGTATTCCTTGTTAGTAGGTAGGATTTGTAGCCCTACTTAACTCTACTAGGTTCGTTTGAGGTGATATAAGCAAAATGTAAAAGTAGCCAAATGAACCTTACATTTTTCATAGATAATAATAGGCTTTTTTACTGTACATGCATATTTTTCAAATGTACTATGAATGATAAGTTACATTCTATTTATGTTTCAATTAGATACAGTTCTAGTTAAATGTTACACCTTTCTCCAATAGTTGATCCTCTGACAAGTACTGTACTGTATGCTATTCTTTCAGGGACTGTATCGGCAACCCGGAGCACACGCAAGGAATTCTGTGCTGCTTATTCAAGTCAATACAATGTCAATAATATTGTTATGAAATTACCGGATTGTTCAAGAACAGCTCAGAGACTGTCGTTATAGGTGAAACATTGAGGTTAAGAAGCAGATTTCGATCACATTTGTCATATTTCGATCACATTCGTCATATTTCATCACATTTGGCAGCGTAATATTTCCATGGAAGGTAATAGAAGGTGATAGAACAAAAAATAAGGGCTATTATAAACGGTAGAATGTAATGGAGTGGGCTAGAAACTTCCATGAAGCATTCAGTTAGTGTTACCAATGCTTTATGAGCTCATTGTACTTGCAAGAATTATGAAAAATGTTCATATGAACATAGGTCCGGAAATGCTTCGTTACCGAGTTATACAGAGTGAAAGATTTCGCCTAAAATGAGTGAAAGGAAGACTTGTTGGAATCTTGGGAAGGTAAACTAAGAGCCTAATTCAGTTAATTTTTATGGGTTTCAACCTGAAAAATTGAATGTAGCAGGTTTCAGAACCGTATCTCTCTTTTTTGTGATATTTCACTTGAAACATGAAAAATAGGGGTCGAGAAACCAATTTTTTGCGTTTGACGTAAGTTATCTTTGATAAATAATACATAACACACAAACTTTTAGATAAAATTGTAGAAAATTCAATTCTCAAAAATATCATGTAAATTATGCCAATGAGAAACAAATAATAGTTGATTAGAGTGAATTTTATTTGGCTACAAACACTTACGAAAATGCTGGAATTTCAAAATTGAATGTTTGTAACGGTCGATTAAAACACAATAAATAATACTGTGGTTTAAGGTGAATTAAGTTGTTAATACTGTATCTAATATCTTTCAAATACAACTCTTAACAACTCAATTCACCTCAAACCACAGTATAATTTATTGCGTTTTAATAGAACGTTACAAGCATTCAATTTTAAAATTCCATCATTTTCGTAAGGGTTTGTAGCCTAATAAAATTCACTCTCATCAACTATTATTTGTTTCTCATTGGCATAATTTACATGATATTCTCGAGAATCGATTTTCTACAAGTTTGCTTTAAAAGTTTGTGCGTTATTTCTCATTTAACAAAGTTAACTCACATCAAACGCAAAAAATTGGTCTCTCGACCCCTATTTTTCAGCTGAGAAAAATTGAATGAAAATTTCACTGCTCAATCAGATCATGTTAACAAGGGCACGTGAGCGGTAGTTCAAAGGGAATTGGGTGCATTGAGAAATCATGAAGAGGAACTTGAACTTGTTGATGGTGGGCAAGTAATATCCAACTCTAATTGTGCAGTATAGCTTTTCAATAACTACTTCCTGAAATCCAAATCGGAAATGTCTGGTTCAGCAAGAGCTGAGAAGAGCATAGAATATATGAGAAGAATAGAGACAATTCAGTCATTTCAAATTCAGAAATGTTCCTGAGGAAGAGGTAGAGAGAGAGAGCCATAAGGGGTTTGAAGAATAGTTCATCAATGGGTTGGGATGACGTTCCCTCTTCTGTAGTTGAAATTTTTCTGTAGTTCAAGAAACTTCAAAGCCATTAACCCACATTGTTAACATGTCATTAAAAGAAAGTGTTTTTCCTCAGAAACTCAAATTTTCGATTATAAAGCTACTGTACAAAAAAGGAGATAGGAAAGATGTGAACAACTATTCTCCAATAGCTCTTATCTCAGTTTTCAAAAAAGTAATTGAGCAGATGAGTGAGTATTTAGAAAGAGAACAGGGCTTTTGTGAGAGGCAATATAAATTCAGAAAAGGAATGTCAACCAATTCTGCGGTTTTTGATGTTATAACCGATTTGTTGGGTGATTTGGATAAGTCTAATGATGCCTTGGAAATGTTTTGTGATTTGACACTAGCTTTTTATAGGGTTGATCATGGTCTACTCTTGAACATGATGAAATTCTATGGGTTTGTTAGTAGCTCGGGTAGGTTTATTGAGTCTCATTTCAAAAATAGGTTTCAGGCTGTAGAAGTTAGCTCAGATGGTTTTCAAATGTTATCCCCTTGCAGTCTAGTTGAATGTGGAAAGTTTCTCAGGGTCAGTGCTAGGCCTACCTTGCTCAACATTTTCATTAATGATCTTTCATATAATGTTGACTCCAAACTTATTCCCTTGTAGATGACACTGCTGCACTAGATGAAGGTTAAAGTGATGACGTTTCAACCCAATCTATCAGAATAATGAACCAGCTTCATGAGTGGTTTTTGAACAATGCTTTGATACTGAATTCGTCAAAAACAAGTTCACTACAAACGGTTGAAATTTTGATTTCCAAGAATTAGTCCTTAATACAAGGACAAAATATTGTGTCTTGGAGTAGAACTTCAAAAATGTCTCAAGTGGGATCACCATATTAAGTTCTAATGAGCAAGATGTCTCATGCTCTTTTTGCTTTGAGAACAGTAGCGAATGTTCCAATCAAAACCGGCTCTTTAAGCGTATCAAGGATGCTTAGTATCCTTTTCTGGTGTGGCAGTGGATCAGATGCAGAAAAAATTATAATGCAGAGTACGGCTGCGCGTATCCTTGGGGAAGTTAATCCTTTAGGTAAAGGTTCCTGCTAGCCTATTTTAAAAGATTTTAAGTTACTAAACGTCCCAGCTCATTATTTATTAGAGGCGGTCTCGTTTGTTTTAAGAAATAGAGATAAGTTTGAAAAAACATCATTATTATGGTACTCGACATAAGACCTTAATATTAAATAGCCCGATTCATAGAAAAACTATGTATGAAAGACGACCGTATTATACAGGAAATAAATTCACTAATATTTTTGAGAAGAAAAGCCTCTGAGGCTGATAAGTAGGCTGAATAGAACAAAATGGCGTGTTGCATGCTGTATGAGCTTAGTTCATTTTTACGACTTTATGTAACAAATTGATAAAAATTAAAAAAAATTGAAAAGACGAGCAAAGCTAGCCTGCCGGCTGCTGTTTATATTAAAGCCAAATACCACTAACTCATTCATCACTGTTTCTCAAAAACTACTCGACCAAAAAAAATTGAAATTTGGTAAACATGTTTAGTTTAGGACTTGGATGCTTAGCCTACTAAGAAAAGTTTAAAAAAAATTCACTAACATATGCCTGAGATTGAAATTTTCCTATCGTTTCTCAAAGTTCTTAATATTTATAGCGTAACCGTAAAAGTGAAACTGTTGTGAAGAAATTCCCCGCGAGCCTGCTTGACGGCCCCGAGTTGACGGTAAAGAGAAGCCTGGCGGCTATTATTCTAATATTTTCACATGATATTATCTTCATGTCTCTATGAGCTCCAGCAAGCATAGAATTACGTAATCGTTTTAAAGAATACTTAAAGATATGCAAATGAATGAGTTGCGTTATGCTGCATTCATAGAGCCATCTTGAGAACATAGTAATGGAAATAGATAATTATTCCCTTTTAAAGAATATTCATAAGTAGGCCTATGTAGGTCATGACGAGTGATTAGCGTAATGCTGCATGCATTGACAACATAAAAATTAATAGTAGTTATAAAAAACATGATTTTTATTGGTGGGTAGTTCCTCCTCGCCGTTTCAGTCATGTTATGTGAAGCATGATAGACATATAGGTGAATACAAATCACCGGGACAAAATCTTGAAAGCATAATCCAGTAGAACTCCACTTATTTGGACCAAAACTCATTCGGATAATAAAAAATTTGAATAATTGACTCTCCTAAGAAAAAAGGGTATTTTAAAGAAAAGAAGCTTATTTTTGGTACTGCAATGCATTTCTCATCAATTAAATGGAAAACCAAATTCTCACAAGTTATTTAGCGCATATTATATAATTACAAGTAGTGATGTAAATTTGTTGCATTTTATAAACAATGAAGTCGTTATTTGCTGAGCAATGACTGCATTTTTTGAAAGTGATAGTGAATGAATTCTACTGTAATGAAAATAGTGGCTTGTACTAACCGTGACGAGTAGTGGCGAGTGGCGTGTGAGTGGACGTGACGAGTGAACGTGGAGAAACGCCGGCTGGTAGTGAGGTGCGGCTGACAGTGGCTAAGGAGAGCGTGACGGACGCCGCCGCCGGAGAAAGGGGATGCAGTCGTCGGCGATTATTTGAGAGGAGTCGCGTTGCTGCTCTGCTGGAAGCGAGGATGCTGAATGCCGCCGCCTGAGTGATGATAGTGGTCCGTCGCCGTGGAGATTGAACCGGAGGTAATAAGGGAGAAAGGTGTGTAGTCAGCTGGTCGATTTGTTTGGGCGGGAGGTCTTGAGCAGGTGCTGCCGAGGGCGTGGCCAGCCAATCACAGAGCACCAAAGTCGTCGTTGATCACCCTCCAACCCCTCGCCACAAGTCCCCACCACCCTAACCTCTTAAATCACCTTCCATCCCTTACCAACCTCCATCCCTACACATCAACGAGAGCTTTGGCGGACACACATTAACTGCTTTATCTTTTGGCGCCTCTTCTATTCTGATGGTTTGCTCTCTCTTCGTGACGACGATCACTGATTTGCATCGACTAGCTCCCTCTTTCCCCTTCTCCATCACCCACTGTACTCATCGAAGCGGGAAAGGATTCTCCACAAAGGCGACGGTGTCCTACACTTCGTCGAAACCGATCTGATTTGATGTGTCATTTCACCTTACTCTCTCAAACTCTCTCTTTCTCTCCTATCCGAAATCTCTTCCCGTCAATTTCCAAATTCAAACCACACTCATTTCCCCCTGTTGCTCTCGCCTTGTCAAGATGAGGAAGAGTACCTTTGTTTTAATTCGTTTCCTTCCCAATTTCCCTCTTCTAACATTTTTCACTAATCAGCGTAGTATGGATGAGTTTTATCAAACTATCTCTAAGGATGTCGAACACGATAACTATAAATTAGGCTTATACAGGGTGTTTCGGAACTCTCTACCAATTCGTTTGAATAAGGTTGCAGTGTTTCTGGACCACTAACAAAAGTAAATATTGTAATAAAAATTTTCTAAAATCCCCAGTTACTCACACAGCCGCCATTTTGTTTTTTTCACTCATTATTTTTTTATTCGAACACCTCTGAATGTACAATTTTGAAATTTTGCAAACAGCTTTATAACAATTAAAGCTATCTTAAAAAAATCAATCAAAATTTTCCGACATCAAAAAACAAAATGGCGGCCATTTAAAATCTTTGAACAGGATTAAATTGATAAGGCAGAAGATATCAAAATTTGACTAGAATAACGTTTTTTAGATAGTTTTATTGCAAATCCAACGATACCTTATTTTCCAAGATTAGCTAACAATTAACAGAGATATGCTACTTTTTAGGGTGTGCGGTGGTTGAGAACGGGTTGCAGTTTTTCACTTCCAACCACTGCACACCCTAAAAAGTAGCATATCTCTGTTGATTGTTGGCCAATCTTGGAAAATAAGGTATCGTTGGATTTGCAATAAAATTATCTAAAAAACGTTATTTCAGCCAAATTTTGATATCATCAGCCATTATTAATTTAATCCTGTACAAAGATTTTAAATGGCCGCCATTTTGTTTTTTGATGTCGGAAAATTTTGATTGATTTTTTAAGATAGCTTTAATTATTGTTATAAAGCTGTTTGCAAAATTTCAAAATTGTACATTCAGAGGTGTTCGAATAAAAAAATAATGAGTGAAAAAAACAAAATGGCGGCTGTGTGAGTAACTGGGGATTTTCGAAAATTTTTATTACGATATTTACTATTGTTAGTGGTCCAGGAACACTGCCTACAAGTATTGGTAGAGAGTTCCGAAACAGCCTGTATAGGTAAATTAATTTGCAAGCACAAATTGATTGTTAGGCATACTACATGTAGTCTAGTCATTTGTAGTCTGTGCTATAAGCTTGTTAACCAAGATTTAGTATGAATGTACTAGTTGTACGTTTGATGACAAAGTGCATTTGGAATGTTAAAAAGGTTTTATAAATAATGTGCCAGTTATCAAAAGCCTAACGATATAGGCTATGAACGGCATAGGCCTAATGAGGGGGGTATTGGGGACGTACCACCTACCATTGCTCAGAAGAAATTGAAAAAAAAATAAAGTAACAATTGAGAAACTCATTGTAATCAAAGTAATCGTACTCATCCCAATTCAGTAACAGCATGTTCGGTGTTACAGTTTCTATGGTTGCAGTTAAGTTATACAAGTTCATGAGTATTGGTGGCAATAGAATAAACCATACATTATTCGCTTTACTTACTTAGTACGAAGGAAAAATAATTGTAAATGGAAAAAGGATATCTGGAAGGTTATTGATGAAGAGTAGGATTGTCGGCTCCAATATGGCCAACCAAGAACCAATTGACAACTGACAACATGTTCAAAGACAGGTGGAACCAGCCAAGGCGAGTAGAATAACTCTACTCTACTCGCCTTGGGAACCAGCAACATATCTGGACCCACTAACTAATTAACTTCAGAACGTAGGCTATACACTTCACAATATACATCTTCGATGTTTGGGTCAATATTGACAAATTAGAGTCTTTCAAAATTAAGATATTCAATTAATTAAGAATTGAAGTTATTAATTTTTTTCATTCCAACCTAACCTAACCTGATTATAAAAATAATCATAACAATCATGCAAAAATACCTGTAATGAACAGATTGACTAATTGAAAAGAGACTATACAAGCTGTTGTTTAATTGTATTGCCAATTGATGGAAACATCTGAATTACTAATCTTTCGAAAATTATTTAACTTAGCTTCTGGTATCGCAGTTGGTTGGAGTGCTTGTCTTTGATTAAATAAGACTCTGGCTGGCCTCGCTTCCTGCAGCCTTGAGATGGAATCTCATTCAACCATGAATGTTTCTCATAATTCACTCATTTACCTTGTTACCCATGCACAAGTCTCCAGACACATATGGGCATCCTACACAAAAAATCTAAAATATCTCCAATAATTATAGAGCCATGCCTTATTTTGATCAGGGACTTATATTGCCTACAATAAATAAGAATCGTTTCATGGTCAGTTGATTTGTTGAAAGATGGCTCAATGAGAGAAAATTTCTCTCAATTTTTTTAATTCCATTAAAGCCAAAATCAATTCCCCAAACGAGGTTAATGGTGACCCGTCGTCGTCAGGATTTGATAGAGGGGGGGGGGGGGGTGCAACAAAAGCACCGGGTTCTCTAGATTTCTCGGAGGGTATACCTCATTTCATTACAGTTGGGAGGGGTGGGATGTTAGGAGAAGAGTAGAAACACACAACTGAAAATTGAAAATTGTTTGAAACCAGCATAAAAATATAGAAAGCTTTTCATATATTCCACCTTGAGTGTAATTTCAAATCGGAGTCTATGACTGTATTAATCATTCATTCATGATATTATTTGACTCAATAAAATCTGATAAATTATTACACTACCATTGCAATTTTCCCTGTAAGAAAAAATTTCCGCTTAAATTATTAGGGACATGAGTAAACTAAAATTTGTCACTAAAATTAGCCTAATACCGATTTTTGATACTCACTATCCATACAAACTATTAGAGTATCTGGAACATCTCTAAAAAAGACGGGGCCCCGGGCACCTCCCCCGAGAAAGTTTTGCGTGAAAAATTTCTCTTAATCGTTTTTTTGTAAAATTGTATTAAAAACTTATTTTTCAATTTTTTCAAGTAATATATCATTTGGGGCCACATTCAAGATATGTCTTCTTAATTCAAATTCTAGATTATTTAATTTTTTTAGTTGATCTTTTGGTTTTATATGGTTTTTACCTTTTCTTAGTTCAGGTTATGTTGTTTCTAGGGTTTTAAATTTTGGTCATTTTGTTTTTTTAGTTGTTGAATTAACTTGAACTAAATATCTTATTTCTTATAATTTAATCTTAATAATAAAATTTTTAAATTTTTATTTAAATAATTTTTTTTTAAATTCTTTCAAGTCTTATTTAATGTTTTATTTTATTTATTATTTTAATTTTATTAATTTAATTTAAGTAGCTTAATTTAAAGCAAAACATTGAAAATGTATACATCTTTTCCAGCTTGCATGATAGTACAAAAAGTGTATTATATCTGATAGTTGAAGTCACTCCGCAATAAATTGAGGATAAATCGTCCCCAAATACATCCCCACTAGTAGAGTCTCTAGTAGCCCACAGAGTTTCTTACACTCTAGGCAAATGTTATGACTGTTTTTCTGTGATATTTTCCATGACTAATTACAATAGTAGTCTTATTGAACAGTGAAAGACACTGTATTTCATAGCAGCTCTAATGATGTGGCTTCTCGTTACTTGCCAGGAGTAAAACCCAATTTTTACAAGATTTAGTGATTTAAAAAGATCACATTCAGATTCAATGTCAGTTTTTTGTTACTTTTACTACAAAATGAATCCGAGTGCCTTCTACCAGAAAATGCTTGAAAAATAATCTATCTAAAACAAAGTTTTAAGCGATTTTGGACATGGATCCATTCATTTTAACGCACATTATGGGTCAAAATTAAATCTCATTTAGTGTTTGAGTCATTGCCAATTTGTAATTTTTTGATTCAATACAAAATCTAAGAAGGTTTATTTTATTTGGCCGGTGCTCATGGTCGTCGCCGATGATATGAAAGGAATCACACTGCTCTGCTGTTGCTGTTGCTACTGCTAACGGTTAGAAGTGAGAATGCTGAATGCCAATAGTACTGAGATTTAAATGTCTGCATTGAAAGCCTCGACTCAATAGGAATTGAAAATTGGGAAAACTCAGCTATCAATGAATAATTTTTCTATTTGGAATTCATTTCCAACTCTGATTTGAGCAATAAATATAGTCCCTATAAAAAATAAATATGTTTGGCTACGGGGTGGATGTTCTCAAATCAGACAAATAAACAGAAACTTTTTATGTGCTTCCTATACTTTATTCGGTCCATATGACAGCAGACCAATCTCAGTTGAGAAAATATTATCTCCAGCCTCAGCTTTCCCATCAGCGACAAAAAAGTTCGTTTGTGCTGAACTCATCGCCACGAAAGAAAGAATCCAATTAAATGGTCGGATTTCTTTCCAGTCTTGTCCTTATATGCGAGTAAAATAAACGCACAACCACGAAGAAATCAGGAGCATAACAGGGAGAATGAGGCACATCAGGAGAAAACAGAGCGAATAAATTTGGAAGAGGGTGGAAGATCTGCAGGCAGCCACTGTCGTATTGAGATATTGACTATATGCCAAAAATAACAATTTGCAGCGAAAAAACTAAGATTGGTTTATCATAGAATAATATGGTTTTATTAGCATGGCCGGAGGCGACAAGGCAATTCTACTGCAGCAATCTTCATTTTTAAGCTTTGCGTTTTCCCTATGCAAATTTCTACCCTTTTTCATGTTTCTACACTCTGACCACCGCATACACGCAAACGCCTGCAGCTATATTCCAACTGCAGCGCTCCTGCTCCGCTCCAGATGGCCCCATTGATCTCTCAGCAAACTGTTTGTACATGCTTCTCCTTTTTATGCAAATGAAGCTCATATGAGTCTCGTGAGCATATGCATTAGAAACAATTCACTGCCAGATTGTTTTTCAGTTATATGAGCATCCCTAGATATGAAAGGTGGGTTTTGTATTACTCTCCCTCGCACCCCAATTTAGATACCTTTTACCACTCCTATCGATTTATCCTATAAAAATTCGCTTGGGGTGGTTCAAGGGAAAACATATAGGTTTGGTATTGAAAAGATATGTTTAGATTTAGTCATTGGCAGTGAAATACTCTTACTTCTAAAAGTCAGATTCAATACAGCATGCAGCGGATTGGTACCCAGTTGCTCAGTTGTTCAATAAATCATTCAGTAGCTACAGATTCAATAGCGGCCCTAAGGCTTGTTTCACACATAACCGGCATCTGGTTAGCGGTGTCGTTTACCCGGCTCCACTACATTGTATTGATTTAAAAAATTGGTCTAGTGGGAAGCGCTTCATAAGGTGGTTATTACTACTGTAGCTGCTGAATAATTTAATGGACGACTGAGATACTGGCCATGAAAGTCAGACTGAATATAACAGATTCTGTCAGTATAGTCCAAAGCGCTCAATTTGCTAGTATAGAACAGTGTCTAGTGTCAAGGTTAGTAGATCTACAACCCTTGATCTTGTGAGCACTAGACAGTTTCACAGATGATGATTAGAGTTGAGCTGCCTTCCATGCCGTTGATGTAGGGTTTGATTCCAGATGAGGATGGAGGCCCAAAAATGTTATTCCATCATCAAAGCACATGAATCAAGGATTAAGCAAAAATCATCAATCAGTGTCGTACTAGACATAAGTCATGTTATCTGAAATCAATGGCGGCGATTTACTGTCATGAGTAGATTATGGGGGAAGGGAGGCAAGGGTCCCACATTCTTAAGGGGAGCAAGATTTGAAATCAAACTCAATACTGAATCGTGGTGTTTTTGTGGGATTCATATTTTTCGAACTTTTAAATTTTCCAATGTCTTCTACAACTCCTCTCCACCGTCAGAAATAAACCATAATCATGTATGCAGCTTTGTTCACTAATTTGAATTCGCCAAATTTGACTGAATCTATTATTTATCAGAAATTGTTAATAATAATTCACAGTTACAGTTGTGTTTAAAATTTGTTAATTATTTACAAATTAGTCTCGAATGTTGAGTAGAGGAAGAAAAGCCTAAATAAGTTTTTGCTAGCCCAGTTTCAACTTGGTTTGCAGAGTTCTCCATTGAAAAGCCCGTGGAAGAAACTGCCGGAAGATATGATCTTAACAGTGTTTCGATCTTTGTCATTTTTAGTCTATGCTATTTCGCTGCTCTGAAAGTCCTGCTTATGTCGCTAAATTTCACGCCTCATCACACGGTGACACTGTTCCTCGTCTTGTGTTTATCGTCTCTGCTGTCATGACAACCGGCAGTGTCCTCCATTCACCATCCTCCATCCAGAATCCTCCATCGCCATCATGCGCCCCATTTGAGACGAAGAAGATTAAAGCGGATGAAAAGGAAGCGGCGAATAAGGTAGACCGCGAAAGGAAGGGAATTCGCCTTCGCCTTTCGACACATAACGACGTCGGCCGGCTACAAAATCAGCCGCCCTTCGCAAAAATACGATAAAAGAAAAACCTTAACGTCGAGAAAGACGAAAGCATATTTTCCATCGACGAAAAGCTGCTAGAGGGAATATGCTTCTCACCCTCTCCCTTCAACAGGATCCAATTCTTTACACCACTGGCGAAACATTCAGACAAATAACGTGCAATTTACTTGCTGTGAGCTTAGTGATGGACCATTTATGCAGGCACTTTCAAAAGAGGGGACCAGGGCATAGTCTTATACTCAGCATCCGACTAACTACTGACTTGCCATTGCTCTGCTACATCAAAGTAAGATTTACAACTCTCGTATTATAACACAATTCATTATAAGTAGTATACAATCTTCATGGCTATATTTTATTGAAATTGACCAACTAATACATGTGTTGGCAATTCAACTAGTTTAATTAAATGACTAAATGAGTCGCAGGATTCAGGGTTTCACAGGTTTCCGTGTGAAACTTCACGCATCTTCGACTGTAATGCCTATTAAAGGTGCTGGCCTTACAATTAATTAATTTTTTTTAATTCCATGAAGCTGTATTTTTTATTGCATAGCCTAAATTTTCAATCTGTAGATGTTTATTTTATCACTCTCACTTATGATTTGTATTCATTTTATCTATTTACTCAATACCCTTGTTCAAATAATTATCATTGATTAAGCCGTAACCTCACCATTATCACATTAGTTATTGTCATCGTCGTAGCTGGTAATCATTATAGGGTTTTTCAAAAATCCCATTCAGATGTGCTAGAAATGTTTTAAAGGTGGGTCCAGACCTATTTAACGTAGCCCCGTCGTGTAGCACCACTCCGTAATTAAATTAGCTGATTGTAGCACATTGTTGCGTAACATTTAATCATTGTTTTTATGATAAGATGTAACGTGACGATTTAATTTCATTTAAATTTGAAAATAAACTGTAAATCAATCAATTTTAATATTTTTAATCAAAAACTTGTAAGCAGCCGCGATCTTCCTCACACCCTGTTTGCGTAGTACGATGTTTGGACTAGAACGTATCTTTTGGGTCTAAAGAGCCACCGACAGTCGAAATCGGCTTTGGTACAATATACATATACAATCAAGAAGTATTCCAAATTTCATTCCAACATAAAGATTGCCAATTTTATCAGTCTGTATTGTTATGCATGTTTTATGATTTACTTCAAATGGAACATTGGCTTTCAAAATGTTCGGGCTCATACTTGAGGTGGTCGCTAAGGTCTAATAAAATGATAGCCAGGGAATGTTAAGTACAAATTAATATTCACACATGCGCACATACACAACAAATTAATTGGAAGCATGGAGTGAAAAATTGTGTATTCTTTGCGTCAGGTTGTTGCTCAACTGCAGCGGCATCAGTGGTGCTCGGTGTGTGGTGGAGGATAAAGAGGATGAAGAGAAGGATGAGATGGAGTAGGAGAAGGAAGAAGAGAGGTGAAAGGGCTGAAGGAGTGACACCCTGGCGTGATTAATGCTCGGCATTAGCAGGAGCAGGTTAATGAATACGCGTGGTGAGGTGTCTCCATTAGTAGGATAGCATTGTCGCCTGCCACTTCGCAAAGTGACACCAACATCTGGCTCTATCACACAGGCAAGATGGATCATTTAGTGATGCTACGCTGACATTACAAAACACCGATTTGTCAAAGCGCCTACACGCCTACACCTACCTACATTATCAGATCTAGGCCTCTCTGAAAGCATCTTTCCTTCACATCATGTCATTTCTGATCATTCCGATGAGCTTTGAAATGATCAAAAAATAATCGAGGGGAAGTTAATTACATTGAAATAATAGTCTATTACACCAAAAGTGTATTTGAATCAGTTCTGTCCTCTGTCAACGTAGCCTAGCTCTAGCGCTGGAGAATAAGGGATTGACGTAGGAGGAGAGTATAAAAAGTGAGTAGTAAAATGGTGGAGGAGAAGGAGAAGAGAAATGAAAAGAAGAGAAATGAAAAGAAGAGAAAGAGAAATGAGAGAGATTAGAAGGTGAAAAAGAAGAAAAAGAAAAATTATGTAGAAGAAGAACGGGAAAGGGAAAAGGGATAAGAAACAGAGAATATCGGATTTAATTTGGCGTACTAGATATCCCGATTCAATTGAATCGGGCAACCCAATAGTATTTTACATCAACTCATTTTAGTGAACTTTAATGAATCACTAACAGTAAACTTCAATTCATTCAACTGCACTTAATGATTATGGTATGTTGAGGTGTCTCCTTCAGCAGCATTGTCGCCTGGATTTGCAACTACAAATTAATGTACATCATTGATGGATGTGGATGCTAATCGTTAATACCAATGGTACATTAATACTGCAGTACTGTAGTTTTCATAATATAACTTGGCAGCGGTCAGGTCCAGCTTTATAGCACGTCCTACTATTTTTTACACATTGCCCTGTCAAGTTGTTTGAATACTAAAGTACATCCAAATGCATGTTTTACATGTAGGGAAGTGAAAGCCATGAGTCATAGCAGGTATCTGTTCTATCACAGAGAAAGATAAGCTACGAACTCCTGGGCCCTTCTTGTAATAGCGACCAATTGGATTGGCCAGCAAAAAGATTCTGTTCTCTGCTGTAGAATCTGTAAGAATCACTTCTTGGTAATTCGTAACCAACCAAGAACTGTTAGTCCAACTTAAAAATTACAATTATTCAACTCATTACCCACGCACAGGTCTCACATCTATTTGGTCTCACATCTCACATCTTCATTATCCCAAAAGAATGAACTTGATATATCTTTCGGTCTTTCATGAATAAAGCACCCTAATATGTGTGGAGAGCTATTTTAATGGGAAAACGCCATTGAGTCTTATTTAGCGGTTATCTTTCGGCAATGCTTAGTTTTATGAATTGGTGACTGCCTGTATTTTATAGGTAATATTGCTATTGCAACAGTTCAGCCGTCATACTATCAACTTACAAGAGCATGCAGGAGCAGGGGCTGCAACACGTTCAACTAGATGTTTGCACACTGCACAGTACAATCCTGAATAGTATTTTGCTTTCCGACCTGCCTATGATTCTCGCTCTCTACTCAGTAAATACAGAGTAGCGCAGAGAAAGACAGTGTGAATTTAGGCTTAATCAAGTCATTTGCTAAAGTAATAGCATTTTGCCTATTCCAACAAAGTAGGAGATTCCCAGTCTGAATGATAGAAGACATATGATTCAAGGCCTTTTCATTTTTATTATAAACTAATAACACATCCACAATATTATCTGAGAAGTCATCAAGTTTCTACTAGGAAGCGCGTAGAGTACTCTGACAAGATAATCAATATACTCAACTTACCTGAAAAATTGATCCGAAACTCTCTTTCACTATACTAAGAATAAAATGTAATGCTGCTTCATAGCATAGAATTAAATTTGAAATTGATCATTAATTGATACCCGTAACAATTTTACAATATGCTGTATTATGTGTTGCCCATTTTTTTTTCTGCCTAAATTTGGTCAGATCACATTTGTTCTTGGTCTCTTTTTGTTCAATGGTTAATTCTAAGAATAATATTGTTCAAGTGTAATTTTTCTGTAGATGTCGATTTAAGCAAGTTTTGAGAGATTTTAGTAATGGATATTCATATTATAAGCTTTTGCAATTTATTTCATTCCATTGTAGTAACCAGTCAAATTTAGTTCGATGCCGCTTTATTTTTGCTTACATCTTTCAACCTTATCACTTCTCACGGACAGTTTTTAGAAAAGGAAGAACACTCTTCTCATCTTTTCTCTTTATCTGAAGTTTTGAGATAGTGTTCAAATACAAACATTGGCTCCCACTGCGCATGCCCCAAGCTTCATTCTTTGTGCTAATTGGGTATTGAGTGATAGATATTAAATGTCATTTTATAACCTGAACACCGGGTCCTACTGAGCTTCGTTACGTTTAGTTTTTACTGGGAGAGCTCACTACTAGTCGATGAGTTGGCTAGCTAACAACACGATTCTCTTGTATCTAAAAATTTTGCATTCTGTAATAGTATGTCCTGATAATATTTCGAATGCCCGAATTGGGGCCAGTGTTTTCATGTTAAAGTTTTTAATATTTTGTTTTATTATCACAGTAATACGTAAATTTTAAAAGCGGTTACTAATCCAGTAATCCAGTTTTGGGATAAACATGTCGATGTAACTATAGAAGTTTGATTAATTTTTATGAATTGGGATGAGAGAAAATATTATATTAAATTGTAGCGTTAGTAGGGGAAAATGACAGTTCTGGCTCAGTTTTTCTTTAACTTCTAATTTAACCTTAACCTAAGCCAACCCAATTAAACCTAACCTAACCTAACATAGGTAAGTCAAAGTTGATTTAACGCAATCTATCACATCTCGAAAATTCCCATTTTCACGGGAGTTAAAAATCACGAAAAAATTTGAACTTTTTAACCGCTCAAGATAAATTAAATTTGACGGTGCCATCTTGTTCAGCTTTTAAAGGCACCCCAAATTCATGAATTAAGTACAAATTTTCGATCACAATTAATTAGAAAATAAAGTTTTTCCCACGCTCTTTCCAATCCAACGAGACAATTTTCATTAAGCCAATACTCCTGCTATGCACCATACACTCTGATATAAAACATGAATACAAGAGAGGGACTTGCTCGAGAATTACATGCAAGTGTTAGACACAATTTTCCCACACGTCGTACAGAAATCAAAGGCGTAACAGATCTGTACCAGGCCAATCTTGTTGATATGTCAAATTACAGTACCATCAATAGAAATTTCAAATTTATACTGACAGTAATAAATTGTTTTAGTAAATTTGCATTTGCAATACCACTGAAAAGTAAAATGGGCAATGATGTGGCAAACGCCCTCAAACTAATACTTGAACAGAATAAGATAAAGAATTTTCAAACTGATGCCGGTAAAGAGTTCTACAATGCTGCTGTTCAAAAACTCTTTAAAATGTACCATATCAATCACTATAGTACTTTCAGTAATAAGAAGGCGGCAATCTGTGAACGTTTCAATAGGACCCTGAAAGAGCACATGTTTCATGAATTCACTGTACAGGGAAATTATAAATGGTTGAACCTACTTCCAAAACTGTTAGACAAATACAATAACACTGTTCATCAAACCACCCGCATGAAACTGAGTGAGGTGGATACTGAAAATGAAAAGTATGTACTGATGAATATTGATAAGGCTACCCTGCACTCCTTCAAACTTAAAAAGCAAAAGTTTAAAATTGGTGATAAGGTATGAATCACTCATTACAAGCGAATATTTGATAAAGAATACCTACCAAACTATACTAATGAGATTTTCACCATACACAATGTACTACCAAGCATTCCCTTCACCTATCACCTCAAAGACGATAACAATAAAATTATTAAGGGTGCATTCTATGAGTATGAAATGAAGAAAACCAAGTACCCTGATGTGTATTTTATTGAAAGAGTGCTAAAGAAGAAAGGCAATAAATTGTATGTGAAATGGTTGGGTTTTGATTCAAAATACAATTCATGGATTGATAATAATACATTAAAAAAATGAAGCTAAACAGCATAAATCAAAACTACCACTGATTAACTTTGACAAGTATTTAAATAAAAAGCATCAAATAAGACACAGTGTGCTTCTACCAAATAGTGTAAGATGTATTGTGTGTGGGCCATCCAATGCTGGAAAAACAAATACCGTTTTTAATTTATTATTTGCCGAGAATGGTGTCAAGTTTTCACATTTATATGTATTCACCAAGTCTCACCAGCAAGACAAGTATCAACTTCTCAAGGAAATTATGAGTCAAGTAGCTGAGGTTGGATTCAATCTGTACCAGCATAATGAAGAAATACCACACCCAAATGATGCACACCCCAATTCAGTTATGATTTTTGATGATATTTGTATGGAAAAACAACAGAATATTCGAGACTATTTCAGTATGGGTAGACACAACAACATCGATAGTTTCTACATTTGTCAATTGTACTCTAGTATTCCTAAACAACTGATTAGAGACAACAGTAATTTGATTGTTATATTCAAACAGGATAATCGTAACCTACAACACATATATTATGATCATGTATATCCAGATTTGAGTAGGGATGAATTCAGTAAAATGTGTGCTCAAGCATGGAATAATAATAATTTTCTAGTCATAAACAAAGATTGTGCACTGGATAATGGAGGATACAGAGTTGGGTTTGATAAATTTATCCTATTATAAAAATGATACTGAAAAAGGATTTAAAAGAATTGACAGCCATCAAGAATAATATAAAACAGCTGCATGACTCTATACGTCAAAAACATCAAGAATTATCGTATGATGCAATTAGTGAAGAAGAAAATTTACAGAAACAATATAAACCAATTACAGAATCATTGAATCAATTTAAACAACAACAATTATTTGATGTTTAACAGGAAATGAAAGAGGAGGAGGAGGAGGAGGAAGACTACCCCATTCTAGACTCCACTAATTTAGATGCCTCTAATTTAGATACAACAGACATTTCCAATTTAGAATCTTCCAATGTTCCCAGTTTTTTAGATTCTTCCAGTGTTTCCAATTTAGACACCTCTAATGTTCCCAGTAATTTAGACACCTCCAATGTTCCCAGTAATTTAGATGAAAGTAGTAGAAGAGACAGTAGAGAGTCTAGTCGGAAAGTTGCATCTAGAAAACGTATAGGTACATACATTGATAATTTTATGAGAACAACAAAAGGTCAAAATCTGTATGGAGTTCACTTCAATCCCACCATCAATGAATCGCAAATTGGAAACAAAGTTATCAAGTTTGACGATAAAAAAATCATTATTGATGGTAATAAATCATTCGCGCTTACACATGGTCTACTAGAGCTGCTATTCAAAGCAATTCCAGATACATTCATCTATAGGAAAGGTGATCTTGTCGACTACAAACATATACTTGAACTAACTGGAGTTCATTTTCATGCATTGGGACGTGTGAAAAGAAATACCAGTTTTAAATACACTTGCATAATTAAAGATTTAATTATTCCACCTAAACGTGTTAAAGGAGTTGAACAAAAACTGGGTAGTGGAATACAACATGATATGCAAATTGAATCCTCACCTAAGAGCAATGTCTACACCTATTGGGATAATCCAAATGAATTGTGTGAAAGATTGGAATTGTTGATTAATTCAAAACTTGCCGGACACAGTGGTCATGATTCAGAAATTGCATCAATAATTGAAGAATTATGTGAAATCGGTATCATTATAGGTGGTAATTTAGTATTATAAAAATGACTATTGATAAATTTGGACGACATTTGTATGCAAGTAGAAGAGCAAATATCAATGAAGAATTGAAACAATTGGTGCAAAATTTAATTGATATCCTACAATTGATACCACTTGCAGCACACCATCTTCCAAGAGTTAATCTCAACAACATTGATCAGTGGCGAGCAATGACAGATCCAAACCTATTTGAACAGTATAGAAAATATTCAGAGGAAACTGAAAATCCATGGTCTTTTAGAGCATGGTTTGAGAGGAAATTTATCTACAAACATGAATTATAATAAAAAACAAGCATGACTATTGATAAATTTGGTCGACATTTGAGTAGAAAAGAGACACTGGACTTGGAGAGAGAAGAGATGATAAACTTGTTTCAAAATGCCATTACTCTAGCACAACAAATAGATACAGTTAAAGTTTTCTACTTACCAAACATTTATATTAGACAACAATGGAAACACATTACAGATCCACAATTACTTACCAACTATAGAGAGGCTGTAAAGGGTCTCTCAAGCTATAATTCCTCATTTAAAAGATGGTATGAAAAAAATTGTCTATATAAAAATGAATAGAAAAAACTATAATATCCCAATAGAGAGGAAAAAAAAGTCAACGAAAAAGAAGAGGTCAGTGAAAAAGAAGGGATCTGGTTTATTGGGTTCTGTAATTAATAAAGCAATTGATCTACTGCCCATAGAACTACATATTCCTGGCTATCAGGCTACCAGTTCTGTGGTGGAGGGACAAATTTGAAAAAACGATTAGCGAGAGGAGATAAAGGAATAAATAGATTAGATGAAGCATGTCGAGAGCATGATATAGCCTATAGTGACCCAACACAAAATCGAACAGAAGCTGATAGGAAACTTGCAGCACTCACATGGGAAAGAGTAAAAGCACCCGATGCTAGTCTTGCCGAACGGTCAGCAGCCTATCTAGTTATAAATCTTATGAATACAAAAGTGAAATTTGGTGGAGGAGGAAAGAAACTCGGCAAAGGTGTCTATTTGAAACCATACAAAGGTTGTGGTATAAAGAAGAAGAAGGTAGAGGGTGCATTGAAAGCCATTTTAAAAAAAATCCCCATTATCAAATATAGATATAGTAAAGTATACAAAACAACTTGACTTACTGTTACATGGAGTTTATATGGGAGATAAACTACCAAACACACCACTCAAACACCAAGAACTGGGTGTAATCAATCTGGACAATGAAATTGGTGAGGGCACTCATTGGACATGCTACTTCAAAAATGCTAATGTATGCGACTATTTTGACAGTTTTGGTAATCTAAGTCCACCACTTGAACTTATGAAATATATGCGAGGTGTAAGAGTTTGATACAACTACAAGAAATATCAACAAATGGAGCACTCATGCAGACATCTGTGTCTATTGTGGCTATATAAAAAATATAGTGATTATGTTTACGCTAACAGCAAACGAGAACCCATTGGTTAGTGAAATATTCCCACCAGTTGAATTGGATAGCTTTGACTATGAAGTGGGTCTAGTCAACATGTACACATACAATACAATTCCAAATATTGAAACGAATGTAAACAATAAGTTTGTGTATGATGGGCGTGTGGTTGAAATACCAGAAGGATCATACAAATTGGAGGATATTCTAAATTATATTCAAAATCATCTTAAACTGACAAGCAGTCAACTGAGAATCAAAGTCAACAACAATACGCTACAGTGTGAGCTGTATGCAGATAAAGATATTAATCTAACTATGAAGGATAGCATTGGTCCAATACTTGGATTTCAACATGAAAAATTACTAGCAAATAAATGGCATATATCAATGAATCCTGTTCATATAATGCGTGTGAATAGTATATGTGTAGAGTGCAATATTGCACAGGGCTTGTACAATAACGGCAGTGAAGGTCACACAATTCATGAGTTTTACACAATTGTACCTCCCAGCTATAAAATAATTGAATCACCCACAACTGTGGTGTACATGCCAATCAATACAAACACAATAAATCAAATTTGTATAAATATAATTGATCAGGACGGGAATGTGGTAAACTTTCATGGAGAAACAATAACAGTACGCTTACATGTAAGAAAAAACCAGTAATTTTATAATTACATATAAAAAATATGCTAGTATTTACAAAAAATCATCAATCACAACAACCTGGTGGAACAGATAGGAAATTACTTATACCTAAAAATAGACAACTACTACAAAGATTAGGTTTTTTGTATATAATAAAAATTAAACAAAAATTATGAATCACCAAATTCCTCATGGTATGCAAATTGATTCAATATTCAATGTTAGTGAAAAAGTACAATTCAATGAGAGTATAACCCAATTCAAGTATCACACCCATACACCATATGCGTCACAAACATACAAAAATAATGATGAAATTTGTATCAATGTAAATCAACAGGATGTGTACACACTACCATGTGAAAGCTATCTTCTAATAGAGGGTAATATTAAAGTACAAAAAGCAGACAATACTGAAGTTGACTTTGCATTAGTGAACAATGGAATAGCCTATTTATTCGATGAGATTAGATATGAGGTGGGTGGAGTCAAAGTTGACCGCACATGTAACGTCGGTATGACAACAACAATGAAAAACCTCTTGTGTGAAACTCCACAAAATAAATGTATATGGGAGAATGCGGGATGGAATTGTGATGGATGGGCAAATAAAAAGTAATTTAGCTTTTGTATACCACTGGAAATGTGGTTAGGTTTCATAGAAAATTATAGAAAAATTATTTTGAATGTAAAACAAGAATTGATTCTGCTTTGATCCTCATCTGATTTGAATGCAATTCAAACCACAGCTGGTACTAAAATCGAAATTAATTTAACAAAAATACAATGGAAAGTACCCTACATACATGTAGCAGACACAATTCGTCTTAATCTACTGAAATTATCTCACAATGATAAACCAATTAGCCTTGCATTCAGATCTTGGGTATCATGATATCCTATACAATACATGAGTATCCTACCCTACCAGAAAGCACAAGTCATCAGTGGACTGTTAAGACTGCATCACAAATGGATAAACCAAGAATTGTTGTACTAGGACTGCAAACTAATAGAAAGAATAGCCTTCGTAACAATATATCTCAATTTGATTTTTGTAATTTGAATAATGTGTGCTTGTATTTGAATGCACAATACTTTCCCTATGATAATATTATGGGTAATAAACATACATTGTATCAGATGTTTGCCGCCTTTCAACACACCTACTACCCACACAATGGCAGTTCGGGAACATCAATAGCATTTGATAAATTTGAAAAAACACCACTAATTGTGATAGACTGTTCTCATCAAAGTTAACTTTTGAAATCGGGTGCATTAGATGTGAAACTTTCATTTGACACAACTGCAAATATCCCAGAAAATACATCTGCATACTGTCTCATTATATACGAAAATATCTATGAATATACTCCATTGAGTGGAATTGTTAGAAAAGTAATGTAAACAAAACAATAATATAATGATATTATTAACAAAACAAAACAATAAATTCAAAGTAGTAGAGTAATTTAAAAAAATAAAGTATAAATAAAATAATAAAAAAATTGTTTTTACCTACATAGGTAGCTACACACCTACGCAGATCTAGGTACCTACATTTATACATCTACACAGATTTAGGTACCTACATTTACACACCTACACAGGTACCTACATTTACACACCTACACACCTACACAGGTACCTACATTTACACACCTACACACCTATGCAGGTACCTACATTTACACACCTACGCAGGTACCTACATTTACACACCTATCTAAGCAAAAAAAAAATTTTTTTATTTGAAAGTTTTTGAAAGTTTTTTAGGTTTTAAAGTTTCTCAGGTTTTAAAGTTTTTGTACTTTTCCATGTGATGGCTGCTGCTCACTGATTTTACATTTTCTTGTTTTTGGAATATCTTTATGACCCCAAGCTAGAGTATCAATTTGGTTTGTTAGTATGAAACGTTTATTGTCATGAGGTTGAAGAGCTAGTTTTTCACATTGAACAGTATAGACATGATGCAGTTTACTTACAATTGCTGATGATTTTACATTTTTGTGTTTTACATCAGACACTCTTTATAATTTTCAAATCTCAATTGATTTCTATTTGCACTCCTGGTAATTCCCTTTGCAACCTTCTTCTCTAAATCACCTATGCAAATTGCATACATTTTGGCTTGTAGCCCAACAAACTCAGAAATTATTTCACCTCCACACTCATCCTTAAATTTTCCTAGTTGTTTTTTATTTTTAGTGCTGTAACATTAGTGGTCTTATGGATAATTAGATGTGTCAAATAAATCCAAATTTCTTTTAATATCTTTATAAATATCGTGTGTTTGAATCAGATACATAAAACTGTCCGTATCTGACATCAGCAGTTCAACATTGGGATACATTTTTAGAATTTCATCATAGTGGAATTTGTACATTATTGCTTTACTTGACTCAAGTATTGCCATACCCACATAAATGGGATGATTTAGATTAACCTCAAGCTTATTTAGACATACACCAACAACGTCAGTGTTGAACCTGTACCAGTTTTTCACTCTTGGATATGCAATCACTCTATCAAGTTGTCTTTCATCAGTTATAATCCTGAAATCATTGTGTTTCCTTACATTTTCCAACGTTTTTCCATAAATTGCATTAGAACATAGCTTATATAGATCTCTATCTAAATCATTATTTGAATTGTTTCTCAATTTGGTATTTAATGATATAAATTGCTCTAACCACTTCAATTGATTGAATTGCACAACTCTGTGTATTTTCGTTAATTTCATACCTAATCTCATGTAATGTTTCAAATTTGTATAGTGTAGAATGTAATTTTTATGGTTTTCAAAGGTTGTAATCAATTTCTCATATCCTCCTGATGGTGGTGTGGCTTTTACTGGTGCCAGGGGGTAATAGTTGTGCATATCATGTAGACTTTCTGGATATTCAAGATCGACTTCTAGAAAGTAGCCAACATGTGATTCATCTGAAATTTTTGTAACATCAAGATTTTGAATTTGCTCATTAGATAACCACTTGAATCCAGAGTGTGGTAGTGATTCACTCATGCTTGTACCATATAAATTATTTGCATCTAAGTATAGTATATATGTGGTTTTGGAATTTTCATCATATGTAGATAAATATTGGTTGTTGGCTTTTGCATATCGTTTGGGGATTACACTTAAACCTCCGCAAATGCCAGAATCTACAAACAGATGCATGTCTGAATCACTCAAAAGTTCATGTTCAATACCAGTCATTTTCAACATTGCATTCCATGAATATTGTTGTAGGGAATAAAAGTGGGATGGATCAATACTGTAGGTTTTCTGGAATGTTGATCTGAAAGATTGAAAGATGTCGGCAAGTAAGAGTATATCGGTGGTTAGGTAGCGATTGTGAAATTGACCAAGATTTTTCAAGTTGAATGCATTCCAAACAGTTATAGCATTTTGATAGTCATTCTCACTTACATCTGAATCGGTTAGTTTGTTGTAGAACTTTTCTTTTGGGGGGAGTTGCTTTTCTTTGAATTTCTCAAAACAATCCATATATTTGTATGGGTAGATTTGTTTTTTCAACAGTAAATTTCTATTATTTGGAAAATGTGTTGAAATCAGTTGGAAAGAATTTGATAACATATTTTCTGCCAATTTTGAAAGAGATGAATTCAGAAATTGTAGTGAATCAATAAATCTTAGAGTGTTATTTAGTGTTATTGAAATTATTTTTTCACTTGTCCTAGCTAAGCAACTTATTTTCTTTTTATATTTATTCAGTGCTTGAACAATGAAGTGGGAATCATAACCGGTGAAATTGTGGAATATTACAGGAATGAATTTTACTTGCTTTGCATTAAGATTACATGATTGATGAGTGGCTTCAATAAACTTTCTGGTTGAATGCAAGTGGTGTCGCACACGATCAAACAATAAGCTTTTATTACACAGGCAACACACGTCTACCATTTTAAATTAGTTTTCTTCTTCCGTTGTTATCTGCATTGGCACTTGCCTTCTCAACTCCTCTTTCAATTCATTCCCATGTTTATCTAATTCATCCAGAAACTTTTCTATTAAATTTGATGATTCAGACAGGTTGGATGCTCTAACTATCCTTGGTCCATAATAAATTGATCCACTTTCATTTACAATTACATATCCATAACCACATGGTATATGTTCTTCATCTTTAATTGAACATTCAAAGTCAGCGTATTTGGTGAAGAGTGTGGGTAGGGTGTAGGAGAAATTTGTGAACTTTAAAACAGTGTTTTGTTGTGGAATTTTAATGTGTTGTGTTTTGTGTGATGAGCACAATTCAATATGTTTCTCTAAATTATGTTTTGCATTTTTATTAGTGAATCTCTGAAAACAGTGGGGACAAATTTATACTTTACCATCATGTTTTGTTAGATGTGATAGTAGTCTGGATAGATTTATAACAAGAGTGTAGTGTTTTTGTTCTTTGTTAGATAACAACAACAGGGTGATTGTGTGCTCTCTGTTTCTGTGTTGGGATGCAAAGATTGGATAGAACATGTCTTTTTCTTCTTCATATGCAATAACATTAACAGCTATTGTTGTGTTTTGGTTCACAAATTTGGGTATGTCTTGCAATTTTAGTGGGAAGCACAAGTTTTCAATATTAATTTTATCTTTTATTTTTTTAAGTGCAGATACTCGATAATTATTGTTAGAGGTGTTGAAATAGGAGAGGATGGACCAGACAAAGCAGAGATCATCTTCATTTCTCACATTTATAACAGCCTTTTTCTTTATAATTTTATCTGGGGTAGGAATGTATGAGCCAGAACCACTTATTGGTCTGTATCTTACAATGTTGAAATTAAATTGTTTGAATATGTCAACAGTCCAACCACTCCCTAACTTTGTGAATTTATCTAACCCTTCAATAATTTTTGCCTCTGCCTCCTGTCATTGTGTGTTGAATTTATCAAGATTCTCATGGACTGAGATTATAGACCTCGATTGCCCATGGAACGTGGGTTCTACAAACAGCTCTTTATCACCTGAAATCTTTTTCAATTTAACTGTCAAACTTACATACCACTTAATATTATAATGAAATTTTTTGGATTCTTTAAGCATTATATCTATTATATGAGGTTTAAGACTATCAAATAATATTTTAACATCCATTGTGTGAAATGAGTTCCATTTTAAGAAGAGACAATTGTTGTTGATGCTGCGTTGGTAGACTGGTGATGAGTGGGTGGATGAAATTATTCTATCCATTTTTATATATACAAAAAAAGTTGTGATGATAAGGCAGCAATGTTCATGTAAACTGAAAAAGAAAACCAAATTTCTGTTTAAGTGAATAGAAGGGGTGTAAGTTGTGAAATTCATAAACTCACCAATGTTTTGGAATCCACCTAAAAATAGTAGGACAACCATCACACAGTATAGTAAAATGCTATTAAAAAAACCTACACTTTTTTGGAGGATGAAGCCCACATTGGTCTGTGATCTGTGTGTGGGCAATGAGTTGAATCTACAGTTTTAGGTGGGTTCCGAAACATTGGTGAATGATTTTACAGCATAGAAGTGTCTTATTTAATGGTCAATCCAATTGATCACCGTTTCAAAGATGGCATAGGAGTTTCATAGCTTATCTCTGAGTTATAATATTGATGACAGACAAAGCGAATGAAGTGTAAAGAGAATGTGTGTGATTAAAAGAACTGAGAGCTAGAGAGAGTTGAACCTACATAAAGTTCATACAGTTGAACCTTTCATGAATTCTGAATTCTACTCGTGATCTCATTCTTTCTTACTCTAACTCTCTCATTCACCCTCTCTCTTTCTTTCCCTCTCTCTCATGCTCTTACCTCAAAGACGTTATCTCTCTCTAGCTCTCGGTCCTTTTAATCACACACATTCTCTTTAAACTTCATTTGCTTTGTCTGTCATCAATTACTCAGAGATAAGCTATGCAACTCATTTACAAGCTTACATAACTATAAATGTAAAATAACTGAATGCTAAAATAATAGATGCTCTCTCTTACACACACTCTCTCTCTCTCTTTCTTTCCCTCACTCTCTCTCTAACTCTTTCTCACTCACCTCCTCTCTTACTCATTCTCTCTCACTCACCCAATCTCTTACTCTAACTCCTTCTCTCACTCACCCTCTCTCTCTCTTTCACTCTACAAATATACAATAAAGAAAAACATTTTGTAGAGATACATACCTTTATTAGTGAAGGTGGTTATGGTTTTGTAGAGAAAACAACACCTTCAAAAATCATTCCATCTGAAGTTGTGATGATAAGGCAGCAATGTTCATGTAAACTGAAAAAGAAAACCAAATTTCTGTTTAAGTGAATAGAAAAGGTGTTTGCTGTGCAATTCATAAACTCACCAATGTTTTGGAACCCACCTAAAAACAGTTAGATTACCATCACACAGTATAGTAAAAGGATCATTAAAAAACCTTACACTTATTATTATTTGATAAACTATCCTTCTCATTATTCATTCCAAATATCATTAAAAGAAAATTCTCAATTTTAGTCAAACTCATTTAAATTGATAAAATAAAACTGAAAACTTATTTAAATTATACTGAAGACTTTCAAAATGGCAGATATTGAATAGCTACTGTACAGAAATATCAGTCACCGCTGGGAATTGTAACTACAGTATGGTAACCTTATTTTAGACTTGACCATATCGGTTTGTATCTATCTCATAAGTTGGTTTGAAGTGACCAACAATTTAACAAACTGAGAAATATATAGCAACAGAATTTATTTATTTCGAATCCCTCAAAGTGCTATTAAATAGGTCAACTGCATAAATCCAGATGCTCTTGCTTTCTCTCTACAAACATACAAAAATAAATAGAGAAAAACATTTTGTAGAGATAGGCTACATACCTTAATTCGTGAAGCTGATGATGTTCAGTAATTCATTAAGAAGAATAAGAAGTATAATTGTACATGTAAGCTAAATTCACTCTTAAAAGGTGTGTGGTGTACAACTTTCCTCATAGGAATGAGAAATAAGACAGTGCAAACGGTCGTTGAAAGTTGTTAGTTGGCTGATGTCAGGGTTAGTAGAAGGTTGAACGCTTGTATGTGCTGTTGCTGTCCACATTCGATTGTAGTGGGGGTCTGCTATCGATTACGTCACTCGAATCAGAAGTCAATTAACTCTGCATCTTATCTTTACTGTATTATGCAGTTCCAGTCAGGTGCAACCTGTCTCATAATTATTGCACATTTCACGAATAAATGATTGTGAATACCATGAATGTAATTTGAAGTTTTTTGGGTTTTAATATCACCGACAAGTGGTGGACTTAATCTGTTATATTCCAGAATTCAGTGCTTCAATCAATTCCATATGTTATCCAAATGATTATAATTGAATATTTCCAACTTTGCCAAAGTTAAAGTTATTACTAGCCTATAACTACTGAATTTCATATTAAATTTAATATTAATTTTAATTTAGCTTTATTGTATCGAATATTATCCAGTATTAATGAATTCAGAATAATGAAATGAAAGATAAAAAAAAATGAACGATCTTTCAATAAATTCAATTACCTTGCGGTATAGTTTGCGTTTTTTTTTTTCATGATTTTTAACTCCCGTGGGAGTGAGAATTTTCGGAATCTAAAATGTTGGGTTAAATCGACTTTGGACTATACAACGATACCTATGTTGGGTTAGGTTGAGTTAGGTAGGGTGTGGCAAAAAAAAACCTACAGCTGAATCGGCACTGCTTTTAGCAGGGCAACCCAAAAAATTCTATTATTTTATTTTCAAAGTTATTATTATCGGAAATTTGTATTTGATACATGAATTTGGGGTGCCTTTAAAAGCTGAACAAGATGTCACCGTCCAATTTAATTTATCTTAAGCGGTTAAAAAGTTTAAAATTTTTCGTGATTTCTAACACCCGTGAAAATGGGAATTTTCGAGATGTGATAGATTGCGTTAAATTAACTTTGACTTACCTATGTTAGGTTATGTTAGGTTTAATTGGGTTGGCTTAGGTTAAGGTTAAATTAGAAGTTAAAGAAAAACTGAGCCAGAACTGTCATTTTCCCCTACTAGCGTTTTGTGATTTTAGTCTTCTGGTGATGGTTTATACTATTGAAAAATCTTTAGTCTCTTTTATTTTGAGAAACGACAAATTATATTATTCTGTATTTTGGACTAAAACCATTTAATCTTTCAGCGGTTCATGTTTCTGACTTGACGAATCATGTTTTGGACGTACGTTTTGGATTTGAGTTTTGGGAATTCAAGAATTTACGATTTGAATGCCCGTTTTGAATTCATTTCTGGATCACGTTTGGATGGACAATTCCATATTGGAATATATATTTGAAAAATGCTTTGTTCTTTGCCTGTAAGCCTATTGATTTGTTTGAAAAAATTGTTTTATAAATGACTAGCTGGCCCGACGCGCATTACTGCGTTCTCATAAAAATTTTCCTTGATTTTATTATTCGCCACCTCCCGCTGAGGTTACATTTCAAATTAGGAAAATTTTCCAGCTGATCATAGAGGCCTCCTTCGTTGTTTTATTAATTACCACCTCTAAATGAAGAAACATTTCAAATTTAAACCTCCTTCGACTATAAGAGTAGAAGCTAGGCTTTTGATTTTATTATTCGCCACCTCCCGCTGAGGCTGCATTTCAAATTTCTAGCTGCATTGGTTAACAGATCTCATCAACCTGGCATAATTACATTTCATCATACCCAGTCATATGTTTCCTACATACTGCAAGGCTCCGACTACACGGTACATCATGCAAAGTCTTCGCGTTCCAGACAGCGTAAATAACACAGCTAAGGGGCCTCCCATAATTATGATTAAAGACTGTTGACTTCTATCAGCTGTTCATTTAAGGATAGATTTATCCTTTTTGTGTCCTTCAGCGAAGACTTTTGAACTCCCAAACTTCACAGGAACCATCTCGAGACTATTCTACATTGTGCCTGAAAATTTCATAAAAATCGGTTCAGCGGTTTCGGAGTTTACTTTTTTTTTCTGAGGATGAAGCCCACATAGGTCTGAGATCTAGGATAATGAGTTGGATGATGGTGATTGATGAGTTGGACCTACAGTTTTAGGTGGGTTCCGAACCACCGGGAAGTGATTTTACAGCAGAGAACGATAACTAATTCTTAATATGATGATTCTAGCGTAGAAAATAATTAGAGTAGAAAACTATGAACAAAAAAAATTTGTTCGGATCGGGATTCGAACTCGGAGCCTTTAGCGCCAGACGCATGAAGTAAGGGCTACTTAGGCATGAAGTAAAATGCCAATTTTTGTTAGTTTGAAGTACACACGATATTCTTTCCGTTCCAATCATTTCGATAGCCCAATGGCTGGCAAGTTCAGGAGGTTAGGTCTGTGAAATGGATTAATTACTAATAATTATTAGCCCCCCTATTGAAATTTATGGTCAGAAACTATCCCCAATATTCATACAACATATTCCCAGTGGCGGCGGCTTCATGAGAGCACAATAGCACGTGAACCCCCTACAAAATTGCTACAATAACTATAGTTTCAATTAATACTAGAATGGGCAAAACAGAACTAAGATTACTCATCTATTTGTACGATAAGAAGGCACACCAACTGCAATTTAGTTTTGAATTACGCGCCAACGCGCCTGAGGGCAATATGACTGAATCATGGCACACTTAAAAGCAGCTCCAAGCGTTCAGCATTTGTTTAAATGATAGCCGGACGAGTCCAGTTGCTTCCCCATGGAGGGTGTACGCCTATTTACATTAGCTAAATGGGGAGCTGCCTTCGAGTGTGCTCCAATGCTGCCTTGTTGCGTTGTGACAGATTGGTGACCAGTTGCCCTACCCGTCAGCTGCCCGACCCTACCAGTTGACCAAAGAAAACTTTACGATTTAACCTAGCCTGACAATGTTATGAAATGTACGCTTTACTTCTTTCATAAAATTTAGTTTTCGTAGTTTGTTTTGGCTGGGCAACTGACAGGTAGGGCAGTTGGTAACCCACCGTTGCAGCACTCTGGCTGTTATCAGTTGTCACGAGTTGTTCGGCTTCGATTTTGAGGTAAATGAAGTGATTGTTTTTTCTAAAAAAGAATGGAAGGTTTAAGAAAGTATACAGTGAGTGACTTGAAGGAAATTTCGTTTGCCAGTTTATCATTGGAGGATAAAATATCGATTAAAGAAAGTGGTAGGCCAATGCCGTGAGTTGAAATACATCAGACCTCTACATCTAAAACTAGGACTTACAATAGAGATTTTAAAGAACAATTATATGAAAAAACGTCTTGGCTTTGTGGTTGTGAAAAAACAAACAAACTTTATTGTTTCACATGTTTGTTGTTTGCTCATGAAAAAGGTGATCTGGCATGGGTTAAAAATGAATTTTATGAGGATGGATTTCATCTACAAAAACTGTACTACAGAAACTCATTAAAGATAGGGTGAGTGGTTTACAAGATCACTATAAGCTTGTGCACCTATATACCGATCATAAATTATTCAATAGAAGTACATCTTGTAGGAAGAGAAAACTTTTTAATCTTCCCAGTAATATTATATATTGGAATTTCCATTCAAAATGAATGTGCTGCATCTACAGCAAGGTAAAACACAAAAAATAGCCTACTTGAAAGATGGGATTTTACAAATTATAATAAATCTGGGTGCATATTGATTTTGAAATGTGAACCGCCAATGCGTGTTTGCACGAGCCGCCACTGCATATTCCCAAAGTTTCATGCAGATCTGTCAAGTAGTTTTGGAGTCTATAGGGAACATACATACATACATACAGACAGACATTCATTTATATATATATAGATAAATCTCGATTTGGAAATTGATACATTAATGTTATACAACATTCTGAATATAGTGGTGATGAATATGATGCTATGTTGTCAAAAATGGTTTGAATGTAGTGAACTGTATTGTTATAAGTTATTATGAAATCAAGACTCCGTATCATTCATTTTATGCGTGGCCAAGCTCTGCCCGAAGTTCACCATTCCATTTGAATGCACCACTTACATCCTTATTACTGAATATAATTTGCTTTACCGATAAGACCGCAAATATAAATTGTTTCTTTACGATGTTGAATGCCACCATTTGCAATCTATGTGCAGTCAGTAATATTGTATTTCGAAAACTCATACAAGGAATTTTTCAATCCACATAAATTAAGTCTATTACAGTATTTGCAAATGAAATAGAATTCAATCTAATTTCCTTCGTAGCAGAAAACATGGTTGATCACAAGACCATTAACAAGTAAATTTCAAATTTAGTCAGATTTAGAAAGTCATTCCGAGTTTAACAGCTCGCACTCATTTCAAATCTACTCATTCAAGTTAACTCAACTCAATGCTACCAACCTCTGATTATCTTTAAAAATGACAAGATTAGTCTCAGTTTTTGTAACAGTTGATGCGATTCGCTTTGGACAGTGTCTCATTGATTGAAGTGTAGCTCTTGTAGTGGAGCGTGCGCCGGTAGCCATGTTCAGATAAGCCAGGCGGAATCAGGGGATGAAGTCGAGCAAACATGACGTGACCGAGTGGTCACAACCAGGCTTAAGCCCTGCGACACCGGCGACACGGCTCTGGTGCCATGACCGCGTCAGCCCCCCCCCCCCGCCCTCCTTCTCCTATACCCTTTTGACCGACCCCGCCCCACCACCATCGTCAACTGCACACATTGAAACGACTACAAACTTCGAGGAGAAAATTCAGAGCTCAATAGCGTCATTAATTGAATCCTGGTGATTATAATTTTGCCCGCTGAGCTACAAAACGTGACATTGGTAAACAATCATTTTGCGCAAAAGTCTACTGTTCAGTATCAGTGTGATTCCAACTTCTATTACACATAATTATACACGTTTACAGGAATAATTTACTGAAAATTATTATTGACATGTAGGCTACTACAGTCTTTACTGTTTTTCAAAATCGTTATGTATTGAATATTTCCTGGTAAGAGCTTATGATCTTAAAATTTCATTTTCTGAACTTGAATTCACAGTTCCTCAGAGCTAAAAGCCATACAGAATGAAGGATTCTCCTGAATCGTCAGTACCTTTTCTTGGAATCATCATCATCATTATAGTACAAACATTAAAATAAATAATTTGAATGACTGTTTCCTCCCATATTCAGACTGCTGAATGAAATAGTGCTGCTCAAATCTGGACATTTTTTCTGTCGTGAATTTTCTATATCTACTTGGTTGCACTACCTTGAAGATTGATCAACTCACCTAGTAAATTGGAAGTGAAATAGTAGAAGTGAAAAATAGAATATGGAGGAAATAAAATAATATAGCACTAGTATTCGACCTTTGGAAAGACAAAATGGGAGTAGCAGTGAATTCTGAATATAAATATAGGATATGGTATGGCGAAAAGTAATACACCAAATTGGAAGAAGAATAAATGGATTTATTGACAAAAGCAGCGTAAATCTTGCACATGACAATAAATTAGAAATCAGCTCAGGGAATTCAGATCATGAATCTATTCTGAAACCATCATTATTATAATTATTCATAGTTTCCATAGTTATTCATAGTAGTCCAGGAAATTAATTTAAATCTGGTAGGTTGAATAATGAGTCTACAAATTTGTTGAGTTCATCCGATCTTTGAGTTTAATTGATATTATTTTTGAAGCACATCTAAAAGTTTGAAGGAGGACAAAATTATTTTATTTGTCGAGATCTTTCAAGAAAGAGTGGCTTGAAGCACCTTGATTTAAAGTATCTCTTCTGTTGAGTCACCTCTCACTAACCCTCAGCTTCCTGCAACCTGCAACATCTTTTATTATTTTATTTAAAAATGAGCCAGGTTTGCGTGCGCTGTAATTGTCATCCTACCATCCCGAGGTAAGCCTGTAGGCTTAAAAGCAAAGACTTTCTCCATTTGAACACATGGGGTAGGGTGACCGAGTACCTAAGTGCAGCGAGAGAAATGTGACAAAGGAATAATGGAAAATAATTAAGAGGGTCGTATTTTCAGGATAGGTAGAGGCGAACAAGTAATTAAGTTGGTTGTGAAGTTTATTCTTCCCTCACTGATGCTCCTCTCATTATTCACTCTTACTTGACCTCACCCACCCATGCACTCACTCACTTTGTCTGTCTTTCTCCCTTCACCATGAATTTATATTTTTATCACGCAACACTCACAAATTCATTCTTCCAGTTAATAAAATAAAATCTGAAATCTTCCAATTAGCTCATCAATTATTTATTGTTCTTGCCCATCAGACATACAGGCATCTATATTTAGCATTATAGGCATCCAGTCTTTCAAATTGATATAAATAATAATATTCATAAATGCTTTTAAATTTAAAACACTTATTATATAAGAGAAAAATAAACTTACCTTCTACTTGCTTCTTTGACACTATCAGTGGCGGCGATTAGGGGGGGGGGCGAGGGGGGGCGGCTGCCTTCCCACTTTTTGAGGATTTTTTTTTAAATTTTGACAAACAGGATAAAATTATTAATGTTGCATCATAGTTTTGCGGCGTATTTTGCTAGACTTCAATAAAATAATGGTTATAATAAGCTTTAACCATTTTCAGAAGGGGCCTATAGAAGCATGCTCATAACAAAGCAAGTTCAAGTCAGACAACCAACCCCCCCCCCCCAAGCTAAACGGTTGATCTCATACGTAACGGTTGATAATACGTAGGTTATACTGATTTTACATTTTTATAAAACCACAATAAACCACTTAATTTTTCATAAACAAATTTGGAACAAAAAACTGGAACACAAGTATAAGGGCCTATACCAAAATAAATAAAGTCATAATATAGTACATTTCCTCATAATAAGTACTTGTGCGGAATTATGTGACAGTCCTAAACAGTGTAACTATTACAATTAATTTAAACAAACCATGTAACTATTAAAATTAATTTAAGCATTTTTCTGGCCCATTAGATTTAGAAATATCTCAGATATTTGTAAGACATTGCAAACAGACATAATGTATGTTTGCAATGACAGTATATCCCAAGTATTAACAGAAATATTAGCATTTGCAGTACAACATGATGTGTGTTCTAGACAGCTCAAAACCCCATCTACAGCCTTCTATGTTAAAAAAAATTCCGGGGGAGGGCCCCCGACACCCCCTTTATCTGGGGGGTATTCCATACCTTAGACTCCAGGTTCTGGAGTTCCACAGGGTCACGCCTGAGACCTTTCCTTTTCAACCTCTTCATCAACGATATTAGTGTTGGCCTGACTGTTGGGCTCCTTATTGGTCTGTCTTCTGTTTGCTGATGATGCAAAGCTTTTCCAGGAAATTTCTTCAGAGTAGGATACTGAACATCTTCAATCATCTCTCAGACTGGTGGAGGATTGGTGTTTGAGAAAGTCCATGGACCTCAACATATCAAAGTGTGTGGTAATGACATTTTCAAGGTCACGAAATACTCTCTCTCATGACTATTCCCTTGGTGGTGAACTCCTCTGTAGAGTCTCAAGGATGAAAGACCTTGGAGTTGTGGCCTCTTCAGATCTCCACTCAGAGGATCACATTTTGCATATTTGCAAGAGGGCCAACTCTGCACTTGGATTTATCTTCCATTTCACAAAAGGATTGTCTATTGCCACCCTTGTGACTCTCCTGTCTGGGCTCCTTATCAGGCTGGTCTCATTTCTGACATAGAGAAGGTGCAGATCCGGTTCATCAGAGTTGCTGGCTGTAGAATGGGATTCAACTACCTTGAGGTGCCAGTGTTAGGGCTGCAAACTCACTTCTGTCTTCATGACTTGGATACTCGCCGAAGGGTTCAGGATCTAGTCTTCCTCATGAAGTTGGTGAATGGTTTCACAAGCTGTCCTGAGCTGCTACAGACAATACCATTTTGTATTCCAGGGCGCACTAGGTCTCATGTTGTATTTGAGAGGCTTTCTTACTTCACTACTTACCAACAGTGCAGCACCCTTCCTTGCCCGATGAGACTAGGAAACAGTGTGTGTGGGTCAGTGGACTTCTTTGCATCCAGTGTGGCTGGTTTTCGTGGCCAGGTGCTGCAATTGCTCTCCTCTTGGGACTAATTCTAAGTCAATATGTTTTATTTGTATATGTTTCTGTTATAGATCTGTATTTTCATATTTTATCCATTATCTAATCAATATTATTACACATAATCTATATTCATCTATATATATTTTCTATTTTTGCATTATAGTATTTGCTCTAGTTGCCTGGCCTTCTGCTAGTGCTGATTGTTGTGCTTAATTTATATATAGATTAATGCTCATTGTTATTTGACGCAAATGTGTAAAACTGAAAGTTTAAATGGTGTTTACCGTGTATGAATAAATAAAGACCACCCGGGTTTTCGCCCCCCCCCCCCACTTTTCATTGCCAATCGCCGCCGCTGGACACTATTAATCATTATTCATTTCTTAGATCTGTTCTGCCGGTTTTATATGGTTTTTCAGTTATACGGTTTTATATCCCATTCTTTATTATTGTATTGTATATGTTGTTACAAGACTTCACAGACTTCAAACTCAACAGATTTGACAATTCATTCACTTACGAGTTTGCTAATCAGAGTGTAGTTTGAGTGTAAATCTTCTTTATCACTCTCGCAAAATTGCTGAACTCCGCCACGCGTCATGCGGTAACTGTTTAGGTCAAGTGATGAAGTCGCTCTTTACGCTTTCAATACATAAATAACTATTTCTACGATCGTCGTTTGATGCGTTGTATGAAAGGGGTTTCAAAGATCTTGAAACAAGGGTGGTAATAGTTATCAATTATTAGTTTCAACAATAATTTATTGTGGTTTTTCATTTCCAATTTAGTTGTTGAATTGTAGTTGTCCAGCTTTACTTTTACAATAAGTGTTGGTCAAGTCAAAAGGAATAGTTATTGTATGTTGGTTCTATGCTAACGGGATTCAGCTGGCGTGATCACGTCTTCACTTATACAACATGAAGCAAGTTAGTAGACGTTGTGAGCTTTTGATTTCTGCGTGCGAGTGAGCTCTCACCAGCTGATGGTTCCCACATCAGAGCCTTTTCGCCAGAGCACGAGATACTCGCATGAGAGATGGTTCTGTGAGCAAGAGAGAGGTTCGGAGAGAGGGTGAATGCGAAAGTGAATAGGTTTAGGAAGGTTACAGATGAGAGGGTGTCGGCGGTGATAGGATCGACTGCAATAACGTGTTGGTATGAGGCAGAAGTGATGAAGGCGTGACTATAGACACGATCATCGAGCCACTGTGCTCCTTCGTTATGGTAAAGATGATTTTGGCACATCTTCTATTGCTTGCTGATTATCTATGATCAACTCAAGTAAGACTTGCAATTGATCTATTGATAGTGAATTCTCAGTGTATGAACATTGTGGATAATATTGACAAGGATTTACACTAGCCACCCTTTATAATAGAAAATTTTATCGGCTACTTCTTGAGCCACTTGCTCATTGTTACGGACAATGAACGCGACAAAAATCATCTCTGCTTTTCGAAAACTATCGTGCTTGAATGTTTTTATTTTTTGTATGTAAGAAACACTTCTCATACTAAGAGACAAGGGCGGACTCATGGTTGTCATGTCCCTCCCAAAACTGAAATCGTAACTTTACTGGGAAAAGGGTAGTAAAGAGGGGTAATTTATGCCGTACTATCTTGCTTAAAAAAAGGTCAGCAAAATTCAAATTTGAGACTCCCATAAGCTCTGCAGCTGTGACCGCTCTTAAACTATTAGATCGGTAGTTTAAGAAATTACTTTTAGTATTCGATACCGACACAAAATGTTTAATTCATCGTAATGTCTCACTGCACGAGTAATGTCAGTGGTGTCATGTAAATAATACTTGAATAGTCAGTCCGTAATATAATGTTGGTTTTCAAATAATATATGAGAGATTTATTTTATTTTTTTTTATATTTATGTTTAGTAGGCTACTATAGCCGATTTCGACTGTAAGTGACTCTTCAGACTTCAGACTACAACTGTATGTTCTACTCCAAAGAGTGTACTACGCTAACGAGGACTGAGGTTGTTTGCAATTACTTTCCTCACTGAGTTAACAGAGTTATATCAGTATGCCAAGCCCACCAAAACAGATTCTGAAGCTCTATGAAGCTTCTGAAGCTTAAAAGTCCACTCCCACAGGTTCACAGGTCCACACTACACAAGTTCTGGCTGCATAAATAAGTGAGTGCTTATACTATCCAACACACCTTTGACCTACTTCCTGTATCCAAGCCATCATTCGAAAGAGATGTTTAGAAAGTTACACAAATGATGTAGAAATTTTGAGATTATAAAACTCAGTTCACCTCAGGCCACAATAAGGCTAAGTAGAAGTTTTTCAAATTGAGGATAGTGATCTGAGAAACTAGTGATGGAGAAATAATGTCTAGTAGGCTAAACAGACTATTCACAGTTTAGACTAGAAGTACTGAAACTCTTTAGGACTCTTATTTGTATTACACAACTTTTGGTCAGTGATTATGGAGTATTAAAAGTCTCTGGTTTCATCAAGATTCTTATATGCTTGTCTAGTTCAAGTTGTTGTTTCTCCATTTATCTAAGAGCAAAAGCAAAGCATTGAATTGTATTTCACCTTGAATGTTGCACACGGTGGCGATTGATTTACATTACTGTCGGCGTTAGAGTGGCACAAAAAAGGTTAGAGAGCAAAGCTGGAAACCAAGTTTCCACGGTATCCTTTTATTAGGGTGGATATCCATCGGTTGTTGGTGGTGCAAGTTGTGAAGAATAGCGCAAAGCAAACAGCAAACGAACAAAATCCGATATCGGGCCAGGCGGCAGACTCTTGTGCCTGTTGGACATAGGCTGTTATTTGCACAGTGTGTGGCTGTACTTTCCTGTACGATGCCGCATGTAAATCACTCCCGGGTGGTTGAAGATTAAATTTCAATTCGAAAAAATAACACAGCGACGATCTTTTATAAAGTACGGTAACGGATTAGTCACGATGCGTGTCGAAACATGTTGTTGTTCTAGTTGTTTTTTCTCGTGTAGTTCGGGAATCGATGGGGCGATTTGTTGCGGGTGCGAGCAAAGCAGAAGGAACACATGCTCGTTATTTGCCCAGCCGATTAACGACGGGTCGTTCCTTTCATTAGCAGCCTATATGAAAACATAGCACCGGCCGCCGATTGAGTAAAAGTGGAGTGAGTAGCTGGAGTAGCTGAGTGGGGTGCCAGAAAGCAGGGCTGGCTGCCACTTAATAACAGCGTAATGCACTTGGGGTTGTGTGAATTGCAGTTTACATTGTAGGTTGAATGGATGAGGAAGATGAGCTCATCGTGAACATCAGATGACGAAGACGATTCGATCAATCTATAATCTATCCAGGATTCGGGGATTTTTACTGACCTTCAAGTTGGGCAACGGAGACAGCGCATGTCGGCTATACATTTTCGCTACTCGCACCAACAAATTGCAAGTGGGATTGTCACACATTACTTCTTTATTCGATGGCCCACTGTTCATCTAAATCATTAGAATATATTTTTAATAAATAGAGATGTAAGATAAAACTTGACAAAATGATTAAAAAAAGAATATGACTGTAGGCGAAAAAATCTTATCAAATTAATAGGTAATATAAGGTACATTATTGCTTCATAATAACAAAAGCTTAATTGAACTAGCCACTGAGCAATATCCTCGACATTGAACGTTGAATGGATGAGGAAGATGAGCTCATGTGAACATCAGATGACGAAGACGGTTCGATCAATCTATAATTTATCCAGGATTCGGGGATTTTTACTGTGCTTATAATAGTCCTACTTCCATACTAATCCTAAAAAGATTCAGCTTCTAAACTATTTTAAGAGTTGGAATGTCTGGAGGGACAAAGCTGCATCCTATAGAGTAGAGCTCAAGTGTTGAAAGCAGTATGACTTATCCAAAAATTCTACCTCCCCGTATAGAAATTCTCTGAATTTTAGAAAATGTGTGATCGGCTGCGCTAAATAGCCTGCGCAGCTCACGTTGATTGAAATGATTGTTTACTCGCTCAAAATAGAATTGTAACTATATTTAAACATAATAATTTGACAGCTCACCTCTAACTGTTATCTCAAAACAAATTATAAATTATTATTGAAATGTCTCTTATACAAGCTAATAATTTATTAGATATAAGGGGATTGGCAAATCGCTTGGCATATCTGAATATTTTAAAAACATAGAAAGATATATTTTGATTGGTAGTAGGGTCAACCTATTCTTTACCTCATAAATGAAATTTTAAAATTAAATAGTGTCTTACCTTTTTTGTGATGGGATGCCATGCAAGATGGAAGCTCCTGTTCCATCCTGCATCCAACAACACAAGATATTTACTGACTCTTCACTACTCACCAATTCCAAGTAACTTGACAATTCATGAATTATATTTGAAACAAAAATATTATGAATCTCAATGTCAAAGACAAATGAATTCATCTATGGCATTGAAATATTTCTGACCTAATCAACATCTATTGGTTCAACAATGTCACAACGTTTTTTAAAATAGAGCATTCTACTGAAAATATTCCTTGAACTCGATTTGAGAAATAAAATATATATTTCAAACTTCAACATTAAACCCAATGGTTACAAATTTTTTTGTAAAAAGAAGAGATTATTGTCGTTCAACAGTAGGGAGAAACCAGGAAATTAGCATTGAGTGAACAAGAGAGGTTTCAAGCTTCCTACGAGGAGGCTAGACTATAAAATATTGTTGTGGATAGAATCATGTACAACGACCCAAATTTTTAAAGGCAAAATTATCGTTATCTATCTATTGACTATATGTTCCATATGTGTATATATACACATATGTATCAATGCACAACATTTATAATATTGAATATACTTATCATAATGTCGAGTTTTTTCGTATTTTTGATTTTCCATGAAAAATGATAACTGCAGCGTTCCAGGCTCAGCATAAAAAGTGCTCACCACCATTGTGTCCGTAGCATCGAGCCAATTTCAAGAAAGTGGCAATTCGAGTAACACGTTGGAGCAGCCTAGATACCTTTTTCTATTTGCCGGACAAATAGTGGGCCATTGGAGGGAATGGAACTGGAAGTGTGACTGCATGCGATAGTGCGTGTGTTTGTGAGGAAGCTGGAAGAGATAGCAAAAAGCTCGGAGGACAGATAGGCGATGAGAAAGGCGATGTGAGAAGACGTAAAGCGTGGCGGAGAAAGGCTGATGAGGTGGTGAGGCGACGGTGAGGGGCGTGAGGGAATAAGGTTGCCCGCAGGTGGAGAATGTCTCACGCGGTGCCACTGCCCTAATCAATTAGCCGAGACGACATTCGCTGACAATACGGCGCGGCGCCCTACAACCTACATCATTGCACTCATCCCCTTTGCCCTATCTCACGTTATCAGCCTCCTCCACTCTACCACTTCTATACAAGGCTACACCACACCACTCCTCAAATCTACACTCTGCACTCCCTCTCTTCATCCTTGATCGTCTCCCTCAGCTGAAGCTGACACTGCCACAAAATCATCCCGCGCGCGACCTTTTCTCCACTGTTCTAATGTGCTCACGATCTTTCTAGAAACCAGGTTACATGTGAAATCTATAATAGACGGCAGAGTAGTCTACAGATTTGAGTATAGTATGAAGGCCTAATTTCCCTGTTCCATTCGTATTTTCCATTACTGAAAATAGAATAGCTCTATGAGACCGATAACATCACTTACATTCTCCATGCCTACTGTAACAAGGTACTATTTCTATTCTTGATTCGAGGTTTTAGGGAGGGATTCAACCATTAATTTTCCTCGTCAGTTTGTTAAATGTTTGGTAGATACTTTTCTGACAGGAATAGTAAAGTTTTTCATAATAAAAAATTCTCATTTAATGTTTTTTTTTTACTTTTTGCAGTGTGTTATAAGCACAGAGCAATTAGACGAATTCTATGCTCTGTGGTTATAAGCTACGATACTCCTCTTCTACATCTATAAACTATAAATTATTCATCTATGAACTTATTGAACTATTGTTCTATTGTTTTCCAATAATATAACTCAAACGGTGAAATGGAATCTGCCAATGAAAGCACACTTATATGTAAGTGTTCTATCATCAATAACATTCATAATATCTCTTTCATGATTCCAGATATATATGTTTCTTGATCAATGTTAATGCTTGTTGAATTCCTAAGAATGAATTACATCTTCATGAAAAGTGAATTCAAAGTTTTATGACATTAAGATTAATCGTGAAGGTGATGCATTAAAGTTTGCATATTCCATGTTTTTTAAATACGTTTTCAAGCTGCAACATAATTTCTGAAGAATAACATTATGGTGGAACATTCAACAAGTCTTGAAGGGAACGCAAATTCTGACAGGGCTGTACAGTTCAAGGCTTAACTGAGATGGCTCGATACGTGGATGGGGTAAATGGATCCAAGCCTATCAATTCTAGATCATCTTGTCACGCTATCCCTTCATCCCTGATGTTTGGTCCGAAGAGGGATGGAGGGAGAGCGGAAAACAAGCGAGAAACATCAGCGAAGGGATAGCAGGCTATAGTCCCTTTTCAGTATTCACCATCCCTCCATTCTCCTACACTATTAACTCTTCCTTTTCTAACACTCTCACTCCCTCTTCTGTGAACCTTTTCTATCAGCTCACTCTGTCACTCACACACACCCTTCGTCTTTCTATTGCTTTTCCTTCCTCACTTTAACAGCCTCTAACTGTCTCTCTATAGCTAGCTGAGTATCACGCTTACGCTCCCCTGCACTGTGCATGTGTCGACACTTAGAAGATCCATTCAAGTAAGTACACTACTAGGATACTCCTCCTCCTACTCCTCACCATCATCCTCTTCTGCACCAAGTCCTGTCTAAGTATTCAAGACTGATAAAGCTTACTGCTTCGACTCTATTGCTGTCAACAGAGGGGAACAAAGGCCTCAGGGTGTTGGAGTGGATCGACTTTGTCTGCAACAACAGTTGTTTTTCCAAACGCCATAGGCCAATAGTGGTGAATAGAACAGACCATGTACGGTAACTAACTCTATTACTTGAAATTGATCAACCATGTGTGATGGATACTAAAATATGGCCTGATATAATAATTATTTCTCACAACCGATCTTTCTTGTTATCAATCATAAAACCAACCACCTTTCAAAACAAAGCATAAAAAAGTTTAAAGGTGCACTTGGTTGAAATCATAAAATAAGGTCTAAAATAAAGACCTCGAAATTCGTAGGAAATTTTTCTCTTTATTGAAACTGGGTCACAGGAGATTCTAATTCTGCACAGTTGTCTGCAAAGGAGTAGTAGACCAAAGATGAATAGCATAATTTAGTACCGTATATGTTTGTGTAATGTATCATAAGAAAGAGATGCAATCTACAAAGGTGTAAAAAGTGTGTAACATGCAAAGGTTTGATTTGAGTGCAGTAAATAGCCTACCTCAATAAGAGACAAAATATTCCAGCTCTCTGAAGGATAGAAATTGTTTCCAATTCAATTTGAAATTTAACAATGAAAGAAGTGAGTTTGTACGACAGGCATCACTTTGTTGAGAAAACATCAAGTCAGTATCGTACTTGAGTTAATTTGAAACAAAACTTTTTCAATTATTCTATCATTAAAATTTGGACCCATTTTTAATTATTATTAGTGTAAGTTAGCATTTGGATAGATACAAAGAATAGAAGAGAATCCGGCAGAATATACTGCGCGTTTCAACTGTGGAACAGAGATACTTATCAGGCCAAAAACTTCGAGATCAAGAGAAAAAGGGTGACAAAGGGCGAGAAAATGTAACGAAAACATTGGCAGGTTGACCTAATGTATAAGACCAGGAGCTCAAAGAGAATACGTATTCGACTCTTCCCCGGTTCTTGCTTATTTTCAGGAGTTACAAAAGCTATGAGCCAAAATTGAAAATGAACCTTCCATCTTAAACAACTCCCAACAATTTGAAACAGTTTGTAAGGTAATCGCCAAGAGAGTTCTGGAAATAGAGTTGGAATGTGTGAATGAACTAACTATTGGAAATCCCAATCATTCTACTATAGTAACACATATTAGGAAAATAATGCTACAATAATTTATTCTAAAGTATAAATGTCCTATTTCAGCAACATTAGATACACAAGAATGAGAAGTGGGATTCAGATGAAAACAACTATAGCGATAAAAACTTATCCGAAAGCAATTAGAGCTGAAAACAATTTTAATTATTAAGCTATTACTTCTAAACAATTTTGCGTAAAACTTGAACGGTTATCTACATAGACGTTGAAATTATTGTGAATATCCTATTTTTTTTTTTACTAAAAATTGCCGATTCCAACTAATCTTTTATGATTTCTGAAAACTCTTTTTTCGTTACTAATCATGCTTTACCAAAAAATTAATTATTCTGTGAGAGCATAATGAATTATTGTACTGTGACGTTAACTTGACAAGATAATAATGCCATACTTAGAAGTCAAAATTAAGTGTAATATCAGGCAACGAGGGGCGCAAATGTCGAGAGTAAAATGCATCCCATCGCTTATTTTGTGGTATACTTTATCTTGGGCGTTTTGGCCCAGCATTCTCCCCCCTTACTCTACATCCACCTTTGTCTGACTTACGACACCAATTTGTAACCTTCCCTTCTGTCTAACCCCTCTCCATTCTTGAAATCCTCCGGTTCCGTAATTCCAGATCAGAGAATACTCCATATCGCACCATCATCCGCTTTCGTGGCTCTCAAGCTCTCCATGTACTCCATTTCTCCCTTCTTAACGCACAGACTAAATCCGTAGTTATGGAAGAAGCAGCATTACGTAATGTAAGGTGAATTTAAAGCACCTACCGTTATTCATGGAGCCTCCCTCGAATACATACTCACACGTGTATTGAGTCGGTACATGTATATAGTTTAGATTTGATGTTAATAGCAGACCGCTGACGGCTGGTAAGCAGCTATATTTGAAAACACATCAACATCACAGTAGGACTGATTCACAATTTTAACAAATATATGATACTAGCTGGCAGGTTCACTTCGCCCGCCTTAACCTTCTAGAAAGGGGGCACCACCTCCTGGACCCCTCATACAAGATTGATCCTCGACCCTCATCTGGTTGAGCTTTCATATAAATTAATAAGAATTCATAAGAATAACATATTTGTTTGAGAGAAACAAATCATTTCTAATTAACTATAAAAACAAGTAATCACTTAGTCAATGATTATTATACAAATTTTATTAATATTTTTCTATAAATTCATCCATAATTCATGTAAAATCTGATCTGATTTGAGTAATCAGCTGTATTGAACAACACAAGTACAGGCTAGATGGAAATAGAAACCCAGCCTTGGTGACGTGATACAGAGTGACTGTTTGCAGAAAACAGAAATGAAATAGATAATGCAAATTTAAGCAAGGGTAAATTTAAGCAAAGATAATGCAAATCTAATCTGATGATTGTGTTTAATTTTGCGATGGTAATTATCATTGAGTATATTGAGTATAAGTACCTGTTTATTCCTCTCTGCAAGCACCCTTAATCTTGGGTGTGAAGTCTACTGTTCACAGAACTACTAGTACATTTATACACAATTTTATTTCTGCCATGAATTTCTTACATAATTATAAAAGGCAATGTTTGTGTATGTTTGTTCCTAGTAAACTCCGAAACCACTGAACTGATTTTTATGAAAATTTCAGGCACATTGTAGAATAGTCCAGAGATGGTTCCTGAGTAGTTTGAGGGTTCAAAAGTCCTCAACGAAGGACAAAAAAAAGGAGAAGAAATCTATCCTTAAAGGAACAGCTGATATCAACAGTTTTTAATCATATGGTGGGCCCTTAGTGGAGTTATTTACGCTGTCTGCAGACCGTGTAGTCGGAACATTGCAGTTATGTAGAAAATATATGACTGGAAAATTAAAGCTCAGCTTACGTTTCATCCATTATTTCTTTGGTGATTTTTTTCTAATTGCAGTTTAACCAAACAAAAAATAACATTTTAGGAAAGCTAGGAAGATGCGGCTTGTGTTGGGCTCTTGGGAATTCTCCGGATACCGCTATTATAACTAGAATCCTGTTGCAACGCACGTGTGAACTTCTAGTAAATAAATAAACAAATAAATTAATTTATTAATTCATTAAATAATGAATAAATAAATAAAAATAAATAAATGGATGAATGAATAGATAAATACATAAATATGGTCATGTATGGACATGCATCCACTGCCGACAGTTTAATAGCAGCTCTGACCTGTTTTCTGCCTGTTTTTAACTAGAAATAATGGGTTTAATTTTTACGGCTGAACAATCGTGCGACTAGAAATCGCAAGTGGGGGCCGCACCTAAGGGTGTCCGAGGGCTATCTATGAATCTGATTCTAATTGCATAGGATGGAGAAGTTTATTTTAAAAGTCATATATTTATGTTCCTATATAGAAGAAGGCCTTACTCTTACCCTTACTCTATTTTCCTTTTAAATATCCTGCAAATGCAAGAACATTTAAAAAAAAAGTTTATACATACATCGCTGCGCATTACTAAAAGGAACATTCATGCCAAATTTCAAAGAAATCTGTTTACTCGTTCAGCCGTAAATGCGTTACAGACAGACTGCAAAACGGTCGACTCGAAAAGTAGACCTGTCTTCGTTAGGTCAATAACATATAAGGTGAGATCTGCCGATTTGCAAGGCTATTAATAAAAGCATTTTAAAACAAAAAATAAACCAACTTCTATAAATAATATCAAATACTCACGTACTAAAAATTTTAAAATAAAGCATTCACTATAAACTTGTTATGTGAATTGAACGACTTGCAGTCAAATATTCATTAAGTTAATATTAACAGTTCGTCATGGAACAAGAAATCCAGGCATTCACTATAAACTGAGAAAATTTAATACAACTAACATTTTGAAGTCGGTGCCAAATATTTTATATAGGCCTATAGTAACACAGAAGATTTCGACAATATTCAATTCAATTCAATTTTTCTCCGAACATTTGTCCAATATTCAGAGGAGTCTATATACAATTTCATATACAAGAAAAATACAATTCGTAAAATGGAAGATTTTCTGAAAAAATTTTGCAAAAGTCAAAAAACCAACTATGAAAATTTATGTGTTGGTTTGGAGAGTCGTTAAACACAACAAAAACATCAATACTATAATAAATTCTCATAATCAAAAACATGAAATCAATACCAGTGAAGTCCGCAGTTTGAGCTTGTTATACCTTATTATACTATACTTTTACATTAAAACTATATTATTTAATTATTAATCTATTCTAACTTATTCACTACTCATCAAAACGTCGCATGTCCATAGGCACATATTTAAACTAGTCTTGAAACGGCTAAATGTAGTTTCTTTTTTTATATAATGAGGAATGATTCATATATAATTTGACACTGAATGGTGTAGTCCACATGAACTACTCCATGAATACAAACGAGGAGTAGATGATTTGTCATGAAATGAATAAGTTGGTTTGGTAAAATTCTCGGGCTAATGCTGTTTCTGAGGAATCCAGTGGCGGATCCAGGCTTTGCGGGGCCCTGGGCAATTGACTTTGGTGGGACCCTACTTACCCCGGGGACCTTACGGGGGGGTTTGGGGGTCCCCCAATGATGGTTTGAAAAAATCAGCTCTAAAATGCGGGGTTTAAATGAGTTAGCTGTGTTCAATGAACTGATACAACTGACCTCATTTGTGTACTATTATAGTAGTTTGCTAATGCTCTGAATTAACAGCCTGAAAATTTGATTAGTTGGCATTATAGGTAGTAGAAATTCACTGAATTTTTTATACAAAATAATGCATTTTCTGTGTATATTTTCATGTATAACGTGCTGAAAATGGTTAGCTAAACCCAAAAGCAAAAAGTTGACATAAAATATGCCAGGTCAAACTGTTAAGTATAGCCAATAGTCAAAAGTCAATACATTACGATAAGGTTTTTTTTTAAATACCGTACCGCAGGACCCCGCCGACTCGCCCGGCCCATTTTATTGGACTTCTTTAAGTATTTCACACTGACGCAATAATTTCGGAGTGAGAAATTTCAATATAATAGATTTCTATGTCTCTCTTATTCTCTCCTTGCATATAAGCAGGTTGAGCTTGAGGGCCTGCGTTTTGTCAGGTCCGGGCCGCGCCGCGGGGCCCCGCTGGGCGCGGGGCCCTGGATCCGCCCCTGGCAGGAATCTCATAAATATTGTACGACAAAAATAGAACTGAATTCAAAATTCAAATTGAATGGAACTTTTTAAGATTATTATTTTTTCTAAATAAATTCCATGATGATGTAGGTGGTAAGAATTACGTTGGTTCATTAACACCATCATAAAATTAAAGGAGGTACTGGTTGGTTGATGCAGCAGTGGTTAATCTGATAGAAGCAAGGCACTATTAACACATGCTTGTAGAACCTAAAATAGAGCAGTAACACTTCCCACTCCTCACCTTACCTTCCTCACCGGACCCTCAATTTATTGTAGCATGACCTAACTCCCTTCTCGCAAGTCTACATAGCTTCAAGTAAGCTATGTAGGTAAGCTATGAGGTAAGCTTACTTCTAGTAAATAAGTCGCTGCTGCATATTTAAATCGTGAGTGTCAATTTAGATCCTCCACAGCCTGGATCAGAGGAGTAACTTGATGATTTAGAGAGAGTCTATGCTTTAAGTGAATCCGCCTTTCCGGCATAAAAATTTTGTGTTACATTTGGTCGGCGCAAGCACCAAGTAAACTCGCAGATTTGACGCAGTCACAATTCGTGAAACAGATAAACGAGTTAGACCTGAGCCTCGATTTTATTTCAGTGGTCCAATTCATTTCTATGTTTTTTTTAATTAACTGATTCTCGCGACCAATCCAGCTCTTCTTTTCGCTTTGAACCTAACAAACTAAACAATAAATGGAAAGGCATATATAGAAATTTTACAAATAGCTCAACCAGACCCAATGTTTCAAACACTTTGATCATTGAAATCACTTGAACATTGAACCGACTTCCTACACAGTTCCTGGGACAATGCGAAGAGTGCAGAGGTGAAATGTCAAGCTGACAAACATTTTCACTTGTGTAAGGAAGGGACTTTTGAGTGTAGCACGTGGAATGGAAGGATTTAACGCAAGAGTGAATCGACACCACAGAGGGACGTGGTATCCGTGTCCACTGGTGACGTTGTAATCCCGTGTAGAACAGGACAACGGTCCTGTGTGGTCGATGGGATCAGCGCGGTACTGTCTGCTCTCTTCCCTGCACTGCTCGTGTCCGATCCTCCGTCTGATTGATTTCGATACCTCAATGCCGATTGGAATCTAAGCCAATCATCAGTCACATCATAAATAGGTTCCACGTAGATGACAAAAATAAAATGCCGAGAGAAGGTTTCAATGAGGTTTTCTATTGGTGAAGAAACCCTCGACATCACCTTTCGAACCATGAGATGAGAAACTCTGCTTGTAGATGGACTGCAAACCACTGCGTCAATAAATTAGGTGATCTCTAAAGAAGAGACAGTTTGGTTGTAAAACAATTTATTTGTCCGAAATACAGAATAAAATTTACTTTTTACATTAATATTTCACATAGATTCCATATGAATTAATACATTTGTATTAAAATTGACACTGTATTTCTTATTGGTTTTAATAGTTTCATCATTGCAAATACTGTACTAGTATTGTATTTGTATACAAGAATTGCAGATTCTGAATTTCGTTTGCACATAAATTATGAGTGCAATACAACCTGTATAGTCGGACAAAATGTTTAGATGTGGGATGAATTATTATTATTATTCACCAAATTGAAAATATATATCTATGTATCAATAATAATAATATCTATTTGTGGTGGATTCCTTCATGAGAGTAATTTCATCAATAAGCTCATCAAAAGTCTGGAACACAACTGTTATTGGTTGCAAAGGTAAAGTTTGAATTGAAGATATTTGAATAAACCACTTGAATGTTTTAGGGAAAGGAGGAAAAGCTTTAGATATGTTTCTGCTCTACTAACGGAGTAAACGACGGAGAGCTATGTGCACTGTGTAGAGAAGAACCAAGATGTCGACGACGCCCGCTGTAAGCCGAGCTGATTGGTTTAGTGTTGTGAAGAGCCCTATGCAGGGAATAAGGTATTCAAGGCTGGTTTCCAGTGAATTCAAAAGGCAAAAAGGGCACGGATCTCGGTCGATAGACTCAAGGGCATCGGGCATGCCACGTTTAGCAGATTGCTCCCTATCTATCGCTCTAAAGATCAAAGGGCAAATAAAATCCCTTCAGTAAATCGGCTTATCATGCTTTTCCTCCTACTCTTGTCTTGTCTCACTTTCTTGTCACAAGAAAGCTCTTACAAGATGAATCGTCCACCAATCGAAAGGGTCCAGATATTCTGTACACCACATCATTCTCTGGAGACCATCATAGAAACCTTGATTTCAAGACGACGCTATAGTATTAATGTTATCTAAGCTGGCTCAAAACCAAACCTTTGCCAGCTGGTTTACAACAAATTAGAAAAATTGGCCACTCGCTCGGTCTCTTAACATCTCTCAGGACATGTAATACAGGCATTATTTTTATACATTGCAAAAACGAGAGCGTAATCGTTATGTTTTAGTACCGTGCAATTGGACCAAAAAACGGCCTAACCTCAACAACCAAAGTAAAAGTCTCCCTCTAAGTTGTTCTAAATGGTTCACATAATGTTTGGTAAAAAGTTACACCATTTGTATTGTCGGGTTTGGTGGGACAATTATAAAATTGGTGAATTAGTAGTTTTTATAAAATATTTAGAAAACTATGCGGTTCAGCTCAAAAGTGCCTTATACAAAAATAATCTACATTAAATTGCGAACATAAATGGTCCCTCCATAATCTTGCTAAAGTGAACGGTTCCAGAATTACGGAGCGCGTAAAAGTAGAAAATTTTTCAGATTTTTTTCTTCTGAATTGTTCAAGCTTAGATGTTCAAAAATCGTATTTTTCCAAGTACAGGGTTTAACATGACAAATGCCCTTCCATGTTATATTTAAAATAATAGGTCGTATTATTCAACATGCAATAGGTCCATTATTATTAGGTCTATTATCGCGCGTGTGGTCGTATTCAACATGAATGAAACAGGTCTGCCTTGATGAGCTGAGTAGAATGAGCCATCACTCGATAGGGTACAATGCATAATCCAATAGTTTTGGCGGGGGGTCAGAATAACTGCTATTTCTACCCCCTACTACTAATATTGACAAATAATTTGGTTGGCAAGGAGGGGTTCTATATGTAGAGGGAGTGTTGAAATGTGAATTAAGACTATTTATTCAAATAAATATTCTATTGGACATTAACTTCAACAAGGTTATAGTGGGTAACGCCCCAACCCCGTCCCACCTGCTATTTAATCATCATTGAGATTCCACCTCCACAGAACGCTGTATTATGATTGTTTAACTTACTACTCTTTGAATGAGACTGTAATAAATTACTATCAAGGTGGAATAGCTCTGAAATAACATTTTTCATGTGACATACTATGCAACCGCTTAATTTGGGAAGCCCGTAGCGCATTTGTGGTGGGTTCTACAAAATAAATGCATTTTGCCAAATCCAAATACTGCATAGGATCATTATTATTGTACAGAATTCTGTCAGCCTTAACTTAGATAGGAACAAAACAATAGTTTAGAGTTATCGTTACTGATAACTCTAAACTATTGTTTTTACAAAAAACTAAAAATTTGTACCTTAAGACCTGAGTCCGTTCGTGAGTATGAGTTACCATAATTAATTAGATAAATTATATAAAAAATTGCCTTATGAGAGAGATTATACTTATAGTAACAAAAGAGATTTTACAAAAAAGATAAAGATAATGAGTACTTATAATTACAACAAAAAAATAAAATAATAAAAAGAATTAAAATAATAATAACAATAAATTACCAATTCAGCTAGAGCACACACTGAAATTTGTGAATTGGAAATCAAATGTGATATAAACTTAAAAAACACTTTTAAATGGAAATTAACTCACGTTATGGCGTGACGGCCGTTTCGCTCTGTTGTCTAGAGCATCGTCAGACGACCCACAGTACACTCTGAGTCTGAGTCAGTCAGAGTGTACTGTGGGTCGTCTGACGATGCTCTAGACAACAGAGCGAAACGGCCGTCACGCCATAACGTGAGTTAATTTCCATTTAAAAGTGTTTTTTAAGTTTATATTACATATTAGTGGAAACAAGATCTTAAACATCATCAAATGTGATGTTCATAGAAATCATGGAATGGAGCATTGACTTATCAGCACAATTGATAACAATTGTCTCAGTTTAGGGCCGGCACCTTGGATTCTCCGTGATATCAGCTTATTGTTCAAACTAAGATAATTTTGTATGATGTGTACTCAGACGAATAATTAATATTATATCACATAATAGTTCTATGAGGCATGGTAGCTCTACGCAGTTGATGTGAAGAGAATAGTGCCTGTTGATAGCCACTGAATGCTGTAATGTGTACCGACATGAAAAGATGATGATGATGGAGAGCAGTGTCTGTTTGATGTGCCGCGATCATCATCCAAGTCAGCAGTAGCAGCAGTGCATGCAGTCGGACAGCCGGTGTTGGTTGATGGACAGTGGACAGGGTAGTTGGAGTTGCAGTTACGAGCAAAACAGATGGGATTGTGGCGGCGCTTAGATTTCCCATTGCTAACAGAACAGAGAAAGACAGAGGATCGAGAAAGAAAGGTGTAAAGGCAGAAAGGATCATCACACGACGACTGTGTCTGTGCGTGTAGTATCGAGTGTGAACACGGGCAAATAAATAAACACGTGTAGCGACGGTTAACAACGAACAACAGTTCGCGAGTAGGGGCTGGTTGGAAGAGATGGAGGAGGAGAAGGAGGGGAACAAACAAAAACATTCCCATCACAAAAGCAAAATTAATCACAAAATCTGCATTCAGGGGCCGATGTCAGTGGACCGTTGTCGAAGAGCGGGGGCGCTTCTGGAAACCCCGTTAATTGCTTTCTAAAACCACCGATGAGCGCTAGGTATCGCTTTCACGACAATTTCATCGTTTTTCTCTCTCGTTCCAGCCCATCCTTGTTGCACCTCCATTTAATATCCAGTTGAAATTTTCTACATTTTATTTTGCATGACCTTCGGAATTCGCCTGCGATATCCGTTGTTTAAAAAAAATAAAATAAAAATGACCTGTCGCAGTAAGCTTCCACCTGCCATTGCTGTTATACTCCTTTTTTTCTATAGAGCTCTTCAGCATCGACAGGGTGTAGGGCGCAGTTTCAATGCAATCGATTGACAGGAGCTTGAACGTATTGTCCCCATTAATTTTTACAGACGTACCTTTGAGCTAGTTACACTTGAATAAATATACAGGTTTAGTTCCCAAAGGAAATTGATATCGTTATTGATCTTTGTAGCCTATATTGTCTCTCACAACCTTTTAAAAAAATTCTCCTAAATCTGGTTCTTCTTCATTGTTACGGAACGAAGGATAGACAGGCTGAATCTATTTGAAAGGTATTGTCACTTGTCAAGATATCTATAAAAAAATTATGACACATACCAGCAACATAAATGTTGTGCCATAAATAATTTTGTCCGCAATATAGGGAAATAAACTTTTACAATATTTCAATTAATAAATAAAGTATCAGCTGAAAAAGTAGCGTGTGCTTTGAGTGTGTCATGAGTTATCTACTATTCAACAACTCGATTATTGTACTTTTTCTCAGATCACTCTTCTTTAGAATTTCCCATTTCTGGCTAATGTAGTATTTGAAGAGCTAGAGAGTACCAAAGTATGGTATTCAGTGAATTTCGTATATTCCTCTTACCTGTATCCCTAAATTATATTTTTTCATCCTCCTGTGATTAAGTTCTCTTGAAATCTCGCACATTCAGTATTATAAAAGAAGCTCATTAGAGCTGCTCCATTTTATTCGCTACTCTCTATTCTCACACTACTCAATCCTCATGACATAGCCTACACCTAGCTTGAGTTGTAAAAAATAATTTCATAATTCTTAGAGAATGAACAACATCCCTGGTAGATAATATTGATTGGCCGATTTCCTATGACCACTTTACAATATTTTTGCGGGTTTATCTCAAGAACTTGAAGTTTATGCAATTTAAATCAATGCCGGGGAAATGCCATATCCAGCCCGAAATCAACTCCGTAACCAACAGAGTAGTTGTCTTTTTTTATCTAAACTTTCTACAAAATTCTGAAATTTTTCCACATTGTTATAATTGGCTGTAGTTATAATGCAGTTATGCTGTAGTAATGTATATGCTATCCCCCCGGTCACATGGTGATCCAGCAAGTTTATAAGGAAATCATCCTCATTGAGCTAAATGATAAATCTTAATAAAGCCAAAAATAGTTGGAAAACATCGTGGACTTATATTACGCTTATAAAACATGCATAAGATCCAAAATAAAGGCGATGGAGTGCTTGAATAAAAAATATTGGAAATTCAGCGACTGTGTTGTATCTGATGAGTTGGCGTTTGAACAGTGCAAATGTAGAGTGTGCTTTGTGCGTTACGGGAACTTTAGCCTGGTGGCCTAAGGGGCTTACTTGCAATTGCAGACCTACGAACAAGTGGTCAGTTTTAACATTTAAATGGGATTCCAATCCGCAATTTACGTGGCAAAACAAAACAACGCCACTGTTAAAATAGAACTTGGAGAACAAACGCCTCTAGCTTCTGAACCCGGCAGTTGCCAACACAGAACACAATGAGACCTGGGCTTATTAGGCTGTTTGACAACGTGTTATTACTGATTTTGACAGTTCATTGTTGATAATGTCAGAAGAGATGATCGGCTGCAGTTAACTTTATTGCAAATAAGTCACTCCGTAATAATCGTACAAAATTACCTCACCTACGCATCCAATTGAAATATTCAATTGGCCTACTCTGGGATGTTTTTCAAATAAATTTAAAACTACTTAATTTACTAGAACTTTCTTCCTCTGCTTAACTACAAAAAACCTCAGTTTCCGAGTTAAAAGCTCTCAAAAATGGATGATTTCTGAAACATATCAGTTTTCGAAATACTTATCATACTAGCTCCCCTCTTGATCACTTTACAGAAACTCTGTCACAAAGAAAATATCTGTATAGGTGTGTGTGTATGTTGTATGTATGTACGACGATCAGTTTTGTACACTTTGGCCAATCAAATTCAAATCTAGAACACATATTCTTCCAAATTTTATACAGAATGAGTTCCTTGGCCAATAAAATTGGCCAACTCCATCTTTTACTGTATAAAACATATCACCACTATGGGATCTGGGTTAGTTAAGCACAAATAATAACAACCTGCTACGAAGGTTGTTGTTTAGCCCAATTATCCATCTCAATTTTAGCCGTTTAAAGCGTGACCATTCTTATTTTAGATTGAGTTGAAATATTTTCTCAAGATTTAAATCGTCAAATTATAATTTTTCAAAGAAAAAGGATTGATGCATGATATATTTTGAGATTTATTGAACAAGAAGAAACAAAACATCTTAGAGAGAGCCACAACACTGAATTATTTGTCTACCTTAAACTTAATGCTTCTATCAACGCTGAAAGAATTGGCAAAACTAAAACATTTGATTAAATTCTCAAATTGTATGCTAAGAGAAAATGTTCAGTTACCAAGTGGGTGGGTACTCAGGAGAAATAGTAAAATAATAAAGCTAATAAATTTGGTGAGATTTGATTAATAATTGATGCTTCTTAACTTTAAAAATGAGAAAGATCTCAATTATTTGTTTTTTTTTCAATGTTTTCACATAAATTACTATTAATGTTTTTACTCAAGCACTATTGAACTGATTCAGATGATTTTTTTAAATTGAAGAGCACCATTCAGCGGTGGTCCGATTTAAGTTTTGTAAGGGTCGGCCCAATAAATGCCAGACCCAAAGGAGTATTCATCAATGTTCATTTATTCATTTGAATGTTGTCCAAACAGGCCCAATACTTGGACAGTTCCAGAGCCAAAATAAATGTTTTGGAAATAGTTAACTTTAAAAAATAATAACTTAAAAAAATCTATATAGTTATTAATTTTTCAGTGAAAATTGACTCTGAAAGGGAGCGAATAATAAAATAATGAAACAGAAGCCATTAAACATTTTTCCATTATAATTTTCTATCATATAATATTCTGCATTCAATATAGAATTGCAGAATTTCAATTAGTTCATCAACGTTTCTAGCAATTCCTAAATCCAACTAGTTAGGCTATATTGTTGAATTTTTAGTTAATTCTATTTATTCAGAAGCAACATACAACACATTCATTTGAAAATTTCCTAAAAATTAAAAAATGTACAAGAACATTCAAGCATGTACAAATTTTTCATGTTTCCAGAGTTAAAATATTCAACACAAAAGCATAAAATAGCCAAATTAAACTAATAATGCCGACTTTAATAAAATGATAAAAAATTGAATGCTCATGTATTAAAAATATTAGAATAAAGCATACACTTTAAATCGAATGCACACGCACTAAAAATGTTTAAATTGATAAAATATTCACTTTAAAGTTAATTTAAACAGAGAATTATTCAGGTAGAAGATTGGCTTTAAGTAAATAATTGTTGTTTTTTTTTCAGTGTGATATAAGTAACTTCTTGAAGTCGGCAGCAAATATATAATGAATTTATAATTCATAAGTCATTGAACAGCCTTCTGTCTCACTCTAGCTCTCTTACTCATTCCCACACCCACTCATTCTCTCACTCCTTCTCACACACTCACTCTCAACCACCCTCTCACTCACTCTCTCTCACCCACCCTCTCACTCTCTCTCCACACTTGAATTGGGCAAAGTAGGTAAGTGTGTTTAGAGTTGAACTCTGAAAACATGAATAATTTATACATGTTTGAATGTTCTTATACATTTTGGAACATTTAGGAAATTTTCAAATGAATATGATCAGTGTTGCTTCTGAGTAAATTGAATTAACTAAAAATATTCAACAATATAGCCTAACTAGTTAGATTTAGTGTGAAATTATTTTGAGCTTTAAGCAATATGATTATTATTTATTATTTGTGATACTGGTCTTGTTACACTTTCTTGGGAATTTTATCTCATTCAGTACCCGGTGGGCTACCAATTCCCTTTGGCTCAACCAAAGGAAAGAAGATGCAACTTGCTGTTGACAAATGCAGCTGCGAAGTAAACTCAGCAAGCAAGCCAGCTTACTGGATACTGGCCAACAGACAGAGAAATGATTCCTGATTCAATATAAAAGGTTATGTCATCAAATTGTATAGAGGTTGGAGAGGAATTTGATCTCAGCTCTGATCATTTACCAATTAATTGTCTTGACAATGCACAGTACCGCTGTGAAAAAATATGGAGCTTTACAACTCTATAGAATCATTCAATCATTCGCAACTCTATAAACAAAAAATAATTTAGGAATATGATTGAAAAAATCGATTTGGATGCATGTTTACAAACGATTGAAGAACTAGATATGGAGTTTATGAGTTGGTGACCAACATTCAACAAAGTGCTTGGAAAAATACACGTCTACTTCAGAGAAGTATCAAAGGTAATTGCTACCCAGTAGTATTCAGAGAGCAGATAGATGAAAGAAAAAGAGCTAGATGAATTTGCCAAATGACAAGAGACCGAAGAATTAAGACAGAATTGTATATAATTGCACTAAACTTTAGAAGTAAGGTAGAGGAATGACAACAAAATATTAATATGTACCTAGAAGAACTAATTATTAATGACTCCAGTACCAGAGATTCATTATGGAAAGCAACTAGAAAAATGAAAAGGCTGGTTAAACAATTAATTTTAACTTATTAATTTTTTTATTACTACTTATTTTTAACTTATTTAATTTTTTTTAACTTAATTAATTTTTTTTGTAATTAATTTTAATTACAAGGAACTGAGAAAGAAAGTTGTGATAAAATTAGGAATACAATAAAAGAATCTATTAATAAGGAAAAAAGTTTAGAAATCAAAAAAGCAGTGAATGTGGGGTTCTGTTTGTTCTTAATGAAACTGCGGACAAAAAAAACATTCTAGGCGATAAGATTTTGAAAAATCCTAACCTGAAGGTGAGTGAGCCTCAATCAAAAACCCCTAGAATTATAATATATAATGTACCAGCAGTATTCACAGATGCCGAATTAGTTCCGAAATTTTAAAGAAATGAATGAAAATATATTCAAAACTTCATTTATTCCCAAATTTAAAATTGGCCCTAAAAACAAAGATTACGTACACTGGGTAATTGAATGCACTTCTGAAATGAGGAGTAAAGTAATAAATAAGGCTAGAATTTTCATAGAATGGCAGTCGTGCAATGTGAGAGATTTTATTTCCGTTTCACGCTGTTTTAAATGTCAGGGCTTTAACCATATTGGTAAATATTGCAAAAAAGATACAAATATTTGTTCTCATTGCGCATCTGTTGGACATGAGTATAAAAATTGTCCAAACAAATTAAATGAGCCAACATGTACAAATTGTAAAAACGCAAAGAGAGACAGCAAACATAAGGTCAATGACAGAAATTGTCCAGAGTACATAAAAGTGCAGCAGCAGCAAATCGATAGAACAAATTACTTTTCCATTAAAAAATGAGCATGGCTAATATAGATGAAATTTTTCACGTATTAGATAAGGAAAATCAAACTGCTGAAATTGATGACTATTGTAATTACACTCCCAGTATAGATGGAAAAAATGTAGAATTCTTAAATATACTCACCACTAATATACGTAGTCTTAATGCAAATTTTAACCAATTGTTATGTTGTCTTGATAATTTCAAATTAGATTTTCATGTAATAATTGTAACGGAAACTTGGCTTAACGAGAATGTACCCTTTATGTTTAACATTCCTGGATACACCGCAATAAATAAAAATACCAGTCTCAATAAATGTGATGGACTGTGTATATATGTAAGAAACGATATAGAATTCAATATGGTGGCTTGCGACATATCCGATTCAAATTCTCTGAGTGTAAACTTAAAATACAATAATAAAATATTAAAAATTATCGGCATCTATAGATCCCCTAGTAATAAAACATTGACTTATTTTTGAATAGCTTAAGTGATAACTTGAATAATATACCCAGCGAAGTAAGTGTATGTATTGCTGGTGATATTAATATAAATATTCAATTAAATAGTATACCTGTACAGGAATATTTAAATATTTTGCAAAGTAAGGGTTACAGATCCTATATAAATGGAAACACTAGAGTAACCGATACAACTAAATCTTGCCTTGATCATATTTTCTTCAAAAATGCAAAAAATAATTTTAAATATGGCCTAGGCAACATATTTAAAACAACAATCTCAGACCATTACTCTGTAGCAATTTCCTTGGGCAATGATAACAAAAATTCACCTCAACAAAGTAAAATAAATCCTAAAATGTATGTTAAAATTAACTCTGATCTCCTTAATGACTATGTTAAAAATGAACAATGGAATTCTCTATTAACAGAAAATAATAGTACAGACTTAATCATTGAAAAATTCGTTGATCGCTTAGTTGCATTAATAGATAAATGTAATACTATCAAAAAAATTCCCCACAACAAACGCCCTTTAAAACCTTGGATTTCCTTAGGTATTATTAGATCAATAATTAAACGGGATAAAATGCATAATAAATTAAGAAAAGATCCTGAAAATGTTACATTGAGGGAAGAGTACAGGACTTATCGTAATACTTCGAATAGAATAATTGATGGGGCTAAAGAAATGTATTATAAAAATAGAATAGGAGAATGTAATAATAATAACCTAAAATTCTGGAGATATATCAATGAGGTGATTGATAATGGTGGGAGGGATGTTGAGAGAATCGGGGTAGGTGCTGTTGAATTGAATGATTATTTCACTAATGTTGGAAAGATCCAAGCAGAGAATATAAATATTATTAATGATTCAACTGAGGTAACTTCTACGGTCACAAATCTACAACGTATTGCAACTTATTTTTTCATGTCACCTACTTCTCCCCCAGAAGTAGAAGCCATTATCATGGAACTGAAAAATAATTGTAGTCCAGGAATTGATAATATAAGCAACAAGGTACTAAAAACCATAGCTCATCCAATTTTGCAACCACTTAGTCATATCTTCAATAGATGTTTCGAGCAAGGTTACTTTCCTAACCATTTCGAAGCAGCCAAAATAAAGCCACTCTTCAAGCAGGGAGATCCTACAGATCCCAGTAATTATAGGCCTATAAGTCTACTTAGTAACTTAGCTAAGATCATGGAGAAGATTATCAAGTTAAGGGTCATGAAATTCTTAAACAAACATGATATAATTCATCCAAACCAATATGGATTTCAAAATGATAAGAATACAGAAGACGCACTAGTAAATTTCACAAACACTGTTTCAAAAAACTTAAATGAGAATCAAAAAACAATAGCCGTTTTCCTTGACATAAGGAAGGCCTTCGACACTATTCCTCATGGCTTACTCTTTGAAAAGCTTGAGAGGTATGGGTTTAGAGGAGTTTTCTTGAACTTAATAAAAAGCTATCTTCTTAACAGAACCCAATCCTTAACAATAAATGATACCAACAGCACCAATAAGCTAACAGATTATGGACTTCCACAGGGTACAGTTTTATCTCCTATATTGTTTATTTTATATGTAAACGACCTTATGAAATTAAATCTAAACGACTCCACTTTAATTTCTTTTGCTGATGATACAGCAGCAATATTCTCTGGTAACTCATGGAATGAAGTCTTTGGCAAAGCTGAACGTAATGTTTCTAAAATAAAAACCTGGTTGGATAACAATAGCTTATGTCTGAATATAAATAAAACAAATTACATAACTTTTTCTTTCACAAAAACTGGCAAACCTGACAGAAATAAATCACTTAAACTTCACAAAGGTTGCAATTCTGATCCCAACTCTTGTAGCTGTCCTTGTTTAAAGAAAGTTGCAAGTACAAAATACCTAGGTATCATAATAGATGAATACCTCAAATGGGATGTTCATACTAAATTCTTGTGCAAAAAAATGAAATTCCTCTCCTACAAATTATATCAAGTTAAAAAAATTCTGATTTTTAATCAATTGAAAATGCTTTATTATGCAATAGTTCAATCTCTTCTACAGTATGCTATAACAATCTGGGGTGGATGTTTCAATAATCACCTAAATGAATTATTTACTACACAAAAGTTAATAATAAAAAGCATATTAAATAAACCTAGGCTTTTTCCTACAAACCTTCTTTTTTCGGAATTTCAAGTTTTGACTCTAAGGCAGTTATACGTTAAAAATGTTATCAAGTACATAGTTAAATATAAAATAAGTTTTCCACTCACAAACAATAACATGGTAGGACATTACAGTTTGAGGCCTTCAACGAATAAGTACAAAGTTTACAATACGAACATAGAATCAATTAGGAGACAATTAATTTATATAAGCACAAAAATCATCAATGAAGTTCCAGAAGATTTCTTGCATCATAGTAGATATAAGTCAAAAATTACTAAAATGATAATTGAAAATTGGATTAGACATAGATACTTTTTCAGATTGTGAGCTTTCTTCCAAGATGAATAGTTTTTCCCATACAATCCAACCTTTTTGATCCCATCCTTATCCTTACCAATTCCCTAACTTGACCTATCCTAGTACATGTAACCATAGTTGGTTAGGTCATTTCTCACTCCATATGTTACTGTTATTTTGTTAATGTGTTGGAATTTTTATATTTTATTGTATTTTCTTAAATGTATATTGTCAGTTGTAATGACTTTGGTGAGAAATAAAGAAAGAATTGAATTGAAAATTGAATTGAAACAAGTTCCATCAGTAAGAAAAGATGATGGATCATAGTACCTGTCTTCATAACTTGTACGGTAAGAAATCTTTTATTTTATAAAATTTAAAGTAAGCTTTAATAATGTCCTAGCAATGATTTTTCAATTTATTTAGCCTACTTGTTATACAAGTTCAAACATTGTTAATTCAAATCATTGTTTTAATATTTCAAAAATCTCAACCATCTTTTATTTCGTCTGGAGCTAATTTCAGGACGAACAGGAGTATTTATTTGATAATGGATTGCTATTTAATTCTTTTGTGCTTAAAATTTCCGAATTTGTGGGAACAAGAGGTAATTTTATCACATACATACAGCTTCTTGTGCAACATTTGGTATGAGTTGGTAATAAATTGGTATTATATATATATAGGCAAAGATTTATCATCAAGAACATAGGTTGGAAAAATCAGTATTAATCTAAATTTTTCAAGATATAAGTCATTGAAAGTCGTGAAAATAATTTTAATACGGGTTCTATGTCTAAAATAACGCTGGCAACACTTAAATTTATCACTCGCACTTTATTTACACAAATAATCACAACACTCACTGATCAGTAATGTCTTACAGGAAAATAAGCAATTAAAAACAGATAAATCGATATTGTTCAACTAATAAAGAGATTTAAATAAACTGTACAAAGATCAATCAATAAAAGTTAAAAGGCCGATCTAATATTAATTAATAACTGTACAATAAACTGTCCAATAATATTCAAAAAGAAACGTCAAAAAAGAACACTTAACTTACGTAGCACTAGTCCCTAATACAATAAAAACTATTCAGTAGCTCACTGGTATGAATTAAACAGGAAAAATAATCATCACTATAGGCACAGAGAAAGAATTATCACTATATAGGCACGATATATAGATAGAACTGTCACTTCCTGCTTATCACGACGAATCTCAAACAAGACTGAACTCGTTTTTACAAATGCGTTCGCCTTAAATAGGTTTTTCAACAATCGAGCAATTTCTACATTTTTCTATCATCTTCTAAATAAATAAATCAAGGAAACTCGAACTTTCCACAATATTCGATAAGACTCCATTAATCTCTAATCAAACAACTAGAACATTCTACAATGATCCAAGTAAACACCATAAAATTGGCAAAAGCAGAGTAATTAATTGCTTAGAAGTAAATATTTACATAGCAGATAACGCCAAGAACCACTGTGCCTTCTTTCTCTCTATTCACTCCAATTTCATATTCGCTACAGTATGTTGAAAAACATGAGCATTCATTTTAATGTCCTGAGGGTAAAACATGTCTAAAATATAAATAATATACCCCTACAAGAGTCTAGAATCTTTCTTTCAAGCGCTAAGGCACAGATGGATGGACGGACAATGGCACGATTTCAATAAGGCCCTGTCGGGTTCTTAATAATATTAGCTATAGTCAGTAACTTGCTGAGTCAAAACTGGCAAGAGCCTGGCATAAATGCATAAATGCATTTCTTACGCCTGAGAAAACATTATTATCGACCAAGTGAATAAATCAGCTGTTCAGAAAAAATCAGCGAACAAGTGACCATATTAGTGAATGTGAACAAATCAGTTGTTTAGTCTATATCTCATCTGAAAAGTAATGTACCAGGCAATCTGACATGAAGCCTACTACCAGAATCTATCACTTTCTGAGAAAATTCAGGTTTATATTATTAACCTAAAACTTGCTGACGTTTCGTTTATTTAAATGTATAACATAACGGAGTTGTTTCTAGAGTGCATGTATGAGAGAAATCCAGACCGAACAATAAATTTGATTTTACATGGCCATAAATTAGAGAGGAATAACCGGTAAGATAAAAATTTAATAACTACAATTCCATTCTTTCTATTCAATACTATTCTTTCATTCTATTTTTGCGGCGGAAGATTATGGAACTGCAGCCCAAGTATTTTATAATATTAATCATTCTATTAATGTACCAAGTTGAATAAAATTTTGCTCGGATGCAGAGTGCTCAGGAAAAGACTAATGGTGGCTATCAGCTAGGCCTATAATTCTTTTCCTCGGATGATTTCTACATTTTCAAAATAGTGAATTGGATGATCGGTTAGAATTATTGTGTATGGTTTATTCAAAATTATATTTTTTTATTTCAGGAACAGAATCTCCTCGTCAGAAGTGGAACTCATTTGTAATGTTTTGAAAAAAACATGGAACATAGTTGCTTTACAGTTATGCTACAATAGCATCGGTGATGAAGGAGCTACAAAGCTGGCCGAATTCTTAAAGGTCAAATTCAAAATCAATAATCACTATTATTATCTCAATAAAACAGCAATAGAATGTACTAAGTGAGAATTACAGTATATTGAATATTTCTAAAAAAATTAATTTTCGATCAATTTTTACAGCGAATTTAAACTTTAAACATTCAACTTATGTAATTAACTAATAAGTGGGGCCAATATACGTAGGAGTCAATATGAAGATGTTGAATGGACTGACTGATGATTTGAATATTTTATTATTTATAGTATAATATTGTTTCATCCCACATATTGTAGGCCTATCTAAATTGCACATTTTCGTATTTTATTGTACATTTTTTTATTGAAGATATATCGATACTGTATCTTTAAGTACACCTACATTAGGAAACTATGAATGAAGCTAATATTGCTGTAAGGTTCTGAGATCCTTTCAATATCTCATTAATTTATTTACATGAACCATACAACTCAATATTTATAGTAGCCTACTCGTCATAATTTCTCAGTCATAGTGAAAAAAGAAGTAGCCTACAGTAGTGTAGAATCCAAATATTAATTCTCATTCATCCAGCTTCTTTAACACTGGCCATTTCCAATTATTTTCGTTCTCTTAGGAGAGTAGGAGTATCAAATATTTGGATCTCAGAATGAACGAGATTGGGGCAGAAGGTGTGAATTCATTTGTAAATGTTGCAGAATATTTAACAATTAAGTCATTGAATCTTGCTGGGAACAAACTGGGAAAACAGGTGAGCATTTATACATTATTTCATGAGTTTGATGAAAGTAAATCCCATATCCCTTCTAGTAAATATCTTCTAATCTTATTATTTTTTTGTTTTAGTTTTTCTGATCTAATGAAGTGATGTATATCTTTTTGTTTTTTCTTCTTCTTTTGTTTGAATAGTGCTAAAGTAAAATGTCAATAAGGCTCTTAATGGACTTTCTGTTCATGTCTGTGAGATTTTTCATATGTGTATTAAATAAATAGATAAAACTTACTCACACCCGTAGACAAACGGGTATATTTTTGTCAAATATGACGATACAGATCGACATTAATCCCAAGTAAAGGAATAAAAATATGTCCCTTGTGACTGTGGTGAATTCAAAGTTACCGCATTTTTTAAATAAGCACACGGCTCATACGGTAGGTAACTTGTAGGACTAAGCTTTAAGCATAGCTTACGGCTTGTACCGTATATTTCATTATGCTGTTGGTATTAAATTATTTTATAAAATATGATTTTTCGTTCACTAAACAAGCAATTTCAGTTGAAAATGGGAATATCTAGACGAAGCCTGTAGACTACAGTTAACCTATACAAATTACTACTAATTGGAGAAGGATCTTAAAAATCAACTACTTATATAATTTAAACGGAATGTAATTTAAAAATGTAACGTTCTGTAATTTTGCAAACATAAGTTCTCTTGTACATAAATGTTGATCGCTCACATTTTGTTCTCTTATCCAAGGGAGGAATTTATGTATCTGAGCTGATAAGGATGAATCAGACTCTACAACATATCGACTTAGCTGATACAGATCAGACGTCAACTTCCATAGCTTTTCTAATGGCAGCAATAACTGAAAACACCACATTAAGAAATTTCAACTTGAGCAGAGTTGTTGGACCTCCAGGTCATGAATTTGATATCAATCATTTCACCGATATTCTGTCAAGAGTTTTGAATGTAAGTTGTTTTTGTTAAGTTTAGATGATCGACATTTTGATTTTTAAAATTAGACATTTCAAAGCTGCATTCGTACAAATTTTTCTTCATTCATTTCATATTAAACATCTGATGTGATTTGATACGGTACATTTTTCTTCTTTTTTTCGGAGGATGAAGCCCACATAGATCTGAGACCAGTGCATGGGCAATGAGTTGGATGATTGTGATTGATTAGTTGGCTCTACAGTTTTAGATGGGTTCCGAACCACCAGAGTGATTTTACAGCAGAGAAGAGTCTTTTTTGCTGGCCAATCCATTTCAAAGAGTGTACAGGAATCGTAGCTTATCTTATATGACTGATCAGTCATAGATACTTGTCATACGGCTTGCGACTATCACTTCCCTACTTTAGCCCTTCCATTCGTAAAAATTTGTGTTCGCATAACCGACTGAGGAAATAATCTTATATAATTATATCATGGATCATTAATAAATCATACACGAATGATTAAATATCATTTTTAAAGACCCTCTTGCTTGCAATTTTGGGAATCATGTTTATTATGTTGCTCGTACATGAAATTGCAAGTTGCACTCGGCCAAATTAATAATAGACCAAACGGAGTGAAATCACAAATTTCTTGATCAATCTATTTAAATTGATAAATTATAAGTTTTCCAACTTATTTTTTCAATTAGACTTAAATAGACTAATTCAATTTTTAGTATTTAGATGTTCCAAAATATTTTTCAGGTCAGACAATATTATGATTAAAAAATATATAGCTGAAAAGAAGAATAAGATAGTATAATGTTCATTATCACATGTGAAAAAAAAATTAAAACTTTAGTTCGTGAAAATCGGGAATTTAAGATGGATGAGCAACAAAATTCATCAGTTTTTTGGATGAATGATTTCTGTTTTTTATGATTGGAGGCTTATTGATATTAAAAGCTGCTAAAAATGCATGAAAACCCTTTACAAGGGTTAGAGGTTTAAGGTATAAGGAGAAATCTTTAGGGGACGTCAAAAACTTTGATCATTTCAAATATTGATTTTGACAGTTTCAATAAAAGTTTAAGGAATTATAATCGAGTCGAAAATGTACTTCAACTTTTTTCGAAAATATCATCCACTTTTGCTTTTGAGTGAGTTAACTCCCACCTCCTACTATTCAAGTTGAAGTGCATATTATCATGGCATACATTGGACTGAAAGGCGTATTCCAAACAGTATAGCTAAATCATTGCATTAGCATTGGTGTGCCAAGCCTGTCAATGGCGAGGGTGCAGTTCCACCCCTTCCCCCACGCAATAACATCTAATTCAAATTGGGTTTTTACAGTTATATAGAGGTAGCTTCACAGCATTAAGAGTTAAAAACGTTTCCTTGGGAGGTCCCCGTCCCCCCTGCTTTTGTTCGCTCCTCCCCCACCCCCCAAAGTTCTAGGTCAAATCCCGCCTATGATAATTATTCTAGTTGCCATAACTGGGTAGTATCAAATGCTCATTCATTTATTTTACAATGAAGGCATCATTAAATGAACATTACATTACATTTTTAAGTTATTAGATTTCAAGTATGTATTCAAGTATGATTTCAAGTACTTCATGTTTTCAAGTTATTAGATTGAATTTATTAGGTTATTTTCAAGCATCAATTCAACTTATGAAGTGAATTTTGAAGATGTAGTGTACTTTTATAGACATTGTATAGACGTTGTATTTTCAGTTGTGCCGTATGCACACTTGTAATTTGTAATAGCATATGTGATACGTGTCCAGGTACCTCAACGTTACAGCAGTTACGTAAGCTATAATAAATTCCGCAGGTAAACAACTCATTATGTGAACTGCACTTGGAAAAAATTCATTTGGCATGCAATGAAATGGAGCAGTTGTGTGACGGATTGAGATCGAGTCGTTCGCTGGAAATGCTTGATCTGTCGAGTAATTCAATTGGTGATGAGGGTGCCTCATTTCTTAGTGACTACCTTTTAACCAAGCCACAACTCAAAGCCCTCAACCTCAGTCATAACCAAATTGCCAATAGAGGAGCAGTGTGAGAAATCTTTATTTTTCATTTATTTTAAAAGCATACGGTAATTCTTGATTATTCGATTTGATAAGACTGCTACAGTGGTATAACTAAATGTTCAGTCTTGAAGTGGCCACTGATAAGGGGGGGGGGGGGTGAGGCACTATCTGTTCAGTCTTGAAGGGACCAATGATAAGGCGGGGGAGGGGGGGGGGGGTGAGGATCTAGACACTATTGGAGGATTCGATAAGCATGACTTTTATTAATTTTAAGATTAAAGACAAGAGCAACCCGCTAAATTATAATATAAAGTAATGAATAATAAGACGAAATTGTCACAACCACATTTATAAATAAATAAATGTGGTTGTGACAATTTCGTCTTATTATTCATTATGGATACCTTCCACAATATCACCTTCGCCATTACTAAGAAAGTTATAATATGAAGCAAATGAATGAGAAGGAATGAGGAAATTTTTTGAAAAATCATGCTGGGCTTAAAAAACCCAAAAATTTGGCATTTTCAATGTGTTTCTAATATACAAGTTCTTAAAGCATAAAAATTTTGTCCAATTACAATAGTATTAAAACTTGTACTACATGAATAAACTTTATCACTTTGATATTAAAACTTGCACTACATGAATAAATTTTATCAGTTTAGTATTAAAACTTTTGCTAACTTACATGAATAAAATTTATCACTTCAACAATGAGCTTTAGATTTTGTTTTGAGATGCAACAATAACTTATTACTGTAGCTTGCTGTATCTATTTATGCATATTATTGTTTCAGTTAGGAATATCTACATGCAACTAATTATATCCACATTTTATATCGCACATTTATAATAAAACTTTCATTTTTTCAAGCTCTTTATCAAGGAGCCTGGTTTTTTCAGAACTCAAGTATCTTGATCTCTCATTCAACAAATTGACAGATAGTGGAGTTCTAAATCTACTTTACAGTCTTCCAAAACAAGAAAATAAAAGGTTACTGCTTTTCTTCTTGAGGGGTAATGAGATAAAGGATCAAGAAACACTAGCTGTGAGTAGCTACCAGATTATTTAATTTTTAGCAGATTTCATTGATTTAGTTAGATTAATTTATTTCAATTTAATTAATTTCGAAAATCCGTTTCAATGCTATATAGGCCTATTATAAATCATGGCGAAAACCTCCGCTGCTGCGTACATTAACAACTGCATTAAATACGGTAGCTAATGGAGATCAATGATTGCCACAAAACAAAAATATTCCGTCAATGAATCGAACCACAGATTCCACAATTCCTGATCGAACGTCTATTTACTACAGTTGACAATGTCAGTAGCAGTGGAGTCCTTTGGTATGATTTAAAACACTGAAAAGGACTTTCGAAATTTATTACTTTATTAATATTTAGTAATTTAATAAAAATTTTAACATCTTTCTAGATAAGTTGATTAATTTAATTTTATACCTTGATGATTAGGGTTCGTTTTTTGAGGAAGAATGATATTTTTTCCTCCTATTAAAAAAACGTAGTATATTTGTGGGTAGTTTATAAAAATATCAGAATTTTCACTCTACAGAAATTGATACAGTACTCACCAAAACAATTTAGGAATATCAATTTTTGTTATCCAATTAGTAAACCAGTTACATACAGTATTATGGTGTGGTTCTTTTAAATAGCCTATAGTTTGCTGTTTGTGAGATAACATTTGATCTTGTCAATATAGAAATTCTATTTAATAAACTTGGATTTTATGGTATTGAAGGTTCAGTGATTAAATGGTTCACATCATATTTTGATGAAAGATATCAAAAGGTTGTAATAGAATCTCAACAATATACATACAACTCAGAATGGATAAATGCTAGAAATGGAGTCCCTCGAGGTTCTGTACTGGGCTCCTTGCTTTTTCTCTTGTATATAAATTACTTTCCTTCATACCTGGAGCCTGCTTATTGTATTTTGTATGCCAACAATGTGAGCATCTTGCTGAGAAACGCTACTCAGTCGAATATGGAGTCGCAATGCAGAAATACTTTCAATAAATTAGATAAATGGCTAACTGCTAATATCTTGATCTTAAACTATAACTAAACTAAGGAAATTCCATTTAGATCATCAAAAGGAGTGAACTTAAAGATGAAAGACTATACTATAGTCTTTAAAATAAATTAACATTCTTGGAGTGGTGTAGACTCCAAACTTTCCTGGAATCCACATCTGGAATAGCTGAGAAATAAATTAAATTTGGCAGTTTTTATACTCAGAAATTTGAAATTACTTTCAGATGAGCCCTGAGACAGGTTTACTTTGCAATTTTTCACTCCTTACTGGCATATGGTGTAGTTTTCTGGGGAAATTCAAGCCAACTTTTCAAATTATAGAGGTGGACATTGAGAGTAATGGTAGGTAAATCCGTTAGAACCAGCTGTCGGCCGTATTTCAGGAAACTAGAAATTCTCCCACTACCATGCTTGTATATACTCAAAACCATCTGCTTCATAAAGAAACAAGAGCATAAATTCAATACAGATGAGATATTTGATAATTTATTGTGGAACGAGATACAGGAGTAACTTGAGGGACAATCAACACCAGACATCCATGTATGAGCGAGGGGTAAAAAGTTCGGGTATAGGCTATATGGATGTACAATTTATCACCAATGCGTCCAAAGGAACTCACGTGTGACAAATTAAAAAATCAATTGAAAAGGGAGCTACTGGAAATATGACAAAATCCATATACCCCTTTCATAGGAGGTCAGAAGATGCTAATAAATAAATGTTTTTAAAATATCGAAGAAACAAAATCATTAAATTGAAATTGCACCAATTAAGCTATGTCAGGAGCAGGGGCGTAACTAAGAGGTAGGGGTACGGTTTTAACTAGTGATGTAGTGTGGTGGTGTTTAGTAGTAAACGCAAAAAAAGGAAAAGTCTTTTAAAAATTTATGAAGATGATAATAATAATAATGTAGCCTATGATTGATTCTTTTAAAAGAGACGTTCAGAGGTACTTCCCTGGAAGGTTTTTGGAAAATAATCTCTCCAAAACCACACAGTAGTGATTCTACACATCAACCCATCCATTTTAACACTTCAATTCACGTCATGTTGTAAATTTCATCTTGCTCTTGCATCATTGACAATGACATCCAGACCCTCATTTTTTTAGTAAAACAAAAGCAGCAAGCAGACATAACTACTTGAAACATATTCCACTCCGCTATTCTTGATCCACCACTTTTCCTGATTGGAGTACCACCATGCAGTACCGAACTTGAAAATGTTTATATAAAGGTGGCTTGGGGGTACTCCCCCAGAAAACCTTTTGAAGAATAATCCCTGTAATACCACATTTTAAACGTTTCTAGATATGAATATTTATCCATTTTAACATTACACTCCAGATTATGTGTCAAAGCAAATTTCATCTAGTTTTTGCGTTGTCAATTAATGGAATAATCATCTGGACCCTAAATGTTTTAGTAAAATAATTTGAAGCTGGTCACTTGAAACTACAGTATTCACACTCTGCTGTTTTTGATTCCCTAAATTTCCTGATTGAGATAATGTATACAGTACGAGTACGGTACTGTACCTTTACTTGATTTTTTTAAAGGGGGTTTGTGGAATCTTCACAGAATGATTTTGGAAATGTAATCCCTCACATTATTAGCGATCCCAGACTTCTTTTCTCAAGTATTGTTAACATACATTAATTGATTGTGTCTTATGATCTCGTGGGGGGTGGGGGGGTCTATTCCACAATCACGCCACTGGTCAGGAGCATCACTGCTTCTCAAAATACAACATAAATTTGTTCTACACAATTAATAGAATATGCTCTGTATGCTAAATGATAAAATATATTCTGTACTGTATCAGTCTCATCAGTTGATCCCTGGCTGATTCTTTCCCTTCTCCTGTACCTTTCCACTACTATGCATTGCAATAACATTAGCCCTAGACCCTAGACACAACTAGGCTAGTTGAAGCTGGCAGAAACCCTTTTTGTCTGTGGCCGTAGTTTTCAGATTTGGAATACATCATTTTTTGTTTCACTTAGAATTCTAACAGTTTACAGCCAATATATTTTTATTGTTGCTCAGCACATTCATAAGAATAAGTCCAACATGAATACAAGAGGTATGATTCATGAATGCAACACCCGCCATATACAGCAACTGGATACTCAGCACACAAGGTTGACAAAAATACAAAACTCCCTACAGGTTATCGGAACTAAAATTCTTATTAAGTTGCCAATATCACTGACAACTCTTCCCGCCTCTCTTTTTGAAACTCTGTGTGTCATTCCTTTTTACTCCTTGGAAGAGTTTTTTACTCATACGTAATAAAAATATTTAATAATCATTTTGACGTTGCCGATGACCGTGGTGTCCGATGGCAAAAAATATCTGTGATGTTTTCCATGACGAAATACTTAATGAACAATCTAATATTAAAACTGACACTGTATTTCACTTTTAAATAATGTTTTACTCACATATATTGGTAATGCTTGAGGAATGCATTTCACTTATTATGAAATATTCAAACACCATAAACAAGATAGAACCAACGTACTCAATGACCAAATACAATTCAAATCAAACGCAATTTTCAACTACATAATGGCTGCTCATCCTAACCTCAACAAAGCATAACCCCTGGCGGCAGGCTGACGAAGCTTCTTTTCAGAAGTGAAATGCATTCCTCAAGCATCTCCAATATATGTGAGTAAAACATTATTTAAAAGTGAAATACAGTGTCAGTTTTAATATTAGAAAAAATATCTATCAATTATCTATCATCATAGAGCATGCGCAGTTGACTTCCTACTACCGCCGCCCGCTCCCGCACCGAAAAACTAGGGATCAACTTGTGAGTCCGATACAGTAATTTATCTCGAGCTATTGCATAGATCACTATCGATTTAATAATTTGAATAAAAAGGTATGGGTAATTCAGGAAACATACGACCAACCAGAATTTTTCATGTTTCTTAGATGCTGCGGAACCTCATCACAGACAAGATTATTAATTCAGATACGTTTGATCTTATTGTATATGAAGCTTATGGAGACAAGCATTTGAGCCTAGCACACAATCAAACAGTGGATATATTCAGGGAGAACTACTATTCTGTATCAAAGGAGACAGACAACGTCAAACAACAATCTATAAGAGAAAAGAATGCCAGGAGACACATGCATTTTGTAGCATCCTGGCCAATGCCCATCTCAATAATGCAAGAGTTTGGCACTCCATATTTAGATTGAAACCGGATACCCCTTTGTAATGTTATTGAATAATAAATATAATATTACTGATGCACAACAAGCACATGGAAAATAATAGTCACTATAAAATTTATAAGTTGTATACAGACATTGTAATTTTATTTTTATAAACCCCCAGAATTGAAATGTTTTATTATTTATAATCCAGTAGCCAGCAATTATCATCAGTAGGTGATTCTAGAAAAAACGTGCAATCGACGGATCACCATCACTGAAATTCAAAAAAAAAAATTGAATTATAATGAGTGTCTTAACCATATAAAATATTATTTAGAAAATTTTCAGGATCAATGGATCTCATTCTATTAGTTACCCCACCATGCAACACCAAAAAATGGTCAGAGGGTGGAAGGTGATCCCCAACTTCGGATAACCATTCCCCAACTTTAACAGTAAATCTCATCCCATCGAGTGATAGATCATTTTCTTAGCTCACTAAGGCGATCCAAATTCATATTTAATATGTCAAATTCCGACCACAATATTAAGGATTTCACTTTAAAAGGTGAGCCTGTACTTGGGAAATGACGATTTTCAGTATTGAAATGGCTCTAACTCAGGAACTACTGGAAACAATAATGCTAAGTTGGTCTCAAATTGTACATATACTAGCTTGTTCTTTGAGATTACAGTACCATTAAAACCTTTTAATCCCATTTCAGGTATAATTAAAACCTATTTAAGAAAACACGAGATTTTTTATTTGATAAATTTTGAAAGTTTCAAATTACAATAACTCAGGATCTATTTATTGAATAATGATGATAATGGTATATATTTTTTTTTAAATTTAATTAAAATTAACGTATAACAGTTATGGTACCTGAGAGGTCAAGGGTGTTAACTCCATTTGACTGATTTTTCAGGAGAGCCAAAACAAAACATTTTGTCACTTCAAATCAATAACAGAAAACAACGATACATGCTAGATAGAAACTTGAAACCTAGACTCAACAACCCTTTTGGTCTTATGATTTATATCATTCAATAATATATCATGAAATCTGAAAGATTTAGCATGTAGAGGACTTAACACTCTTTACCTCTGACTGTTCTACTCCTTCCGCATTCATAGGTCTAGAGGTAACTCCTCCCAATATTCACAAAAACAACTAATTTTTTAGCAAATGATTGTTTATTCCATTCTCATATTCATCTCATTCTTATTTTATAATATCCGTGTGATATTGAGTATAAACTTGATAGTTGATTTCCCATAATAGTGGTGAAACATAAAAAAAGAAATGTTTCATTTAAGACTTATTATTATTCAACTTAAAACAATCAAAATGTGAAATATTGAATGTAGATTCACAGAAATAAAATTTTCACACAGGCTGAGTTGCAATAATTTGTAAATAATTATAATTTAAAATGATATCAATATTTGTAAAATATAATAATTGATAATAAAAATAAAAATAAAACAAAAGTAATAATATTTTCAGGATACCTGCATGATGAATACTCATCATTTCACAAAGCAATTCAATAACTATCATTGAATTTAGGAATTAGAAGAAATTACAATTATGTCAAATATAATAATTGATAAAATATAACACAAAAATAATAATATTTTTAGAGTACATAATTCATAAAAAATACTCATGTCATCATTTTACAAAAATATTCAACTGCCTAATTGCAATCATTTCCGTTATAATCCATGAAATCTGGCATATCTTAACAAGCCAAAGACTTATAAAAAGAGTGTGTTTCACTTGGTAGAAACTGTAGTGATGTCTCCAAATCCTAGAGCTTCTTACTGCTGATAGGTAGCTGTTAAACATTTGTTGGATTCAAGTTCTTGGGCATTGATTTTTTACTTTGTCTACTATTCCTACATAACAGCACTTTTTTGAAGTCAACATCATCAAAGAAGGTTTTATAGAACAATATACATTTTCTTCTTCTTTTCGAAATTGCCAGTGAACAACTTCGGAAATCAGGAAATCCTCGCCATCACTATTTTTCTTCCTAGCGACAAGAAATGACTGCTCTGATGTGAAAATCTCTTTGAAGTTCAGGAAGATCTTAATCTCCATATAAAACAACCTTTATTTTCTCATTAATACTAGAAGGAGGAAATTATCCTCGAGCTGCTGCTGCTGCTCTGAAAAACAAAATATTTGTAGATGATTGTCTTCTTGGAAGTAACTCTGTTACTGAAGCTCTGTCTCACAAAGAAGAAGTCATTGGACTTATGTTTGCTGGGGGATTTGAACTCAGAAAGTGGTCTAGTAGTCATCCAGCACTACTCAAATCTGTTCCAAAAGAGTTTTTTGTTACACTTGATAGAAAGTAGCTACTTTCCATAGATTTGTCACATATGGAAAGTGCCTCTTTTCCGTACTAGATCGGAAAAATCAGCTGACAAATAGGGCCTTAGTAGTTACAAAAGGCCGCTTCTGGCGCACCAACCTGGCGCAACCTTGACCTAGACCTTGACAAAAAAAAAATATTAAGAATAGAAAAAAAAAATGGTGGGAAACTGTCAACTGTTCGGACCAGGGTGTGAGTGGGGGGTGGGAGTTGAAAGTTGGGCGGTGAAAGGTACTGGCTAGGGTATATAAGCTAACTCTTCTGTTGGAGTTATCATACACTGCTTTCACACTAGACAGCCAACTACTGTGCTTGTGCTCCAGTCTTGTGCTTCTAGTGCCTACCAGTCTTGTGCTCCAGTCTTGTGCTCCAGCTTCATATAGGTAGAAAGTCACCTTGCTGTGCTTTCAACACAGGCAGTTTCAACGAAAAAGAGAGGGTAAAGGGGGTGAGAGAGAGAGATTGTGAGAGAGCCCCACTTCTACTTCCTTCACTGGCCCCGCCCACCAGCCTTTACTTACTCATTCCAGTTATGTGACAACAATGTTCAGTTGAGTCCACTCAAGAATGTGTATGGATGGGTGATGATGCTTCCATGACTTATGAGCATCATTATCACTTACTCAGTGGTTTGGGACCCACCTAGGTACCCCATGTTCTTCATAGCATGACACTGCTTTATGATGTCCCAAAGAAACTCTGTGCATATGACCCATATGCATGTGCACTCTGTGCTACCCTAGCGCTCCCCCTAGAGCCCCTAGCACTCTCACTAGTGCCCCTAGTGCTCCCCCAAGTGCCCATAGTGCTCCCCCTAGTGCCCCTAGTGCTCCCTCTAGTGCCTCTAGTGCTCCCCCTAGTGCCCCCCTAGAATGGCAAACAGTATCATCCTTCTATCTGTCAACTAAATTGATGACCATCTGATGACTCAATTGTGTAAGATGTTGAACAAAGGGTTTCTACTGTCTGCAGTCCAATTACAATGTATCTTGACTTCTCCAGTTCAGATGTTGACTTGGCAGTTTATGTATGTTTTTCCATGACTGCTCATACTAGGACTAAATTATTGGCAACCAGAATAATCATAGGTTCTATACTAAAATAAAAAGACATGTGGGTTGACAATGAATTCGGATTTATTTAACAATTTTCATCAACCAAAAATTTTAAAAATGAATGTACAAAAATGTGAGAGTAGAGATCCTTCTGCTCCCAATCATATTTGTATTCGATCCTTGTTGCTGGCTCCAATCCTCTTCTCATGTAGGCAGTAAACTCTAGTGGTTTCAGGTTACCAAAGCCATGGTTGCTGATGGTCCAGGTTGATGATGCCACACTCTCTCTTCAATGGTCCATTGGCTGGTAGATCATCTTGCATAAACACTCCTTGGAACTGTCTCAGCTTCAAACAACAGCCATACTTGTAGAGGTACACATCGGTCAGAGCTTGGTCAGGCAGACCAATCATCTTCTGCTGCTGCCATCACATTGATGACAGTGAACTCCATTTCCTGTCTTCTGCTGTTATTGTCTCAGGTACAGGCCTTCACCCTTGGTTGCTGATGTTGTTCTCTTCTTCACTGCTCCAGCAGCCTTCTTCAATTCTTCAGCTCTATTCTTCTTGACAGTAGTGTTGGCACCAGTCCTCTTCCTTTTCACTCCTCCACCAAACTTTGCTTCAGTCTTCATGATGTTGGTGACTGCTAGTGCTGCAGCCTTTTCCAAGACACCTGCATCTGGAGATATCACTCTGCTCCGAGCTTGTTCAGCCAAGATCCGGTCTGCTGCTGCTCTGCTAGCAGTATCACTACTCCTTGAGTAGGCAATGTTGTGCTGCTTACAGGCTTGATCAAGTCCATTGATACCTGGATCACCTCTTGCCAATCGCTTCTCAAGCTTTGTACCTGGTCCACAGTACTCGTAGCCAGGCAGATGAAGTTCAACGGGCAGTATACATCTATTGCTTTGTTGACTATTGCACCTTTTTTTTTTTTGAGGATGAAGCCCACATAGGACCTGTGCGTTGGTAATGAGTTGGATGATGGTAGTTTAGGTTTATGTTTTAGGTGGGTTCCAAACCACCGGGAAGTGATTTTCACCTGCAGCGTTTGTGATTGCTGAAAGCACTCCTTTCTCCTTATATTTCTTTACTACTCCAGCACTGGCAACATTCTGCATAGTGCTCTTATTTCTCTTCTTATGTATGTCCATCTTTGTTGATCTATGGCAGTGTAATGAAGCTCCTTGGCTTATATTGCTGCTTAAATATATATTGTATCCTCCTCAACATCCATTGAAAATATAATGGAGTTACATTCTCCATAACAGCAATTTATTATGCAGTGCTGCTATCTAATCAAGAACATTAAAAACATTATCATGAAGCAACATATCCCAGCACGAGCACCAGCACCAGTACCAGCACTAGCACCTCCTCTTTCCTCCTTGCATCCTCTTTCATCCTTGAGTCGTGTACCTCCCACATCACCAAAATCACCTTGCTTGCCTTACCCATTCCAGTTGAATCTGCCAAGAAAACCTAAGACACAACAACGGGAACCACCCAGGATAACATCACCTATTGCAGAAGATGAAGAAGAAATCATGGAAACATTTGGAACAGCAGAAGGAGAATTGCCTGCGGAGAGCACTTCAAGAGTGGCATGGAAATTGTGGAAAGATAGAAGTAAATTTTCAGATGATGAGGATGATGAAGAAGAGCAAGGTGAAGAAGATTCAGCTGATGATCATGACAATGATCATGATGAGGAGCAAGGTGGAGAAGACCCAGCCAATAATCATGATGAGGAGCAAGGTGGAGGAGACCCAGCCAATGATGATGATGATGATGAGGAGGACATTGAGATGTTGCTGAATACTACACAGGAAGAATTTGATGAAAGCTTTGCCCAATCCAAGCTGGCTGAAACAAGTGTGGGGGAATATGTCAAAGGATCACTGGACAACAGAGATGGGAACTTTGATGAGATGTTTGGACCAAGAGTCATACATAACAAATACTATCTTGACAACAAGCTGCTGACCTTTGGACCTCATGGAGACAGGATTGTATTGACTGACCCAGATGATGACACTGCTGACAGGGCCTTCAATGCCACACCTAGGGTTTGTGAGTTGATCTTCAAGAAACGACCTAATCTTAGTAAAGTGAAGTCTGCTGACAAAGAAGCCTGCAAGAATGTGTTGAAGTTGACCAGTGTCTACAGGTTTAACTATAGTCCTGATTGTAGAATTGTGAACTATAATAGCCCCAAGTACAGGACTACAATCATGGAGCTGGTGAGAGAAAAACCTGATACAGCAGTCACTGGGAAAGGACTTGAGTTACCATTCAATATGTTGACTGGCAATGGCAGCCGGATTGAGTACATCTACTACAATGACCCCAATGAACTTGTGGACAGACTGAGGCTGTTGGATCAGTCTAAAGCAGTTGGCAACACTGGACATGGGAATGAAATCAACTCAATCTTGGAAGAGTTGGTGGAAGGTGGTTACATAGATGGTGAACCTGCATACCAGCTACAATATACAAGAGAACAAGATTAGATAGCAGCACTGCATAATAAATTGCTGTTATGGAGAATGTAACTCCATTATATTTTCAATGGATGTTGAGGATACAATATATATTTAAGCAGCCAAGGAGCTTCATTACACTGCCATAGATCAATGAAGATGGACATACATAAGAAGAGAAATAAGAACACTATGCAGTATGTTGCCAGTGCAGGAGTAGTAAAGAAGTATAAGAAGAAAGGAGTGCTTTCAGCAATCAGAAATGCTGCAGGTGCAATAGTCAACAAAGCAATAGATGTACTACCCGTAGAACTTCATCTGCCTGGCTATGAGTACTGTGGACCAGGTACAAAGCTTGAGAAGCGATTGGCAAGAGGTGATCCAGGTATCAATGGACTTGATCAAGCCTGTAAGCAGCACAACATTGCCTACTCAAGGAGTAGTGATACTGCTAGCAGAGCAGCAGCAGACCGGATCTTGGCTGAACAAGCTCGGAGCAGAGTGATATCTCCAGATGCAGGTGTCTTGGAAAAGGCTGCAGCACTAGCAGTCACCAACATCATGAAGACTGAAGCAAAGTTTGGTGGAGGAGTGAAAAGGAAGAGGACTGGTGCCAACACTACTGTCAAGAAGAATAGAGCTGAAGAATTGAAGAAGGCTGCTGGAGCAGTGAAGAAGAGAACAACATCAGCAACCAAGGGTCGAGGCCTGTACCTGAGACAATAACAGCAGAAGACAGGAAATGGAGTTCACTGTCATCAATGTGATGGCAGCAGCAGAAGATGATTGGTCTGCCTGACCAAGCTCTGACCGATGTGTACCTCTACAAGTATGCCTGTTGTTTGAAGCTGAGACAGTTCCAAGGAGTGTTTATGCAAGATGATCTACCAGCCAATGGACCATTGAAGAGAGAGTGTGGCATCATCAACCTGGACCATCAGCAACCATGGCTTTGGTAACCTGAAACCACTAGAGTTTACTGCCTACATGAGAAGAGGATTGGAGCCAGCAACAAGGATCGAATACAAATATGATTGGGAGCAGAAGGATCTCTACTCTCACATTTTTGTACATTCATTTTTAAAATTTTTGGTTGATGAAAATTGTTAAATAAATCCGAATTCATTGTCAACCCACATGTCGTTTTATTTTAGTATAGAACCTATGATTATTCTGGTTGCCAATAATTTAGTCCTAGTATGAGCAGTCATGGAAAAACATACATAAACTGCCAAGTCAACATCTGAACTGGAGAAGTCAAGATACATTGTAATTGGACTGCAGACAGTAGAAACCCTTTGTTCAACATCTTACACAATTGAGTCATCAGATGGTCATCAATTTAGTTGACAGATAGAAGGATGATACTGTTTGCCATTCTAGGGGGGCACTAGGGGGAGCACTAGGGGCACTAGAGGGAGCACTAGGGGCACTAGGGGGAGCACTATGGGCACTTGGGGGAGCACTAGGGGCACTAGTGAGAGTGCTAGGGGCTCTAGGGGGAGCGCTAGGGTAGCACAGAGTGCACATGCATATGGGTCATATGCACAGAGTTTCTTTGGGACATCATAAAGCAGTGTCATGCTATGAAGAACATGGGGTACCTAGGTGGGTCCCAAACCACTGAGTAAGTGATAATGATGCTCATAAGTCATGGAAGCATCATCACCCATCCATACACATTCTTGAGTGGACTCAACTGAACATTGTTGTCACATAACTGGAATGAGTAAGTAAAGGCTGGTGGGTGGGGCCAGTGATGGAAGTAGAAGTGGGGCTCTCTCACACTCTCTCTCTCTCTCACTCTCTCTACCCTCTCTTTTTCGTTGAAACTGCCTTTGTTGAGAGCACAGCAAGGTGATTTTTTACCTATATGAAGCTGGAGCACAAGACTGGAGCATAAAACTGGTAGGCACTAGAAGCACAAGACTGGAGCACAAGCACAGTAGTTGGCTGTCTGGTGTGAAAGCAGTGTATGATAATTCCAACAGAAGACCTAGCTTATATACTCTAGCCAGTACCTTCCACCGCTCATCAACCCCCACCCCCCATCCCCACCCTGGTCCGAACAGTTGACAGTTTTCCACCATTTTTTTTTTTTTAATTTTGTTTTTCAATTTTTTAAAACAAAAGTTTTTGTCTAGGTCAAGGTTGCGCCAGGTCGATGCGCCAGAAGCGGCCTTTTGTAACTACTGGCCTTATAGCCATACAAGATAGGATAAAACATAGCGTGCTGCAAAAACTTTTCTATTGACTCACATATACATATTATATGTATATATAATATAGTCAACTCATTACATTACTGTCTCGAATATTATCCAGCTGATTGCACTGGGCTATCATTATTTTTGTTTATATCTGGGAATTCGCCCATCAAATTCTGAATCTAAATAAAGCAGCTGATTCACTTGTCTTGAATACTTTTGAATGTCTTGCATATTATCCAGCTGATTGTATCTTGCCTTTCTATCAAGTGTAACAAAAAATATAGTACATTACATGGCTGTAAACTTTTGCCGGTTCTCGCATATTCACATTTCTGCACTCGGCTGCACCTCGTGCATTAACTATCATATGCTCAACCGGCAAAGCATCATTTTCCAGCCTAGTAATGTAATATACTATTGTGAACCTCAACATTTCTATAATGATGATGAAACTCCTCTACACACAGTTCTAGGTTTGCATTGGAATCAAGATACAGATACTTTTCAGTACACTATTGCCACTCCAAATGTTACCCCTACAAGAAGTAGAATTCTCTCTTGTACAGCTTGGCTATTTGACCCAATGGGCTGGCTCTCACCCGCTATTATGTGGGCAAAAGCTCTCATCCAGCAATTGTGGATAAATGGGTTAGATTGGGATGCTCCATTATCTGATGACCTTATTCAGAAATGGGAAAGCTTTACTCACACACTTCCATCTCTCAAGGAAGTTTGTATAACTTGTCACTCTGGAGCCACTCAGGCAACCACAGTGGAACAACATGGATTTTGTGATGCCAGTGAAACAGGCTATGCTGCTTGCATATATTTACGTACAATTGATGCAGAAGGCAATATCTTTGTCAAACTCTTACTAGCTAAATCCAAGTTCGCTCCCCTCAAACGTATCTCAGTACCTCGACTGGAATTATGTGGAGCTCATCTTCTTGCACAGCTGATGAAATTTTGTATCACCTCATTGTCTCACTCATGCAACGTACACTCAACTACTGCTTGGACTGACTCATCAGTTGTATTGTCTTGGATAAATACTCCTCCTTATAAACTCAAAACCTTTGTAGCTAACAGAGTCTCTCAAATACATGAGCTAACTCCACCCAACGTTTGGAAGCACATAATTTCTTCAGAAAATCCAGCTGATGTTGCATCATGTGGAATTCTTCCATCTAATTTGCTATCACACTCACTATGGTGGCAAGGACCTCCATGGCTGCTCCAACCAGCCTCCTCATGGCCTGGTGCTATGTTCACTCCAATTCCTCTAGACTCTCTCTCAGAAGTTAAATCTCAACCTCTTAACACTCTCACAGTCTCTGCAGACTCTCCAGCTCTTGAGCTTCTCAACCGCTTCTCCTCATGGACGACTCTAGTCCATGTAGTAGCACTTCTCTTGTGTTTTCAACACAACTCTCTGTGTAAGAATCATACTTAGAAAAAGGTGAATTCTCTCTCCTCATCATAGCTTCAAGATGCAACTCTACACATTCTTAAAATTATACAAAAGGACAGTTTTCCTGACCTCTTCTCATCTCATCAGTTAACTAAGATTTCTCCCTCTATTCAAAAATTACAACCTTTTCTCTCAGATGATGGACTCATAAGAGTGGGTGGACGACTCAAAAGTTCGTCTATTCAGTGGACTAAAAAACACCCAGTTCTATTACCAAAGAACAATTATGCTGTGAAACTTCTAGTGCGCTACTATCATCTCAAGTACCTACATGCTGCACCCCAGCTTCTTCAATCCCAGCTCTCACTTCAATATTGGATTCTCTCTGCATGGAGTCTCATTCATAGTGTTGTTTTCAAGTGTATACGATGTTATAGATGTCACCCCATGCTCTCTCAGCCTCTCATGGGCGATCTTTCCTCAAAATCGCATACAACCTCAACCTGCCTACACAACAGTTGGAGTCGATTATGCAGGACATTTCACAGTGAAACCACACTCTCTACATCGTGTTCAAACTGTGAAAATGTACATATGCTTCTTCATATGTTTCATCACTAAAGCTATACATATTGAAATGGTCTCTGACTTAACATCTGAAGCATACATTGCTGCTCTAACCCACTTTGTATCTTGACGAGGAAAGCCTTTCACTGTTTACTCAGATAATGCAACCAACTTTGTGGGAGCTGCCCGTTCACTTACTCAACTCTTTAACAAATTAGAAAGATCCTCATCTACAACAAAATATTTCTCTGAGAGTGGCATAAGATTTAATTTTATTCCTCCACGCACTCCTCACCATGGTGGTCTCTGGGAAAGATCTGTTCAAAGTATTAAGCACCACCTCTCTCAAGTTTTAGGAGAACAGATTGTCACTGCTGAAGAGTTTCAGACTATGCTCACAGCCATTGAAGCTATTCTCAACTCTCGACCTCTTACACCTCTATCTCCAGATCTGGCTGATCTCGAAGCACTCACACCAGGACATTTTCTTATTGGAAGACCTCTCCTTGCTCTTCCAGAAGAGAATTTTGAGAAACACCTCTCAGTCGTTTATGACGCTGGCAGATGCTCCAATGCTTTGTTCAACACCTATGGCATCGATGGAGCAATGAGTATTTGCATACACTCCAGCAACGCTTGAAATGGACAAAACAGCAACGAAACCTTGCCATAGATGACCTCGTAGTTATTCACGATGACAACGCACTGCCACTCTCTTGGTGACTGGGTCGCATTGTCAAAACTCACCCTGGTAAAGATAATACTGTGAGAGTAGTGGATGTCAGAATAGCATACTCTCTCATCCAGCTGTCAAGGTTTCACCTCTCCCTCTCGAATAATCTCTTAATCTCACTTCTCATGTCTCAGTGGTGGATTGAGTAACTATTGCAGACATGAGAACTCTTGCTCTCAATCTCTTCTCGTTTTTCTCTCATCTCTGGACACTCTCTTGTCTCTTCTCTCTGGTCTCTACCCTTCATACGTCAAATGTTGAACCGTATGTTACGGCCAATCTTATCTGCTATAAGATAGCAGCCACCCGCCCCAGCTCTGAGCCTCCCTCTCAAGTCAGTCTCTCTCGGTAAGCCATAGCAGACATTGCATTTGTTAAGATGTGTCTCTGTACTCTAGTGCCCAAACATGATTACTCTCTCATGCTCTCTATCTCTCTCTCTCTCTCTCTCTCTCTCTCACTGAGGCAACTGCATGATCAATGATACTATAATCCTTTAAGTTAGGTTAGGTTATTATCTATTATCTAAATTATTTATCTATTAATTTTTAGGTACTTCTTTTTTTAATCCACAAATTATTTTTAATATGCTTTTATTTTTTGTTTTGATGTATACATGTAAAATTTTTAAATTTTAATTTATCTCATTTGAATTGATTAAACAAACTTAGATAATTCATATTAGACAATTTCATCCACAACAAAGTAAACTAGTATGACATGTTTGGGTAAAAGGTTAAGTGTAAGAATGGCCTCAATGGCCAAGACTTCGCCTCTTTGTGTAATTCATCTCTCAGATCCAAGTTCTATTATGTTTTTTTTTATCTTTCAAACAATTGCATCCATAATTTCTGTTGTATTATACCTTAAAATATATACTTGTTGTATTTTTAATCCTTTCTACTAAAACTATTCAACCATTATGTTTACTTTTTAGGAACAACTGTACTTCACTTCAACTAGGGGATCTGAGAGTTGCTAATATTAATAATACTTTTATCTCTCATATACATTGTAAATTTGCACAAATAAAGACATCTGAATCTGAATCTCTCACTTCCTCTCTTCCTCATATCATATATCATCGAACATACTACAACCACCAGACTGGACAACAACTACAAGCAGCAGGTAATATGGGGCGCCCCCCCATCTCTTCAACTCAGCTCAACGTCTGGTAAGTGTACATCTATCACTTATTTCTCTTCCTCTTATCCTCATATATGGTCCTCCACTGCTCTCGTCTCTCCTTAACTCCTCTAAGCTACCACAGGCCCCCAACATTCGGTCTCAACAGCCATACGCTCTTACATTTGCTCCTCCTAGGCCAAATACTCAAACGCCCTTACATTTGGTCCCATGGGACAGATTACGCCCTTACAAGTGACTTCATTATTATTGACAAGGAAAGAGTACTTTAGAGTAATATTCCTCTTTTTACTGCCATCAGTGGGTCTCCTGCACTCAGTTTGTAGAATTTTTACTCGAGAAGCCACAAACTGGCGTTTAACATCCACTGTTTTATCTGGATCCCAATAATATTTGTGTATTTCATTTCGGTTGTCATTTGACAGCTTCTAAAAGCATTTCAGACTGCAGCTACAGGGTGGTTTAATCATTTTTGCTGGCATAGGTTTACCCTTTTCATTAATGTAGGGTAAACCACTCGCTAAAAGCTTCTTCCTCTTATTACATTTCCATTGCATTTCATTATGAACTCGTTTCCTTGAATTTTTCTTCATAATTTCAATACAATTATTGGTGAATGAATTTCCACTATGAGGAACATTGTCTAACTTCTCACCTGCAGTCTCAGACTGTAGTGGTGAATTTTTCTTCCTAGATGGCTGAAATATCATAATGTCTTGTGAATCTGATGAAGAATCTGTTGGTGGAATGAAGTCCTTATCATCATCTGTGTCATCAAACATATCAGACTCAGAACTGCTGTTATTAGGTGTTATGGTGTCTCTGTCAATGCCTGTGTTGTCAAATAGTATATGAGAGCTGCTTCCCATTCTTTTTCCACATGATGTTCATCCTGGAATAGATGAGAATAAAGAGATTTATATTCAATATAATCGAATGATTTTTGAAAGAATGATTTATTGATACAAATAAAAATCAACCTGTTGAAAATAAGAATTCTCTGTAAGGAAATAAAGAAATTCACTGATTCAAATACAATTATCAAGAAATTTATATTATGGTTTTCACAAGAAGCCTTTTACTGTCTAGAGTAAGAGCATTTAATAGTATTTTAATAAGGAATTCAATTTATTTTGAATATAGATAGAAGCTAGCATCTCTGTGAGGAAACAAGGCCTTGCAAGACCTTCAATTGGAAAGATAGATTTTAATAAATTTCAAAGATCATATTTTTTATGTTTGAGCAGTGTGACCTGAGCATCACCACCCTCATAGATGAATAATTGAATTCACATTGCTTTTTTTATTCATAAAAGAAAGAAAATACAGATGATTATCAACTTTATTGTATCAGGTCATTACATTGAAATGAATGTGCTTATAGAAATATAGCGGAGGGTTATAGAAAACTGGAAAGAGTCTGAAAGTTTTTTGTCACTATAATAGACCAGCACATTTTCTTGTTTGGTGGCCTAAATCCTTTTGGCGTAAATCCTTAGCAACTCAGAATATGTAAAAGAATCAAGCAATGGAAATTATTAGGCATACTCACTTGTTCTTCTGAATCTGATGAATAATCAGTAGATGGAATGATGTCCTCATCCGCATCTGTGTCATCAAACACATCAGACTTGGAACTCCTTTTAGTCGGTGGTACTGTGACTCTGGCATTGTTTGTGTTGTCAAGTATATGAAAACTGCTGCAACGTTCATCTTCCTGTTTATTCTGGAATAAATGGGAATGAAGAGAATTACTTTCAATGAAATCGAATGATTTATTCATACAAATCAAAATGAATGAAACTAACATTGTTGAAAAGAAAAATGCCCTTTAAAGAGGTGAAGAAATTTAGAATGAATAAATGTAGGCTACCAGTTAGCTACTGCTCAATTCACTATTCAAATAATAGGCTACCCTTTATGAATTGGCGAAGTTGAGACTGAGTATAGAGTATCTTCTTCCACTCAAACTCAAACCTAGACTCACTATTCCACAATAAGCTTCACTTGATTCCATAATATTGGAGTCTATAAATCTGATAAAATGCCAGTTGTAGAAAAAAATTCTCAATAAATCTATTAATTTCGAATTCCTTCAATTGCTATCAATTTATACTGAAGAATTCTGCAATGGTGAATATTGACAACAGTATTGAATACCTGGATTTCTTGTTTCATGACGAACTGCATTGTTAATATTAACTTTTCAAGTGAAATCAACGACTTGCAGTAGAATTTTCATTAAGAATAACCAGAATTTACTTACTCTGTAGGTCAAGCGTTTTCGAATCTTTGAGATCCATTTTCTAAAAATGGATCTCAAAGATTCGAAAACGTTCGGCCTACAGAGTACATAGATTCTACTTCATATTCTTAATGATAATTTGACTGCAAGTCGTTGATTTCACTTAAAAAGTTAGTATTGAATAGCTGAAGGGTCATCACAGTCTAGTGGTTAAGGCGCCCGACCGGCAATTGGGAGGTCCGTAGTTCGATTTCCGGTGTTGACTGGTATTTTTGTACAGTAGCATTCATCGATTTCCATCAGCTATTCAATACTGTTGTCAATATCCGCCATTGCAGACGTCTTCAGTATAAATTAATAGCACTTGAAGGAATTGGAAATTAATGAATTTTGTTTCTGTATATTTGTCAGTTCATTAAATTGTCAGTCATTTAAAACTAACTTTTGACTTAATAAATGTTGTTATAGAAATACTGCCGGTGGTCATAAAAAGCTGGCAGAGTCTTGAAGTTCTATTGTTAGATACTATAATACACCACTTTATTTCCTAGTTTGGTGACCCAAATTAGGTTCACGTCTTTATCATATACAACCTTAGAATAAAATGTAAATGAATCAAGCAATGAAAATTTAAGGCGTACTCACTTGTTCAGTTGTTTTTCCTCCCTTTCCAGGCTTTGACGGCTCAACTAATAATTGGATTCCAAGTAACTTCAAGCAATTACTTCCCCGACTCATTTAAAAATAATCTAAACTTTGATTGGTTTAAGGGGGTCGAAAGTGTTGAAAAGAAGCAAATAACACAGGTTATAAGTCACTGCCAAAATATTTAAGAAATTCAGGGTAGAAAGTCACATGTCCACTGTGAAAGAAAATGGTTAGTTTGCTCTATCCATTTTTCGATTCTGCATATGACAGCACTACCAACTTGAGTACATTAACTAACATACATAAAGAATTTTAATAGCAAAAGTGTGAATGGAATTTTGATTTATGATTCTATTTTCAAATAACCATGTGTTATTCAATCAATCAATTCATAAATTGAAAGAAGTAGCAGCTCCAGAAATTACAAAAATATGATACCATTGACGTTAGAGGTAGAAAGTATCATGCTGGAGTTGACATTGAAGAATGCCTCTAAGATTGTAACGGTAGACAGTATTAACTGGGAGTTGATACTTTTCTTCCAATATTATCCTTAGAGGCAAGCAGTATCAAGAGGATTTAATATTATTTACTTCTCAGAACATTGGAGTTGATACTACTTTTGTAACTTCTAAAAAGGCATCCAATGTATATAGGATTTAACACTATATACCATTCGACAGAGAATTTTATTCTGATTCCAGACATAGAATTAACTCCATTTCGCCAAAAATGGAGTTAACACCTTTCACCTCTCAGGTACTTTCCGTCCAACTTGGAGTTCGGTTGCAATAATGAAAAATGTTGAAAAAATGCAATACAGAGGAATTTTGGAAATGTTTAATATGTTCTATCTTTAAATGGGATTAAAAGGTTTTAATGGCACTGGCCTCAAAAACAAGCCAGTATGTACAATTTGAGACCAACTTAGAATTTTTATTTCCAGTAGTTCCTGGAATAGAGCTATTTCAATCTTGAAAATCGGCAATCCAAGTACAGGCTTACCCTTTAAAATTTGAACTCTGGCACTTCAAAAGACGATCTTTGAACGATATATTATTGTTGTGTTACTGAAAATTTGAAAAGGTGTTTTTTTTTTGAGGATGAAGCCCACATAGGTCTTAGACCTGTGCATGGGTAATGAGTTGGATAATGCTGATTGATGATTTTGACCTACAGTTTTAGGTGGGTTCCGAACCACCGGGAAGTGATTTGACAGCAGAGAACAGTGTCTTTTTTGCTGGCCAATCTAATCAGTCACCGTTACAAACAGGACCCAGGAGAACAGACACCTGCTACGGTTCACGGCTATCACTTCCCTATGTAAGCCATTTATTGGAAATAGACCTATATCAAAACCCGAATTTTCTCGAAAATAAAAATCACAGATTACGATTTAGAAAATCACAGAGAATAAAATAATAATCATCCTTCTCCTACAATAACTGCTCTAGAATTTTTTCCTCCGCCAAAGATTGCCAAAATATGAAATTTTGGCCTCCATTTTGGAAATATCTCGTGACACAAGTGTTTTTCCGGATTCAACGTCTAAAAATGCATAAGAATCCGTTGAGAAAAAACTACTTTATATCTTTCTTGGCCAATTAATAGTAGACTAGTACTGTTTTCGATTGAATTCTTGGATTTCTTGTTCCATAACGATCTGCGTTGTTAGTACAGTATTAACTTTTGTTGTAAATTTAACGACTTGCAGTCAGTTCTAAATCGTGAATAAATTGAATATCAAGAATGATTCACAAATAAGTGGATTGTCGTTTAAGTGGACTGTATTTAATTTTTGACTATTTAAATTTAAGCCAAATATATCGAACATAAAGCTCCCATGTGTGAGCACATAAAGAAAGAAAAGTAGAACGAACTTACCATCTATTCGGCCGATATGAAGCGTCGAAATCAATTTGGATTAAGAGAGGATACAACTGCAAGGGCTAGGATTACAGGAAGATTTAAATACCTCAAATTTGAATGGAAGATTCGGCGATCTGTTGCTGGACTTTATCTGGCGGCTACAGGAAACCTCAAATCAAATCAAATTTATTCCTTCTTTTTTGCAATACAATACAATACATAATACAGAAATACAGTAGTAAGGAGGAATATACGCACCCAATGAAGACGACAAGTCTACCTTATACAAGGGTGGGAGTTCAACAAGGACTAAGAATAATATACATTTTTCCTTTGTCTCTTTAGTATTTAATGATAATGTAAAAAATGAGTACTGAAATGAATGATAATGGACAGTCTAAATGAAAAAAAAAGAATGAATGAAGAGAATGGAAGAAAAGGAATGAATGAATGAATGATGAAGGCGAAGAGTGAACAGAAACACAAGAATTATTCCTGAAATTCATCGGAACAAAATGAGTAAGCTGAACTATTTGAATTCAAATCCTGAATCAGGCTATAACCATGTAATAAACCTCAATATCGTCCTTATTTAGACTCAATAGAAAAATATGCAGTGATTTAGAAAATCTATGTGAGGACAAGCCCAAGACTCTTGCTTGAGAAGGTAGAGCAGTGGCGTACCGAGGTTTCAAGCGCCCTGGAGCGAAAGTGTCTTACGATGCCCCCCCCCCCTCCCAAAAAAAATCAATCTTACACTTAACCACCCAAATGGGATGACATTAACATAGTGGTCATTTAATGAATCAGCGGTTTTTTCCCGCCTCCAACTACACCATATTTGGCAGAGATGCGAATCTCCGATGAATGATTTTTCGCCAGACCAGATTCTGCTTTAATCAATTCCAAACTGCATGTTGTGAATTTTTTCACTTTTCTATATATTTATTTGCAGTTTTTTTTTAGCATTTTTCAAGTCATTCCTATGAAAATGTTCTTACAGTATTCAAATGTGAAGTATGTTCTTGTTAATATAAAAACCATTGAACTTCTTGTGGATTTATTTTTCCAGAATAAATTCAAAGTCTTCATTCAATTAATTGAAATTGTTATACCTTTTGTCACCCAATTTAAATTGTTTTGGCTTTGCTACTTTCTACTATTTGCTACTTCTGACTCGATCGTTTTGCATTCTGTTTGTTTGTCACGCATTTACGGCTGAACGCGTGAACCAATTTCTTTTAAATTTGACATGAATGTTCCTTTTAGTAATGCGCAGCAATGTATACATACGGTTTTTTTTAAATCTTACCCTTTTGGCCTTCATTATAGTAATACATTTTTTGTAAGTAAAGTAAAAGGCAATTTTCTCTCAAGAACGGTGCGCCCCTCAGAGCCTTGCGCCCTGGAGCGACTGCTCCACTCGCTCCATTATCGGTACGCCACTGAGGTAGAGAGTTATAGAATTAAGGTCCCAGAAAAACAAAAATTTTTTGGAAGAGAGTGCAGCCCGACCTGTGGAGACGAAGCACCCCATCCACAGCTCCTCTTGTAATATGCATTGTGGGCACCGCAGTGCAGGACAGTCCCCCATCACCGCCACCTCTTGATCGATATACACGGCTCTATTATATGCACTGGTTTCTACAATATTTAATTTCAAAACGTCGAATCTAAGGCTTTACTATTTTCAATTAGCCTACACAATTATACAATAAATTTAACATACACGCACAAGACCCTCTTCGACAAATTAGGTTGACGAAAACACGAAAGCGAGTTGACCGGCTTGCTTACACACAAATTCAAATCGAACTGACTGGAGAGGAAAAAATTTATTAATCGATCCATTGCAATTACTTTAATTGCCGTCAGGTAACAGCGTATGCATCTACCGCCAATCATCCAACTATTCGAAACTCTCAAGAAAGTAAAGTTCGCATAGTGGATCTTCTATGGCCGAACCATTCCTCCTCCCCCCCCCCCCCCTGGAAAGTATTTTTTAGCTAAGCAGTGAGCACAAGCCGAAAGAAAATCTAAAACATACAAAACAAAACCACTACCAAAAAAAATTGTATAGAAACATTTTTTTTTGGTTTGACAACAACACAGACAAAAATAAGAACAAACAAATAATCATCATTGCAGCTGAGCACGCCCGCAATGATTCTAAAAACAACTATTGGGTAGGCAAAGGGAAAAGTTTGTTGACTGGTCGCTTGAGACAGCCACTCTTCAAATGCACTAGGGCCACTCTCACCTGACCGTCTGATCTGCAAAAGCCTGTTTGACAATGCCCAATGGCCACTGTAAAGGAGGGAGGTTCGGCTGGTCCACAACGACTATTGTTCCTATAGTGAGGGGGGTAGACGATTTCCACCATTTTCCTCGCTCCTGGAGTTCATGTAAATACTCCGTACGCCACCGGCGTCAGAATGACTAACAATTGATCCACTAGCTCGCAACGAGTGAGACGGTTAACCGGACGAACGATTACATTTTCCTTCAGAAAAGCCTTCAAAGGTGTAAGCTTCAGAAAGTTAGCCGGTGTTAGTGGGAGCGGTTCATTGGGATCCTGGCTTAGAGAGCACAACGGCCTAGAATTTAACACAGCTTCTACCTGAATTAAGGCGGTAGTCATCTCTTCATAGGTTAAAAGTTGTGTGCCTTTCACTCGAAATAAATGTGATTTTACCGATTTGATAGTGGCCTCCCAAGTACCTCCAAAATGAGGGGCTCCAGGTGAAATAAATTTCCAGTCGTTTCTATAATCGGACAAGTCATTGATCAAGGTGTTCTGGAACCCAGATGAATTCAACAACAGAGCCGCCGCGTGGTGGGGCGACCGAGGCGGTCACCTTGGGCGCCGAGATCCGGGGGGCGCCGCCGTGGGTTAAGAAATTTCATGAATTTGTACTCTAATTTTATTTAAAAGCACTTGGACGGCTGCATCGATCTCTGTATTATTCAATGGATGCATTGCTGAGTGCATAAAATTCTGTCTATACATAATGTACTATACATAGACTCTTGAAAATTTGTATATAGTAGCTTCCACGTAGTCAAGTGAAGTCCCTCATAGATTTTGTACTTTGAGGTCAAATATGAAAAGTTATGATGAAAATTAAGTCCATATCGGGTTTAGTGGGTAGCGGAAATCATAGCTGGTTCACGTCAAATAAAAACAAGTTGAAGGATATGAAAGTCTGCTCAGCACAATTATTCACTTTATTATTTTTCACATTGCAAACGTGGCCATTTTCATGTTTGTTTGTGTTGGAATCTTTTGTTGAATTATAAATCATCAAATAAAAAAAACAAATTTCAAATCATTTATTTATCCCCAAAAAAGTACAAAGAAAATTAATAGATATTTCAATTCAAAAACTCCAATTTTATTATCCAGAAAATACAACAATTCACAACAATACTAAATTCCTATACATTCTATTACAAAAATCCAACTTCTATAATAAAATTCTATTCAAAATAAATACAAAAACATTTAACTGGATAACAAAATCCCAAAGGTTACAGAACCTGTTAGGGTAAGAGGGGGGAAAAAACAATAGAAAATAGAAAAAAACAAAAGGAAAATGAAATAAAAATTAAATATAAAAACATCAAAGAAATACTCCTGAATCAGCTGAGGCTCTCAATTTTAGACTTAAAAGCCGCGTCTAGAATAAGCTGACAACTTTTATCTGCAAACAGAATTCCACTTCTTGACCCAATATTAACCCTATCTAAAACATGAATGTGACAAATATTAGAGACCATATAAATGTAAAAGACAATGTATGGGACCAAACTCTATTCAAACTCCAGTCATTGAAAATATACTTGAACAGTCAGACACAAAACAACATGGAATAAAAACTAAAACTCTTTCGGATAAGTGACTATAACCTCATCATTTTCACATTCACAAGTAACCTATATTTCTACTAAGTATAATTCATGTTATGCTGTTAAAATATCTTGTTACATCATCTTGCTGTACAAGGTGATTACGTAGTTGTCTACAGAATGAAGCCTTTAGCCTACACTCCTTCAACCTGTCCGGGAGTAGATTAAAAAACGGAGGTGCCAGATATAAATAAAATCTTTTGAAAATGGTCAGGTGAGGCCTTGGAACAATCACATTCAATTGATTTCTTGCAACTCTGCGGGCGTCACCCAGTCGCATTTCCCCGCTTCTATCGTAGTACAATTTCAATGCTTTGTAAATATATAAATATCTAAGGGCACAGACAAACCCAGACTGCTCACGCTTCCAAAAACATGCGCTAGAATGCGTAGGTATAGCGCCTAGAGAGTAGAGTGTTTCCCTCTCTACTTTCTCTGTTCTGTTCGCTCTCACTCATCATCACTCCCTCCATCCGTCACTTCTTCATTCCTGCAACATCTACACGCGTCCTTCGCATAATAAGAATGCATGCTCACCCTTCAGCACTGTTGCCGGATCAAGCGTTATTGCCAGATCTCATTACATTTTACGTTTTTCTCTGCTACTGCGTGCAGATGACAGATCTGCCAGCTACAATAATAATGACGATTGGGTTGACTGCCTCTAAAGTATACTGCTATTGCGAATCCTGTTTCATTTTATTTTGTCAAAATATTAATAAGCCTCTATAACTAAATTATTTAGATTATGTGATAAAATATTATTTAAAATAAAAATGAATTTGAATTCATGTAAAAATGTTAAATAGAAAAATAAATAGAATACGTTTCTACAATGTTTTTCCTGTAATTTAACATTTTGAGGAAGTTTCATTTCCATCTATGTGTTTACTTCCGTTAACTTTTTCTAGGAATAATTTTATGTTACTGTTTTGGCTGACTGAACAAAAAAAAAATGTTAAACTGTTTCGAGAAACAAATAAACCGATTCAATGGAGTATTGAAGGACCCGATATTCCATACCTATTCTATAGTAAATAAATAATAATACATGGATTTTTATTTTGAAAATTTATACGGACTTTTCCCCCCTACAAAACCCGCCCGCGGATTATTGATTGTAATAATTGACATGAAATAAGTTTTTAAAATTATTAAAAAAATTATCCAAGACGGTGCATCGAAATTTTCTTAATGTCCCCTACTTACATTCCAACGTCAATCCCAAAAACCTATAAAATTTATAAACTTAAAAAACACTTTTGAATGGAAATTGACTCACGTTATGGCGTGACGGCCGTTTCGCTCTGCTTTTGTGGAAACAAGATGAGTCTTCAACATCATATAAAATGTATTCAACAGAAAGTCAGAATATTTTCCATATTGTCACTTTTTATTTTAAGCACCTCTCCTCTACGAGAGGATGATTTCTTGATAAAACTTCACATACATATTTTGCTCACTTTTCAATGCCTTTTGCCAATATTATTTATTTATCCTCTACAAAATAATTTAAAAATAAAAAACATTTCTTAAAGTTTTCGAAATTTTCTCCAACCCCTTTGACTTTTCTAGCGGTAACAAGGCATATTGAACTTCTGCACCTACTTACCTTACACTTCCAATCAAAAAAGCTAAAATTACTCACAAACAAAAAGTTTAAAATTTCTTTGCCCCCCCCCCCCCCCACGTTTTTGAACAAAATTTTGTTTTTCACCTCCCCCCAAACACTAGTGAATTACGGTATCAAAAAGCGTTCAAATTACATTTAGTACAAATTTGTCGGTTTCTATCTGATAGAAAAAAGAATTTTCCAAAACTATTAACATTTAAAAAAATGAAAATGTTGACCCTGTTGAAATAGAAAAAAACTAAAATTTCCCCCCAAAAAATGTGGAAATCGGGGGGGGGGGGGGGGGGAAATCCCGATTTTTGCTCGCGAACTGCTCGCCTACGAGAACAGTTGGGCACCCCAGTACTAGTGGCTCGTAATTCAGTTTTTAGTAATCCGCCAATGTTTTAACTGTCACTGGTCAAAACTACTCGGTATATAGTAAATTGATCCAAACTTGATTTTTCCACACTTTTGTCTGAATTCAAGATTTTCTCAATTCGAATTAATGCTTTTTAATAGAGAATAAATTGGGTGGAAGAAGGTTCATGTTGAATACATATTAGGTTATACATTTTATTTGTCTCTGGTTCGCAAGCCATCCCTATGAGGTTCAAAGACCAATAAACCCCTCCTCCACCTCTTATGAGATATAGGCTAACTACAATATTCTTTAAAATAGTAGGTACTATATCAGTAATTATCTTAAGACAATTGGCGACCCCAAGCAAAACGCATTTGGCGGCCCTTCCGTTTGTAATATTGTGAATTTAATAATGGTGTAAGCCTGTCAAAATATCACAACAGGCTTTTCTTACATTGAATAATAAAAACAAATTCTAGTATGAAATGTTTTACAATGAATAAATAATTCAATTGAATTATAAAATAATATAATAAATTGTCATAGTATTCAGTAGGCTATATATTCGAAGCAACTGTGATTTAGTAACAATTTATTTATTTATTTATTTGATTAATATGTTTCAATACAAATAATACTGACCTTAATGATATTGATACAAATTATACTGATCAAAAGAAACATTGATTAATGATTATCACCATCACATCATATCAAAATAATATAAAGTGAAATATAACTTTTATTTTTAGTAGCAAAATCGTTGGTAAGTTTGGAGAAGTTAAGACGGGCAATGCTGTTTTTGATGAAAATAATTTTTTTTTTTTATTTTGTTGTGCAAAAACATCGTAACTGTGCAGTGACTTTTGTATTTCTATCGGTCACCGCTACAGATTCTGTCAACGAGCGCCGTGACTTATCTTATCTGAGTTACAGATAGCGGCGCTAACCGTTCGGACGTATCACTTCCCATAGTTATTTATGATGTATGTATTTTCCCCCTTGGAAAATACTTTATCTGCCATTGATTTTACACAAATGTTTTTTTTTAATTCTTGCTTGTAGGGTATTCCATATTCCCAGACGTTTCAGCCCCCCCCCCCCCCTTGGAGAGATCATGGTTCCACCACAGGGTGATAGCGTAGGGTTAGCGTAGGTTTATGAAATCTATTATCTTATATTATTATGATTATTTCTAATGTTTTTGTGAGTTATTTGAGAGTTGATCAATAATAATCTTATAATGTAATAACTTGGCAGCCCCAGGAGCCAGCCTTATTCGCAAGCCTATAAAGCCGGCCCTGACTATATATCAAAACCTGATGAAGAAAAATCTTACGTCTGTGGAAGCATATTTTAAACATATATATACATACTGTTAAATATAACTAATATAAATATAATATTAGTTAAATATAACTAACTTACTGCTGAAAATAACTAATCAAGCTCTGCCAGCTTAAGCTTTCTGTTTTTTTTTTTATTCTGTACTTCAACTCAAAATGGGGTGATTTTTTCAACAAGAGTTGAATACGCCTTTTGCTCAACTGTTCAAAGTTATGCCTATATCTCAGAAAGGGGTTATTTATTCAAACAGCGTTGAATACACCTTTTGAAGTTTTAAAAGGCTCAAACAAATTTCCGCCAAAAATCCCAACTTTCAATTTTTCCCTAAATTTTGCACCCCTACAATAATAGCCCTCGCATTCAAATCAAGGGGTGGCATAGCATTGTTCGTAATGTGTCCTCAACTTACCTTTAACCTCCAATTACAAAACCCTTGAAAAATCATTTAACAAAAAAAAAATCATTTTTTCAACATGTTCCATTTCAAGCGACCCTCTTTTTCTAGGGGATTATTTCACAAATGCATGTTCTGCTGACTTTCTAATGCCTTAGGGGTGACTTTTAAAAATTATTCCACATCGCATTTAATACAGATTTTTTCATTATATATGATACAAGAAACAAATTTTCAAACATATTAATATTTAAGAAGTCCGCAATTTCAACCCCCTCATTTCTTTTGAAGAGAATCCATTTGTGATGCACACATCCCAATAGATTGTCTTGCACTTAAAAATGAAAAATCAAGAAGCTTTTCATTAAAAAAAATTAACAAATTTGTACAAATTTCCAGTTTTAAACCACTTTCATCCCCTTAAACGATATATTTTTCCAAATCGCACACATATCATTTCGTTTAACACAAAAATCACTATAGAATAAAAAAAAAATTTCAAAAATATCAATGTCCAGCTTTTTCAAAAATTTTTATCCCAACCTAAACCCCCCAAAAACCAAATTTTCCAAAAACGTTTCACAACAACTTATAAACAATCACCCAATTCTGATTTAAAACTATTTTCAAAAAAAAACATTTATCAAATTTTCAACCCCCCCTTTACCTGGTAACTTGGGGCACTTTTTGGAAATGTCAGATTCCTCCCTATGGTTTTGAGCCCAACCGAGAATAAACCACTCACCTACAATCGAACCCCCATCATTGAATCTTCAATATCAATAAGAGAATGAGTAATTCCAGAGTTGCTAATTTAATTACTTTGAAGAACTTTTACATGAAGTAGCGATAACTCAAGTATTCCCACATTGCAACATGTGCTGCTCCCCGTGGACGAGTTTTCTATCCATAGAGTGCCGACAATTCAAGTATTCCCGCACTGCAACAGTGCTGCTCCCCGTGTTGAAATCATTGACACGTGGCGCTATCTCTGAATTAAATCATTAACTAGGAAATCCGCAAGCGACGTGATCGATCTGGTTCTTTAATCTGTGCTAAGGGGCAGAATTCTCAGTTCTTTAAAAATTGGCGCAGAATGCACTGTACGTGCTTGGTGAGAAATTATTCGAACAAAAGCCTTTTGCAGAATAGTAAGTGGGTGCAACACAGAGTTGTATGCTCCCCCCCAAACTTCCAATCCGTAGTCATAATGTGAATTGATGAGTGCAAAGTAGATTTTTCTCATCAACTCCTTATTGCAAACCGTCCTTAGGAGGTAGAAAATCCTTATATATTTCACTAGCTTACCCTATATGACTCTTCCAACTCAGCTTGCTATCCACCCAAACGCCAAGATACTTCATGCACTCAACCTGTTCCAGATCTTGGATATATGCTAATAGAATGTGAAAAATGACTCACGCATAGAAAAGAGTGCTGAAAAGCTGACACGTGAAAACTGCATAGACTCTGACGTTCTCGAAGCTGAGTACCTCTGAAATTTGGGGTGGGCCCACACACACAAATTAGTATATAGAGAGGTACTACCTGGATGATGCGGAGGAAGGTCTGGTAGAGAAGTGGCGATTCGGAACTCATGTGTACCGGTTACAGAATGATGGCGTCAGGACGGTTTTAGCGATTTGGAATGGAAAACGTCTATACAATGAACACACACTGCAATTTACGGACTTTTTAACACACAGAGAATTCTCAGATTCTCTTCAATAGCACGGATATACGTACACGAATAACACATAAGACAATTAACGGAAGGTGATCGTGCAACCAAAACAATGACTAGACTCGTTGCAAGATTGTAACGAACAGGTAGAGAGGTAGGCTATGCACAAAGACGCCGACTAAGGCGCCTCGTTGCGAGTGGCAGGTACAGAAACCAGCATTGAATTACACCCATCAAATCATCAGAGAGCGAAAGTTTGAATGCAATAAACTGGTGCGAACATATTCCCGGGCGAGGAAAAGTCGGAATTTTCAGTTTGAAAGTGGGCGCAAGCAATTGACAGCTTGCAGGTAGGTGCCGTGTGAAGTGCGCACATTAATGACATGGGAAATGCCATCTCGTCCGGGAAAGGTTTCAGTTACAACTCCAACAGGCCACAGTAATGAAGAGCTGTTGAGGTCTTTAATGAGAACGAGATCACCAGGTTGAATCATGCGACTGGAGCGGTTCCATTTGGATCTGCTGGTTAATAGGTTGAGGTACTCAGTAGACCATCGATGCCAAAAATATTGTGCGAGCTGTTGGAGTCGTTTCCAGTGTTTGGTAGGCGTGGTGTTGATACTGACAGGTGGTTCAGGAATGGCAATTAATGGGGCTCTGATAAGAAAATGGCCAGGCGTCAAGACTTGTGCGGCATCGAGAGGATCATCGGAAAGATCAGTCAGCGGTTGGCTGTTTAGGATAGCCTAAATGCGACAAAACAAGGTCGCGTACTCTTCAAGCATGTAAGCAACATTATTGATCGAGCGTTTAAGTAAATTCTTGGCCGATTTGACAGCGGCTTCCCACAGACCGCCGAATTGTGGTGTGAGGGGAGGATTGAAGTGCCACTTGATCTGTTGTGCTGCAAGATGAGCGGAAAGTTCAGTCTCTTGTGCTTGGAGAAAATCGAGTACCTCCTGGATTTGACAGGCTGCACCACGAAAGTTGCATCCATTGTCAGAATGTACATCACTCAGCAAGCCTCGGCGAGAGACAAATTGCTAAAAGGAAGTGAGGAAGGCGTCAGTGCTCAACTCTGTAGCAAATTCTAGGTGCACAGCTTTGGTAGCAAAACAGACGAATACAGCAAGATATCCCTTAAGTTTGGCTTGGGATCGAAGTGAAGTAGATTTGTAGAGGAATGGACCAGCAAAATTGACACCAACCACTGAGAATGGACAATTTGGGGTGACATGGGAAGCTGGAAGTGGAGCCATGGGGGGCTGTGTGGTAGTCACGCGAAAGCGGGCGCAGGTGAGACAGGCATGAATCTTGGAATGAACCAGTGATTGAGCAGAGAGGATCCAGTACCGAGTGGCGATTACAGCTTGTGTGAGTCTAGGCCTGGCATGCAGGTTGCTAATATGAGTGTTCCGTATGACAAGAATGGAGAAGTGACTATGTTTAGGCAGAAGCAAGGGGCGTTTGACGTCCTGCAATAAATCTGAATATTCCAGGTGATCTCTGACGCGGATAAGTCCGAGAGAATCGGTGAATGGACACAGTCATTTGAGCAAAGGTGTGTCCACAGTGGCGAAGTGCTGGCATTGAACTAGGCTCACACAAATAAGCGTGGATAGGCATAAATTTGTCAGCGGTAAGGGGTGAAGGCGAATGGTTGTGAGCGGTAGCAAAAGCATTAAGTAGTGGCAAAGTGAACGGATGTGTGCGATGGCAGGAAGCAATAAAGGTGAGAACATAGCTGATGACTCGTGTAAGACGTGGAAGGCGAGAGAATCGTTCAAACATGGAATTGAGGTACTTGGCGTTGGACATATCAATGGTTGTAGTGAGCGATGTGATAATAGCGGGTTTCAATTTGGCGATGGGCATAGCTGGAGTGTAGCTGGAAATAGGGAATTGTTCAGCAGGAACTCGGAAGGCAAGAGGGCTGTGCCACCATGAGTCACAATGTAGGAGAGCAGTGGGGCGCAATCTGCGAGAGGCGACTTCCGCGGCATTGTCTGCGGTAGCAACATGATGCCATTGATTAATAGTGGTGAGGTCAAGAACCTGTGAGGCGCGATTTGCTACAAATATTTTGAGGTGATGTAGGGGAGTGTGTAGCCAATCAAGCAAAATTTTAGCATCACAAAATAACCATATGTCATCAAGGACGAAGCTCTCAAACGAGGACCGAAAGGCAACTACAAGTCAAGCTAATTGAACGGCTGTGTGCAGCAAGCGGAAATTGAACACCATCTTCTATCACAAGTTGTTTGAGGGCTCGTTGGGCTAGATATGCGCTAGGGCGTAGTCCATATGTGACAGTGTTGAGACAGTACTCATGCACAGAAGATTCAGCTGAAGGACGGTACCAGATATGTTGGGCATGTTGGTCCTCAGGGCGCACGAGTATTTGTCGATACATCATTCGGCAATTGGCGATGATAATGAATTTGTGTGTTTGAAATGAATTGAGAATAACAGATATGTCCTGCTGTAATTTTGGGCCTGAGAGTAGCCGGTCATTCAACAAAATTGAAGTGGAATCAGGGCTGCTTCCGTTAAACACCATGCATATTTTTCTGGATTTATCTCTGTGTTTGAATATGACGTGGTGTGGAATGACATACGTTGATGACTGTTTAGTGAGCGACAAGTGGTGCTAGTTCAAATATTCTTACATGAACACATGATATTTCTCGCATACAATACTGTCAGAGTTGATACGTCGCTCAACGCTCAGATGCATTTTATATGACCGGCTGCGATTGGAGGCCAGCTGCATGGCAGTCGAGGAGAACAGCAATGCAACAATATAGCATCTGTCAACAGTGCGAGTTGTGGAGTCCGTGAATAATTGCTCGCATAATTGGTCTTCGGGTGACATAACTGTAGCCATGGGAACCTCCTCCAACTTCCTAAATTGTTGCAGGCTACAGTTAAAGTCTTCATTAGAAACTGGGGTAGCAGACTGAGAGATGAGCGCGTGCGAAACACCAGCATCAGGTTTCGGAGGCATAGGGCTGAGACATACGTACCCAAGGTGGGTTTTCAAGGCATACAGACCATTAATTTGGAAATTGATGAGTGGCAAGTCAAACTGTACAAGCTGGCAGAAGACGTCTAGACCAATTAGGCAGTCGATATGTTGCGGTGTGAAGAAACATGGATCAGCAAGAGGAAGTTCGAGAAACGGTGCATAAACAAGTGGAGAAATTGGTGTTGCAGGAAGAATGTGCGGTAAAGAATCAATGATGAGCGCCTGAGAAACTAATGGGTTATGTGAGCTATGTGGCAATACAATAGACATGTCCACGACCCCTTTGACAGTAGTGGAAGCAGAAGTAATTCCCCGCAGCTTTATCAGAGAAGGTCGTATGTGAAGCCCTAGTCATTTGGCAGCGAGTGATGTAATGAACGAGCGCTGGCTGGCCAAATCAAGTATGCCGCAGAGTTGAGCCGACTGGTTGACTGAGTTAAGCACAGGCAGTTGTATGGTTCCCAGCAGAGCGTCAGAGTCAGCATTGGAGACAGTGTGCCCAGAAAATACGTCTCGCGATGAAAGAGCGCCTGGAAGTGGCGCAATAGCATCAGGATTAGTAGTGGCAGACAAAACGGGCAGCATGGCATCAGTGTCGAAATGCATGATGGTAGGCAAAGAGGCGAAGCGAATGCGGCGAGATGACGTGGACCTGTGCGAGGAAGTATACGGTGCCGTAGAGTGTGCAGATAGTCATTGCATTGACTGGGAGGTCGACGGAGCGACGTGGACTTTTGCAGAGGTGGAAGACACAGGAGGCGCCAAGGCAGACACAAAGGAAGTGGCGGCTGAAGGCATTGACTGGCTGGAGTATGCCTGGTTGCAGAGCGGCCCCTGATGGAAGGAGAATGCATGACGGTGCGGTTTAAATGCTTCTTCATCAGACAAAGATAATGAGGAAGCGCCACGACTAGGATATTCAGAGTCGGTAGGCTTTATAGCGCTTGACGTGGGTGCCATTTCACGGCTACACAACAGTGTGTTGTGTCAAGCTGAACCACAGGTAAGACATACTTTTGTAGACTGACAATTTCTACGGTCATGAGTGCCCAGACAGCCAAAACAGTGGCGAGAGTCCTGTACGATTTTATAGTGCTCATCAATCAATAATCGGGAAAAGGCGAAGCATCTGTTTAAGCGGTGTATGCCATCACACAACAAGCATGAACGAGGTGTGAAGGCTGTAGTAGCAAATGCTAGAGTGTGTGCCAGCGATAGGTGACGTGGAGCTGGTGGCGGAGATGGAGGTGAAGAATGGACTCAAGACGTTATTGTGTGTGAGTTAGCGGGAGGAGGAGGAGACCAGTATGCGGCTGGGCGTACGTGATGCGACTTCTCGAAAACCGGGTGGAACTGAATTGAAGCGTGCTTCAATCGACTCTGGAATGGTTGAATGTGTGTGCTCCAGTGGCTCGGACTGAACTAGATCAAGCACTCGTTTGCTCGAATTTATAAATTCCATTAACTGTTTGAAAGTTGGAATTTCATCAGGTGTTATAGTGGATTCAAATCTTTCTTTGAAGTAATTTGGGAGTGCTTGATATCCCAGCTGAAACATCAAAAAATCTTCCAAATTCAGTCCTGGTAAGGCTTTCAAAGTGCTGAATGCTGAGGAAAAGGTGGCGTGATGTCTGTGCAATATATTGCGCATTGAACCGGTAGCGTGAAAGTGGTGTAGTCGCTGATAGTGAAAATTAGCGGATGCTCTGACGTGATCAAATCGTTGGCATAGTTGCTGATAGGCGACCGAATAACTATCATCCACCAACGGCAAATCATCTATGAGCGCCAATGCATGATCGCTTAATTGCGTTTTTAAAATTTGCAATTTTTGTGTGTCAGAAAACTGCGAGGATTTGTGCACTGAGGCCTCAAACAACGACTTAAATCTCATCCACTCAGTACAGTTCCCGGAAAACTGTGGGAGCTGAAGCAGAGCCAAGCGTAGCTGTGTGGAAGCATTAGCATCAGCAGATGGCGCTGATTTAATTTGCATAAACGTTTGCTGAATGTTTTTTATTAATAAGCATGCTTCCTTAAAATCAGCATCCGAAAGCTTATCAAGTTTCTCGGAAAGAGCTGTAGCTATTTGCGACTGTCTGTCAGCGACCTGACATTCACTTGATGATGGATGAGACGTTTTAGAAATATCTGTGATAAGAGATAATGCATCCCATAATAGAAGTACCATGCGAGAGGGCTCGGGGGGCGCAAAGGCCGCAAGCGAATCATCTAACTTGATGGAGATGGCGACAGTGTTGGGTAGCGACATAGTGAAGTAGATGGCATGAGAGTGGCATGGGATTTGTAAACAAACAATGAGTAGACAGCAACAGACAATGAGCGAGAGCATTACGAAGGCGTGTGCGCGTCGATGTGTGTGGGAGTGGTTAAGCCAAGAGTCTGTAGTGGTAAGGCAGTACACGTGAGCCAGAGTGTGCATGCGAGCGAGCGTCTTGTGTAGTCAACAATATTGGCATTCAAAGAGACAATAACTGTACAATTCACATTCAACAGAATTGTTCAATGGATAGCAATGCACCAGATGAAGGTCAATACAAAGATAAGCGAAACAGACAGATAGCCAGATAAAACGGCTGGCATGCTCAAACAGAGTGACATAAATCAAGGATGCCCACAAAGTAATGATATGGCACTATGGGGAGCACTGCTCCGTTGCAAGGTGCTAATGCGTTAGCAGCGGCAGACGTGTATCACAACAAGATACGCTATGCAGGATGCTGAAACGGGCAAATTCTTGACTACATGAAAAGGCACTTTTAGAAGATTTAAATTTGCCAAATTCAAAATCCCAAACCAGAGGACCACTTTTCTATGTCGCGGCCGATACACAAACATTCAATATATGCTTATAGATGTGAAAAATGACTCACACATAGAAAAGAGCGCTGAAAAGCTGACATGTGAAAACTGCGTAGACTCTGACGTTCTTGAAGCTGAGTACCTCTGGTAGAGAAGTGGTGATTCGGAACTCACGTGTACCGGTTACGGAATGATGGCGTCAGGACGGTTTTAGCGATTTGGAATGGAAAACGTATATACAATGAACACACACTGCAATTTACAGACTTTTCAACACACAGAGAATTCTCAGATTCTCTTCAATAGCACGGATATACGTACACGAATAACACATAAGACAATTAATGGAAAGCGATTGCGCAACTGAAACAATGACTAGACTCGTTGCAAGATCATAACGAACAGGTAGAGAGGTAGGCTATGCACAAAGACGCCGACTGAGGCGCTCTCATTGCGAGTGGCAGGTACAGAAACCAGCATTGAATTACACCCATCAAATCATCAGAGAGCGAAAGTTTGAATGCAATAAACTGGCGCGAACACAATGCAATCTTCAAAAATAACAATGTAGTCTTTAAAAATATATCTTAATATAATAATGAGGAAGGTGCTGCAAGTGCAACCTGAGCGCAGGAGCCGAGTGTTTAGAATATAATATGTCAGTTTGAAATAAAGTGATCAACGATTAGCTTAAATAACATATGAAAATCACTGAAAGGATTGTTTAAATAATTACAAGTACTCGCAGTATTTATGACATTCTTCATGTAGGCCATATGCCGAAATGAGTGAATTGAACAAACATGGAATAACAATTCGGGGCTACATTGAGAGAATTTAATGAATGCTAGGAAGAGAGGAAAAAAGAGAACAGATTGAAGGTGAGGGATTAGAAAAGGTAAACAATGGAAAGAGACCGTAAGAGGAATTTTGTTAAAAATTTAGATTTATAATAGAAATAGGAATATTAGAAACTAACCATACATCTATATCTGAAACGAGATTTTTACTGAAGTTACGGTACTTGAAATGAAATAATTTGGAATAATATTTATAATTATAAGTTTGGTTACTATGTATGAAAACTGTTTTCTACAAAATTTATCTATTTTAAAATATATCTACTAATTATTAGTATCAGAAATTTGAAAAGTGATGGATGAGGGTCGGAGGTTGTAAGTTGATTCGTGCGAGTTGAAGTTATTTTTATATTTATTTATGAAGATGATTAAAGTTTTTATATATAATTGTCTGACAGCTATAACATTTAGTTCTCTAAAGATATATTTACTTGGATAGCATCTAGGTTTTTCCAATATGGCTCTAATCAAGTGTTTTTGAATTATAAAAATCTTTTCCATATGATTTGAAAATGTTCCACCCCAAATTATTATTCCATATTGCAGAAAAGATTGGATGAATGCAAAATATATAAGCCTTGATATATCTTTGTTTCTCAATTGGCTGATATTACGAAATTTACTCATCCAATGTTTGAGCTTATTACAGGTCCTATCTATGTGGACATCCCATCGCAAATGCTGATCAACCATTATGCCTAGATACTTGACGTGCCTTTCTCTTTTTAACTTAGAACATGAGAAAACAGTCAAACCTAAATTAGTACAGTTTAAGTTGTGAATATAAATATGATTTAGACTTTGCGGCTGTCCAGCAATGTTTGGGGAGAAATCCATGAAGGTACTTTTCTTTCTATTAAGTGTAAGGACAATATGCTCATCCAGCCAGGATTTTACGATTTTAAGCCCAGATTCTGCCATTCTATTGACTTCTTCCTATGTGGCGCCAGTAAATACCAAAGAAGTGTCATCAGCAAAAGCGATGGTCAAACAATTTTCCAATTCCAATTTGAGTAAATCTTTCATATATAATAGAAAAAGAACTGGTGATGAAACTGTACGTTGTGGAAGACCATACTCAGTTTTATTGTCAATTTTAAGAATTTGATATCTATTGTTTAAATAACTGGTGAATAATTTGAGTGGTATTCCACGAATGCCCAATTTTTTCATTTTTAATAGAAGCTTTGAATGTGAAATAGTATCAAACGCTTTGGCTAAGTCTAAAAAGGCAGCTATTGTTTTATTATTATTAGTAAAATTGTTTGAAATTGTCAGGGTTAAAAGAGCTATTGAATCTATTGTACTTTTGTTTGACTGGAAACCATATTGGTGTTTATGGATAACATTATGATTTAGGAGATAGTTTACTAGACGAGATTTAATCAATTTTTCAGTAACTTTAGAAACACTGCTCAACAAACTCATTGGGTAATTTTAAACTATCTGGGAAATAACCAACCAAAAAACATCTATTTATTATTTCTGTCAGTGGCCTTACAATGAAAGGCAGAATAATTTTTAAGCACTTATTGCTAATATTGTCAACACCTGGAGTTGAGTTAATTTTCAAAGAGTTTATCATGGCTGAAATTTTTATTTTCATTTGTTGGCATTAAGAAAAAAGAGTTATAGTGATTTACACATGAATCCTTGAATTTATTCCCGGCAGATGAGGCTGGATTATTATTTTTCAATTCATCAGCATAAATTTTTCCAATCTCAACAAAATGTTTATTCAGTATATCAGCATCTATTCTGGGAAATTTGTAATTTCGTTTCTTACCCAACAGTTCATTTAGAGTGTCGAAGATTCTCTTTGGATTATTTTTATGTTGATTAATTTTGTTTTTATAATAGTCACATTTACTCTGTTTTAGTAATTTATTGAGAGTATTCCTATAAGAAATGTATTCGTTTTTCAAGCCGGTATTGAAAGGTTGATTTTTGAGTGTTTTAAACAATCTATCTCTTCTCCTGATTGAGTTTATAAGCCCGCGCGTGATCAAAGGTTTTAGAGGTTGTAATTTATGTGGAATTTTAGTAGGTTTATCTATGTTTGATTTTAAACCATATAAAGATAAAGTTCTGAAGTACTCATTAGCAATAACCATATTTTTATCTAAATGAATATTTAAGTCACCTGCAAATATTATATTAGGCCGATTTTTGATCAAATGTAAACAATCATTCAATCCGTTGAGAAATATATCTACATTTGTTGAAGGGGATCTATAAACTGCTATAAGCGGTGTCTTTTCCTTCACTTCGGGTACTTGTACATCCAACACGATAGAGTTTGATTCCGTTATCTCACAATTCAATTCGTCAACTATCAAATTATTTCTGTAAAAAACACAATTTTCCATCACATTTATTCATTCTACCCAGTTTGTTTACTACTGAATACCCATTCAAATTGAAATTGAAATTATCATCATCGACCACCCAAGTTTCACTTAAAATAATAATATGGAAACCAAGTGAACAGTTATTAATAATATAAAAAATTTCATCAAAGTTCTTGTTCATAATAGTAGCACAATTTCTTATTTTATATATATCAAACTTATATTAATATATATTTTTCGATTTATGTAAAAAAATACAGGTTTTATATATATTATATATATGTTTTATATATTTTAAATATCCAGCCCAAAAACTGAAAATAATGGATGTCAACTTATTTTGAATATATATTAAAGATATATTTGATAGATGTTTAATATATATTGAAATGTATAACCAATCTCCTACTAAATATGTTTCTCACTTCTACTTAATATATTTTAAAGATGAATAAATTGTATTAAAAATATGTTCTGTGAATGTTTATAAATATTCAATAAATAAGTTTTAAATACAACTTAAAAATATATTTAACATCTATTGATAATATTTTTGTATATTAAAATACATAATTAAATAATAGGTCTATTGAAATTATCTCAATTTTCACAATTATTATTATTCTTAAAATCACTAAACCTCTTGAAATTGCATCAAAAGTACCCCTATCATTTTTCTGCCAAATGTTTATTAGTGTGTAAGAGGGTCATGTCAAAATTTAAAGAAATACATATAACAAAGAAAAAATTTAATTTGACATGGTCATTTTTTAGTTCTATATAAAACTCACCTTCTCCTTAAAAATAGTTAAATTTCCTAAATGATCAGCTGAGATAATTATATTTCAACATAAACTGAAATCTCTCACTTTACAGGTGTTTTCTACTATGAGGTTGTGAGCTAATTGTCGTTTGAAGTGCAAAATTCTATTTCTTTCTTACTATGTAATTCTGTAAATTTGGAACCTCGTATCTAACCTTTTCCAAGTATTTTTCAGCAATAGATCCAATGGAGAGGTCGAAATTGCGATATTTCACTTTTTAAGCTTAAGAAAAATAGTAAAAATTGAAATTTGTTTTTGAGATGTTGAAAGTCGCGCTTCTAAGTTCTTGTGTTATCTCGACTAGCAAGTATTGATTTGAGATCGATACTGTTTATTGGTCTATAAATCTGCCATTTATTCAGGCATGGAAATTGTGAAAAGGTTCATAATATTCTATAAAGTAACAGCGGGATAGCTCTATTCAAAATTCATTGGCAATCTTATTTCACTCTCGTGTGCTGATCAATTCATCTCAATTAGAATCAAGTATCAATACTGTTGATTCGGTTATAGCTTCTTTCTTGCAGACGACAATACAAACTTCTTTGCAGTTAACGGTTTTCTCCTGCTGTGCCATGTTGCAATTGTCTCTCTTCTCTTCTACGTTTGTAGTTTGGCCTCTCTTGCTCTTGCAAAAAGCGTGGTTTGTTCTTCAGCTCTTCTGTTCTTTTAAGCGTGGTGTTGGAAGTTTTTAAGTTATTACATTTAAAGTTCAACATTTTATTCAGTTTTATAGTAGAAGAAACAGTGTTGGAGAAAATGACAAGGTAAGTAATAACTTTCAAGTTGAGCAACTTAGCCTATATTCTACTTCTTTTTAGTTTCAATAAGAAATTCCAGATCATGTCAACTTTAACATTGTAGTCTAATTGTGAAGCCTTCAATTTCTAAAGTTTAATTATAGGCCCAAATAATTATGTTCAATGTCTATCGCTGTTTTTCCAACTATAATTTCTAAAGTTTAATTATAGGCCCAAATAATTATGTTCAATGTCTATCTAACCTTTTCCAAGTATTTTTCAGCAATAGATCCAATGGAGAGGTCGAAATTGCGATATTTCACTTTTTAAGCTTAAGAAAAATAGTAAAAATTGAAATTTGTTTTTGAGATGTTGAAAGTCGCGCTTCTAAGTTCTTGTGTTATCTCGACTAGCAAGTATCGATTTGAGATCAATACTGTTTATTGGTCTATAAATCTGCCATTTATTCAGGCATGGAAATTGTGAAAAGGTTCATAATATTCTATAAAGTAACGGCGGGATAGCTCTATTCAAAATTCATTGGCAATCTTATTTCACTCTCGTGTGCTGATCAATTCATCTCAATTAGAATCAAGTATCAATACTGTTGATTCGGTTATAGCTTCTTTCTTGCAGACGACAATACAAACTTCTTTGCAGTTAACGGTTTTCTCCTGCTGTGCCATGTTGCAATTGTCTCTCTTCTCTTCTACGTTTGTAGTTTGGCCTCTCTTGCTCTTGCAAAAAGCGTGGTTTGTTCTTCAGCTCTTCTGTTCTTTTAAGCGTGGTGTTGGAAGTTTTTAAGTTATTACATTTAAAGTTCAACATTTTATTCAGTTTTATAGTAGAAGAAACAGTGTTGGAGAAAATGACAAGGTAAGTAATAACTTTCAAGTTGAGCAACTTAGCCTATATTCTACTTCTTTTTAGTTTCAATAAGAAATTCCAGATCATGTCAACTTTAACATTGTAGTCTAATTGTGAAGCCTTCAATTTCTAAAGTTTAATTATAGGCCCAAATAATTATGTTCAATGTCTATCGCTGTTTTTTCATGTTCTATTTTTATTTAGCATATGAATGTGTATTAGGTTAATAAACATAAACACAGCTACCCACTCTAGGAATTTTAATAATAGCCTAACATGCAGTTAGTGTTACTTTGTTTTGAATTGATTTTACAATACGGTACCGGTACCATAAATTATTAATAAACAAAAAGTGGTCTATTTTAATGTATGCAAAGCTGTCTTAATTTAGACCATTCATAATGGTTGGAATAAGCCATTGATGGATGATTTGTGCTTTAGTGGGAGAAATCAAATAATCTCTGTTATTCTAGTTAACATGTGGTAGGTTAGGATAAGCTCATCAGAGGCAAAACTTTTTAATTTTGGTTGAAACGATCACATTTAGTTAAGTATGGTACTGCTTATTCTGCTCATAATTCTAACTAATTGTAAAAGAGTGGAAACTATTAAATGGGTTACTGATTAAAAGTGAAGTGTCAAATTTTCAATTGAGTGACAACCGGCCAGCGGTCACTCACCTGGCCTACATTTGGGACATTACCACTTGTAAGCTGGTGTCACATTACACCATCGTTCTGTGCTACGGCTATAGAATAAAAAATAATAACACAGCAATTGAAATTGACAAATTTTATTTTCTGTGGCTGAAAAATTCTCAGCTGACAGTCAGTCAGTGTGTGTTTTGGAGTCAAGAGCAGCTAGTTTGGTTTGAGTGGAGGACGGGTTCCTGCCATGATGGTTCGCTGGTTGTTGATATCCACATTTATAAGTTCCGGTGAGTCTTTTGCACTCTAATAAAAATTTAATATTTTCCTGAATGTAAAATTAGAGCGGACCTAATTAATTGTAAAAATTGTGTTGACCTTGTACTAGTTGGTAAGAAAATTAATAATTACAGTTAAAGAGATAGAGTCCCAACTTTTAACCCTTAATTGATAAAGTTATTTAGTTATCATTGATTTAAACTTTTAAATTATATTAAGGCTAATAAATTAGATTTTAGTTGTTAAGCCGAACTTTTATGTAGATGGCTAATAGAAGATTTGAGGTGTTGATAGATTAACTTGAACAATTCTTAGATTTGAAAGAAGGGTGTTTATTTGAAAGATTATAATTTTTATTAATGAATTTTTATTCTTCTATCATAATTTATATTAGATAAATCATTATTATTCGATGATCAGAATTTTTATTGATTAAATTTCATCAATTGATCATAATTTGTTTATCATTTGATGATCATAAGTTTTATTACCCAATCAAAAGTTTTATTGTTTAAATTTTTATTACTAGAGAATCAGAAACAATTGTATTATTTAGTTTTTGTTAATTGATGAAAATGATTTTTAGTAGTGAATTTTTATCATTTGACCAAATTTTTTGTTAGTTGAGGATCAAAATTTTATGGATAAATTTCTACTATCTGAAGATCATAAATTTTATTGTTTAATTTTTAGTACATAGGTCTTTGTATTCCTAATGTATTGGTCACTTCTCATGAAAAACTATTACTACTGTAATTCAGAGGGTTAAGCCCAATAGCTAATGCTTAAGATTCAACTGCAGTTAGACGAGAAAACACATTTTAGTTTAATATTTCTCCGCACTTCACAGCGTAGCGCTGAACGGAATTAGTGTACGCAGTAGGGAGAGTCTCCTTCCTACAGCGGCGGCTCCCCCACCAACTGACCATTAGTGGGTATGCGCGTATGAGAGTGTGTGAGAGTGTGTGAGGGAGCGATGGACAGACGTTTACAGGCTACATTTTTATCACATCAAGACTGGTTTCGCTAATGAGTCATGAGCAAGAGAGGATGTGTTTTGGAATTGCAATCTCGGTGTCACATCGCTGTGTTTACCGCACTGAAAACTGAACAGAAAGTTGAATCCTAAGATTGTGAATTTCAACTAGTGAATTCATCCACATTACAGGGGTGCCCATCCACCCCTAGTCTCATGACGCACCCCCCCCCCCCCAAATTCAGCACCTGCCCCCCCCCCCCTAATAAAGTAGGCATCCCCCTAAAAAAATGCGAAAAAATAAGCTCCAAAATTAAAAGAAGATTTCTATAGGTATTGAAAAAAATCAAACCCAGTCGATAATATACAAAATGTATGTATATTAAAACTAGAAGAAGATTTATATAGGTATTGAAAAAAATTAAACCCAGTCGATAATATACAAAATGTATGTATATTTCTTGAGATTCTTATAGGGCTTAATTTTCGAAATTGAGAAATACCGGAGCTCTGACTCACAGGCTGGTCCGGGGTCCTCCCTCGGAAAATGTTTGAAAATTACACTTGAATTGGTGCATTTTAGCATTTGAGCATGGTTAGTAATGCACATATAATATTACATAATATGCAAAATAACAAGCTAGTTCAGATCTGGTTTAAAATAAATGATTTTATTATAGATTTAGATAGCCGGAGCTCCGCTCCGATGTGCTCCGGCTGACATTAAGCCCTGGATTCTTTACATAGGTAAAATTTTTTTTTGTAAAGGTAAAAAGGAAATAGCTTAATAACTTCCTGCACAAATACTAAACATAACTATTTTAGCTGATTCATATTCAATACTGTAGTATAATAATAATTATAAATCTATTGTCATTAATGTTTTGAACAATGTAAAATATTCAAAATTTGTGGAGAGAGCAGTTTTGGACTTGAGTCTGTTGCTTCTTCACATTCATTGTAATTTTGTCACAATAAATAAATAAATAGACATTCTATGTGGTGACTTCATAATATATTTTTGAATATCGTCACGTTAAACACGGTTTCAATCAACTTTAGCCACCCCCCCCCCCCCCCAACTTTTTTTAGAACCCCCCCAGGAATATCAATGACGCAGTCTGCGTCATAGCCCCCCCTCCCTCCTGTGGGCACCCCTGCACATTAAAATCTGATTCTGATTAATAAAAATATGAAAATTTTAGTATTAGTATACTGCAACTGTAATGCACTAACGTAACGTACACACCCGCAGACCCGCCATGACGCGGGGGGGGGGGCCCGGGCTATAAGGGGGCCCGGACTGGAAATATATTTTTTCAAGAAATGGTCCATGCCCAGACTGAAATATACATATTTTTTCAAAAGAAATAAAACTGAAACACTGAAGGAAGAAAGAAAGAATGGGCTAAATATTGTCAGGTCAATGTTTATTGTTTACTTTATCAATTTGCTGATAGATTTAGTGGAGGAATTTAGAAGCAGGATGTGGTGACTTCACTCTTCAGGAATGGAGACATACAGAGGACAAAACACTCTTTAGACAAACTTATGTAGACTGTTATAAATCATGACGGCTATGTCTCCACAGTGCAAATATTAGAGGAAATTAATATTATTTTCTCATCTAATTCCTCAATGTATATTAGCATATACGAAGTAATGCGAAATGGGGGGGTTGTCTAGAAATTAAAGTCAATATTTTTCTTCATACAGTATTTTTAATCCAGTCTCTTGAATCGTCCTGTTGGATGCATGTAGGCCTACACGTGTCTGGTAAATTGGCCTAGAGTAAACCGTATGTATATTAATTGAGTTCGTGATTGTGAGTTAAATTATTTGGAGTGCCATTTTTTTTTTTTCATTTCTATTCTATTTTTCAACATGCTGCGTTTATGGTATTGTGATGTTAAACGGTCATGTTTTAGTTATTTCTATTTTTTATCGACTAGTACATTTTTGAACAATGTTCAGAAGGAATATTTATACCCTTGTTTTTCGGATAAATTCCGTGATTATTGTATAAGTATATCCAGTTTTGGTTCAATTGTGTCAGTTCTCCCAACGCAGTTGAATTTTTTTCTTATAATAGGATCAAGTACTGTGTAAGTAGTTTACGTTTTTTCTATTCTGCCTCTTAAGAATAAATTTCTTTAATTTTTTCTATTTTCCTGACTATTTCCATCTTTCAGGAGCCCGTAGGCAACAGCCAAAATCATTAGACTAGCCCCACTTGAAACATGGTTGAATTTTTAAATTTAATAGACAAAAAGGTGTTTAGTTTTTACATAATTATAACTGTCCACAAAATAATTATGCAAGTTTTTCAGGGATGGGTGGCGAGGGTAAGGGGGGATATTTATATGATTTTGTGGAGAGGGGACGGGAAATCGATTGCAGGGGGGCCCAATTGGAAAACGTTACGCCACTGGGCTTCACGGCATAGGGACTAGAGATTTAGTTGGATGTCGTACCTTTTCCATGTGTAATGTACAAAAGTACTTCTTGCCGATTATATTACAATAATTAATATTGTTATATTTATAAAGATTCCATATCAGTGGCTTCCAACAAAATATTTTTAAGGACCTCCTCATCGGTCGAAATATTGTACACCATCATAAGTTATTGAATTTCAGAGTATTGAACATTTTAGTAACTTACTACAATATTATAGTTTATACTGTATTAATTGACTGAAGAACTGTTTGAGCAAGGACACTTATTGCAATAGGGTGCTCTTGTAGAGTAATCTAGAGGCTTGCTGCATGAGTCTACAATCATTTGATTGGGAACCACTGTCTAGAAGTCTAGTTAATTATACAATAATTAACTGGGCTAAGAATGTAACAGCATTGGACTTGTTTCACACGTAAATATATAGTCCGTTTTCGGTTCTAGTCATTGAGGTAGGTATAAGCATAGACGAACCATCTTACTATCCCTGATCAATGGTATAAGTGAGTGGAGGGAGTAGTATTTGTACTGTGTATGAATTTGCTTCACTTCCTAAATTTATGTTCTCGCGTAGAATGGAACCGTATATTTGTATGAAACAAGCCTTATGCACGTTTTTCTAATAACAGCTATGAGTAAACACACACTAAACGTCACGAAGCATCAAACCTTCAATCAGCTAAAAAAGAGAAAAGTACCGTACGTTTTTTCTTGCGCGAGATCTACCAATCTCACAATACAGTAAACACTCAAGTACTTGTAGAATTGACTGGCAAAGAAACAACAAATATGTTCTTCAAATAAGTTTATTTAAAATCGAATTAATATTATTAGGTTAAGAATAATAGACTAACAAATTATGGGACTTTTGACACAACTATTGTCAATAATATATTTTTCAAAAATAAATGTTTTCAGCTATCTTATTCCTTTTTTTTAAATCTTGCGTGTGCAAAATTTATATCTTACATATTCGGTTGATACAAAAATCGTAGATTATTGTCAATTTTTTCAGAATTTTTAGGACATGTGCACTACAAGTTCACACTTCTAGCATAGGGAAAATAACATTGACTCGTGACCTTGACCGCGTTTTCTACCGCGATATTTTAAAAGATCAAACTCGTTTAGAGAAAATATTAAATATTATAAAAAACTATGCTTGTGCAGAAATTAATTTTTATATATTCTTGTGACACAAAAATCTTAGATTATTGTCAATTTTTTCATAATTTTTTAGACACGTGCGCTACAAGTTCACGGAGCTCGCTGAATGGCTTGGAGAGAGGCGTAAACGAATAACGACATCGAATTTTGGAAGGATTAGTAAGAGGACGCCACTCACTGGTTGTCAAAATATTGTTCTTGAACTTTTGTATGGGGGCGCTAAAAGTTCTTCAGCCATGAAATATGGAGATAAATAAGAAGGCTGCTCTTAAAAAAAGTTGCTGAGATGACCAGGAAATAATAATGAAATGTTGTCTGTTTCCTGATGCCAATAATACTATTAATTTTACTGTACTGTATTAGTCTATTCCAGAATAAAAGCAAAGCCCAAATCTGTTCTAGGTTACAACATTAATGCACTGTAGTGTTATGAAAATATCAGTTGAAGAGTATAAAAAAATTACCAAATAAACACATTATTCATAACAAGATAAACAATGGGCTGATAAAATACCATTATAGGTAAATTCATAAGACAGGAGTAGTCAGCTAATATTGCACTGCTAAATAAATAGTAAATCAATACCATACATAAAATAATATAATAATAAATCAAAGATCTAATACTTGAGAAGAAAGAAAAGCAAAAATAGTATTACACTAATATTACAGTCATAAATATAAAGTAAATCAGTACCGTATCTAAAATAATATAATAATAAATAAAAAATCTACTAATTAAGAAAAAGAATAACAAAAATAAGAGAATTAAAAACCTGTTAAATTAAAATAATTAAATTAAAAATTAAAGACCTGGGTGTCAGCTTGGTCCAAATCTGTTCTAGGTTACAACATTAATGCACTGTAGTGTTATGAAAATATCAGTTGAAGAGTATAAAAAAATTACCAAATAAACACATTATTCATAACAAGATAAACAATGGGCTGATAAAATACCATTATAGGTAAATTCATAAGACAGGAGTAGTCAGCTAATATTGCACTGCTAAATAAATAGTAAATCAATACCATACATAAAATAATATAATAATAAATCAAAGATCTAATACTTGAGAAGAAAGAAAAGCAAAAATAGTATTACACTAATATTACAGTCATAAATATAAAGTAAATCAGTACCGTATCTAAAATAATATAATAATAAATAAAAAATCTACTAATTAAGAAAAAGAATAACAAAAATAAGAGAATTAAAAACCTGTTAAATTAAAATAATTAAATTAAAAATTAAAGACCTGGGTGTCAGCTTGGTCCAAATCTGTTCTAGGTTACAACATTAATGCACTGTAGTGTTATGAAAATATCAGTTGAAGAGTATAAAAAAATTACCAAATAAACACATTATTCATAACAAGATAAACAATGGGCTGATAAAATACCATTATAGGTAAATTCATAAGACAGGAGTAGTCAGCTAATATTGCACTGCTAAATAAATAGTAAATCAATACCATACATAAAATAATATAATAATAAATCAAAGATCTAATACTTGAGAAGAAAGAAAAGCAAAAATAGTATTACACTAATATTACAGTCATAAATATAAAGTAAATCAGTACCGTATCTAAAATAATATAATAATAAATAAAAAATCTACTAATTAAGAAAAAGAATAACAAAAATAAGAGAATTAAAAACCTGTTAAATTAAAATAATTAAATTAAAAATTAAAGACCTGGGTGTCAGCTTGGTCCAGTGTATTCTTTAACACTTTCTTGCGCCTCAATAATCCAATCCGGATTACAAAATAAGCAGTACTCACATTTTGAAACATGAAGTTGCCCCTGTATTTGAAAAAAACATGATTTTGACAACAAACCCCATTTTTCCCCTTTCGTCTACAAAAATCATTTCTCCAACAGCGCGCGCTCAATTTCAAGTACTTGTCTCTCTTCTTTGCATGTCAATACAAAGAGACTTGTCCCTCTTAGAGAAAAAGGTTTCAAATAAAAAATTTAGATCAGATCATTATCTAAAACTTTCACGCTTTCAAAACTTTCCTACCCAAGAAATGAAAAAAATTCTCGATTAGGGTCTGCATCAATGTCACATCACAAAGTTTTTGAAACATCGTTGGATAAATTCTCATATAAAAACTGAACGTGTGCAGGAAATTTATGTTTTTTTGCATCGCTCGAATCACAAAATATCGTTTCTTAAATCTACCAAATTTAAAAATATTCCATCAATATTCAGATAGTGAAATGCCATTGGGAATGAATTTGTACGGATCAAAATTCAGCAGACTTTTTGTCGTTTGGCGACAAGCCAATTCCCCCACTCGTTAGGTTTCACTTCGATGAAACCCCCTACGACTCCATGCTGTGGCGGTGGGGGTAATGGAGACCGGTGGCGCTTTCTGGTGAGCGACCAATTCAACTATTTTTCAAATGAAACCGTTTATTTCTTGTTCCAATTTCGTGACGTCATACGTTTTTGTTTCACAGTTTATGACAAAAGTATAAGGAATTTGAATAAAATTTCAATGGATTTAGATTCGTGTTGTTAATCTCTAGGTGTCTTGCTTTTTAATTTCGCTGATTAATGCTTCTTTTAAAAAAATGACATAATCATGTTAAATTCCCAAAATAAGAAAAACTGAAAGAAAAAAACGAATTTTGAAAAGCAAGTGATCTTTGTAAAAGTATGAAGATAAATCATGTAAATTTTCAAGGCAATTTGAGGTTCCATTCTTGAGATTTTAATGAAATAAAACTGGACAAAATGCTCACTTTCTAGCTTGCTCAGTACAGGTGCAGTTGAATCTTAAGCCCAATCTTGCTCACATAACCTTATTGACTAAGATTAGTAATTGAATTCCTTTTTATTCTATATTTTTTATTTGTCTGTATTTGGAATAATTGAGATCGAGGGTTAATCCAAACAGTGCTGTTGTCTAGTTTAATTTAGGTAATTCATTATAAACAAATTTTAATTAAATTGTTGTACCTTTTGTTAGTCAACTGAAGTGTTTACCAATTAATCTGAAGGGTTAAGCCAATTAGTCATAGTTCTGATCAAATGTTACTTAATTATTTTGTTTTATTAATTTTGATTTACTACTTAATTATTTGCTTTATTAATTATTTCATTGATGTTGGATGTCCTTTGGGTGACACAATATATGTGTTAAAATTCAGTTGGCCATCATTTGTTGTTCACCCTCTCTTAAGCTAAGTTGCCCACCCCAGTATTGGTAACCCGAAGGTGTCTGGTTACATAATAATTGATGATCTCAAACCTAACTCAATTGAAAAACTTTTTGGTTGTAGCAAGGTGCAAAATTTTACATGGCTGTTTTTGTGAAATGCTTCATTGTTCAAATGATCATTGTATAAGTCTGCAGAGTTTTGGAATTTCAAAGTTTCTATTAACAGCCCCAATAATTATGTTTGTTTGAAGAGTGGTGACATTATTATTGTTGACAACATTGCTTTTCCTGAAGAGCTAAAGACTTGAGTGATTATTGGCTGGAAATATTTGAATAAGGATGATTTGTATGGAAGCCTGTTGCATGCAAGCTCAAATCTTGGCATTTACAGAATAAAAGACTTGTCAGAGAGGGAAGTTAGGTTGTTGTCATATTTTCAATTTAATTTTAATAGTATTAATTTATTGTTATGTTATCACTAGACCACTTTGACAAGACACCTGATTTGCTGTAATTTTAGTGATTCATGTCAGGTGGAAAATGAGGGATAAGAATCATTTCATTGTGAATCATAGAAACATTATCTCAATATTATTAAAATCTTGATGAATTTTATTAATTTTTAAATATTTTTCAACACACACAACCTAATTTGCAGTTCCATGTTCAGGTATTAAGTAAACATGACCAATAAAATATAACTTAATGGGAGTTAGTGAGATTTAATTCTCAATGAGCAGGCGGTTATATATCTCTTATGCCAGTTAGCCTAATTTGTGTTATTGCTTGTGATTGTCTTTTTGTGCAACCAAACCATAGAACTATAAACTTGGAATGCTAACTCAAGCGGAGTTTGGAAGCTAGAAGCGAGCCGGCCGATTTCCGTTTCCCCCACCACAGTGCAGTGCAAACGACACTTGTTTCTGCACTCCAGCTATGTAGACAGCGACAGCTCATGGTGATTTTGCATTGATAATCAACGTTATTTGACAAGTTCTGAGATTTTGAGTATTGAGAATTCATTTATTTTATTGTACTGGCGACGAAAAATAAGAATGCCAGCATACTGTGTAGCCTACGGCTGCAAAAACTACATTACAAAGCAATCTGGATTATCTGCACATAGGTAAGTCTACAGAATACTGTAACAATTAACGTAATATACTTGATATTGACACTCTACGTTTGTTATTCGCATCATTGCCTATAAATCTGGCGCTATTAGTATTGCTATCCTTATAAAGATAATTCTTCTCCAATTAGTTCAGTACATAGATAGACTAAATGTAAATGTAAAATATTATATTTCATGTTGTTGAACTATCCAAATTGATATTCTGGGATATTATGTGAGTTTTTTTTATAATAAAACTTTGAGATTAATTATAATGTTATACAGCAGTTGGCGAAAGTATAACTGGATAACAACAATCAATTAAATTATTCAAGTTATTTACGGTATATGACATACTAAAGAATAATTATTATGTCAAGTCAAAAATATAGCTGGCAGAGTCAGTCTTTACAACACATGTGAAAAACTATCTAAAAACAAAAAAACATTGTTTGTTTTGCTTTGTTACATTCGATTTTTTAACGTGAAAAAGTTGTTGGTTTATTATTTTCACGATCAGTTTCAATTCAGTGACAGTGTTGTCTTTTATTTAGAGCTCAGTATATGTTTATTTTTATTGAATTTATAGATTTTAAAAATATTGTATTTATAAATACTTTTATGATACTTCATTTTAATACAGTAGGCTTTCCTGTAAATATGAATAGCTCATCAGAATAAAATTTCTGCCCTTGATTCAAAGTCAGACTTCAATAGAATATAGCTTAATGGTTTTAAATATTATTTCTAAAAATTAGTTTTATGACATTGTTTTAGATTTCCCAAGGATCCTGATCTTCGCAAACGCTGGATTACAAAAAGGAAAGGATTTGTTCCTACCGATAGATCAACACTTTGCAGTGCTCACTTTGAAGAGAGTGCATTTGAAACTGGGGGTATAATCAGAAGATTGAAGATTGAAAACGTTTGCTTTAGGGTTTTTAACTTGTATCAACACAATTAAAATACTGAGTGAGAGGCTGCTCAATGATCTTGATTTCAAGTATATTTTGTGTTACAAGTTTTCACAGGATCATTTGGAATTGCTGTTTTCCTGTGTACGAGCAAGGGGGGGACGTAATAACAACCCTAATGTTCTCCAATTTAGATTCGCTCTAAGGCAGTTAATGTTCAGAAATCAAGTACAAGCGCCTACAGGAAGCAACTGTCTAGAATTTGATGAACATCATCAAAATTCAGTGTTAAGTTTTCATGCTTCTACTGACGATAATGATATTGATTGTGATGAGTCCGACAATATTATAGAGGACATGTGTGATTTGTCAGAGAGTTATTACTACAGAGACAACATTTTACATTATATTAGTGGTTTTATTGTGAGAAAGGTGGACAAATGTATGAAATGTGTAGAATGTAGCCTCATGCTCCACAATGTCTCCCAAAGTACTCCTGCTTCCACTACTTTTACTTCACTCATCTCAATGGGACATCTTATTTCGGTATCTAGTGAGGTCTTGAAATTGGTTAAATATTTGTACACTTTGTTTCTAAGTACCATAGACAAGCCCAGCTTTTGTGCAAGAAAGTGCATTTCAAGGGCTTGCATACATTTCCAAGGGCGTTTATTCCAAAATCACTCCCTAAATAGTGAATCTGGTAATGATTGCCATGAAATCAAGCTGATCAAATTGATAGGCTCTTTATTTTTCAAAATCATGTGTTTTGCTAATGGAAGAGAAAAGAATATTTTGATCAACAAATCAAAGCTTGGTTTACGCCAAAAGCTAAACAAAATTGTCTTATTTCAAAATGTTTAACAATTTGCATAGCTTTATTAGACAAAATCATCAAATTCATGTTAGGTTCTTTTAAACTTTCTACCAACTGTTAGTTCCCTTTCAATGCTTTAAGTTATCATTTCTATTGAATTAATGTTATATTTTCAGTCCTTATTGTTTCTTGTACATTTTCGTATCATTATTGTTATTATTATTATTTTATGTTTCCTCCATTTTTTTTTATTCTATTATTCATCTTCTATTGCATAAATTCATGGCATCTTTGTTGGATCCTAAGATACTCCTGTATGCGGACATAAGTTTACAATGAAATTATTTGTATGCAGTATTATTTCTGCAGATATTTTTTGTAACATTTTATTCCTTGTACATGGTATGTAAGTTAAACTAAGTATTTCTTATTTGTAAATAACTTGTTGGTTTCTCTCCCAAAAAATGTTTGTTTTATAAGTAATATTAATTTTTATCATGTATCATTTTTTCTGTTTTTTTTTCTTGTCTTGTGTTTGCGAAAACAAAGATGATTATTATTATTGCAAATTATCTTATTTGAGAACACCTGACCTGTTAAATACTATACTATTGTTAAATAGAATTAATACTTATTGTAAAAGGAAAATTGTTCATAAAATAATAATAATAAGGTTCCACTATCTATTTCGATGAATTCATAAGGTATCATTGAAAAAGGCACGAAAAATCATTGTATTTCGTATTTTTCTCAAAATAACTTTTTTCTATAAATTCATTGGAATAGATAGAAAGTATTTGAAACATGTACTGAAACCTTCTTCAACTGTCAATTAATATCATGTTTATTCAAAATTTTCTGATCGTGTTTCACATTTCTGCGAGACTATGAAATTGAATTACTGTTGCTGAGCGTATTAGTTTTACAGTACGTAGTTCAGTCAGTGCTGGTGCGAGCACTGCGCTTGGGTGGGGGAAACAGTGAGACAGCCGGCTCGCAGTTCGATGCATTCAGTCAGCATTCCAAGTTTATAGTTCTATGAACCAAACCAAGCCTTCCATTAAGGTTAATCTCCATGGAATGATGTCATTTTATGGTGATAAAATTTAATTGGCTTTTATGTATGAGTGGTGATTGGTCACATGATAAGAATGGTATTCATGCAATCGATGTTCATGCATGGTGTTTGGCTGCAAATGCTCAAGACAGTGCTAGTAAGGGTGACCAAACTTGTATGACTTGATGTTATAAGTTTTATTACCACCTACCCGGTGGTTTGGAAACCAAGGGTAGTCTGAGAAACCAGAGCTGCTAGTATTATTGCTTTAAACAGAAAACTTGGTCAAACAAAATTATCTGAAACCTCTGTCTTAATCAATACATAATAAATCTAATAATATTTGTACAGGAATTATTGGTTTGTTTAAGCTTCTAATTTGATGTTTTAATTTTTCAGGCAGACCAATCATGACAATAACTATGAGGACCCAAAAACTTGTATATAATTTTTTTTTTTTGGAGGATGAAGTCCACATAGGTCTGAGACCTGTGCGTGGGTTGGATAATAGTGATTGATGAGTTGGACCTACAGTTTATTAATTGCATCTATAGTTAGTGTAATTGTGACATCAAATAAAGAATTTAGAAAATTTTATCAAATGTTTTGATTTTTTCCTTGTGACATTTGCATTTACACTACAGTAGTCCCATTTAACAGAATTTGATAGATCTGATAATGCTTTGGTTGAGAGAGAATTAGGTTTAACAAAAATACGGATTTTATAGCTATAGGCTTACCACTATGTAGACCAAATTTGGCCATGTTGTAATTTATTTTGTTGTTTGTGGCAGACTGGGAAATTCAGTTAAATGGGACTGTAGTGTATATTTGAACTTAATTCATATTTTTATATTAAGAAGAAATACATGAATTCAATACATTCTTCTACTCATTAGGTATATTTCTCCAATTAATAAGAATTAAATAGGTTCTCTATATATTTATTACACTCAACATTTCTCTTTATTCAATTGACATTCTCCCTCTATAAATATGAATTGAGTATGCTTTATATATGTATAATGAAACTCATTCAATTTATATTAATAGAAGAAAAATACCTATAAAATAGAGAAAAGTGTCGAATTTAATATCTTTAATACCTATATAATTCATATTAGTGGAAGAATAATACATATTGAATAGAGGAAAGTGTTGAATTAAATATATATATAAAATCTATTTAATCCATATTAATACAAGAAAAATACCTATAAAATGGAGAGAAGTGTTCAATTTAAAATCTATAAAGAACCTATTTAATTCATATTAATAGAAGAATAATACGTATTGAATAGAGGAAAGTGTTGAATTAAATATAGGCCTATATATAAAAGCTATTTAATTCATATTAATAGAAGAAAAATACATATTTTATAGGGGAATCTGTCTACTATAAATATATTTAATACATATTTTATATATCTTTGATATCATATTTAATATATATTCAAGTTGTATTTGTGCTACTGAGGAAGCTTCTTATGTTCAAGTGAATAATATTCAAGTAAGATTGACTGCTACCACTACCAGACAGCTCTGCTCGACAGTGGAAAATATCCTCTATTTCAACAGTGTTATAAGTCTCAAGGGAAATCTGTTCTTCAGAATCATTTATAAGAACCATGAGAGAGAGAGAGAGAAAGCAAAAAAAAAATGAAAGAAAAAGTTGAGAAAAAATACAAAATTTAAACAAAAAAATTAATACAAAAACCAACTCCTGGTTATTCTCAGCCGCCATTAATTGAAAAAAAATCACACAGTCCGGTTTAATTTGAATAATCAACGAACGACCAGATATAGAGTTCGAAAGAGTGGGTAGCGATTATTATTCCGTTTTGAATTTCAAGAGGTCATCATCATGGGAGATCCTTTTAGCCGGAGAGTCTTTATTCTTCCTAACCATAATTTTTCCCTTCTTTATTCATACAAACGCCAAGTCTCCATTTTTAGTCAAGTGTTTCGCTTTTCTGAAAATATATTTGTTGTAGGAAGTTAAATGTTCATTCATATAGACACTTTGAGGTGAGAGATTCGGTTGAATTATAGTAGAGCATAGCCGTCCTTTTTTCTATCAGATTCTCTCCAATTAAGTTTAGTTGATCGCGAGATGAAACGGATAATAATTGGCCTAGTTTCCATCTTGATGGAAGGGACCCTATGTGCAATGTAAATTTCTTCCAAACAGAAAAAAATATTAAGGAATTGAGATCTATGAATCAAGAAGAAGAAATAAATTTTATTGTAAGAGCTGCCGATGTGCATTTTTCATGAGTTGGAAAGCATAGCTATTATAATTATAATAAAAAATACTGGTGCATAGGCCGATCAGCGCAACTAATAATAATTATTTCATGTAGATTTGTCAGGTCCTTGGATACTCCGTTGTATCACTTAATTAGTACGGTACCGTAGAATAATTTCAGTCAAAATCAGCTAATGAGACTATAATACATTATGAATTCCAATAAAATAATAAAATCCATTCCCTAGATGAATTATTTCGACTTATTCTAGAAAACAAAATGGCGGATAAAGTCATAAATTAATTAGTAAAATGGGATGCTCTGATAGGCTGCAGGTGCTACATTGGAGATCTGTTATTTCCTGATTGTGAAGACTTAACACACCCATTGATAACAAGTTTAGCCAATGGTATCAGTCCTTGAATTTACTGAAGGCTATAAAAACAAGTTAGTTTGAAGTGACTGACAATTGAATAAACTGCTTCCCATCAGCTTTTCAATGCTGTTGTCAATATCCGCTATTGCGGAAGTCTTCAGTATAAAGTAATAGCAATTAAAGGAATTCGAAATTAATAAATGCTGTAAAAACTTTTCTGTATTTTAGTTTCTTTTTGTTCTAATTTTTTTATCAACCTAGCAGCTTCATTAATCTATTTAATTTAAAAACAAATTTTAGAGTAACCTAAGTTTAATTCTATAGTATGAAATTTGCTCGAAATTTAGCAGTTTGAATAATGATCATTGAACTGATAAAAAATAAGCTAGACTGATAAATGCCAACATTTTCAATATAACATTATCTAAACAGAGACAGCCAGTCATGGCGGTAAGCATTTGGGGCCTATATAATAGCCTGAGTTAAGGGTCTCCAGGGGTCTCTTGAACACCATAGAGATGTGCCACAGTTTTGACTCACTTGAAATGTAAATGAAATCAAAATATGTTTATTGTGTTGAACGAAAAAATTACAGGAAGCTCAGCTAAGAAAATCCATCTAGGAAAGTAAACTAGTGCAGTAACTTTCACTATTAAAATATTGAACTTTATTGTTCTTTCAATACTTCATTTAAATACAGAAAATACAAGCTTTGAACGTTCAAAAACGTAGAAAATTATTATTATTTTTTTTTTTTTGAGGGTGAAGCCCACATGGGTCTGAGACCTGTGCGTGGGTAATGAGTTGGATGATAGTGATTGATGTGTTGGACCTACAGTTTTAGGTGGGTTCCGAACCACCGGGAAGTGATTTTCAGCAGAGAACATTGTCTTTTTTGCTGGCCAATCTAATCGGTCACCGTTACAAACAGGACCTACAAGAACGCAGCTTATCTATCTGATTGAACAGATAGATAATACGGCTCGCGGCTATCACTTATAACTATAAATAGTCAAACATTCAAAATAGCAGCACAATCATACAAAGACATCATTTAAAAAAATCTTTCCAAATTTTTCCAAGAAGTATTAAGTATTTTAGAATTGGGTCCAGGGCAAGTGTGAATGATACAATACAAAGACTATTTATTGGTATCTACAAAAAAGTCACTTTCAAATCAAAAATTTAAATTAGAAAATATGGTACCTATTTAAAACACCAAACCAGAGCCTTTTTTTCTAAAAGGCTGTAAGGCTTCGATTTTATCTATCCTTGAATTTCGAAAAAAATTTCACTTTGTCAGAAAAGTCTGCTGAATAAAGGCGGGTCTTTTTTCAAAAAGTATTAACATTAGAATAATTAGTTGCCAAGTGCCCAGGGCCGGCTTTAGACAATTATTGGCGGCCCCAGGCAAAACGCATTTTGCGGCAAATCCGTTGTAATACTGCAAATTCAATAATGGTGTGAACCTGACAAAATACCACAAAAGGCTTTGCTACATTGAATAATAAACTGAATAATTAGATATAAAATGTTCTACAATAAAATATCAATAAACAATAATTTTTAAAATATAAAATAATAAAATTGTCATATTTTAATTGTTATATTTAAAGCAACTAGGGTTTAGTAACAATTTATTTATTTGATTGATAGAGTTTGACGGTTTCCGGCCATAAATAGACTTATTAAATTAATATTTTATATTATTATTTTTTTTTACTATGTATTATCATTGAAAAAATCGCAACTTAAAAAATGTCAATGGATTGTTGCTTCCTGGAGTGTGTAGATGTCATAAAAAAATTGATGGAAAATTCTAAACATTTGTATACCTAGCCAAAATTTTTAATTAAATATGTTATGTCAAGTTCAAGAAAACCAGAATCGATTGAATTAGAATTATTTAGGGAAGTGATAGCCGAGTGCCGTAGCAGGTATCTGTTCAATCAGAGATAAGCTACGAAAATCCTGGGCGTTCTTTGTAAGGGTGACCGATTGGATTGGCAAGCAAAAAAGACTCTGTTCTCTGCTGTAAAATCACTTCACAGTGGTTCAGAACCTACCTAAAACTGTAGGTTCAACTCATCAATCACCATCATCCAATTCATTACTCACGCACAAGTCTCAGACCTATGTGGGCTTCATCCTCCAAAAAAAAATTGGGCAACCTGCTAGTTTATCTATAATTAACATACACATTAAAAGCACAAGAACTCTTAATAAATACTACTACATGGCAATATACTACAAACATACTCTGGAATCAACTTTGGACTGGAATGCACATTATAATTACTGTACTAAATTAAAATAGAACAATATTGCGAATGCAATAAATTAATAAATAGCATACAGCTAAAAAAAGTATTGATATAACAAAACATTTTACTTAAGTGTGAAAAGAAATTTAATTTCTTTTGTCATGAAGATTGTTTTAAATTCCTGGATTTCTGGTTCCATAACAACGATCTACGTTGTTAATATTAACTTTTTATGTTGAATTCAACGATTTGCAGTCAATTTTAATTGAGAATAAATAATACTTTTACTCACTTTTGGCCAAACGCGTTTTTGAGTAATTGAGATTCATCTTCAAAGATGTCCTTGGAGATGAGTCTCTATGGCCCGTATTTATGAACGTGACTTACATTGATCTAAGCAGGAGTTATCCAAGTCCGAGTTGGAAAGGCTCTATTACATTGAACGTCGTCACAAGCTAACCTAAAATTGTGTCATATTATCAGGCACTAATAAACATAAAATAACATACATGTAAAGATAAAGATACTGCACTAGATGTAAATTTACAGTTACTGTCAAGTAATTATAACCAGACTAATATCTTTTAAGTTATCATTTTCTGTTTTTGGATTTTAAAAATACAGCATTCAAGGCAGAATGCTATCTGCCAGAAGATCTAAGAACTTCATCCATTGTATTTCCTAGAAAGAGAATCCTATTCTAGTGCCAAAAAAATGTAAGGTTAGAACTATAAAATAAGTAGAAATAATTTCAAAAAGTCAAATATACAGTGAATTACATTGCAATGGTGCAAAAATTGAATATGATGATTCTATTATTATGAGCTGTATACTGATGCTATACTAGAAAATGAAATCAAAATATGATTCAACACAACAATCTAAGAATGGCTTCAAGACAGCTCTGTACCTAGCTTGGCTAAGAACGGATTTGAGACTCCAATTATAAGCACGTCTTGGCTTTCAAGTTAAGAAGATGTTTAAGAAAGGTTCATGAATATGAACTTTATTCTAAGCTTTACTTATACTAGGTGAGTTTACTAGCTGAAAAGTGAGGTTATAAGCCAACTCAGTTGTCCCTGCAACATTTACATAGTGTAAAATCTTATATTAGTGTAAATTAGAGTTGTTTAATGTAAATTATTTATCAGGGGCCCGTTTCACGAAAGTCACAAGTTACATATTCACCGGTGAATTTCGGTGAACTTGTTACTATTCTGAGTTACAAGTGTTTCACGAACGAAATTCACCAGTCTTTTAGTCACAAGTGAAAATTCACCTATTCACTAGTAAAACAATTTCACTATAGTGAATATTCATGTTTTCACAAGTAACAAGTAAACACTTGTGAATATTAGCCAAAATTTTAACCTATCGTAATACATGGGTAACTTTTTTCACAAGTGCTTTTGTGGTTATGTTATTTGAAAAAATAGTTTTGTCATCGATGTCATTACGATTCTTTCGAGGTTATTCGTCATTGAAGTTTTACTAGTTTTGTTATTGATTTAGCCTACAATACCAAAGGTTCAGTATTTGAAAAGGAAATTCTGTGAGGATAATATTTATTAAGGAGAATGAATAAAACAAACAACATTTCTGAATCAAGTGTGAATTTTAATATTTATTAGTTTAGAAGCAGTAAACTCGAATTGTCTTTTAGCCTTCAAAAATTTTATTGAAGCCTACTCGAAAGTAATTGACACTGGCCTAAGATTATACGGTGGATCATGGACTATAAAAAATGTTTTATTTTTATTTATGTAAAGCATAAGTGTTTTATAAACAATTCTCTAACCGTTTAATTCCAAGAAAAGAGGTCTCTTGTTGAATACAGTCTAGGTCTCCATAATGCAGCTTGTACAATATTTTTCTGAATTACAAAAATCTGCAAATATTTGTATATTTTAAATATTCATATTTTTTAAAATATAGTTTATGGAATTTGAAAATGAAATAAGTTATTTCAGCCTTTGACACAATCATGTTATTGTCAAATCTCTGTCTCTTTTTTTGCTTAATGTATCAGAGATGGCCCCAAACAATATTTCTCTATTTTCTAAAATTGCTTTTAGCACTGTTGTTTTGCCCTCGCGTTTTTTTCGAATAATACTGACCTAACCAAAATTCAGGAATAGACCTAACCTATATTAAGAATAGATTCCGATTACAAATCGGGGAGAGAAAGAAGAAGAAGAAGATTACAACATCTTCTTGTAACAGATGATCTAAAAAGTAACAAGTAAATGCTTGTACTAGTGAAATTGTTACTTTGTAACTTGTGACTTTTGAGAAACGCCTGTACTTGTGAAATTGTACTTACAAGTGCGATAGTAGGTGAACTTGTTACTTTGTAACTTGTGACTTTCGTGAAACGGGCCCCAGGAGTCAGATCTTTGTTGTGGGAGCTGGATTGGCTCACTGCTCGCTGGCTTGAACCTGTTAGTGTAAAATACTCTGGCCTTAGCAAGCCTTATTGCTGCTAAGTCTGACTTATCCGATCAAACTTAAGTCGATCTTTAATAAGTCACATTCATAAATACGGGCCAAAAGTGAGTAGAAGTATTATTTAATCTCAATTAAAATTGACTGCAAGTTGTTGAATCAACCATAAAAATTTAAGATTGTCTTAACCAAAAGTGACATAAAATGAGTAACAACAACACTACTCACCACCATTACTTTATTGTTGCACTTGGCAATCACCAGTCATATTATTAATGATACACATCAATGAGATAAAGGAATAATTCATGAAAGCCAATAACCATAAACAGTCAAAATCCTTTTTTACCTTGCAGAACCAGGAAATTTAGGCAGCCATTTGCTTACATGAGTGCAACAAGAAAACCTATACTACAACAATGATATTTCTTTGTCTGTTGGGCCTGATCGTAACCCATGGGAAAAAGCGTAGGCCATGGCCTGATTCACTTCTGCTAGATCTTTAGCCATGGCCTAAGTTACAAAACGCCTTGAGACTGATTAATGATGCAATCTCATTTGGTGCTAATGCTCAAAATCATAAAATGGTAGAGTTGATTAGCTGAGTGGCCTTATTCCCAATTTCCCAATTTTATTATTCTAAATTTATAGCATGATGACTGCATTTTTTCTTTTGAATACAAAACTTGATACATTATACTGTTTTGTAAGAATTACAATAAGTAACAATAAATAATATTAAATTAAATTTAGATCTTTATATAAAATAAATAACAATAAATATAATAAATAATTATTGATCAAGCTCAGGAATACTTACCACATGAAAAAATTGCAATACATACTATTTGCAGACAATTCTGTAATATTGGAAGATAAGGCGCTGACAGGTCCTTAATAAAGTTACTGACAACAAACATTGGGGAATGTTGGGGCCAAGACAGGAAAAGCAAGCTGGTAGAGCTTAAAATTAGTGATATGAGTATTATAAATTCTGAATGGTATAGTTCTATTAATTCTACAATAAAAACATTTAATCTTAATCCTATATGGTAATAGTTATTAATTATAAGTTGGAGTGCTTACATAGTGGTGCTTTGATACCATAGTATGAAATGACTTTGAACAACTTTAAAACTTTGAAGGGATATCTTATAAAAATAGCTTTGTATAAATACAGAACTATATAATTAATTATAATTTTAATTATATAATTTTCTTCGTCAATCCCAAAGTAAATCATTATTAACACTGATGATTCCCCATTACTATTTTTAGACACACTAGCAGCTACCTGTCCTTCGTATGGATTATGTTTAGAAATAAGACTAAATATGTTTCAGCTTTTTTGATAGCAACGATCATGAAGTTGTTAGCAGCTTAGTAAACAACTTTGAACGTGAACAATTCAGTGACTGTTATCAGAGAGAATATTTGAGAACAGCTGATTGATATATCATGATAAATTACTTGATTTGTTCTTATGTGGTAATAATAGTGGTACCTGGCGAATTCCCAAGAGCCTAGCACAAACCGGACCTTCCTAAAATGTTAATTTTTGTTTTGATTAATTAAAATTAGAAAATTTGGTTTTTTTTCAACAAAGAAATAATTGATGAAACATAAGATGAGCTTTGATTCACCAGTCATATGTTTCCTAAAAGACTGCAATAATATTCAGACTACACAAGTCTGCAGACAGCGTAAATAACGCCGCGAAGGGCCCACCATTCAGATTATATTTGAGAACAGCTGACTGATAAATTACGTGATTTGTTCTTATGTGGTAATAAAACTTAGAAGAAATGTATCCAAAATCGCACAATAGCCTACTTGGTTTTTAAACGTTTATTATTCTGTTAAAAAAAAGTTAATTTAGTTTTTTATAGCTAAATACATTGTCAATAATGTTTTCAATACTGTTCAATAACTAAAATCCTGATCTATGCTCTCGTTTTTGAGGAGAAGGTCACATAAAATGCCTTTAGGGGCCCACACACTAGCGAGTTTGGCTCGCGAGTAAGACTCGGCCAGCCGGACTCGGGAGAAAATCACTAGTTAGTGGGCTCTTTTCTCCCGAGCCGAGCCGAGCCCAGCCAGACTCGCACAGGGCTACAAGCGCGGCTGGGCTCGGCTGGGACTCGCTAGTTAGTGGACGTTTTCCGAGCCGAGCCAGACTCGGCACCTCATTATAACATAGCAGAACGTCAGAAAGCTATTATTTGCACTGTTCACAAGACGTAACAATAAGTTGATTGAGTTATCTATTCAAGTTTGTATATTTACTGTTACTATGACAATACTATGACTGAAATAGTTACCAAGTTAAACTAATGTATAAACAGAAAAATAAAAAAGAAACCGTATATTAAAATTTGAATATTCAAGAGAAAATAAAAATGATAATATTGCAGTGCAGAGCTTATTTTTAATACAATACAAATGTTGGAAGTGATTTTACAGCAGAGAACAGTCTCTTTTTTGCTGGCGAATCTAATCGGTCACCGTTACAAACAGGACCTACAATTCGAATGTTGTTTTTTCAACAAAAAATACCTACAGTAACATAAAAACAAAATTCTAAAAAATAATTTCAATAATAATAGCTGCTAACATGCTTCACTAAAAATGCTAAGAATATGCAAACATTTAATTTAGAATATGTAGAGAAATTTGCTGTGGAAATGGATTTAGAAGTTACTGGTTTGAGAGTAAAAATCGACAATAATTTGGAAGTAGCGGTGTTAGGTATTTACAGGTCACCAAATGGGGAATGGAACAATTTTTGTGAACTATTCAATAGGCTTTTAGAGATTACTACTACTTGTTTTACAAACGTTATTGTAGCGGGAGATTTCAATACAGACTTTGCAACACAGAATAAAATGACAGAAGATTTAAGGGATATTATATACATGAATAACTTGGAAATAAAAGTTCATGAATATACCAGAGTCACAAGAACATCACAAACAATAATTGATAACATCCTTACTAATATAGATTACTCTAAAACAAGACTAGGCGGCTCGAAACTATATCTGATCATGACTATCAAATCTTAGAGGTGGGGTTGCAAGGTTATAAATCAATTAAAAAGAGTAGAGTAATGAAAGAAATTCAACAATGTGAACAGGGGAATATCGATTGTTTGAAGCAGAATCTGCTACAAGAAAACTGGAGTAGGGTTTACAATAGCAATAGTTTGAATAACAAATATGATAGTTTCATTAATATTTTAAGGTTTCATATTACTATGAGTTGTCCAGTTATAAAAGTCCCTGTAAAAAACAAATTAGACAAAATTGAAGAGTGATGGATAACTGATGATATCCTTGCAGAAAGAAATAGGGTTAAAGATGCATATGATGAATTCAAACTATCTAGAAATATGTTAAGTGAAGATAATTACAAAGCTCTAAAGAAAAATTATACAAAAGAAGTGAAAAGAGCGAAATGTAAGAAAACAGCTGAAATTTTGAATAATAGTGTGTACTTTAACACAGCAGTGTGGGATGTAATAAACAAAAATAGGCAAGTAGCTCATGTAGATGCTTATACTAGTGTCCCCAGAATAATTAACGAAAATAACAAATATATTGATGATAGTGTAGACATTTGTAATTTCTTTAACAGATATTATCAACTGGTTGCTAAGGATCTTCAAAAATCTCTTAATACAGGTATTAGTGATGCAAACATGAGGAATACTGAGGGGATTCAGAACGAATTAAAATTCCACCCAGTATGCCAAGACGAGTTGTCAAATATCATTGATAGTTTAAATAATAAAAAAACTGTAGGAATGGATGGGGTATCCAGTAAAATTCTGAAAGAATGTAAAGATCAATTGTTAGACCCTTTGATTCATCTGATCAATCATTCATTAGAACAAGGTGTTTTTCCAGATAATTTAAAAGAGGGGAAGATCTTGCCAATCTTCAAAAGTGGTGATAGAGAAAAGGTAGAAAACTATAGGCCTATTAGTATTTTAAATGTAATAAGTAAAATTTTTGAAAGAGTAGTTCTTAATAGGTTACTTCTGCACCTTCAAGAAGCTAACTTTATCTGTGATGAACAGCATGGCTTCCAGAAAGGGAGATCAACAAAAACAGCCATAGTTTCTCTAGTTGAAAAACTAATAGATATAATAGATTCAGGTGATAAAGCTACTGCAATCTTCTTAGATCTGTCAAAGGCATTTGATTGTGTTAATCATAGAACTTTATTGGAAATACTGCAAAATGTAGGTGTAAATGGGGTTGAACTGAAATGGTTTGAATCATATTTTATTGGGAGAAAACAATGTGTAGAACTAACTACAGTAGTTGGTAATAGTATAGTAAAGAATAAATCTAATAAATTAGAGGTGCAAGCTGGAGTGCCTCAGGGGTCAATACTAGGTCCATTGCTTTTTTTGTTATATGTCAACCGTTTACCTAAAGAATTAATTAGTGGTAGAGCCCTCTTATTTGCTGATGATACATCACTCATTTTCAGCAATTCCATTCTAGATAATTTAGAAATAAGTGCCCATATAGGTGTGCAGTCTATTGTCCAATTTTTAAATCAGTTCAAATTAACTATAAATAGTAAAAAATGCCAATACCTTCAATTCAAAAACAAACATAATTTAAATGAAGATAGGGCTATAAACGTGTTTGTAAACGATAATCAATTAGACCAGGAAGAAAAAATTGCATTTCTAGGAGTTACGTTGGATAGACGATTGACCTGGACTCCATACATTGAGAAAATATGTAGTAAAATTTCATCTGGGGTATTTGTCCTGCGACAGCTTGCTAGATTGAATGACAAAAAGTTACTTTTTACAGCTTACCATGGGCTCTTACTGTCACATATTAGGTATGCTATCTTAGTATGGGGTAATTCATCAAAACAAAATCTTGATAGGGTGTTTAAGATCCAAAAGAAAGCGGTTAGGTGTATAGAAAGAGTAAATAGATTAGATTCATGTAGGCCGTTGTTCAAGAGACTTGGTCTCCTAACTGTACCCTGCTTATATGTGTATGAAGCTACTTTATATGTAAAAACGAATGATATTAACTAAAATCTTGATGTACATGATTATAATACAAGACGCCGAGGAGATTATCACTTGGTGAGTCACAATAGTAGCTTATTCAAACAAAAACCTAGTTATATTGGTAGGAAATTCTACAACAAGCTACCGCAGTTTTTGAAGAGTCTTGAAAATATAGAAATATTTAAAAAACAATTGAAGAAATATTTAGTTGATAAAGCTTTTTATAGTGTACAAGAGTTCCTTTCACATCAAAAATTAAGCCTCACCTCAACTAATTGGAAGTAATTATGGTATCTAGTGTATAATATTGTTGATCTGACTTGTCTTATACTCCTTAACTGGAGTCTCCAAGACGTAATCTACAAAAAAAAAAAAAAAAAAACAGATAAATTGTGTATAAAATAAATAAATAATTATTGAATGATAATGATGATAATAATAATAATAATACATGCCTTTGCATGTAAACCCAATGCCCATTTTATATTTATTATTATAATATAACATTATCATTATAAATATAACAGTATTTAATAAATTGCAATATAACAATTATTACTTCGATACAAATGGGAAAAATGGAAGTAATTGAAAAATAAAAATTGAGTAAAAAGTAGATGAAATTAATCCTATATATCATCTGACCTTTTGAATTCTATGGGTCCCCTATTACACTTTTGCATATTTTATTGTAGATGTTCTTCTTCTTTTGAGGATGAAACCCACATTGGTCTGAGACCTGTGCGTGGGTCATGAGTTGGATGATGGTGATTGATGAGTTGGACCTAAAGTTTTAGGTGGGTTCCGAACCACCAGGAAGTGATTTTACAGCAGAGAACAGTCTCTTTTTTGCTGGCGAATCTAATCGGTCACCGTTACAAACAGGACCTACGAGAACGCAGCTTAGCTTATCTTTATCTGATTGAACAGATACCTGCTACGCCTCGCGGCTATCACTTCCCTAATTATAGATCTATATCTATAATTATGTTATAGATCTATAAGAAAGATACTTAGAGGTGGGAAAATAATTGTTATAAAAAACATAAATCGTGCCTATAAACGCTCTGACATCTTTTTCTCTTATGTCAGAAAGAAATTAGAAGAAATAAAACATTTCTTAATAATAATAATATCAGATAGATAAGCTGCGTTCTTGTAGGTCCCGTTTGTAACGGTGACCGATTAGATTGGCCAGCAAAAAAGACACTGTTCTCTGCTGAAAATCACTTCCCGGTGGTTCGGAACCCACCTAAAACTGTAGGTCCAACTCATAAATCACCATCATCCAACTCATTACCTACGCACAGGTCTAAGACCTATGTGGGCTTCATCCTCAAAAAAAAAAAAAAAATAATCAAATTTTAAGAATTATGAAATTTTAGCAAAACCAATACTCTCTCTAGAGCATAAAATGACCTTCCAAATCAGATATTGATTGTAATTTAAAGGTTTTGAGATTAGATGAGCTATATCGATCAGAATTAACACGGGCGCACTCCAGCCGACCTTGAAAAGTAGCCGAACCGGACTCGGGAAGTTCACAACACGTTAGTGGTGATTTTCTTCCGAGTCTTACTCGCCGAGCCAGAGTCGCGAGTCTTACTCGCGAGCCATACTCGCTAGTGTGTGGGCCCCTTTTGGGGCCGTGACAGACAGACAGACAGAAAGTGAGATAAGACTATTTTCGGCTTATTTAATGTATAAAACGTAAAAATAACCAAAAAATATACAATTCTAATAAATGTACAGACAAAACTCTAATTTTATTTGTATAGATGAATTTATCCAATTGAGCTCACTTCATATAATAATTAGAGTAGTCATTCTATCCCATCCTACTTCTTTTCCATCCAAATCTATTCAATAAAACAAACCTCTGTATTACCTCCGATTGCATCACTATAGTATATATTACATTACTAGGCTGGAAAATAACGTTTTGCCGGTCGAGCACATGATAGTTTATGCATGAGGCGCAGCCGAGTGCAGAAACGTGAATATGCGAGAACCGGCAAAAGTTTACAGCCATGTAATGTACGATATTTTCTGTTACACTTGATAGAAAGGCATGCTCCAATCAGCTGGATAATATGCTAGACATTCAAAAGTATTCAAGACAAGTGAATCAGCTGCTTTATTTAGATTCAGAATTTGATGGGCGAATTCCCAGATATAAACCAAAATAAATGATAGCCTAGTGCAATTAGCTGGATAATATTAGAGACAGGGATTGAGTCATAGGTAATGAGTAATGTAATGAGTTGACTATGAATATACATATAATATATATATGTCAGTCAATGGAATAGCTATATTTCTGTAACTAGAGTGCAAAGCACCGTTTTTCTGCAATGAGAGAAACAGTTTTTTTCATGAGCCGAAGGTGAGTGAAAAAAGTTTCTCGAGTGCAGAAAAAATACTTTGCACTCGAATTACACATTAAATTTTTCCTACAGTAATGTATAAAGTAATTCAAACAGAACAAAACAGGGCATACATAACCTGAAAATTCCTCACATAACCTATCTTCGAATCAAATTGATTTCATCAACAACAACTACAACAACTATTCACAGCTGAAGCAGAGTAGCCAACCTATTTTTGAATGCAGAATAGGGAACCTGCGTATTACATGCTCACTATTTTGTGTTGTTAGGTTGCAAATTTGGAGTGCGGAAAAGTACATTCCCACACTGTAATTTACTTTTCGTCATACTTGTAGGTTATGGACAGTTTACCAGTCAAGCAATCAATGTGGTAAACAGCTGTTTACAGAAATCAAAAACAGCTGATGTAATTTGATGATTATTACCGTACACTGTGTGGTAAAAATCATCAAATGATTATTACCGCACTCTATGGGTGGTTGTGGCTACCACTTCACTGAAAAACCATTTGGTCGAAAGCTAGATCAGCTGATCTAGAACCATTATTGCCACATTTCACCTTGAGTTGGTGTGTTGAGGTTATGTTTTTATAACAATGATTTATAGTTTCTTATTTCAACTTATCTGCTATTTTAGACTTGTATGACGAAAAATATCGTACTTAACTCGTCCGTGAAGATGTTTACCATACTCGTACGATAATACCGCACTCGACTTCGTCTCGTGCGTTAACTCATCATACTCGTATGTTAAACACCATTTCCCGCACTTGTAACGTAATATACTATTCCCGCACTGGTGCAGGAATAGACTATTTTGCATGCTACAGTTCGTGCAAAAATAGGCACTTTTTCGGGTCACTGTAGGAAAAAATCTTTGCCACACTCCATATGTTTTTTCCTATCTTGTATGGCTATAAGGCCCTATTTGTCAGCTGATTTTTCCAATCTAGTACGGAAAAGAGGCACTTTCCATACATGACAAATCTATGGAAAGTAGCTACTTTCTATCAAGTGTAACAAAAAGAATTTTAAGCAGCTACCATGAAAACGTCAATAAAATCTGATACATGAGCCAAGAAAATAAAAAACTGGATTATTGAATGAAGTTGAATGTTAACATTTATTTGAAGAATGACAGTTGACAATTTAACCAATCAAATTTTTACTTCAGTTAAGAGAGTTAAATGTCATTTTCACTTACCTTATCACACATGATTACAAGTACTGAACATTGGTATTCAGAAAGGTTTTATATTATTTGCAATACAATATTGTAAGCCAATTGAGTTGATTCATAGAAAGGCTACTATCATATTCTTTGTCATAGATTCATTAAACCTATACAGGTATAGGTTGGTTAGTCAATTCATGCTCGTATCACATGGCATGCTAACAAATAAAATTACGATTTAAAAAAAATCGTATTTATTAAAAAACATCACAGCATGTCATAATCTGGGATGTCTCCCATTTGACATGAGATTCGTTAAAAATGAAGGTGAACAACATTGAGATTCGTTTTCAATTCAATTATCAATGATGATTAATTTTATTATGCTGGGTACTGTACAATTTAAAGTATTATAACACATTCCTGCTGTATGAGGAAGAATAGAATAGCAATAATGCCCAGTATAATGAACTTATCACATTAATAAAGAAATGATGCAATAAAACATTTTAAATAATGGATTTAAAGCTCACACATTATAGTCATCAGATCCACAAAATTTATTAATCTATTCATTCATTTATCTACATTCAAACAGGATTTTAGTACCTACAAAACTTATTCTCACTAACTCTCAACTGAAAGTTCATAAAAATCTTTTAAGATTATGTTGGCTACACACATTTATGTATATCTCACAAATGTGTATTACTGAAAAACTCATAGGAGTCTTATTGATACAAAGATAATCAAGAAAATAAATCAATTGAAAATATGCAGTGAACAATTAAAGAGTTCCAGGAAAGAGGCTATTGAATTTTACTATAAACTTTAGAACTGAAACAATGTTACCATATGTTCTCCTAGTCTTACAATGGAATACTTCTAAAGCTGATTCAAAATTTGAAAATGTTGATTTTGAACTAAAAAGTAAACAAACCAGATCAGGTGACATTATATTAATAAGAACATTTTTTCCAGAGGCTTTTTGTAGCGCAGGCCATGCATTAGCATGGTTAGGGACATTCCAGTTGCCATAGCATACAGTTCATTGAAGCAAACATAATTTATTATGATAATCATTTCAAAGTTACACTTCTTGCTTTGGTACGAAAAAGAAATATGTAAATAAATATGGCTGATCTGCTTCCCATATTTGAGAAAAATGGATTATGTTTTGCATGCATCAAGTATTGAAACATAAAACACTCTCCTTGCTTTAATAAAGTAGGTAGCTGGTAGGCAAAAATATACAAGGCAAAATATTCAAGGAATGAAGTGCACTACAAAACTTTCTAGTGGATTTAGTTTGTGTTATGGTTGTATGTTTCCTTATAACTAACTTTTTTTGATGCTACACAACTGGATTTGCCCTGCAAGTCACTGGGTGTGTCAGGTAGACAAAATAAGCCTCAAAAGCCCAATTTCCAATTGAACAAATTTTGTTGAAAACATATTGTAAACCTGTTGCAAACAATTCTGCTGTGAGTGAAAATACTTAACATTTTTGCAACAAGTTTTGCAGAAAAACTTGTTGCAAACCGATTCCTGATGCAACTTTACCCTGATTTGACAATGCACTTTGTGTGAATGCGCAAGGACAGAACAATGTTGACATGTTCTAGCAGCATACTGCAACGCTGAGCTTTCTTATCTTTCTTCAACCAGTAGAAAAGTGAAAAAACATGAAATTTGAGATATTTAAAATGTTGTATCTAGTACCTAGTAATTTCGCTGATTTCAGACAAGCTCGATTTTTTCTTGTACCATGAAATTAAAGGTTTCTATAAACGATTCTAATTTTAAAGCTGTATAAAATGATGATATTGAAAGATTTGAAGTGATCAAATTTCATGTTATGAAAAAAATTCAAGTAGAAGTGAAATACAATAAAGCATCTTAAAAAATCAAATATGTTTTTAGTTTGTAGTGCAGAAAAAATTAGTTGATTACATATTGCAATAAATGTTATATTATAAGTAAAATTATGCTAGGCATGCTACTATATATTTACATAACTTGGCCTGTGAAAATAATGCTCTTGATCTATTTTTAGCCCAGGGAGACGTCAGAATAAATAAATTAATGTGAATCTGGAATGTTGCAGAGTGGAAAGGTGGTTTTTTTTCAGGCAGTTTGTTTGCAACTTGTTGAAAACTTAGTTCAAGTCAAAACGAGGCTATAGGCAAACCGCACAGAGTTAATTGAACTGTAGTTTTGCGCTACCTCTTTTTTAACTGTTTGCGCAATTTCACGATGCACATGCGGTCATCAATTACCATGAAAAGTACTACTACTGAACTAGTACACAATTGTCCACATACAATAATGCTAAAAATTGTAAATAACTCACCGATGACCTCAATATGGCTGCCGCTGAACGATTCAAATTGCAATGCTACACTAGCGCTGTACGTGGATCTAGTTTAATATTACGAGATCTGTGGCATTCTTCGGTATCAGTGTTCTGTGTGTCTTGTTTGTGTGTCAATGCATGGCCAGTGTGTGTTCTGTTGTTCTGTATAGTGTTTAGTGTATACATGGCGGATTTTGTTGTCATATATTATTATATTCATAGTATGATATCATCAGGGCAGGGCAGATAGTTGAGCATTATTATTAGTTTTCGTAGCAACTTTCTGTTAAACTCAATATCGTATCTATAATGATCGAACCATTAAATTCTGATGAATAATTCAATTTTTAAGTCAACTCAGCAGCTAACAAAATATGGGTAAGTGTAAGTAGGTTATCTCAGATCTATTTTGCCCGTGTAAATGTTTTATCTATAACTTATTGACATATTGCATACTTCAATTTTGTGTTTTGTTATCTTTTAGCTGAAGCTGTGGCTCTTTACGACTATAACGCCCAAGAACATGATGAGTTGACTCTACAGAAGGGAGATGTCATAACTGATATCATCATACAACCTGGCGGCTGGTGGGAAGGAAAGTTGAAAGGAAAGCGGGGCATGTTTCCAGATAATTTTGTAAAGGTGAATTTTATTAGTTCTATAGGCTGCGATTGTTATCATTTTAACTTAGATGTCTGACTTTTATTAGCCTACTTGATATGTAACTTGGCCCAAGTTTAGTAACTCTCATTGAAGCTAAATTAGTGAAAATATCGAATGATCATTGTTTATTACAACTATTACTAACCTGAATAATACAACTATCAAAAGTATGCACCTGGAAACGTATCAGTTATTGACTATTGACGCAGGAAGTAGTTTATGTGTTTTTCGATGTTTTCCATACAGTTTGACACGAGTTCGAAAGTTTAATTTTTTGCAAGTGCTCAGCTTACTAATGTTATTCTGTAGCTTTCATTCAGACCCGAACAAGTATTTGAGAGTTGAAAACCTAACATGGACGGTAACTGATCATCAGATGCTGATATTGCAATACTAACGCTCAGAGATACTCATTTAATAAGTGTTCATTACATTATGTTGTTTATAACTCTAATAATTGAGTTGAGATCAATCATTGGTCTACTATTATTTGTAATCATCTAGTTACTGCACAGTATTTGTTAATCACCATGACATTGAGTTTGATTGGAATTCAGTTGAATTAAATGAATATTGCCATTTTATCTCATGTTTTTTTTTTGACAATTTCTAGCTGAAAGGTGCAGAAGGAGAAAAGACCGCCAACTCAGAAGTTACTAATAGAATAGGCAAGTACAGTTTTCTTTCAAAATTTCAATTTCTAATATCCGTTCTAGTTCTCCTGATTAAAATGCTGGTTTCCTCTATAACCACTTAACATTTTTGACATCTGCTCTATAAATTCACCTCTATTAGCTATTAGTGTATTAAGCATTGTCTATTAGTTATAGAAGTGTAGCAGTATTCTAGGTTAGCTAGCACGCAAAGCGCTCTTTACAATTTAATTCAATTAATTTCCTCAGGATATTCGCATACTCAACATTTAAAGGTTGTAAAAAACCGAGCAAATATATTTTCCCGGATAAACTAAAAACGTATGCGGGAAAATAGTTATCATCTGTAGCTTTGCTTGTGGTGCAATCACTGTAACTAAAGAGTACTATTGAGATTTAAGATAATATTACTATAAGATTACTACTCTTATAAAAGTATTGCACAGCTGTTCCACCCCTGTATGCAGTATGTGTTCTATCTGAATTATTCCTGCCAGGATAATAATTATTGTTTTTGTTTCGCAATATATTGCTGATAAATTACATTTATTATGTAAGTTGAACAGATTGTATACAAAAATGGAATCATAAAAAATAAATTGCTGGGTATTCCTCTCAGGCTATATTTTATAACTATTCTGAGATTGCATTCTTTTGCTGAATTCAACAACAACCTGTTTCTTTGGTGTAGTGCTGAAATTAGCTGTGCCGAGCTATGAGCGGCCCATCACTCAGTTTAATTTATTCTGCAAAATTGGTCTGTTTTTTCTGAAAACCAACGAAAAAATAGAATCGAATGAAACATGTAAAACGTCTGCAACTCACAGTAATTATTGAGATACTCAATAATATGTAATATGCAAAAATGGTCATGAGTTGCCTTTTTTCCAAGTTGGAAGTGGATTAACTTGGTTAAATGTTATTGAACCAGCAATCTTATCCTACAAAATTAGGATGAAATTAAATATGCTACTACCCAATAGCCAAAAATGCACTCAACATTCATAAGATATCGTTTTATTGTATCAAAACACGATAACAGCAAGTTATAGGAAACCATGCATAATCAGTGTGTTAATCTACAGTTTTTAAAAAAATTGAATTCTTACAAGTTCGAAAATAATCGGTTAATTAACAATTAGGCTATTAGCGAAATTAATCTATCCCAAACTTGCCAAAAATGTTTTTTCAACCAATATTTTCATATTTATGTATGTCAATAGATACTGCAATCACAGACTTTTAACATGTTTCATTGAATTGTTCAGCTCATTTTATAAGAAACCTGCCCATTCCACAGAATCAATAATGGTACTGCAAGTTTCTAAATTATTGATAAATTGGTAGGGATGACTGTTAACTTCAGTCATAATTATTCTTGTAACGAAGCGTTTTTGGACCTATGTTTTATAAGAACCTTTTTCTTTATTTTTATGAGAGGAATAAGCTGAAGCACCATGGCAGATTTCTCATAAAGGTGGTTTATCTCGAGACAAAGGTGGCATAGAGGGTGTTGTTGACAACATTGCATATGACCTTAAATATATAGCTTGATTTAAGTACTGTAATTATATATCATGAATTTATCTATATCAGATGAATGAATACTAATTGCTAAGTTATTTACTTCGGGGATCTGGCTCAACAAGCCGTGCCGGAGCGCCGCTCCGGCCCCTCTAGACCACTGCCTGTTTCCAACCCAAGCTCTCTCCAGAATTTTGTCATTTAAATGCCAAAGACTGGGGAACTACCAATTCATAAACGCTGTGTAAATAACAGTTACAATTTGAAAATATTTGCTTTCAATTTATTACTTTTTTTTGTGCAGTGATCAAAGAGACAGGAGCTGATAATACTCACGCTCATACCAACGATTTATTGCTTCATTGAAGCTCATAAAAAATGTCATAGATCTCTTCGGTGATGATAGTTGTAATGAGTATGGGTAATTTGAATTACACAAGTGATATCAGACTGACATCACTATCAGTATTAGTGAACTGATTTGCTTTCAATACTATGCTCATGATCTAAATCTTTAGTAGCCTATTGGTGGTGAGTTGGGGTAGATATCCATATTTAATATTACAGATGTCACAACAACTTGAAATATTAACACATAAGATACTATAGTTTCGAATGTCATATCATTTTCAGTCTTAATTAACACTATTCATGGCAAATTCAATGACTTGCAGTCATTTGACTTTAAGTCGTTGAATTCACTATAAAAAGTTAATATTAACAACGCAGATCGTTATGGAACAAGAAATCCAAGAATCTTAAATTGTTTCGATTAGAAATGACATGTCTGACGAAACTTTTATATCTCGTGTGTTAACCCTTGAGTTGAGTGTTTGATGTTGAGTGTTTGTTTCTGTTTTATCAATTAGCAAAATCTCTGAAATTTATAACTACTGCAGTTATCTACACCGTACTTGACTTGATGATATCAGTAATTATTAGTGTGATTTTTGTTGTACAAAAATTATTCTTATTTTTGAATAATTTAATCCTTACAGGTAGTGGTAGAAAATGTAGAGTGCTGTTTAGCTATCACCCAGAGAACAGTGATGAATTAAAATTGAAAGTCAATGATATAATTGAAATTCTCGATGAAGTTGAAGAAGGTTGGTGGAAAGGAAAACTGAGAGATGAGGTGAGGATCATTTTCTTTCTTCTTTTGAATCTTTCTTCCTATTCTCGCCATCAGCATCTATCTCCATGCGTTTGAAACCATGTAGGATTGTCTGAATTTGACAACTTTTTCAGACAGGAATTTAAGTATGGTTATTCAGCTGTCAGCCAGTGACTGTTGAAGTTCGTTTAGACACAAGAGCGATCTAGACCCTTGCTTACAGAGTTTGGCTCTAGACCACACCAATTTATCAAGAATTTCTCTTTCTAGCCCAATAAGTATCTTTTTAAAAGTTTATTTCATCAAACTGAAATTATTTTGCTAGTCATGAGAGAAACTAGAATCATCCATTTATTTATCTATTAAAAGTCATTGACACAGTCGGCTAGCAGCAGGCAATATAAAATAGCACTTTAATAGTAGCAAAAACCTCTAGAATGAAAATTAAGCTACTGGATACTTCAAGACAAAAACAGAAAAACAATGCTTACTAGATAAAATAGGGAAAATTGGGTGTCAACTACATTTGGGAATTCCACCAATAAATAGGGTCAAGATGTCAGTGAGAACACTTTTAAAGATTTAATAAATAATATTAAATCTCATGTCTATAGGAAAACAATTAGACAGCATTATTCAGTACGCATCGGCAAATTGAGAAAAAATAAAATGAAAATCTTAAATATAATTGAATTTGAGTCCGTCGTTTTTAAAGCCCTTGCACTCCAGACTAAATCACATCTGTCGTCTGTGTAAGTGAAACGAAAAATAAATAAATCGCAATATGAATTTAATATACCAGAAATCAGGAAATTAGAATAAGCAAATTGAAAATATTTATAGTAAAACCAAGGAAAAGTGCAAAATTATAGGATAGAGTTTAGAAATTGGGAAGTTGAAGTAAAACCAAAGCAACTCCTTATAAAACTAAGGAAAAGCAGAAAATATAGAAAACTATTCATGTGCTACAATCTATGAGACAATCATTATTATTAAAGTAATAAGCGTATGGATTTTATTAATGGGGAGACCTTACGGGTAGTTCCACCTCGCCGTTTGAGCTATGTCATGGGGAACATGGTGGACCTACTATTCTAGGTGGGTTCCGAACCACTGGGTAAGTGATAAAGCTTATAAAATCGCGGTCACCCATAAAATTATTACGTAAATAGATTGCAATTGAAAAACCTTGGTTTACAGAATACCGTAAGATCACTGATCATACAAGACTCATAATATTGCTTAAGAGCAAAGAAAAGAAACTACTTTGTATCAATCGTGTGACAGCATTATTACATATTATACTTTCTTCCATTCCATTTTCAAACAATTATCTGATATTGATTTTCAGGTTGGAGTTTTTCCTTCGAATTTTGTGAGTGAAATTAGTGATGATAAATTGGAACCAGAAACCGAGTCTTCAGAAATGAAAAAATCAAAACCCACCCAAGTTGAAACATTGAAAACGAACGGTAACGTATTATGTGTCTGTCTAGTTTCTTTATGCAATTATCATAATCAAGTAGTATTTCATCATGAGGCGAATTTGGCGTACGGAACTAGTAGATAATTTTGGTTCTAGATGATTTTTCTGGATAATAAGCATTTATTGCTCACTATAGTATTTTTTGAAGTTGATAAACGAGAAGTAATAATTCCTTTGAATGTTGAAAGAAAGTTTATAAAATTTGCATTTATTTGATTTAAATCATAATCCTATTGAGAGAATATAGCTATAGTGGAATACATAATGTCTCAATCTTAATTGAATTAAATAACTTGATTGGTGAACTGGTGATGGAGCATAGCTCAACTAATTTTGATGTAAATATCTGTAGGGTAGTTGTAACTTTCCTTCCCGGCCAAACAGAAAGTTCTTTGTATCATTGTATGAACATATTTATAAAATCATTCATTCATTGCTTTAGTCACATATTCTAAATATCATTTTTGGATTATAAATAATAATAATATTGTGGCTGGCTGGATCAGGTCTGCTGTCAGAGTTATCAGGTCACACCTGAACAAAGTTCAGGGCCTCTGACGTGACGTAACGACTGTTTTTGAGGCAACCGGTACCGACTGGCTTAGTGTCCTCCGAATGATTAATGCTGTTTGGCAAAAGTGTCATTTAAACTGTTTTCATTGGAAATTGAGTTGTAATTTTAATTCTATCATCTCCTCCTCTCTTTACCTCTTTAAGTACATCGATAAATTGACAACTATTGACAAAATTATGTATTGAAATTAACTCATTCCTTTTTTATTCTAGAAAGTGCAACAAACCATAAAGATGCTTCCCTTTCATCGTCCAGGTCTACCTCTGTTAGTACTGACTCAGAAGTACCTCTTCTCCCTCCCAAACCAGGTAAATAGCTGATATAGCCTAATAAATATTTTTACACTTCAATTCTAACAATCGATCTAGGGTACCCCACTAAAATTTCTTAACGTATTTTTATGAGTAAGATGCTCAGATAGAATATTTTCCTCTATGTAAATTAAGTTATTCGACATTATTAAGCATACGACATTTGATATTCATGAAGAAAACAATTTGATGTACACTTTATAATACATTATAAACTCTTTAAATTCACCGTTTGCACTATCTTTTTTCATATTTTGTTTGCGAATTCATGACTTAATGATTCAGATTCGATGAGAACATTTTTGACATGACAGTGAGATTGCATGTTTCCTGCATACAACAGTTGTGGATGTTTGTAAAACCATCATTATTTTCTTTTTTCCAGTTAAAGAATTGTGCAAAGTGATATTTCCATATAAAGCTGCCAACGATGATGAGTTGGGTTTGAAAGAAGGCGATATTATAACAATTATAAGCAAGGAAGTGCAAGATAAAGGCTGGTGGAAAGGAGAATTGAATGGCCAGATCGGCGTGTTCCCAGACAACTTTGTGCAGCTGCTACCAATCGATGAGGTAACAGACATTAGTATCATAATCTTAATCATTGAAAATATTTGGCATTGGATATTTTTCATGAATTGCTGGAGTAATGAAAAACTAAAAGTTGTGAACTACTGTACATATATTTTTAAATTGTTATTATGATGGTTTCGAGCTTGAACCTTAATATCTCACCAACTTTTACTGTACTCTTTCAAATATAGGCTGTGGCTAATTTATTTATTCATTCATTGTCTCGTTGCTTCAATAAAATTATTGGGTTCCAACCATTTGACTAGTCAAAATGAGAACTCTGAATCACTGTTTAGTATATAAGAATACTATTGTCAATCATCCTTAAAACTAATATCATTCATTGATCAAAATTCAGCAGCAGAGTACAATTTTTGCTTCAAACTGCATCTAAATTTCAGATAGCTGATGCTAGTTCATTGAAGTTATTCAATGGTTATAACTCCATCATTAACCTCGATAGTCATACAGTATGACTATAGTATTTCAAAAACTGAAATACAGCTTCGGATAGCTGATGCTAGTTCATTGATTATAACACCATCATAAACCTCGATAGTCAAAAACTGAAATACAGCTTCTTTCATACTCTTCAATTTTGTTGGTTGTGCTGGGGATTACAAGAGTTTTTAAATTTAGTATATAATTTGTCTTTTCAATTGAAGAGCTCAAAGCCTTCCCGGCCTCCTGTGAAAGGAGCTACAACGAATCGCACAAGAGACTCTTTAACTAAACCGACAACCCTCAGCAGTAGTTCGTCTTCACTCCCAGAAGTACAGTCATCGGTAACCTCAACTCACCTGCCAGAGTCTCAGGAACTTGCTGTTAGAAATGGTGAGCTTGCACCATATCATTTATAAGTCTATGTCTACTTTATCTTATACCAATTGTAAATTTTATTATTTATTGCCTACCTATGGGGTGCCGGACTAGAATAACACTCCCAACATGTCATTTTGTCCTATGGTACTACAATTATAGAAATCTACTTTATTCTTTACCTATAACCTCCTTCCCGACAACCCTTTATCTTAGACCCCTATTGAAGGTACATCACGAGAATGGCATCGGCCATCAAGTGAGCGGTTACCTGGGAAGGGAGAAACAAAAATCTGAATACATGAAAACTCTACATATGTTTTCATATGGAATTTTCTACTCTGCCAAATTACTACTGTTCAATTTAGACTTCTGTACTCCGTACCATACATTCAAAATCATACGCATGCGCACTAGAGTCCTCCTTCACACTACTTGTCTGCTAATGCCATTCTCGTGGTGCGCCAACTTTTTCTCCAAATTCTGTTCTCCATTCAATAGTTCTTTCAATGTCAAGAACTCCTTTTTTATACTGACCTATCTTTCCTATTTTGTTTTATAGTAGATCGTTTAGTAGTGGTGTGCAGTAGTTTTATTGAATAAATATTGATAATGTGAATAATCTAGAAACTTATTCAAAAGCTCTATTAACTGATAATGCCATTTAGTTTGAAGAAAATACTAATAAATAACTTAATTGCTTCATTGTCGACTTTTTTCAAGTTGTTTGTACAAATCACCTGTACTACAGTATCTAGTTTCTCTGGTTAATCATAAATACTTTTTAAAATTATCATTAACTACTTATTTGTGTCTTTGAATATAGAATAAAAGTACTGTATACAAATAAATTCACTGCAAGTTTTTTGGCAGTTTTGTTTGCAATCCTTTCCATATTGGATAAAAATCCAATCCAAACAGTTCATAGAAACTAATTCTGTTCGATTTTTTTGTAAAACCTCGTATCTGTGCAACATGGTATTCTTTATTTATTTTATTGAACGTGATGCAAACTACAAAACAATTGTAAACCGTGACATAACTAACTATATGCTAAGAATTGGATAATGTAGTCGTGTAAAGAAACCTTACAAAAGCAAACCTGTGCATTCTGAAAAACGAAGTGGGATTTCATCTGTTGCAATATTTATTGTTATTGATCCTTGAAAACAAGTTATTTTCTTCGTATGGTCTTGTATGTCCTATACTGTGTGCATTCAAGCAGCTTGAAAATGCTCCCTTATGTTAACCATACATTTCGTAAGTCTGTAACTTTTGAATATTTTTTAATGCTCTAGTAACAACTGTAAGACATTTTAAGATTTTTCTCTATTTTAGCTAGCAGATATGTATTGAAATTAAATATTCATTTTTGGCTGAAAACGCAATAGTTATTTTGAATATCCTCATGTTGGTTTATCATACACATTTCTATCCTAAGCAATCATTTCTCAGATAATGGATGCGTTTTTGCGCATTAAAAAATAAGTATATCCTAAAATTATATTTTATAATTAAATTGACTTTATCTTTGGTTTATTTCTGTGAATATAGATGCAAAACATTTATCATCTCACTTTGTTCAAGAATAGTATTTATTTGTATTGAATGGCACCTCCTGAAAAACCTACTGGTTTAGGATAGGAGGACCTTTGTTGTAATGATACTGTAAATAAATCGATTGATTGACTTCATTCAATTGAACTGGTTCATAAGATACAAAAGGATGTTGTGCTCAGCTGTGAAAACTTACTAATCTGTTTCTTACTGCATAGTAAGAGTCAACTCGAAGCAAGTAAAAGACAACATGGATCTTTTCAGGTGATCAGACTTATAAGTGATGAGTGTTTCCATCAAGTGAGGAGTGTTTTTAAGTGATCTAACACTCGAAAGTTTTCTCTTTAAGTTTTAAATGTCTCGATTTCATTGTAATTTCCACTTTATTTGAAATCTAATGTGCTGTATTTATGTTTCATGAAGAAGAGAAACCAAGCTTGCTAGGAATAGTGAGCAAGAAGCCTACCCTTCCGCCACCGCCTTCAAAGAAGCCGCAAAGAACAATGAGTGGCTCAATAAAGCCATTAGCACCAACCAGTCCCATATCTGAAAGTACAACTGAAGCCACAAGTCCTCTGCAGCCTAGATCGATCAAGCCATCTGATACTCCACCAACTGGTAAACTAGTCATATGAACTACAATAATATCTAAACAAAATTATCTCGGCTCATACTGGATTATTTGGGTTATATGAGGTCGGATATTTTCAAGAGATCAGCTGCTGATAGTATTCCAGTTGCTGCATTATGCCAAGATAGGCGTCTGTTTCAAGTGGCCTATCCAAAATAATAATAATAATAATATCGTGTGACTTGGCTGGCTCAGGTCTGGTGTCAGAGTTATCAGGTCGCACCTGAATAAGTTCAGGGCCTCTGACGTGACTTAACGACTGTTTTTAGGCAGCCGGGACCGACAGCTTAACGTGTCCTCCGAAACACGGGAGTGGCCCGAGGTAAAATCTTTCGGTCAGAACTGGTATCGAACCCAGGACCTTTGGGCTAGCAAACCAGCACTTAACCCACTCGGCTACGGCCACAAAATATAAACCTTTGAAGCTGACATCTAATATAAAAGGTTGGAATGGAACTGCCCAACTTATGCCCGTACTTATGAACGTTCCTTCAGTGTCTCGACTCTCGGAATGCCTCTATTAGATTGAACGTGCTCTCAAGCTGACTTGCCAGCAAGTCTTATTAAGGTCAAACCTAACCTCGAAACATGATCTCAAACACCAACAAACCTAAATTACCATGGATAAAGATAAATATAACGTAATGTATGTAAATTTACAGTTACTGCAAAGTAATTATTACTAAGCCAATATAATATACTACATTAATATTTTTTGTTTCTATTTTTTTAACAATGGTAGGTAGATGCGCTGTCTGACAGCAGACTGAAGAACTTTATTAACATTATCCCAGGTGGGCAGAAAATTGTATAGGTTAGAAATCGAGTTATATTGATATACTAGCTGGCTCGACGCGCGTTGCTGCGCTCTCATAAAAATTCTGCTTGATTTTATTATTCGCCACCTCTCGCTGAGGTTACATTACAATTTAGGAAAGAAGTTAGTCCTGGCTCTTCCAGCTGATCATAGAGGCTTGGTTGTTTTCTTAATCACCACCTCTGAATGAAGAAACATTTCAAATTTAAACCTCCTACGACTATAAGGGTAGAAGCTAGTTTTTTATTTTATTATTCGCCACCTCCCGCTGAGGCTGCATTTCAAATTTCTAGCTAGCACTTCATTGGTTAACAGATGTCATTAACCTGGCATAATTACATTTCATCATACCCAGTCGTATGTTTCCTACATATGTAGCCTACATGCAAAGTGCAGTCTTTTGGCTGTTCAAAGACAGCGTAAATAACGCCGCTAAGGGGCTTGCCATATTATTAAAAACTGTTGACTTCTATCAGCTGTTCCTGCTGTTTGGCCGGCAAGTTCAGTAGGTTAGGTCTATAAAATGGATTAATTAATAGTAATTATTAGCTCTTCTATTAAAATTTATGGTCAGAAACCATCCTCAATATCCACACAACATATTCCCAAAGGTTCATGCTAATCTGTCAAGTGGTTTTGAAATCTATAGGGAACATACATACATACATACATACATACATACATAAATACATACATACATACAGACAGACATTCATTTATATATATATATATATATATATATATATATATATAGATAAACTAAACTTCAATTGGTCAAATATATAGTAAATTGCATTGCAATGGTGTTAAAATTGAATTTAATGTTTTATTTGATTTTGATGAACCAATATGATATAAAAAATGAAGCCGAAGTATGATAGAAAATAATCTGAAGAATCGCTTCAAGGTACCCCTCTATCTACCGTGACTAAGAACGGATTTGAGATACCAATTTCAAGAAAATCTTGACTTTCAAGTTTAGAAAGAACTCTAAGTGAGGTTCATGAATACGAAATTCAATTAAAGTGAAGGCTAGTTTACTAGGTACCTGTCAAGTCAACGAGTAGCAACACCACAAGCCGACCCAGCTGCCCCGGCCGTATTTATGTAGTGTAAATTCTTATATTGATTTAGTGTTATTCAATGTAAATATTGGTGTTAAATTATTATCAGGAGTCAGACCTTTGTTGGGGAGACTGGGTTAGTTTAAGTGTTACAACCACTTCCTAGTTTGCAACTTGGTGAACTTGCTCTTTCTTTAGATTCATTTCGAGAGTCCCTCGAGTCAAGAGACACTGAATGAACGTTCATAAGTACAACCCTCAGTGTCTTGATTCGAAGGACTCTTAAAATTCATCTGTCACATTGAACGTGTTCACAAGCTGATGTGCTAGCGAGTAACTATACTGCTCATTATCAACCTAACCTCGCAACGTAATTTCAGACTGAGACACCAACTGACGTAAATTACCAAATATGAAGATGAAGATAATTTATCGTATGTAAAGTAAATTTGCAGTTATTGTCAAGTAATTTCCTCTATATTCATGTGTTTTATTTTCGATTGTTTGTATAACAGATTAGAAATCGAGTTGTATAAAGAAAATGAAAAATAGTTTTAATTGGTCAAATGTACAGTGATTTACATTGCAATGGTACACAAATTGAATGTAATGTTTTTATTTGATTTTGATGAATCAATGCTATAGGCTAATAAAAAATTATATCGAAATATGATATAATAATAATAATAATAATAATAATAATAATAATAATAATAATAATGAAATGCTTCCATTTTAAGAGTCCCTCGATTCAAGAGACACTGATATAGCGTTATGACTTAATAAATACGGCCCAAATTGTCCAATAGCTCTCAAAGAATATTCATTTTAGGTTTAGAACATTTTTGTCGTTTTCATTATTCTAACAATGTGGGAGATCGCTCATGTCAAAATCTTAGAATAATTAGTATTATGTTTTTGAATCTTCTGTCGTACCAGGTTTTAGTTTACTCCAGTGTCCATTTTTTTATAAATTGGAACTGCATACAAATTGAAAGATTCCTATTGTAAAGGTTTCATGTTGAAATATGTCACTTTTAAATGTTTATACATCATAAATATCTTATATCTCAACAACGTGATACAATTTATTTATTGATACAATTTATTTATTTAATACAATCTCTTTGGAGGCAACAGGTTAACACTCACAGCTGCCTCCTTAACACAGCTTGAAAGAAAACAACATACATGTAATTTCTAAAGATAGAAAAAGAAAAGCACTATTAGAAATAATAACCTACTTATATTCAGATCAATACATCATTATTAACCAAACCATATGAGATATGTAAGTGTGTTGCGTTGATTCCAGTGGGACAGAGATGATCTAACTTTTCCGGTTCTTAGTTGAACTGTTGACGCAAAAAAGTCTGTTAGAAGCTACCTGTTTCATTTACTATTAGATATCATCTTCATAATTTCATAATATTCCATGAAGCCCAGCACAAGTTAATAGAAACACAGGCTTCGTCACTTCGTTATACAGGATGACATTTTGTGGAATACAGAAGCGAATTAGACTCAACAAATAGAAGCGAGGGAGAGGCTCAATTCATTTCTGCTCCTCAAAAAGTCATTCAGTGTCATATCAAAAAGACTGATTTTTTATTTTCATCAGATTAGATGACATTGTTGGCATCATTTATAAACATAGCTTGAATTATTTATATTTTTCACAGACGTAAAAGCAAAGTCACCAGTGCCATCTGCCAGTCCTAAACCGCCAGTCACACCTCACGAAGTGAATCCAGTACGCAGTCCCAGGCCAACGCCTCCTGCAAACAAGCATGACCAGTCGGAAGTGGACGGCTCTTGTCTGAGTGTTGGCTCTTCCCCTCGATCGTACAATCTCAACCATAGCACTGAAAGCAATGCGCCCAATGATGTTGATGTTGATTTCGACTCAATAGGAAGAACCGCCATGTTGACACATCCAACTGCATCAAGAGTCCGAGCACCAAGGAGGAGACCACCGAGTAGCATTATTCCCAAAGATGTAAGTTGCATGGATTATAACATATACTTGAAAAACTAGGTGTTATAAGTAGCCCAGGCAAATTAGTCTTTCAGGAGACAAAAATTAGTAAAAAGCTGGATTTTTTATAATCCACTCTAGGCATCTCAGAAAAGATCCCTTCAGTTTGCGAAAAAATCTGGTTTGTGCATAACTTTGGGGGGCAACCCCCCAAATTTGACACCTTTCCCAGTTTTTTGCCTAAAACTCAAAAACTATCTGCCGCGTTGAAACCATTGTTCAATTTGAAATTCTACGTCGATTGATGCATAACAATACCATATCGGTTCAGTTGTTCATTCACAATCAATTTTTAAAAATCAGTTGTTTCTACCCCCTTTGTGAAAAATGAGCCACCTCCATGTTTCGATGCATTTATCTTGTAAATGCTCGCTCCAACACAAAAATGTTAAAGGAAAGAAGTTCTAGATCATTGAATTTACTTCCAGAAGATTCCTCAATTTGAAAATTTTGCCAATTAGCTAGATAGATAGATAGATAGATTTAATAGCGTCCACCTCCCTCCTATGAATGCTCAAGAGCAACACAAAGCAAACCAAACATCAGATCCTCTTCAACCTAAAATTGTTTACCCAAAACCAGGGTATTGTTAAATTGAAACGTTTGAATAGCAATCTGTACTCTTCTATGGAATAAAATAACATGCTTGTTAAATCCTTTTGCAACTTGGCTCTAAACTTCCCTTCTCTTAATTTTTTGGTGGAATCAGGTAAAACATTATATAAACGTACTCCCGAACTCCTGACACCTTTCTTATAGAATGTGAAGCTTCTAAGGTATGCAAAAAAAAACCTTGAACCACTGTATAGCGCTGTTAGGACAGTAACCAAGTTTCATAAGTAAGTGATATCAGAAAAGCATTTAGTAGTTCTTTTCTCAACGGATTCTCATGTGTTTTTAGACGCTGAGTCTGAATCTGAACTTGGAACTCCAAAGTTTGGACAGGGAGTAAAGTCACCAACGGTAGACCCCCCCTTTGATCAGTCAATTGCACCTCATGGAGTGATAGCTCATTGAGGTGGTCCAAATTCATATGTTACATGTCAATTTCTGACCATAATAGTCCAGTAATTTTAGATCAAAATCGGGCCTCAAAAAAAATGATACAAGGAAGAAACTTGGCACATATGTACTACTTGGCATGCTGAATAACATACTAAAAGTCGTCGGCGATAAAAGTTGTGCTTCAGCCGTCATCTTGGAAAATGGCGGCCAAATTTAAGTTTTTCCCAATTTTCTCAAAAACTATCAACCGCATCGGAAAAAATTGCAGATACAAAATGTTTTTTAGATAATTATCTACAACTTTTGTTCCTTGCATTTTTTCGATATCTTCAACCTTCACGCCATAAAATAAAAAATAAAAAATCACCTTTTTTTGAAATTTCCTCCAACATAAAGTTTGACTCATAATTTCTCATTGAAATCAATAGTTTACATGGCAAAATTCTCACCAAATCGATAAACCATGATAGGTAGCTCATTTTTATGATGGTAGACCAAGGTATTTATCACTCTAGAATTGTACAACCCTTTATCTCTCACCAAACCACCCCTCAGCTTCCAATGTGGAAATTCATCTTATGATTTACAACCAATTATTTGCAAATGAAATGGAAATACCATGATGATTTATTACGAATAGGATGCAAAATGATAAATTTAAGTTTTTCAGTGAAGGAATCTGTTACATGGCCGCCAGATTGGAAAATGGCGGATAAAATGTAATTTTCTTGTTTACATGAAAACTATTGCTCAGATTGGAAAAAAGTATGAATAAAAAATTATTCTTCCTCGAAGATCTAAAACGTTTGTTTACACTTTCTCACATATTATCACTTTTTGGATATTTTCAACCCTTGAGTTGTAAAATGATCTCAAAAAGATTATAATGATTCCATTCACAAGACTACACATGGAATTCTCAGCAAAATCAACTATTTCATTGGAATGTTTTACAAAAGTTTCTCAACGATATTAATGGATTCAATGCTAATTACATCGCTAAAATTTTCGCGTGACAGGATGGTGGGTCAAGTAGAAAATGTGTGGCTAGTGTTGATATGGTGGGAGGAGGTGAATCTTGTAAGGTGATATGTAATTCTTATAATAAAATCAGTAAAAGGGTTTTATTTCACCCTCTCATTCTTATAAGTTTGTTGGCTTTGTTATCAGAAGGTCCTTTTTTAGGAGGCTAAAAACCACCCCAAGTCTACAAATGATAAGAAAATTAGTAGTGGTAGTTTGTCGCATCCTGTCATTGCATGAACGAAAAGAATCATCTCACCAATTTCTCCTATAATACTTTGCTGCTTTGAGATTATGTAAATAGTCTTATTTATCTTGGATTCAGAACCTGGTCGCAAATGTATCACATTGTATTTTTTAGAGGCAGAGGAAACTAAAAGAACAAATAAGTTTGTACCTTAGCCTACTACCACTACTGTCTTGCCGCTTTTAGATCTCTCCAAATCTGTAGATACAATCAGGCAATCAGCATCTGCCTCTGCTGAGCAAACTTTGATTTTGTTAGCAATACATCTTTGGATAAGCATTTCAATCAAGCATTTCTTGTTTTGCTTATTTATCAAAAATGCAGCTTGCGTTGTTGTTGTCGAATTGCTTTCATGTGCTTTAATTGTAGCAGAGGTTCGCCTTGCAGCTCTGTGTTCTTGCTCACAACATTTAATCGTAGGGTGGTCAGGATATCAATGAAATACCACTACGCACTTATCCTTATACTGGGATTTAAAATATGATATACGAATCCAAAACTTCCTTATAAGTAGCTGGTCTTGGGCATGTAACACAGTGCAAGAGATGTCCACCATTCACAATGTAGGTGCAGTCTTCAGGTATCTCAATCTCTTTTCCAGGAAGAGATGCTTTCATGAGAGATGATTTCACTCCTTTACGAAGTGACACCTCATCAAATAAGGAAGAAGGCCAGAAAGCTAACTCATATTTGAAGCACGGTTTCAAATTCTCAGGTTCATTTTCAATACATATGATTCTATTGAAAAGCTGCTATAAATTCAAAACCACATTATCGTTTCTCAGTTTGATGGATTAATTCACAGCAGCTAGTGACTTCACCTTATATTTTCTCCAAAGGATTGTCACTGATCCAAATGTTTGTCCAGTAATTCTTTTCATCGACTCTTGACCCTTTTCTTTGGCCTCATCACAGTTTTATCCCCTACTAGGCCCTAAGACAGGCATGCTAAATCTCCTGACTCAAATTGGATTGGATTGTGCTCCATTAACCAATTGCAGAAAATTCCTTGATCACTTCAATATAAATAATATAACTTGATAGTATTACTTCTAATAAGTACTTTCCATAATATATTGTGAAGATGAGAGTTGTAGACTGATTGTAGAATTCTACAGCATTGGATAACGCAGTCATAATACCAGTTTGATGAATTTTCTTATAATTTTTTGTAGACTGGGTGGTTTTTAGCCCCCTACACAAGGACCCTCTATTAAAAAAGCCAACAAACTGATAAGGATGAGAGGGTGATATAAAACTCTATATAAGATTTTATTATAAGAATTACATCATGTTACAAGATTCACTCCCTCCCACCATAACAACACTAGCCACACATTTTCTACTTGACCCACCCCCCTGTTACACAAAAATTTTAGTGACGCAATTTACATTGAAACAATTAATATTGTTGAAAAACTTTTGTAGAATATTCCAATGCAATAGTTGATTTTGCTGAGAATTCCAAGTGTAGTTTTGTGAATGGAAACATTATAATCTTTTTGAGATCATTTTACAACTCAAGGGTTGAAAATATCCAAAAAGTGATAATATGTGAGAAAGTGTAAACAAACGTTTTAGATCTTCGAGGAAGAATAATTTTTTATTCATACTTTTTTCCAATCTGAGCAATAGTTTTCATGTAAACAAGAAAATTGGATTTTATCCGTCATTTTCCAATATGGCGGCCATGTGTCAGATTCCTTCTCTGAAAAACTTAAATTTATCATTTTGAATCCTATTCGTAATAAATGATCATGATATTTCCATTTCAATTGCAAATAATTGGTTGTAAATCATAAGATGAATTTCCACATTGGAAGCTAGGGGGTGGTTTGGTGAGAGATAAAGAGTTGTACAATTCTAGAGTGATAGATACCTTGGTCTACCATCATAAAAATGAGCTACCTATCAAGGTTTATCGATTTGGTGAGAATTTTGCCATGTCAACTATTGGTTTCAATGAGAAATCATGAGTCAAACTTTATGTTGGAGGAAATTTCAAAAAAGGTGATTTTTTATTTTTTATTTTATGGCGTGAAGGTTGAAGATATCGAAAAAATGCAAGGAACAAAAGTTGTAGATAATTATCTAAAAAACATTTTGTATCTGCAATTTTTTCCGATGCGGTTGATAGTTTTTGAGAAAATTGGGAAAAACTTGAATTTGGCCGCCATTTTCCAAGATGGCGGCTGACTTTTATCGCCGACGACTTTTAGTATGTCATTCAGCATGAAAGGTAGTACAAATGTGCCAAGTTTCTTGCTTGTATAATTTTTTTTTTTAATTTCCAAAAATTACTGGACTATAATTAACTATTTCACTCGAAAGGGTAGTATACATAGATAGCTACGGTACCTGGAAAATTACAACTTTTCAATATTAAAATAGCTCTAGCTCAGGAACTACTGCGAGTAAAATTACGAAATTAGTCTTGAATTGTAGGTGATAGTTTCTTCTTTGACACTAGTAAATTTAAAACGCATTAATTTTTAGTTTCTTGTTTGATGAAGTTAGAAAACATTATATTTTCCCAAAATTCCGCTGTTTTTCTATTTTTTCTTCATTATTATAACCAAAGTATGGGTTGGTTGCTAGTTGAGACCTTTCATTCAGGTAATGGAATTCCCTTTAATATGACTCCAATATTATCACTATCCAATGCATGCATCCTGAGCTATTGTTATTTAAAACTTTCAAAAATGTTAAGACCAAACTCGCAATTTTATTTGCAGTAGTTCCTAATCTAAAGCTATTTCAATATTGAAAAATCATCATTTTGTAACGTACAGTATGTATCCTACCTTTTCAAGTAAAATGGTTAATTATGGTCAGAAATTGACATTTTACTTGAAAATTTGGACCGCCTCAATGAGCTGAGAATTAGCTATCACTCAATGGTGTGCGATTGACTGTTCAAAGGGGGGAGGGGGGTCCACCGTTGGTGACGAAAAGCCCCCGTTTGGCCCCCCTTCACTCCCTGATCACATTTTGTGGTTCCAAAGTTCAGATTCAAACTAAAAATACATGAGAATCCGTTGAGAAAAGAACTATTAAGTGCTTTCCCTGATATCACTTACTTATGAAACTTGGTTACTGTCCGAACAGCGCTGTACAGTGGTTCAGGGTTTTTGCATAATCTTATTGGCAAAACTTTCAAATTTTGGACTCTTCTGGGAGTAAATTCAATGATCTAAACCTTATTTTCTATAAATATTTGGTGTTGGAGTGAGCATTTACAAGATGAATGCATTGAAACATGGCGATAACTCATTTTTCATAAACTGAAAAAAGTGCCAAATTTGGGGTTTTTGCCCCCCAAAAGTTATGCACAAACCAGATTTTTTGGCAAACTTGAGGGATTCTTTTCTGGGATGCCTAGAGTGGATTAAAAGTAATCCACCTTTGTATCAATTTTTGTCCACCTCGTCCCTTTTTATGGTTTAATTTGACTGGGCTAAAATTGTTCATAGAACTAATAGTTTTATCATACATTATGCAAAATTATTTTTTTAAGACTAATAAATTTGAATACCCTTAGCATAAGCATGACCTACAGATGCTATGCAACAAAACGTTAACTTTCCAATTTCCATACATCCGAAAAACGATTAATACAATAATTTTTATCATTCTCATAATAATTACTTTTTTATTTTTATGAGTGATTTCTAGTGTTTTTTGAAGTGCTACCTGTAGGTGACCTTGGGCATTAGAGGAAGGTGAAGTTGCATATTCAATAATACACAAGTATAATTTTATATGCCCATGGCTTTTTTATCTAACTTATATAAATAAAATTAGAGTTTTGTCTGTACATTTATCAGAATTGTATATTTTTTGGTTATTTTTACGTTTTATACATTAAATAAGCCGAAAATAGTCTTATCTCACTTTCTGTCTGTCTGTCTGTCTGTCTGTCTGTCACGGCCGCAAAGGTATTTTTCGCGGCCTTCTCCTCAAAAACGAGAGCATCGATCGGGATTTTAGTTATTGAACAGTATTGAAAACATTATTGACAATGTCTTTAGCTATAAAAAACTAAATTAAATTTTTTTTTAACAGAGTAATAAACGTTTAAAAACCAAGTACTGTGCGATTTTGGATACATTTTACGCGGCCTTCTCCTCAAAAACGAGAGGATCGATCGGGATTTTAGTTATTGAACAGTATTGAAAACATTATTGACAATGTCTTTAGCTATAAACAACTAAATTAACTTTTTTTTCAACAGAATAATAAACGTTTAAAAACCAAGTATTGGGCGATTTTGGATACATTTCTTCCAAGTTTTATTACCACATAAGAATAAGAACAAATCACGTAATTTATCATGATTATATCAATCAGCTGTTCTCAAATATAAATGGTGGGCTTTCGCGGCGTTATTTACGCTGTCTGCAGACTTGTGTAGTCGGAGCATTGCAGTCTTTTAGTTAACATATGTCTGGTGAATTAAAGCTCATCTTATGTTTTATCAATTATTTCTTTGTTGAAAAAAAACAAAATTTTCTAATTTCAATTTATCAAAACAAAAATTAACATTTTAGGAAGGTGCGGTTTGTGCTAGGCTCTTGGGAATTCGCCAGGTAGCACCATTATTACCACATGAGAACAACAACAAATCACGTAATTTATGATGATTTATCAATCAGCTGTTCTCAAATATTCTCTCTGATAACTGTCACTGAATTGTTTACGTCCTAAGTTGTTAACTAAGCTGCTAACAACTTCATGATCGTTGCTATCAAAAAAGCCGAAACATATTTAGTCGTATTTCTAAACATAATCCGTACGAAGGACGGGCACAATAGCTAGTTCTCTATTAAAGTAATGTGAGGTGATAATACTTATTTTCTTACAACTTTTTATTATTTACTTGGGGTGAAATATATATATTTTTTCGATTTAAATTAATGATATATTATAGATGGTTATATGTGTAATATGTGTAACTGGTGTGCAAAGTAAGTCTTTGCTGCATGAGAGAAATGCATTACTTATGAGCTGAAGGCATGTGCAGAATAGCTTCTTGAGTGCAGCAAAGATACTGTTATGGGTTCTATCTCTAAAATAATGCTGGCAACACTTCAAATTAACACTCGCACTTAAAACACAAATTACTGACAACTCGCACTAATCAGAGAAATCACACAAAAGAAATCAATCAAAACTGTTAAAAGGCTGATGAAATATTAAATAATAACTGTTCAATAAACTGTTCAACAATTCAAGAAGTGTCTAGAGCATAACAGTTGAAACACTACAAGCACGTACAAGTCACTGTGTAAATTGTTGAAGAATAATAATCTGTCACAATATACTGCATTTATCACTCAACACATTAAACTTTCATATTACACAGTTTGTATTAACGCTCGCTGGTAATCCGTTTTGTATGAGCAGGAACTGTCACGGTCACTTTATCGTTCGAATCACAACTGACTGATGTTTACAAGAGCTTCTGCTTTAAATAAATTTTATCATTCCAGAAAGAACGATAGAATTCTATATCCTTCCACAAAATTCTAAAGTAAACAGATAAGGACATTCTCCATTTTCGAGACTATTCCATGAAGTTCTAAGTAAACAGTCTAAAGGTCTCCAGATAAACCGCAGGGTGAGGGGAGAACAGAAGTAAACAATCATGTCAATTATAGCTTTGACCGGAAGTCTTATTGACACAGGCAGATAATCACTTCCTTCTTCCACAAGTTACAAGTTACACATTAAATTTTTCCTACAGTTGGCACATCTGGAGTGCAAAAAAGTAAAATTAGTGTGGAAAAGTCAGTCTTTACTGATGACAAATACCTTCTTATTTACAGGAAAATTTGAGTCCGTCTGGAATGATGAATGGCAGTGCTGAGTCTCACTTGGAAAAGCAACCCACTGCAGCAATGTCACTAGTGGAGGAGCTGAAATTGAATTACGCTAAAAAGCAATCTGGTCAAGGTGCGATCGCAGGTACTTTACCCTCAGGTATCTTCCAATACTTATTTTCATTACTAAGAATCTCACTCATTAAAATATGTTATTTTGTGGTGCAATGTGTGGTATGTTTATGAGACCTGAATTGAACCTTTTAACTGTGATGCTCATACACCAATGAAGCAATGCTTTTGAAACCATTTTAATGTTAAGGTGTAATTCCTATGAAGCGATTTATGACTCAAGTAGCATGACATTGTAAAACTATATAAATTGAAAATTGTAGCATGCCAATGCGTAGCCTGGCTTTTCGTTTAATGGCAAGTTGGAAATTTCTTCCTGGCATGGCAGCGCCTTACCTGCAGAGGCTCATAAGTTGTCTTTTGCTTCATCTCAAGTAAGCACTTTGTTTCTATTTCTCCTCTCATTTGTCAAATGTGTCTCTTGCATGTTCAAGCATTTCCGAGATAATGTTATCTGTTTTTATATAAATATCTGGAATGGAAACTCGCTGGAAATGGAGAATTCTAGAGAGAAAAACTTATAAAAGCGGCTGTGCATGTCAGCAGGAAGTCAGTTTTAATTTAGCAGGGCTTGTGATGAGTTTATGTGGTAGTCTTTTACAGTACTGTTTGACCAGCGAAAGAATGCCCCCGGTGGAGTGGAGCCATAGCAGGCTTGACTAGCTTTATCATGCATTCCCAAAAACATTAGCCATCATGCGCATGCGCCATCGTTTGTCTTACGATACGAGGAACTCAACTGAAGCTCGCTAATACACTGGCTAGTATGCAATGTGAGCTCTGCATAAAGCGCTCCAGTAAAATTGAACTCGAAAACCCATTATCCAATTTCAGTAATTCTTTCACAGAAAATAAATTTAGGATGTTATTATTCTTTCATACAATTCATGTGTTTGGTTTATGTTATGTTATGTTTGAAGGGACGGATTCAAAGATCCAGAAGATTCAAAGATCCTCACATGTCAACCGAAGCTTATTGTGTGTCCCTAGTACGTTAGTTAGGCAAACCAATACCTGTGCCCTTTACAAGATCCAGGAGTTTCTTCCCTATGCTAACGTCCCATTCATCACCTGGTTGCTTAAAGCCAAACAGAGCCATTCTCCTTGCCCCGAGTCTCTCGCAATCCAGTATGATATGCTTGGCAGTCTCTTCAGACTGATTGCAAAGCCTACACATCTGATTTTCATTTCTGAGTCCGATTGTGTGGAGATGTTTCCTGAAGTGGCCATGTCCAGTTATCAGAGCAATTAGCTGCTTAACCTGACCTCTACCCAGCCTCACCAGCCAGTTGGTGAAGTAGGAGCTTGTGTCTGCTAGCAGCCTTTTGCCAAGTGCTTGGCCTGAGTGACCTTGCCATTGCTGGTGATGTAAGTCCCTGGACCATTTGTTTATTGTGTGGAAGGCAGTAGTTTTGCTTATGCCACAGCTTGGCTCTGGGCCAAAGAATGACCTACTAGAACCTTGCTTAGCAAGCCCATCTGCACACTCGTTGCCACCTATGCCTACATGGCCAGGTACCCAACCAAGATGTACAGAGTTGTGTGTTGCGAGCTTGCTGAGTGTTTTGTGGCACTCCCACACCAATTTTGACTTGATTTCATTAGAGTCAAGAGCCTTGAGGGCTGCCTGACAATCTGACAAGATTACTATATGCTTGTCGCAATAGCGTCTGGCAATGCCTATATTGGCACAAGCCATGATGCCCCAAATTTCTGCTTGAAAGATAGTACAGTATTGTCCCAGACTTGCACAGATTTCTGTTCTGGGTGATTCACTGTACACCCCATAGCCAGATTTCCCTTCAATAAGAGAGCCGTCTGTGTACCAGACAAGGCTACCTCTCCTGATATAGGGCCCTTCCTCAGACCTCCACTCCTCTCTAGAGCAGAATTTAACAGAAAAAGGTTTAGTGAAAACCATCTCCATACTCATGACATCTGAAGTCATTTCAAGCACAGGGCTATGAGCAACAGCTTTGGTGATTGTGCAATGGCCTGTTCCAGACAGGCCTTCCCTCCATTGGCCTGTGACTTTCAATCGATAGGCTGATTTTCGTGCTTCTGCCTTGATAAAAATATCCAAGGGCAGCAAGCCAAGAGCAACTTCAAGAGTTGCTGATGGGCTGCTCCTGAAAGCTCCAGTGACTAGGAGTGTGCCCATCCTTTGTAAACTTGTGAGTTTGGCTGTAGCTGTAATCTGGTTCACCTTTGTCCACCAGACTAGTGATCCATATGTGACTTGAGGCCTTATTACTGCCTTGTACAGCCACAGCGCTATGTGAGGCTTGATCCCCCACATGGAGCCTGCAAATCTCCTGGACGTCATAAGCGCCCATTTTGCTTTGTGCAGTATATTATTCAAATGATTGTTCCAAGTCAGCTTGGAGTCGATAGTCAGCCCTAGGTATTTGACTATACCTGATACTTTGAGCTGTGCTGGTCCAAGTTTCAACCGGGAGAGAGACTCCAGGTTCTTTTTCCTTGTAAATGGAACAACTACAGTCTTTGAGGGATTTATACTTAGTCCCTCTCCAAGACACCAGTCATTAACAAATTGAAGGTTGACGTTCATGACATCAGCAACAATATTTGTGAACCTTCCCTGTACCATGAGGACTATGTCATCTGCATAGCCCTGGACAAAGACACCTCTACTAGTGAGTTCACAGAGGAGACCATCCACCACAAGGTTCCACAGAAGAGGAGAAAGCACACCTCCCTGCGGACAACCTTTTGCAGGTATGATCACCATCGATTTGTCTTGAAGATCAGCCCTGATCCACCTGGAGTGGAGCATGGCCTCAATCCACCTACATATAGCAGACTCAAGACCATGCCCATGCACTGCCCGGACCATGGCCGTGTAAGTAACATTGTCAAAAGCACCCTCAATGTCCATGAAGGTGCATAGAGCAATCTCCTTGGCAGCAAGGCTGTCCTCCACCCTGCTCACAAGTTGATGCAGGGCTGTTTCACAGGACTTACCAGGCTGATAGGCATGCTGATTCCGATGAAGAGGAGTACCTGAAAGCACTCCCTTTCTTAGATGTCTCTCCACCAGTCTCTCCAGTGTCTTCAAGAGAAACGATGTAAGATTGATGGGGCGAAATGATTTTGCAGTTGAGTAGTCTGCTCTTCCTCTCTTGGGAATGAAGACCACCCTACTGAGGCGCCAAGCTTGAGGGATGTACCCATAAGCCAGACTTGCTCTGAAGAGTTCGCACAGGAGGACCAAGAGAGCTTCTGGTCCTTGCTGCAACATAGCCGGTATGATACCGTCCCCCCCAGGAGATTTGAATGGGCCAAACTTGGAGATGGCCCATTTAACTTTGGAAAGTGTGATAATACGTCTGGCTAAAGTCCAGCTTCCACGATCAGCTCTTGGCCGTGAGCCCATTTCGCTGTTGCCGGACATGCCTGAGCAAGCACCCTCAAAAACACAGTCTGGAAAGTCAGTCTCAAGGAGAAGTTTGAGACTTCCACCAGTTCCAGTGGTATATTGTCCCCCTGGTAACCTCAGAGTTCCCAGGAGGCCAATTGGGCTTGAAGCTAAGACACGCTGCAGTCTTGCTGCTGCCCTAAGACTATTTACCTCCTGTGTAAACAGTCTCCAAGAGTTCTCTTTGGCTTTCTTGATTGCAAGGCTGTATTCTGTGAGTGCCCTGTGGTATGGTTCCCAGTTACGGCTCCGTTTGCAATGGTTATGAAGCTTCCTGACAACCGCCCTTCTGCGGTCAAGGTCAGCAGTCCACCATTTAGTATTAGTACGACTCTTTCCCCGCCGCAATGGACAATTGTCCTGAAAGCAGCTTATGATTGCATTCTGAAGATCGGAAGCAATCTGATCAATGTCTGCAAAGCAGGTGACCCTCTTGCCTAATGATCCAAGTTGAGACAGGAGGTCAGACTTATAGAGTGACCATTCTGTTCTCCTTGGATCTCGATAGCAGGATGAGCTGCCTTCACTTTGCAGGTTAAAACAGATGAACCTGTGGTCAGACAAAGAGGCCTCATGACTTACGTGCCAATTGTCGATGGCACTAAGGAGTCCTTCTGAGCAAAGTGTAATGTCAATAACCTCACTTCGATTTCGTGTAACGAACGTCGGACGGTTTCCAGCATTACAGACATAAAGATTATTAGATATGAGAAACTGAAGGAGAGCCTCACCTCTTGGATTAGTGTCAGAGCTTCCCCATCCAATTGTGTGATGAGCATTGGCGTCACAACCTAAAAGGAGTTGTTGTCCGCCAGCGCAAGATGACTCCACCAGAAGTTCGAGTTCTCTTGATGGAGGAAGGTCCCCGGAGTCGTAAGGCAAGTAAACCGAGCCTGCAATTGTGCTCCATTCCTTGCCTTCATTGCTCCAGGTTATAGACACCGCAGTGAGATCTCTAGAACAGAATTCAGTGAGTGTTAGGCAGTCCATACCTCTCTTCACAAGTATGCAGGTTCTGACATTTTTGAGAGAGGTACAGTAAATTAACCTACCCTTGGTATCACCCAGGCCTGCAACCCTTCCTTGGTGAAGCCATGGTTCCTGGATCAGTGCCAGGTCAAATCCCTCTCTGAGGAAGAACTGGCAGAAAGCAGCTGAGGCTGCTTTACTGTGATGTAGATTGATCTGGAGGACCCTGGGCATTGTCCTTGACTGTTGTTGAGACAATTGAGACTTGCCAGAGTCCTAGGTTGGCTCTAGAGTTGGCCGACCTAACAGTATTGAAGCAGGCCTCATCCAGGAAACAGACAAATCCATAACCTTTTGGGTCTGGCTTGGCTGGCAGGACCTTCCACTCCTTCACCTTCAAGGTGGGGTTCTGCTTGTCAAGCATCTCAAGGACCTTTTCTGGAGTCTTTTTCAGAAGCTTTGGATGAGCTCTAAAGAATACCCTCATTGACTTCATAATGTCTTTCCTCAGACCAACAATGAGTTTCTTCTCCCCAAGTGGTTTGAGTCTGGGGATGAGTACCTCCAGCCAATGCTTAGTAGCATCGTTAATGCAGGATATAATCAAGACACCTTTTTCCATGTAGGTGCCTGCAAATGATGGAGTGCAGCCGTCCTCCAGGAGCTCATCCATAATGGCGTCTTCAATGACTTCTCCTTGCTCTGCTGAAAGCTTAGCCTCAGGATAGCTTTCCAAGACAATGGCCATTTTGGTGGCAGAAATGTCCCTGTAAGAGACTCCTTTACTAGAAGTCCCTAGATTAAGGGGTTGGACATCATGACCTCTATGAGTTCCACTCCTGGCCTTTTTTGTAGGTCCTTCCGCTGAGGGAGGGGTGGCCATGTTGCCTCTAGGGCGCTTGGCCACCCTTGACCCAGCCTCTAGACCCACATTTGTGCCTGGAGTTTCACCCATCTCTGGTCTCTTAGGTTTTTTCTTTTTACCCCTCCGAAACTTTGCTGGGTCAAAAGCTTCACCTCTCTCAAGAAGTTTTGCCTGAATGGCCGCCCTTCTTTGGGCAGTGGTGAGGTTTGGTTTCTTTACCCGCAAGCTGCTCAGTTGCTCTATGGCATCTTCAAGCATACCGGCGGATTTTGGTGTTTCTGGACTTCTGAGAAGCTCATCCTCCCCCTCCAGTGGGGCTGATGCGATTGAGCTCATGTCGTCCATGTTGATATCCATAGAAGCCTTCTCAATGTTGATAGCCTCTACATGAGAATGCAACGGAACCTCCTGTGTTCCTGATGCACCCATTTCAGATTGAGGAACCTGCCCTGATGGGGCGGATCCTGATGGGTTTGAAGGCAAGGCAACTTCTGGAGTTACCTTGGGGTTTGGTTCTGGTTGTTTTGAATTTTGGAGATTCATGTGGTTCCCACGAGCAGCTAGGGAAGTGGAGTCAACCCAGACAGAGCCCCGCATGCCCGGGCAAGGCTACATACTGCAGGAGGGCGCCTGGTGTCCTGCAGGCACCGTTTGAGACACTGTACAAAAGGCCCAGTGTCATCCACCCATCAGCACGGTTCACATCACACCTTGGGTTGGCCTATAACAGAGAAAGAGGAAAGGGTGGAGGAAGGGGCTGGGATGAAGAGCAGGATAAAGGATAGGTTTCCAGGATAATGAGGTCAACGGACAGTTGCCCTTTTAGTCGCCTCTTACGACAAGCAGGGATACTGTGGGTGCAATTCTACTACCCCCACCCACTGGGGATGTGTTTGGTTTAATCCAACTATAAAAAAGTTTGTCGATTACAAACTTCTTCATGTTTTACCATTAAAATTCACAGACTTAATGCAAGAAATGACCCATTAACTTATTAAAAAGAAACCAACAATTTTTTCGTGAAAATGTCTATAACATCTGCTTAAAGAAGCATCAAAGAACATTCTTTGCGGAAATCATTGAATTCTGTTGAATAGTTATTGAACAAATGAGTTTTAAACAAAAAATTACAGGTTTTCTAAGAAAATCATTATTACAACAAAAATCGAATTTATATTTATAATGAGTTTATTTTATGAAAATTGCTACTAGACATAAATGATTCCTGACCTTCTTTTCATCCATAATTCACTATTTCAGAAATAGTTGGAAACACTTTTTATTTTAAGGCTGATGTTTGTGGGAATGCACGATAAAGCCAGTCAAACCTACTGCTCCACTTCGCCGGGGGCATTCTTTTGCTGGTCAAACAGTAGGCATTCTTCTTCATGGCAGAATACACAGTGCTATAATTGTGATTGATAAGAGCCATGACAGACATTTTGCTTCATAAGTGTTTTAAGTCATTGAACTGGTTATTGAACACTTATTATTGAGTTATTGATCAGCCTATTGACAGTTGACTAATTAGTTTTGTACAGTAATAATCTTGTTGAGGTAATATACATTATGCAGAGCACTATGAAGCAATGCTTCTGAAACCATTTTAATGTTGAGGTGTAATTCCTATGCGATTTAAGCTTTTATGTTTAAGACTCAGCACTGGGTCTCTTCTCCATTGTAGGAGAGTAAATTATGTGGGAATATGTAATTCATGAAGAACAAATTACGTGAAGCAATGGAATAAAAGGTCAAAGGGCTTAGCTGATTCTGTTTGTTTCTTTATTGTTTTTCTTGTGTGATAATAACTGATTAGTGTGTGTTGTGAGTTATTTGTGTAGAGTTCAAATGTTACTTTTAAGTGTTGCCAGCATTATCTTAGTGATAGAACCCATAACAATGTGTGTCAGAAGTTGAGGATTTTAAGAGTTTTATTAAAAATGGCTGGCAAAATTACATAGTGTGATTTGAAAGTGGCCGAAATTGATTTCATTAATTCAGTTTATGTGGGATAATATCACATCTATGTAGCAGAATTTCACATCCATGAAGGGCAAACTTCAGAATACGACAATAATGAAGGGTGAAATTCAGGATAATATGACTGCCATAAGGCATAATTTGATGACCTTGGAGAGTAAATTACAGGAGAATATTTAATCCATGAAGAACAAATTACATGAAGCAGTGGAAGAAAAGGTCAAAGGTCTTAGCTGATTCTGTGAATAGAAAAATTTAAAACCATGGAAGATCTACTGCAGAAAGATTTTAGATCCATGGAAAATCAACTGAAGAAGCTAGAGTGTGGAGCTGAAACTTCAAGCAGCCATGAAAAAGTGAATAAATCTTCTGATCTTTCAGAAATAGCAAACCCAAAGAAATCTGTGATGACAGTCAGTAGTTCAACCTCAGCATACTGGACTGCCTACCTATGATGAAAAGACAACATTAGAAGACAACAAACACTTTTTGAGACAGCAGCTGAGTTCCATGGTTGGCCATTGACAACAGACGCCTATGTCTTGGTGATGAATCTCCAAGGAAAAGCATTGGCAATTCTTCGCTCATTCCAATAAGTTAAAAAGTGGAACTTCAGTGAGCTGTAGAAACGCCTGGAGATGAGGTTCGACAACAAATGCAGTTATACAGATTCTAGCTCAACAAAAAGAGTCCAGAGAGACCAAACAAATCATTGCAGGAGTTTGAAGCTGCCATTGCTCGGCTTGTTAGAAATGCATACCCCTCTGTTGATGACAACATACAGTTTGTCCCACGAGTAACCTGACAAACTTCTAGGGTGGTTTCCTGTCATCAAAATAATGAAAAAAGTTTATATAAACATGTCCATAAATACTTTGTTACTACGGCTAGTGAAAGATTTTGCCCAATTTTCTAGAAAAGGATGGAAATAAAGATAAACTGTTTTTTTATGGCGTTTAGTTGGGTGTTACATTTATTGGATTTTATGTAAAATGAACTGAAAAATTGAATAAAACACGTCACAGTCCTCTAGAATCACCCATGTTTGAGATATCAGGCAAAATATGCAAAATTCGGTCTCAAAAAACATGCTTCATTTAGATTTGATCTTCATTAACTTTAAATGGGTAATAAACACGAAAACTTTATGAATAAAACTTGTAGTGATTTTAATTCTGAAGAGAATGATGTAAAATAGGCCAATAATAAACAAACAAAAAGTTTAAAAAATTAATGTTTAATTAAATCAACACATCGATTTTGAACTCTTTGTAAATGATATGGATAAAAGTTGTTTTCTTTCAATGTTCTCCAGACTGGGATATGAAATATGTTCAATCTATCTGAAAGTCGGCGAGTACTAAGTTGAGGACTACATGGTATCATGTCAAACCATGAACGCATCTCGTTCATGCGCAGCCTGTATTACACCCATTGCAGGACGTTCACTCGAACAAGTAACAAATGGAAAAGATCCATTTGTTCTTAAGTTATTGAATACTGATACAAAAATGTTTTGTAAGTAGATGTTCTTCTATTCGGAAATCATCTTTCATATTCAAGTTTAGCTGCCCGACTATTTCCATTGGCAAAACCATAGACAAAAACAATGTCTGTGTACTCTTGATTTGAAAATGTGAATGGCATCTTATCATTAAAAAAAAAACACGAATAAAGTACAAATAATACAAACCGCACATACACTGCACAAACCACAGTTGACAGACTAGTTATTGCGACTGCTGTATCATTGTATGGCTGTACAATAACTTGGATTCAGGTATTGCTGCAGAAGTGCTGCCAATTCTTGATTTTCAATAAACTAAAAGCATTTCACTTGACGCTGTATTTTTATCATCTTATTTCTCAACCAACAATTTTTTTATACTGTGAATTTTTTGTCATTTTTTAATTGAATGAATACTGCACTTGCGAATAAACCGCATGCCTTTTCAGTAATTAAAATGTACAGTTTCGCAACATCTTGAAATGTTTTGTTTAATTTTTGTTTTGCTGCTGTCTTATTTTCATATGTGTTGATTAAATTAAAAATTAATTTTTTAGACTTTCTGTTTGTTTATTATAAACCTATTTTACACCATTCTCTTCAGAATTAAATTCACTACAAGTTTTGTTTATAAAATTTCCGAGTTTAGTACCCATTTAACGAAGTTAATGTGGATCAAATCTAAATGAAGCATGTTTTTCGAGACTGAATTTTGCATATTTTGTCTGATATCTCAAATATGGGTGATTCTAGAGGTTTGGGATGTGTTTTATTCAATTTTTCAGTTCATTTTACATAAAATCCAATAAATGTAACACCTAACTTAATGCCATAAAAAATCAGTTTGGCTTTATTTCCATCCTTCCCTAGAAAATCGGGCAAAATCTTTCACTAGCCGTAACTCCCTAATGAAGCATTTCCAGACATATGTTTATAAAAACATTTTTAATTATTTTGATGAGAGGAAACCACCCTAGAAGTTTGTTGGATTACTTGTGGGACACTCTGTTTATGTGAGTCTAGCAGTAGAAAGGTTCTTGAGTGGATTGAGGACACCAGAGACCCGGCAGTCAATCATATGAGCTAGACCAAAATGAAAGGTATGACATTAAGGCTGACCAAGGTGGATACCAAGCAGCTGACCTTGTCTGGATTTACAACCCAAATAGGATTCGTGGCTACTCTCCAAAACTTTTAAACCAATGGGAGGAGCCTTAAGAGGTTGTGACTAGGATCTATGACATGGCATACCAGATAAGGAAACCACCAAAAGGGAAGTCAAGAGTAGTTCATTTCAATCGTTTGACTCCATTTCATGGTAGTAACAGTGCTGGGGAAGGACAAATAGCTTGGGTTCAGTACACTAAATTTCCAGAGAGGTTTGCTGATGGTTATGGTGATGATGGATGATGGTCTAGCACCAGGTGGGAAAATGATCCAGATAAGTGAACAGGACCTATTCACCCTGCCCAAGGAGTATGCACTGGCACACTGTGTAACCAGCATCTTAGCAGAATACCAAGGCATTGCTACAGTCTTCAGGAAGAGGTTTGGTGGTCTCAGAGATCTGGAACAGCAAGGGCCAGCAGAGGGAAATGTCCTTCATCTATAGTGGCATGGTCAGCATCTCTTCTACCTGGTGACTAAGTGGCAGCCTTAGATGAATTCATCATATGACACATTATGGATATGCTTGGTTCAGCTGAGGGACATGATATAGCAACTAGGAGTGAGGAAACTTGGTTTACCAAGGCTTGGAAGTGGTTTTGATGGCTTGAACTGGACAATTGTGAAGCCAATGCTGGAAGAATTGTTTCAATCCACTGGTATCAAGATTACCATTTGCATCTAAAACCCTTGCAGGTCAAGGTGGAGTCAGGCTGTCAAGGCAGATCTCAACCATCCAAAGTGCCATTGTTCTGGGACAGAACAGTTTCTTAAGTTGGGGGTAATGTAATGGCAAGCTCGAAATGACTTCCAGGCATGGCAGCGCCTTATCTGCAGAGGTTTCATAAATTGTCTCTTGCCTTATCTCAAGCAAGCTCTTGTTTCTCTTTCTCCTCTCTTACTTTCTTATGTCAAATACCTCTCTCATATGTTCAAGCATTTCCGAGATAATATTATCTGTTTTGATAGAAATATCTGGAATGGAAACTTGCTGGAAATGAAGAATTCTAGAAAAAAAACTTATAAAAGCGGCTGTTGCATGTCAGCAGGAAGTCGGTTTTAATTCAGCAAGACTTGGGATGAGCTTATGTGGTAAAGTCTTTGAAAGTAGACATTCTTCTTCATGGCAGAATACACAGTGCTATAATTGTGATTGATAAGAGCCATGGCAGACATTGTGCTTCATAAGTGTTCAGTTTATTATTGAGTGTATTAACTGTTTATTAGTTATTTCTTTTTAAGTCGTTGAACTGATTATTGAACACGTATTATTGAATTATTTATTGATCGGCCTATTGACAGTTGACTAATTAGTTTTGTACAGTAATAATCTTGTTAAAGTAATATACATTATTAGTTGAACGTTATAGAACTGTTTGTTTCTTTATTGGTTTTCCTGTGAGATAATAACTAATTAGTGTGTGTTGTGAGTTATTTGTGTAAGTAAAGTTCGAATGTTACTGTTAAGTGTTGCCAGCATTATTTTAGTGATAGAACCCGCAACAATAGATACAACAATAGGTTGGTGCACTTGGTTCGTGGAGTCCTACCTGGCGACGCGGCTCAAGTTGTAAGAGTCGCTGCATAGGCATTACACCTTAAATCGTCATGGCCATGTTTCAATGGGGGAAAGTTTTCAGTAAACAGGATTTCATCTAGACCGATGATCAAATCATTGAAAGAATGCCAAATTTGATCAGTCATAGAACCTAAAGCGACAATGTGTTGAAATAATAAGAGTGAAAAAGCTACCCTGACACAAGAATGATAATTACGACAAAGTAATGTTTATCATCGACTGGTTTGATAAATTACCATTCAGCTCTTTCAAATGATTGAACTGCTTTGGCATGATAACCTTTTGTCGTTCATTACAATGTTAATTACAATAGAGCTGTGTCAATATTCAGCTGTTCTATTATAATAGTGTGCGTTTTCAATAAGTGCACAGTGTTATCAATGCAAAATCTTGAATAGAACATTTTATATCACGTTTGTAGACTCAGGTAACTTGCTTTTTTTCTCTATTTTATTCAAATCATCTATTTGAAAAAGTGTCAGTCAAATTGTAATATGATTTTCTTAATCATTTAAACTTTGATTCAATACAACAACAAATTCACTTTGTAGTAGATTTTTTAGTAAAGTATTTATTAGTAAATGAACAGAATATGCGCAATGAATCTATATTAATTTTCAGATCGTTGATATTGACAAACATTAAACTCATGGCTTATAGTATCATTGAGAAATTAGTTCGAAATTTATGTGATAACACAGTGAAAAGTCTAAACGACAATGCTATCGAGTTTGGAAAGCTAAAAATTACAAAAGAAGAACGTCGGCATTACGTGGGCGAAGCATTAGTAGACGTGTAAACTTGATAAAGAATACATTGTAGAGTTTCTAAGATTGACCAAATGGAAAAAATGTGGTAGTGATGATTAAATATGAAATAAATTAGAAAATGGATAACTAGTCAAAATTATTATAATCAGTTAGATTAAATTAGTTTATTGATTTTTTAATTAAATATATCTTTGACTTTGTCTGGGCTCATATTAAAAATGCGGATTCAATTAACTGTATAATTCCATCAAATAAATTAAAAATATCCACATTTTAATTTAAGTTCGTATTCAGTTCATGGTACTTTAAAAGTACATATTAAATCCCCATTTGAAGGCTTTTTGAAGTATTCCATTCAGAGATGGGGTATTATTGCCAGTTTAATTATTGTTCCGTTCACACAATAGCACCGTATAAAAAACTGTTGTACTGAATACAAGCCGAGTACAATAATGCTTGTTTTTGAAATGGAATGAGAGCGACCGGCCACCGGTGACCTGATCAGCCAAGTGGAACTCAGCATTTTACGGACGGTAGCTCCATCATGCACTGCTTGTCTGGTTCTCAGTCAATCAGTTTGATATCATTTTACTAGTAATGCTTGTAGTTCGGCTCATGTAGTTCTCGGGGAAAAGTAACCATACATAATCATGAATATACTTTCAGGTTTGAGCATTTACACTACTGCTATCTTCTATTAGATATTATTTCCAGTTTCACTCACCTTATCAAATGGGCTTTACTTACTCTTTCTTAACAAATTCATCGTTTCAGAATTCAGATTATGATTAGAATTTACAATTCAATTTATTTATAAGAATTTGATTCAAGGGTTATTAAACTGTTATGAAAATTCTTTATTTATGTTTAATTCAGTACAATAATTTTTTATTTGTCATCAGGGCCATGCCCTAAACAAACAGAGTTACACTATTTAACAATCATACAAAAATTATAAATATAAGAAAAGTAACAATACAAATTAATTATTTGCTTAGCAAATGCTCACTGGCATGCCTGAAAATCGTTTTAAGTCATCTCTTGATTCTTCAATCAGTGGAATTGACTTCAATGTTGCGATTTCACTCCATACAGATGTCTTGAACATGTTTAAATGTTTGTAAGAAGCCCAGGGGTAAAAATGCATCCAACATAGAATTTCAATAGGCGTGTTACGACTCTTTCAATTATAGCTACAATTAAAAAACTACTCAACAGAAATCAATTTTGAAAACTTTATATCGTTCAGAAAATATTGCTTTCTGTATTATACAAAAACCAAACTCGATAATGATAATTTCATAATGGGAAATTCATGCGAATGAGGGTAGGTTCTAATCACTTTCTCAGAACTTCTGAAATGACTTGGTTATCCTTTTTATAATTGAAAATTAATTTCAAATATTACTAAAAAACTTTCACACTGACATCACACGCTTATCTCCAAAAGCAAAAAAGTTTCTAGCATAACGAAAATGCTGGCTCAATCGTCTCAAAATTGACGAGCATGAAAGATATTGGAGAATCAGTAGAGCTTACACGTTCTCCCATTTATTCTGATATGAATTTCGCCCATTTTAGTACACTATGTGGCAGAGCGAATTAATATTTGGAAATAATCTACTTATCATTAATTTTAAAATTATTGAAAATTTTAAATTTTTTCTTAAACCTTCAACTCTATCATTTTTTGTGTCAGGACTAAAGATGTCGAGGATGCAGTTATACATATAGGTCACTTTACAAGTTACAGATTTGTGTATAATGAAATATTTCTCCTTTTGGCAACAACACGTTTTGACTGGCGGAAGGCTCAGCTCTCAACTCATTTTATTCAGAACATAAAAGTCCCCAAGAACCCAAACTATGCTTCGGGAGGCATCTTCGAAAACTGACCATCGATACTGACGATAAAATTGGCCATTTTTTTGGGGGGTTTCAAGAAAACAAATTTCAAAGAATTTACAATATGTTTCAAGTTATAGCTGAAAAGTCCATTGCCCTATTTTCAAATAAGTTGAAATTAGCAAAAGGTAGTAACAAATGCCAGTACCTTCGATCCAAAAATGAATAAGTTTCAAATGGAGATAGGGCTATAAACGTGTCTGTAAATGATAATCAACTAGACCAGGAAGAAAACATTCTATTTCTAGGAGTTTGTTGGATAGACGATTGACCTGGGCTCCATACATTGAGAAATATGTTGTAAAATTTCATCTGGGGTATTTGTCCTGCGACAGCTTCCTATATTAAATGACAAAAAGTTACTTTTTACAGCTAATCATATCTTTTATTGTCACATATTACGTATGTTGTATTAGTGTATGGTAACTCATCAAAAAAAATCTTGACAGGTTGTTCAATATCCAAAAGAAATATCTTAAGTTTATGGAAAGAGCAAATTCATGTAGGCTGCCATTCCAGAGACTTCGTTTCCTAACTGTACCCTTGCTTGCTTGTGTATGAAATTACATTGTGTGTAAAAAAAGGATGATATAGACCAAAAGCTTAATGTACATAATTATAACTCACAAAGCGAGAAGATCAGCAATTGGTGAGCCACAATAATAGGCATAAAACAAAAACCTTGTTATATCGGTAGGAAACTACATAAAGCTACAGCAGTTTTTGAAGACTCTTCGAAATATCAAAATATTTAAAAGCCAATTGAGAAAATATTTAGTTTTCAGAGCTTTATACAGTGTAGAAGAGTACCTTTCAGATCAAAATTAATTATGATTAATTGAAACTAATTGAAACTTAATTGAAACTCCTCAACTAATTGAAATTTTAATTGTAAATAGTGAATAAGAATGGTAACACTGTATATAATTGTTGATCTGACTTGGCTTGTCTTATAATCCATGACCGGATCTTCAAGTCGTTATCTTGGGAAAAAGTTGTAATTATTTTAAATTTTTGTGAATTTTCTGGGAAATGGATGATTTTTTTTATTTTGATTGGTTAAAAGGTTGTATCACACTTCTTATGGTAGGACCCAAATTTGTAATTCGAAATCACTTTCGAGGGAATGAAGTTCTCTACAATTTTAAATGATTTTACCCGTTTTTCTTCAGTGGTTTTTGTGCTGCAGTTATACAAAAACTATATTGCACCATTACAAAAAACTATAATTTCATTTGTGAGCTCAAGCAAATGATGGGATTGGTATTTATCTTTGAATTTTGTTTGTGAGACTCAAGACTATTAGAAACAACGCCATCTGGTCTTCCAAAAATGCGATGGGATTCTTTAGATGGGGTCAAGAGGGGTTCACAATACGGCCTCCAATAACTGTTGAACGATCAATCGACGGCTCATTAGTCTCAGCCCATTGAGGTGGTCTGATTCATGTATCATTTGTTAAATTTATCTAGAAGCTAAGATTTTTCTCCCATACTTCGAAAATAACTTTTTTCAGCATCTAATTGCCTTTAACTTGGGGAAGTGTAAGTGGTTCTTGAAGTGTGTAAAAATCATACTCTTAAAATCCTATTATAATTTTTCTCACTTCTTATCCACATACTGCTGAGAGCTGATCAAAAATCTGGATTATTTTTCATTACCGGTGTATCAATAATGAAGGGCTCTTAATCGGGAACTGTTTGGAGTAGAGAATAGTAACAAGGAGTATTGAAATTCATGAAATCGTAACATCTTGAAAAAAAGCCCTCATTAATTTTTTTTCACCACTTATTATGGTCTTATTTTTGGAAAATTTCTGTAATTTTGCTGTTTTTAGATTTAGCATCATATAAAATAGTCTTGCTTTACATAAAGTGAGAGTCTTTCCTTATTCAGTATGTTGAAATATGATTAATTTGAATAAGTTTTGTTCTGTAATTTGAGACCATTTTCACATTTTAATTTTGAAAAATTTCTGAGTTTTAGCCATTTAAATGTTGATGATAGTAATTTTCAAAGTACGGGATAAAAGTCACTAGGAACCCCTGAGAAGCCAAATTTAAGAGTTGATACATAAATCTGGTCCGCTTAGATGAGCTGAAACGAATGAGCGAGCCGTTGATTGACCGGATATGATAAATCGCTCAACAGTTATGGAGACCTAAATCCGGTTCGAATCACGAGTTCGGTCCGCAGCGTCGGATCCCCCTCCCCCCTTTAAACGTAACAAAACTATGCTGACACAAAATTTGATGATCTAAAACTTCTTTCCTATAACTTTCATGTGTTAGAGTGAGCAATTACAAGATTGAAACCTGAAGATGGCTCATTTTTCGCAAAGATGATAAAAATTCTTGATTTTTGATGATGAGCGTGAATGAACAACTGACCCGATTTGGTATTGTCACACATTAAACGACGTAGAATTTCGTATTCTTCATTTTTGAAAAGAACAATGTTTTCAACGTGGTAAATAATTTCTGAGTTGTAGTCAAAAAACTGAAGAAGTGCCAATTCGACAGGTTCTGGCTCTTCTAAAAGTTGAGCACAGTCAATAATAAGACGAAATTGTCACAACCACATTTATTGAAAACTAGCTCGCGCGTTGCTGCGTTCTCATAAAAAATTCTTCATTTTATTATTTTCCACCTCCCACTGAAGTTAAATTCCAAATTTCAACCTTCTAGGACTATTAGTGTAGAAGCTAGGTTTTTGATTTTATTATTCGCCGCCTCCTAATGAGACAACATTTCAAATATCTAGCTGCATTGGTTAACAGATGTCATCAACCCGGCATAATTACATTTCATCATACCCAGTCATATGTTTCCTACATACTGCAAGGCTCTTACTGTATGGCAGCCTACTTGCAAAGTCTTTGCATTCCAGACAGGTAAATAACGCTGATAAGGGGCCTGCCATATGATTAAAAACTGTTGACTTCTATCAGCTGTTCCTTTAAGCTGTTTGGCCGGCAAGTTCATTGAATTAGGCCTGTAAAATGGATTAATTAATAATTATTATTTTATGATTAAATACATAGATTGAACAGTATAATGAATTGTTTTTTTGAACACATTGAATAGAAATACATTGAACGAGAACCGAGAACTGAACTGAATTGTGACTTGTTATAATATGATATTCACGTTACTAGGTAACAACTTCAGATGATGTATGGAGATGATCTACAGATGATTTATAAAGATATGACATTCTCCCCTCCTTATAAGAATTCTAATAGAGGACATAATCTCCATAACGTGAGGGAGGACGATGATTTCGCACTGGCCGTGGAGATCGATGTAAATCGGCGCGAAATCCTTCTGGTATTGGAACCTGATCTTGTCTAACTGGTAACTGATGAGGCGAAATTGGCTCAGGTACTCTTGGTACACTAAATAACTGAGGCGGACCAAAGGTAACCGTTTTCTTGGGTACCAGAGAACTTCGAAGTTGATTGATGTGACGTTTGATAGTTCTACCAGTGTCAAGTTTAACAAGGTAATGACGTGTACCCAGACACTCAGACACAGTACAAAACTCCCAGATGTACTTGTTTTGTACAAACAGCCTTACTTGCACTCTCTCCTCCTCCTTGAGTGAGCGAACAGGCTTGGATTGATTGCTTGTAGGCTTCAATTGATAAGGAAAAACAGCATCAAGACGGATTCTGATATTTCTATTGAGGTATAACTCGGCTGGAGTTTTCCCACATGCTAGGGGCGTGGCTCGATAGCGGAGTAGAATCTCTTGGACAATCTAATATTAAAACTGACACTGTATTTCACTTTTAAATAATATTTTACTCACATATATTGGAGATGCTTGAGGAATGCATTTCACTTCTGAAAAGAAGCTTCGTCAGCCTGCCGCCAGGGGTCATGCTCTGTTTGGGTTAGGATGAGCGGCCATTATGTATTTGAAAATTGCGTTTGATTTGAATTGTGTTTGGTCGTTGAGTAAGTTTGTTCTATCTTGTTTATGGTGTTTGAATATTTCATATTGTTCCAGTGTATTTAGTTTGTGGCTTTTTTGGAATGTGTGTAGAATTTCCAAGTCAGTTTGGATGTTATTGTGTGAGTGCCCAGTGTTGATTAAGTGATCTGCAAATGTTGAGTCAGAGTTGGAATGTAGTGCTTTGATGTGCTCTTTATATCTTATGTTGAATGATCTGCCTGTTTGTCCTATGTAGTACTTGGGGCATGTGTTGCATTTAAGCTTATATATGCCTGGTTTGTTGAATTTGTGAATTGTGCTGTTTGTTAGGTGATCTGGTTTTTGTTGGATCTGGTGTTTCAGGTTGTTTGTTGTTCTGAATGCTGTGTTAAATCCGGATTTTTGGAAGATGTAAGCTATTTTGTGTGATTTTTTGTTGAGATATGTGAGTGTGACAAATCTGTTTTGGTTTGCAGGTTTTGGATTTTTATTTTTCATTTTATTCATGATTTTGTCTACTAGATTGGTGTTGTATCCGTTTTGTTGTGCTAAATATTTGATTGTATTGATTTCTTCTTTGTGGTCAGCTTGTGATAGTGGAACATTAAGGAGTCTATGGATCATGGAGTTGAAAGCAGCAAGTTTGTGTTGATTTGGGTGGTTGGATGAGTTGTGAATGAGTGTGTCTGTGAGAGTTGGTTTTCTGTAGATTTTGAATTTGTGCATGTTATTTAGTTTTTTGATAGTGAGATCTAAGAAGTTCAAGGTGTAGTCTGTTTCATATTCTGCTGTGAATTGTAAGTTTTTATGGGTTTTGTTCAATTGTGTTAGGAGTTGTTCACACTGTCTTTGGTTTCCATTGTAAAGTACAATAATGTCATCAACGTAGCGGTGCCAGTAAATAATTTTGTTTGAGTGTTTGGTGTCTTTTAGTATTTTAGTATTCTCTATGTGCTGTAAAAATATTTCTGCTAGGATGCTGGAGATTGGGGATCCCATTGGTAGTCCTTCTGGTTGGGTGTAATACTTGTTATTGTGGGTGAAGTAGTTTTGTGATGTGATGATTTTTAATGTCTCAATTAGTTCTTTTGTGTGTTCAGGTGGGTTGTTTTGTGCTTTGAGTATGTTCTCTATTATGGAAATGGTTTCAGTTACAGGAATGTTTGTATACAGGTTTTTTATGTCAAATGATGCTAGTGTGGAATTATGTGGGATGTGTGTATTTTTTATTTTGTTTATGAGGTCTGTGCTGTTCTTTATATGAGATGGATGATTGATATTGATGAGTCTGCGTAGTTGAGTATCTATCTGTTTGGCTAATTTGTATCCTGGTGCTTTTCTGTAATTTATGATGGGTCTGATTGGTGTGCTTACTTTGTGTATTTTAGGTAGGGCTTGAAGAGTTGGTGCAGAAGGGTGAATTTGCTTCATATATCGTTTGTCTGTTTCATTAAAGAGGTGTTTTGTTTTATTTATAATGTTTTTAATTGTGCTCTGGAATTTGGGTGTTGGGTCTCTTTGAATTTGTTGGATGTTGTTGTTTTGTATGAATTCATCTACTTTTCTGTTCAAATCATCAGTGTGGATTATGACTGTGCTATTGCCTTTGTCTGATTTGGTGTAAGTTAGGTTGTGTAGTTCTGCTTTTTGTTGTAGTGATTGAGCTGTCTTGATTTCAGAGGTGTAGTTTTGTTGTATGTATTTCGGTGTTTTGATGATTTTTAAAACATCATGTCTTAGGTTATCTTGTTCTTCTGCTATTGTTTGTTGAATATTGGTTTCACAACCTAACTTACACCAAATCAGACAAAGGCAATAGCACAGTCATAATCCACACTGATGATTTGAACAGAAAAGTAGATGAATTCATACAAAACAACAACATCCAACAAATTCAAAGAGACCCAACACCCAAATTCCAGAGCACAATTAAAAACATTATAAATAAAACAAAACACCTCTTTAATGAAACAGACAAACGATATATGAAGCAAATTCACCCTTCTGCACCAACTCTTCAAGCCCTACCTAAAATACACAAAGTAAGCACACCAATCAGACCCATCATAAATTACAGAAAAGCACCAGGATACAAATTAGCCAAACAGATAGATACTCAACTACGCAGACTCATCAATATCAATCATCCATCTCATATAAAGAACAGCACAGACCTCATAAACAAAATAAAAAATACACACATCCCACATAATTCCACACTAGCATCATTTGACATAAAAAACCTGTATACAAACATTCCTGTAACTGAAACCATTTCCATAATAGAGAACATACTCAAAGCACAAAACAACCCACCTGAACACACAAAAGAACTAATTGAGACATTAAAAATCATCACATCACAAAACTACTTCACCCACAATAACAAGTATTACACCCAACCAGAAGGACTACCAATGGGATCCCCAATCTCCAGCATCCTAGCAGAAATATTTTTACAGCACATAGAGAATACTAAAATACTAAAAGACACCAAACACTCAAACAAAATTATTTACTGGCACCGCTACGTTGATGACATTATTGTACTTTACAATGGAAACCAAAGACAGTGTGAACAACTCCTAACACAATTGAACAAAACCCATAAAAACTTACAATTCACAGCAGAATATGAAACAGACTACACCTTGAACTTCTTAGATCTCACTATCAAAAAACTAAATAACATGCACAAATTCAAAATCTACAGAAAACCAACTCTCACAGACACACTCATTCACAACTCATCCAACCACCCAAATCAACACAAACTTGCTGCTTTCAACTCCATGATCCATAGACTCCTTAATGTTCCACTATCACAAGCTGACCACAAAGAAGAAATCAATACAATCAAATATTTAGCACAACAAAACGGATACAACACCAATCTAGTAGACAAAATCATGAATAAAATGAAAAATAAAAATCCAAAACCTGCAAACCAAAACAGATTTGTCACACTCACATATCTCAACAAAAAATCACACAAAATAGCTTACATCTTCCAAAAATCCGGATTTAACACAGCATTCAGAACAACAAACAACCTGAAACACCAGATCCAACAAAAACCAGATCACCTAACAAACAGCACAATTCACAAATTCAACAAACCAGGCATATATAAGCTTAAATGCAACACATGCCCCAAGTACTACATAGGACAAACAGGCAGATCATTCAACATAAGATATAAAGAGCACATCAAAGCACTACATTCCAACTCTGACTCAACATTTGCAGATCACTTAATCAACACTGGGCACTCACACAATAACATCCAAACTGACTTGGAAATTCTACACACATTCCAAAAAAGCCACAAACTAAATACACTGGAACAATATGAAATATTCAAACACCATAAACAAGATAGAACAAACTTACTCAACGACCAAACACAATTCAAATCAAACGCAATTTTCAAATACATAATGGCCGCTCATCCTAACCCAAACAGAGCATGACCCCTGGCGGCAGGCTGACGAAGCTTCTTTTCAGAAGTGAAATGCATTCCTCAAGCATCTCCAATATATGTGAGTAAAATATTATTTAAAAGTGAAATACAGTGTCAGTTTTAATATTAGATTGTTCATTAAGTATTTCGTCATGGAAAACATCACAAATCTCTTGGAGTTTGACTTGTATAGGAGTAGAGTCAGTATCGAGAGTTTTCAGTTTATTCTTCAAAGTCGGGATATTTCTTTCTGCTAATCCATTTGTAGCTGGATGGCCCGGGGCAATGTATTTTTGGAAAATACCTCGATCAGTGCAGTAAGTATGAAACTCATCGCTCTGGAAAATAGAATGATTATCACTGACTAGAACAACCGGATAACCATGGGTAGAGAATATTTTTTCAAGCAAATATATTGTAGTTGAACTAGTGGGTGCATTTTTTGAAACTTGCACTTCAATCCATTTTGACTTGGCGTCTACACAGACTAGAAAGTAAGCATTTTGAAAAGGTCTCGCGTAGTCTACATGAATTCTTTCCCAGTTGTTTTGAGGACATTCCCAAGGATGAATAATAACCTTAGGTGGGTTAGACTTTACTTGTGCACAGGCCTCGCAGCTTCTTACTAATCGCTCAATATCTTTATCTATGTTATGCCAATATACATAGCGTCGTGCTAACTGCTTCATTTTAGTAATACCAAGGTGAGTTTCGTGTATCTCACTCAATATCTGTGACTGTAAAGTGGTGGGTATGACTACTCGATCTTTACGAAATAGAATACCATTGACTAGTGTATAGTATGTTTCTTCTGAACTATTTTTCAACTTTTGAATGATGTTTTTCAGTTCGTTGTCTCTCTCTCTGTCTCTTCACGTATTATCTGAGAAGTAATTTTATTACTTGAGATTTGTAGAATAACTTCCTCGTATAGTTGATTGATTTCCTCTCCAATTGATTGTTCCGTTGAAGACATGTGAGGTATAGGGGCGCGCGACATGCAGTCTACGTTTTCATTTTCCTTCCCCTTTTTGAACTGAACAGAGTAGTTGAAACCGGACAAGAACGAAGCATAGCGGAGGAGTCTAGCGGAAGTCATCTGTGGAAGAGATTTATGAGGGTGGAATATTCTGGTAAGAGGTTGATTGTCTGTTATGAGAGTGAAATGTTTTCCATACAGATAGTTGTAGAAATGTGTTACACCAAACACAATAGCGAGTGCTTCTCTGTCCAACTGACTGTAGTTTTGCTCTGAAGATGTAAGAGAACGTGAGGCGTATGCAATAGGATGTTCAGTATTATTTATACTGTGGCTAAGAACAGCGGCGATTCCATGTGGACTTGCGTCTGTGGTGAGGACAACAGGTAGATGAGGGTCGAATGGAGTGAGGACACATGATAGATTTAAGGTTGAGGAATGCTGCTTCACATTGAGACGTCCATAGCCAGCGTTGGTTTTTCTTGAGTAGACAGCGTAGAGGATATGAAATTGAGGAAAAGTCAGGAATAAATTTCGAGTAGTGTGTAACAAGACCTAAGAACCGTCTTACTTCGTCAGCATTGGAGGGTCTAGGCATGTCTTGGATGGCACGTACTTTTTCAGGTGACTTGGTTATTTTGTTATATTCAATCACATAACAAAGGTAATCAATTTTTTCGAGAAAGAATGAACATTTTGATTTGTTCACATGTAAGTCATATTCAGATAGTCTCTGTAAACAAGCTAATAAGTTAGTAGTGCATTCCTTAATAGTTTTACCGTGAATAACAATATCATCAAAATAAGCTTCAACTTTATCCAGGCCTTTAAGTATTTGACACAATATTCTATTGAATTCTGACGGTACCGTTTTGATACCAAAACTTAAACGATGCATGACATATGTACCTCTGTGAGTAGATATTGTTTGAATTTTAGCGCTTTCTTCGTCAACTTTCAGATGTAGGTAGGCTTTGAATAAGTCGAGTTTACAGTAATACTTTGAACCCCGCAAGCTGTGTAGTACGTCATCTATCCTGCGTATAGGATGGTTTGCTTGTACAAGTCTTTCGTTAACCCCACACTTATAATCAACACAGAGGCGGACGTTAACGCCATCTGGTTTAGGAATACATACTAGTGGTGACCCCCAATCACTAGTAGGTATTGGTGATATAATACCTTCAGCTTCTAATGAATCTAGCTCTTTTTCTACTTTTTCTTGTAGCGCATAAGGTACTGATCTCTCTCTAGTAAATATTGGTTTGACATAGGGGCGCAATTCTAAATGAACTTGGTAGTTTGGAACACAACCAATTTTTTCTTCAAATACATTAGGAAATTTTTGAAATATTTCCTCCACTGACTTGATCTGATATGTAGAATTTGAATGAGTTGAATTACTCACAGTTTTCTTGTCAATATCATTGAGTTCAATTTTAAGTCCTCGGATCCATTGACGTCCAAGTAGTGCGGCATGACCATCGGGTACAATGTGTAGGTCACCTGTCATAGTTTTGTTCTTGTATTGGACTTGCATGGAAACTTTTCCCAGGGGTTTGAATACGTTTCCCGTGTATGATCTGAAAGCTAAGTTTGAATGTTGAATAGGTATTTGTAAATTAAGCTTGTTGAATTCAGATTCTGAGAGAAGTGAGAATTTGGCACCTGAATCTACCTCGACTTTTATGATTAAATACATAGATTGAACAGTATAATGAATTGTTTTTTGCCTTCCATTCAGAAGTACAGTGATCATGTATTTATCACTATCGTTTTCGATTTCGTACAGGTCAATTATTTCACAGTTTTGTAGCATTGAGTCAATTTTATTCATTCCATAGGTAGGAAAAGAAGGATTTGATTGATATATTAGATCACTCTCATTTTGAATTGAGTGTGTGTTACTCATAGGGCTCTTTTTTAGCATGCTTTGAATAGATACTTTAGCTAAGTGACCCGCTTTACATGCATTGCACTTTAGACTCTGTCTATTGATACGACAGTCTCTTGACGTGTGGTTTTGTTTCCCACAGCGCAAGCATGAATTATCCAGACCCAATACCTTTAAGTTTACATGTGAGTTTCTGCTTTTTGAATTAGATTTATTAGATTGGTAAGACTCACGTGACCTTGAACGATTTGTAGATGTAGGGCGGCTGTACGTTTTATGTACAGGGGTGGAATCAAATTCCGAACTAGAGGCTGCGTGACTCGATGGTGAGAGTACTTTAGATACGATCCTGGAGGCTTCTAGGGCGGTAGCTTTCTCAACTATCTTGGTGAAAGATGTATCCGTTGATTGCAGAAGCTGCTCCCGAATCCAGTCATCTTTCAGGCCTCTGATAAATTGTGCCTATTTATATTGACGTGCAAATAAGAGTGACAAGTCAATTGAAATTGAGCACTCACCGTCCAAGTTCGGTACTATGTGCCGCTCATGAGAATATTCTCTCGTTGGCTAATTGCTTTGATTTTCATTTATAATGACATAAACAAATAAAAAATATAATTTTCTATTAAAAATAGTTGAAATAAATATAATAATACTGATTATTGGTGCTGGCTTTGTTGTATTGCTGAAATTGCACGTGGTGAACTAAACTAAACCAGCATAGTCACATTGGGTAGTATATGGAAGTGTGCGAGAAAGAGAGAAATAGAGTGGGAGAGAGACAGAGAAGAAGAGCTCCCCCCCCCCCCACAACTCATACGTCGCCTCTATTCTTGTGGTGGGCGAACAGTAGTCTACACATTCATATCAGAGAATCAAATTTAGAAAATCATGGCTCTTATTTTGCAAAATATGAAACACAACATGAGAATTATCAGGGCGAATTAATAATGTAATTAATAATTTATTTATTTTCTTTGTTTTCACCTCGAGCATTTATGTATTTCTTTTGCAGGTAGAACGCGAGTTATGATAGGTCAACCGAGCAATGGTGGTGGGGGAGATTCCCCTGAGCCGTTGACTGCCAAATCACCAAACGCAGGAGTTGTTTTCAGGAGCTCTCCGAATTCGACTCCTCCAAGGCCTCAGTCCATGTACTCCGGCGAAAAGCTCAGTCCCAGCCCACGTCCGTCCCCTGCTCTTTCCACACCTTCTGATACCGTCACATTAACAATCAAACAATGGATTGAGATGAATGATAAGGTAAGATTGGCAGAATCAGTAATAAATTGCATATTCACATTAATGTCTATCAAAATATTAAAATTTTCAATAAATACAGTAGTTTCTCTTTTTCAGAAATCGGCTATTCCTATTTACATACAAAGTTTGTAAAACTCACTATTTTTTTCACTACTAGTAGAACTAGGTTTCTGTTTCATAAATTTTTATTTTTTGCAAAATGAAGTTGACGAGCAGCTCAGAACTGTTCAGAATCGACAATAGCATTAGTACCTGCCTCTAAATAACTTGATTTGTGCCTAAACAAATGAATATTCCGATATCAAATATGAAACCCGTTCATTCCAAATCCCTTCTAAACTAAACGAGATTAGATTCCAATTGGTTTGGAGCAGTAACATTTGCAGTATCCTGATGTAGTCCGTTAATTCTGCATATAATATTCCTTTTACACCTTCAACTTCGATATTAGTTTGCATTATTCCAAAATGATAATAACTGCCATACCTTAATTATTAATAGATTAGCATCTTTAGTGCCTCTATTCACTTCTTTGATTTTCAATTGTATAGGCAGCTGTGGAATGCCAAGTAGTCCTGTCAAATTAGCAAAAGAAAAATTCAAACGTGATAAAAATTGGAATATATTTCCAGAAATACATGCTGAATTACATACTTAGAGTGCTCAAGATTCCTAGCTGTGCTTCGGCCAACGTCTTGAAAAGACTAGAATTGGTCGACATCAAGTGGGAAGTGATAGCCGAGTGCCGTAGCAGGCATCTGTTCAATCAGAGATAAGCTACGAAACTCCTATGCTGTCCTTTATTGATTTTAATTTTAAATTTTGAATTTTGAACGGACAACCTAAAATAAATTACCCAAATAGGAAAAATGACTAAGTCATTTTTACTATTTGCTGGACTGACCAATCACTCTAATCAACAAGAAACGGAATAGACAATTAAACTCAGCTTCAGTAATGACCTTCCAGATTTATTACTCTTTTACAAAAATTAAATTAATTCGTCACCTAATCAAACCATTTTTAAAAACTATACAACACAATATCACAGAAATTCATCTGAACTAAATAAGATCAATCAAAAAATATTTAAAAATAAAAAGTCACAATTTGTTACTTATCATACTTCCCCTGTGGCAAACATCTCTTATATACTTAAAACCTTTTTCTGATACTTTTAACTATTAAACTTTTCCACCAAATGTGCCCTTAAGTCAGTCCATATAATCGATCGCACTATTGACGAGTGGGCCCACTATTTCTAGAAAATATTGTGACCTTGATTTGGTCCACACTCATCTGTTACCAGTCCATATTCATTTCACTGCCCTCCATGAGCAGGCTTAAGGATTCATCTGGTAATCCCAAATCAGGTTAAAATTTCTAACTGCTAATTAGTGATGCCAAATTGATTGATCCAGATTGATCCTCAACTCGTACTGGGACCACTGAAATTAATCAATTTGTCCTACAATTTGCTCTTTACTCTCTTGACTACAAACTAAAATCAATTTCACAAATTACAAAAAATAAAAGAATACAGCAGTTAACTCTATAGTTCAAATATTCGTTCTCATTAAATTTTGATTCCCTAACTCAGATTTTAAAGACAAAACTCTTGAATACAAAATCATTAAAAAAAAATAAAAAATAGAGATACATCTGCTACTTTCATTCAATAGTTCAAGGTATTTCTTGTAAAACGTTTCAGAAATTAGACACTCATAGGTTATCTCATCTACAATCTCATCTACCTAATCCTTTATATTACATAATTAATTTCTATCCAAAGAAAAGTCTAAACTTCTATCATTTTTAAATCAAGTTTACCTATCACTGAATTTTAGCATTATGCCAAGAATACTTCATCACAATGAAATGATTGTGAACCTTTTAATGATAATTAAAGGCTTTAATGAACAATGAATGATTCTACTAACAAGATGAGAGACAAACTATATAACAAGATAAATTAATGACTGTTCCAATAGGTACTAAATAGCTACAGCTGGAAGTCACAAACTAATATATCATATGTTAAACATCATCACATTCACTCCACCTAAGAAGAGAATGAAGTGAGTGTTCATAATCGGCAAGGTAAGAAGGAAGTCGTTTGTTTCTTCTGCTTCTCCATTGTTCATTTTGAGATATATTGGGAGTACAATTATTTTCTTCCAGAGATTGAGAGGGTTGAATTCGATCTTTTTGATCTTCAGCTTGATCCACTATATCTTGAGGTTCATCAGCATCTTTTATGACTTCTGATTCTTGAAGTTCAGTGGAGGGTTCCTCTAAACTAGCTACAGGAACAGTTGGTGCTAAGTCTCTTGTTGACACTTTAGTTTCTCTTCCATCTGGAAATTTTATATGAGCATATTCACCATTTCCTTCAAGTAAATCAACTTCTTCAATCAAGGGATCATATTTTGATGCTCTTACATGTTTCTTGAGTAGCACAGGTCCTGGTGAGATAAGCCAAGAAGGAGTAGAGCCACCATTTCCAGTAAGTCTGATGAAATGGAACATTCTTTCATGAGGAGTTTCTTTAGTAGTTGTACATAATAGAGATCTAATTGAGTGGAGTGATTCTTGTAGACTGTCTTCCCAGTGCGTGATTGGTAGATTTCTAGTTTTTAAAGCTAACTGAACAGTTTTCCATATTATGCCATTATACCTTTCAGCTTGCCCATTGCCTCTTGGGTTGTAGGGCGTTGTTCGGCTGGATGCAATCCCATTGATTGCTAAATAATCTTTAAGTTCTTGCGACATAAATGATGATCCTCTGTCTGAATGAATATATGCTGGTGTTCCAAACATGAAGAAAATCGATTGTAAAGCTTTAATAACAGTTGTAGATGTCATATCAGGGCAAGGTATTGCTATAGGGAATCTCAAATATTCATCTACTATAGTCAAAAAATAGTTATTTTTGGTCTTAGATGGTATTGGGCCTTTAAAATCCAAATTGAGGCGTTCAAACGGTGGGGTTGCTTTAATGAGAGTTCCTTGATGTTTATAAAACCTTGGTTTAATTTCTGCACACACTCTACATTGATTTACTGTTTGTCGCACTTCATCAAGAGAGAATGGGAGATTTTTACTTCTGATCCAATGATAGAATCGAGCTGTTCCTGGATGGCACAGTGTTTTATGATAGTTCTGGAGTCTCTCTCTTCCATTTGTTATATTTGCGCACATTCGGGATAAAGTATCAGCAATTACATTTTCCTTACCAGGACGATAAGTAATATCATATGAAAAGCAAGAAAGTTCCAAGCACCAACGTTGAATTTTTTCATTTTTAATTTTACTCTGGTGGTCTTTCGAAAATATAAAGGAAACAGATCTTTGATCTGTGATAAGTTGAAAATGTCGCATTAGAAAAAAGTGGCGCCACTTACGGATAGCCTCAACTATAGCAGAAGCTTCTTTTTCTATTGCTGGATGATGTCGTTCTGTTCGTGATAGTGAGCGGGAGAAGAAAGCAACTGGTTTGCCCGATTGTGATAATGTAGCAGCAATAGCAACATTTGATGCATCGGTTTCCACCACAAATGGAGCTTCTGGATCAATGACAACCACCATTGCATCAATGATAGATTGTTTCATTGCTTCAAACGTTAAAATATCAGATGCAGTCAATGGAAATTTAGCTTGAACTAAAGGATGTATTTTATCAGAGAAGTTGGGAATAAATTTTGAATAGTGTGAGAACATTCCGAGAACTCTTTTCATAGACGCAGCATTTGCTGGAGGGGGAAATGATCATAATGATTCTAATCTGCTTGGGTCAGGTCTGATAGTCTTGTCTTTGATGATATAACCAAGAAGGTTGGTTTCAGATTTTGCAAACGAGCTCTTTTCCAAATTAATAGTCAATTTGTACTTTTGTACAATGTTCATGAATTTTTTTAAGTTTTGATCATGTTCTTCCATGGTAGTTCCACAAATTGTAACATCATCAAGATATGCAAATGTACTTTTTAGATCTTCTTTTCGAATTATATCATCAATTACTCTTTGAAAGGCGGCTACTCCATTTGTCACTCCAAAAGGAATTCGCTTGAACTGATATAGTTGACCCACTGCTTCAAAAGCTGTATATAATTTATCACAACTCCTTATTGGTATTTGATGATAGGCACTTTTGAGGTCGATTGTATTGAAGACAGAATATCTAGCTACTTTATCGACTAGTTCTTCCAGATTTGGCAGAGGATACGCATCAAGTAGGGTAAATCTGTTGATTGTCTGAGAGTAATCTATCACCATACGTTTTTTATGGTTGGTGTTGGAAGTTACAAGTACTTTTGCTCTCCAGGGGGAGTCTCCAGGGGGCTGTAACTTACAATCTGTGCAGTAACAGGTGAAGCAGGTCTCATAATCGATTCAGTAGAAGGTGGTACTACTGGTAATGCGGCGTTAAGTGAAACAGAAGAAGAGTTAAAACGGAGCGAATTTTGATATGCTGATTCTAAAGTTCTTGCTTGATCAAGAATTTCGTTAAAATCCAAAGATTTGGATTCTAATAGGCGTTGTCGAATATTTGGTGAAAGCAAGCCACTGATGAAAGCATCTCTAACACAATCATTATGGTTTTGCTCAGCAGTAACGGCCTTGAATTTACATTTTTTACTCTGTAACAATAATTCCTCTATAAATTGATCTATTGATTGGCCTGGTTGTTGTCTTTTGGCCTGTAATTCATGTCTAGCGAAAATTTCATTGACAGGTCTGACAAACAATTTTTGCAAAGAAGTGAGTGCATTACAATACGTACCACAATGGCCTATCCGCTGATATACTGTTGGAGAGACAAGGTTGATCAAAAGTTTCAGTTTCTCAGCATCCGTCGATTGTATGCTTGATATAAAATTTATGAATGTCCTATACCAATGTTCCCATTCCACTGCTGCTGTCGGTGAATTAGGATCCAAATCGAGTTCTTTGGGTTTCAAGAGACGGTCCATTAGAGTATAGTGAATCAATAAATTATTTATTGTTCATTAAATTGAAATGATTGTGAACCTTTTAATGATAATTAAAGGCTTTAATGAACAATGAATGATTCTACTAACAAGGTGAGAGACAAACTATATAACAAGATAAATTAATGACTGTTCCAATAGGTACTAAATAGCTACAGCTGGAAGTCACAAACTAATATATCATATGTTAAACATCATCACACACAACAAACTAGTCAAGGCTCAAAAGGAAAAACATTACATTCAAAATTACTAACAGAAATAGTTTTTTGTGCATCTAGGGACTAAAGTGCAACTTTTTCTCCCTGAGGGAAACTGTTGACAATTTCCCTGAGGGAGAAAAAGTACTTTGGTCCCGTGATGCACACAACATTTTTCCTCCACCTACACCAATACCTATAACAATGTATAATTTTATTTTACCTTCACGCTTTCACACTATTTTTTTAAAAACAAAACAACATTTTTTTTTTAACATAACCTCACAATCGAAATACAGCTACTTATTTCCTAGATCTAAATATTCCAAAGATCGAAATACAGCTCTCTTGAATTTTCCTCTACCGACCACGACAGTGTTGCCACATTCCTTTCTCTTCAATCGCTAGAATCACTTTTAGTCCCTAGGGAGAAAAAGTAGTACTTTAGTATTCGATTCCAGGGAGTAAAATGCGACTTTTGATAGTAGGTGGAGGAAAAACAAATTTTATGGTCCATCTACTGTATCCTTTAGATCCTTCATAAGAAAATACTCAGACAAATGAATTACTCAAACAAATCTTGAAGTTTTCTTAAAAATAAGAATCTTTGAAATTAAACTAGAGTGATTACAGGTTAGATCTTTGCATATCTGACATCTGTATCTTATAATTAAATTTTAAGATACAATAAGAATTGATAATTTAGACATTAGAAACTTGAAAAACTTACCCAAAATTTGGTGGTGATATTTACTTCAATTACATTTACAAAGAATAACGAAACTCAATCCCTTGAAACGGTAAATAAAAGACTGGACGGTCAAACTGTAATTTATACTACATTTCAAACAAAAAAAATTAACAACTTTTCACATATTTCTCAATCAAAAAAAATAATTTCCTCTTCATTGCTTGTCTACTCTTTTCAAGCACATGCCATTAAAAAGTACAAAGCCAAGCCAAGCCTCAGAAAGATGCTAACCGATTAGATGCAAGTTTCAACAAAAAATTGTAATTTTTTTCCTGGACTTAACCAATAAAAAAGGAGAACTGGACATCACGCCATATTACGCAATTGTACAGCTAGACAGCCTTCTAAATCAATCATCTCTCATTAAGTGCAGTATTTACATTATATTATATATTTTTTTTAATACACTAGGAGCTATTCAACTATTAATGTTAATAATTAATTCTATTTCACAGAAATTTACATACAAAACTTTCAATGATTTACACAAAATTTAAAACAGTGTACCTAGCAACTGCCAACAAAAGGAGTGTACCTGAGCGCGAAGTTTAAATCATTGTGAATTCATCACACTCTTGGGCGCTCTTTGTAAGGCTCGGTGTACACTTGCGTTTTTTCAAGCTGCGTGCACTCAGCTTGCGAACGCGGGCGGTTCAGCGGTAGATGAGTTCTAGTGAAGAAGTACACACTTGAGCTGAGCAAGTGACTTTCTGCCCAACCGCCGCGTGCACGCAGCTTCTACAACACTCCGGGCGGTCTGGCAGGTTGAAACCGCTGAAAACACGCTCTAGTGTGTCTTGAAGAGAAAAAACAAGCAGCGTGCACGCTGCTTGAAAACATGCAAGTGTGCACCGAGCCTAAGTGTGACCGATTGGATTGGCCAGCAAAAAAGACTGTTCTCTTCCCGGTGGTTCGGAACCCACCTAAACCAGTAGGTCCAACTCATCAATCACCATCATCCAATTCATTATCACGCACAGGTCTCAGACCTATGTGGGCTTCATCCTCCAAAAAAATAATTTAGGGGTTTTACAAATTTGAGACCAAACTGAACATCGGACAGAAAATGTTACTCTTGTCTTTTTTCATGGAAATTAAACTAAAGAATTTGATACCAGGTACACCCCTGTACCTTAAATAGGTCTCTTGTTGGATTTTTTAGAATAGAATAATAATTTTTTCCCCGAAATTTTAGTTGATTTTCCGGAAAATTGAAGATTTTGAATAATTAAAACAGCTGTATCTTACTAATGGTTAAGACCTGAATTTGTAATTCGAAATCTCTCGTAGGGAAATAAAGTTCTCTATAATTTGAAACCAATTTCATGTTTTTATCTCAACTAGTTATTAAAAAACTGCCATGCACGCCCAAAAACCCTAAAACCTGATGCACACAGAACGCGAGTGCGGTTGACTGGCGGGTGTTTTTCCAGGTGTTCATAGAACATGAGTGTGCTTGAAATCTTTGAAATGTTATATTAACTTAGATAGATAAGAGATATACAATTTCTGTTTACAGATTCATTTTTAGTGAAATCAAGTCCTGCCTAAAGATTGAGAATATCAACAAATTTTTAAAATTTTCATAATTGAGAAAGTTGGTTTTTATAGTTTGGCAAACTACAGATTCAAGTAGCCTATCATATAGTATTATAAAAATGAATAAGAACATTTTATTAGTACCCAATAATAAATAAATTACGTAAAATATTAAGTTTATTATTATTGAAAATAAGTTATATAAAATTCTATGGCGAGTGAGAGCCCAGCATTTTAAATACCAGCTATTGTTTTTTTAAATAAATCAGGGCAGTCGAAATTGAATTGCATTTAATTCAATCTTTAGGAATTTGGGAATCTTTAGGGTTCAACATGCCACGTAGGATAATTTTTGATAGATTACAAGATTCGACTCAGTTTGTAAAAGAACTGTTATTTTTCTCAAGCAATTCCAAAAGAACGCAAGATTGTATGAATTTTAGTATTATGCCAAGTCAGTAAAATTAAAGAACCAAGATAATTATGAATAGTATGAATCGGTGTGTGGGCTGTAAGTTGTTCATGGAGTTCCTTGTATTGATATTTGAAAAAATACTCCATTGGCAATCAAGTCAATAATTATCATAATAACGGGTGTTTCAAATATGAAGCAACCCTGAGATCAAAAATGGTGGAAGTCATGCATGGGGGTGAATTTTCTTTGCTTCAATCGATATTTAAGCAACATTTAATTGAATTTATGTCAACTATATGAGTCAATTGGAATGTTCTATTTGATATTAGTTTGGTTACAACAATTTTTTTTCATTAAATTGTGTCAGATATATTTTTTTCAAGATGATTATATTCTTGAGATCCTTGGAACATATCCTGTCTGATGTTTTCCGATAGGGCTCTTTGCATTATGAACATGGTAGCAAAGTTCTTATACGATATACAAGGGTCATTCAATAACTAATGAGACAAATTTTTATAATTTAAAAACCATTTGTTCAATCAGTACAAAATTTTGGCTACTTTTGAACATAATCCCCACCCCAAACACTTATATACTTGTCCCATCGTTCCTCTAACTTTTCTTATGGCACTGTCAAAAAATTATTTTGGTAGTTGTTGGCTGTTGGGCCCTAGTTTGCATCTGAATCTGGACTTCTTCATTGCCACACAGCGCCTCCTCAAGAGGACCAAACATATGGAAATCTGATGAATACATCAGATAATCTGTTTATGCATACAGTCCATGAAAGAACACACCTCGAATATGGTCTCTAACAATAATTGTAAATGAAATTACGTTTGAATATTTGTTTCACGAACTGTGTTAACATTGAGGTGCGTTTTTAAATTTAATGTAATAAACTATTTCGAGAATTATTGTAAAAATATGTTTAATTATTCAATCTTGTGCTTTACAGATTTCAAATCTTGAATACACAGTTGACAGCCAACGAGAACAGTTTTCCAAATCAATCAAAGAACTAACATCAAAAGTTAATGAAGTGACTGAAAGACTTATGCAAATGCAGATTGACTTAGAAAAGGTAACAGATCTTGTAACCCAAGTTTGAGTTTTATTGATATTTAGTTAATGCCAGTTGATCTGTAACATTCCTACAATCATTCCTTTGAAATAATTCAGGAACTGAGAAACTTCTGGTTGTCAACGCTCACATTCCTGTATTGATTAAATTATTTTATATTAATATATTATACAATATTAATTTGGTATCATTAAACCAATTAGTTGGTAAACATATTGAACTGTCAATTTAAACAGTGTTTTATTTTATAAAATAGGCAATAAACTAAAAACAATATATTATAAATATTTTTAAGCTTTAAACATTTTATATTAAGATATACTTAAAATAAAAAATAACTTAGCTTATTAAATTATCAATTATCACATTTATTAGAGATCAAATTAACAAATACTGTAATAAAAATCATTGAGAAAGCAATCCCATTATTTTTTCTTCTGGATGAATCCAGTCAATTCAATTCGTAATTTATGTGAAAACCTTAAAATTTATCCTCATCTATTTAAACACTTTTTTTAATTTTATTGCTCAGCTCAACATTTAGGCTACATAAATGTATAGAAGTCTCGATTAGCAATTCGTTATGAATAATGTGCCATAATTTTTAGAATGTTCTAGATTGCAATTTGTATTTTCTTACTTGGAAATGAAATTATTAACATGACTGATTAAATCTTTTGTTTCTCTATAAATATAGTACAGAGTAGTTTTGAGCATGTAGTCAGAAACTCTTCATCATAAACAAAGACGAACGTCTTAAATTTAATATCTACAGCATTTATCATATTCTAATACAAAACTTGATTTTAAGATTGATTATTCTATTTTTAACAACTGCCATTTTGTAATGTGCTGGCAGAAGTTGGCAATTCAGACGTATGTAAATTATATTTACATTGAAATTTTGCGAACTATCATTTTTTGATCAACAATGATGAACAATAAATTATGTCGATTCTTAGTGCATTTAGTGAATATGTTGACAATTTCAGAGAAGATAAAATCCCCAACACCATGTTTTCTATCTAAATTAAATAAAGATTGCAATTCTCTAACAAATGAATATTGGAGCGTTGGTAATGGTACATGAATAATTAACTTACTCTTCGGTAATAATTAATTTATTAATTATTAACTAAATGAATTTATTTTTGAAATGCATTAAATATATTGAATTTAGTATTGCAATTCATTTTTATTTGAAGAATGAATTTCGAATTGTTTTCTTACAATTCAATTGGTTATTTGGTTTTATAGTTATCTTTTTTTACCTTGGATAAGATATAACTTATTCAGATTGGTTAACTGTGATTATTACTAGTGTACATTCCTTTTTAATTATCGTACTAATATGTAAATTAAAAGATTTAAAAAAAATCAGATATTATTTATACAAGGATTCGATTCTATGCATTTATTTTATACTCTAATTAAAAAAATTATGATGAATAATCATCATTATTGTATGAATATGTTAGCCTTCTAGCTTCAAGTAGTGCAGAAACTTTGAGAATGCTCTTTCTTTTTTCTCATAATGATTAGATCATCGAAGTTGGAATCATTGTACAAATACCAAAAATCATACTTTGGAAGTCAGAGGAACAAAACAAGTACTTATTTTAGTATTTACTATGCATATGCCTAATATTTGTTTCCTGAGCTTAATAGTTCAACATTTTTTTGTAATATTCCGCTAGGGATGTACTTAATTTTCAAGCATATTACACAAAATATTTTATAAAAGCTCTAGTGAAATAACTCATTTAAAAGTGCGTATCAATATCCATTTATTTTTTTAAATAAAAAATAGCTGTCCAGTATCTACTACTGTATTTTGAAAATGAAATTTTCACCCCTTTAAAGATGCTGAAATTGATTAATTGATTTTCGGATTAGGTTATTGAGATCGAATTTCAGGATTCATTTTTAAGATTGAATACTGTGTATACATTAGAATTACTAGACTATCATGGCAAACAATATATTTATTATGAGAGCTGTTTCCTCATTAGGACAATTTTCAATTTTTCTCCTTCTGTAAATCTCTCGACGTGATTGAATTCTTCTTTGTATCCGATTCAGTGTAATTATACGCGTTGGATTTTATTCTCTTTGAATCGGAAATAGGCAGAACATTTTTACTTTCTTTGTAGTGGTGAAAGTGATATTGAGGAAGATATCCATAATGAATAATAAGACGAAGTTGTCACAACCACGTTTATTAAAAATAGTGAGATACTAGTTTCAGTTGTTAAACTATTATCAATCTCAAACAAGCTTTATTTTTAATAAATGTGGTTGTGTCAACTTCGTCTTATTATTCATTATAGAAAATTTTAATATTCGTGATTTATTGTGCAAATATTTATAGACCTGAATAAACAGTTTATCTGTATCAGCAAACTATTTATAAAATGTATCAGTTGTACAATAAAATTATTGGTACGTTACTTACATGCAAACAAGCAAATATGATAATTGCGTTAAACTAGTGTTATTGATCGTTGCAAGTCATGTATTCGAGCTTCTTTGAAATAGGCTTTCTTCATAGCGACTAGCACTAATTTACTTATCTGTTAATTTACAGGACTTATAATTTGCAATATAGCTGTTAGTAATTTTGTGGGGCATAAATATGCTGGGCTCAAATCGATTCTTTCAACTATTTTTAATAATTTCCCAACCTAATGCAGAAGAGAAAAGTGTAAAACTACTTCATTATAATATTTTCTGAAACAGTTTGTATTCCTGGACTACAGTAAAATAATATTATAAAGTATTTTTTTATAATGTGATATTTGGCAATTCGAATACTTATAACCTCCTTATAAACTCGACAGGCCTTCTAAAATCTGGCATCATCACAATATTTATTAAAATTTACCTAGAAATTTTTTCAATATAATTAACAATTTAATTAGTAAATAATTTAAAATATCTACTCTTGAAAGCCAATTGTGTTTCCTATAGTAGGTTGATTTTTAATGTCAATCAAAATAATTCTGTCAACATGATATCAATTTATAGCTTTCAGTCATACAGAAATAGAATAGTCCACACACGGATCGTACAACAATAGTCTCAGACGCTAGGCGTCTTGAATAAATTTCTGATTACTCAGCCAATCAGTCATTTATTCAAGACCCGTGTGCTAAGTCCGTAAGCTCCATGTGCTGCCTACCTTAGTCTTAACAGATTCGGAGCTGAGTGTACGAGGTCTCCAAGCTACTCAGCTCGTTATAGGGCATTCATTGTTATGGTGCTTATTAGACTAAAGTCTAAGGACTTGAGTCGACAGACTGTGAGTGAGGAAGTCAAAGTCCGATGACAATCTGAGTATATAGCTTCATGACTTGATAAGGGCATTATTTTTTCTCTCCATGGTGTAAAATACCAACATTTAGTACGGCTAACCATTTTTAGTAATATTTTAGTAATGGATAACCATTTTTGGATTTGTAGTTCCACATTTTTTTCTTTGAAAACAATTCTGAACCTTCAATTATGTATTTGATATTGGTGTTTTTTTCGAATTAGTGCACATATTTTATATATTGATGACATATTTTTAAAGTTTTCTCTTATTACATAACCATATTTTATAACATTTTTGTAATACAACTAATTGTCTTTGTAAAATAGTCGAATGGAATTTTGTAATTTCACTATTTTTTCATAATTGTATGCATCATTTTTGAATATGTATCTGGAATGGAATATGAATTCTACATATCACCATTCCACCATTTTCAAACTTCAGCATTTGATACTTTGTCGTACTAATTTTTTTACTTTTTTAATGCAGTATAATATTTAGGCTACATGGTGCTTGGCATTGCCAGATTAATGCAGTGAGCTGCAATATTAACCCTAAACTTGCCCTAGTGTTGTAATAATTACATCGTAATTCTCAATTGTTAAAGGAATTACATTATTCGAATTAGCATTCATCGTACTTAATATTGTTTAGTAATGGATTGTTTTGGAAGAAAGTTTCTTTATTAAATTTCCAAATGAGGCACAATCATACTAATCGATCATAATTTTATCCCATTGACATTCCTTTGAAGAGAAATCAATAATTATTTTTCTTTGGGTCTTGATGATGATTATTTGATGAGTGTAGTTCATTGGCCCTACTATTCTGGCATTGAATTTCTTTAATTATACGGTTTTCCACTAATGTTTTCTACTCTGGGTGTTTACACTGAAAAATCACATTCTTATATCCCTCTATCATTAAATGAGTTTCAGTTCATATTTCTTATGTATTGAAGGGTTTAAATGTAAAAAAAAAGCTAAAACTCGTGCTTAATGAGGATTTAAAACAATAATCTTGTTAAAATCAACACAAATAGGAAGATACCATTTAAATGATGCACCGCATCCGGCTGCGGAATCATGATGATCGAATTGATAGAAAACGCTTAACGCGATTCAACTCTTTTATCAATATTTTTTTGTGAGCTAATATGATTGTGAACTATATGATTGCAATAATCTTTGATTTTTCAAGATAATCTAAAGATTGATTGCATTATTTGTAAATCATGGGCAATACCTGCAATGTTTCCAAACAGTTTACTCAATTATAATGAAGTGTTGATTGAGTTTATAAGAATTTTTTAAAGTGTTAATTGAACAGCTCTTAGAAGTGTACATAAATAATTTTCACAAAACTAAAAAAAATAATGCCTAAAATGGAGGAAATGCTATGAGCTATAATAGGCTAATTACTATACCGCCGTTTATCTTTTATGAAATAAGGTTTCTTACATTGATGCATTAGGTAACCCAAGTGCTATTTCGCTTTGTATTGTGTAAATTAACAAAGTATCTGATTTACAAATCAGGTTTAGACTATTCAAATGAGCTGTGAAACTCAGCTCAATGCCAGTAAAGACTCAGAAATTGACTGTAACCAACTGCAGTAACTTACATTTATTTAACGGACCACTATATACATCTCGTATTTTCGTTAGAAACAGACTTACATAGGCTACGTCTAGTTCAGGTACGGTATTTGTATTCAACTATTCCATCAAGTATTATCAATAGTAGTACATTTTGTATCTTGGAAAGAAAGATTCTACGTTTTAGAATCATTTAAACCTAACAACGTAAATTAATATCAGTACGAAATCGAGGGCCAGAGTAGTACCCACAGTTGCCACATTCTCCTATACTTCAAAGTCATTTTCTTGATGGTTGAAATAAATCTACGATCCGGTGTTGTGTGTAAACGCAGCCAAACGTTTTAACGTTTTTGTGAATGTGTAGAACTGACGTGATCAAGATTAGCGAGTGGAAAAAATACCGTACGGCATGCTAAAACTCTATTGTATTCAATTGATAACTTATCGCTACTTCTTTATCATAGAAGTTTTACTCAATTAAAAACATAGTTGGGCTGCAAGTACCGTACTCAAGACGCCGGGTCGCCCATATAGTACGGCCATATAGTCCAGGCGGAAATGGGCCAAACTTCGGAATAAAAGCTATGGTTTTGAAATTTGACAGAGATCTCTCTTATGTCATTCTAAAAAAGGGTGTAGAAAATCGGCGGTCCTATCATGTGAACTATTCAAGGTCAAAGGTCACGAAAATCAGTTTTTTGCAAATAACTAGTTTTCTTTGCGTCGCAGATCAAAAGAGCCCAATATAAAATTTTAAAACAATTAAATTCTCAACAATTTGGATTTGAATTTTTCGTACGATCCGCCGTTTTGTTTTTGCTTGGAGGAGAGGCGCTCACACAACATGGAGAAATCAATGACCTTGAAGTACTAGTCTGCTACAATATTAAATTCAATTATAGTGAACAAAATAGAATATAAGTTGGGTTTTTTAGTCCCGTATCATATTTCCAACACCCCAAAGAAGTTATAGTCATAAAATCCCCGTCTAGAGGGGGCATCCGAACCCCCTAGCTCCTCAAAGTAGAACGTTGCAAATTTTTCAAGGTTTTGATCACAAAATCGTCATGGTTAACATAACCAAACTTTTTTCTGAAATGCTCCTCATACTCTGATTTACAATGTTTATCTGAACGATGTTTTTCTAAAATGTACAGTTAATTAGTTATAGCCTTTCAAAAATGGCGTGGTTTTTCGTTAAAATTTAGTTCTTGTTCATAATTTTTAAATATCAGATACCCAATCTGATAGCCAATATTTTTTTTAGGAAAAATTGGTAATACTAGTCATAAGCTACAAGTTGTGTGTGATAATGTTTATTGTATGTCTAAAATTGGGGAAAATCATAGAACAGAAACTAAATTTTCACAAAAAACGCCAATTTTCCCATTTTTGAAATACTGTAACTAATTAACTGGACATTTTAGAGAAAATTCATCCGGATGAACATTGTAGAGCAGAGCATGAGGAACTTTTTAGGAAAAAGTTTGGCACCGCAATGTTGAGGGTGTCAATTTTGTGATCAAAACCTTGAAAATTTGCAACTTTCTACTTTGAGTTGCTAGGGGGGTTCGGACGGGGATTTTATGGCTATAACTTCTTTGGGGTGTTGGAAATGTGATACTGAACTAAAAAACACAACTTATTTTCTATTTCGCTCACTGTACTTGAATTTAATGTTGTAGCTGACTAGTACTTCAAGGTCAGACTTCACCATGTCGTATGAACGCCTCTCCTTCTCCACGCAATACATTGAAAACGGCGGAACGTTCAGAAAAAAAATATCAAATAACTAAACTTGTTAAAAATTCAATTATGTATTTCCAAATTTCATAATGGGCTCTAATGATCTGCAACTCACAGAAAACTAGTTATTTGCAACAAACTGATTTTCGTAACCTTTGATCTGAATAACTTGGTTGGCTCTATTTCTACCTATAATTATAATGCCTATATATACAGCTTACAATACCTGAACTACCAAGACCCCTAGAAGCATCATCTTGTTGAAAATTTCAAAATGAGCCCTTGAAAGTTTTCTCTAGAAAATTCATTGGATATTCATCTTTCAATAATAACTAATCGAACCATAATATTGTCATTTATTTATTGTCAAGTTATGAAGTTTTTAGGTGTTTGTCTTCAACCAATTCAATTAGTAGAATATATTGAGCATTTATAAGCTCATTTTGCCATATTATGTTTCAAAAATATTTTTGTACTGTAGTTTTTATGTGTTGTATATAATACTTTTAAGTAGAAATAGTCTATGCAAATTATTTGTTTATACTCATAGTTTTTTTTGTAAATATTGTAATTTATCAAATGACGAATGTTCTTTGCTGGACGAGTCAAATGCTTTTTAAACATCGCATATTTATTGTGATTAATAAAGGTTTATCAGTATGAATTTATGCAAACATTTAGTAAAAATACATTCCAATTTGTGAGATTCCGTCAAAGTGTTTGGCTCTGATGGAATGGTGAGAATTATTTCGTGAATCAATTGACGCTGAAAGCATCAAATTGTAATTAAAGCAAAGCTGTCTTGATTTCTTTTGTAGTTAAATTGAAAAACAATATTTTCATGCATATCTCGTATAATTTTTGCAATTGTATGTTATATTTGCAAATAAATTGTTTTGGATGACTTCGCCGACTTTTAATCAATCAAATCAAAAATTCTTTATTCGCCACATTTCACAAATTGAACAGAATTTCAAAAATAAATATCTTACAGTTTGAGAAAAAAAAGCTTAAAGCTAAAATAATATAGAAATATTACTCATAATTTCTATGGGAATTGCCAGCAAAACCTAAGTTCGTGCGCTAGCAATGAGTATCAGTGACAAAAAGAAAGAATACATTTAAGAAAGTAAGTGAAATAATGAAACATATATATATATTAAAAGGTTACTATGTACCTATGATTTTCCGTGTCTCTACTTTCCTGATATGGTGATTCTTTTTTTATTGACCAATTTCATCTGTTATTGTTGCTTTGAGTATGTTTGGTTATTTATATAGCTTAGATATTATTAAAAAATATAAGTGGTTATATTGTTAGATAGAACCCATTTCTCTATTTCACTTATGGCTGACTTAGTGATTCTATTTGAGATGAAATGTTCCGGTATGAAGTTTATTAATCTATTGCTTATGTATGTAAATTGTCTCCTGCAAACATTTAAATCTGTTCTAGGAACGAAGTAGTTATATCTTGAACGGAAATTGTAGTTTGAGTTCTGGATGGTTGTAAAGCTGTTTCTATTTTTATTTATTTATACAATTAAATTCTTTATGAAAATTTGTCTGACAGTTAAAACATTTAGCTCGGTATATAATAGATGGCTAGGGAAGCGTCTTTCTCTGCCAAGTGCTGCCCTGAGAATATGCCTTTGAACTAAACTAATTTTTTTAAAGTGGGCTTCCAATGCCCCTCCCCATACTCGGATACCATATTGGAATATTGACTGTGCATAGGCACAGTAAACCATTCTGACAATGTTCCTATCCTTCAGTTTATTTAGCCTATAAAATTTATGAATTATATATTTCATTTTGCCACAGATTCTATTTATATGAATGTTCCATTTTAGATGACAGTCAACATGTACTCCTAAATATTTGAAATCATTCACTCTAGTTAATTAGTTAATACAGCTGTTTAGAATACATCCCTGAGGGTCTGCTGTTCTCATCTGATGGGTACAGTTAAGCAAATGAAGTTTGATGTTATTGTGACTGTGTACTGAAGAAAGAGTTTGTACAGAAGGAGAGAACATCATGAACACGCTTTTTTTAAGGTTAAGTGTGAGAGTATGTTGTTCAAACCATGCCCTGGCAACCATAAGACCCGACTCAGCTAGAGTCCTTACCATATTCCAACTGGAGCCAGTAAACACGAACACCGTATCATTTGCAAAGGCAATTGCTTTGCATCCAGTAATATCTAATTTTAGTAATCCATTTATGTATATCAGAAACAGTAATGGTGAAAGGACCGTTCCCTGTGGTAGGCCAAAATCAGTTGAAATTTTATTACTTGATTTGTCTTTTATGGTGAGGATCTGTAATCTATTTTTCAAATAGCTTTCAAAAAATTTTAATACAATGCCACGCAAACCAACATTCTCTAACTTTTTCAAGCGGGTTTCATGAGGAATGGTATCAAATGCCTTGGCTAAGTCCAAAAAAACCGCCAGGGTTTTTTTGCTCTCATTAAAATTGTTGGATATGATCCCGACCAGCTCAGCTATAGCATCCTCAGTTTTTCTCCCTTTTTGAAATCCAAATTGGTTTGGTTGTATCAATTTATGTTTGTCTAAATATTCAATCAAGCGTTTTTTTATTATCCTTTCAAATATTTTAGACAAATTACTTATAAGGCTAATTGGTCGATAATTTTCGGGAGCCATTTTATCACCAGATTTGAAAAGAGGGACCAATCTGGCAATCTTAAAATGAGATGGGAAAAGTCCAATCTCAAAACATTTGTTGAACAGTATTGATAAATGCTGAGCTATAAAAGGAGAAATTTTTTCAAACAGTTATTATTTAAATCATCAATGCCAGGGGACGAGTTATTTGTTAATGTATTAATTGTACAGATTATTTCGTTCGGATTTGTTGGGTACATATAAAAGGAATCAAGAGTACGAGAATTTGAATCCGTAAAAGTAAATTGTTGTGAGTTCGAGCTTCTATTGATTAGTCTATTAGCATACGTTCTCCCAACCTTAGAAAAGTGATCATTCAGTATTTCTGGATCTATGTCTGGAGCATTTTTTGGTCGCTTAGAATCTAATATCTCTTCAATACAATTCCAGGTATTTTTATTATTACCTTGACAAGATGAAATTTTGTTTTTAAAATAATTTATTTTTGTGGTTTTAATTAATATATTTAGTAAATTTCTATATTTGCTGTATTTTGCTTTCAGAACTGTATTAAACGGTTGATTACTAAGCATTTCATGCATTCTATCACGCTTTCTGATAGATCTAATCAACCCCGAAGTTATCCATTTTTTTAAAGGTCTTTGTCTATTTCTTATCAATTTATTTTCTGTTGCAGATTTAATATAAGTTACAAGTTTATTGGAGAATTCTGTCACTTTTACATCCAAACAAAAATCAATTTCATTCACATCAGTTTCATGTTTCAGTTCGTTTATCAATTTGTTGTAGTCAACTTTTTTGTGAATGAAATCGTTCATCTTAATATTGCTAAGCTCCCTGTGTCCTATATGTAGACTAGTGCAGAAATGATCTGTAATATTAGTTCTTTGTATAGTGCCAACCATATATTCCTCTTTAAAATTTGAATTTCTTTAGAAAATATGATCTATGCAGGTTTTTGTGTGATGAGTAATTCTTGTCGGCATTTACCATAGATTTAAACCCATTTATTTGCATAAGTCCGATATATTCGTTAGTTATATTACTATTATTCAACAAATCTATATTCATATCACCAATTATTACAATGTTATCATTTTTGTTTAAATTTCGAAGTTGCATATTTTATCCAAATCATTTAAAAAGATTTCAGCGTTTGCTGATGGAGATCTATACATAGCAATTAAAGTTAAAGAAAAGTTTGATATTTGTAATCTTATCGTAACTAAGTCGGCCCCGGTATTACAGCAATTGAGATTATCAACATTAATGCTATCTCTAATAAACAGGCACAAGCCGTTACATTTATTCAGTTTTCCAGGTTTATTAATAGCTGAATACCCATCAAGGCTATAATCAAACAATTTGTCATCCGTTATCCACGTTTCAGTTAGCACAATTATATCGTATTTGATTTTACAATTTTGAATGACAGAGACAAATTCATCAAAATGTTTGTTTAAACTGCGAATATTCATGTGCAGAATGCACATATATATATTATATTATATATATTCATATCATATATATATATTTTTCTTGTTATAGTCAATAATTCTTCAGTGACCAAATGCAACACTTCTACTATATAACCGTTCCATAATCATAATCATGGTTATAACAATCATAATCTACCTTATAACCAGTCCATAATCATAATTATGATCTTTGTATCATGCAGAGTCTTGTCATCTCATTTTTGGCAAAAACACGATTCTGTGTGTCCCACTGAGGTGAGGCTTAATTTTTATGTGAAAGGAACTCTTGTATACTGTAAAAAGCTTTATCAACTAAATATTTTTTCAATTGTTTTTAATATCCTATATTTTCAAGACTATTTAAAAACTGCGGTAGCGTGTTGTAGAATTTTCTACCAATAACTAGGTTTTCGTTCGAATAAGCCACTACTTTGATTCACCAAGTGATAATCTCCTCGGCTTCTTATATTATAATCTTGTATATCAAGATTTTGGTTAATATTACTCTTTTTTACATATAAAGTAGCTTCATACACATATAAGCAGGGCACAGTTAGAAGACCAAGTCTCTTGAACAACGGCCTACATGAATCTAATCTATTTACTCTTTCCATACACCTAACAGCTTTCTTTTGGATCTTAAATACCATATCAAGGTTTTTGTTATGATGAATTACCTATACTAAGATGGCAAACAATGTGAGAGCATCTCAAGCCTTCTAGTAGTCATATTAGAAAGCCGACATGCGTGAGGCAAATTCGTAACACTGCCAAGAATGAGTTGACAAGCTATGCCTACATTTAATCTAGACCATTTAAGCCTGTCAGTTGGTGGGTGGGCGAGCAGAAGAAGCTTGTGCTGTAATATCGGTTCTCGCTCTTTGTAAGCACTTCGGGTGCTTGCGCAGTGGAGCATTTAATACTTGATGATAATCACCATCGCGAAATCAAACACATGCTGTAGAATGGTGGTAATCATGCCACTCAAATATGTCATTCACCATTCCACAGCATGTTTTTCATTTTGCGATGGTGATTATACTCAAATATCTCAAATATGGGATGCTCATTGTGCAATTCCCCTTAGCTGCTCTGAGTAAGAGAAACTATCAACTTATCTTTTGACTTATAATCTATTGGTTATTTATATTATTTATAAATTCAACATGTATAGTCCATGCAGTATTACGTTTATGAGATATGGGGCTGCAAGGTTGCTCAGTAGCTCAGCAAGCGTCACATTTTCATACAACAGCAGATGATGGACAAAATGAAGACAGAAAATGGCAACAGCGCGCTCATATTTCCTATGAAATAGTATTTCCATAAGAGTCTGTACTGCATGTAGCCTTTAGATCATACTATAGACCAGTGGATAGCTTTCCATGTCATTAGCTGTGGCTCTTTAATAACCTCCATAAAATGCGTCCAATAACACTCGTACTAACAAAAAAATATGTTATTACTCAAAAATTACAACTTTTGTGTTCAGAGTCGGTCGTTTTCCCCTGTATGTAAGAGCGCTTAGAATACCCTTGCATCAGTAGTGTCCATGTTTGGCATCTGATTACTCTATAAATCTAATTTGAGTGGCTATAACTGGTAAAGGCCGGGAAACATAGCTGCCAGGAATTCTGTAAAAATGTAAATGATCTGTGAAATAACTTCAGAATACATACTTTCAATAAGAAGCCATTTAAAAAATTATAAGTAAAATACAAAAACTAACAAAATTTACAGTTACAAGTACTTTGTGAAAAATAACTTGATAATTTAAAATAAAAGTAAAATAATTTGATTTAGTTTTGAATTTAGGTTTATCAAACATTTATTATTATAATAAAAACTTAAAAAATACTTTCAAGTGGAAATTGTGACTCACGTTATGGCGTGACGGCCTACTCACTCTGATGTTGAGAGCATCGTCTGACGACTGTGGGTCGTCTGACGATGCTCTTATTATCAGAGTGAAACGGCCGTCACGCTATAAAATGAGTCACAATTTCCACTTAAAAGTGTTTTTTAAGTTTTTATTATTATATTAGTGGAAACAAGATGGATCTTTAACATCAGAATTCATTATTAATTAGACGGTATAAATTTTTATTTTGCTTATCCTGATATTGTTCTCAAGTAAGGATTCGTGACAGTATCACATAGGCAACTGTTCTGCTGCAATTATTTTCTTGTGTGTGGTGAGGTTTCCCATAACTACATAAGCATCTTCACTGTTTGGTTTGAATGTACCAGGTGACATTGGTAGGTAATCCGGCTCAGAAAAAGCTCTGCTAGGTTGGCAATCAACCACATTTTGTGCTTTCCTCGGTATTCGGCTGGACTCTCTCTCTTCAGCATTTCGAATTTTTCGATGTAAACTGGAATGGAAATTACGTTAATATTAAATACAACTCGATGTAAAAATAGAGAATTTGATCGCTTTTGAACATAAGGCGCATGCGCAGACACCATAGAAGTTCTGTCATAATTTGGAGATTAAAAAAACTCCAATACAAAGTGAGTAATTTACATTATGCATGATGATATGTAATACCAATTATGAAAAATGTCCGTAAATATTCACATTATATTTCAATCATCAATAATTATTTAAACAGAATTTATTAATTTCGAATTCCTTTAATTGCTACCAGTTCATACTGAAGACTTCCGCAATGGCGGATATTGACAACCATTGCGGAAGTCTTCAGTATGAACTGGTAGCAATTGAAGGAATTCGAAATTAATAAATTCTGTTTAAGTAAATTTGTCAGTTTGTTCAATTGTCAGTAACTTCGAACTAACTTGTAATAATTATTTCTTTAAAATTTGACCATCTACTTTTTACTCCTCGAAGTAGAACTTGCAAAAGGTCTCCTAGCCAATCACTGACGTTTTTAATCGCACCATTTTGAGAAGATTAACATGGCCCCTGCGCAAGGATGACATGCAAAATCGTGAAGCGGTCCACATTTTTTTGGCGGGCCGCTTAGCGCAGTTGGTTGGGACGTCGCAACTTCAGCTTGCTGTCGTTTAAGAGGTCGTGTGTTCGAATCCCGCTTAACCGTCAGGCATTTATGTGTAATCATTCACCTCATTACCCACGCACAAGTCTCGGACTCATGTGGGCATCATCAGCAATAAAAATTGTTATTTATGTATTAAGAGCGTGAAGCGCGACTTTATCGCTCGAGCCAAAACATTTACTACGCGACGCACGAAATACATACAATATTTTTCCTACTACTGCAGTTCTGGATTCCAACACAATAAAGGTTTGTAGTTTGTAACATCACAGACCGTGCGCGGATTTGGTTAGCGTTCGACTTTTTTGAGGTTATGTGAATTTCACGGATTCCATGATCCACCAATGAGAAGACATCAAAATCAAAACAGAAGCGTAAAGAAAACAGCTGGCGAGCATAAAGTACTTTACCGCTTGCAGAGCAGTAAAGAGGTATTTTACGATTAGTTTTCAGTACGTAAAGAACTACTTTACGAGCAGTTGTAGGAAAAAATAATAATAATAAACCACTGCATTTTAAAAATTGATCTAACTTATATCATAAAAAATTAGTTTATGAAACGGTAAAAAAGTAAAAACTTGAGCCAGCCAGGTCATACGAAATTATTATTATTACAGATTTAACAACCTAAAGGTTGGTAGGAAATGTACAGACGGATCAATGATCAAGTAAGTACACTTTAATATTGCACGAAATGGATTAAATGTGCTCTGAGGGTTTTTTACAAAATATGTATGTATAGGCTACTATTTTCTCCTTATTTATAATGTGTGTGTATGTAGTTCAATTTTTTTTTTTTCATTTATTGATATACTTTTTTGCCCTTTTTTCTTCAATTCCTTTCATAATACCGTAGCTTTAACAATTTTTAGTTTTATAGACTCCCTTTTTATTTTTAATGATAACATTATAACTCATGTATATATAATTAAATAATTGTTTTTATCTATGTATCATCTTAATTTTATTATTCATGCATTTGTGTTTTTTTTATTTCTCTATATTTTATCATGTTTCTGTTTCTTATCTTTTTTCTAATGTATGAGTGCTTTTTCTTATCTCATATAATTTTATTCATTTTTCCCATCTATTCATTAAAAACGTTTTCCATGTACCTATTTTTCCTTTTTTTATATTTAATTTATATTTATCAATAATTTATACCTGTTAGCATTATTCTAATAATTTTATTTAATATGATTTGATTGAAATTAGAATTAACTGTATATCAACTCATTTTGCATTTAATTCATTCCTAATTTTCAATCTAATATCAAAACTGTCACTGTATTTCTATTTAATATATGATTCCTACTCACTTATACTGGAGATACTTCTCATTAGAAGTGAAATGCATCCCTTCAGTACCTCCAGTGTAAGTGAAGAAAATCGTATATTTTAATAGAAATACAGTGTCAGTTTGGATATTAGATTATCAAGTATTTCGTCATGGAAAACATCACAGATCTTACTTTTCAATTCGTAGGCTACTCGAAAATCATCATAAATATGTCTTCGAGTTTGGTTTTTTAATATTCCTTGTTTTCTCCCGTGATTCATCAACCTCTTTGTTAATACATCAATTGATAATAGGCTCCTAACTCGAAATTATCCTAAACTCAATTATGCACAACAATTAGTTGCCGGTGCCCCTGAAGAATAATTTATTTTCATTGTATTGCTTAGACATTTCTGCGAAAAGTGTATTTTTTAAATTTTCATTTGGTATTGTTTGGAACTTCATTTATTATTCTATTTTTTTTTCATTCAAGACGGAAATGTATTTTTTACTTTTTCAACAGATTTTTACTTACATTTTATTGCAGAAGTCTGATTTTCTAGGTGGTAAAGGTGGTGGAGAAAATTCCCCATCATTCGCAATTATATTAGATTCATGTTGAGACCTGCTGGCAAATTGATGTGATTCAGCAGGCTGTTCTACAATCTCGTCGTAAATGCCCGAAGCAATCGAGGATCCAGATTCTCTTCTATTTGAGAATGACTTTTGAAATGAGATTCTTAGATCTGGAAGGTCATCCGTTTCACTGTCTATATTATGGTATTCGACGTACTGCAAATCTTCAAAGCTGAAGTTCTGGTAATCATGCGAAGTGTCGGGCTCGCTGCACCCAGGCGTCGAGAGCATCAGCCCCAAACTTGCTGATATCAGAGTCTTTGCAATCTGTAATGTGTTTTCAAATATTTATGGTATAAAATACCATATATAAGGAATAATATCATTTTTATTAAAAGAGCTTCGAAATCGGAAGAGAAATCTAAAGTAATATATTATTTTATAGACTGCATAAGTGTTTAGCAGTGCTAAGTGCTCTGGGAAACAAAGAAAATTTCTTATTGATTCATTGTAGAAAAATAAAAAAGTATTGTTGTCATCAATAATTCTCAATCGATTGCAAAACTAAAAATGTTTTGCTTTTATCAGTTATAAACAACCATTCATGGCCTCAATACAATATTATCCTATTAAAAATTAACATTCGTTCGAAATTAATATTTAAATGAATGTTATTTTAAATGAATGTTAAATTTAAATGAATGTTATTTTGAATTCTTTAGACCATGTGATTTGAAATTTGTTTGGTGGAAGATTTCTAGCTACGCATGTTGGTAGGCTATACACACAATATATATAGCCTACTTATTTTTTAAATCAGATTTGATGTATAATACTGGTTTTTTATCAAACTGAATAAAGCCTTATCCGTCTGAAAGGATCTACCGATTTCCCAAAAAATCTCTTGATCCGCATTCGACAATTTCTTGGTCACTACAATATTAGCATACGATAGACTTTGCCTATGAGAAAGGCCACAACAAACCGTTTAGTCAAAAGATTTTTCATAGTCCGGCCAGTCAAAAATTCAATTGAGATTACTGTAACATAAAAGCTTCTACTCTTCGATTGTGTAGAATGGTTTTTTGTTCAAATTCTCAAGCTATTGCTTAAATTCAAATAACATTTCTTTAATACTAAATATTTTCAATCTGAAAGTGATTTAGGGATCATTTTAGACTGAAATTGAGGAAGGCCAGGGAAAAAGTCTATTGTACAATTGAGTAGGCCTGAATAAACCTAACTAAAAAATTATCTTAAGCTCGGAAATTATCGAAGGAAATGAAGGCTTTTCAAATGATAATGAACCTTACTTTGCCCAGTGGACTTGGCTCAGCAACTTGGTCTTGAGGTATGCACTTGGTTGAGTTTCCATCCCTTGAGCCACTACGAGAGCGAATATTGTGAACTTGGAGTGGCCAGCGCAGGTCACCCTCGCTGCGACTGAGTCGGCGTGCCGAGTGCAGCCGGCTGCTGAGGCGTGATACTGGCGTTGGCGGCAATGGCAGCGGTGACGTCATCAGCCTATGCTGTCGTGCTGATCGGTATCTGCTTATTGCCAACTGAAGATCAATCGCTGACTCACAGTACAGCTGCACATCCAAATCCTCATTTGAACTGCCGCAATCACTTCAAACACAAATGACAATAGAATAATAATGATAAAAATAGAATAATAATTAATAAACAATGATAGAACGCCTTCTCTGATTGATCATATTGAGTGACAAAACTAAGAAAAATACATAATATTAGATCCTTATTCCAATCTGTTTTCGAGTTACAGCCATTCAAACATTTTTTAAATATAAAAAATAGCTTGAAATTAATTTCATGTCTATAGTCTCAAAGAGGTAGGTAGCTGGCCTTCTCCTTCTTCCAATAATGCCTCATGAAGCCAGTTTTGTAGAGTTGACTTCTCTCCAGATCTCCTGATGTTTCCATGCCTATGCTGTCGTGCTGATCGGTATCTGCTTATTGCCAACTGAAGATCAATCGCTGACTCACAGTACAGCTGCACATCCAAATCCTCATTTGCACTGCCGCAATCACTTCAAACACAAATGACAATAGAATAATAATGATAAAAATAGAATAATAATTAATAAACAATGATAGAACGCCTTCTCTGATTGATCATATTGAGTGACAAAACTAAGAAAAATACATAATATTAGATCCTTATTCCAATCTGTTTTCGAGTTACAGCCATTCAAACATTTTTTAAATATAAAAAATAGCTTGAAATTAATTTCATGTCTATAGTCTCAAAGAGGTAGGTAGCTGGCCTTCTCCTTCTTCCAATAATGCCTCATGAAGCCAGTTTTGTAGAGTTGACTTCTCTCCAGATCTCCTGATGTTTCCAGATCACGGTCCTGTAACTCACGTTTCAGATCAGCCACTTCCAAAACGCTCAATGTAGTCTTGCCAGCCATTTTTAATAGAACTCGAGAATCCCCAACTTTTGACACCAATTATTACGGGTTCTATCCTTCTATTACTTAAATAATTCTGGCAACACTTGAAAGTAACACTCGAACTTTATTCACACAATTAATTCACAATACATACTAATAAGATTCATTATCACACAAGGAAATCAATAGAAGAAATAAGCAGTTCAATAACTTTTAACTAGCAATGTATATTTTTATAAAAAAATATTACAGAGCAAAACTAGTTTATAACTGTCAATAGGCTTATCAATAATTCAATAATAAGTGTCCAATAAACTGTTTGATAACTCAATAAGAAGTGTCTAATAAATTGTTGTTCACTAATGCAATAGAAATGTCTAATAAAATGTTCAATAACTAAATAAGAAAATAAGCACTCACTGGCATTAGTCCAAAAGTAGTTTGATAATCACTGACTAACCTTATCACAATTATTGTCATGGTTATTATTACACTTGAAACGCTGAATAACAATAATTAGTACAATAATTATTATTGTACTGTGTATAGCACTGCTTTGTACCACCACAAAAAAAAATGCCACATACGAACTTGTTATTGGGAAATCTGAATAAAGACTGACTGACTGCTGACAAACACAGCCTTTTTCATTGTATTGTTCCAAAGAGTTCTATTGTCCATTGACACGATATTGTCAAAACAGGATACCCTCATCATCCAGGATACCCCCGGAAATACTAGAAGCACATTTGACAAATTAGAGTAAAAGAGAGCATCGAGACAAGGAGAGAGAAACAACAAGCGCTTCAACTATTTACATAGGCAGGACGCTGCCTGCTGTCTAATGTGATCAGAATTGTGGAAGCAACTGTTGACACAATGCTGGCGCTTGCCGACATCTTCCTCTTTCTTTGAATTCTGAATAAGTAGGATTTTGTTTAAAAAATGTTTTGTTGAAGTTAATGTGTGATGTCCAGGCTAATAGCAATAATGCAATTCTTAAATAATGATAATTTTAACCAACAATGAAGCTCCAAGCTTGGCATATTTGCAACAATGCAAGCAATAATTTATTTGTACCTAATATTCTTTCAATATTCATGAAGAGCTTATTTTTTGTCTGTTATCTAAAGCCATAAATGAGTGTATTCACGTACCTCACTAGACGAAGTACCAATATTTTCTCAGTATCTTTTTCATGGTGCGATGGAATCACAAGTTTCGCATATTCAATCTGACTCCACTTCCATGTAACACTGATCTCACCATTATTTGGGTGTCTGATTGTCATGTCAATACTACTAAGACTCAATATGCCATAAGTGCCATACAGACCAGCATTTCTAGAACTCTTGCTATCGATCAAGGAAACAAAGAACTCATCATTTGCAACTGTAATAAAAGAAAAAAATAATAAGTTAACTTGGCTCTGTAACCAATAATAAAGTAGCCTACGGTACTGTCATCTGGTACTTTAATATAGTCAGTGTTTAGTTCGTGTATAGTGAGTGTCTTATGTTCTTATGCTTTATCGAATGCTATGTCTGGTGCACCAATTATTAGTGGGATTAATCAGTTTCGGAATCCTCCAATTTAAATAAGTAAATATACAGGTAGATATAGCTATGAAAAAATTAAAATAAATGCAAGTGAGGTGATTGAAACATTAAAAATTTGGTGATTTTGTATTAATCCCCCGGGCTGTCAGCTCAGATTGGATAAAAATTCTTCTTATACAAGTATTTCCAATTAAACCTGATCAAACACCCAAGATAAAGAATAAGAAACCGATATATTTATGGTTTGTAGACAGAGTATTCACTTTTTCATTATAGATGAAAAATAAACAGAATGTCAGATTTAAGTAGTAAATTGTAAATTTATTAAGGGGGTTTGACCCTCCTGTCATAAGGTTTATATTTATTTTATATTTTTAACTTTGAAGGTTAATATTTTATTTAACTTAAAATCCTTGTCATCAGATCTCAGTCTCAACAGCGATTCAAAATTGCAAAATTTAAGGTGAATTTTCTAAGAATCAATTTGTTCACACAGTTTATAGTTTATTATTAATAAGGGAAACACCAGAAGATTGTCAGACAATTTTTTTAGGTGGGGTTTTTTTAAGAAAAAATTGTAAAATCTAAGTATGTTAGTTTGGATATACAGTATATTTATATAGGTTGAAAATAATGATTTAAATAGAGATTTAAATTATAAATAAGGGTAGAATAATTGAGGTTTTAATTAATTCATTGAGAATTATTAATTTTGGATAAAACCCTGTTAGGGGGGGATAAAATCAGTAAGTTTTTTACTACCTTTAATTTTAAAAATATATTACTCTATTTCTGTAATTAAAATTATTTAATATAAACTTAATAAAACAACTTTTGAATGGAAATTAACTCACGTTATGGCGTGACGGCCGTTTCGCTCTGTTGTCTAGAGCATCGTCAGACGACCCACAGTACACTGATTTGAGGTATGAGTTTGAGGGTTATGTATGTTGGAATGGTGATGGGGTGGGGGGATGAGTAGGCGGGAGGTTTGAAATTGGGATTATTTTGTCAAATAGAGTATGTGAGAAGAAGTTAAGTTGATCATTTAAAATGTTGTCTGGTTCCTGCTTTGCATGTTTGTAAATCTCATAGCAGTGACGTAGCCAGGGGGGGGGGGTCCTGGGGGTCCGGACCCCCCCCTTCCGGTCCTGAATTTTAAATAATTTTCCATTAAATTAAACGTAAAATAAGACAAAGCACTGACGTTGGTGTTAATTTTCAATGCCAGGAGAGCTAAAAAAGACCGTTCTAGGGCCTCTATTTTTCAAAAAAATTCCGGGGAAGTACCCCCAGACCCCCCCCCCATCGTCGGTCAATCGACCCCCCCCCCCCCCCCCCCCATTTCAAAATCTTGGCTACGTCACTGCTCATAGTGTTCTAAAACATTGAGTTTCTGGCTTTTGTGAGTGAAGTGTAGTGTGTCTAAATTAGTGTCAATGTCTGTATAACTGTGGCCTGTTGAAATGATGTGTTCAGCAAAAGTGGAATGTGTGTTTGGGTGTGAGATGGCTCTTGTGTGTTCTTTGAATCTAGTGGTGAATGTCCTGCCAGTTTGTCCTATATAGAACTTGTTGCAGTCATCACATTTCAATTTGTAAATTCCAGATCTGTTGTACTTGTTTTGAGATGTTGTCTGAGAATGCAGGTGTTTTTTGAGTGAATTAGTTGTTCTGTAAGCTATTTTATATTTGAGTTTCCTGAATGAAGCTGCTTTTTATGAGTTTTGTTGTTGAGGTAGGTAAGTGTGATGAATGTATGGGGGTTGTCATTCTGTTTGTTGCTGGTGTGAGTGATTGGTTTTGTTGATATTCTGTGCAGTAGCTTGTCTATTAGTGTGTGTTTGTAACCATTCTGTTGTGCTATGTATTTTATAGTATTCAATTCTATATTGTAATCTTCTTGTGACATAGGAATGTTTGTTAGTCGGTGGAGCATGTGATTGAAAGCGGCATGTTTATGTTGGGTTGGGTGATTTGATGTGTTCAGTGGCGTACCGAGGTTTTAAGCGCCCTGGAGCGGAAGTGTCTAACGATGCCCCCCCCCCCCCCACCAACAAAAAAAATCAGTCTTACACTCAACCACCCGATTGGGCTGATATTAATATAGTGGTCATTTAATGAACCAGCGGCTTTTTTTTCTGCCTCTAACTATGCCGTATTTGTTAGAGATGCGAATCTCCAAGGAATGATTTTTCGCCAGGCCAGATTCTGCTTTTATCAATTTCCAAACAGTTTTTTTTTTATTTTTCCACTTTTCTATAAATTTATTAGCAGTTATTTTTTCGCATTTTGCAAGTCATCCTTATGAAATTTTCTTTATATTTTAGAAATAAGATTCAAAAGTGAAGTATTTCAGTCCTGTTCTTAATATAAAAACCATTGAACTTCTTGTGGATTTATTTTTTCAGAATAAATTCAAAGTATTCATTCAATTACTTGAATTTGTTATACCTTTTGCCACCCAATTTAAATTGTTTTGGCTTTGCTACTTTCGACTATTTGCTACTTTTGACTCAACCGTTTTGTATTCTGTCTGGTTGTAATGCATTTACGGCTGAATGCATGAACCGATTTATTTTAAATTTGACATGAATTTTCCTTTTAGTCATGTGCAGCGATGTTTACATACGGTTTTTTAAAATTGTGTTGCATTTCACCCTTTTGGCCTTCATTATAGTAATACATATTTTTGTAAGTAAAAGGCAATTTTCTCTCAACAACGGTGCGCCCCTCAGAGCCTTGCGCCCTGGAGCGACTGCTCCACTCGCTCCATTATCGGTACGCCACTGGATGTGTTATGTATTACTGTATCAGTTGTTGTGGGTTTCCTGTAAATTCTAAATGTTTTGAATGCATGTTCCTGCTTTGTTATAGTGATGTCCAAGAAGTTGATACTATTATTGTGTTCAAGTTCTAAGGTGAATTTTAAATTGGGATGGATTTTATTGAGATTGGTGTGGAATATTTCAGTTTGTCTTTTATTGCCTTTGTATAGAATTAGAATGTCATCAACATATCGGTGTCAGCTAATGATTTTGTCTGTATTATGTAGGATATGTTTTTGTTCTATATTGTGGACAAAGATTTCAGCTAGGATGCAAGAAATTGGGGAACCCATAGGAAGGGCATGAGGTTGTGAATAGAATTTATTATTGTATGTGAAGTAATTTTGTGAGGTGACTATAGTGTTGTGAGGTCTAACATTTCTTGGAGCTGTTCAGGTGGTGTGTTGTTTTGGATGAGCATTTGTTTAAGGTGAAGAAGTGTTCCATGTATGGGTACATTGGTGTAAAGATTTGTAATGTCAAGAGAAGATAGTGTGGAATTGTGTGGTATATGGATTTTTTGTAGTTTGTCTATCAGGTCTATGTTATTTTTTACTGCTGTGTGCTGATGGAATGTTATGTTCTGTCTTATTGTTTTATCTAGGAGTTATGCTAATTTGTGTGCAGGTGCATGTGTGACATCACTATAACAAAGCAGGAACATGCATTCAAAACATTTAGAATTTACAGGAAACCCACAACAACTGATACAGTAATACATAACACATCAAATCACCCAACCCAACATAAACATGCCGCTTTCAATCACATGCTCCACCGACTAACAAACATTCCTATGTCACAAGAAGATTACAATATAGAATTGAATACTATAAAATACATAGCACAACAGAATGGTTACAAACACACACTAATAGACAAACTACTGCACAGAATATCAACAAAACCAATCACTCACACCAGCAACAAACAGAATGACAACCCCCATACATTCATCACACTTACCTACCTCAACAACAAAACTCATAAAAAGCAGCTTCATTCAGGAAACTCAAATATAAAATAGCTTACAGAACAACTAATTCACTCAAAAAACACCTGCATTCTCAGACAACATCTCAAAACAAGTACAACAGATCTGGAATTTACAAATTGAAATGTGATGACTGCAACAAGTTCTATATAGGACAAACTGGCAGGACATTCACCACTAGATTCAAAGAACACACAAGAGCCATCTCACACCCAAACACACATTCCACTTTTGCTGAACACATCATTTCAACAGGCCACAGTTATACAGACATTGACACTAATTTAGACACACTACACTTCACTCACAAAAGCCAGAAACTCAATGTTTTAGAACACTATGAGCAGTGACGTAGCCAAGATTTTGAAATGGGGGGGGGGGGGGTCGATTGACCGACGATGGGGGGGGGGGTCTGGGGGTACTTCCCCGGAATTTTTTTGAAAAATAGAGGCCCTAGAACGGTCTTTTTTAGCTCTCCTGGCATTGAAAATTAACACCAACGTCAGTGCTTTGTCTTATTTTACGTTTAATTTAATGGAAAATTATTTAAAATTCAGGACCGGAAGGGGGGGGTCCGGACCCCCAGGACCCCCCCCCCTGGCTACGTCACTGCTATGAGATTTACAAACATGCAAAGCAGGAACCAGACAACATTTTAAATGATCAACTTAACTTCTTCTCACCTACTCTATTTGACAAAATAATCCCAATTTCAAACCTCCCGCCTACTCATCCCCCCACCCCATCACCATTCCAACATACATAACCCTCAAACTCATACCTCAAATCAGTGTACTGTGGGTCGTCTGACGATGCTCTAGACAACAGAGCGAAACGGCCGTCACGCCATAACGTGAGTTAATTTTCATTCAAAAGTTGTTTTATTAAGTTTATATTACATATTAGTTGAAACAAGATGGATCTTCAACATCATTAAATTATTTTAAAAATTTGATTCTAACATTTAAAATGAAGTAAATAATAATGAATGTTAATGAAACTCTTTCTGAAAAAAAATAAAACAATATACTTGAAATATCAATCAAAAACAAAAATTTTCATCTAGGTTAAAAATGTTAAGTTCTGTTTATTATTAAAAAAAAATTAGACCTATATCCTAAAAAAATGACAAGAAATTATTGTATAAAAAGTATTGAAGAAATTAAAAAAATTAATGTTTATATTAAAAATACAAGGAAAATAAACGAAATGAATAAATTAAAGTTAAATAAATAAATTTAAAAAAAATATATCTGACATGTTGAACCGCTACAGTCCACCGCTCTACCAACTGAGCTACCAGAGGATAACTTCTGATAAAACTACTAATTCAATAATTAAGTCCCTAGAAAAAAAAACAGAGTAAAAAGGTTAACCACATAATCTAAATAAAGAAATTAAAAAATTAGAACTAATAAGAGGGCTCTGTAAAGTTAAATTACCCTTAAAAAGAATATCTTGAACACCTAAAAACCTTATAATAAAAAACCTGAACGTAAAAACAATAAAGACTTAATTGCAGCATGAATTAATAAATTAATAAAACTTTAATAAAAGAATGTCACCACATGAAAATAATAAAACACATGAAACTTAACCTGTTCTATTGCAGAAAAATCAATAATTCTCTTTAAATCATTTTCATATAAAGACCCAATTCCAGACAATATAATAGTTAACAAACTTAAATTGACTAAAATAAATCTAAAAAACCCATAAATAATATTAAGTGAAAACTAATTAAAACCCCAGCTATAGCCAAAGTAGAAGAATGTAGTCAACTAACGAAGAAACTGTAGTACGAGCAGCAGGTAACAAACTTGAAAAAGGAAATTGAGCACTCTTAGACAAGCCAAGAATAAAATAAAAAACATAAAACTTCAAGTCTCCCAAATTAACTAAATGAATATAATGTCTAGAACCATAATATAAGGAGATGATGAGGATAATGAAGGTTGCCTGACGTAGTTTGCTTCGGCTCCTGATTTATTAGGTATATTTTAGCGGGTTTTCCTAGTTGGATTGGCGTGAATTTTGGTGAGTGAGTGCGTTCAATAGTCTTCCGCGCGTCTGTCGAATTTTGTTGCGCGATCTCGCATCCTGCTCACGTGAGAGAGAAAAAGTGATTTCTGCATCATGTCGCCATCGCCGCCTAAAACTAGGAGTAACGTTAAAAGATAAAAGATAAGGCCTGGCTTCGACAAAAGATAAGGCCGCTTCGAAAGATCGAAGTCCAGCTACACCGAACGTCGATCGTCGGCCGAATTCCGCCCCTTCCCCTTCGACTAGTGGTTGTGGTAGTGTGGGGGTGGCTGGTGGTGCTCGAGAGGTCTTAACGCAGTGCTTATCTGACTCTCAATTCTTAGAAGCATTGGCGGAACGAGTAGCCGATAAGCTTATCGATAGGCTTGCTGATATTGTAGTTGATCGATTAGCTGCCACATACGAGCCACGGATATCGGAACTGGTGAGGAGGTTCGAGTCCCTCGCTGCCGAGGTGGGTGTGATCCGCGAGGAGGCAGCTTCCCGCGAAAGAGTGCTGGAGAGTAGGTGTGACGGACACGAACAATACCAGCGCAGAAATAATGTCCGCATCTTCGGCGTGCCGGAGGTTAGCGGTGAGGATGTTACGGCGGCTGTCACGGGTCTGTTTCGTGACAAATTGAACCTGCAAATAGACCCGGCAGCAATTGATCGCTGTCATCGCGTTGGACGCTACCCGTTTCACAGCAATCCTGGCGCTTCTCAGACCGACGGGCCTTCGCGCCGACCGCGCGCCATACTGGTGAAATTTATAAGCTACCAGACGCGGCTTGGTGTACTCTCGGCGAGACGACAGCTCAAGGGGTCCTCAATCACCATCCGCGAGGACCTTACACAGGCGCGGAACAGAGTCTACCGGGAGCTTGCTGAACGCTTAGAGAATAGAAATGTATGGACAATGGATGGTAGGATCCTGTGGAAGGAAAGTGGGAGGATACTGTCTATTGGGAGTCTGCAGGATGCGTGGGATCGAGGATTGAGCGGTCGTTGTTGGGTTGTGAAATCCTGTGGGAGGACGTGAAGAGGACTTTGTATAGTTGATGAATCTAATAGGACAGACTTATTTGAATATAGGTTCTATCAATATTCATGGTAGTGTTGTGTGAGTGTGTGAGGTGTCTGATTGAGGAATCAAATCAAATCAAATCAAATCAATTTATTCCTCTTTATAAATATACATTACAAAAAATTATAGAATGCATTATAGGAAATTTTCTTCACATGGGCTATGATGCCTGTGTGCGAAGAAGAGTCCGAATCACCTAATATATTCATTTTAATTCAGAGGAGGAAACAAGAGGAAAAACCAACATGGAAGAGCAAGAAAAGAAAAAAAAAAAAAAAAAAAGGGAAGAAGGAAGAAAAAGAGGAAGAGAGAGAGAGAGTGAAAAAGAGACAGATAGAAAGAGGGAGACAGAGAGAGAGAGAGAGAGAAAGAGAGAGAGAGAGAGAGAGAGAGACAGGAAGAAGAAAGTACAAAATAGAAAGTTTTAATTTGGGTTGAGGATCATCCATCAGAGCCGCCAGGCAAGCACACGCCAGAGACGGACATAGCAAATTAAAAACAGTTTATTATTTTCAAAAAACCTTTTAGAAATGATATGCAGACCGCAATAGCATCTCCGATGCTTCTCTACCCTGTTGGAACAGCCAAGAGAGCAACATTTTCTTGTACGCGGCATTACTGTGTGTGTCAAGGATTGACAACTGAACAGGCATGTTGCAACACAAGCGATGAGCAATATAATAGGGACATCGGGATGAGGCCAGACTCGTCAATCTAGGTATCCTTATGTTGCTAATGCTAGAGGCACGAGTGAAATGGTCATGATTTGATGCAATTATAATTAGACTTTCCTTTCTCTTATGCATATGCACAAGTAGTGCCTTGATAAAAAGCTGTCGAATGTCTAAAACCTGAAATTCCCCGAAAAGCTGATCAGTAGGATAACGTCTTGGATGGCCTGTTGCAGCCTTGATAACTGCCTTCTGCACAATCAGCAGCGGCTTCAAGACGTTCATAAAGGCACCCCCCCATACAACAATACCACTGTGGAGCAGTGACTGAACATAAGCAAAGTATGCCAATCTCACAATAGAAGGATCTAGCAGGGAGTTCAACTTTTTAAATAAATATATATATTTCCTAAGCTTTTGCTTTAGGTGCAATGTATGCTTATCCCATCTTAGGTTCTTATCAAAGTATACACCAAGGTATCTATACTCCGAAACCTGCTCCAGCTCCTGGCAATTGCATGTAGTAATATCCGCACATGTGTGAATAATAATAGACAAACCATCCCTTATATTAGCATTATGATTACTGAGTTGCAGAGGCATTACTTTTGTTTTGTCTGTATTTAAGGTCAAGGAGTTTTGATCAAACCATCCCTTCAGGGTGTTCAGGCCCTCATTAGCTCTCCCATAAGCACCATTCCATGTTTTGCCTTCAAACAGTACAGCTGCATCATCCGCAAAAAGGAACATTTTCCCCTTGGATTCTACCTTCACTATATTATTTATATAAAAAATATAAACAGAAGGGGACCCAGTGTGCTGCCCTGTACCACCCCGTAGTCCACAGTAGCCATGGAGCTTTCAATGTTCAACACTCTAACCACCTGTTTGCGGTTAGTGAGGTAATCTGTGAACCAATCCAGGGAAGTGCCACGTACCCCGACATGCTCCAGCTTCTTGAACAGTTTTCCTCTATCAATGGAGTCAAATGCTTTAGCCAGATCAAGGAAAGCAGCGACCAGGCAGTTGCCCTGAGACAAACTATTGAAGGCAGATGTAGCAAAGTCAAATAAGGCCTCATTAACACCGACCCCCTCCCTGAATCCATACTGCTCTGGAGTTATAATTTTGTGAACTTCAAGGAAGTTACTTAGCTGCACCCTCACCACCCTTTCCAAGATTTTAGAGAAAACAGAGAGGAGTGATATTGGTCTGAAATTTGGGTATGCATTCTTATCTCCACCCTTGTGTATTGGAATGACAGTTGCTACTTTCAGGGCCCTTGGAAAAACGCCTTGTCTCATGCTATTATTGATTATGTGAGCTAAAGGTTTAGCAAAACATTCAACATTATTCTTAACTAGGGACGCTGCAACACCACAAAATCCAGGTGCAGAGTCACCCTTCATGGAATGGATTATTGAAGTAATCACCGCCTCTGTTACAGCTTGGAAAATGAAGGTATTTGGATTGGAAAAATCTTCATCTGCTACAATCCTTTCACCTCCCGAATTCAGGGCTGCAGCCAGATTATACCCTACCCTGGAGTAATAGTTATTGAAATTGTCTCACAAATTGAAAGGAGCGAGGGTGAGTTCAGGGAAATATAATAAGTATGTTTTGTGTGAGTGAGTATAGTTGTTCCCCCCTCTCTATCTCTCTCTCTTTCCATTTATCGGTCATTAATTTTTATTAGCCATGAATCCATCTACAACAGTCTGTTATTTCACTTCACAGCTTATTTACTTACTTTATTTATAACTAATTTAAAATTAAAAATAAACAAAAAAAATAATATAATTTTAATAATGCATTTTTGAGTATAAGACATTATTTAATAAATTTTATGAATTTATATTCTTTTTCCCAGATTTTTCAATTGTTATCAATATTTATGATGGGTGATAGTGAGAGTGTTCAAGTCCGTTATTTTTACTTTTCTTGTGCATTATCGCGATAAAACATTGATCACTTTATCATCAGTGGCGAGGCGTGGAATCCTTCACCGGTCATCGCAGAGGGGTTCTCCCACCAACGCCAAAAGGGGTCCAAGGGCCCTCCGCTGGAAAATGTTTAAAAATTCGAGGCAAATTGGTGACTTTAAGCTTTTGAACATCTGAAATCTCTCCTCTGAATAGGCCTAACAAAAGGCAAATACCCAATTCAAACGGCAGAGAACTAAAAAGTATTTTATTCAATTGCACCTCTTGCGTAATATATATCTTCCCCACTACCATAGACCGATGATGGATAGATAATATAGGAAAAAACGCAAAAACAGCCGAAGTAATAGGCTCTGATATGATGCACTCACTCGATCTAATTTATTAAAATAAATTTAACCATCTGATGAATAATAAATGGTATAATAATAGATCACACTCTAAAAATATAAAAAATATCAACTAAATTGCAAAACAATAATAAGCCTATTGTGAAGGTTGAATAATTTAGCATACGGGAAATTCCCGTTGTCTCCACAACGCTGTAACTGAAGCTGAGTGTGCTGGACTGGGGAGGAGAAAGCATGAGGATGCAGCTACCGAAAACCCACGACAGTGGCCGAGAACGCACGAAGCCTTATTCATCGCAGCCGGTTGCGATGTATCACAAGCATTACTTGAATGGTTTAAAAACTGACGGCAGGGGGAATCGAGCCAGGCGCGGGAGGGGACTGGTGTGATTCGCAAGCCTTTTGTGCTTCATTATACATATTGAGCGTCTACTCGTCATATTCTTATTGGTTTTTGATACAATTTTCAAAGTTTTTGAACATATTTCTGAGCTTTGAAGCCTACAAAATAATGTCAATTATTTAAGAGTTGAGATTATTTCAATATTATTAGTCCAATTTCTCTACTCATCGCCGGATCAAACGATGACCGGACGCCTCGCCACTGTTTATCATTCCTTAGGCTGTGAATTTTCTTTTGTCTGTTTGTTGACAGTTATTCTGCCTTCCTTTACTCTTATTTTTATCACACTATCCTTTTGATGAGGTATTCTGTCTCACCAAATTGATTACGATTTCTTACTGTCTGTTAACTCCGTATTTGTCACAAAAACCGATTCCATATCAAATCTTTATTAGGAACCGGCTGCTACGTAGTGCTTTGCTGTAATCTTCTTTTTCGTTTTTCGCTTTCTATTCAAATTATATTCTTGTATAATGTATTTAATTACAGTATGCTTTGATAGACTGCTGTGTGAATGTTGTGTATGTGTGTGTGTGAGTGTGTGTGTGTGTATGGATGAATGTGGTTGGTATAATAATGTTCGCTTGCCACGCTGTTTACACCCTGCTTTCCATGTCATTAATGACTGGAGTTGATGCCTGTCTCATTGATATCCACTATAGATAGTACTAATGCCGCGCTGACCGGTGATTCACTTGAGTCGGCTGTCTCTCATTGCCATGGAAGCTTAAAAATCGCTCATGTGAATGCGCAATCTCTCCTCTGTCATATCGATGAATTCAGGTTGGTTTTTGTTTGTCAAGTGTGCGACATAATTTTAGTTTGTGAGTCCTGGCTCAAGCCAAATATTTCAAACAGGCTAGTTGAGCTTGATGGCTACACACTCATACAGAATGATCGTCTGCATAAGAATGGAGGAGGGGTTACGGCATTTGTTAGAGGAGCCTTGCTGCCGAGTCACAAGTTCTCATCAGATAATTCCAGACCAAGTAGACCAGAAATTTTGTTTTTTGACATTAAAGTTTCTAATATTAAGATGCTAATAGGTGTATGTTATCGTCCACCTCATATCGGATTCATGCATGAATTTGAGGACTTTCGACAAAATTCAATTGACAACTATGTTTCATACTTGTAGCATGATCCTGCTCCCGCTTCAGGCAATGCACCATACTTCGACATCAGATACACTTTTGGATCTTGTTGCAGTTGCCAACAAAAAAACTGTTGTTACCCATGGACAGATCCCTTTCCCGGCACTCTTGGGCCATGACTTGATTTACTTTGTTTACAATTTGAAACCCCCCAAACAAAAACCTAGAATAATCAGTTATAGGGATTATAAAAATATTAATTATGCATCATTGTTTGATGAAGCAATTAATTAACCTGAACTGGGATTGCATATATATTCAACAAATGATGTCAATTTCATGGTGAGAGAGTTGAATCTTAACTTAACCCACCTCTTTGAGAAATATGTTCCTCTTGTTAGCCGAAGAGTGACAAGGGATCCTGCTCCATGGATTTCTATGAGATCTGTCAGTTGATGCGTGAGCGTGACTGGCAGTGCAAGATAGCACGAGGGACTAAGAGTCCTGCTGATTATGAAAACTACAAATGGTTGAGAAATTCATGTCAGCAGTTGATTCAAAATGCCAAGTTTAGGTTCCACCGTGACCTAATTACTTCTGCTAGATCATCGTCGGTCATGTGGCGCCGATTGAGAGGTATGGGTGTTGGCAAGGAGAGAGACAAATCCATTGTGTCTCACAATCTAGATGAGTTGAATGACTTCTTCACTGATATCCCAATTTCCTTGGATTGCGTCCATGAATATTTCAATTCATTGCCTGTTTGTGAGCCAAGAGAACTCTTTTATTTTTCTGCAGTCAGCAGTCAAGATGTGCATACAAAGATAAATAAAATTATTAGCAATGCCACTGGGCCTGATGGTATCTCTATCAAGTTCATAAAAATTATGCTGCCTGTAATCCTCCCCTACATCACCCACATCATCAACTCATCTCTTCTAACCTCTGTTTTTCCTGATGAATGGAAATACTCCATTGTTATTCCCCTTAATAAAACTCCTAATCCCTCATCACCTTCTGACTATAGACCAATCAGCTCTTGTTGTTGGTGCTTTCGTTGGACCTTGAGTTGGCTATCCACAACATGAATTCTGATCTCTCTCATTTGTTTGAATGGACTGAAAGGAATGGTTTAAAAATAAATGAGAACAAGACTCAGGTTGTAGTTGTAGGTTATTCGCGCCTTTTAAGTAGACAGGACCTTACTAATGGACCTTTCATAAGAATCAATGACTTGCAACTAGACTACAGAACTCATGTAAAAAATCTTGGATTATCTTTCACAAACACTTTTGACTGGACTGACCATGTTAACTCGACTTGCAATAGAGCAATAGGTGGCATTAATTCACTGAAGAGGATAGGTCATCTTATACCTTTGTCCACTAAGATCATGTTAGTTAAAACGCTTATTTCTCCCTTATTCTACTACTGCGACTTGGTTACCATTGACATGACTGAACAACTTACACAAAAGAGGATGCAGCATGCTCAAAATTATTGTGTGCACTACATTTACAATCTGCAACATGACAAACACATTATGCAATACTATGACCAACTGAAGCTCCTTAAGCTGCATGAGAGTAGGTGCCTTCATGCACTCTTGCTACTTTTTAAAATATTAAAATCAGGTTCTCCCAGTTACTTGGTGGCAGGGTTTTACTATTTGAGTGATGTTGGCAGGGGGGGGGGGACTTGGCATGGATCGCACGTGCTTGCTGTTCCTGTTCATAGGACAGTAATGTATAATAAGTCTTTCCAGGTGATGGCCATAAACCTATGGAATTCCCTTCCTGTTGACATCAAATTAATACAGCGTTGGCGCCGGTTCAGTGTGGCGGTTGTGGCATAGATTAGGCGGGGTGGTGTGTGTGTGTGTTGTGTGCAAGGACTTCTGGTGAATGGTGTGTTTGCTAAGTTTAATAGCATTTTCATTTTTTTTAAGATTTTCAGTTTTTTATTCAAGTTTCTTGTATTTTCTAGATTTCCTTTTTCTATTTTTAATTTTCATTTCTAATTACTTTTCAAGAAGCTTTTTATTTTCAAGATTATTTTTTATTTATTTTCCACTAGAGGCTTGTTTTTTATGCTTTGGCAGCCTGTATTTACTACTTTTTTCCTTACTATTTTTAATTTTAATTTTTGTTACAAGTTAGTGTTGTATAGGAGGATTAAGTGGGAGAGAGGGCCGGTTGCGCCCTAACTTCGCCCTCCCAGGATAAAATAAAGGCAGCCATTAAATGAACTAAATCTAAAAATATATATTATAATCGAATTAAACCGTAGCCCCCTTTTTTTAATAGTACAACAGGTGATCCCTATGTAATCAAAAATAAAAAATATTGGTAGCTTTACTATAGAAGAAAAAGTAAAAAATATTTATAAAAATTTAATGAAGAATAGAAAATTCCAAAGTAAAAATATCGTAGTAAATTTTCTAGATTTGAAATTAATAAAAATGAAGGTAAAGACCTAAAATAAAGTATGAATAAGAATTCAATCTAGAAAAACTCGCTCACGTTGATAGCCTCAGCCATAAGTCAATAAATAAACCCCATAAAACACTACACTCAAAATAAAAATATTATATAAGACATTTAAACTAACAAAACAAAGAACTAGAAATAAAAGTATATAAAACTTAGAATCGTTTAATAATTAGAGTGTAAATTACATCAAAATAAATAACCACAAAGTTAAAAGAATTATACAATAAGGATACAAAATTAAATTAATATAAATTAATAAAATAAAATAAATTAAATTAATATAGTATTACAATACAAATAAGAAATTAAATTATAAAAATCCAAAAATTAAATAAAATGAATACAGTATTTAAACACTAAAATAAATTAGACTATAAAAATTATATTAAACCTTATTTGTCAAAAAAATTAATGAAATTAGTTAACATAAATCAAATCTTTTTACATAAAATAAATTTATCTTGATGATGTAGATTGCTAGAGAAGAAGAAATAATAGTCTCACCCAGCTGGTGATGTTTGTTTATTTTTATGTTGTTGTTGATCGTAAAGTGTGTGAGTTGAGATCTGTGTAAGTTGTAAGTTACTGATAAAATAAATAATTTCTGTAACAAGTTGAAGCAAGGACTATTTATTTATTCAAGCCCACGGAGGCAACATACAACAATATGAACTAAATAAACCAAGAGAGAAAGACCTAATGAAGATTCACAAATCCCTAAAATTAAATAAATTAAACCAAAAAATACTTGTCACTATAATTGAAATATTGATAAATCAGAGGTGCTCCCCCCCCCCCCCCAAGATTCATGATACACACCCCCTTAATTTAGCACCTGCCCCCCCCCCCCCCCATAAATTAGGCCCCCCAAAGAAATGCGAAGAAATGCTCTCATGTCTCGCTAAGCTTGAATAATAAATTCCTGCACACAAATCCTAAACATAACTATTTTAGTGTAATTATAATAATTATAAATCTCTTGTCATTAATTGACATTCTATCTGGTAACTTCGTAATATATTTTTGAATGTTAAGCACGAAACAGCATTGAAACAACTTTACCCCCCCTCCCACAAATTTTTTGGAACTCTCCCAAGAATTACAATGACGCAGCCTGCCCCTATGGGCACCCCTGGATAAATTAAATTTAAAATCAATAGCAAATTAATTAAAGCCATCAAATAATGTTTACAAACTAAAACTAAACCAATTAAATTGAATATAATTATAAAAAATAAAAACAAGTTTTTAATACAGAAAATATTTGAATTAACTTTTAATATGTAGGTATGGTTAAAACATTCTGAATAGAATTAATTCATATTATTTTATTAACAAACAGAAAAATAAGAATATATTTAAAACACCCAATTTCATCAGGATCAATTTCAATAATTCAATCAATATTTTCAAGTTTATTTGTAATTTTATTAACAAAAAATCTCGAAACTCAATAATTTTATTTATTACATTTAGAAGAGCTTGGAAGCTTCACATATGAAAAATTAATTTTAAATACCTTTTTAATTAATTTGTAGCTTCTACAAACATTTTTTACTTGTGAATTTTTGGTTCAATTTCAGGTCTTTGTATCTTGATTCAATTAATTTCAGGAATTAATTATCAATACACAACACTCCCAATGTAAATAATATTCTTTAAAGAGAATTATTCACATTACACGAGATGTAAATTTTGGATGGTTAATACTTTTAACCCTCTCATGCATCTTGACCTCATATGAGGACATATGATAAAAGCATTGACAAAGTCATTATCAGTGTGTTTCTGGTCAATCCAATGCATGCAGTCCTCATATGAGACTGTTATTAGTTCCCTGGTTGGCCGGCCGCAGCTCTGGTATTGCTCATCTGAGACTGAACGACAATGAACTATTTGCATGGCAGTGATCGGCTTGTTGATGAGCTACTACAAGTTTCATCTGGACTTTTCACATGAAACTATCATTTTTTACTCAAGGTAATTTTTTTCCCTATACACAATTAGATGTAAGAATCGTAGGATAACTGACCCATTGTGATAATCCATCTGGTTATCAAGAATTTCCACAAAATATATCTGTCCTCACTCGAGGCCTATATGTTATGAATCTTTCTAGGTTATGTTACTCTTTTCAAATAAATATTTTTGTGATAAAGTTGATTTTTTCAATGTTTTCATCTATGCTAAATGTTTCCATTGTGGTATAAGCTATATTAGAATTATGCACAAATTCTTTGGAGGAACCTGTACCCTAATTTCTATCCATTTGATTTTACTGTCCTCATATGAGACATCTATGTTCTGGAATGCTACACCTTTTGTCCTCACATGAGGTCAACATGTGTTTATGATACATAATAATCTCAGCATATTATAGCATTACTCCATATGCTTTTACATTAGTAACCTAACCAGTTTCAATATTTTTCTGTTTTTCTTCAACATTAGTGAACCATTTCATTATCTATGATATTGTGATGGAAAATGGTCTCATATAGTGGCATAAATACCAAACTAAATCTATTATTTTTTGTATGTTCACTTGTCACAGAATATATTGTTTCAAAGACTGTCATTTCCTATTCTTGATTGTTTCAGATAATGGAGGACGATTTGAATGAAGGAGGAAGAAAGCTGACAGAGTCTTCAAGGGCAGCCAAACATCTAAATAATGCTGAGATCGCCGAGTTCCTGGCAGAATCTGATGATGACCTCTTTCTGGACAATTCAGATGAAGATCCAGATTATGAGGCCTCTTCTCAAAGTGATGGTGAGAGTGATCCTCTCAGTTTAGATACCGATTCAACAGAGCATCTGGACATTCTTGATAATCAACAGATTGAGAATCAACAGCCCCTTCAACATACTGAACAGCCTAACCCAGCATCTGTATCACGGGAAGAAATTTGGTTCAGTGAGAAAGACAATCCCCATTTGGGAGGAGTTCCAGAATTTTTAGGGACTCATAAAGTTAATATTGAAGGTGAGGTTCTATTAGATTATTTTCTAAGTTTATTTCCAAATGATTTGTTAGAGAAAATTACATACCAGACTAACTTATATGCTCTTCAAAAGGGCAAAGAAAACTTTGCATTGACAATTCCAGAATTGAAAATATTCTTAGGTGTTGCTCTGGTCATGACATACATAAAGTACCCTAGAATCAGACAATACTGGTCAACAGAGGCAGGGCTAAGAATGGATCTGATTGCTAATGCAATATCAGTAAATAGATTTGAAGAAATTAGGCATAACCTGCATTTTGTTGACACAAACTCAATCCCTAATAATAATACAGATAAAGCTGTCAGATTACGACCAATCCTTGATAGATTGCATGAAACTTTTCATGCTGCTGTTGATTCAGAAGAATGTCATAGTGTTGATGAGATGATGATTCCCTTTAAAGGACGTTCCTCTCCAAAGCAATATCTTCCCAGAAAGCCAAAACGCTGGGGGTATAAGATGTGGGTCCGAGCAGTGTTTCAGGATATGTTTACTGTTTTGAGCTGTATCAGGGAGCTCATGGAGGGCGTGCAGATATATCAAATTGTGGTGCTGTAGGAGATGAGGTTCTGAGGTTATGTCATGATCTGCATGGCAAGAATCACAAGGTTTATGCAGACAATCTGTTCTCTTCAATAACTCTTGTGCAAAAACTGAGAGATTCAGATATTTGGTATGTGGGTACAATGCGAATGAACCGAATGAAAACTGCTAATAAAAAGTTGAAAACCCTCCAGAGTCTGAAAGCAGAAGGTCGAGGTAGCTCTTCCCAAGCTACATCAAGCAATGACATTACAATCACACGTTGGTTGGATAACTCCTTGGTACATGTAATTTCTTCTTATGCAGGAAAAAATCCTGAAAGTATGACTGAGAGATTAAGCAGAAAAGATAGAACAAAAATCTCCATAAAACGACCTTTCAGTGTTGATTTGTACAATAAGCACATGGGGGGGAGTCGATTTGATGGACTCCCTGGTTGCCTTATATAGGAATGATGTACGCAACAAGCACTGGTACATGCGCATATTTTATCACATGCTGAATGTTTCAGTAGTGAATGGGTGGATTCTATGGAAGTGGAATAATAATACAACAATTGATCTACTCGAATTTAAAAGTAGAGTAGCTTCAGGCCTCATCTACACAGGATTGGCTGAACTTTTCAGGAAAAAAGAGGACGCCCATCAGGGGAACCAACTCCAATAATTTTTAAAAAAAGAGTGACTAATGCAGTCCCATTAGAACTCAGATTTGATGGGGGATCTCATTTTCCCAAGAAAACTGAGGGAAAGTATGCAAATAGATGCAGAGATAAGCACTGCACTAGTAAGACAAGATATGAATGCAACACATGTCAAGTACCAGTGTGTCCTGAGTGTATGTTGTCTTTTCACACCAGGAAGTAGTTTATATTTTTTAATACCATTTGATAAGTAGCTTATAATTTGAATTTACTATTTTGATCGAATTTTCATAACACTGTCAGTAAACTTTCTATCTTATCATATATATTTTTTGGCATTTGTATTTGTGTAGTCAGGGAAATTTATATAAATTTATCCTTATAATTTTTATATTTCAGATTTTTTGCTTTTGTTATGTATCCATGTATTTTTTACTATTTTTACTATAAAATATGACGGTTCTAGTTCAAGTTAGAGTTTTATTAATTAATAATCAATCATTAGATTATGTCTATGAATCTCTTTCCTGATAAGTATCATACTGAAATGATATGCTCGAATTTTCTAGATGGCCAAAATCATTAGTGAGCTGAAATAAATGTTATTTGTTAAGGATTTATGAATTTTTGAGACATTTTTGTGAATAAAAATGTATTTTAAGAGATGTTCTGGCTGTTTTATTTGTGTAGAGACCTTGTTCAATCAAATTTATACTGGTAGGCAGTGATTATATAATGGTGACTTATAGGCATAATGGCCTCATATGAGGACACATTGATAACACATTAATCTGATAAGAGAAAATTAATCCCACCAATTGGGGATGTTTTTGTACTCTATTTAGTTGTTAAATAGCACTTTAAAATTTTTTTGAGAGATATTAAATAATTCATGCATGAGAGGGTTAATTCACACAAACGACGCATTAATATTCTTAATCGAGAAGTCGTGGAGTAAACATCATTAGTCAGCGCAATAACCTACTATTGGTAACGTAGTGTAGTTAGTTATTAGTTTTAAAGTGGGTCAATGCTGATGGACATTTGTGATTCATACTACACATGAAATCACCTATAGAGGCACCACATGAATTAATTCCGGAATTTGAAGAGACGGAGCAGTCTACATCCCAACAGAAACCAGTTCAGGGAAAATCTACAGGAATCATCAAAAAAGGTAATATGGAATCAATAAACAAGGTAATGCACAGTGAATTTTCAAATGACTGTAAAACCCTAAAGCAATTGAAATTAGAACTTCAAACGTGGGCTGAGGTCGAATTTGAAAAAAGGAAAATTTCAAGAAACGATTTCGACAAATTTATAACTATAAACAATAAACTGTCGGAAACAATAGTAAAACTGGAAACCAGATCAGTTACAATTTCTCAGTTAGCTGCTAGTCTAGGAAATACAAATAATGTTATTCATGAATCCTTAAAGAACATTAGCAAATCAGTTGAATCTATTAAAAAAAGTGATAATGCAATAAGTTATGCAGACATGGTGCAGTTGCCGAGGAAATCTAAAGAGAACAAGGTTGAAGAAAATAGTGTGAGAAAGTTACACCCCCAGGAGCATATTGTTGTTTTGCAGCCCATCAATCCAGTCTCGAATGAATTAGAAAATAGTAAAACTATTAGAAACGTTCTTAGGGAAAATATCAAGGATAAAGACAGCATTAAAGTGAAGAAGACGGTTAATGTTAGAGGGGGTGGATTAATGATAGTTTTAAACTCGGAAGAAGATAAGAAGAAAATAGTCGAAAATGAGGTTTTTAAAACAGAGAGTATGAAGAATTGTCTAAGAATAAGTGAGCCACAGAATAAAAAGCCGCGTCTGATTATTTACGATGTACCTACGGAATTGAATAATGAAGAACTGGCCGAAGTAATCTATAACAAGAATTTTAGTAACTCTGGAATAGTAAAATCAGAGTTTTTGAAAGGATGTAAGCCTCTATTCAAGTTGGGACCGAAGAATAAAGAAGTGGTACATTGGGTTATGGAATGTGAGCCCGATATAAGAAGAGCTTTAATTAATAAGAAAAGAGTATTTGTTGATTGGACTTCTTGTAGATTGAACGATTTTATTTCAGTTCAGAGATGCTTCAAGTGTCAGGGCTTTGGGCATATTACTAAATACTGCAAAAGAGAAAAGGATGTATGCGGTCACTGTGCTGGGGAGGGTCATAACGTAAAAAACTGCCCCAATACAGCCAAACAGCCGAGTTGCAGCAATTGTAAAAATAATAAGAAACCTGCCAGTCATAAAGCCAGTGACCCAGAATGCCCTTGCAACCAGAAAGCATTACAACAACTGATTGATAAGACTGATTATGGGATTGTTCGGTAACAAAGATTCTACTAAGAAATTTAAAAGTAATTACAGTAATATTTCTATTGATATTGATGAAATTCTGAATTTAGTGGATAAGTCACATAGGATAAAACAAACATCTAAAAGTAGGACATCTCTAGTTTTTAATTTTGGTGATTACACTGACCTAAATATTTCGTTCGCTTGCTATGATAAAGATAGAGTAAACATTTCTGGAGGAATTTCTACTGTTGTAAACAAGAAGGCAATATTCGGAGATGAATATGAACGTCTAGCAACAGTTTTTTCGCGGACTAAGCAAATTGATTTGTCTGTGAAATTTGATGCGACATTGAAAATCGTTAATTTATTGTTATTATCAGATAGTTTGAACTTGTTCAATAAACTAGAAGAGTTGTTGTTTATTATTGATAACTGGGCAGCAGGTAAACAATCTATAACTGTTGGAATTGATTTCTTTGGAACTATGGCCAACATGTCATGTAGGTATTGATCTGTTGAGTTTAGTGTTGTCAACAAAAAATGTTAAATATGTATTTTACTACCAGGGCATAAATAATTTGACATTTTTAGATATTCCAGAGGAGAAAATTAATGAAAAATGTTGTCCAACAGGATACCTACCAGAAATGTCACCAGATCATGGATATATCAACAGTATGTTGGAGCTTAGAAACCTTTTGAGCCAGTATGATCAGACTAATGCTGTGATATACAGAGATATTTTGATAAATATCACAGGGAAGAACTTATTAGGCTCGCATTCATATTTACAAGAAATTAGACGAAATAAAATGAATATTTACGATAATGTTTTGAAGAAGTTCCTGTGGCCGTCTGAAACGAGTTACAGAATGGGATTTTGTCTGGAGGGAGGAGGAACTTGCGTGCCGTTCAACGAAAGGTTGAGAGGATTCTCGTCCAGAGAGAGATATATTCTTGTAAGTAGAGATACTCAACTCATGCTGAATGGTGAACTACATCAAAAGATATCGACAGTTGATGTTGCTGCTTGCAATCTTCCTGTGGTCAAGTGGATAGATGGTGTTCCTGGCTGCGGTAAAACGTTTCAAATTCTTAATCAACATAGACCAGGAATCGACTTAGTCCTATGTCAAACTAGAGCAGGCATCAAAGAAGTCAGGGATGCTGTAATTCACAAGTACGGCGAGGCATACTGCAGTAAAATAATCAGATCTGATTACAGGACGGTTTCATCATTCATCATAAATGAAACTGGAAAGAAATACGATCGAGTCCTCATTGATGAAGCGGTATTAATGCATGCTGGTTATGTAGGTTTTATTGCAGAATTGTCAGGATCCACCGAAATTCTCTTATTTGGTGATTCAAAACAGATTCCCTATATTGAGAGGAGTAAACTGAGTGTCAGATGGTCCCACCCTTCCGTTTTTTGTGAGCCCACCCAGAAAATTTCAATGACTCGAAGATGTCCAATCGATGTGTGCGTTGTACTCTCTAAGTTTTATGATGAAATAGGAACAACAAGCAAAGTAGTACGATCAATCAGACGGACAATTTTCAATTCAGAATCTCTTCAACTTGAACCAGAGACTCTTGTGCTAACATATACACAAAACGAGAAGAAACGGATTCAAGAAACATTAGATAGGAAATTAGAAAAAGCAATAAAGATACACACCATTCACGAAGCTCAAGGCCTTACTTATAAAAACGTTGTTCTTGTAAGGTTGAATACAGAGCAGTTAGAAATCTACAATAGTGTTAATCATGCAATAGTAGCTCTTAGTAGACACACTCATAATTTTAACTACCTAACAACAGGAATGCCTGATCTTATGTCTACGCTCACAAAAAATATTATGAGCTGTGAAGATGCATATATTATGAAATGGCATGAGAAGATGATGAACAGCATGCCAGGAGGGAGGCATATAAAAGATTACAATGATGAATATAATGAGATGGCAGAAGAAAATAGCAAAAAACATGCAAGGAGGGATGCGTCTAAAAAAGCAAAATGATGAGTAATAATGATGTGTTGTCTGTAGCAAATGAACTCGATTCAATGGATGAGCTAGAGGACAGGGTGGTTGAGAATAAACAGCAGCTCCATGCTGCTCTTAGCAGCTGTAGCTTGACTGTATTTTGTCTGAAAATAAGGAGTGTTAAGAAAAACTTTGATTATCTGATGGTTGAACTACAGGATATGTCTTATGATTTTGATATTATAGTATTAACAGAATGCTGGATCAAAAATGATCATACACCTAAGGAAATGAAAGATTACAATATTTTTTACTCTTTAAATAACCATACACAGAATGATGGAGTAATCGTATATGCAAGAAATTCTCTAAATGTGCAGTCAGTGGAGTTAAATATCAGGCAGGCCAACGTTCTCCATCTACAATTGCAAACTTCAAAAGAGAAATATAATATATTAGCAATCTACAGATCCCCTTCGCACTACAGTATAACAGAGTTTTTAGAAGATTTGGAAACTGTGCTCAATAGACTGAGAGGACAACTGATTATTTGCACAGGAGACTTCAACATAAATATGCTACAACCACAGCAGCATTATCAACTTGATGAATACTACGATTTATTAAGTGAACACGGATTGAAGAACTGTATCAAAAAGGCTACCAGGGTAACCACAGGAACATCTACTTACCTAGATCACATGCTGACAAATTGCAAACACAATATTCATCCAATCATATATCAGTCAAGTATCACGGATCACTTCATTACAATTTTGGGACTGCAAGAATATTCAAATATTGGTAACAGAGCGAATTTAGATGAACAAGATTCAACTAATCGTAGATCAATCAATTTGGATGGATTAAGAGGAGGACTACTGGGAGAGCATTGGGAAGAGATTTTCAAAAGTGATAACACAGATGAAGCATATGAAAAGTTCATAACAATTTTGCAACAATATGTGGAGAAGAATACGCATCATTACACACAGAAGAAGAAAATCAAGATCATCAAACCATGGATCACAAAAGGACTCGTCTCATCCATAAGAACAAGGAATCATTTAAATAAAAGAAGGAAGTTAGATCCAGAAAATCAAGAACTTGCAAATTATTATCGAATCTACAGGAATACATTAACGTCTCTTATTCAGAATACGAAAGAAAGTTACTTCAAAAATCAATTCAACAAAGCAGGGAATGATGTAAGAAAAACTTGGGAAATTATCAAGGATGCTACTGATTCAAACCAAAAAAGAAAAATTCAACTCAATGCTGTAAAGATTGATGATAAAATTGTAACATTGAAAGAAAATCCCGAAATTCTATTGAACCATGTAAATGATTACTTTGTTAATATTGGAGAAACAATGGCTAGGAAAATATCTGAAAGTTTAAATAAGAATATTAACCAAGTTATAGCAGATTATGAACCAGAGGTACATATTCAAAATACTATGTTTCTTTTCCCCATAGTTGAGCAGGAAATAATAGACACCATTAATTCTCTTCGTAACAGTAGTGCACCAGGGCTTGATGGATTTGATAATGGGATTTTAAAAGGCATAAAAGACTTAATTTCTAGACCTTTGACTCATATCTTCAATCTCAGTTTGTCAAATGGAACTTTTCCTAAAGCAATGAAAAATATTTGTGTTAGACCTATACATAAGATGGGAGATAAATTAATTATAAGTAATTATAGACCTATTTCATTAATCAGCAATATATCAAAAATTTTAGAAAAGCTAGTTAAATTACGATTAGTGAGCTATCTGGAAAGGAGCCATATATTATCTCCAAACCAGTTTGGTTTTCGTAAAGGAATAAGCACAGAGTTAGCAGTTCTGGAGTTATCTAAATTTGTTACTCAGAATCTAGAGGAGAAAAATAAATGCCTAGCAGTATTTTTAGACTTAGCAAAGGCCTTTGACTCAGTATCCCATGATATATTAATAAAAAAACTTGAGGCAATAGGCATAAGGGGGGTATCACTTGAATGGTTCAAATCCTACCTCAATAACCGACAACAAAGGACAAAAGTTGGGAGCCATATGAGTGCAGAAGGGTCCATGAAGTTTGGAATACCACAAGGGACTGTTCTGGGTCCAATTTTATATTCAATTTTTACAAATGAGCTGTGCTCCATTCAAATCCAAGGTAGGGTGATAGCCTTTGCAGATGACACAGCACTCCTCTTTCAAGGAAATAACTGGGAAGAAGTATTTCAAATAGTCGAAACAGAACTTTCAAAAATCACTAGATGGCTGGGAAATAATTTACTCTCATTGAATGCAGAAAAAAACAAATTTTTAACATTTTATTTAACTGATAGTACCAAACCACGTAAGACATCAATAAAACTTCATTATTGTGTTAGAATTAATAACAATTGTAATTGTCCACTGATAGAACGCTCAGATAGTATTAAATATCTTGGGATAATAGTAGACGACTTATTAAAATGGGATAAGCACATCTCATATACAACTACAAAAATAAGGAAGCTAATATATAAATTTTATCAGCTGAGGCATATTCTTAATAAAGAAATGATAAAAACAGTGTATTTTACATTAGTTGAATCTCTTATAAGATATGATCTGTTAGTTTGGGGGGCCGCAAATTATAGTTTTGTGGATCCAGTTTTCAAAATCCAAAAACGTATTTTAAAGATAATGGGGAATAGGGAAGCCCGCTTCCCAACCAGCGAACTATTCATGGAAAATAGAGTACTTAGTGTTAGGCAATTGTATATTTTGTTGTTAATTACTTATATAAAGAAAAATGAAAATGAAAATAATATTATAACTCATAGCCACAATACTAGAATAAGAAGCCTCAATTATCAGGATGTACCCAGAATGAACACAGCTTTTGGACAAAGATCAATAGGATATTTAGGGCCAACAATTTACAATAGAATTCCACTGGAAATAAAAGAAGAAGGCAATGTTAATAGATTTAAAAAAAAAATTAGGGATTGGTTATATAATATTGGAGTCCACAGTAGTGAGGAGCTCATAGTAAATAGGATGTGAATAGAAATACGATTATGCATACTTAGGTAGTTTTAGGTAGTGAATAGTTTTTATTATTGTATTAGTTATAATGGCTAGTTAGGAATAGTATAGTATAATAGTATAAGCTTGATCTAAGGTTCACATTGATGATCACCCCGACACATAGTTTTATAGTGGGGTATCGTATTTTTTTACATTTAGGAATCAAATTAGCAATCAGTTTTTTCTATTGAATAATATATTATTGTAATGTTTTGAGCTTATATTAATAAACTCCTCTGGATATGTTTTCCATCATCCAGAGAAATTATTATTAATTATTATTATAATATTTTTCTATATTTGTGCACACGGGGCGTGGAATTTACTGATTTTCCGGAATCTTAAATATGGTAATTTTAATGGGAACAGATTTTTTAGTTTATGTGTTACCTTGAGGACAAATATCATTTTGGGGGGCAACAGTTATCACTAATTTACTCTGAATTAGGAGAAGTACTGTGAATTTGAGGGGGATTTTTATTTGAAATCCCACCCTTGACCGATTTTTTTTTACATTTTAGTTTACCCTTCATTCTTTGTTTAATTGTTATTTTCACTTAATTTTTGTACACGAGAAAGGTGCATCTAATCCTTTGGGGTTATTATAAAATTGATAAAATTATTTTTCATCCTTATTTTTCCCTAAAAGATATTTTTGGTTGTATAATAATTATTATTACAACAATCTTTATAAATATTAATTTAAAAACTCCTTTCATATTCAATGATACTGAACTTTACACCCGCTAATCCCATAATTTCCCCCCTCACATCCAACCAGAATTATATTTTTTATTCGCCTATGCAATTTTACGGTCTATTCCTAATAAATTGGGTGGTTTTATAGCTCTATTTATATCAATTATGATTATTTTAACACTTCTATTTACTTTTCACTTTAAATTCAAAAGTTCAAGTATATATATTTCAAAAAAATTGTTTTACTTATCTTGTTCTACATTTATTCTGTTAAACTGAATTGGCGCCAAACCAGTTGAGCCCCCTTATATTGAAATTGAATTTTTTCACAATTATTTATTTTATGTACTTTGTAGTACATAAAAATATAGGTATTGTAAATCTGTAATGTAATGCTTAGTTAACTCACATTTTTAATTGACATTCTATTTAGAACAATGCACCTATATATCAAAACTGGAACAATCAGTCCATATTCCATAACTAATATAAACAATTCTAAATTTTAAAAAAACTTAAATTGATGATATATTAAAAACTTAAAAAACACTTTCAAGTGGAAATTATAACTCACGTTTTGGTGTTATACATACACATAAAATTTATATCAGGACATAATTAATAGAATTAGACTGTAAATATTCACCTGACATTAAATTAGGCTTGAGCAATGTTCTAATCTGAGACATCCATTTTTGACTCTCAGTTTCTGAATTTCCAGCTAGAAAGAGAACAGCTCGGCGGTATTTGCTCTCTGGTGGAAATATTCCAAAAGCATAACTCCTTGTTCTAAAAACAATAAGCAATGGAAATCAGGAGAATACTTTTACAGCTTTACACATTTCAAAGAGAAGACCTGAAAAATGTTGGTATTTATTAGCCATATTATATGAATAAGAGTTTCCATTGCGCCTTTATAAAAACGATATTTCAAGTTACAAAATTTAGAATCAATTCTAAACATTTGGCCTATGCTTCCAACTGGCAATAAATGAAAAACTATTTATTTTCATCTAAATTTACTATTTATTTTTTGGCTTCTTCGTCACTTGATCTGTCAGTTAATATATTGACATGCATTTATATAAACTTGCTTCAATAACAGAACTTACATTTCTGTAAAAACCTACGGATTTAGGAGGAACTCAATTATTCTGTAACGCAAATTGATTAATTCTGAGGGGTAACCAACGCGTATCTGGGTCCTAACCTCAGCGAACAGAGAATACACACTGAAGGTTTTGTTAATAGACAAAAAACACAACATGCACTGGTACTAAAGAAACCAGTTCCAATATCACTCCCACACTCTCTATTTGATACCATAACTCAAATAAGAATTAATCCCCCTCCACAGCCCTCAAATAACCCACAAACCTTTCGCCAACACTTCCCCCACCTACCTTCCCCCTCATCAAATTCTTCACCCATTCCTTTCCACCACTACACAACTCCCTCACACTTCAAATTAATTTTGTATTCCCTGTTCACTGAAGATGGAATGCGTTTGCTACCACTCATAAATGCAAGATTATATTCATTTACATCGATAAACTTACAAATTTTATAACAAAAACGAGAGTTCTTTATGTTGTAAACGGGAATGCACACATTTTTCAGGTGAAAAACATTAGTAAAAATAATTGAGAGTGCTCACCTGGATTCAGATCGGCAGATACTTGCATTGATGGGTACAGTAAAAGAATTACTTAAATTGGACTTGCTATTTCCAAGACCCACTTCAACTGAATTTTCACTTGATAATCTGATTGAACACCATTGCTTCTTCCAAGCCTGTTGACATTAAAATCAGTTTTTGTATATCAACTGGAAGACTAAGTGAAATGCATCTATACTAATGTCTACATATTGTCACCTCTGCAAAAATTCATTGAAATAAAAAAGAAACTTGAGAGAGTTTGAACTTATAGGCTAGTGATAGATAGTAAGGTATGTTAAAATTATTTAATTAATTGGCGCTTTATTAATACCTATTATTTATTAATGACTCATATATTATAAGTCGCCAGATAGAATGTCAATTAATGACAATAGATTTATAATTATTATTGTACTATTGAATATGAATAAGCTAAAATAGTTATGTTTAGGATTTGTGCCGGAAGTTTATTATTCAAGCTTAGCGAGACGCTAAGCGAGTGCTCTGAAAGTGGTTTATACAACTTTACTCTCCTTAACAACTTTATACAACATTTCTCTCTACAACTTTTAGGGTAGATGCGTCATGTGGCTTGGGGGTGCCTAATTTATGGGGGGGGGATGGTGCTAAATTAAGGGGGGTGCGTCATGAGGCTTAGGGGTGGTGGGCACCCCTGCATGAAAAATCAGAATCCCACTTATTCATTGAGTCATCGCCGTTTCCCGAGAACGGTAGCCAAAAACTTCCAGTTGAGGCCCTAGCCACGTGAAAGGAATTCAAAATTTTCATAAAATTTCGCCCAAAACGTACGGTTTTTGAACTAAGTGAACTTGAAAAAATGAAACTGGGAGACATGTTCGGTGTGTGGATTCCAACGAGTGTAATAGGAGATTTCTGAAAATTTCCCTAGAATGTGCGCAAAATTTAGGTTTTTGGAAGACTGAGCGACTATTTTTCAACTTTTCTAGAGTACCGTACTACATGGGCAATACATAAAAATTGAAATTTAGTATAGGCCTACTTGTTCTATTCAGTTAAGGGACCCAGACGCTTACTAAGAAATTTTTATATAGCTTTTCCCAAATACGCCAAAAATTGACAATTTTTGAAATTAAGTATTTATCCAGTATTTTTATCCATTTATTTTTTCTTACGAAGAAAGACAGTACTATACCATAAATCCTGAATTTTTTACAAATTGGCCATCCCAACATAAGTTTTATAACTTGTCTGTTGGGAATAGATTTGGAAGCCATCTTGTAATTATTAGCATCTGATAGTGACAAGTTGAGCAGGGTCAAGAGCAGAACCAGTAAGACTCTAGATCTTAGATATTGACATTTTTCTAGAGAGATGAAAGTGATTCATTATCATGAATCAGAGACTTATACATCATGAAAAAGTCATTCCATTTTAAAATGTCACCATTGAATTTCATCAATTGGATGCAGGGTAACTGTGTATTTGATTTAACAGTTACTATGTTTGAAGTGACTTTATCAGGTTTTGAAACTTGAATAAAGTTAGAGTACAATTCATTATACTGTAGACATAATGAATCAGATGACTGCTCAAAAATATTGTTCAGTAAACATAGATCAGAAATATCATCTCTAAATTGTTCAAAGTTGCTGAAGCATTCAAGCAATTCTATTACAAAATCATTTGATGTTTCAATGATGTTATTCAAAGTCAAACGAATTTTCTGCAATACATGACTGCATTTTCGAATAAGAAGTTGTACTTTTATTGAAACTTTAGAATTTTTTATTGCAGAAGTATCCAAGAGATAATTATATTGTCATACAATTTAAATTCAGATAAGCTGTTTTCAGTTTCCATGTTCTCAGGTTATGAAAGTTTGTTTACAACTTGAGAATTGCAGAGTGCAAGATGCTGTAATGGCAGTGCAAGCAGACAATACAGGGAAACACAATAATACATGAGAGTTAGGTAGCAAAGGGAGAGATACAGACTAGAGTAGGAATTTAGCTGTGTGGTAGTAGACAGCTTTGCTTGTTGACACTATGGTGTGGAGGTTCCTTGTTGCTGGTAAGCCCCACCTTCTTGGTGAGTGATGATTGATCACATCCTAACAATGGGACAAGTTAGCTAGGTGATATTAATAGAATTAAAATGTTTTGCAAATTGAATATACAAAACTTTTAAATTTTATAACTTTTAATGAATAGGAATTTTGACATGGGAAAAACATTTTTTTTCACAGAAAATAAACAATTTTACTTGAAATAGGTCCTGAAGACATTAACTTTCATATCAAGACTTCAAACTTGTTTCACCATGAGACAAAGAACTTGAAAGTATTGAAATATTCACTGATTCTTATCTGGCTTGGAGGACCAAAATGGTAAGGGAATTGATAAGAGATTTCAACTTTACTGTCAGACAAAGAATAACCTACATTTTTGGGGCCATAAAGCAAACTTGTAGAGAAGAACAAGAAGAATGAGTATGATTTGAGCCAAGACAAGTACAGTATGAAGCATGACTCTGAAGACAACTGAACTGCTCTGGTATATGCTCTATGATAGGCCCATGTTCAAAAGCTAAAGCTGGGCATTCACGTTCCGATTTGCAGTACAACTTGTGGTCCAACCTCCAAAGTTGGATCCAATATTGGAACGTGAATGGGCTTGTTGCATAGTTGGAAGTGTAGATGGACGAGTTGGAACATCTAGAGGGACTACTGGAAGGTCAGACTTCCAACTGTCAACAGAGTTGGATCCAAGTCGTCCACTTACCTCAGTCAGTGCTTGAACTTCGGGCAAGTTTGGGCAATGTCAGGCAACTTCGGTTACATTTTTCGGCTTGAGAGCAATGTTCACAGCTGTTAAAACATATTAGGACTAAAGTTGGATCGCTAGTTGGATAGTAAGTCGGAGCGTGAGTGAAGTCGACTATCCAACTAGCAGTCCTACTAAGTTCTACTGCAAATTGGAACGTGAATGTCCAGCTTAAGTAAGGAGAGGATGGAAAGGGAAGTCTGCTTGTTTGTATGACTATAAGCATGACTTCTACTACCATACTAGAAAAAAATCAATTTTTTCAATTACTGCTTTGTAATGTGACAAACCTTAATCCTATTTTTTGTTAATATTGTTACTCAATTTACTCTATAATTTCATTATGAATTTACATTTGCATTATATTAATGTCTATAATAACATCTCTAATAAAATATATATATATATATATATATATATATATATATATATTTACATCTGACCATCATTTCGGCATCCATACATTGTTGATTTACATTCGTTTGGACGTCCATGTGTAATTGTGCATCCGTATACGGACGCCCGATTACATTCCTTAATAAAATCGTTAGAAAAGGTTGAAATAGGTTAGTTTCGCCCCATGCCTTTTCAGGCATGCCGACTTGACCCACAACAGAAATCACGTGACAATTCGTCAGTTATCATCAGCTCTACACTAGTTTGTAAAAAAACTCTTGGATGTCTGAATGTTGTCAAAATGAATTTTAATATACATGGAAGCTTCTGAATTCTACCACCACGTAGCGCTAGTCAGATTGGCCCTCTCCTTAGCGTATACTATGAAACGTATAAATTTGTTCATTCCACCGCGAATTCGACGTCCATCAAGTTAAAGAAGATTGGCAACAACGCCTGGATGTCAACCTTATTAGAGAATGGCTTGAGCTGACCCGGCGAGCTTCACCAAGATTATAGTAAATTCCAGTTCCTGAAATATCCACCTGCAAGATGGTTTTCCAACAAGTAGCCTATCTCATGCATTTCAGTATCACTTTTTTCTCATAATATAATAGTTCTTATTCCTGCCTGAACTTTATTTTTGAAATTCTTGAAAATTCACTTGCTCTCAATACAATTACTATAGTTAATAATTAAAACTTTCGCCACTTTCTGTAATATTCCACCATTTTCAATTTTTGTTTCATGTTCATCATGACCTTTATTTTAAACTTTTATACAATTAAAATATAAGACGATATAATATCATTTATATAATTAAAAAACAGAAGAAGAATAAGAGGGGGAAGAAGATAAGGAAGAAGAAGACAGGAGGAAGCAAAGAATAGCAGTTAATAATTGAAACTTTCGCCACTTTCAGTTTACAATATTCCACCACTTCCAATTTTTGTTTCATTTTCATCATGACCTTCATTTTAAACTTTTATACATTTTAAATATCTGGAGATATAATATCATTGATATATAATATAATTATATTTATATAATTGAAAAATAGAAGAAGAATAAGAGGGGGAAGGAGAGATGGAAAAAGAAGACAGGAAGAAAAAGAAGAGAAACATGGGAGAAGAAAAATAAGAGGAGGAAGAAGAAGAGAAAAAGAGAAGGAAGGAGAAGAAGAAGACAGGACGAAGAAGACAGGAAGATGAAAGAGGGAAGGGAATAAAGAGGACCGAGCAACCGGTGCAATTCGGAGGTGAAGAAGAAGAAGAGAAAAGGAGGAGGAAGGAGAAGAAGAAGAAGAGAGAAAGCATAGAAAGAATAGGAAGAAGAAGACAGGAGGAGGCTAAGAAAAGAAGAAGAATATAAAAAGAAGAAGAAGAAGAAGAAGAGGAGGAAGAAAAAAGAGAAAATAAAGTAGACCGAGCAACCGGTGCAAGTCGGAGGAGAAGAAGAGAAAAGGAGGAGAAAGGAGAAGAAGAGGAAGAGAGGAAGCAGAAAGAGAAAGAGAGGAAGCAGAAAGAGAAGAGGAAAAAGAAAACAGGAGGAGGCAAACAAAAGAAGAAGATGATAAAAAGAAGAAGAGGAGGAGAAAGAAGAAGAAGAAAGAGAGAATAAAGAGGACCGAGCAACCGGAGCAAGAAGAGGAAAAGAGGAGGAAGGAGAAGAAGAAGTGAGGAAGCAGAAGAAGATGACAGGAGGAAGCAAAGAAGAAGAAGCGGAGGAAGAAGAAGAGTGGAGAAGAAGAACAGAGGAAGAAGAAGACAGGATAATAAGAGGAGGAAGTAGAAGAAAGTTGTTGGAATGGGAACTTGAAAATCAATTCAATGTCTATGTAGACACTTTGGATACTACTTTATTTTTATTGTTACCTGACATGAATTCGAAAAATGCTCATAACTTTGTTAATTTTGGACAGATTGATTTGAAAATTCAGGGGAATGTTAATAGCATGAAGAGAAACGTTCAAGATTTTTTGTTGACTTTTCCCATGTTCTCTTCTACCTCCCCAGCCGAAAAACTATACAGAGTTCCATTTTGATTACTATGCGGGAAGTTTCAAACGTCCCGCTATACTGAGCTGCTCCGCGCCAAGGGACAGGATTGGATAAAATCGCCCGCTCAACAATACTATTGGGTAACTCCAATTAAACCGGCTAGTTCAAACGATACTATTAAACTGAAGTACTGAAGACCAGGGGCACACACAGACTTTTGGTTTAATTTCCAGGTAAAATTTGGGATGGTAAAAATGGGATTTTTCAGAGCTCTTTTTACAAGATTGTTGCCCGATAAAGTTTAATGAGGAGACAGGGATTCATTACTTGACTCTTTAAAAGAGTATTAGTTAATAAGCTATGGGGAAACAAAATGTGTCAATCATGAGTATTTTTTGTACAGTGTTTCAAAAGTTCAAAATGATTCTGTCAGACTGAATAAGAAGCTTCTCATGAGGATATATATATTAGAATGAATGTAGGTCCGGACTGCTTTGTTATAGAAATAAAGAGGGCGAAAAATTACAGCTATTCCATTATCCATTTAGAAATTACTACGGTCTTCATATAGATGGTGTGAATTGAATTGAATCAATGGAAAATTATCTGAAACATGCTACAAGATTCACTATTATACATTTTTTGATGCCCACATGAGACTTTTGCGTTGGTATTAAAGTGAACGAAAAAAGCCAGTCAGAACGCGAATCAGGATTACCAAATCTTTAAATTGGATGTACTTAAATGTAATTGAATGTACTTAATAGTCAAGAACGGTCCCAAATTTTATAAAGTTGAGCTTTATTGAATCAAAGCATACTGATTTTGCACCAGATGCTTTCCACTTGCTATTCTTCTGTTTTTTGACCCAATTTAAATTCTGGTTTTGTAAACTCTGGGTGCTTTATTCGCAATCAATAACCAAGCTCATACCCTTCAATCTCAAAAACTCTTCAATCTCAATTTCCAAAATACAATAACTCAATAATCGCAGTAGTTGATGTTTAATCCCATACAGCACAAAAACATTACAGTAACGTTACAAAAACGTAACACTGTTACTTTGTAACGTTACATATTTACGTAACATTAACGTTGTTAAATGGTCTAATAATCGGGTAAGGTAACGTTACATAGTAATGTAAAAGTAACGTTACATAGTAACGTAAAAGTAACGTTACATTGAAACGTAAATGTAACGTTACATAAAAACGTAAATGTTACGTTTCATAGTAACGTAAATGTTACTTAACATAGAAACGTAATTGCAATGTTATAGAGAAACGTTTTCATAACGTTACATATTTATGTAACATTAACGTTGTTAAACGGTCTAATAATCGGGTATGGTAACGTTACATAGTAATGTAAATGTAACGTTACATAATAACATAAATCTAACGTTTCTTGAAACGATTTTGTAACGTTACATAAATAATTATTTAAAATAGATTTCACTAATGAATTCAACACTTACTTGTGTGAAGGCCATTTCGCATTGTTGAAATCCTTCCTCAGAGGCTGGAAGCCTAACCATGAGAGTAGGCCTCCAGCCACGTCTCAGGAAGCATTCCAACAATGCGAAATGGCCATCCCACTAATAAGTAAGTGTTTAATACACTAGGGAAGTTTATTTTCAATAATTATTTGTGTTTAAATATCAACTGAAAAAGTGCTATGGAACTACATCAAATCCTGAACAGTTTTGTTACTTAATAAGGTTTATATAGTAGCCTAACACTGCAGAAATACAGTATAGTGATGTTACAAAATTGTTAAAAAATAACATTATTGTAACATTCTCAATCATTAACATAATGTTTAATTAAAATTCCAAAAACGTAACATTTGAGTTTTTGCATATTGTACCATATTTTAATTGACCACTAATGGGCTCTCTGCTCAAACACACAGAGCTTATTCTGCTCATGTTACATATGGTCATTAACCATTAGTCTGTAAAGCCTACAGTCCATTAATGGTCTGTAAAAGTATTGTACTATATGCAAAATCACTATTTAGAATGTTTCCATAAAACTGGAACTGTATCTGAATTAAGTAATAAGTTTTACTCGCGTTGTCAGGATGACTGCACTTTCGTCCTTTAAAAGACGCTTCGTCAGTTGACAAAGGGACAAAAAAGCACTCCAGACAATATGAGTAATAGTTTATTACTTAATTGAGATACAGTGCCAGTTCTTTGAGAACTTGAAATACTTGTTCAAGTATTTCGGCATGGAAAACATCATGAATATCTATTTACATCGTGAAGATGGATATTCCAGATAAATGTTGGAATGAACAAATCAAGGAATTATTTGAAAATATTATTTTTCCTGAGCTGCATTATAAATTTCATGCAACAATGTTACTTAGAGGGGCATACTTTCGCTGTAAGAAAGCTGCAATTATTAAATCAAAATACTGAAAAATAAAATTATTTAGTATATTTATACAGAATTTTTACAGTACAATTACAGTATTTATTTTTATTGCAGTTTATTAAAGTATTTATTTTTTTAGTCAACTTATTTTGCCTTTCTAGCCGTTGTTTGAAAATTTCAGCCAGTTTTTCATGTGCTGGCTTACCTCTGTAGCATCACTCATCTGCATTCCAACATTCTAAAAAGTAAAAAATGACAATAATAATCTTGTATCACTACACAATATTATATCTATGTTAAATTATAGATAACGCTGACTATATGGCACAGACACTGCACATGAACTGAAATCAGAAATCTGGTTGCATCAATTCATTATTTATGAGGGGAGGGTTCAGGGCCTATTTTACATAGACAGAAGGCCAGTATATTATATGTATTAAATTTAATAGGAGTGCTTTTTGAACACAGTTGAGAAAAGTTCTGAGAGCCAAAACTTTGATATTAAAATTGAAAGTTTTGTAGCCTGTAAGAATTCAGCACTAAACAGAAAATATAATGGTAACTGTTCTATGATGCACACAGGCTTAGCTGCAGTCTTTAAATCTCATTGTAATTGAATAACCATAGTCAATTCATATGAATCTTCTCAATATTATGAAATTTATTCAACTTTCAAATCTTCATTTTCCCAAAAAGGTGTTTATTAAACTTGACAAATATAAATTAAAAGCAGGAATAATGCAAGAAAAATTTTATCCACTCACTAAACAACAAAATCTTCTGTTGATTAATTTTGATTAACAAGTTACCTTATAAAAAATAAGTATCTGCTTCAAGTTATCAACAGCTGTTATACAGGAAAGTATTCGTTGATATTTTGGGTTTTCTATGACAAATGGGTTTTATGTCATTAAAAAAACTATGGATTCAGTAGGCTGCGATAACTTGACAAATATAGTATTACCCATGGATATATCCCAATTTTAAATTATTCCTTTTTAAGAATGAAAAGAGAAGCAAAACTGAGTATTGCCAAATATTTCGAGATTTTTTAAAACTTTTCTTACTACAATCTTGATGTGGCTCCAGCAATATAAAACAGATTTTAGCTTTACTGAAAAATTGTCCAGGGTGGAGATAGCCATTTGGGTTTGATACCATTTTTTTTAAACAGGGTATGAACTCCAGTACATTGAACATGTAATTGAAATTATTTGACTTCTATATTTTTGGCACTAAAATCTCAAACCAAAATTCAAAACTATTCCCACTGTGTCATTGGACTATTGAGTTTCGTTTTCAAAGTTAAATTCTAAATTAATAAATGCTAGTAGTGCCAAATAAGGGCCTACACATTTTTCATCTTTTTATGTTCTTACTTCAAAGTATTTTTGATTCTGATCACAAGTAGAACAATCAATTTGCGTGAAAACGCCTAGAAATGTGTAAAAATCTTGATCTGCATACCAGTCCAGTGGAATAAACGACTGAGAGAATTGATAGTTGGTCGATCTGTACCAAACCCAAACCTACCGATTCCCTAAGTCGATTGTTTCACTGGACTACAAAAGGAACTGAAGCCCATTTTTCTACTTCTATCATTTCAATATAGCCTAACGGTATTGCTCAGGTTACGCATGAACCTGCTATTAACAATTTTTGAATTCTGTAACCGGGTAGGTTAGATTTTCTTGCCTTTGGCAGAAAAGTTTAGAAATGAAGAGATCTTCGATTTTAAACCGTATTGTATGTTTCAACCTATTTCTATATGTTTATACGATGTAATTATGATTTGAATTACACATAACCCCAATAAATCACTTCAATCTCGATTTCTAGGCGTTTCCACACAAAATTATTGTGATATCTATGATCAGCTTGAAAAATACGACCATAAAAAGTTGAGAAATTCATAGGCCCTATTCGGCACTTTTACCTGGTAATTTATTATTGCATTGGGAAGAATTGATAATTAAATTGTACTTCAGTGAAATTTATAGTTGACCTGGACATAACCTAAAATATGTAACTTTCAGTTGAAAATTTGTGGATAAAGTGCAGTCGTGCACAATTTATTGACCATTGTATCTCTGCTTGATTGGGTTTTTGTAATAATATATAAGTATCATATGAGTTGAGCCCACAGCAAAAAGCGTCATTGCCAAATTTGGTTAAATTTCGATTTCAACAGTGTTTAGTGAAAATGACTTCAATGTTATACATACTATTTCAATAAATAAATAACAGATTAGATCACACGGAAAGCTTAGGACTCAACTTATATGATGTTATTACATTATTCAATGGTTTTATTATAGGCCATGAATATTGAATTCGTTCAGCATTACTACTCCAAATTACTACTCTTGGAGTATTTTACTACTCCAAATCCAAATGAAAGAAAAATTGCAATTAACATATATGGGCGTGTTTACAAAATAACTTATATTTATGTAATATGAACTCAGCTTACCTTGTTGGATTAATGTGTAGTGAGAGTGAGAAACATGATAATCTTTAGAACAAAAATGAATTTACTATTACTAACACCAACACGTAAACTAAAATAATGTAATGGAACCTCAGTTTCCCGGTTTCAGCCGTTACAGATGCGATCACGTGTCATTAACCGCCTGTGATTGGACGAGTGCTCGAAATCTGTTGGAGATTGCGGGGGCGGCGTTTTTAAATAGTATTTTAGCTTTATATGAGTAACCATTTTTTCCCAGTTTAAAAAGTAAAATATTGAAATTCTGACTATTCTATCAGATTTATCGATGAAAAATACTCGAGTAGGATAGAATCAAATGTTTCCTTCAAGGATATCATTAAAAATATCATGATATTTACAAATCACAATTTTTCAGAGCAGTTCATCTTTTCAGTGCAGTAGAAATACAGGCATTCTCATATACTTCACTTATGAAATCAGATTCTAATCTCTATTTTTGAATATCTTAGCTATTTATGGAAATATCTCAACCATTTTTCAGGATAAGGTAAATTTTGTATAGGGCTAGAACATGGATTAGTTGGATTTTTAAATTTAATGTTAGTTTTATTACTTTAAAATTTGTCTCATTATTTTTGTCCACTAATTAGCTTTTGGCCGAAATTTGGATGGGGAACTTTTGATAGATTTTTGTGATCTTTAATGATTTTTTTGATTAAATGAAATGTTGTTCCGAATGGTTGCTTGAAACGTTTTTGTAACGTTATTGTGACCATAATTTTGGTAACATTTTTTTTCAATCATGAGGGTTTACTGTATGGTTTATTGTAACGTTAATGCAACGTTTGAGTTACCATCATATTGCTAGCTAACCACGTGGCTGAGGTGAAAACCATTCCAAAAAAGAACGTTTTTAGCATTGAAAATGTTTTAGAGTAACGTTTTTGTAACCATTATTTCCTATTTTATTTTGTCCCAAACAGTTACATGAAACGTTATTGTGACCATAATTTTGGTAACATTTTTTTTAATCATGAGGGTTCACTATTATGGTTTATTGTAACGTTAATGCAACGTTTGAGTTACCATCATATTGCTAACCATCATTCCACAAAAAAAAACGTTTTCAACATTGGTAACGTTAGAGTAACGTTTTTGTAACCATAGATTGTTATTATTATTTCCTATTTTTTTTTTGTCCCGAATGGTTACCTGAAACTTTTTTGTAACGTTATTGTGACCAAATCTTGTGACAATTTTTGAGGGATAAGTATGGTTTTTTTGAAACGTTTATGTAACGTTTCTGTTACCATATTGGTAACCATTTTGTTTTCTGTTACCTTGTGACCATAATGTAACATTATTGTAACATATATTGCTAACCACATGGCTGAGGTGAAATTCATTTAAAAAAAAAATTATATTGCTAACCACATGGCTGAGGTGGAATTCATAAAAAAAAACGTTTTCAACATTGAAAACGTTAGAGTAACGTTTTTGTAACCATAGATTGTTACCAGTACTATTATTTCCTATTTTTTTGTCCCAAACAGTTACCTGAAACGTTTTTGTAACATTATTGTGACCAAATCTTGTGACAATTTTTGAGGGGTAAGTTTATGGTTTGTTGTAACGTTTATGCAACGTTTGAGTTACCATCATATTGTTAACCACAGGGCTGAGGTGGAAATCATTCCACAAAAAAAAAAAACTTTTTCAACAATGATAACGTTAGAGTAACGTTTTTGTAACCATAGATTGTTACTATTATTTCCTATTTTTTTTTTGTCCCAAATGGTTACCTGAAACGTTTTTGTAACGTTATTGTGACCAAATCTTGTGACAATTTTTGAGGGATAAGTATGGTTTTTTTGAAACGTTTATGTAACGTTTCTGTTACCATGTTGGTAACCATTTTGTTTTCTGTTACCTTGTGACCATAATGTTACGTTATTGTAACGTTTCTGTTTACAACTGTGTTCTATGGGATGTGATTTTACAGTTCATTTCACTACGAATGCATTCAATTCACCACCTGAATGAGGGCCTTAGAAGCCCAAAGTTTTCTAAATGAGTGCTAATTTATTGATCTCTCATTGAAAAAGATAGCTTCACTCTTCTGCTATATTTATATTATGTATTGAAGTGTTTTTGAAGGAATAAACTTTTGCACTCTTTTTGAAATTTTTGCAAAAACCTGTAAACCTTTTTTAGAAAATTGTTAGCTGCGGACCGTAACAGGTACCTGTTCAGTCAGATAAGTTAAGCTGCAAATTCCTAGGTTAAGGGTGACCGAATCACAAAAGAGGCCAACAAAAAAGAGGGCTATAAAATCACTTGCCGATGATTCGGAACTCACCGAAAAATGTGGGTCAACTCATCAACACATTACCCACGCACAGGTCTCAGAACTATCTGGGCTTCACCTTCCGAAAAAATTACATTATTACTGTAACGTTGAATGTATCACAGGTTTAGGAAGTTTTAGAGGCTGGAGGTCCTGTACTTATTGGTTAAAAGATTGCCAGATTGATATAAATGAAACGAAGTATCTTTACCCAGCCGCCTGGTCGAATTTAATTCTGCCAGGCTACAAACTCTATTTCCACCTATGGTAGTCACTCATAATATTCCTCATATTCATTATATTCATTCATAATATTCTTAATAGTATATCGATATTGTTAATAATTGTTATAAACAATCATATTTAAACAAGTCTGAAATGTACAGCCTAGTTCATATTATACAGTCAATTCGCTTGAAAATTATCATTTTAATAAGGATTTCAGGACCTGAGGGAAAGACATGAGTCCCAAAGCCCCCCATGTCAAGCCACTACCTATGAACATTATTCTACTTAAAAAGTGTGAATGCATGACATGTACTAACACTGATCAGCCTGCAGCACATACTCTCTATAGTAAAGTTTCTTGAAAATTATCAACCATTTTTTAAGGAGCTCGGGTTCTTGGAGGGGGGGGGCTTAAGCCCCCTAAGCCTCCCCCTTGGTTGCGCCACTGCTGAAGACACTTCGTTTGATTCCTTTTTACTCAAAACCTTAAATATCTTATAAAGATATGAACAGTTTTATTAAACAAAATAATCATCCCATTTAGGTTATGAAATTGAATAAAATTATTCGATTAGCATTCATATGTATGTTCTTTTCACCACATGATTGGGCTTGTAAAAGATGCCCAGAAATTCTGCTGTTGTAAGACTCACATGTTTTGAACTCACTGAAAATTTCGATTTTAAGACTTCAAATATCAATATTTCGTGCATACTGCTGACTCAAATATCAATTTTTTTAATTTCTCATTTTTCATGTGGCCATAAAAAATTATCTGCTTGTGTTATGGATTAAAACTCACCAGTTCTGTAATGAGTGGGTTTTTATATACCCAGAACTCCGATTTCCATCCTTCAAAATAATATTATTACAGTGTTTTGTGCACTGCTGACTGAAATATCAGATTTTTCGATTTCTCGTTTTTCAAATGATCATAAAAATTTCTGATGGTGTTATGGATTCATTGAAACTCACATGTATTGTAATCAGTCGGTTCTTATACATCTAGTATTCTCTTTACTTCCGTCATGAGAGCGATGGGGGTACTTGAGTGTTCCCAAGCAAAAGTGGCGATTTAAAAAAGAATTCAATCAAAAAATTCCCAAATTCAACTGGCAACCTTGTAATTTATACAACATTTAAATTTCAATTTAATGTATATTAATATAATTAAATTATATTTATCTAGTTTATATTTAATTAATTTAATATAAGTGAGTAATATAGTGAATTAATACATGAATCGAGATAATGGATAAAGAATACAAATAGAATACACATGAAAACTAAAACATAGAATATAAAACAGTTTAAAAATACTATTGTTCTTATATGTATCATTTGTTTATATTATTACGTCATACCTCAATTCAGATAGAAGCAAAGTTCAATACTGTACTTAGATAAGAGCAATTAATAAACAAAAAGTAGTTGCGTTCAAATGTGAAAAATGTAAAACCGTGATGTATTGTCGATGCAACATGACAGAGTTGCACTCTTTTTTTCAGTAGAGATGTGTCTTGCTTTGTCAAGCACTTTGACTTGTCTGGCGCCGGTCTCAGGCCAACCAGACTTATGTAAAAACAAACAAACTCTGAAATCCAGTAGCTCAGCAATCTGGCAACATTGCTGGATGTCAAATAAGCCTCAAAGTGGTAATAGATATTCAAACCGGAGTTCATCTTGAAGTCAAGCTGTATGAAAGTATACTCTGGAAGTACCATTGTCTGTATTTTGAAAGGAGTTTGAATGATCGACGGAGTGGATAAAAAAAATCGATTTTAATTTTAATGTTTTTCAAAAAACCAAAGTGAAATATCGAGGTGGAACACATACAAAACCTGATATACTTTCATGAAAAAACAATATACTCCTTGATTTCAAGGGGATGCCAAAACGTAACCAATTTGAAAAGATGCCACAATGATAGCCAGATGTATATATATATATATATATATATATATATATATATAGCCTATACAATACTTTACCTTCCAAGGTCCAAATTTTCTACTTTTTGAAGGAACTTTGACATCAATATATCCACAAAACAGATACTCTGACATTTCCATCTGAAACAAAAATTGTTATATTCAATCTTATGAAATATATAGTAATCATAATTTCTATGAATAGCAAGTTATTATCTTCTTGAGAAGAATAGTTCATTTTTCAAAAATTATCTCCTACAGAAAGTTTGTTTCTTATCAATGACTTGAATGCTTCAGGCAAATATTAAATTATTTATTAATGCAATGCAATGTAATGCAGTTGGCGCTCAGATGCTGCAGGAGACAGTTGATTGTGTTTTGAACTCTGTTTTTCATCGTCTATCAATTCTTGCAATGAACTGAAATTTCGTCTACCATTGTTAGCCGCGCCTTATTGCACTAGTAACTGCAATGAAACCTTATTTAAACCAAGTTTAATATTCAAACTTACACTATCGTGTGCATGTGGTGTTTCTATTAATTTGTTAACTTTTCAATAATAAGTTCATTCAGCTTTTGCAGGTTGCAGGTGAACAAGAATATGAAAGAGAAAATTGTATGTGAATTCCTATTTTCACTGGCTAGCCCCGGAGAGACAGAAATCAATGAGTTGACTAAAACTGGTTGAATTTGAATTTACTTCATCAACATATTAGATTTCCAAAATTCATAACACATTTTCAGGATAGTTGTAGTAGATTAAAAATAAATTATAATGAAAAATCTACCATCATTATAATATATCAACAACTTTATCAATAAATTTGAAGCTATCCTTTATCTATATAAGTTAATAAGAAAGAGTAGGGTGTGTGTGTGTGTGTGTGTATGTGTTTAAATTAATGTTTAATAAGCCTTAGAATTCAGCTATGATTCTTCAGTCATTATGTTTCCTACATAAGTGTAGTGCTTCAACTGCTTGGTACGTGCGTGAGTCTGCGTACTGCATCAATAATGCTGTGGAACCTAATACAGGGTGCGGCACGGAAACTTGCTGATTTGAAAGGTTAATAAAAAAAAGAACAGATCATTATAATATAATTTTTATATTCCAAAACTTTGAACATGTGATATAAGAAATAAGACCGCCTTGGAGCGCTGAGAGAAATGAGCCCAATTTCATTCTGATCCGATTATGGCCGGCAATAGACGGGCTGCTTCAAGCAGTCCGGTTTGACTGCTTCAAGCAGTCGCAGTTGGGCGGATCGCATTTTCAATGTTAAAGTCAAGTTCCTGGATTTCTTATTGTTCCATGACGAACTGCGTTATTAATATTAACTTTTTATGTAAATTCAATGACTTGAAGTCAAATATACATTAAGAATAAATAGAATTTACTTACTCTGTAGGCCGAGTGCTTTCGAATCTTTGAGATCCGTTTTCAGAGGCGTCCTCCTTGATCATCGATGTCAGTTTTTTGGTTAGAAGAATTGTGGTTTTTGTAAAATGTGATCAAAAAGCTTGTGTGATTTAAAATTTAGTTGTTCGTTGAGGATGTTTTGTTTATTGTGTGTGGTGTGTTTGTATAATTCAAATTGTTCCAAGGTGTTGAGTTCGTGTTCTTTAGATTTTATATTTAGAATGTGTAGGTTGGTAGTGATATAAGTAAAAGGGTGTCCAGTTTTTTGTTTTGTTTTTGTAGATTACGTCTTGGAGACTCCAGTTAAGGAGTATAAGACAAGTCAGATTGACATTAGTCATATACTTATACACTAGATACCATAATTAATTACTATATCAATTAGTTGAGGTGAGGCTTAATTTTAATGTGAAAGGAACTCTTGTACACTATAAAAAGCTTTATCAACTAAATATTTTTTCAATTTTTTTTTAAATATTTCCATATTTTCAAGACTCTTTAAAAACTGCGGTAGGTTATTGTAGAATTTCCTACCAATATAACTAGGTTTTTGTTTGAATAAGCTACTATTGTGACTCACCAAGTGATAATCTCCTCGGCTTCTTGTATTATAATCATGTACGTCAAGATTTTGGTTAATATCATTCGTTTTTACATATAAAGTAGCTTCATACACATATAAGCAGGGTACAGTTAGGAGACCAAGTCTTTTGAACAACGGCCTACATGAATCCAATCTATTTACTCTTTCTATACACCTAACTGCTTTCTTTTGGATCTTAAACACCCTATCAAGATTTTGTTTTGATGAATTACCCCATACTAAGATAGCATACCTAATATGTGACAGTAAGAGCCCATTGGAAGCTGTAAAAAGTAACTTTCTGTCATTCAATCTAGCGAGCTGTCGCAGGACAAATACCCCAGATGAAATTTTACAACATATTTTCTCAATGTATGGTGCCCAGGTCAATCTTCGATCCAACAAAACTCCTAGAAATGCAATGTTTTCTTCCTGGTCTAGTAGATTATCATTTACAAACACGTTTATAGCCCTATCTTCATTTGAATTATGTTTGTTTTTGAATTGAAGGTATTGGCATTTTTTACTATTTATAGTTAATTTCAACTGATTTAAGAATTGGACAATGGACTGCACACCTATATGGGCACTTATTTCTAAATTATCCAGAATGGAATTGCTGAAAATGAGTGATGTATCATCTGCAAATAAGAGGGCTCTACCACTAATTAATTCTTTAGGTAAATGGTTAACATATAACAAGAAAAGCAATGGACCTAGTATTGACCCCTGGGGCACTCCAGCTTGGACCTCTAATTTATTAGATTTATTCTTTACTATACTATTCCCAACTACTGCAGTTAGTTCTACACATTGTTTTCTCCCAATAAGATATGATTCAAACCATTTCAGTTCAACCCCATTTACGCCTACATTTTGCAGTATTTCCAATAAATTTCTATGATTAACACAATCAAATGCCTTTGATAGATCTAAGAAGATTGCAGTAGCTTTATCACCTAAATCTATTATATCTATTAGTTTTTCAACTAGAGAAACTATGGCTGTCTTTGTAGATCTCCCTTTCTGGAAGCCATGCTGTTCATCACAGATAAAGTTAGCTTCTTGAAGGTGCAGGAGTTACCTATTTAAAACTACTCTTTCAAAAATTTTACTTATTACATTTAAAATACTAATGGGCCTATAGTTTTCCACCTTTTCTCTATCACCACTTTTAAAGATTGGCAAGATCTTCCCCTCTTTCAAATTATCTGGAACAACACCTTGTTCTAATGAATGATTGATCAGATGAATCAAAGGGTCTAACAATTGATCTTTACATTCTTTCAGAATTTTACTGGATACCACATCCATTCCTACAGTTTTTTTATTATTCAAACTATCAATGATATTTGACAACTCATCTTGCGATACTGGGTGGAATTTTAATTTGTTCTGAATCCCGTCAGTATTCCACATGTTTGCATCACTAATACCTGTATTAAGAGATTTTTGAAGATTCTGAGCAACCAGTTGATAATATCTGTTAATGAAATTACAAATGTCTACACTATCATCAATATATTTGTTATTCTCGTTAATTATTCTGGGGACACTAGTATAAGCATCTACATGAGCTACTTGCCTATTTTTGTTTATTACATCCCACACTGCTGTGTTAAAGTACACACTATTATTCAAAATTTCAGCTGTTTTCTTACATTTGGCTCTTTTCACTTCTTTCGTATAGCTTTTCTTTAGAGCTTTGTAATTATCTTCACTTAACATATTTCTAGATAGTTTGAATTCATCATATGCATCTTTAACCCTATTTCTTTCTGCAAGGATATCATCAGTTATCCACTCTTCAATTTTGTCTAATTTGTTTTTACAGGGACTTTTTTAACTGGACAACTCATAGTAATATGAAACCTTAAAATAAAATATTAATGAAACTATCATATTTGTTATTTAAACTATCGCTATTGTAAACCCTACTCCAGTTTTCTTGAAGCAGATTCTGCTTCAAACAATCGATATTCCCCTGTTAACATTGTTGAATTTCTTTCATATTAGGCCCTATATCAATGATATGGTTGATTGATATGGTCTGCAAAAGTCGATTTGGGTTTTGTATTTACGGCTTGTAAATGTTCTTTGTAACGATGTTTGATTGCGTGGCTTGTTTGTTCTATGTAAATTTTTTTACAAACTAAACTACTTTGAGAAAAATTCAAGCTGTTATGAAGACTAGCAAAAATCATCAAAAAAGCCAGCCACACTATCTCATTCAGAACAAAAAACATAATAAAAGATGCACTTGCACTCAAAACCACACTGAACACAAATACACAATCTCCCAGGGATCTACAAACTGAACTGCTCTGATTGTAACAAATTCTACATAAGACAAACAGACCGCACATTCAAACAACGCTACAAGGAAAATTTCAAGCCCTGACATCAAAAGCTGAATCGAATTTTGCAGACCATGTCATTCAGACTGGACACCCTTTTACTGACATCCCTACCAACCTACACATTCTTCATATAAAATCTAAAGAACACGAACTCAACACCTTGGAACAATTTGAAATATACAAACACACCACACACAATAAACAAAACATCCTCAACGAACAACTAAATTTTAAATCACACAAACGTTTTGATCACATTTTACAAAAACCACAATTCTTCTAACCAAAAAACTGACATCGATGATCAAGGAGGACGCCTCTGAAAACGGATCTCAAAGATTCGAAAGCGCTCGGCCTACAGACGAGTAAGTAAATTCTATTTATTCTTAATGAATATTTGACTGCAAGTCGTTGAATTCACATAAAAAGTTAATATTAAAATCAAGATTGCACTACACGGACTGCTTGAGCAGTCGAGTTGCGGTTGCAAACAAAACAAGCAGTCGATGTGCAGTCGAGTTCCGCCGTGCTGCCGACGGCAAAAGTGCAGTCGGTCGGCAATACACGGACCGCTTCAAGCAGTTCACTAGACGGCTCGCACCACCACTCACCTTTCACTCCTTGTGTGTATTTAGTAGGCTGTGTATTCGTTCTGTGAACATGGCACGTTGGTTTCAAAACTAATTGAACTTTGTCACTAGAGTCTTCTTCAAAGACAGAGTTCCTGTTTTATTTTAAAAAAATTCATTTTTGTTTTTTGCGTAATTTTCTCCTAATTTAACTTTTTTTCATTTAAGATTTAGTTTACCTCCTAATTTTGAGTAATGTAAAGCTCTAGGAGTTATTCAAAGAAATAAATACATCAAGATATTGAATCATCCTGATGTGTAGGACATAAAATAATTTTTTGGGTCCGTCCAGTGATTTCATGGAAATCATTATTAAAAATGGATGCAGTGCTGAAGGTTCCGGCTCCATCTTTTTTTCCATAAAAATATTGCTATTCAATAATTCTAGTACTTGGGCTGGTTATTAATATTTGTTGTATGATGATCAAGTCAAGAAATATTATCTTTTTAATAATTTACGATTGTTCGCTGTCAGTAATAATTAATATCTTTGTGATTTTTCAAACTGCAATGTTACTATTTCTTGTACTTTTTCGAGTCGTTGCCATTTATCATCATTGTACGACGAGAATAGTGTATTCTTATATTAAATTAATTATAATTTGGTATTTGAGGATCCATTTTTCATTCCATCCATTTATCAATTTTTCAACTATTAAATTTGTTTTAAACCATATACAGAATTTGATTGAGTGTGTATTTTTCTTCAATTAGTTTGTAATCAAATCATTTGTAGAAAACTATTCTCAGTAATTTTATTAATAATTGTCTTTATGGAAGGCTCTCCGCAGTCTCAATCAACTCAGCCTAATCAACAAGGCAGTCAGGTGCAGTCGGACCCGACTGCTTTTGAACTGCTTCAAGCAGTCGGTTCCGACTGCACTTTTGCAGTCACTTGCGACTGCTTGAAGAAGTCCGTCTATTGCCGGCCTCAGTGTTAAAACGTTGGGGTGATTTTAAGGGTAAAATTTCCGAATAAAGATCTAGAAACAGGAACGAATTTCTAAATTTCATATAATTATATACGTCGCTCGGCTATTGAACAAAATATTTTCATACCAAATTTCAACAAAATCGGTCAATCCGTTAAACTGCGGAACACACCCACACACAAATCAAATGCCGATCGCTCGAGTTGAATCAGAGACCTCTCTTCATTTTGTCAATTAATTTCATTATCAGACTTTTGTTCAAAATTGCAAATTGTAATCACCTGGTTTACAGTTAAAGTTTTTTTGCTATTTATTTTCTAACCAAAATTAGTTTTTATTATTGGCTTATTCATGGTTATGTTGAATTTAGGAGGTTATGTTGAATAGGAGGAAGTGATAGCCGCGAGCCGTAGCAGGTATCTGTCCAATCAGATAGATAAGCTGCGTTCTCGTAGGTCCTGTTTGTAACGGTGACCGATTAGATTGGCCAGCAAAAAAGACACTGTTCTCTGCTGAAAATCACTTCCCGGTGGTTCGGAACCCACCTAAAACTGTAGGTCCAACTCATAAATCACCATCATCCAACTCATTACCCACGCACAGGTCTCAGACCTATGTGGGCTTCATCCTCAAAAAAAAATTAGTAAAGCTGGGCATTCACGTTCCGATTTGCAGTACGACTAGTAGTACTGCTAGCTGGATAGTCGACTCCACTCATGCTTCTACTTGCAATCCAACTTTATTCCTAGTTAGCTGTGAACGTCGCTCTCGAGCCGAAATATGTAACCGAAGTTGCCCGAAGGTCAAGCACTGGCTGAGGTAAGTTGGACGTTTTTGATCCGACTCCCCCACAGGCCCACACACGCTCCAACACCGTCAACAGTCGGAAGTCGGACCTTCCAGTCGTCCATCTACGCTTCCAACTATCCAACAAGCCCATTCACGTTCCATTATCGGATCCAACCTTGGAGGTTGAACCACAAGTAGTACTGCAAATCGGAACGTGAATGCCCAGCTTAAGACCGCATTAGTATTATGTGAAGAATAAATTAAAATTACATTTGGCTAAAATTGACAAACTATTGGTTAGGCCTATTTAAAATTATGTATTCGTGTTTATTTTTAGTTTATTAATGTTAAATTAGTATTTAATTGCTAAGAATAAATTAAAAGGTCATTTGGCTAAACTTGATTTAGTTATTATAGCTATTTGATAATTATTTATTCATGTCTATTTTGAGTTTATTAAGATTATTAAGCATAGGCCTACCTACTAGCTAAAAATTCAAATAATTTTAAGCTAACTTAATAATAGCCTATTTAGACAGATATTAGATAATTTCGATAAAATTATTACTTATTATTTACTAGATAATATAAATTATTATCTTGCTCCTGACCCCTGGAATAATTTTGATGCTATGTGAGGATCGATTTCCCAAACGTGTTGCCTAGGCCGTATAGGCCTAGGTTAGGCTACTGTGAGGTGTGAGCAAATCAAGATAAATAATAGTCGTAAATCACTTGATGCGTGAAAATAAATCTGTTTTACTGATTTTGAATGATGAAGTTTCTTATTACCCAGCAATCTGAATTATATTTATTTGCCCAACGAATATTATTATATAATAAATTCATGCACTAAACTAACTTGTTACTCTGACTTATGTGCGGCCATGGCACAGTTTAGTTGACATTTATCTATGGTAAATTCAAGCTCCACCTCAGTCTTTAAAATTTATGGAGATCGTTTTTATGAATACCGTAATGTTTATTCATGAAAGATGTGATAAGTGGAACAGTTAACTTAAACTAACTAACTACAAGTATTACATTTTAGAGAGACAAAAATAGACTACAATCTTTATCACATAGAATGTCCAACAGCTAGGTATTAATATTATTATTCTTGATGTAGTAGAGTTTTTCTACTCCTAGCAAGTCTTGAATATTCTCCGAGGCTAGCTATAGCATCGATATGCACAAGTAAGATACGTTGATTGATTAGAATATATGCTGTACAAAATATATAAAGTTACTGTAGGTAGCCTAGGCCTACCTACTAAATTATAAAGGAGGTAGGGGGTCAGATCACTTTCCGATGGAAAAAACTTACAGCTGAGCTGCAAAGAAAAGATACTGACAATATTATTTTTGAGTAGCTTCATGCAAGTTAATCGCTGCAGTCAAAATCATCAAATAATCTAATTATCATTACCGGCAGCCATCACTAGCAGTGTTGTAATCATTTGGCGCTCTCATTTCTGATAAAACTCTGACTGTTACTCCTGCGGTCACGTCATCGATTCCCGTTCAACCTAGCAAATTTTTTGTAATTATTCACCTCATTACTCACGCATAAGTTTCAGACTCCTGATGATGATGATGATGGGCATCATCAGTAATAAAAATAACTCTTATTGGTCCTCCGGCTATCATTGTCTAGCTTTGAAAAAATAGCCTACAGATATTTTCCGTAAGACCTGAACGAATACCTAAATAATATGCAGAATGAGAGTATAAACTTGCAGAGTGAATTTTGTTACATTATTATACAGTAGTTAAAATCTCACAATTTTATATTAAAAAATCATTTTTTGAGGCAGAGACTGTACAAAAATCGTAATTTTTCAAGTATGGAAGTTATAGTGCTCAGTAGGTGTTATTGCGGATTCAACAAACCGACCAATCACAGAGCAGTATTTCACCCCTCCCCACCCACGCCCTTCCCCCTTTCCCATGTCGTCCATTTCCCCCACCACCCCCCTCCCGCAGTCACCCACCCCCTCGTCCATGGTCCCCCACCACCCCCCTCCCCCTGATAGACCAATCAGAGAGCAGCATCTTCCCTCTCTCTCTCTCTAACCTATAGCACTCTCTCACTCACTCTTAGGCTATATCTGTCCACTCCCTAATGCGATATATCTATATATGAGTAACACTGCCCCTCACCCAATATGTATATATGAGTGTTATATCTGTAACCACCCCCCTCGCCTCCCAATATACCTATATAAGACATATATGTCCACCTCTCTACCCCCAGCCCAACCACCTCTCTCTCCTATCTGTCTCACTTAGGCTATTTCCTTCCCTCCCTCTCACACTATACTCCTCTCCCTCTGGTGCAGAAGGTTATTTCTGTTTACCTCTCCCCCAGCCCTACTTCTCAGGTAACCTTTGCATGAATAATCCTGTCCCCTCTTACTCACACAATCTCTAGTGTGTTACAACACATGCCTAGCAGGGGGGAAGCGGCTCACAGAAAGACCCCTCTTCCTCCTCTACCACCCTCGTCACTCTTTGTCTTCGATTGGGATTCAACGCTGACTGCATCATCAGTCTAGCATCAAATTCCTTGATTGATAGCGTTGTAATAGGCGTTCTTGTTGGGGTGGTAAAAACACACTACTGTACTATCATATTTAATCGGCAGTTCACTCATATTAATTCGATGAAAAAATTCGTCAACAGTGTGTTCCGGTAATAGTCCCCTCTTCTCCAACTCTTTATAATCGAACGTTCTAGCAGCTATTACACATTTTCCTATCAAATAATAGGCATATCTATATATCAGCTCATTTAAATGCCTCTTAAAATCTCGATTGACATAATCCATTAATAGGTCTTGTGATATTTTTACAGCTGTGTTAAGTTGCTCACACGAGACAAATCCTTAAAAATGTGTATTATTTTGACCCGATCGGTGACTTGCAAGCACCACATGAAATGACAAAGTATTGGAAAAAAGAGAATAATATAAAAATATTTTATAATACCAGACGGTTACAACCACTAAACACAGACATTTGTGGGCACCTAGCGATTTTGTTTCTTGCTAACCAGTTGTAATTTTACGCTTGTGTTGAAAGCATTAGCTGAGTGAGGGATGGCTGTTATTACACTAACCTCAAAAACAAGTAATCTATATGAGAATTTAAATCAAGTTTTAGAATTGGACCAAACACGCCAATGGGAAATTGGATTGGCAAATTTATGGGCTTTTAATAGTATACTGAATATAGTTGTGGGGAAAAATTCTAGTTTTCAATATTCAGATAAACTTGTACAACTCGACACAGGATCTTACAAAATTGATAATATAATAAGTGCAATAAAGTCGAAATTGAACTTGAGCGATGAGAGTCTCATTATACGTGGAAATAATAATACTATGAAGGTGGAGATTTTTTCTGATAAACCTATTGATTTAACTCATACAGATTCAATTGGTAAAACACTAGGTTTTGATTGGCATTATTTGAATCATTTAGTGTCAATAAGCCAGACTAATACAATTGTGGTGTTGTGTAATTTAGCATGTGTAAGCTTTGCTGGTGGTGAGGAAAACATATTATTTACGAATTCTGGCCTAGGGTGCCGGTGGGATATTTGATTAACGAATCACCTGCACAAATTATATATGTACCTCTCAATACAGACAGAATACAGACTATTAATGTGAAGGTGACTGACCAGGACGGATCGTTTATTGATTTTCGAGGAGACAGTATAACAGTGAGACTACATATTCATGAAAAAAGGAGAGGATAGGCAATGGGTTTTATTGTATTCAATGCTCGACCGGGCGGGCGAGATTATGGTGATGATATAGGCAAGAGAGTGAACAAACAAACTGCCAGTAGGAGTTTAAACTCTACAGCATTAACACCTAAAAACACAAGGATACTAGAAAATTTAGGGTTTATAGTAAATTGGAAAAAATGTTGGGGGAGGCGATAAGTGAAATTTTGGATGTTGATAAGCAAATTCAGTTTTACTCAGACATTACTAGATATGAATTCCACACACACACAACATATTCAGGGCAGAAACTTGCCAATTCGGATGAAGTAAGGCTTCCTGTAAACCAGATGGATTTATACACATTGCCCTGTAAATCGTTTCTATTTATTGAAGGAAGTGCGACGTGTACAAAGGCAGGCTACAAAAGCAGGTGACCCTCCAATAGCAACAGATTATAAATTAATCAGCAATGTGGTAGGATATCTATTTGATGAGATTTGTTATGAATTAGCAGGCCAGCAGGTGGCAAAATCGAGGCTTGTCGGCATAACGTCTACAATTAAAGGAATACTTTTGAAAAGTGTATTTGATAGGAATACATACAATTTGGCTGGCTTTGATAGAGAAGGATATACCTTGTCTGATAACAAATTTGTTTTTTGTGTACCACTTAAACTGTTGCTGCCGTTTTTCGAGGATTTTCAGCAAATAATTTTGAACTTGAAACAAGAATTGGTATTATTGAGATTGGCGTTGGACATTAATTGCTTTGAATCAGCAGTGGGCACAAGTGTGTCATTGTCTATTGAAAAATTACATTGGAAAATTCCTTAAATTTGGAAGACCATGTGAGGCTGAAATTTTTAAAATTGCTCGATTCTGACTGTCCTTTAAAACTTTCATTTAGAAGATGGGAAATTCATGAATTACCTAGTATGACAAAATCTAGAATTCATTCGTGGGTGATTAAAACATCCTCGCATTTAGATGTGCCAAGATATTATTATGTTTCTCTAATATGATAGAAATAAGGTGGATGTAGACATTATGAGTTGTAGGATTGAACTGAACTGTTTATTTATAAGTAGTAAACAAGATAGTATAAAGGCAATCATATGATAATATCAATATGAGGAAGAAGATATATAACAGTCTCCCCTCCTAGTATGAGAGCACATAAATTAGTGCATAACAGCATGTCCGTATCTAGCCAGAGGTCGACGATTCCGTTGAGGTCTCTGAGGTCGTGCACCACCTTGAACAGGTGAGTTGTCAACAACTGTTGTAGTATCTGGCTGTCCAACCACTGATGGTGTGATCTGCGGTGATGGAATGCGAGGAACATCAAATAGCGGTGGCGGTTGCAAGGTGACAGTTTCCTTTTTCTTTTCGACCAGAGTTGAATGTAACTGGTTGATGTGTCGTTTGATGGTCCTTCCTGTGTCTAACAACACCAAGTAGTGACATGTTCCTAAACGTTTTGTCACTGTACCAAAATTCCATATATACTCATTTTGAATGAAAAGTCTCGCTTGTACTCTCTCTCCCTCTTTAAATGAACGGATAGGGATTGAGTAATCACTAGATTGTTGTGGTCGGTATGGGAATATAGCGTCAAGGCGAATTCACATTTTCCTCTTCAGATACAATTCTGCCGGGGTATTTCCACATGCCAATGGTGTTGCTCGATACTGAAGTAAAATGTCTTGAAGTTTTGTATTTAATGGTCTTGAGTCTTGGGTGTCTTGAGTCATTGCCTTAAGTCGATTTTTTAAAGTTTGAATAGTCCTTTCAGCTAGACCATTTGTAGCTGGGTGTCCTGGGGCAATAAATTTTTGAAATATTCCTCGTTCCTTACAGTAGGTATGGAATTCTTCACTCTGAAAAATTGAATGGTTGTCACTTACAAGAACGTATGGGTATCCATGACTTGAGAAAATGTTTTCTAGTAAATTTATTGTGCTTGAGCTGGAAGGTGCATTCTTTATCATTTTTGTTTCAATCCATTTTGATTTTGCATCCACACAGACTAGGAAATATACATTTTGGAAAGGTCCTGCGTAATCAACATGAATTCTCTCCCAATTTTCTTGTGGGCATTCCCAAGGATGTATTGTCACTTTTTGAGGATTCTTTTTGACAAGTGAACACACTTTGCATTTCCTGACCATGCATTCAATATCATTGTCAATTTTTGGCCAATAAACATAACAATGAGCAAGTTGCTTCATTTTTGTTATGCCAAGGTGTGTTTCATGAAGTTCATGTAGTATTTTAGAACAAAGTTTCATGGGAATGTAGATTCGGTCTCCACGAAAAATAATTCCATCAAACAAAGTGAATTCAGAATCAATTGAAGTGTTAAGAAGTTCTTGCAGAATTTTGGAGAGTTCTGAATCATCTTTTGTCTCCATTTTTATAATTTCGGCCATGATTTCACGACTAGAAATTTGTAGTATGTTTTCAGTGTAGATGGTATGGACTTCATTATCAATTGTTCTTTCATTAGAAACCTTACTATTTTTTATAGGGACTCTTGAAAGGCAATCAACATTCTTATTTTCACTGCCTTTCTTGAATTTTAGTTTGTAATTGAAACCTGTAAGATATGATGCATAACGAAGCAAGCGCACTGAAGTCATTTGAATAAGTGCTCTGTCATGTCTGAAGATTCGAGAAATTGGTTGATTGTCAGTGACTAGTTGAAATTCTGTTCCCAATAAATGGAAGTAGAAACATGAGACACCAAAAACTATTGCAAGGGCTTCCCTGTCTAATTGACTATAATTGCATTCTGTAGCTGTAAGTGAACGTGAAGCATATGCTATGGGTTTCTCAATTCCATTAATAGTGTGGCTGAGGATAGTGGCTATTCCAGTTGGTGAAGCATCTGTTGTGAGGACCAATGGTAATTCAGGATCAAAAGGTACAAGTATTCGGTCACTACAAAGTTCAGTTTTTATTGTAATGAATGCTGATTCGCACTCAGGAGTCCATGCCCATTTCACCTGTTTTTGCAACAGACGTCGTAGCGGAGTAGTGACTGTTGAAGCATTTGGAAAAAAACGGGCATAGTGAGAGACTAGCCCCAGAAACCGTCTCACTTCTTCAATATTTGAAGGACGGGACATCTCCTTCATAGCTTGAATTTTTAGGGAAGATTTCCTGATTTTGTTGAACTCCACTTCCCGACCCAGATATTCAATTTTTTCCTTAAAGAATGAGCACTTTTGTTTGTTAACATGTAAATTAAAGTCTAAGAGTCGTTGAAGGCAGGCTTTTAGGTTCTTCTTGCATTCGTCCAAGGTAGATCCATGAATAATAATGTCATCAAAGTATGCTTCAGTTTTTTGCAGTCCATTTAATATTTGAGCAAGTATTCGATTGAATTCTGATGGAGCTGTCTTGACTCCGAAGCCCAAACGGTTGACATGGTATGTTCCACGGTGTGTTGACATTGTTTGAATAACGCTGGCCTCATCATCAACCTTGAGATGGAGGTATGCTTTATATAGATCAAGTTTGCAGAAAAATCGGGAACCACCTAAGCTATCAAGAACATTGTCAATTTTTCTGATTGGATAATTAGCTTTGACAAGTCATTCGTTAACACCACACTTGTAGTCAACACAAATACGAACCCCTCCATCAACTTTTGGGATGACAATAAGTGGGGATCCCCAGTCACTGGTTGGTACAGCTGAAATAATTCCTTCAGCTTCAAGAGAGTCAAGTTCTTTGTTAACCTTATCCAAAAGAGCAAATGGAACATTTCTTTTGTGATTAAAACATGGTTTTGCTCCTTCTCGAAGGTTCAGTGAAACTGTAAAACCAGGTATACATCCAACCTTTGGTTCAAAAATTGTTTTAAATTCTTCATATATTTCATCAATTGAATTTGTGAGTTCTATCTGGTGAGTCTTAACTAGTAGGTTCATGTTGTTATCAACTTCAGAAAGTTCTATTCCCAATCTTCTAATCCATTCTCGACCAAGGAGTGCTTCATGACCAGCAGGAACAATATATAATTCTCCCTTTATTTGTTTTCCCTTGTAAGCTATTTTTACCAATACTTTTCCTTCTGGTTTTACAATATCTCCAGAATAAGAATGAAAGGCTAAGTTAGAAACTTGAATAGGAATGTCCAAGTTCAGATTGTCAAAATCATCTCTTCCAATAAGGGAAAATTTGGCTCCACTATTTCGAATTGATGAGGTTTTCCATTCAAGAACACTGAAGCTATGTATTTATCAGATTGCTGGTTCATCTTGAACAAATTGACAACATCAATTTTGTTTAGTCCTTTTACGTAGTCATTGTAAAATTCATCATCACCTTCGTCATCATATTGTGATGTCTGTTGATGTACAAAATTGGTTGAACTTGTATGGCTTGGTTTTCTCAATTCATTTCGCATTGTGGTCAAACAGACTCTTGAAACATGTCCTTGTTTTTGACATTTGTCACATCTGAGTTTGAATCTATCCACTCCACAGTCAGTACTTTTGTGATTGTCTTTACCACACCTGAGACAGAGATTTTCAATTCCAAAAGCTATGAAATCTGATTTACTAAATTGGTAATGCCGTGGTTTTGGTTCAGAATGATCATTCAAAAACTTTTTGGCAGGAGTCCTAGTAATTTTGTTAATTTTGCAGTCATTGGAATGTACACAGTTACAATCATGATGTTGTTGAAAAACTTTACTTTCTATTTTTGATGCTTCAAGTGCAATTGCTTTTTTCAGTATGTTGTCAAAATTGGTGGAAGTTGTTTGTAAAATTTGTTCTCATATCCAATCATCTTTCAGTCCTCTAACAAATTGTATACGTAGTAAAACATCGGCAATTGATACTGTTTGTTTGCATGTTTCTGCCTTACATTCAACCAAGAATTCACAATCAGTTATATCACGTTTTAGGTTAGTTACAAAATCTGAAATTGACTCGTTCTCTTTTTGAAAAATATTCAGAAAATAATGTTGAGAAATAATCAGGCTCTTTTTTGGAATTAGTATCTTTTTTAATTGATCCACGAGTGTATTGTAATTGAGTAGTTTTATAGGTTGCTCAGGACCCAACAATGCAGAAAGCTTATTATAATGTTCGCTACCAATGGATACGCAAAGGAGTTGAGCGATTTGTTTTTCATTTCCTAAGCCTTTCATCTTGTAGTAATTTTCGAATCATTCCAGGTAGTTTGAAAATTTTTCCTGTTGCGTATCAAAATTCTCAAATGGAGCTACGTTCAAAAGTGCCATATCCGCAGGCCTAGTTTGAGAACTTACCTCAAGTAATGAAGTGATTTGTTCCTGTTGCCTCTGGAGCATAGTTATGAAGGTAGCAAATTGATCTGGATCCATATTTTAACTTATTTTCCTTCATCGCCAATTATTATGTTTCTCTAATATGATAGAAATAAGGTGGATGTAGACATTACGAGTTGTAGGATTGAACTGAACTGTTTATTTATAAGTAGTAAACAAGATAGTATAAAGGCAATCATATGATAATATCAATATGAGGAAGAAGATATATAACAGATATGTAATTTTGGCATTTCAGACAAATCAAAAAAATGTCATTTCGAAATCAATGGCCAAATTCGATTTGTGCAAATTGTATAATGTAAAGCTATTTCTCAACAGTCAATATTATCTGTATGATAATTTATTAGGAAATAAGGAAATAATGTACCATATGTTTTTAGATTTCGCACCCAGCTACTACAATCGGCCTGTAAATTCGGAACATGGAAATGATGTTGATTTTAAAACTTTTTGCAGCAAATCACCAATAATTGTGATTGATTGTTTACATCAATCGGATCATTTGAAAAAGTCTACAGATATTCGCCTGGACATGGAATTTAGTGAGGATGTACCTGAAGCCACTTCAGCATATTGTATTCTTATAAGCGACACTATAATGGAGTACACTCCATTAACCTCATTAGTTAGAGAATTACAATAAATTGGCGGGAGAGAAGTACAATAAATTACTGGTAGAGCACACTTTTTATATAAAGGTAGAGATTGGCGATTTATAGTGTGTCTGTGTGCAGTGATACAACATCGCGTCACATGTGTGCTTGTTCTTCAGCAAAGAGATGGAAAACAGGGATTTGGAGGTTAGTGCAGACGGAGGCACCACGTCTGTGGGAATACAGTGTAACCTGGACAAAGAGGAAAGCTTTGCTACCGCCAATTTACATTGGTTTAAAGACAGTAATAACCGAATTTTGGTGAAGGAATTTGCATTGGTTGATCAGGCCAGTAATTATGTAGTTCTACACTTCAAACCACCATTCCCGAAATCTAGTTTGAGCAAGAGAATGTATCATGATGCTTGCTGGCTGGAACAGAATTATCATAAAATTCTATGGGAAGAAGGAGAATGGGATTATTCAGATTCGCTGCTAACCAATTATCTCGGGGCATATGACAAAATTTTTACAAAGGGAAAAGAGAAGGCGGATTTTTTGAGTAGGCTACATGACAATGTTCATTGTATACCAGAAAATTTTCCGAAACCAGATTTCAGCAAGTTTACAACAACATGGTGTTTTGAGATGTGTAAAATACACAGAAATGTGCAAGATGCAAGGTGTGTGCTAATGAGCGTGCAACATTATTCGACATTGGTGGTGGCACAACCAGCATTGGAGAGGCAGGTGCGGAGGGTGGGAGAAGAACAGATGGACTATACTTGTGAAAGTAATCGAATGAGAAGTATGAAAAATTGTACTTTTTATGGTAGGACAGTGAAAAGAAATTATGCAAGACAGGGATTTTACTATGATGGGCAAAATATAGTTTGCGTTTATTGTGTTAATGACTTGAATTTACACAAAGTGAGAATCTGCTGCGTTGGTGGGGGTGAAAAGAAATTGAAAAGATCTAGACCATTTAATTTTTTGGTTTTAATTCTGATATATAAATAGTAACTTTTCATGTGAAATTTAATGACTTGCAGTCAAATATTTGTTAGGAATAAGTATAACTCACTTAATCTGTAGGCCGAGCACTTTCAAATCTTTGAGATCCATCTTCAGAGACCTCTGAATCTCAAAGATTTGAAAGCACTCGGCCTACAGATTAAGTGAGTTATACTTATTCTTAACAAATATTTGACTGCAAGTTGTTAAATTTCACATGAAAAGTTAATATTAACAACACAGTTCGTCATGGAACAAGAAATCCAGGAATATAAATAGTGTGTGGACAACGAGTGATTAGTCAGTCACGATGGATCCACAGAGGTGGTTGTGTGCTGACGTGGAATTAGAAAGCCGATTGTCTGACTGTATAGAATGGTATGATTTGTGTCAGGAAGCTATTAAAAATTCAACAAGTGAAAACAGAGAACTTGTGCTACAGTTGAAGCAAATATTTTTGAATAGTGTAAATTTGAATGATATAAATGATTATTTATCGTATTATAGGTCACATAGACTTTGTGTAAACAAATTAATTCAGATTGAGGAAGAAGCGTGGCGGTGCACAAGTGCAATGGTGAAATGGTGGTGTGGTGGTGGGAAAAACTTGTGTCTCAACAGTCTGAGAAGCGTTGACCCTCAGTCTGAGATGAATCAGCAAACAGGAAACATTGTGAAAAAATGGATTACTTTGGAGGAACAATTTGGCAGATGTGGCCTCTGGACCTTGTCCCACACACGCTGATAGAAGAGCAACTAGTGGTGGTTCACACCGAGATTGATGAGGAGAATTTCAATAATGGTATCGTGAGAGCTGTGGGGAAGGATACTACACAATATTACTGTCAGATCAATTTCGTCTTGAATAAAACCAACTTGGATGATTAGGAAAAAGATGTCAATTGCGAATGGGAAGATGCTTGACTTTGCCTAGAAGAGCTGCAACACCATTGCGATAGTGATATAGGCCTATTCACAACTAATTATAGTTAGATTTGACTTGTTAAATCTAATCATATTTAGTTGAGATTTGGGGAAACACTATAAATATAATGCCCTCCACTACTTCTACAGCAATGATTCTATATGAATTTACACTTGACAATTTGCCAGGTATGAATCCATGTATCTCAACTGTGTGGGCGGGAAGCAGGTAGAGTCCAGTACATGTTTAGCAACCATAGAGAAAGGTTGTGCATGAGATTCAATAATGTCGTGTTTTGTTTTTTCATAATTTAAAAAATTATCTCGCCTCATGATGACCATTGATTATGGTCAGTTTTTGGCGTTGGCGAAGATTATAAAATATTCGCAGTATGGCGATGAAGGTGAGGTGGGAGGAGGAGAAGAAGTTGTAGGTAGACTTTCTAATCCTAATTATTCAATTCTTTCAGAAATTTACAAAATGCTAGATATTTTGATAGAAGGCAATGGTCATTTTCATTACAGCTGTAGTACAGATTGCGGAATTGAGAAAGTTGAAACAGTTAGCCAACTATGGCAGGTACTATTTGATTTAGCCGGGAAAAAATGTAAAAAGATAGAGAGATAGTCTTGCGAACGTTGTGTGAGGTTAGCCTGTGGAAGACCATGCTATGGCTAGGAGGAGAATTATCCATCAGGCATGTGTGAGAATGCTACACCTTCAAGAGAAAGTGATTGTGCATGTGAGAGAGCACACATCAGCTGCTTAGTGGTTAACTCTAGATGTTGGAGGAGAATCTGTTTGCTTGAAGCGAGCGATCTAAAGAATGTATCGTTTCAATTTATCTTATATTTCTAAGCTGTTGCCTACTGTATTGTAAATCATGAACAAGCAAATATAGGGAAATAATTTCGGCTAGCGTCTCTGTAAGCCGAGATGCTCCCCGAAGTAGACAGGATTATTCATGCAAAGGTTAAGACCTGAGAAGTAGGGCTGGGGGAGGGCTAAACAGAAATAAACTTCTGCACCAGAGGGAGAGGAGTATAGTGTGAGAGAGAGAGGAAGGTATGAGCTTATCTTGCAATAGGCTTGAGTGCTTATTAGAGCTGCAAGGCCTCATAGTGAGTGTCACCTTAGCTTGCAACTGACTTGTGAGCTTGGATAATAGCAATAAAATTGTTGCATAATGTGCTCCTCCTCCTCCTCCTCCTCCTCCTCCTCCTCCTCTTCCTCCTCCTCCTCCTCCTCACCTCCTCCTCCTTTGGATCAAACTACCTTTCCTGGTTCGTCTATAGCCTATTGATAGGAAAATGTGTAATAGCTCAAGATGGAGCCGAAACGTGCCGAGGGTGGTAGAGGAGGAAGAGGGGTCTTTCGGCTAGCATCTATTTCTGTGAGACACTTCCCCCCTGCTAGGCACGCGTTGTAACACACTAGAGATTGTGTGAGTAAGAGGGGACAGGATTATTCATGCAAAGGTTACCTGAGAAGTAGGGCTGGGGGAGAGGTAAACAGAAATAACCTTCTGCACCAGAGGGAGAGGAGTATAGTGTGAGAGGGAGGGAAGGAAATAGCCTAAGTGAGACAGATAGGAGAGAGAGGTGGTTGGGCTGGGGGTAGAGAGGTGGACATATATGTCTTATATAGGTATATTGGGAGGCAAGGGGGATGGTTACAGATATAACACTCATATATAGATATTGGGTGAGGGGCAGTGTCACTCATATATAGATATATCAGGTGAGGGGGTGGACAGATATAGCCTAAGAGTGAGTGAGAGAGTGCTATAGGTTAGAGAGAGGGAAGATGCTGTTGATTTTAGACAGGATTATTAATGCAAAGGTTAATGACCTGAGAAGTAGGGCTGGGGGAGGGGTAAACAGAAATAACCTTCTGCACCAGAGGGAGAGGAGTATAGTGTTAGAGAGAGGGAGGTTGAAATAGCGAGACAGATATAGATATATCATATGGACTATCGGGTGAGGGGAAGTGGACAGATATAGCACTCATATATAGATATTGGGTGAGGGGGAGTGTCACTCATATATAGATATATTGGGTGAGGGAGTGGACAGATATAGCCTAAGAGTGAGTGAGAGAGTGCTATAGGTTAGAGAGAGAGGGAGGATGCTGCTCTCTGATTGGTCCATCAGGGGGAGGGGGGTGGTTGGGGACCATGGACGAGGAGGGGTGGTGGGGGAAATGGACGACATGGGGAAGGGGGTGGGGGAAGAGGCGTGTTCTCTGGGCGGGGGGTGGGGAGGGGTGAAATACTGCTCTGTGATTGGTCGGTTTGTTGAATCCGCAATAACACCTACTGTGCTCATCAGGCACAGTGACAAAAGCTTTTGTTGGATAGACTAATTTTTTAATATTGGTACCTTTCTAACAAGTAACAACTCCCAAATTGAACTGGGAAGTCTTCATTTCACTCATATTTTGGGCGAAATCTTTCACCCTGTACAACTCAGTAACAAAGCATTTCCGGACCTATGTTCATATGAACTTTTTTCATATTTTTGCTAGTACAATGAACTCAGAAAGCGCCGGTAACACTAACTGAATCACTCTGTATAGTGTTTTGAACGGTTCAGCTCCGCCCTACAGTAACCCTTGGTAGCCTATATTAACAAGATATGGTCACAAACATAATATTCGGGATATTTTTATTAAATTAAATTATAAAGAATCGAACAGATGTTCGTCATAAACGCTAAACTATCTCAATTATAAATAATATTATGTGTGGTTGACACAATAGCACTTCATGCTTGAAATAATTGAATGCTCATCTACTTAACAAGGCACGTGCTTGTAGGGCTGGTATTAAAAGATCTTGAGCACTCTGCTTGGAAAAATAGCGAAAATTGCGATCACTGATCGCCGATCAGTATTATTTGAACTTAGTAGTAAAGGCTTTAGGCTTTATCTGTAGCCAAGAAGTTCTACTTGATTCAGAGACAAGGAAAGTCACGTTATAACTGGAATATCCTTTTACAGGATTAGTGGAGTAATTGATTACAAGTCAATCCACTGGAAGGCGGAAGGGGAACTTATAACTCAACTTTGGTCATTTAATTTTAACGATTAGATGGAAACTTGATACCATTGATGATGAACGCTTGACTTCATAAAAAGTAGAATATATAGTATTTTGAGATTGAAACGTGATTATATTTTAGTGATAGAGATTAAAGAGGTTAGAGATTAGACATTGAAGTGAAGAGATTATATTTTATGATAAAAATACAACTGTTGGAAAAATAAAGACAGAAGATTTTTTGAGAGATGAACTTGGATAAGTTGACTCATTTTTCTAATTGAATTGATGAATATTATAAGCGATGGTATTATTGGTGGAGAGAAACTCAAGTGTAGCTCCACCTCATCGTACATTATTACGTTTCCATCTAACCGACGACGAGGTTTGTCTGAACGTCTGAAGCGTCATATATCCTACTCTGTTGAGCTGGTCCTGTCATTCATGCTGTGGAAAAAACGTGGATTGTTTGAATATTGAAAATAGACCAGCGAATTGAAATTAAATCTTGTTAGAAAATGAACGTCAGTGTAAATTGAAAGCTGACCGGAAGAATTCAGCTGTCACGTTGACATAGTGTGGCTGTTTCAGAATATTTTTGCAGGATTTCGTGATTAAATGCAAATATTCAAGAGAAAAATCATGCGATTGGAATCTTCCACCGGAGATTTGGTATGAAAATTAACTGCTGGCTCGCGATTGGAAAGAATCGTTCCTGAATCCTGATGGTCCAGTACAACTATCAAAAAGTGAACAACAAATGCTTCGGCCGCCATATTAAAAAAAAAAAAAATTTTCCACGTCAGTTTTTTCGAGTTCGAGACCAAACGAATCGTCGCATAGAAAAATGTTCCTCTTGCCTTTATTCAAGAAAATTAAATTTTCGGATACGAATGAGCCGTCAATTATTGATCGAAAGAGCTTATAAAAGAAACTCCAATGTTATTTTTCTCATAATACAAGGATATGAGAACATTAATAGACCAATAGAAACATACCGTAAGTTACTAATCAAGATTTTCCCAGTTGGTTAGGAATTGATTGAAAATAAATCAATGTTACTTCTTCTTCTTCTACTTTGAATAAAATTCTATGGAATAGAAAGAATGAAAATTTCAGCATTGTAATATCATAGAGCACATACGACTATTTTCATGAGAGAATTGCGTTACGTTTCAATATTTTTAGATGTTAGCTTATTCAAAGTAGAAGAACTAGCTATTAATCAAAATTATTAAATTATCAATATTTTCACTATAAAAATGTATAATATATCGATAGGACCAAAAGTGTTTCATTATTTTTTTAAATGGTTTAGGCCCTAATGTTGCCGTTACACGCGATTCTGGAAGATTTGCATGCATTTCCATAAACAATAAGAGGTTTTCAGTACCACTATCATAACGAAAATAGAAAGTCTAGTTCTGTATGACTTTCCATTATTTTGTGGGTTGGATTTAAGCATTTAAGTTTGTACGAGAGGCCGATGCACCACTATTATAGACAGTAGACTCTGTATAATATACTATCTAGTATACGGTTTTTTATTATACCAGTTTTACGGATTCCACTTTGCGAAGGTATATATTATGTTCCATTGACTCGATTCAATAGTAGAAATTGGCAAAAGAGTAAAAATTACTTCCCTGACATTTTCTAAGCCAAATACGTTGGCTACCTTTTAATTGTGACAAAAGTCCATTGAATTACAAAGGATAAAGGATAGTAGGCCACCACCAACCACCCTAATGGTACCTAGAGTACTACAGTTTAGGCCAGAATCTTTGATGAAATAAAAGTAGATCTGTGAGAGAGAACTGCAGTAGTTCCTGTCAACTGAATTGGACATTTCCGACCTCAATCTTTCTTTAGATGAGTCACTATTTGCAGAGAAGTCAGTCACTCATTACTCACGACAAAAAGGCTTGTTCAGAAGAATTATTGCATCGACTCGTCTGAATGTTCAGGCTCAATCATGTATTCTGTAGCCTACATATTCCCTTCTATAATACTTCGTAGCGCTTCAATGTGAAAAGTACAGACTTACTCAATATTATGGACTTGGAGCATTTTACAAACTTCCGGATTAACGTACTAGTTGAATAAGAGATTTTTTTTAAACTGAGTGATATCGAATATTCTGATAGTAATTGATATATATAAATATCAAGCTACATGATCAAGGTCATCTGCAATTTCACTTTGATAAGACGAGCAAGAAATATTCTGGAAATATTGAATGAATATAAGTTTTAGTAAGGTTACTTGTTACTTCAGAACCTAGTCATAGAATATATTATTCATATTCATTGAGATGAATACAGTGGCGGATCCACGGGGGGGGGGGAGAAGGGGAAATCCCCCCCCCCCCCCCCCCAACGGAGAAGAAGAAAAAGAAGGAACAGAAAAAGAAGGACAAAAAGAAGAGGAAGGAGAAGAAAGAGAAGAAGGAGAAAAAGAGAAAGAAGAAAAGATCGAGGAAAGAATGGAAATGATAGAAAACAGTGAAGAAGTGGAAAAGAGAAAAGAAAATGAAGGAGAGTTTTCAAAGTTGTTGACAAGCGAAGAAAATGAGATAGCAATGCCTAACCAACAATTAATTTTCTATTGCAAATATTGTGTACTTCAGTACTTGGTCTGATAATTATGCCAGTTCTGAAAGGGTTTTCTGGATTTTTCAGCTTATCATTACATTTCTGAGGACTACTGTGGCAAAAAAAGCAGACTTGTTTCATTAGAAATACTTTACATTCACTCAGATAATCACTCTAGATCCTGGATCCTCAAAAAATTGTTGGGAGATTTTGACTGATTACAGAATCATTTTTCAATTGCGAATAATTTATGTAATTTTATTTTTCATTAACAGCTTGTGCCAGAGGCATAACTATGGAGGGGAATCAGGGGGATATCTCCCCCTGAGACAAAAAAAAATTTGGAATTTTAGCAGGCCATTGTGAGACAATTTTTGGCAAGAGTCAAAGATGTCTGGAATCACTAAAAATGTGGTTTTGTAGGAGTTTTATTTTAAAAAAGTTTTCAAGGAGTACCCCCTAATTATTTTGAAAGAAATTTTTAAGTAGCCTATGGTACTGTACATTACCACAATCAGGAGCAGTGAGGGATCAAATATAGGAAAGTGGAAGTTTCAAGTAAGGTCCCGGATCTCCCATTGACAGTAAAACAAGAACTAGACAAAATTTACTTTGACACATAACGTGGGTTGAAAAGTGTTCAGTTAGAAGAATTAATGCCTAGAATCACTTGACATGTAGCTTTAAAGAGGTAATTTGTTTTTAATTTTCTCGGGGAGTTCCTCGAACCCCACTTCTGAAATAAATAGCCATGCATATTGCTTCAATTTATCGTTAGAGGTCTACTACTCCAAATTACAGCAAATTACTATTGTAATTGTTGTACCGAGAGTCTAACACTCCCGGCAACATCGCCCGCAACGCCCGCCCCCCCCCCCCCCTCATAGACTGACCCTGTAGTTATGCCACTGCTTTGTGTGATGTAACGATACACATTAGAAGATTATTAAAATTTGTATTTAAAATATTACATCATTACAGGCAATAGGTGAACAATTAAATTTGAATAGTTGGTTTCATTTCAATTGAAGATACCCTTAAATTCACGATTTTATGCCTCATTTTCAAACACCCCTGGTGACCACCACGCCACTAAGGCATTTCCCCTCCCCCCAAAATCTGCTGCTGGATCCGTCCCTGGATGAATATAAGATAATATTATGAAAGCGGCAAATTAATATGTCTTATCCAACGGTTTTTTTATGTATTTCGATACCCCCGAACCAAGGCTTTCAACTATTTAAAGAAAGGAATAACTGTATACCAAACAGGGGTGAAATGTAACAAAAAATAACCAAAGAGCTATTGGTGGGAAATTCATATTTTTTTCCCCAATAACTCAATGAAATTTTACAAGAACACGTTTAAAGCTTTCTGGCTGAATAGATAACCAGTTTTATTGTTAAAAATTAATCGAATAAAATATGAATAAAAAAAGTCAAGGGGAAATCACGAACAAATTTACAACTGAACATCTTTCTATTATATTAGATTTTACTGAATTAAATTAGAATTTGAGGAGTCCGATAATAATAAATTATGTTCTACATATATATTGTTCATTGCTGATGATGCCCACATGAGTCCGAGACTTGTGTGTGGGTAATGAGGTGAATGTGATAAACACATAGATGCCAGACGGAGGAGCGGGTTTTGAACCCACGACCGCTGAAACGAAATATAGCCTATTTCTGTCAGTTCTTTTTAAAAACCACTTGTAAAAAAACATTTTTTGGCAGATTCACCATGTCTCATATGTCTGGAAGATAACTCCTAAGCAGACTGTAGCAGAAGCAAACCCTGAGTTTATCTTTCATGGGAGGGGGGGGGGGGGGATAAAATCTACTAAAATATACATCGGGCGTGGAAATCATACGAAGAGAGTGATTCACATCCCATAAATGACACAAATACTATACACTTATTTTTATAGTTTAGCCTACATAGTTTTTATCGGTAAATTTTTCAAGAAAAGTGATAGGATAGTCTACTCATTTTGTTAGTTCCTGCAATATAGCCTAGGCTTATCCAACTTGACCTTTTTTAAATAAACTATTTTGTGATGTGTTATTGAACAGTTTTTGTTGAGTCCAGCTACATCAATCGAGAGAATAATAAACAGAACAAAGATCGTATTCACTAAATACGTTATAATGAGTTAATTCCTATAAAAAATTAAGTAGTATACTATTTCAATTAGGAAATTCAACTACAGATCACAAGACATAATAAATTCAAATAGCTATTTGAATGTAGACCTAATTAATGCATGAAAAACCACAGAGCTCGTCCCACTTGGACGTTCAGCCTACTGCTAAATTCAACCAATTACGGTATCGTAATAAGCATAAAACGATTTAAAGATTTTTGTTAGAAGTAGCTTATACTGTTGAAAAATATATATTCTCAAGTTGTCTTTTCTGATCACTTTGTTGCACAATCAGGTCGCGTGATCTTTTTTACCAGGTAAATCGAGTTGGCCCCACTACGGTAAATTAATTCCTAATTGCAAACCAAGGTGAACGGTCATGTTAGGTAGGCCTAATCATTCATATAGCAAATATTTTTCTTGATTCGTCCTTCTAACCTTTATCGAGAGAACAATATTTGAAATGAGACAAGATTATTACGGTCAATCAGACGAGGCAAGACTTGGAATCTAAATAAAGCTATGAAAATCGCTGGGCACGGAAGACTTTTAATGAAATGTTCAGTATCCTATAATAAAACATTTAAAAAAACTATTTTTTGAGCGGAAATTGTGACTCATGTAATGACATGACGGCCGTTTCCCTCTGTTGTAAAGAGCATCGTCAGACGTCGATGGGTCGTCTGACGATTCTCTTTACAACAGTGAAACGGCCGTCATGCCATAACGTGAATCACAATTTCCACTCAAAAGTGTTTTTTGAGTTTTCATTATATACTAGTGGAAACAAGATGGATCTTCAATATCAGAAATGTTCTCCTAAAAGCGCTAATGATGAAGGATCTCATCATCCTGTAGACCATTTCATATCTCAGATTGAATTTTCCTACCTTTATCTTTGACTTACATATATGGCATGATAATCGGGACAGCGGACAGAAATAGGCTACTTTATATGACCTGCTTTTTTATCATAAGTTAGTTGGTCACTACATAATGTTGATAGAAATCCAGTGGCCCCAAAATTCTTAGCCGACACAAAAAATAAGCTTTATTTGGGTCTTTTATGGAGCTATAAGGACCTTTTATCAGGTGATGATCCCGAAATTATTTTCTCGGCTGATTTTTCATCCCCCCCTCCCGAAAACATTTTTGGATTCTCACCCGTTTCGTATTAAATATTTAAATTATCTACAACCAAAATCTATATAACATTCTAAAATCAGTGGTAGGCTAGCATGCAGTGGAATATGAAAATTTTATTTTTCTTTTCCAAACAATTTGTTTTATAAACTAAAATTTCAATTGGAATATAAACTAGGTATACCAGGAGTTTTGACTTCTTTGTTTCATAATAAAAAATACGGAAGTCCAGCCCTCCATACATGGAAATCGCCAATTGAGCGTAGCCTATATATGCAAAAGCGAATATAGGCCTAAGTTATATATTGTAGAAGACTTTATGAAGGAGCTACAGTCATATTGGGAGAGTGTTGGGTGGTAAAGTGGGGGTCTGGGGGAAGTGTTATACATAGTGAAACCCCTTGATAATTTCTGGTTATGCCTATGATGTCGGGTACGGTACTTTTCGCGTGCACCCTTTTGACCTGCAACTACAATAATGGGAGTCTAGGCCTACCACTTCCGTTAGTTATTGACCAGCAGCAACTGTATACCTAGTTATTATTATTATTATATTGTTGTTGGCTAGTCTGGCATCTGAGGTTCGAGTGTCAGCAATACAACAGCACCCGTTGCTAATGCGTGACTCACAGTGTGGACAACACCCTTCCTTGATCAATATAGGCACGAAAAACCTGTTGAGAATAGACTCAAATGGCTTTTAGCAATAAGCTTTAATTTGTGTTGGCAACAAATTTAGGTGAATGACTGATTACTAGTACAAGTATGAAATCTCTAGCCTACGTCTTTTATAATCTGAGAGTTCCAGATCTAGCCAAGAATCGAGCATAAATGCAGGCATTGCAAGTGATAACACACAAGGCAAGGCCGTGTGTCTTCTGTCTTGTATAGGCTAACATTGAAAAAATTGACTTTTCTTTGACATTTTTCGAAGAAATAGAAATTATTCATCAGAGGTAATTATGGACTAATAGGCCTAATACACGGAGGTAGGTACCTCCAATCACTTATATGTTATGAACGCTGGCAGGTTTAAAATTTTCTTCAATAGGACCGCTATTTCTGAAGCCTATCATGCAGGCTGATGATAACTTTCAAATCCATTCTACTTTTAGTACAATAGCCTAATAAAATCATCAATTTCAATGTTGAAAAGTTCGATTTGAAAAATTAATTTTCATACATTTATAAAACAAATCGAAAGTCTGTGAAAATATCGGTATCGGTAGGCCTAACCGGTACTGAAATTTGGGACATAAATTAGCCTGAACTACGTAAGTTACTCTTCTGCAGTGAATTAAAAATATTTACATCTCAATTTCCAGTTACAATAACGATTGAAATGGATAAGATAAACATTTGAAACTTACATGACAAAAAATCCTGTTCTAAGCGCAATCCGCCGTCACTACTGATACCGGTAAATGAGATTCAGTACCGTACCGCATTGCCTGTATTGTAAAATTAATATGAAATTTCCGACGCTGATGTTTACAGATTGGCTTACATGCACGATAATTCAAACCCAGTGTGGACGCGTATCACCAGACAAATGCCGAACAAGTGACAACTCCTCTTTTCCACTTTGCAGATAGATATTACAGGACAAGTAGTAAAGGCTACTATCAAACTGCACGTCTCCCGCCCAGCCCTACTGCTGTTGCTACTACTACAGTAGTTCTGGTGCGCGACCGGTGCGTTTATTGAAACAAGACAGCATGCAACAGCAATGAACTTATTTTCACTAAGATTTGAATATCGATTCAACACAGTCGATATTGAAACCACCATCATCGACTGTCACCTGTTATCGACTATCGTCTGAACGCACCACAGATTAGGTATTCTGTCCTCTTTGCTCTACCAAACCGATTTGGCCGATCGTTGTCATTTAAAAACCTTTTCGTCTCTATTCTCTATTTTAGCCATGTAGACTTTCACACATGACGATTTAATTGCAGCTTTTGTCACACAAATAATCCTGAATTATATTTTTGTTAGACTTCCCAAATACCATCATTTAGAATTGTAGATCAATGAAAATCGCAAATATATAGTGTATAGTGATTATTTTTATCTGTGATGTTTTCCATGACGAAATACTTAATGAACAATCTAATATCAAAACTGACACTGTATTTCACTTTTAAATATTGCTTTACTCACTTATATTGGAGATTCTTGAGGGATGCATTTCACTTCTGAAAAAAGTGCTGAATCAGTGTACTATATTTAGATACAATAACATCCATTTATGATGTTAGGGATTTATGATGATGTCAGTGTAAACATCCCTCGGTTCGGTTCTGGTCTCAAGGGTGTCAGAACAACATATAGCCTATATGCAACAATATATTCTGTCTTAGAACATAAACCAGAAAATCTAGTATCTCATAGGTCTTGAATAGTAAATTGAACTAAAAAAAAGGTTTTTTATCAATTTATTTAAAATAAATAATACAATTAAAGTATATAATTATTCCCTTATTTCTCAATCAATTAGAAATTGTATCAGAAACTATCCAGTAGTTTCACTAATACAAATCAAGTGTTAAAATATCAGATAAATAATAATCTCACAGTTTTAAATATTTCATAATTTTGTTTATACAGTATAACAAAGTTACATATATTGTAAATTAATCCAGTTTACTCTAACTACTTTTATCTCTTTTTATTCAACTATCGTCCATTCAAGTTGCTCATGAAAAGTTTATGACAACTATAACACTATAACCAACCAACTACACTCTACACGCTATTAAATATATGAGGGCAATTTTTTAAACATCTGATGGGCTATAAATAAAAGTCTAGTGTACATAAACAAATATTTTATCACCAAAATATATGTACACTTATGTTTACTTCTCAAAATAATCACCTTGAAGATTGAGGTATTTGCCATACCTGTGGACAAGATTTTTAATACCCTCTTCATAATATGTTGCCGCCAGTGAACTTGAATATGAGTCTTGAAGTTCCTCAGTAGTGGGAAAGTGCTGACCTCCAAGTCAGCATCTCTTCAGTTCAGGTAAAAGATGGAAGTCACTTGGTGCTAGATCGGGACCAATTGATTTGTATTCAAAAATCTTCCAGTTTGTTGAGTTTGCCAGTTTGTTAAATTGTTCAAGAAGTTTTAGGGTTACACTAGCACTGTGAGAGCAGGTGTAGCTATGCAGCAGAGCATTTCCAAACACCAGCATGCCTCTTCATTTGTTCTCAATGAATCGCCTCAAATGTTTCAAGATTTGGTTATAAAAAGCTACATTGATTGTGCAAGAAACGGCTTGAAGGTCAGCATTTTCCCACTATGAGGAACTCCAAGACAAGGGGAAGACTAATTCAAATTCACTGGCAGCTACACTTTATGAAAAGGGAAATGAAAAGCTAGTTCACAGGTATGACAAATGCCTCAATCTTCATGATGATAGTGTTGGGAAGTAAGCATTAACTTTCTTTGTAGTGGCGAAGGTGATATATTGTGGGAGGTATCCATAATGAATAATAAGACGAGATTGTCACAACCACATTTATTAAAACTTTGAGAAACTCAGTCTGATTGAGATTGATAATGGTATAACAACCAAAACTGTTTCTCAAAGTTTTAATAAATGTGGTTGTGACAATTTCGTCTTATTATTCATTGAGTAAACATTAGTTAAGTAAATTTCAGTAGTAAAATAATTTGTTAATATTCACTAGTATTTTAATTATAGCCCATCAAAGGTTTGAAAAAATGGTACTCATATTTAACATTCATTATAAAAGTTAAAATAAACCCATACTGTAATAGAATTGGAAAAATAAGAATTTAATAACAATAAAAATAAATATAAGAATTCTGCTACTTTTACTGTTTAATAAAATAACATCCAACATAAATAAATCAATAAATAATATTGACTATTAACACAGAGTGGGATATGAAATAATAGATACATTATGCAGAAGTGAACCTTGCATTATATTTGCAATTATCGATTATTGAGGTAGCCGTGATACTGTGCATACGTTGACAGAAAAGGCTCTGCAAATTTTAAAGAATAGAATATTAATTCGAACAGATAAGTAGTATTTTTGTTTATTATTATTATTATTTATAATATCTTAATAATTTCCATTATTATTTTGTCTATTGTAATTCAAAGTATGTTAATAAAAAGTCAAATTCTATTTTCGAGGTTAGGTGTACCGATATTGATAAATTTTCTTGTAATTAAATAGTCTCAAGTTGACAATTATAATAACTTAAGTAATATTTCATTAAACATTTAACTTAAATCAATTGAAAACAATTTTTAGCTAAGAAAATGAGTCCAAACAAGTCATCTAAATCTAATTGTTTAACTAAAACGCATGTAACTACACGTTCTCAAGTATTAATAGAAAAATCTCCATCAGCTCCTAAAGCTACTGTAGATGTAGAAGAAAAGGTTGCTAAACTATTGAGTGATCACACCGAATTAAAAACAAAATTAGAATCATCTCTAAAAAATTCTGAGGAAGAACGGATAGGGTTGGTGGGTAACATAAAATCTCTGAAAGTTATTGTAAAATTGCAGCAGGAAGACCATAAAACTGAAATGCTAAATCTCATGAGTCAATGTAGGTCTATGTCAGAGGAAATCGAAATAAAAAGAATTTATTAATTTCGAATTCCTTCAAGTTATATTAGTTTATACTGAAGACTTCCGCAATGGCGGATATTGACAACAGTATTGAATAGCTGATGGAAATCGATGAATGCTACTGTACAAAAATATCAGTCACCACCGGGAATCGAACCACGAACCTCCCAATTGCTGGTTGGGCGCCTTAACCACTAGACCATGGAGACCTTTCTGCACAGCAGCATTCATTTTTACTTGGCCATATCGGCTCGTATCTCACAAGTTAGTTTGAAGAGAATCAACCTCTGATCAATACAAAAAAAATAGAACCTAAAAGAAATGGGGAAAACATGAAAATTGGTCAAACGTATAGTCAGGTTTTGCAAACAGCAACTAAAACTAAAGTGAGGGGAGATAACGATAGGAAAGGTAGAGTACTACTCTTGACATCCAGTCATGGACGAGAGTGCAGTGTCCTACTGAATAAAAGATTAAAAAATAATTATGAAGTTCAGAGCTTTTTCAAGCCAAGTTATAAACGCAATCGTAGAGTCAGCAAAGGAACAAACAAAAGATTTTGGTAAAAACGATTTTCTAATAGTACTGGGTGGCTCAAACAATATAAATGAACCTAGTCTAAAACATCTTCCTGAAATAAATGGAAAAATTGAAGAGATGGTACCCCTCCGCCAAAAAACTAATGTAATAATAAGTACAATTCCGTATAGGTTTGATAGGCCAGAGCTAAATGAAACCATTAAGTCGACAAATTAATCAATTCATAATACAATCAACAGCCTAAAAAATAAGAATTCTAAGTAATTGGGGATTTGTTTTCTAAATGAAAGGCTGAAAAAAAACAGAATTTCACTAATCATGGTCTACATCTAAATCAATCTGGCAAAGAAATACTCGTATATTGTAATAGGCTGACAGAGCTGATTGAAAGTCGTTTGCAATCTACTGTCAATAGTTATTCTCCTAAACAATCATCTAACGAACCTTTTTTAGTGAAGTGGCTCAAAACCGGGAAGGGAAACTAGTTTCAAATGATAAATTCATATCTTCAATTGTATTAAAAGACGGAAGCGATCAAAAAATCAGGATAGCATTAGTGGAAGGAGCTCTTGTAACAATCTGATAGGCTCTTGTAACAATCTGAGATTAAGTAGATCTACTTCAATATGCAAAAGCAACGATAACGTAATAAGGAATGATAGGGAAGTACTGACTGTTCCATCAGAATATTCAATACATTCGTAACAAAATAGATAGAATCGAAGTATTTTTTAAAGAAGAGGCTCCTGATATAGTTATTTTCACCGAGCATGGTTTAAAAGAAGATGAATTGTCGCAACTTAATATTCCAAACTATTCATTAAAAGCGTCGTATTGCAGGACATCTCATCGAAGTGGGGGAGTAGGTATCTTCACTAAAAATGCTAGGAATATGCAAACAATTAATTTAGAATATGTAGAGAAATTTGCTGTGAAAATGGATTTAGAAGTTACTGGTTTGAGAGTAAAAATCGACAATATAATTTCGAAGTAGCGGTGTTAGGTATTTACAGGTCACCAATTGGGGAATGGAACAATTTTTGCGAACTCAATAGGCGTTTAGAGATTACTGCTACTCGTTTTAAAAACGTTATTGTAGCGGGAGATTTCAATACAGACTTTGCAACACAGAATAAAATGACAGAAGATTTAAGGGATATTATATAAAAGTTCATGAATATACCAGAGTCACAAGAACATCACAAACAATAATTGGTAACATCCTTACTAATAGAGATTACTCTAAAACAAGATTAGGCGGCTCGGAACTATCTGATCATGACTATCAAATCTTAGAGGTGGGGTTGCAAGGTCATAAATCAATTAAAAAGAGTAGAGTAATGAAAGAAATTCAACAATGTGAACAGGGGAATATCGATTGTTTGAAGCAGAATCTGCTTCAAGAAAACTGGAGTAGGGTTTACAATAGCGATAGTTTAAATAACAAATATGATAGTTTCATTAATATTTTATTTTAAGGTTTCATATTACTATGAGTTGTCCAGTTAAAAATGTCCCTGTAAAAAACATATTAGACAAAATTGAAGAGTGAATAATTGATGATATCCTTGCAGAAAGAAATAGGGTTAAAGATGCATATGATGAATTCAAACTATCTAGAAATATGTTAAGTGAAGATAATTACAAAGCTCTAAAGAAAAACTATACAAAAGAAGTGAAAAGAGCCAAATGTAAGAAAACAGCTGAAATTTTGAATAATAGTGTGCACTTTAACACAACAGAGTGGGATGTAATAAACAAAAATAGGCAAGTAGCTCATGTAGATGCTTATACTAGGGTCCCCAGAATAATTAACGAAAATAACAAATATATTGATGATAGTGTGGGCATTCGTAATTTCTTTTAAAGATATTATCAACTGGTTGCTAAGAATCTTCAAAAATCTCTTAATACAGGTATTAGTGATGCAAACATGTGGAATACTGTGGGGATTCAGAACGAATTAAAATTCCACCCAATATCCCAAAACGAGTTGTCAAATATCATTGATAGTTTGAATAATAAAAAAACTGTAGGAATGGATGGGGTATCCAGTAAAATTCTGAAAGAATGTAAAGATCAATTGTTAGACCCTTCAATTCATCTGATCAATCATTCATATCATTCATTAGAACAAGGTGCTTTTCCAGATAATTTGAAAGAGGGGAAGATCTTGCCAATCTTCAAAAGTGGTGATAAAGAAAAGGTGGAAAACTATAGGCCCATTAGTATTTTAAATGTAATAAGTAAAGTTTTTGAAACAGTAGTTTTAAATCGGTTACTTCTGCACCTTCAAGAAGATAACTTTATCTATGATGAACAGCATGGCTTCCAGAAAGAGAGGTTAACAAAGACAGCCATAGTTTCACTAGTTGATAAACTAATAGATATAATAGATTCAGGTGATAAAGCTACTGCAATCTTCTTAGATCTATCAAAGGTATTTTGATTGGTTTAATCATAGAAATTTATTGGAAATACTGCAAAATGTAGGCGTAAATGGGGTTGAACTGAAATGGTTTGAATCATATCTTACTGTGAGAAAACAATGTGTAGAACTAACTACAGTAGTTGGGAATAGTATAGTAAAGAATAAATCTAATAAATTAGAGGTCCTAGCTGGAGTGCCTCAGGGGCCAATACTAGGTCCAATGCTTTTTTTGTTATATGTCAACCGTTTACCTAAAGAATTAATTAGTGGGAGAGCCCTCTTATTTGCAGACGATATATCACTCATTTTCAGCAATTCCATTCTACATAATTTAGAAATAAGTGCCCATATAGGTGTGTAGTCCATTGTCCAATTCTTAAATCAGTTGAAATTAACAATAAATAGTAAAAAATGCCAATACCTTCAATTTAAAAACAAACATAATTCAAATGAAGATAGGGCTATAAACGTGTTTGTAAACGATAATCAACTAGACCAGGAAGAAAACATTGCATTTCTAGGAGTTTTGTTGGATAGATGATTGACCTGGGCTCCATACATTGAGAAAATATGTTGTAAAATTTCATCTGGGGTATTTGTCCTGCAACAGCTCGCTAGATTGAATGACAAAAAGTTACTTTTCACAGCTTACCATGGGCTCTTACTGTCACATATTAGGTATGCTATCTTAGTATGGGGTAATTCATCAAAACAAAATCTTGATAGGGTGTTTAAGATCCAAAAGAAAGCGGTTAGGTGTAGAAAGAGTAAATAGATTAGATTCATGTAGGCCGTTGTTCAAGAGACTTGGTCTCCTAACTGTACCCTGCTTATATGTGTATGAAGCTACTTTATATGTAAAAACGAATGATATTAACCAAAATCTTGACGTACATGATCATAATACAAGAAGCCGAGGAGATTATCATTTGGTGAGTCACAATAGTAGCTTATTCAAACAAAAACCTAGTTATATTGGTAGAAAATTCTACAATAAGCTACTGCAGTTTTTAAATAGTCTTGAAAATATAGAAATATTTAAAAACCAATTGAAAAAATATTTAGCTGATAAAGCTTTTTATAGTGTACAAGAGTTCCTTTCACATCAAAATTAAGCCTCACCTCAACTAATTGATATAGTAATTATGGTATCTAGTGTATAATTGTTGACCTGACTTGTCTTATACTCCTTAACTGGAGTCTCCAAGATGTAATCTACAAAAAAATTGAGAATTCTTTTGATAAGCTTTTTGCCTCCTGACACCTGTAGTTTTCTTGATAGGTTTCTTATAAGGCACTTTGGTTCACGAATTCACGAATTTATCTGATTATCAATCATTTTTATAAGATTAAAAAGATCTTACTAGATATTTAGTTACAGTTTAAACTTTGATTGTAAGTTTAGTTTCTCCTTCGTCGTTTTTTAATCTTCACACACATTCTGCCTGCCTCATTAACTTTGAGCCTGTGAATATTCCTACAGCCATTTCATTGGCAATGTCTGAATCACCTTTAAAACTGATGTCACATCCCAAGTATTTAAAATTTGATACCTGCTCTAATACTCTATCAACTATTACAATCTAGGTTCTGACAGGATGCTTGCCACAGAATGACATAACTTTGAATTTATCAATAGAAATTCGAAAATTATAACATTATTATTAAAATAGTTATTATAATCACAATTTATTTAGAAGATAAACAGATCTCTGGAGCTTGTCTTCATTTTCTTGGATTATCCATAAATCATTTGCGAATAACAACGCATTCAAGTGATTGTTTTCATTTAACTCAAATTTGCTTTGGATTTCCATTTTTTGAAAATGTCAAAATATATGTTGAAAAGAGTGGGTGATGAACTACATCCTTGTCTCACATCTTGATTTATAGTCATTTCTTCCAATCTTCTCTTACTTGTATCGATTAAAATTAGCATGTAGACAGACTTTTTATTGTATATTTATTGGCATGGATATCCTTCTTCCCACAGATTTTCCCAAAGTTTACAGCGATTTGCTCTATAGAAAGCTTTTAGATCCAGCTTCCAGATTCTATTCTTTTCTTTTCTCAATCATTCTTTTAACCGAAAATATGTTATCAGTTCATGAGCGACTAGATGTAGCTACTTGTCTGAATGTTTCTTTGATACTATCAATTAGGATGCTTATACATTTTGACAAACCTTGAAATGTTTTATTAACTTGTTCTTTCTTTCAAACCCTTCCATGCAGTAATTACAGAAATATTTTTTCTTATGGGTGCGTTCAAAATGTCTTCGAAGAGAGCCTTTAACAGAGAAACTCTTCCCACAAGCATCACAGGGGAACTTATTTTTATAATGAACCGCATTTAAATGCTTTATTACAGACGCCTTCTGGGTGAATTGTTTATTGCACAAATCACAAGTATGTCGTAAACCCTCATGAACTTCTACCATATGCCTTTGCAATGAATGTTCCCGTTGGAAGCTGCGCATGCAAATTGAACAAACATATTTATGCTTTATTTCCTTCTCAATTGCTTTTCCTTTTCTCCGCACATGTAAAAATTTTATATGAACTTGTAATCCATCCTTTCTTGTGAAAGTTTTGCCGCATTTCTTACAACAGAATAAAATTTGTTTGTTGTGAGTTGAATTTACATGTCTATAGAAATGATTTAAATGTTTGAATCTTTTATAACATCGATGACAAATTATGTAACTGGAGTTTTCGTTTTGATCAAATTGAATATGTCGTTTACAATGTTGTATCATCATATTCAATGTGTCATGTTTGAAAAAACAAACCTTACATGTGTAGGAAATTATATTCTTCTTGATCAGTTTCATGTACAATTTTAAAAAATCAATAGATTGCAAGAAATTTATTGATTTAGTGTGCACTGACAAAGAGGCATCATGAAGTTGATTCTCCACAACAGTCCCTTGCATTGTAGAGCAAAATTCAGATACAATTGCTTCTTGTTCTTCAATTGGAATGTTTGCTGCTTCATCACTGATTTCAATCTGTAAAAATAAAATACTTGCCAACTGCCTCTTCACATTGCAACAGATTATTTATTTTCCTATTATGGCATGAAAATTGAATATTGAGCAGATTTGACTTTCCAAGGGAAAGAATTCCGTTGCTTTTTAATATTTAACGTTACAAAAAACTCATTGATTTGTAGCTATGAAGTAAATAATAGGCTGTATTGTTTACTGCTTAAGTTTGTGATTTAGAATGGACAAAGGCAGGTGTTAATGACTAATGACATTTGTTTAAAAGAGAAAAAAACTATGAATATCGTCATCATAAAAATTCATGTATTGATCCAGCAAAACTGAGGTAAGGAAGCAGTTGAGTGATGCAATTAGTCAGTCCATGACACTCACTACATTTCATCTAAAATAAGATATTGCATAATATTTTGTAGGGAGTTTTAACTAGCACTTAATGAGCATGATGAGCAGGCTAAATTTTCCTCCACATTGAATAATGAGTTTAGTCAGCATTTCAAAGTTTTATACCATCAAATGGTTCACTTATTCAGGATCTGTTTGTATGAATAAAATATTCATATCAAAATATTAATCCCTTACTAATGTATTTTATCCTAGCTCACGATATCATTCCTGCTGTTGCTCCAATAAGGCTATTCAATAGATCCCAAGCAGCATAATTGATGATTAATTTCATAAATTACAATAATAGAAATATGTAAAAAATCTACAAAACTTTCAACTAAACCTTTTCTCTAGTTGTTCAATTTCCAGTTTCTGAGCGGAAACAAAAAGTACATGAAAGTACCCTTGCAGTGATTAACACAATTATTTAATATTAACTTTTTATGGTAAATTTAACGATTTACAGTCAATTTTAATTCAGAATAAATAATTTACTCACGTAGGCTGAAACGTTTTTGAATCGTGATGATTCATTTTCAACAGTTGAAAATGAATCATCACGATTCGAAAACGTTTCAGCCTACGTGAGTAAATTATTTATTTATTTTTAATTAAAAATTACTACATGTTGTTAGATCTTCCTTAAAAAGTTAATACAACGCAGATCATTATGGATAAAGAAATTCAAGAATTATTCGATGTAGAATGAATTTCAAGCCCCCCTCAGCCATGTTTCCGTAAGAATTATTTGACAGTTATCTATGAGTTTGTCTGTGTACCACCCCGTCTATATGAGTATGCTACATACATTTTTGTCATTGCCGAAGTCTTCAAATCCTAAATCATCCTCTTCTTCAAATTCCATGTCACTGATATAAACTTCAGTTTCCTGCTTGATTTCAATTTCATCCTCAGGTTCTTCCTATAAAAAATATATCAAACAATAGACATTTTTGTAATTTGTAATCATTTAAAACATTCAAGATATCGAAATAAAAAACAACATACCGGTAACGTACCAATATTGCTGTTTATGATAGACTATTGTATTCAAGACTCATACAGAACATGAATAATAGGATAGTTCAAATAGATCAATGATCAAAAGAAAAACTTATTTATTATAATTTATTTACGTAATAATATGGTATTCCTGGATTTCTTGTTCCATGACGAACTGCGTTGTAAATATTAACTTTTCATGTGAAATTTAACGACTTGCAGTCAAATATTTTTTTTATTTTTGGCTATTTGAGCTGGTTTCGATTTGTAGTTGGTTTTGAATTTAGCGTAGTTTGGTGTAATGTTGAGTTTAAGACAGTTTTTTATTGAATTGAATGTGTAGATGTTTACTTCTAACCTTAAACACTGTTGATCTGTAGGATAGGATTGTAGCTTGTCTTGCCGAATTAAATTCCTGGATTTCTTGTTCCATGACGAACTGCGTTGTAAATATTAACTTTTCATGTGAATGTATTGACTCATGTATTTGACTGCAAGTCGTTAAATTTCACATGAAATTTAATATGGTATTGCTGAACACCATGGCCTACTTATAGGCTATAGCAGTTCCAAGGCAAGTTGAAAAATGAAAATGATGACACAGAACCGACTATGCTTCGATTCAAGTTGATGAGAATAGAAATTAATTAATCACAACAAATAAGAGATGACAGTCGCAGTGGTGTAATCGATTAGGGCGGTTATCTCTGGTTGCCTGCTACTCCAGCGCAGCGGTCTCAGAGGTTCGATTCCCGTTCAGAATGGCACATTTTTGTCATCATTCACACCTCACTACCCACGCACAAGTCTCAGGCTCATGTGGACATCATCAGAAAAAATAAGATTCATATGTTTGAAACACATAAAAGGTAAAATATGTAAATAGCCTAGGCTATGCATCTGATTATAAAATTCACATCTACTTCATTTTGTTGAAATTTCAGGTAATTATTGAGTATCCGAACTTTTCGATTTTTCCAACAATTTTTTTTTTTGTGACATCTACACACCCCATGAAGCAATAATCCGTTGAAATTTTTCGGGGGTCGCGTCTTTTTCACACAAAAATTTAAATTTTCAAAAAAAAATTTTTTGATGAAAATTTTATTTTTCATTTAAAAAATTCATAATTTGCAAACATATTATGAACTCCAAACCATAAAACGATATAAATCAAATTAATAATCACATAGGCCTATCTGAAGAAAACTAAGCTTACTAACCTTTCAATACTTCGGGGGATACAACTCCGCAGCCGCTTTAAAAAAATAATGTAGACGCTCCTCCCGCTGGTATCGGCGCTTAAACTGAAACTCAGCAAGGTAGCCAGCGAAATGCGCTTTTTTGACTCCAAACCTTGGAATCGTACAGCGCACTTCGCGCCAACTCCTCTCAACCGTATTCGTGTGAGCTTGGGTTTCTGGGTCCACAAAGTTCAATGAGTGATTGACAGTCAAGTGGTCATACAGATCTTTGTTGAGGGATTGATTTGATTTATTGACAACTAATTCCGCACCACACTTCAAACTCACTGAAATCTCTTTAAAAATACCATGCCTGAACAAAAATTCGATCACCTCCTTTTCGCTAAGGCGTAAAGATTCTAAAAATTTGAGGTTGCACTGTGTATCACACATTACAAATGGCGTTTCACGTAAAGAATAAATTAAAACAATCACCTTTCCAAGAGAAAGCTATATTTTCCATGTGATCTAACAATAATTGTCGATCTGACCAAACACAAAATTATAGCATTTCAAAGAAAACATATGTTTTCAAACTATTATATTTTTAGATTGATTGGTTACTTGACCGACCTTTCCGTTGATCAGATCTACTTGACCGACCAAAGAAAACTGTGTACGTTCTGGGAGCATCTGGTTTGGTGCACCAGAATTCTTTCGGTGCACCGAACCAGTCACGTGATCGGTGTACCAACATATGTTCCCAGGGACGGCAGTACAGCACTCACCGGTGTACAGTTGGGCGCGTACTTTTGAAATTAATCTGTGTAAGTCACTGTTGTACTAGCTGCGCAAATAAAAGAAAGCCGCTATAGGGTTATCGATTGAAATATACACCTATTTTGATTAAATAATTGTGCATATAATGAAGAATAATTATTATTGGAAGCAATATGCAGTTTGGAAGTTCATTTCTACATGAACAGCTATTATTATTAAGGTAAATAACGGGAAATATGACATTGAAATTACAAAATTTTGTTCAATAAATATTTTATAATAAACTTACTACTTAAAAGAGCATGAATTTCCTCTGTTTCATGAATATTGTACATAACCTCATTGAATGCATTAACTTGATCATGTTTGGAAGCCATTTTGGTATGAAACAGCAGACGATTTTTCATCGACCAATGAGAGCTCTCTGGTTACTGGTTCACAGTCCGTGGATCTACCTTTTCGTACGGTGCATGAAACCTGCACCGGAGCAGGCCAAACCGGAAACAGCTGCTGGTTAACGAACTGTCAAAAGCTCCCAAAGGACTTTCTTGGAACTCATGCCTCTGGTGCACCGGTTGAAGCTACCGGTGCACCGAAAATGCTCCCAGAACTTACACAGTGTGTACGTTCTGGGAGCATCTGGTTTGGTGCACCAGAATTCTTTCGGTGCACCGAACCAGTCACGTGATCGGTGTACCAACATATGTTCCCAGGGACGGCAGTACAGCACTCACCGGTGTACAGTTGGGCGCGTACTTTTGAAATTAATCTGTGTAAGTCACTGTTGTACTAGCTGCGCAAATAAAAGAAAGCCGCTATAGGGTTATCGATTGAAATATACGCCTATTTTGATAAAATAATTGTGCATATAATAAAGAATAATTATTGGAGGCAATATGCAGTTTGGAAGTTCATTTCTACATAAACAGCTATCATTATTAAGGTAAATAACGGGAAATATATCATTTAAATTACAAAATTTTGTTCAATAAATATTTTATAATAAACTTACTACGGTACTTAAAAGAGCATGAATTTCCTCTGTTTCATGAATATTGTACATAACCTCATTGAATGCATTAACTTGATCATGTTTGGAAGCCATTTTGGAATGAAACAGCAGACGATTTTTCATCGACCAATGAGAGCTCTCTGGTTACTGGTTCACAGTCTGTGGATCTACCTTTTCGTACGGTGCATGAAACCTGCACCGGAGCAGGCCAAACCGGAAACAGCTGCTGGTTAACGAACTGTCAAAAGCTCCCATCGGACTTGGAACTCATGCCTCTGGTGCACCGGTTGAAGCTACCGGTGCACCGAAAATGCTCCCAGAACGTACCCACTATTCCACCTAACCAAACCTAACCTAACCTTGCCTAGTCTGGCAGTGTTACAGTGTGATGGAAGTATTCATACGCGGAAGAAAAATAGTTCCATCAGAAAACTCCAATTTAAATGCCAAATAAGCGTTGCCCCCGCAAAATATCAGTGTATTATTAGTTACTAGTGTGTGTTGAGTGTGTAGGGAAAAAATTGTTGGAAAATTCGAAAAGTTCGGATACTCAATAAATACCAAATTTCACTTTCACGGAGTAAATTGATTGATCTTTCGATAATTTATGAGTGGATACAAATACTTGATATGATACTAGCATAAGCTACAAGTAGTCTATCCCAAGTGTTTATATTTACTTTTAACTTATGGAAATATTAATCTATTTTATATGAGATAATATGGCTATTATGGTAAGTCATACCATTGATCAGGGATAGTAAGGATCTTGATGGTTCGTCTATGGTCATACGAAACTGGAACTATAAGTAAATATTTAAAATTAAACTTGTAGTAGACACATAACTCACCTTGATAATATAAGGTTGTTTGCCAACTAGATGCAGTTGACTGTGTTCAGTCATTGCTTTCAGCATTCAGGATTTATGCAGGAGAAAAGAATTAAGCATTCAATTTTTTTTAATATAATAACATTCCTGGGAGAAAAAGTTAAATCATAAACAAATTAAAAACAAGAAAATAGTAAATTGCTATAAGCTGTAACCTAAATCACATAGCTAAGATCTTGTTCACATCACATCAAACAGAGAACATGTTGTTGTTGTTGTTCAAGAGTTTAGAGTACAACAGGTTGATGAACTGTCTACGATATCAGCTGTTTGAGCGCAACTGTGTGGGAGTGGGAGTGGCCCAGGGACTCAGCTGATACGCTGCTCACCTACAGCAGGATGGAGGCCGGCTCTGCCAGAGTGCCAGACACTAGACCTTAGCCAAAGACCTGCTCCTCTCCTCAGCGCCTCCAAGCGGCAGACTAAGGCCGTGGTCAGACTGCATGCGACTGACGAGTAGATCGTTTTGCGAGCAGGTCGTACGAGTAGGTCGTCAGAGTAAGAGTGGTCACATTGCAAACTTCCTACTCCTGCGAGTTTATACTCCAATGGCATTGACCAATTGTTAGACAATCTGTTATTGCGCATTTTGTTTGTTAATGAAGAAAAAGAAAGCTGGGTGAATGATATTAATTTAACAAGGGAGACGCAAGGAGAATTCAAGCTACTTTTTCCTGATCTACGGAAAAAATAATTTTCGGATGTCACTAGAAACGTTTTATTATATTTTAAACAGAATCAGCACAAAAATTGAAAAACAAAGCAATTTTTGGACTTGTATCAAGGTCACATTGAGATCTCTATTTGATAATCCTTTGTGGATTGGTCCCACAATGGATTTTGGTCAAACACAAGCACATCAACTCCTCAACTTTCATTTTCACACTGACAACCACGCAAAGAAAATCAAACAAACTTGCTTCCAGAATTGACTCGTGCGTGTGCGCAAGACCTCGTACGACCAACTCTTCTCTACTGTGACCAATCAAACCGGTTTATCAACGTTTGTTTTACTCTGACGTCCAGATGCGAGCACGCACGTCCATTTACTCGTCGGAGTACGCATGCAGTCTGACCACGGCCTAAAGAAGTAGATTTTTTCCTGCGTCTGAGTTTTGACGTTAGGCCGGCCATTCACTATCAGGTACACCTGATCAGGTACGCATGATCAGGTGTACCTGATACCTGATGAGCACACACACTCTTCATGTATACCCTGTCAAGTTTGTCAGTTCAACATGGATTCTACAGAAGATGATCTGCTTCTCTCCTTATTTTGTGTAGTTTTTGTAAAACATAAAAACAGTTGGAATAAACGCAAACAATGGTGTAAGGAATGGTTGCGGAGGAGAAATAAATTTACCCATAAATATTGATTATTTAATATTCTTGGATTTCTTGTTCCATAACGATCTGCGTTGTTAATATTAACTTTTCATTGAAAATTTAACGACTTGCAGTTAGTTTTAATTTGTGAATACATAATAATTGTACTCACACTTGGCCGAACGTTTTCGAGTTAAGGAAACTCATCTTTAAGGCATCCTAAATCGGCGATGTTGGTTATAAGAATTGTGGTTTTTGTATAAAATTGTGTTTTATTATACAAAAACCACAATTCTCCTAACCAACAAACCAACATCTCTGATCTAGGATGCCTTTAAGATGAGTTTCCATAACTCGAAAACGTTCGGCCAAGTGTGAGTACAATTATCATACATATTCACAACTTAAAACTGACTGCAAGTCATTAAATTAGGGAAGTGATAGCCATGAGCCATAGCAGGTACCTGTTCAGAGATTAGCTGCGTTCTCCTAGGCACTCTTTGACCAAAAAGATTGGCCTGCAAAAAAGACACTGTTTTCTGCAGTAAAATCACTTCCCGGTGATTCGGTACCCACCTAAAACTGTAGGTCCAGCTCATCAATCCCAATCATCCAACTCATTACCAACGCACAGGTCTCAGATCTATGCGGGCCTCATCCTCCAAAAAAATTACAATTAACAGTTAATATTTTTAATATTGATTAATTAGTTTCAAGTGATATATCTGTCCTTTTAACGTAATAATTGTTATCAAGAGGCACAAGGCTACAAAGGTTTTAAACATTTCCCTTCTGACCGACCTAATGCTAATTTTTACGGGACGATGTCAAACTCGCACACCGTCAAGGTGGGCTGACGATAATCGTGGCTGCCGACAAGCTTGGCTAACGTCAAAGTCGCACACCGTCACCATGGGCTGAATTCCTAAGTGTGCCAGGTTGGCGGTGCATGCAAACGACAAACTGGCACTCTTTTGATTTTGTCACCCGGCGCCAAACCCGCACGCCGTCACAGTGGGCTGCATTCCTAAGTGTGCCAGGTTGGCGGTGCATGCAAACGACAAACTGCCACTCATTCCATTTTGTCACCCGGCGCCAAACCTGCCCGCCGTCACGATGGGCTACTTTTTGGCCCTTCGCACACGTGTCGACTCATTTGCAATTTGAGTTGGCAACGGTAGTCGCGCGCAACCTTGTCTGTGTTTCACAGCGAGAGTCCTCTCACGGGCCAACTGCCAGTCGTGAAATCAAATCTAGACGGCAACGTGAATCGTCTGCACGCAACGGTGACAGCCGGACGCCTGCAATCTCAATTGCGTAGTTGCATGCCGTACAGCAGTATTGAATGAGTATTGACTTGAAGTATTCAGTTGCATACGCAATCAATAACCAAGTTCACACCCTTCAATCTCCAAAACGCTTTCTTTTGATGGTTTTTCGTATTTCATAGAATAACTCAATAATTGCGGTACTTAATGTTTTTATGTGATTTTGCAGTTCATTTCATAAAGAATTCACCACACAAAGGAGGGCTTAAGGAGCCTAAAGTTTTCCGAATGAGTAATAATTTATTGATTTCTAATTGAAAAAGATAGCTTTACTCTTCTGCTATCTGTATTTCAGTAATGAAAGCGTTTTCGAAGGAATAACCTTTTGCAATCTGGCAGATTCCTGGCGAATTTTTTTCGCAAAACCCGTTTTTAGGAAAGTGATAGCCGCGATCAGTGACAGGTATCTGTTCAGTCAGATAAGATAAGCTGCATATTCCTGGGACCTCTTTCTAAAGGTGACCGAATGGATCGGCCACCAAAAAAGACGGTTCTCAGCTATAAAATCACTTGCCGATGATTCGGGACTCACCTAAAACTGTGATCCAACTTGTCAAAAATTGACATTGAACTCATTACCCACGCACAGGTCTCAGAACTATCTGGGCTTCACATTCTGAAAAAATTACATTTTACTGTAACGTTAAATTTAATGTATTACTGGTTTAGGAGGTTCTGGAAGCTAGTGATCCTGTATTACACATTACATTGTCAGATCGATATAAGTGAAACGAATTATTCTCATTATCTTAACCCAGCCGCTTGTCAAATTAAATTCTGTCACAAACTCTATCCACTTATGGTATAGCCTACTCACAATATAGGTAACTTTTTTTATATTCCAACATGTAGTGACACAAATGTTTGACAGCTATAACAATGTTAAATAGAACGTTCAGAAATGAGCATCCTACAGAAATTTAAAAAATTACAATAGTATTGGAATTTCATTTACTAGCTTTATACTGATTTATTATCAATTTAATGATGAGAACCATATATACCAATCTCTATCATGGATTTCCTTCCATTTCTTCTTGTTCTCTGGCGAGTTAACTGACTTTCCTATTTTGTAAAAGAGAGGTAGACAAATTATGATTGCACCTAAAAGTGATGCCTGTAAATCCAGAGCTGTTGGCGAACATAAACTTCCATGGATATGCTCTGATCTTAGCAAGGAGAGCGTATGGGTAGGCCATTTCCTGGCCTCCTTTCAAATGTGGGGCACTCGACATCTTGTTACTTTGTATCTTTCAGTTTTAGAGGACACCGACCAAAAAAGACAAAATTCTAGCCGACCGAGCAACTCTTAATAGTATAACGATATTGTTATAAACACTATCCTATATAAAGAAGTGTGAAATGTACTGCCTAGATCCTAGGCTGAAAACATACAGCCGTATATACTTTCAATCATGAGTTGGAGTGAGAAATTTTTTTGAGATCGTTAATTCTAAAAAGATAATTGAACAATATTCTTCAAAATTATTACAGTTAATTATTCAGTGTGGGTATATTCTGAAAGAGACCGCATTAAAAAGACAAATCAAAAGCAATTTCACTGCTAATAAGCCTTTTGCTATTATAATTTTCCTAAATACAATATCCTACATTAGAGTTGTGAAATTTTTCTTAGTTTATTAATATTTTATAGGTCGATTTTTAGCTACTTTAGTTTGGATGTTATGTATGGCTTGCTAATTTGATAAATATTTCATAATGTAGGCTACAAGAAATTTCTCATGTTTTCAATGTTTGAAAATTCAACTCAAAAGCTTAAAATAAAAAAAAAAATTAAAACAAAAAAGAAACTGACTTCAATAAAATGATACTCAAACATTAAATACTCACGTAGGTATTAAAAACCTTAAAATAAAGTATTTACTTTAAACTGAGAACATTTTAAATTTGATACGAGTAGCCTAATAATCTTTTGTAGTCAGAGCAAAATATTCTTTGAAGTTAATAGAAATAGCTTTGTAATATTAAAGGTTTATAGAATATTTGGCTTGGATCTCAAAATATAACTCGTATTGTATTTAAAATGTTTTCAGTTTAAAGAAAAAACATTATTTTAAACCTGTAGTACGTGAGTATTTAATGTTTGAGTAGCCTATCATTTCATAGAAGTTGGTTTCTTTTTTTGTTTTAAAATTTGGCTTTTGTTTTGTTTTAAAATTTGGCTTTTGTTTTGTTTTAAAATTTGGCTTTTTTTTGTTTTAAAAAAATGCTCGCTGGACTTAAAAGGTGAGTGACCTACCGGCTAGTAGGTTACATTGATAATAGAATAAAAACTTTGAATGGAACAATAGAAAATAATGATACCGACCATGTCCACCAGCCAACTGAAATCCTGACTGGAGATATGCTAATCTTGATAACAATTTTGACATGTAATTGCAATGAAGATTGTTTTGACTCAGTGAAACGTTTCTGAGAAGCTGATGTTGTTGAAGCCAGTGGCGTAGCCAGGATTGAACTTCGTGGGGCTGGGGGTATTCCATAAGGGGTGTGGGGGGGGGATGGAATCCGCCCAGTTGATAGGGGGGTTGGGGGGTTTGATATTTATCATTTTTGTAATATTTTTTTGAGCATTCAAAAGTAATTTTTACTTGGATAATTCAATGAAAGCAATTGCTAATATTTAAATGAAACAGACAGCACTCGAAAACACTGCATTGCCACATTGCTCACTAAACTGTACATGCCGCTGTAGAGTGAGAGTACTGCATGGTACCATACTAAAATTAGTACTTTTCGTGATTCCCATGACACACTCTTGTGCCAAATAAAACTGGGTTCTATTTTTTTATTAACCTTCAACTGGTGATGTGCCTGGCTTGCAACACATCTGGTGACGTTTGGTCTGGTAGACCCATTTTGATTATCTTCATAAAACGTACAAATATCAAATAAGATAATTTTTTTCAAATGCATTTGATCATGGACAACTATGGGGAGGCAGTGTAACAAATATTGTAAATCTATACCCATTATAAAATCTTAAATATTAATAAGTAGTTTTGAAAAGTATGTGTACAAATTTATAATGAAAATCTGGGCGTTTGTAAAAGATTCAATATGATTGAAAAAAGTGTTTTCTTTTAGTTTCAAATGTATGATCTTTAAGATAAAATGTATGAAGATTGTAAAAATATATACATGGAAAATATTAGTTCATAAAAAATTCTGCGCAGGTTTGAACTTTGTTTTTTTATAGATGGTTTCAAGTGCTTATTCCCAGTGGTGGATTTATGGGGGGGGGGGGTCCTTTCGGGCTGAAGCCCCCCAAAACCTACAATAAGTATTTGGAAGAGTGTAAATTTTTTAATTAGACGCACAAGAATAACTTCTAAATAGCATATTTTGTAAACAATGGATTTTTTGAAATGACAATGGGTGGCACCGATCTGCAAAGACGGGTCAGTACCTGGTCAAAACTACCTGGCCTCTGTTTTCTTTCCTACTTCCCCTCTTCCTTAGGCATTCTAATTCTGACATTCAAAATTTCTCAGAACAAGAATGTTTGAATAAGCTTGTGACTGACGAGAATTTATTATATGCATTTAAACAGATCAAGAAATCATTAAAGAAACCTGATACCTGAATCATTTTTGGAAACAGACAATGAACTTCCATTTCTAAAATAGGATTTCAGTATTTTTAATTTCCAAAATTCTCGGCAAATTACAAAATCGTAGATACTAAGCATTAGGTGTGTAAACGTTTAAAATATTGCAACATCTTTTTGTCAGAAGCTGGAACAACCACAATGCCCCTTAATAATTTATAAATTCCCCTTAAATACCTTTTAATAATGTTGGTTTAATGTCAAATATGAATATGAAAATATTCCTATATACGCATCATTCAATTAATTTGTATGAATGCTAGGCTATATACAGTATTACTATAATAATATTATGCCATATTACAATATTTATGTAGTCTAGTATACTAAAAAATATTCCAGTGGCCTATAATTAAAGGTAGTACCCTTGGATGTGCTATGTATATTCCATAAGTGCCTCAGGTTTTCCCAATTTACAATCTAATGCAATGGTCCTATCCACATAAATTTTGACTCATCTCAAGGCTGTGTAGTAGTGTTTTGGTCACTATTTTTTCAATTAAACATTTTTTTTTTTAATTCTTTAGGGGACTTGGGAGGCACAATACATTAAAAACTGCGCCATTTTTGAGCTTCACTAGGGGTGTGCACTATGGGTTTAGACATTATTTTTTCAACGTTTTATGGGCTGGCAACTATTAAGCTTTTAAAATTTTATCTGAAAATCTCATGTAGCCTAAGATGCAGTGGCGTAACTAAGCCATGGAGCCCCACTCCCCATCATTTGACTGATGTGCACCCCCCTTTGGTTGTGGCGCGCTCTCCATACCGCTGCACCACCCGCACGGAGGGGCTGCGGTGGTGCTATTTACACCACTGCTAAGATGTAGTCCCTCATAAAATCACACGTAGCCTAAGATGTAAATCCTTATTAAATCCTCCTTATGAAACCTCATGTTGCCTTTTATGCTAATCATAAGTATATGACAAATGTCATCAATAACAACCACCAGGGGAACCTGGGAAGTTATTATTGATAAATTATTGGCTGCAGTTATCAATAAAAATAATACACTTGAAAAATGCCAATACAATATAATATCAAATAATTTATCGATGTGATAGTGTAATATTATATGAGTGAGTATCTGACTGTATCAAGGTATTTCCAATAATCGATGGTAGACACAACCATTCTTAAGGCTCGCTTCACATTACAACAACATGTCGTGTGTCGTTCATACGACTAAAGAACAAAGAGGGGTATCAGCTTCTTCACACTAGGCCGACAAATGTCGTGGATACGCACGACTGACGTGCTAGTGCCGAGGGGGCCATGACATCCCTCGAGTCGTGCCGACTGTCGGTGTCGTATGAACGACTAGAGGGCGCAGCGAGCTACTGGAACTGTTCACTAGAGATATGAGGCGTATTTACTGGAACAGGTATTTTTACTGAGTATTTGAATGTACGGACTAGCACCTAGTATTCGAAGAACAAAATACTCAGATATCTGTGAGTATTTCTAGAAGCTAGTAATAAACTACGCGACTTCAAGTCCCCACTCCAATTTACGGAGTGGGAGTGGAGCTTTGTAATTTGCAGTTGTACAGTAGCTATTAATAGCTCATTTCTCGTTATAGAACTATTCAACTACTCACTCTCTCTTTCTCGCTCACTCTCACGCTCTCTCTCTCTATTCACTATACTCGATTGTAGGCGCATGCGTCTAGATTGTCTTTGGTTGCGTATGGCGTACGCGCGTACTTTTCCAGTAGAAATACTTCTTGAGTACTTGAGTACGAGTACTAAAAAGTAGTTTGTTACTCAAGCGTCTCAAGGTCTTGCCGTCCGCGTCTCATTTCGCTACAGCACATTTGAGAGCAACTCAATGATTAGATTCGTGCTGTATTTAACACGAGTAATAAAGATTCGTGCTGTATTTAACGTGAGAAACAGTACCAGTACCGCAGTACCATACTCTCTTGTACGTCTACTCTGGCAAACTGGCTAATACCATAGAACTATAAACTTGGAATGCTGACTGAATGCATCGAACTGCGAGCCGGCTCTATCGCTGCTTCCCCCACCAAAGCGCAGTGCTCGCACCGGCACTGACTGAACTAAGTACTGTAAAACTAATACGCTCAGCCAGAGTAATTCAATTTCATAGTCTCGTAGAAATGTGAAACACCATTAGAAAATTTTGAATAAAAATGATATGAATTGTCAGTTGAAGAAGGTTTCAGTACATGTTACAAATACTTTCTATCTATTCCAATGAATTTATAGAAAAAAGGTTATTTTGAGAAAAATACAAAATACAATGATTTTTCGTGCCTTTTTCAATGATAAGTGATATGAATTCATGGAAATAGATAGAACAATATTTGAAACATGTAGTGGAACCTTGTTATTATTACCGGCGCTTCAAATAACTTTTATTAGGAATTTATAGGAAAAAGGTAAAATTTGAGAAAAATACGAATTCATGCCTTTTTCAATGATACCATCGAAATAGATGATGGAGCCTTATTATTATTATTATTACCGGCGATTCAATTAACAAGTTATCAACCTGTTCCTTTTATAAGGAAGTTTCAAACAGGTGCAAGTTTACATAAATTTTCAAATAGAATGCTTTTAACAATATCATTGTTAGTAATTGCATAATAATGAAATGTTATGAATATTACAATGAAACTAAAAATTGTTACATGCATTGAAAGAAGTAGGCTACACTCTATATTTATACATTTTTGCTGTATTGAACGATATTGTGTATTAATCAGAAATTGGTTTATTTTACAATATTTTGTGTACAATTTTTCATTTTACAAGTAGTATTTTACAGTAGTATTTATTCTATTTAACAATAGTATAGTATTTAACAGGTGAGGTGTTCTTAAATAAGATAAGTTGCAATAATAATAATAATAATCCTTATTTCCACAAATACAAAACAAGAATAAAAACACAGAAAAAAATATACATGATAAAAAATAATATTAATTAAAAACAAACAATTTTTAGGAGAGAAACCAAGAAGTTACAAAGAAGAAATACTTAGTTCAACTTAAATATCATGTACAAGAAATAAAATGTTACAAAAAATATCTGCAGAAATAATACTACCTACATACAAATAATTTCATTGTGAAATTATGTCCGCATACAGGAGTATCATTAATAAAGTATTTTAATAAATAAAATAATAATATTAATAATATTAAAAATAATATGTGATCATAGGATCCAACAAAGATGCCAAAGGAGCTATTCATATTTACCGTATAGCCTACTGTATTAAAATGCTATATCATGAAAGTATTTTTTATAAATACAATATTTTTACAATCTATGAATTCAATATCATTAAACATATGCTGAGCTCTAAATAAAAGACAACACTGTCACTTAACTGAAACTGGTTGTGAAAATAATAAACCAACAATACCATTCTTTTTCATGTTAAAAAATCTAGTGTAACAAAGCAAAACAAACAATGTTTTTTTGTTTTTAGATAGTTTTTCACGTTTTGTAAAGACTGTCTCTGTCAGCTATATTTTTGACTTGACATAATAATTATTCTTTAGTATGTCATATACCGTAAATAACTTAATTGATTGTTGTTATCCAGTTACACTTTCGCAAACTGCTGTATAACATTATAATTAATCTTAAAGTTTTATTATAATAAATAACTCACATAATATCCCAGAATATCATTTTGGATAATTCAACAATAACATGGGATATAATATTTTATATTTACATTTAGTCTATCTATGTACCATACTGAACTAATTGGAGAAGAATTATCTTTATAAGGATAGCAATATTAATAGCGCCAGATTTGTAGACAATAATACGAATAACAAACGTAGAGTGTCAATATCAAGTATATTACATTAATTGTTACAGTATTCTGTAGTTATGATGTTGAAGATCCATCTTGTTTCCACTAATATGTATTATAAACTTAAAAAACACTTTTAAATGGAAATTGACTCACGTTATGGCGTGACGGCCGTTTCGCTCTGTTGTCTAGAGCATCATCAGACGACCCACAGTAGGGGTCGTCTGATGATGCTCTAGACAACAGAGCGAAACGGCCGTCACGCCATAACGTGAGTCAATTTCCATTTAAAAGTGTTTTTTAAGTTTATAGTATTCTGTAGATTTACCTATTTACCCGTAAGGGTCTCCCCACCACGAAAAGCCATACGAATTTACTTTACCTATGTGCAGATAATCCAGATTGCTTTGTAATGTAGTTTTTGCAGCCAAAGGCTACGCAGTATGCTGGCATTCTTCTTTTTCGTCGCCAGTACAATAAAATAAATAAATTCTCAATACTCAAATCTCAAAACTTGTCAAATAATATTGAATATCAATGCAAAATCACAATGAGCTGTAGCTGTCTACATAGCTGGAGTGCAGAAATAAGTGTCGTTTGCACTGCACTGTGGTGGGGGAAAAGGAACATCGGCCGGCTCGCTTCTAGTTTCCAAACACCGCTTGAGTTAGCATTCCAAGTTTATAGTTCTATGGTCTCACACAGACACATAATAGAGTAGATGGCTGACTTGCGTTCATTGCAGTGTAGCCAGATTAGCCAGTATCGGCCACTCGCATAATAAGAATCAAACGACAAAAATTAGATTTGAGTGCCCTGAAATTTCATCTGTTCAATTCCCAATACCATTTACCTATCTTAATATTGATAAAAAAATTCTAATTTAGTACATGTCACAAGTAATGTTTTGAGATTCTAACAAAACGAGAAAATATGAATTACGTTGACTCGTTCAGCTTTTATAAGAGAATTTATCCAACAATGTTTAGAAACTTTTGTGATACGACGTAGATTCAAAACCTAATTGCGAATTTCTTTCATTTTTGAGGCAAGAAAATTTCGAAAGCGGGAAAGTTGTAGATAAAGAACTGATCTAAACTTTATTCTCTATGATGAACAGGCCTCTGTAGTTATAATATTTTAAGCATATATAATATAATTTGAATTTTTCCGGTTGATAAATTAATATATAATTAACCACAATGTATAATTAATCACACTAAGCACAACTTCATTTTCAAAATGCAAATGAAAATTATCAGAATATTGGTAAAAGTACTGTCAAGAGATACATTTTTTTGAAAATACACCATCATACATGGGAATAGAACTTTAATAAAAATTTTTTTGAAATTAATAAAATATAATTTTGAAAACAAGTTATAAATTATCTCTTTTATTATTCTGTTGAAGGGTATTTCCATTATTGATGAGTTATCTGAATATTTAAATAAAACAAATAAAATTTGCTTTCACCACGTACTTTGTCACAATTCATGGTACGCTATGTAGTAGCCTAAGACCATAATTTATAAACACCAACATATGAGTAAATTTCCCTAATAACTAGAATTTGAATGACTCACCTATAACATTTAATTTCAATAAGAATTATAACTTCAATTTTCTGTATAGTAGCATACACCATAACATTACAACTCTGTTTTCATCAAAGAATAACTTTTTTATGTTATAAGGTTTCTAAGAAAAATTAATAATACAATACGAAATTTATAATAGAATAGGAAAATTAAAAATATCTGTTATGTGTTATTAGCCTAATAAAAAGATTAATTAATTAAAATCAAATTCAATTTCACATCTTTTTGTCTTGACCTTTAAAATTCAGTTGAAGAGTATCTACATTATTGATGAGTTATCTGAATATTTAAATAAAACAAATAAAATTTGCTTTCACCTCGTAATTTTTCACAATGATTATTCATGGTACATGTAGTAAGACCATAATTATTTATAAACACCAACATAATATGAGTAAATCTCCTTTATAACTAGAATTTCAATTTACTGTAAAGTAGCATACACCATTAAATTTCAACTCTGTTTTCATCAAAGAATAACTTTTTTTATGTTATGAGGATTTCAAGAAAAATTCATAATATAATACTAAATTTATAACAGAATGTGAAAATTTTAAATATATGTTATTTGTAGCCTAATAAAAAAAATTAATTCAAATTAAATTTTACAACTTTTTGCCTCTTGACCCTTTTAATATAAAAATTCTATAACGTCAAATTTTGGGTTCTATTCTAGAAATTTCTTTACACTCGTCATTTCGTCACACATGAGCACACACTGTTTTTCATCTGGAGTCATTGATGATGCCTATGTCTTCAACTTTTCAAAAACTTCTTCAGAGAAACCTGGCTTAATATTGTGGACATTTACCCAATATTGAATTATTCGTATACATGGTAGTTTGAATCCTCGGTCTAGGAGAAACCGATACAATGAGGGTGACTTGTAATATATTGAAAGAGACAAATTTTTCCCCTCTTCATTCCAAATGTAAGCAAGTGACAAAACAAAAATACAATAAGGGGCCCCAAATTGTCCAACTAAGGCCCTCCTGGGCCCATTTTTTCATGTGAGGTATAATCATGCCCAGTATAGTCATGTGAAGTAGAGATCCAAGTAGGCAACATCTAGAACATTTCGAATTTCAACGTTTATTAACAGGGTCCCCTAATTGCCTCGGCTTTGGGCCATCAAAGGCCCTATGATGCTGATGGGTCCCAGTATTTTCGGAGCCCCCAAACATGGGTTTGAAGGTACCCCAGACCACTTGAATGAAGTTGATACAGTAGGATTGAAAGGAGAAAAGGTCACTTTTTTGCAGACAGGCTTCAAATGCTCATTTCTGTTACTGTTCAGATCTGATACCCCATAGAGTGTAATGTGATCGTGAAATTTGTCAGGCCATGATTCAATCAACAAATAATATGAGTGAAGACATGATAATAACCACAAAAAAGCTTAGAACTGCACTTTCAAGACCTGGAAAACAATTTTTTTCTCCGGTCGAGAACCCTCAGAATCCCCAATGTTTTGGGGTTCTGTCACTCTACATGTAAATGCAAAATTACTATAAGTTGAAGTTTGGAATTGGATGTAGTAGATTGGAGTCTCTCTTTGCAAGTTGAATCAATTTCCTTAATTTGAAACCACTATAAATTGTTAAATTACCTTCATAAAAGTAGTATTTATTGGATTTTATACAATTTTATATGATTTTAGAGGAACTATTTATCAAAACTTTCCCGGGGGAGGAACCCCCCTGACCCCCCGGGGGCCACCAAATCTTTGATAACCCCCCCCCCCCACATAAAAAGATTTTTGCTACGCTACTGATTATGGTATACGCTACTCTTTATTAGGTATACATTTATGAGAGCAATACAGTATAGGTCTAGTGGGTAGGATAAATTAATATACTGGTAGGCTTCTGTCATCTCAAAAAAAAGTCAAACTTACAACTAATATAATGAACGATAAAAAACTCTTTCCTTTCTTTTTCCAAAGTTGGAAATCTAAAGAACGACAAATTCTTGTGTGTAGTGGAGTGATTATTACAATTAGTATAGCAGCATTTACTACCACTCCTCTTTGGAGCCATGTTGCAAATCCACAACCAAGCAGTAAAAAAACTAAATATATTCACAAAAACTGCATTATGCACAATACTGTTCAAATACAACTATCTACAATGTACCTACATTTTCACTGCACACTGCACAGTACGTGTTATCATGAAAGGTTAGAAAGGTTAGAATGACACCTGTCGCTTGATATCGCTTGATAATTGCAAAATCCAGTTGCGCGCGAAAATGATGGTCCGATGAGTCGCGACGATGATTCACCACCATAGAACTATAAACTTGGAATGCTGACTGAATGCATCGAACTGCGAGCCGGCTGTCTCACTGCTTCCCCCACCAAAGCGCAGTGCTCGCACCGACACTTAGGCAGCGTTCACACCTGCACGATATGCGACATGCGATATATCTTAGTGAAAATATCGTTGAGATATATCGCAAGGAAGGTTCACACTGCAGGCGATAAATCGACGCCACCTCTGCGATAAGAATGTGAAGGGGGACAATGAGTCATCATTTATTTCTAAATTCAGAACAATTCAAAACAACGAGACTACTTTAGTCACAAATATGAGCTCATGTGAGGAGGATGTTGTAGTGGCTCATTGGTTCCTCAGGCGTAGGATGAGGAAAAAAAGGAAGTAGCCTACTGGGTCATTCCAGATGCACTGACGAGATTTTACTAAATTAATAAAATGAAATACAGCCTTGTCTTCTCTTCCCGACATGTTGACTACTCGAAGTCAATATGCAACTAATCGTAAAAACCAATAGCATGAAGGAGAGAGGAGAAAGAATATTGGAGTACTATATTGTAGGCTCAGTATGACGCAATGTCTGTTTACTTAACAAATTCCTTCCTAGTATCGTATGCAACTAATCGCAAAGACCGATAGCATGCAGCACTTGGTGCGATTCATCGCTTACGATATATTGCACAATCGCCTCAGTGTGAACCATTTTTATCGCCTCCCTCTACATTTCAAGTATCTGTCTATGCGTGTCGCGTCTCACGTATCGTTTAAGATAAATCGCATATCGCGATTTGAGCTGCATCCTGTCACTGAGCATGAAATTGTTAAAATCATCAGCAGTATGAAGGGACGATCTGCACCGGGCTGGGATTCTATTCCAGCCCGGTTGCTAAAGGACAATGTGTATGAGCTGCTTTCTCCAATAGTACACATCACAAATCTTAGTATAAATTCAGGCATATTTCCGAACGTTTTTAAAATTGCTAAAGTTATTCCAATTCATAAATCTGGCACAAAATCTGCTATAAGTAATTTCCGACCTATTTCTCTTCTAATCTCTCTGGCTAAAATTCTGGAAAAATGTGTCAAAATTCAAGTTAACAGTTACTTAGATTATAACAACATTATTTCAAACAACCAGTATGGTTTCAGGTGCACCAAAAATACCACTGATGCTCTCTTTGATATGTCAAAATACATCTCAGCTCAATATAGCAAAAAAAAGTGTTGGTTACATTCCTAGACCTCGCTAAAGCCTTCGATTCAATAGACCGGAACAAACTATTTAATAAGCTTGAAGCAATAGGTTTCAAAAACAGTACCCTCAACTGGTTCAAAAGTTATTTCCATAATAGGAAGCAAACTGTCTGTCTCAATGGCATAGAGAGCGACTCTGTAAATGTTGATTATGGTGTGGTGCAGGGAAGCACTTTGGGACCACTCCTCTTTCACATTTATATAAACAATATTTCGAAATTAAATCTTCATAGTCGACTGTTCCTCTTTGCAGATGACACAGCCCTTGTATCATCAGGCTGTTCTTGGACAGAGGTATATGACCGGGCTTCTTCAGACCTAGTGAAGGTGAAAAATTGGTTGGATAGTAATGTTCTATCAATCAATATTGGTAAAACGAAATGTCTTCCAATATTTCTCAGAGGTGGCCCTGGGCACATGGTTCTTAAACTGCATTCATGTGATGATCCAAAATCTGAAACCTGTGTCTGTGAATGTATTGAACAGGTGGCTCAGTATAAATATCTGGGAATTGTTTTGGACCATAAGTTAAGTTGGGCAGCTCATGCACAGTTTCTTAGGCAAAGATTGCGAAAATTGATATATGCTTTTGGCCAGCTTGGACGGGTGCTGAGCATTAAACATTGCAGGTCCATTTATTTCACCTATGTTCAGTCTCTGCTTGAGTACGGCATCGTGGCATGGGGTGGGGCCTCATCCAACATCCTGCGGCCTGTTGCAGTCTCCCAGAGAGCATTAATTAAAGCTTTACTTGCCAAGAATCACAGATTTCCTACTAATTTACTATTCCAGGAATTTCCAGTATTGAACATAAAACAATTATACATTAAAAATCTTTTAATCTTCATAAGGAGAAATAACTTCAATTTCATACAAATACAACATAATTACATAACTAGAAATAGATTAAATACGAATATCCAATTTCCCCAGCTTAATAATTCTATTCAACTCTCAAATTCATATCATTTGGCCCACTGGCTGTACCGCAATATTCCCCCCGAATTAAGGCCGAATGAGGGTTGCAGTGTTGCTGTTTACAAGCGAAGAGTGAGCGGGTGGCTGCTTCGCATTGGTGCAGATGCTGCCAACGCACTGCTGAACTCACCCTATTTTTAATTTTATTATGAACTTCTACACTTGCACATTTTTTTTCTCTCTTTTCAATTGTTTGCATCTAAACTCAAAATATGAACCCCCTAAATGCTGTCACATATAGTTGTTCCAAATGAATAATAATCAGTATCATAACATTGTTAATTTTATTATCTATTTAAAATATTTTGATTAATAGTCATATACTTACTCATTTCTTAATTCACATTGTTAATAATGTTTATACCACATTGTTATTATTGAAATGTACCCATCATGACTTATCCGACTCCTCCCCACACACGGACAAGTCATCCAAGTGGGGAGTATATTCAAAATTTATTGTATATAATGTATTGTTCTATTATTATATTTTGAATAAACAATTTGAATTTGAATTTGAATTTGAATATCGTGCCGGTGTGAACGCCGCCTTACTGAACTACGTACTGTAAAACTAATACGCTCTGCCAGAGTAATTCAATTTCATAGTCTCATAGAAATGTGAAACACCATTAGAAAATTTTGAATAAACATGATTTGAATTGTCAGTTGAAGAAGGTGTTTCAAATACTATATGTTTCAAATACTTTCTATCTATCCCAATAAATTAATAGAAAAAAGGTTATTTTGAGAAAAATTCGAAATACAATGATTTTTCGTGCCTTTTTCAATGATACCTGATATGAATTCATCGAAATAGATAGAACAATATTTGAAACATGTAGTGGAACCTTATTATTATTATTATTACCGGCGATTCAAATAACTTTTATTAGAAATTTATAGGAAAAAGGTTGAATTTGAGAAATACGAATTACAATGATTATTCGTGCCTTTTTCAATGATACCTTACGAATTCATCAAAATAGATGATGGAACCTTATTATTATTATTATTATTACGGCGATTCAATTGACAAGTTATCAACCTGCTCCTTTTATAAGGAAGTTTCAAACAGGTGCAAGTTTACATGAATTTTGAAATAGAATGTTTAAAACAATATCATTGTTAGTAATTGAATATTAATGAAATAAGATATGAATATTACAATGAAACTAAAAATTGTTACATGCATTGAAAGGAGTAGGCTACACTTTATATTTATAAATTTTTGATGTATTGGACGATATTGTGTATTAAACAGAAATTGGTTTATTTTACAATATTTTATGAACAATTTTTCATTTATAATAAGTAGTATTTATTCTATTTAACAATAGTATAGTATTTAACAGGCGAGGTGTTCTTAAATAAGATAAGTTGCAATAATAATAATAATAATAATTTATTTCCGAAAATAAAAAACAATTAAAAAAAATAATACATGATAAAAATAATATTGATTATAAAACAAACAATTTTTAGGAGAGAAACCAAGAAGTTACAAAGAATAATTACTTAGTTCAACTTAAATAATTATCATGTACAAGAAATAAAATGTTACAAAAAATATCTGCAGAAATAATACTAGGCTACATACAAATAATTTCATTGTGAAATTATGTGTGCATACAGGATCCAACAAAGATGTCAAAGGAGCTATTCATATTTACCGTATAGCCTACTGTATTAAAATGCAATATCATGAAAGTATTTATAAATACAATATTTTTTTAATCTAAATTCAATATCAATAAACATATTCTGAGCTCTAAATAAAAGACAAAACTGTCACTGAACTGAAACTGATCGTAAAAATAATAAACCAACAACACCATTCTTTTTCACGTAAAAAAATCTAGTGTAACAAAGCAAAAAAAACGATGTTTTTATGTTTTTAGATAGTTTTTCACATGTTGTAAAGACTGACTCTGCCAGCTATATTTTTGACTTGACATAATAATTATTCTTTAGTATGCCATATACCGTAAATAACTTAAATAGTTTAATTGATTGTTGTTATCCAGTTATACTTTCGCAAACTGCTGTATAACATTATAATTAATAAAGTTTTATTAAAAAAAAACTCACTTAATATCCCAGAATAACATTTTGGATAATTCAACAATAACCTGGGATAACATTTAGTCTATCTATATGTACTGAACTAATTGGAGAAGAATGATCTTTATAAGGATAGCAATAATAATAGTGCCAGATTTGTAAACAATGATACGAATAACAAACGTAGAGTGTCAGATTGGTAGGTAGGTTGATAGGTAGATTTACCTATCTGCAGATAATCAAGATTGCTTCGTAATGTAGTTTTTGCAGCCATATAGGCTGCACAGTATGCTGGCATTCTTCTTTTTCGTTGCCAGTACAATAAAATAAATAAATTCTCAATACTCAAATCTCAAAACTTTTCAAATAATGTTGAATATCAATGCAAAATCACCATGAGCTGTAGCTGTCTACATAGCTGGAGTGCAGAAATAAGTGTCGTTTGCACTGCACTGTGGTGGGGGAAACGGAACATCGGCCGGCTCGCTTCTAGCTTCCAAACACCGCTTGAGTTAGCATTCTAAGTTTATAGTTCTATGGCTAATATAAAATACGGTAGTATTTTGGAACAGGTATTTGGAATAGGTATTAGAACGTACTAGTACTCGGAATACTTAGCATCAGAAAAACCTATAGTACGACCCCATCTCTACTGTTCACACATCTCAGACACGACAGCCTACTGTACTGAGCGGCAGAGTTGAATTGACGCGTTGAATTGTGTTTTTTTCGTAATTTATTGTTTGTTGGCAATGGATTCGATTGATTTAGAATTGCTCATCTCGTTGGTATAAGAGCGCCCTGTTATTTGGGACAAGACTATCGAAGAATATACGGACAGAACCCTAACCAGAGACGCATGGATTGAAGTGTTCAAGCAATTGAATGCAAAGTTTGAAGAGCTAGAGCCAAATGAAAAAACGAATATGTTAATAATACTGTTTTATTCTCAACTAACAATAAACTAAGTATATATATTCCTGGATTTATTGTTCCATAACGATCAGAGCTGTTAATTAACTTTATTGTAAATTCAACGAATTAAAGTCTATTTTAATTGAGTAAAAATATTATTTATTCTCAATTGAAACTGACTAAAAGTTGTTGAATTTACCATAAAAAATTGATAAGTCATTACAAACAGGAATTAATTTTTCAGTCTCTTTGATTTTGGTTTAAACAAGAAACTATGAAAAATAATTTTTACAAATATACCTAAATACTGGAAATTTTGTTATAAAATATTTGATTGTTTGAATAAATCAAGGCACAGCCTCTACTTGCAATAATTGAGTCACTGGGACTAAAAAATCGCAATCGCTAAAAAACGGTAGGTGAACCCACTATGATAAATAAATTGTTAATTTCAATGCACAACAATGTACAATAAATCGTTTCATGTAACAGCTGTTCCGTATCAAAAAATATCGGAAGTACGGTAGGTGAATCCACTACGATAAATAAATCGTCAATTTCAATTTCAATGCACAACAATGTACAATAAATCGTTTCATGTTACAGCTGTTCAGTATTAAAAAATATAGGAAGTGTGTGTTGGTGGTCGCGTTTGTGTAAATTAAATGATGTATTGAATAAAACGATGGATTGAATTGAGGGAGTGATAGCTGTGAGCCGTAGCAATCATCTGTTCAATCAGATTAGATAAGCAACGCTCTCCGGTGTCCTCTTTAGGTAAGGGTGACCAACTGGATTGGTCAGCAAAAAAGACTGTTCTCTACTGTACAATTATTTCCCGGTGGTTCGGAACCCACCTAAAACTTCAATTAATCAACTAACTAAACAAACTTCAATTAATATGTTAAACTAATCATAAGGGGGTCTTGGAAGGCTTGACATCCCCCCCCCCCAAAAAATTCCAAACACAAATTGGAAAATTAGTAGAAATGCGTAGAAATATGTGATTTCAATTTACGATACAAAAAATTTTATAATATTTTACAATTATAATATTTACAAATATGTGATTTCGATTTAATATGTGACTTCAATTTCTGAAGAATTTTCCCGGGTAAGACCCCCGGACTCCTCTTTACGATGGGGGGTATTCCATACCCCCCGGTAGTTTCGACCCCCCATAGTAAAATCCTGGGTGCGCCACTAGCCGTTCTTGTGGCACCCCCGAAAAATTTTTCTACACCACTGCAACTACCCACGCACAGGTCTCAAACCCATGTGGGCTTCATCCTTCAAAAAAATAATATTATTTTTGAATTTGTATTTAATTTTAAGTGTAAGACAGAACCAGCGAGACCCAACTTCGCCTGAATAGCCATTCTATGAAATAATATAGAAAGGAAATAGAAAATAAAATGATTATTTAAAAAGTTATAATTTATTTATAAAGTCCTTCTCAAGTTGATTGGATGTACTCAGAGCAGTCGATTCCTTCTCCTTGCTTTAATCCGTCTATAAACTACCAAATACACAATAACTTTTCCCGATTCATTTATTCTTTAATTTTTGTAGAACCACACGAAACTAGACTGCACTGTACTGCAAGTGCGTTGTATATCGACTATACTAAAATGTCGTGGTCGCGTGAATGTGAACGGTTCCAATTTTTATGTCGTTGGCGACCAAATGTCGTTGTCGTTTAGACGACCGGTCGTGCAAGTGTGAAAGAAGCCTTAAGAGTGCCAGGTTGTCGTTTGCATGCAGCGTCAAGCTGGCACTGTTTTATTCTGTCACCCGGCGCCAAAGTTGCACGCCGTCACCATGGGCTGAATTCCTAAGTGCGCCAGGTTGGCAGTGCATGCAAACGACAAACTGGCACTCATCCAATTTTGTCACCCGGCGCCAAAGCTGTACGCCGTCACAGTGGGCTGAATTCCTAAGTGTGCCAGGTTGGCGGTGCATGCAAACGACAAACTGGCACTCTTTTGATTTTGTCACCCGGCGCCAAAGCTGCACGCCGTCACAGTGGGCTGCATTCCAAAGTGTGCCAGGTTGGCGGTGCATGCAACGTCACCGTGGGCTGGAAAACCAGCCCAGCTTGACGGCGTGCAACTTTGACGGCGTGCGAGTTTGGCGGGGTCCCATATTTTTTGGCAGGTCATTTATATAATTATATGGAAAATAGAAGCGGTCCTAGTATTGCTCCCTGTGGAACTCCTTTCCTCAATTGGCCCACTTCAGACTGATATTTGTAGTTGATTATGTCCTTGTTACTTCCTTCAATCTCCACCATTAGGGATCTTTCACTCAAAAACGACTTAAGCCAATCAAAAGCCAACCCTCTGAAACCATAAAAGTGGATCTTTTTAAGCAAGGCTTCATGATTTAAGCTATCAAATGCCTTCCTCAGGTCGACAAATAGCCCTAGAGCCTTCTTGCCTCCATGAAGCGAGTTGTATGTGAAACCAATGAATTCATTTATTACAAGGGTAGCCGACCTCCCTGAACGAAAGCCAAAATACTCAGATATAGTTTTTTGGGATAATTTCTCATATACTTTTGAGAAGGGGCTCTGAATAGATACCGGTCAGAAATTTGATATGTCCTCCTTGGAACCCCGCTTAAATAAAGGAATAACCCTCCCCAATTTTAGCCACTGAGGGAATATTCCTGAACAAAATGACAGATTCACAAGTTGTGTCATTACACTATTTATTAGCTCAAAAAATTCCTTTATTATACCACAAGGAATCCTGTCCACGCCACTGGTCATTGTACTTTTTATTTGTTCCACCGCAGTGGAAACATCTTCTTCAGAGAAAATTGGAAATTTTTCCAACGTGGTGTTTACTTGGCCAACACTTTTTAGATAGATTTGAAAGACGTAGTTGTTTTTAAATTATGTCCAACACAGATATTCACAAAGAATTTATTTAAAATATCAGCTATTTCTTGCACCGAATCTACTGAGACTCCATTTACCGTAATAGGATAGCTCTTATAGGGTTTTTTCCAGTTGCCTCCTTTTTTATCAAACTCCAAATGAGTTTGGATTTACTTTTAGATGATGACAATAGATTTTCCGCATACTTTGTTTTTGATGATGTGATTAGATGCTTAATAAGCGTTGTCAAGCACTTCAAATAATTCTTATACGACACATTCGAGGGAGACGCCTTTGCAAATAGCTGCAGGTCTCTTTTTATTTCACAGATGTATAGCAGCAATGGGGAAGCCCATTTCAAGTTTTTCCTACTCTCAACTTGCTTCAAACGAACAACTGGAAATGATTTATTATATACTTTGAAATACAAAGTACAAAAATAATTAAATTTTTCATCCACCAAACCATCTTTATGGAGAACGTCCGACCAGTCAATTTCAGTTAAATTATTCTTGAACTCTAATTTAGCTTTGTCAGAAAATATTCGTGTCAAGTAGAAATTAACTGTAGTGTGATCTGTACCGGGAGGAAAATAATTTATTAATTGAGCATAATGATCGGAAATACCTAGTTCAATAATTTTGGCACAATTAAATTTGATCAACGGTGAGACAAAACATATGTCTATCATCGTAGAAGACCTGCCTGCTGGTCACATTCAAATCATTATTGAATTATCATAAATACCTTTCTGGTACCAGTACACCATAAGTTTGTAATCAAACAATGTTTACAATTACAAATTTGTTTGATTACTCTTCAAAGGCCCTTGAATCCTGAACAATTCTTCCAACTTTGGATGTTTGGGATTAGGAAAATGGGTCCTAGAATATTAAATTATTACATAAATCGTTTTGCTCATGTATTTAATTATTTTGGAAATGGTTATGCATCATTAATATTTCTTTCATTATGATATATTCACATTCCATTGAAATTGAAATATTATTTTGACAGTATTGATATAATATACCCCTCACAAACACCAATTGCAAATGGAGATAAAATTATTTTGTTGAATGTGATTGAAGTACAAATTTTTAAACTAAATTATACGCTACAATTATTTGAAACAGAAAATATCATCATCATTTCAAGTAAACCATCAACATTTTTGAGGTATCTGTATTGTGACCGTCTTGACTTCAATGTATTCCTTCAGCGACTCTTCACCCCTGTAATATAATAAAACATAATGTGCATTTGAATAAAACTAGCTCATAAGAATAGGTTACTCTATAATGGTTTATCCACAAATATTCAAGTCAATCCACTTATAAATTGAAAATCCCTGTTTTATAGCTATTTTTGAATATTTTGTAAACTATTTTAATACTTACGGAAGTTGCAGACTTCTAATAATGTTTTATTCAATTTTTCAGTTCCTTCCACTTAAAATCTATTTAATTTACCACCTAAATAAAGGCTCTTTATTGAGTAGATTGATGGCGATAGCTGTCAATTTCAGCCATCTTTATTTCTGTAACCAAACATTTCCGAACCTATGTTCATTTATATATACACTACTACCGAGCAGTAGAGTCAGTTGGCAGTCCCTTGGGAACTGCAGTGTTATTAATTCATATAAATATATATTATTCTCTCTATATTCTATATATATATATGTATATATAAGAGAGAAAGTTTGCTAAATGTGGCAGATTCCTCCTTAAACACTGTGTGGACAATTGTTTAGGGTTCCGCCTATATTTATAGAAGTTAAGAAATGAGTGGGAGGATTACTCACAACTCCCTTCCCGTTCCAGATTGTTTAAATCCGCCAAATGGCGCTTGAGGCACCACAGCATCATAACAGTTGACCCTGGAAAAGTAGAGATAATAACATAATTTAACAACAGGCTTTATTTATCCAAGCTCCCTTGCAGGTGAATTTTCTACTCGGACCAAGTAGAAGGAGGGCATTCAAACATCTACTGACTGTGACATCTAGTAGTGCCAGTTGTCAGTCCCTTGCGAACTGCAGTTTTATTAATTCATACGATATTCTATATTTATTTATCTATTTTGTTTGTTCATCACACAAAACCGCAACTAGGAAGCAACGCTCCAGCAGCATTTGACACGTCAAAGTTTCATACTGGTTAACACTAAGAAACAGACATCACACAAAAATCATCGCTCTAGGAAGACAGCTAGTCTGTAAGAACATAAATCAAATAGAAGTCCTCTTTTAAATGCATTAATACTATCAACTTGGTTGGGGAGCGCATTGAATATTTTCAACCCCATATAATATGGTCCACTTTCCAGTAGACTAAGTCTATGTATTGGATATACATAACGCCTAAACCTAGTATTATGAGGATGATTTAACTGATTTTCCTAATATATTTTTTTAAAACAAAAATGTAAATAGCTGGAGCAGTCAACAATTTCTTTTCCCTAAAGAGAGGCTTACATGAATATCTTCCATTGATTTTATGAATAAGTCTTGCGAATGAGTAAGTCTTTATGAATAAGTAGCTAAGCCGCAGAACAGTTGCTCAACTCAGCTAATAAACAAACCTGTTGTTTTCAGTTGCTTAGAATTCTAACTTATTAGTTGCAAAACATTCTCCGGAGATAGTTTGGGGAGAGAGAGAGAGAAAGAGAGATAAAGGGGTAGAGAAAGAGAGGGAGGGGGCGTGAGAGAGAGTGGCAGGTGTGCCGAGTATATTGCTGCTGTAAATTCTTGACAACGTGAGATATAGACGAGACGAACTCGGCAAAGTATATTAATCGTGAAGTTTACATCGAGAGTAGAGCAGGGTGAGAGAGAGCATGACTGACACATTTGAATGAGTTCATCACAAGAAGAAGAGGCAGAAGAGGAAGGAGAAGAAGAAAAATAAAACAAAGAAGACAGCTTTCTTCTGTATTATAAAAATTCCATTATTTTCTATAGTTTTCAAAATATGACCCCATATCTCATAACAGACAAAAAATAAGCATGATAAACCATAAGAGCAGTTTTTCACTCCCCAATCTGGCTAATACTCGCAATGAGAACAAGGCAAACTGCAGGATTCACCCAGTAAATATTAAAGCATACTCATCAATAAAAACAAAAATTATTATCTGAGCTATTTAGCCACAACTGGTCCATCTCACAATTTTCAGTACAATCAGTGGTTGAAATTACGTAGATAAAACGGCTTTTTGACAAAAAATAAATTAAAAAATTCAGATCTCAATTCCACAGTAGGCTATCAAACTGAATTTAGTTGTCTATGAATATCAGATCACCATATCAAGTACAGTGAAATTCCTTAGTATTGTGGATGATTTTCATAAGAATAAGGTGGAATGATGATAAAAAATATCATGCCTATCGTGTAAATCGAATTCAGGACCAGTGAGATAGTAGTCAGTTATGCGGACCTCTATACTATGGTAGTCGCCACTTATCATTTCAATTGACTATAAATATTTTTGTATTAAGTATCTCGTTTTTGTAAAAATGAATGAGAATACATTTAGTTCTAAAAAATTCTATGAGACATTTATTTGAAGATATTGAAAAATAATAAAATAAAATTTTAAAAAATGCCTCTACAATAAATTATTGATTATCGTTCGGTCATTTGGCATTTTGCAGACAAATCAATTTTATTCACTAGATTGCTATTTTTTATGGACTCTGCCGTGACACTGCATTTCATTTTTCTTAATATAAATCATTGATCAGAGATGAATAGGTGAACTCTATGAAACAAATTATACTCACCACACGGAGCCTGCTTGAACTGCCTGTGAAAAAGTAATGGCTTTATTCAAATCGTTCGTGCAAATGCCTGCTGCCAAGCCGTATGTTGTATTGTTCGCCCTTTCAATTGCTTCTTCAAGAGTTGCGAATTTTATTATTTGCTGAACTGGGCCAAATATCTGAAATAATAGAAAGAAAATGGAATAAATTGGATTTATTGAATTGGATCAGTTCTTTACAGAACTGTAAAAATGGAAACGCGGACGCGGAAATGAGTAATACAGTCTTCTCCCACCACCAACAATTTAATATCAGTCTTTTGTTACAATAGTTAACTGTTGATAATAATTTCGTAGTTGGCCACTTAAGAAATGGAGGTTGGTATAGGTCGGCGGAGCAAGAATAAATAAATAAATAAATAAGAGTAAAGGTTCCAATGCGCATGCGCGACTCGGCTAACATACTCTGTTTCCATCGGAGAGAAAATTTGTTGTTTAACACATGGTATTGAATGGTTACTTACACATAGGTCTTATTCCTGGATTTCTTGTTCCATGACGAACTGCGTTGTTAATATTAACTTTTTAAGTGAATTCAACGACTTGCAGTCAAATTTGAAGTTTTCAGCCTTGAAGATAGGTTTTAACAACTCGAAAACGTTCGGCCTACAGAGTAAGTAAAATACTACTTATTCTTAATAAAAGTTTGACTGCAAGTCAAATTTGAAGTTTTCAGCCTTGAAGATAGGTTTTAACAACTCGAAAACGTTCGGCCTACAGAGTAAGTAAAATACTACTTATTCTTAATAAAAGTTTGACTGCAAGTCGTTGAATTCAGTTAAAAAGTTGACCATAATATTATATTGATGGGTAAGTATAAAAAGGTTTAGCAAAGACTAACTACTTCTTTCAAATGTTGCAGCCTACATGAAATTATCGGATCACAAGAAAACGGCTACAAACACGACGTAATTGACAAACTCAATAATTTAATAACAACCAAAAAACAAAATACCTACACCACCGACAAAAAATACATCACAATGACATACATTAATCCACAATCAAACAGACTAGCCAAAACCTTCAAAAAACCGGCCACACCATCGCACTCAGAACAAAAAACAAAATAAAAAATGCACTTGCATCCAAAACCACACTGAACACAAACAAATACGATCTCCCAGGGATCTACAAACTAAAATGCTCTGATTGTAACAAATTTTACATAGGAAAAATAGGCAGCGCATTCAAACAACGTTACAAAGAACATTTACAAGCCTTACATACAAAAACCGAATCGACTTTTGCATACCATATCATTCAAACTGGACACACTTTTACTGACATCACTACCAACCTACACATTCTACATATAAGTAATCTTATAGTAATTATGATATATAGTGTATAATTGTTGATCTGACTTATCTTATACTCCTTAACTGGAGTCTCCAAGACGTAATCTAAAAAAAATCTAAAGGACACGAACTCAACACCTTGGAACAATGAGATTTACAAATACACCACACATAATAAGCAAAACATTCTCAATGAACAATCAAATTTTAAATCACACAAACCTTCTGACAACATTATATAAAAACCACAATTCTTCTAACCAACAAACCAACATCGCCGATCTAGGATGCCTTGAAGATGAGATTCAATAACTCGAAAACATTCAGTCAAATGTAAGTACGGTACATTTATTATATACTCACAATTTAAAACTGACTGCAAGTCGTTAAATTTACAACAAAAAGTTACTACATGAAAATGTTTGTAAACAAAACTAAATGATTCAGTCTACAAGATTAAAATGTCTTCCGAAGTACTTACTTCCTCTTTTGCGATTCGCATGCTGTCTGTTACATTGGAGAACACGGTTGGTTGAACAAAATACCCAACGGAGCCAATCCTACTGCCACCAACAACAAGTTTCGCACCTTCTTTTTTACCCGACTCAATTAAATTCAGCACTTTGTTCAACATTTCCTCATCAACCTGAAATAAATGAATTCTGGTTTTTAAGAATATACAATAAAAATTATGGTCAGTCCAGATAAATATAGATAATTATATAGAAAAAAACTGAAATAATTTGCAATATATTATGAACTCGAGAGGTAATTTGAGTATGATAAAATCACTACATTAGTAAAGCGGGTTGATAAAGAGGAGTAATTATTGGAGTGGAAAATTGGTGTTTGGTTCTATGATGTTGAGCAGTGAACAGTTAATTTCATCAGCAACTGCATCCGAGTTCAAGTAAAAACTAATATGTTACAGTGCATAAAACCAGCAACCATAAGTTACAGTTGCGATAAGCAATTTAGTTGAATTTTTCAAAATCCACTAAATGCAGTGCATAAACCAACAATTTTTTCTTAAAAGTATTAATCAGCTCAATAGATATGTCAACTTCAACAGATATAATCATTTATTATAGAATAAATGTTTACAACACAGCAGATAAATAGTATAGTAAAAAATCCAAATCATTAACATAATTTAATGTTTGTATGATTCACATTGATTCCAAATTCATGAAAATAGATTCACTGAATATGAAAGTCGAAATCTTCAACAATAGTCTAGTAAGAAGACGAATTTAATGGAGTGATCATCAAGGATTCAACATATATAAGAACATACTGAAATTTGTAACATAATTTTAGATAGTACCATTTGCTATTGAGGGATTCATTTCTTAAAGATTGATTTGCAATTGAGTTATCGGAATTATTTTTCATAAAAATCTATCATTATCGAACTCCCAAGAATATTGGATAGACATTAAGAAAAACTTACCAGAACGCATAACAGAGACCCCTCAAGTCGAACATCTTCCAAATTATACGCTTAATATTACTGTAAAACATTTTTCCAGGATTATTTTGTTAAACAGTAATTACTTGCGAATTGAATGGTAAACACTATTATCAGACCATTGGATAAATTAATGAAAGTTTTATGAACTAATCAGTATCACGTACCTGTGGTCCTTGAGCTACGCTACTGTCAAATGGATCTCCAACTTTTCTCTGTTTCGCTTTTTCTGCAGCTTTAGCAACAAATTCGTCATAAATCTCTGCTTGAACGAACGTTCTGGAGCCAGCACAACAATTTTGACCATGGTTGGCAAACACAGCATTGAATGCCACCTCAACAGCTTGGTCAACTGGTCACAAATAAAAGTTTAAACGGTGCTGCTAAGCAGTTTTGTTAAGTGATATTATTCAACTTTCTCAAATACTTATCATAATTATCATTATTTACCTTATGCCATGGCAAATGGAATATGTGGGGAGTTAATTTAACTATATGCATCGTTTTTACGGCTGGATGCCTTTCCTGACGCCAACCCTCAGCCGATAGGCGAGGTGTAGTTGGAAGTTTAACGTCGCACCCAGGATCAATAATAATAATAATAATAATAAATTAAAACACAATTTGTTGAACAAGATATGACTTGAAGTTATTGAGGGAGATATTACAACTTTTATTGTACTGCTAAATGTTAACAGGGAATTTTAAAATTAATTAGTTGCTCAGTTACTTGGAGCGCTTGTTCCTGATTAGATAAAACTCTGGCTAGCCGTTCTTGAGGTTTTGAGTTTGAATCTCGTTCAGGCTTGAATGTTTTCACCATGTCATCATTCACCTCATTACCCAAGCAAAGTCTCTAGCCTCATGTGGGCATCATTCAACAGAAAAATTAATTACTAATTTATACAATAATTTAATTTATTACCCGTACTTTATACAGTGAGTTTATTTCATATCAATTGTGTCAAGGAAGCAGCTTTGAATGTATGACTTTATGCTTCCAGTTGTTATGTTTTTCATAAATAAATAAATTCCATCCCTCTTACTCAATTATTGAACTTGAATCAAAGTAATTTAAATTTTATTGTGCCATCATTGAACAGAAACAAACAGTCGGCCTACCCGAGAGCGCTTCAAAATGACATACTATTTCATAATATAGGTAAAAGACCACCTTCATTGCAATATATTGTTACAGGTTCTATCACTAAAATAATGCTGGCAACACTTGAAAGTAACACTCGAACTTTACACAACTCAAGACACACACTAATCAATATTATCACACGGTTCAATAGGTTCAACTAATAATGAAGTTTATAACTATAACAACTATAACAAGTTTATCACTTGTATATACAAAACAAGACTAATAATTAGTCAACTGTCAATAGGCTGATCAATGATTTAATAATAAGTGTCCAGTAATCAGTTCAATGACTTAAAAAGAAATGTCTAATAAACAAAAAAATGTCATTAAGATTGTGTTGAGGGTTGATAATCTAGTACCGTATATGTTATGAAAAGGGAGCGCACTAACGATCATCAACAGCACACACAACTAAGAGACTCTTTATACTCAATAATAAACTGAAAACTTGAAAGGTATGTCACAGCTTTTATCAGTCACAATTATAGCACTGTGTATACTTCCACAAAGAAAGAATGGTATTATCATAATTATATAAATGTGTTGATGTCTGAATAACTGACTCTTGCTGACATATACAGCTGCTATTATTAGTTTGTTCTAAAAATCTCCATTTCCAGAGATTTCCCAATCCAGATATTTCTATCAAAACAGATTTGATATCTTGGAGAAACACAAAAATTCCATATGCCTATTTGACATATTATGAGAATGAAAGAGACAAAGAGAGAACTAAGAAAAAGATAGAAAAACAACAAGTGCATGTTAACACTGTAAGCGGAAGTACTGTTCTTCTCCTCTTCCTTGCATTTCCTAAAAATTAACTAAATAATAGATAATAAAACTAAAACATAAAAATAAAGATGACTGGCTAAGTAACTAATGGCTGGCTTAGATCACCAGCTGTAACTAAGTGCATTCTAAGTGCAATAATAATTCATTTTTATCAACTATTATTTTTATGAATATTATTAAGATATAAATAAAATTGTTAAAAGGTTGTGTTGATAATTGATAGATCTGATGTAGGTCATGAAGAGGTAACACTTACGATCAGCATCAGCACACACAACTAAGGGACTCTTTCCGCCTAACTCTAAAGAAATCCTTTTTAAATTTGATTTTGCAGCATTCTCCATTATCAGATGACCGACCTAGAAGTTAAATTATTATTATTGATGTTAATGATGATTATAGGATTGCAATTACAGCAGCACTTACTTTTGTGAGTAGTATTTTAAGCGTTTCAGGGCCTGAGTCCTATCCTCAGCAAACAGAGAATACATACTAAATTTTTTGAAGATGTGGATGTTGTGTAGTGATGGTGGGGTAGTGGAGTGGGGGTAAGATTCGAGGAGGCGGTCGTTGAGTGGGAGTAGTTTTGAGGAAGTGGTAGCTGTTGGATTTTTTTGGGGGTCTGGTGATGAAGTCTTATTGTGATTGTAAATGTCATATTCTTCTACATTATTCAATTTGTGTCCTTTCTTTCAATTTGTGGAGTATGTCCAGGTTATCTTTGATGTCTACGAGGAAGCTGTACTTAAAGTTTCAAAAACATAAATTTCAAGCAGACATCAACACACAAGAATGATAATGCAAAAAACAACCATGAGAAATGAGTGTGTTTTACGGTGATAAGGATGATGAGAGTGTTTTCAAATAGTATTATAACTATAACTAGCCTCTAACTATTTCTCATTGAATACATTAATAACTGTATTAAATAATGTATTTAATTAAATGCTTGATGTTTTTTGTTTTACGTTTGTCAGAGTAGTAGAACATGATTAGGCTTAATCACTGTTTCTGTTATGTCAATTACCTGTAAGTAGCCTGTAAATTATTATTTGCATCACGTTTTACTCTATTCGAATACAAAAATCATCATTGCATTGTACTTTTTACTCACAGTTTTTATAGTTTCAAAATCTATAACGGTACATATGAACTCACACACTCACACTCACTATACACACTCACAGTTCTAACTCCACACTTAATAAAGAAAATTTATTTATCACTCACTCAATCACTCACTCGCTCTCTCTCTCTCTCTCTCTCTCTCACTTTGGAGTGTAGATAATGACAGTAGAGGCCGATCTGTTCGAGCTCCTGATTTTATTTGATTTAGGTTGTTAAAAGTTGGAATTTTACTATTTACAAAGTATCGTGTGCTGTTTTGAACGTTCTTCCTATTCCAATGTCAAGCTCGCCGAAGATTACCTGGTCCCAAACAAATAAAGCTGATAAGCAGTCATCCTCATCGTCGCTGGCATCGTCAACAGACAAACAACACACAACGCCCACACTAGGACGAGTACAGATGTGATCTTTGTATCGGTTGTTGAATGATCGTCCGGCTTGTCTTATGTGAAAGCAGGGGCAGCCACTACAATCAATCATTCCCCCACTCCACTACCCTACCACTACAACGCAACTCCCATATCTTCAAATAATTTAGAATGTATTCTCTGTTCGCTGAGGATGGAACTCAGAACCTGAAACGCGCCCGATACTACTCAGATATAAGTGATATCAGTCAGAACAAAAAATTGAAAATCGTTTTCAAATTTGATATGAACAGTGGGATGAAAAGCATGTGGAAATATTTAAACTGTAAGTGAAATTATAAAGTTATTTGTATTTGCATTTCTGACATCAGACATTAGGAAAGAAATGTTCATTATCTTTGGTTTATTTGATTTTCAGTTGGTTGGACAGCCCCATTTACATTTGCATTGGAGTGCTCTTCATAATCCAGTAATTCACTGACGTCTATGAATGTCGTTGATTGAGAAAAGGTGTTTACTCAGAGTATAACAAAAATGTAACATAAGAAATAGTATAACCAAAAAACAATACTATAATAAAACAATATTCCTCTTTTCAGGATGATTTTATTACCTCAGTGGATCCAGTAAATGCTACTTTATTGATTCCAGGGTGCGAAGCAATAGCAGCGCCTGCTGTTGGTCCATATCCTGGCAAAACATTTATTACTCCTGGAGGAAATCCTGCCTGGAAACAATAGACATTGAATACTGAAGAGACATTTTTAAGCAGAACTCACTCCATCCCATATCTTAATAAAATTCTTATTGAATGAGGCAATCTAGAGAATGAAAATGAGAATGAAAAATCTCAAAATTATGAAAGCAAAAAAGCAGTTCCATAAACTGAGTATTACAGATCAAAAACTGATTAATTAATGATATCAGATTTATTTTTCAACATTTCCTCACTATAAAAATTACATTGACAGCCTAAGTGCATTCAGCACTAGTAATAATAAATAGATTAATAATAATCTATTCATTATTTATTGGCATTATTATAAACAGTAAGGGCACTAGGATATTTTCATTATTGTCTTTATTAAACGGAAAAATGTATATTATTGGAAAATGAGTAATCTGAAAAAAAAATCTGTACTAGAGCTATTACAGAAGTATGAACAGAAAAGCAAGTAAGTTTCAATTTAAAATATTGTTACGAAAGCAAACAAGCAGTTAATCACGCACTTGTTCTATTTATATCATTCCATTGTTTTCATGGACAGACGCAGCTGCAATTTGATTATTTTCGTTCTCTTTTGTTAGATGTCTTTCTCACTCCTATTCTTCAAGTCTGCAACTCTCTAACTCAATTAAATTTCTCGAGATTTCTACATTTTTCCTGAACAATCGAGATCATGTTCCATGGCCTTCTCGAAGCGTCTAGTGATCTCCAATTCTTGGAATTATACAACTACAACAGCTATATAAAGGTGTACACGTGAACCAGTGAGTTAGTTTTCTACAAACCTGCGTGACAGATTGTATTACAGATCTCGTAAAAGAGACAATCCAGTGCCAGTGGAGTAAACAGTGATTTATTCAGTGTCAAGTGCAGAGACAAGTGTTTACTATTTATGCAGCTTACTAATAGTTTAAAGACGTTGTGTTAAGTGATATTATTTGGGACTGTCAAATAACGAATTGGACTGTGTTTTTGTAAGTGATTAGTTGCTCTTTTTATAATTTCTTTCTGCATTATTGTACAGTTTATTGGACTCTTGTTTCTTTTATTATTGATCAGCCTGTAATTAATTATTCATTTGTACAGTTTATTGGACTCTTGTTTCTTTTAATATTGATCAGCCTGTAACTACTTATTAATTAATTCTTGTGAATAATTACTGAAAATAAGTATTAGCTTGACATTTGATGATCTGTTTTTATTTAATTAATTGAACTTACAATTAATTTGTGTGAATAAAGTGCAAGTGTGAACTGTAGTGTTGCCAGCCTTATTTTAGACATTAGAACCCGTAACAATATTAAGAAAGACAAGAGAAAAATTCATCAGCACATGTAAATAAATAAAGACACAAGGAAATTATTGATTAATCAGAATGAAACTATCACCTATATTATAAAATCATTAAGCTTCATTGCTGCTAAATGTTGTCCATTTGATTATCGAATTTATTAATTTTAATTTTACTAAGTAAGAAACCTCTTGTGAGAGAGCCGCCAAATACAAGGCAGTTAATGGTGTTTGTTCAGCGGGTTTCAGAATAACTGTACATCCGGCAGCCAGAGCTGGTCCCCACTTCCATGAAATCATCAAAATTGGATAATTCCAGGGTATGATTTGGCCAACCACACCAACTGGTTCTCGTCTAGTGAAAGAGAAGAACGACCCATCTGCGAAGAAATCGACCACTAAGTAATTAGACGATTTACATTGAAATCTATCAATTTCATGAGAAAGGCAAGGTTACTAGAGAGGTTAGTATGCATCAATATTTTCAAATAATTTAAAAAAAGATTTCATCACAATAAAATAACAAATAAAAACGTCAATGCTTGCACTGTAAAAAAATAAATCTAATGATTGGGCTAAGCCTCAGCCTTCATAGTTTTTCAATGATTTGATTTTCAAATGTAAACACCAACAGCTGCCAATGTTTTGATTTTCACTAGCCAAAACTACCTAAAGCCTATAGTGGGAATCTGTTTTATGTCATAAATATCTATTGCGCAATAAGAGTGATTCATTAATAAGCTTTGCATTGTGACTTGTTATAACAAATAAGATAATTGGCAATCAAATGATTTATAAAATGGAATGAAAATTATTCAGCAAAATGTTAAGCCGCGTCTCCACCAACCGAACATGTCTGCCGAACATTGTTGGCGAATACAAGAAACGAACAAACATTAAACATAGGGGTCACCGAACATATTCATGAGTTCAATTGAAATGTTCGGTCTGTGATCGAACAGTGATGACAACAACAGGTTCCCGCCACTACTCCCACCACACCGATCATAGTGTTCGAGAAGGCGTCCACACCAAACAATGTTCGGCGACATAAGATAATTCCAACCAACACTGTTCGCCGAGCATGTTCGGTTGGTGGAGACGCAGCTTTTGGCAATTATTTCACAATAAAACACTACAAAAATTCCATTTAAATTTCTTTGAAATGAACATATATAGTTGAAACTAATATTCTATTATGACATACTATCACAATGACTTATTAAATATTCTATACGTTCGACATTTAAATGAAAATCCAAGTGCTCGGTGAGCTTATGGCTATTTCACATACTTAAAGCTATAAATTATTAAATTTAAATTTTGCTTTGCATTTTTTGATATGATTTTTTCTCATTGTCACGAGTAGAATAGGCTTCTAGAGATCTTCTATATTCTCATTTTTCATTAAATGTTTTATTCTCATTTGATTCTTATGATAATATTATTAAATTTCCAATGAAGCCCAAGCTCATAAATGGATAAAATGAATGAATAAAACCATTTAGTAAACAATTTTCTAAAGACTCATTCACCATAGACCAAAATAATAGGGTAAATAGAAACTATGTCTTCGTTATTATTAGGGGATATCTAAGTTATCCATTAGTTATTCATAGTTCAAATTCGTCTGGAGAAGATGAATAAAGCACGTCTGGAGAAGTACGGTAACAAAGTATTAAACAAGGGATTGAGTTTACAGTACGGTACGAAATATTGTACAAAAAAGCCCTTACCAACTGGAATAGTTGTTCCTTGAATTTTATCTGCCCAGCCACCATAGTAACGAAATACATCTATTGCGCAATTTATATCGAATGTGGAGTCACCAACTGGTTTTCCATTATCGAGAGTCTCTAGGTTTGAGAGGTAAGTGATGTCCCGCTCAATAAGATCTGCCAGCTGCAAACATATTAAAAACAAAGTTATAATAAGGACCTCATTTTCTTCAAAAAACTTTTAAGAATAATAATCATTGTTGACGTTATGACACTTGGTTTAGAGATTTGAATGGATGAGAATTAAAATTAATTCAGGCATCTTTAGATATAAAGAAACCAATAGATAAGGAATAATTCATATTTTTATATGAATGAAGAAGAGAAACTTTCTACATACAGACAAAATACAATAATTATATTCCAAGATTTGAAATAATTAACTATGACTATAAAACTGCCTCATCTTTTATAATAAATGTGTCACAAAAACAGTATGATCGTGTGCTCATTGATGAAGCAACACTAATGCATGCTGGATTTCTGGAGTTTGTATCAGCTCTATCGAACGCATTGGAAGTCATTTTATTTGCGGACTCGAACCAAATACCGTACATAGAGAGAAGCAAATTAAATTCGGGTTGGTCTCATATTTCCTTATTCTGTGAGCGCAAATCTTGTCAGGAAGTAACTAAAAGTTGCCCAATTGATGTATGCTTCATTCTTTCCAGTTACTACAAGAGTATAGGCACTACAGACAAGGTTCTACGCTCCATCATACCACCTAAATTGAATGGAGAATCATTACGCTTAGAAGCTGATTCTCTGGTATTAAAATTCACACAGCTTGAGATGAAAATTTTGATAAATGCACTAGGGCCAGAACACCATAAGACATTTAAAGTCCATACGATACATGAAGCACAAGGTTTAACATACGAAAATGTTGTCTTAGTGAGAACTAATACCAAACATTTAGAGATATATACAATATAATAGTGTGCTACTTGTAATATTAGTATTGAGAAGACATTTAGATACGTTACATTAGGAGAAAATCAAATCAAAAATGTATTAATCAAAAGCATAATGGCGGCTCTGGTAGCGGAGTTGGGTGGAGCGCTTGTCTGTGATAACATAAGGTGCTCTGGCTTGCTTCGTTTCCTGCAGCCATGGGCTCGAATCTCATTCAGCCATAGATGTTTCTCATCATTTACCCATTCACCTCATTACCAACACACAAGTCTCCGGACTCACGTGGGCATCATCCGCAATAAAAAAATGATCACAAAATCCTTATTGGTTAACTTAATAAATACAGAATATGTTATATGAATAATTCACTTTTAGAAACCCCACTATAAATACTATGTGTTGGGGTACATGATTCTTGCTTGTTAATATTATCTTTTTTTAATGTTATATAATGCATTGTTAAAATATTTTTTAAGAATGTAGTAAGATGTGTTAGTGCATGCATATATAATTAAAGAAAAACAGTAAAAGTGAAAAAATAATTAATAAACTACCTACATTTATACAAAATGATATTGTGCTAGCTATAACGTGGAAGCTCAGATGTAAGTGATGAATTGCTGGTAAACTGGCACGAGGACAATAGAAAAAAACTACCAATCATAGATGAGTAATGATATTTTAAGTATAGGAGAATAATTAGAAATGTTTCAGGAAATAGCTGAAATTGTTGTTGAAAACGCTGATAATCTGAAAGGATTTTTAGAAGAATACAATTTAAAAATCTCTTGTTAACATAAGAATGTAACAAATGAATCAATTGATGGTACAGCTACAAGCAATTTCATTGAAATTCGATGTCTTATAGTTTTCACGGAATGTTGGCTCACAATAGATTTTGTTCCACAACATTTAAAAAACCGTAATGTTAGCAGAGAGAATACTTTTGAAGTCAACATTTTCACCATCAATGTGAGGAGTATAATTTAAATAATCATCAATAGCAGGAGTTAAATTTTTGCCTTTCAAAGTATCAAGTAACTCATTAATGTCAGCCATCATTCTAAGTTTCGAAGAGTTCTGATATTTGCAAATTCTCTTTCTGCTCCACCTTTATGATTGTATTATCTTCAGCACATTGAACATTTTTTTATAATGAGAACATTAAATCCATTTCTCCTATTATTAAATATCTAAATGAGTGGGTATGCCTACTTATTGCTACTGTAACATGCTAATTACTATTATATATTTTTAGAGGTCTCGTATCAATTCTCAATAGAACTACATTTTTGTATGTTAGGCTCTAAGCTCCATGAACTGTTAATATTTGGTAAGAACCAGAAGTAGCTTTGTTCTTTAATACATCTACTATCAGTTTCTTCTCTGCCTGAGTGAAAGTTATAATGAGTGTTCCTGATTATAGCGGTAGAAATTCGCTATTACCACTAATTATTGTTGGTTTTATTGATCGTAGAATCCTGTTAGTAGTTATAATTAAAATTATCTGAGACGAATGAGCCGATAGCCCATCAGCTACAATGAACCGTTCAATAGTTATAGGGTCCCATATTTAGCAACCCCTAGTGGCCCTCCCCCCCTAAAAGTCACATCAAATTTATGGCCTACCACATGGAGTTACTGATAGCTTGGAGTCTCAAAAACAAATTTTCAAAGATAAATACCAATCTACACTTTTTGGGAGATTTGTTTGAGCGCCCAAAGGAAGTTTTAGTGTTTTTTGGGGGTGCATGCAAATTTATAAATAGCCACAGCTTAAAAACTATGTTGTACCTACTGAAGATGAAAAGGAGAGTGCTTTCAAATTGTTGAAAACTTAACTTTCCCAAGTTTTTGAGCTACACAATTAGGTCTCACCATTAGTAAGGTACAGCTGTTTCAATTATTCAAAATAGAACATTTTCAATTTACCGAAAAAAATCACCAATACTTTGAAAAATTGTAGCCGAGGACCTGTAGATACAAGGGTGTAGCTAGTGCCAAATTATTGAAATTTCTAAGTAACGTTTTTTCTGAAGCAGTTTGGCCTCAATTCAAAAACATTACATCGAAAAATGTTAGTGTTTCCAACATGGCGGACGAAGCTAGGGTTCTTGGGGACCTTTAGTATGTTATTCAGCATGCTTTTCTGGACATATAACCCGATTTTCATCCGTGTCGAAATTTTTCCCTTTCTCAACCAAAATGTGTGCTAATTTGACTGGACTTAAAGCTGAGTTTTAAAAGTTAGAAATATATAATAATAGAATTCTTATTTTCATCAAAATAAACCTACAATTTTTTTTCCAAAAATGACCATTCGCATAATACAAGCAGAAGAAACATAGAATCACCAAGGATAAATTCCTAGGTACTTCATTTTCTTAGAGATCAGTGGCATTCATATCTGGGACCAAAGATTTTCAATAGCCTCCCACTAGATATTAGAGGAATCGCCCCAGTTCATACTTTGAAGAAAAAATCAAGATATCGTTAATAAGTCACGGAATACATCGCAGTAAACACTCACTTCCATGAGTTCATATAAATATATATATATGAGCTCATATTCGATTTGGATTTGTAAATAGTATTAAAATGCTATCTATTTTAGCCTATGTTTGTAATTATATAATTATTATCCAGTGTACATGAACAAGTTCATTGGCCAATACAATTGGCCCAATCCTTCATCTTTTATTGTGAAAAACATATCGCCAATATGGGATCTATAGAGCAGTTTGGGCTAGCGCAAATAATAACAACGCACAGCTGATGGTTTGATTAAAATAGGGGAGAAATTGAAGAATATTATGAAGGTTGCTGTTCAGCTCAATCATTCTTAATTTTAGCAGTTTATTTCTGATTGTGTTGAAATACTTTCTTATATTTTAAGTCGCCAAATTAGAATTTTTTAATGAAAAACATCGCGGCATGATATAAACCCTAGTGAAAATAGAAGAATGAAAAATTACATCTTATTTGCAATCTTACTTAATAAAAAGGAAAATGCTACAATCATCAACAATATTAGGTACCGGTATATGGATACAAATTTATACAAACTTCTAATCAACCTATCATGTAAGGATGTATTTTTACGAGACATCTATGTCTACCATACCAAAGTTATCAACACTCAGACGTTTACAATACTAGACATGGCCTACATCTCACCTGCCTTTGATTGATCAAATACTTTTAATTTCTCTTCAAAGCCCAGCTCTGGAATTATTTTTTTTTTGAAATTTAGACATCGTTATCTATTGGAAAAAATTAATAACATGGGTCATTCACTATATTTAACAGGCTGATGATAATCAAATGAAAATACATAATGGATAGGTGAACTTGGAATTAGACTACAATAATTTTGTCATTGAAAAAAATTCCAGTACAATCCAATCATTCAATTTGAATAAATCGGTTTGGCCTACATGCAAGTAAAGGAAATAGTAATTACAGACATAGTATTGTTTACCTATATTATTAACAGAGTGCTCTCGCGTGTTAGAATGCAATTTGAATACTTTTTTAAACAATGTTGAACAGTTTGAAACAGTTCTCTTTGTTATTTTGTGTAATCTTATCATTATCTAAATCGACTAGCCTATATAAGAAATCGAAAACGAATTGACATAATATTTGTAAGAAAACAACATTATAATTTTAGAAATAATAATGATCAAAGCAAAACACTGTAGCATGAAAACCATTATTATAAAATTTGAAATTTTCAATTTTTTTCTAAATTTTATCGAGAAGAGAAACGTTTTGTCCTTCAAATCAACTAAATGGAAATCTAAAAAGAAAAGGTACAAGTGAAGAATATATGAGGCACGTTCACAATCAAAATATTGACAAAAATTCAGAAATTACAGACAGATATTCTGTAATTTATTATTACCAACAAAGTTATAATACTGTTATATCCTGTATTATTTAGTTCTCATAAAAACCAACAATCTTGTTAATATTGTTTACCAAACAAAAGTTGTATTTGCCATTTTAGTTTTACCCCAACAGATTTTTTAAGTTTGAGATAACAACTTGAATATTCAGAAACTCCTGAAAATACCTTATATAGCAGTTTTCCTCTGGCAGATGCATCCATGGTTCTCCATGGTGAACCCCTCTTGAAAGCCTCACTGGCAGCTGAAACCGCCACATCAACATCTGCCTGTAAAGGTAATAATAGCTATAAGAATATGAAGTTAAAAATACAAGTACTTACAATAGAAGTATCGTTTATAAAGTACTGTATAATAAATAATGTAGAAGTTTGTATATTATTCAAAAAATGAATATTTTTCAACATTTGATTCTTTCTAACTACAAAAGATGTTCATGGAAAGAGGAAAGTTTGAAACTCAATCATACATTCCACTTTGATGAGTTCAAACAAATCTTCCAAAAAATATGGATCAGTTTTTATCACTGGAATTTCGTTCGAGAGGCTTCAAACTGTCAGAAACGCAATCCAACCGCCTAAAAAATGCGATAGAATTTCTTCAGGCGAGACACAAGGGGTTCCCGAATTCGGACACTCACAACTATTGAACCATAAATCTTATTCGATCAACCGACAACTCATTCGTCTCAGCTCATCTAGGCGGTTTAGGCTCATCTTGCGGTGTTTTTTGGGGGGTAAGTGGAAGTTTTTAAATAGCTGCATCCCATAAACTACTGGAGATAAATAGGTGAAATCGGTTTCAAATTTTAGAGAACTTCATTACCCCAAGAGTGAATTTGAACTAGGTCCTGCCAATGCCATTAGTGAGATACAGCGGTATTAATTACTCAAAACTAAAAATCATCAATTTTTCAGAAAATTTACCAAAATTGTGAAATTCATAACTCGAGATCTATTTGAGACACAAAGATATAATAGATATCAAATTCTTGCAAATTTTATTATTTTTGGAAAAGGCATGAGTTACTTTTTTTTGTCCGATGCTTATACGTAGTTTTTGGTCTCAAATTCGAAATATGTAAGGTCGAATAGATGCCATATTGAATTACAAAAAAATGTTCAACTTTGGTAGAGTGGCATCAAACGGATTCGAAATTAACATATCAAAAGCTATCATAAACAGTCAAAACATACCTTACCCTATAATTTAGCGTTTGTCGCACAGACTATTTATATTATATAAAGTTGGAATTTTGTTGGAAGAAATAAATGTTTGAAACTTGTTTCTTCTTTTTGAAATGCCAAGTATATAGATTCAGTTGAATTCAAAATACATTTTGCAATTATAAATTCGAACAATATAATATAACTTATCATTCAAAACAACTATCATGGGGTGAATAACAAGCAACTAACATCATACCTTTTGCCATCGGTTCGTCTATTATTTTAAAAATTCAGGACTTGGACTCGTTAGGAATCAGTTACATGATAGGTGGATTGGTGAATATGGGATGAATGTTTTTGGTTGTAGAAGGAGACAATATTATCAATGCAGGCTATAGACCTGTTCCATACTGCTTGACACCCGGAAACAATTCGGGTACATCGTGTAGTATGCCATGACCATCATAATAGAATAACTGAAACCGAAGTCATGTGTAACCAGGACCTTCTTCAGCTTGGTCTACAGAAGGCCATAGTGCGATAGTAGGCTATAACTGAACATACGCCAAAGTTCTGAAGATGTCTGAGAATAAAGAAGAAATGTTGGCGATAGGCATAGGATCTTATTATTTGATTTGAGAATCCACGGTCGATATTTTGCTCAATGATTTTTTCAAAACAATATTTCAGTTTTTTAAACCACTTCTCTACTAAGCTGAGAGAAACATAATGTACTTTTTAATTGCAATTGAAATGTTATAGTTAACTATTCTCCCACCTATTTTGATCATTCAATTACTCCATTTATTCATTCATGGCATAACCGTAAGTAGTAATTAATGAAATTAAAAATCTGGTAGGCTAATGTAAAATCCCTTTTATTTCCAAACTTAGAGCAAAAAAATTGAATTTACAAGAATTTCTTCATCCTCTCCTTCACTTGATTGAATTATTTCGAGACTTATAATGAAAATTTTATTTTGTAAATGCGGTTGAAGTTTGATTTACCATTATTTGGATACTATTTTTTCTGTTCATTGAGACGAGTGTCTCAAGTATTATTGCAATGTAAACAGATACAATACAGCGTCCACGTAGAACAATTTCTAAAATCTTGCTACCACTACCAAACTTGTCCAGCTCTAGTCTCGACTTTTCACTAAATCTAGACCAGCCTAGCACGAATCTATACCATTGTAATATGAGCCTAGAGTGATCCACTCTACAAGTAGTCTATCGCAATAAGTGTTGTCTCAGGACGTACGGTAATTTACTTATAGTTCCACCTCGCCTAATTAGACCTATAATATATGTAGGTTTGTTTGCATATTCTTTTAAATTGTATGGTATAGTTTTCAATTTCTGAGCATTTCAGTTTTGAAATCTACTTAGCTATAACAATATTCAAAGTACTGGAACGATATATTGGTAAAAATTAATGTAAGTATACCGTAACTGAGTTTTTGAAGATTAAATTTATCTATTTTCAAACAGATGTCAGGGAAAACGGACATACACCAAGCACTTATAAGCTTTATAATTTTATATAATCTAATTGATATTAGATTATATAATCAATTCGGTTGCTCAGATCAAGCTGAAAATTACCTCAATTTATCACAAATTCAGTTATTTACAGAAGCCGAGCATAATTGAAATACAGTATCGAAAAATTGTTTTTTGGTAGAACAAATTTCTGAAAGGACGAGTTACATACGTATATTCCGGAGAGTAGGTAATATACTATCATGTAGAAATGAACAAACACTCGTTCTAAAGTGATAACTTGTCGCATTGGTATAGAATATCTTATTGTATTGATTGGACAAAGTTGACACTTTTTACACTTACAATAACAGTAAGCCATAAAAACTGAAAGTTTCCAGTCAATGAACAACAGTGGGACCGATAACAGAGGATGGGCACTCACTCACCACTCAAATATATCAGTTGACTTGCAAGTTGAAAATGACAATGCAAGGCTAGCAGTAAAATTTGAAACAATAACGTTATCTGTACAAGGCAATATTAGTGTAATATTTTAATACCTATCACACATTCCAAATACAATATTCATCACCAACCTTATCTGCTTCAGAAATCTTACAAATTTCTCTACCATTAGTTGGATTTATGGTAGGAAATGTTTTCTTTGATTGCGAGTCGACAAACTTATTTTTAATAAAGAGCTGAAAAGAGAAGTGAAAGTTTATTAAATCATGAAGTACAGAATCATAAAAATACAGAATGGAATGATAAATTGATATCTTTTGAACAAGTAAACATGATATGTCCTATGCTTTATTTGCCATAATATAATATAAAATAATTAATGCTTGATGCATTTTTTTTATCGTAGTACAAAGAAGCATCCAGCTGATAAAATGAAACGACAGAAATATATTTCAATTAAGGACGATTCTATTAAACCCCCCTCACTGAAAAAATATATTTTATGGGTAATGTTGACCTTTTTTTATATATCTCCCAAAAAAATTCTCAAAATTTTTTTTTTGGAGCTGCTGGAAAGTTTACCAGCAGCTGACATGAGGATATCAGCTTCATTATTACTTCCCTGGTGGTTCGGAACCCACCTAAAACTGAGGGTCCACTATTCATAACATCATTGACCTCATTAACCATGATTACCATATTTGACACAGTCTTATGTGGGCTTCATAACCAGGAGAAAAAAACTGATAATTTCTATCAGTTCACTTGACTAGTGACTAAAATTCGTCATCAAATGGGTGAGCTGTTGTCTAGCTAGGCTATGTGTGTGCAGCAGAGATTCTCAAAGGATATCATTATTATCGACTCAGTGATATACGTGTGGGTCATAACAAAAATTAAAAGAGACAATTTGATATGGAGGAAAAAACGGGAAGAAATTTCGGGACAACAAGGATATAAAGAAATTGTCTTTGACATAAAGGCACAGATGCGTCATGGTCTATAAACCTTAACGAAAAATATGATGTTGTCACAACCACATAAGGATATGAATATAAGGATAATGAATTACCCCTCATTTATTAACAATAGATTATTATTATTGTAATTTTTCTTTCTTTATTTATTCTCTAAAATTGATATATCAATTATATAGTTACTGATACATGTATGTATTCTGTAGACTAGTATTGTATTATTTAATTTGTTTTGTACCGCCACTACGGGTCTCATCAGACCCAGTGGAAATTATCAACTTGTAAATAAGTAAACCACTAAATTAAGAAACATTCTAGACATAATGTGGTTATGACAGTCACGTCAATGTTAATCTCTATCCAGGATAGACTGACAATGACGGGTTGGAGGCCATCAACCATTTTTGGGCTTGAAAAAATTTGTTCACATTTGGGAGCGGAAAAGTGGTGTTATAGTGTTACTGATAGTCTAGTCTTAAAAACAGTACCGTATTCCAAGGAAAAGTTCATGCCGCTGTAAATGTTTAGAGATTTGTAGTTCAGATCCTCACTTAAATTTTAGCGTTTTTTTTTTTTTTTGTATGCACGACAATATTTGTTCAGCTCTGCTTCAAAAACCACTAAAGTTAACACTGTGAAATTGATTTTAAAATTTAGAGAACTAAATTACTCAGAGAGAGAATTTGAGTTATAGGTGCAAGATCGATCATTCTTAAAATGTGAAAATCAAAACTTGTTAAAGCCTCAAATTTTCAATTTTTCGTAAAATTTACCAATATAAATATAATAATTTACTAATAAAGGTGAAACTTGGGACACATATATGACCTAGGAGGATGAAACTGATAGAATTCTCTTGTAAAATTAGTGTACTAAAAAAAGGCGAGAATGTTTTTCCGTACGATGCTCAGTTTAGACATAAATGAGGAAAAGCTGAAAATAGTGCCGGCATTTCATTGATCTTGAAGCTCTGAGTGTAATACGTACCAGATTTTTCAAGATCGTAGAACTCCACAATTTTTTCAACTTTCTGGCTTCAGTTACCACATTTTCAATAGTATTTACTTTTCTCTTCCAATTTATAATTTCTTTCAGTTATTTTCAATTTTAATTTTTTAATGTTAATCTTCTGCAATATCGTTTTTGGCTCAATTTTTTCTTCTAATCTGTAATAGATATCTTCTTTCCATTCCATGACAATTAATTATAAATATAGCTAACAAAAAATAAACATTTAAAGATTTGTGGGAAAACCTGAGAATTACTACAGTAGGCTATTCGAGATAACGCGCGGTCGATTGGTGCATTGAAAATTCTATCATTTGGGCGAATTCGTCTAACTTTTCATACTTTTAGTCTATTTAATTTCCTGACTTAAAGGAAAAAATTAAGGCTCAAACTAATGATAATGTCGTCATAGTCTAACTTAATGAGATTTTCAATATCACATAGATACCAACATGGCAAAAATGTTATTATTAAATTAATGATGTTTTTTTTCTTTCAATATGTTGCATCTTGATTAACTTTTGACAAAATATACTCCATATTCTAGCCTTTATTTATTGAAAATACAAATGTTTGGGGGCACTACGAAATATCCCATTTTTGCCTTCATGACACAATCATAAATATTAAAACAACCACGTTAAATTTAAATATGTTTCTAGAAACGATCTAAGAGTTGCAACTAACTTATCAAAATACTAGGCCTAATACAATAAGAAAAAATAGAATGAATACTTATAGAAAACTTACTAAAATACATGTTCCAGTTAAATTAATATAAAAAATAATAAAAATAAATATCAATGAAGAAAAAGTACACAAAATTACTACGACTGTATACATCATGAATTCTAAAAACAAAAATTACAGATAATAGCGCTCTTCAGTTGTACAAAAGTTTTTAAACATAATGTAAAGCTAAAATGAATTAAAAAAAAAAACTAATAATCAATGAGGAATTGCCACCTTTATCAGTCTCCTAAATTCTGCTGCAGATTCACATAGACTCACTCTGTTGAAAAGCTCTTAGAGCTCTGTTCAGGGGCGAGAAATAGTTGCTCACCGTTCTACATCTTGGCACCGCAAATGTATCAACCCTCCTGGCATTGAAATTGGGCACATGAGAGTCAATCATGGAGCAAAGGCGAATGAACAGTATTGTTGATTAACAAGTGGATAAAATAAACTGAGAATCTGTCTCGACGCACCCTCAAAGCGTCCATCAGGAATTGACCACTCAGCTGCTTATAGTGGGATATCCCAGAGGACAAGACCCTCTGAATATCTGAGTACCGTACTATCAAACAGTTATATTACTCCATGAAGACTCAAGCTAATAATTGTACAAAATTAATTTTGCAATCCAAAAATCCACACTAAAATAGACCAGAGGCCCCAAAATCACTCCCCCCGCCACAGCATAAGAATTTTTTTTTGGGAGGATGAAGCCCACATAGGTCTGAGACCTGTGCGTGGGTAATGAGTTGGATGATAGTGATTGGAACCTACAGTTTTAGGTGGGTTCCGAACCACCGGAACTTCATTCGCTCTTTTCTAGTTGAATCAAGTTCCATTCAAAGTCATAATAATTTTTATAATACCGGTATTCCAATATTAGTGAATAGTTGAAAAAATTACACAAAAATAGAAGAGAAGTTTATTGCTCTCTTTGGTGCCACTCAGTACCCTTTTCCCTAGCTTCCACAGCTTCTTCGAAGAATAGTTATCAGTTGGCTTACATTCGAATTTTATCTTTAAATTGAAGAAAAAATTCAAATTAGTTACACAGATTTTTTGAGTACAGGAGGCAACTAGTCATAGCTTAAAGACTTGAGAAATGCTAGTTGCGAAATCGAGTCATTAATTGGAAATTGGAGTTTAGGGTGAATGTGTAAGGGAGCCTCCAGCCTCAACTCTGTCCCGGGCCACTAAAATGTCTCTGGATGGCCCTGATTGTAATAATAATTTTAAACCACTATAACTTGTTAAATTGGCTTTATAAAAGTAGTATTTTTTAGATTTTATACATTAAAATTTGTTCACAACTAATCAATTAATTAACAATAAACGAGAAGTGGCTTGAAGTTCTTTGGCAAACGATTCATAAAAGCAGTGATTTATCGAATTTAAGCTTTCAATTTACCCAATTTATAAACTTCATTTTAATAAATACTCGTATAAAATTACTGATTTTGAGTCTGAAATCAAGCTCTCAGCATCGAAATTTCAAAAAATTTCCCATAATGTGGACTAAAATAAATGGATTAATGCTTTTCTAGACATGAGTAGAATCTCTTGGTATACGACGTTAGAGGGACTACTTATTAAAATTTTTCCGGGGGAGAATCCCCGGTCATCCCTCACCCTAGGGTGTATTCCATACCCCTAAGACCCCCCGGGGGCCCCCAAATCTCCAATAAGCCCCCCCATTAAAAGATTTTCGCTACGCTACTGATTACTGTATCTGTATCGCCCTTTTGTCACAAATTTGATGCAATATTCTAAAAAAGGTGAATTATATTCATTGTTATTTTCCACCTCCTCTCCTCAATTCTCTCTCTATCACATTTAATTAACAATGAGTGTCGTGTTTGCTCACATTGAGCAGCCTTGCTGATTTTAATAGATGTGAATGTTTCAATTAATACAAAGGACACAATGTTGATAATAAAATACCGTACCGGCCGTTATACTTCTTGGGTTCCATTAATACTATTTCACTATAATCAAAAACAATATGTCATACTATTTGATTATTTCAATTCAAATTAGACTATATTACAAAAATTTACTAAGTTTATGTGCTTTTTAATGTTTCCTTCACCACAATTCGAATTGGTTACCGTGAGCAGTAGTAGACCTACTTAATCAGCTTTAAAAACACATTTCAACTTATAGTTTAAAAAAAAATTAATGACATTTATGCAGGGGGTCCACCTAAAACCAAAAATCATGGCAAGGGGTCCATGAGGCAAAAAAGTTTGGGAACCACTGCTCTATTATAGGGCTATTCAATAGTATATAATATCAACGATTGAGTTCTTGGGAGCTTTACCGGCAATTGGTAAATGTTACCGGTGGCTTCTGATTGGGCTTTCTTAATAGAAATTTAGAAATTGTTTTGATGTTTCTAATAATTTTTCTAATTTTCTAAATTTTCTCCTTCACCCACCATCCGTTTAAATCCACTCATGCAGAGTTGTAAATAATTTCAGAAGCATTAATAACTCATTTTATTTTCACAACAGACAATAGCTTAAAACCTTAAAGTATGAAAAAACAGTCACTGAGTTATCGTACTTACCTGAGTGTATTTTATTTCAGGATTTCTATTCGACATATTATGCTATATTAATGTATGAGTAGAAAATTCAAATTAATATATGATGCGATCCTACAACGTTAAAAAGTAACAAAACGTTAAAGCTTAAAGGTTAAATTGCTTTAGCTTTATAGGTTATGTACTAAACCATCAACGCTTCGACTCTTGATAAGCAGACGCTATCAATTCCGTCAGTGCGCTGTCAGCTGTTTAAGTCAGTGCGCTGGTCAGCTGTGAAGGTAGACTGAAAGACTGAATTGAAACGAACAAAAACAACCTTTCAAGTTTCAACTCAGTCTTTTATAGAGCCGTTCCTTTGGCTTGCATTTGCCACTCCTCATATCCTTGTCAGTTGTCAATGGTGGGGGCCAGAACGGTATAGTTACCATAGTTACGGTATAGTTATCGCAGTGGCTACAGTCACGGCAGCCGGGCCTCCATATGGTAGCCGGCAGATAGATGACTCATTTACTTTGAACATTTGCGCCTGCACCAAATCTCCTTCTCTTTCTCAGCCGATGGGTGTATACTAAAACACCTTTCTCAACCGATGGTGTATGTACTCACTCCCGTAAAGCCAACTTCGGGAAAGTGGTTTCCTAACTTTATTGCGCCTAACCTGTTTCCCGATAAATATTTATAAATAATTAGTTTGCATTTGCACTGTGTTCGGAGGTGGTAGTATTTTGGAAATGTTATATTCACTTGACTTTTATTGTCTTATGGCGTTTTGGAGTTCCTCATATGTTTGCAAATTATGAATTTTTCAAATGAAAATAAAAATTTTTATAGCAGGGGTGCCCACAGGGGGGGGCTATGACGCAGACTCCGTCATTGAAATTCTTGGGGGGGGGTTCCAAAAAACGTTTTGTGGGGGGGGGCGTAAAGTTGATTGAAACTTATAAAGTTGATTCAAAAATATACTACGAAGTCACCAGATAGAATGTCAATTAATCAAAATATATTTATAATTATTATTATACAATTGAATATGAATTAGCTAAAATAGTTATGTTTAGGATTTGTGCAGGAAGTTATTATTCAAACTTAGCAAGACGCTAAGCGAGTGCTCTGAAAGTGGTTTATACAAATTTACTCTCCTTAACAGTTACTAGTTAATCAGCAGAAAGAGCAATAAGTCGATTTAAAATTATCAAAAAAAAAGACTCAGATCAGCTATGGGAGACTCATGGTTGTCCAATCTAATGGTTCTAGCTGCAGAAAAAGATGTACTTGAGTCTATTTCTAACAAAGAAATAATTGAAAGGTTTTCTGTTTCCTCATCCCAAAGACAAAAACTTCTATTAGGGGTTTAGAGAGATAGATTTAACAAGCTTAGAAGGTGCCTAGCTAACTTGTAGATGCTGGTCACAGCCTACAAATTTAAAATGTTTGACTTCAAACTGTTGATGTTTTTCATGTATTTTACGATAACTACTTACCAGTGGCGTAACGTTTTCCAATTGGGCTCCCCCGCAACCGATTTTCCGGGCCCCTCTCCTCAAAATCATATAAATATCCCCCCTCTCCCTTGTCACCCCTCCCATAAAAACATGAATGATTCTTTTTGGGCAGTTATAATTATGTAAGAGAAAAACACCTTTTTATCTAAAAAATTCAATCATGTTTCAAGGGGGGCTAGTCTAATGATTTTGGCTGTAGCCTACGGGCTCCTGAAAGATGAAAATAGTTGAGTGTTGATTATTTTATAAATAAATATCTAATATTAAAACTGACACTGTATTTCACTTTTATATACTGTATTGTTTTACTCACTTATATTGGAGATGCTTGAGGGATGCATTTCACTTCTGAAAAAAAGCTTCGTCAACCTTTGTCACTTTTCAGAAGTGAAATGCATCCCTCAAGCATCTCCAATATAAGTGAGTAAAACAATACAGTATATAAAAGTGAAATACAGTGTCAGTTTTAATATTAGATTGTTCATTAAGTATTTCGTCATGGAAAACATCACAGATAAATAATTAATCTTGAAACCTAGAAACCTTGAAATTGATGTCTTCCATAGGATCCACATTCACTATTCACATCCTCCTTGTTAGCACCTTCGCTCCTTTTCCCAGAAAATGTGTTCTCTCAGAATTCGCCTCGTTTGCAGACACGGACACAGGTTAAAATTTGAAAAAAAGGGCATTTTATCAAAATTACCGCGAAATTACTAAGTCAGGAAAAGAGAAAAAATTTAAGAAATTATTCTTCAGAGGCAGAAGAGAGAAAACGTAAACTACTTATATAGGACTTGATCCTATTATAAGAAAAAAATTCAACTGTGTTAGGAAAACTGAAACAATTGAACCAAAACTATTATTTATATACTTACTCTGTACAATAATCACGTAATTTATCCGATATATCAAGGGCATAAATATTCCTTCTGAACATTGTTTAAAAATGTACTAGTCGATAAAAAATAAAAATAACTAAAACATGACTGTACAACATCACAATACCATAAATGCAGCATGTTGAAAAATAGAATAGCAATGAAAAAAAAATGGCACTCCAAATAATAAACTCACGATCACGAACTATACATATATACGGTTTACTCTAGGCCAATTTATCGGACACGTGTAGGGCTACATGCATCTAACTGGACGATTCAAAAGAGACTAAATTCAAAATACTGTATGAAGAAAAATATTGAATTTATTTCTACACAACCCCCCACTTTCCATTACATCACAATATTATGCTATTATACGTTGAGGAATTCGATGGGAAAATAATATTAATTTCCTCTAATATTTGCACTTTGGAGACATGATTTGTGACAGTCTAGATAAGTTTGTTTGAAGAGTGTTTTGTCCTCGGTATGTCTCCATTTCCATTTCCTGAAGTCACAACATCCTGCTTCTGAATTCCTTCACTAAAGCTATTTGCGAATTGATAAAGTAAACAATAAACCTGACAATAATTAGCCAATTCATTCTTCTTCCTTCAGTAATTCAGTTTTATTTCTTTTGAAAAAAAATAAATATATATATCAGTCTGAGCACGGGCCATTTCTTGATAAAATATATTTTCATTCCGGGCCCCCTTATAGCCCGGGCCCCCCCGCGCCGCGGGGTCTGCGGGGGTGTACGTTACGCCACTGCTACTTACTAATAAGTAAGAACTGCTGTAGCAAAACTTACTAAATACTAAAAATTCAGTAATTTTTCATAACTATGTCTTCATTTTTTTTTTTTGAAAGACACTTCTTTCGATGTGTGTTGTAAATAACTATAAATGAAATGTGTGCCTTTTATGTACTTCATCCATGCATAAATTCTCCCAAGATACTACACTAAGTAAATAACCTGTTGTCTAACTACTGTCCAATAAATGACTTGGTATTTTGAATTTTTGTGTTTTACAAATGAAGTTATTAACTCATTGTTTTCACTTCTTTTAAAGGAACAACATTTTTTTAGCATTATTTAACCTTAATGTAATTGGTACACCGAACATAAACTTATAGGTATTTCATTTTTATTGAACATTGTGTATTTGTAATAATATTTTATTGTTTAAAAACCATTTAGATTCAAATTCTTATTTAGCTATTTTGCAATCAAGTTTATTGAGCAGAAGTTCATATATTCATTTCATTGATATTTCTTTTTTACCTTTACAAAAAAATGTTACCTATGTAATAATAATAATAAGCGTATGGCTTTTAATGGTGGGGAGACCCTTACGGGTAGTTCCACCTCACCGCTTGTGCCATGTTACGGGGAACATAGTGGACCTACTATTTTAGGTGGGTTCCGAACCACCGGGTAAGTGATAATAAAGCTTGTAACATCAAGTCATTGAAGCACGGTCACCCATCCAAGCGCAGTCTTGAGCGGTCGTGACTGAACATCACGATCACTTGAACACCACGCTCACCGCATGACCAATCACCACCCTATCTATTAAAAGAATCTCAAGAAATATACATACATTTTGTATATTATCGACTGGGTATGAATTTTTTCAATAGTTATAAAAATCTTCTTTTAGTTTTAGAAAGAATACGATGCTTTTTTCGAATTTTTTTGTGGGGTGGGGGTCTAATTTATGGTGGGGGGTTAGTGCTAAATTTAGTGGGGGGGGGGTGCGTCATGAGGCTTAGGGGGGGTGGGCACCCCTGTTTATAGAATAGATTTTTAAATTTAAATTTTCTTGTGAGAATATTGCGACCCCCAAAAAAATTTCAATGAAAGATTGCTTCCTGAGGATTATTGCTTCTTGTGAGAAAATTGGGACCCCCAAAAATGTCAATAGTTTATTTCTTCTTAGGGTGTGTAGATGTCACAAAAAATTGTTGGGAAATTCGAATTAGTCCAGTGCGCTGTTGAGAACAAAGTTTTAGCAATTGAAAAATACAATAATGTGAATTACGAGTTATCTATCATTCACTAACAACAGACTGTTAGACAGAAATGTTTATTACGGTAAAGCATAAAAGCCTTGAAAAGAAGACTTTATTCTCTCTTAGGGGTTTCAAATGTTGAATTTAAAAGAAAAAAGAGTTTTCAATGGTTCTTTTGCAATGATGCATGAGGCTTCATAGAAATAATGATCTCTAGATTCTAGGAAAGCGCGAATGAATGTAATAGGAATGCGAATGAATGTAATGCAGCCTCAGCGGGAGGTGGCGAATAATAAAATAAAAAACCTAGCTTCTACCCTTATAGTCATAGGAGGTTTAAATTTGAAATGTTTCTTCATTCAGAGGTGGTGATTAAGAAAACAACGAAGCCTCTATGATCAGCTGGAAGAGACCTAGGACTAACTTCTTTCCTAATTTTAAATGTAACCTCAGTGGGAGGTGGCGAATAATAAAATCAAGGAGAACTTTTATGAGAATGCAGCAATGCGCGTTGGGCCAGCTAGTCCAATATAAAATAATATCATGAATATAAAAAAAAAATTTATAGTTATTATTTGAATAATGAATAATAATAAAATTATTAATAATGGTTTATATAAAGTTTTACTATAGCTAGTATAATAAGTATGATAATTACAATGAATGATTAATATGTAACATTTTGAGATATGAAGGCAATAAAAAGTATTGTTGTTTGAAATGTAATGAAATTAATGATGATTAATGTATGTCACTTTGAATTAAAGTAATATATAATGTACTTTTGTTTGCATTTTTCAAAGAAATTTGTAAGGAAATTTAGATATGTTTTAATGAAGATTGGATTTTTATATGGGAATACTTAGGAGGTCAATTGTCATTTAATTTTGTTAGTATTAGTGTATCTTGTGTTAGTTTTAAGTGATTTTGTCTTAAAAATGTGAGAGAAAAGCCTCCACCTGGACGTAGAATTGAATGATTATTGAATTGATTGCCTTGTATTTCTTGTGTTATTGACTTGTATTTCTTGTGTTAGGGACTTGTGATTTTGACAATATTGGCTTAATGAGTGCATCCATGTTTATGTCCATGAATTATTTGTGATATCTTGATTTCTTGTATTAAATTGAAAATAAGTATTGAATTTTTTTATGGTAATTGGATTTCTATAAAATATATATTAAATTTCCATTGAATATTATTATGTCTGTTTTTGTATCTTTGTACTGTTGATCTTATAATGATTAATCATGTATTACTGTAATGCCTAAGAATTAAATGAAAGGTTATAAATGAATGAATTAAATAAATAATTAATTAATAATTGCAGATTAATAAAAAATTTGGTAACTATTAATAACTTACAAATTAATAAAAAATATGATGGCGTTTATATAAATTGAATTTTGTTGTAACAATTGGATTAAAATTTTACAATTTTTTTAAATACTGTATAATCATGGTAAAGTTTTGTGAAACAGTTGAATCTTATTGAAGATGAAATGAAATAAGGTTAATTTTTTTGAAACATTTAAATTTCACTTATAAAAAATACTGATGTCAAATTTTTTTGATTACATTTCATTGAAACTTGAAATTTAGTTTGTGTTAGAATAATTTATTTGATGTAAATTTTTTTGGTAATTTGGTATTTTAAATTTCCTTTTGAAGCTGAAAGTTGGTGTAGATTTAAACAAATTATAATGCTAGTTTAATTTTAAGAAATACTTAGTTAAAGATAAACTTGAAAAAAATTTTTTGAATAAATTTAAATAATACTTTACTATATTCTATTATAGATGATTCACTTATAAAATGTTTTGCATACTTATATTTCTTGTTAATATTCATTTTAGTATATTATATAATCTTCCTTGTATCATTAATTTGATTTTAATTGATTTGACTTGTCACTAATTTGATTTTTTATATTTTGGATTATATAACTTAAAAAAAACAGATTTCAACGTGGGATACACAAATAACAACGAAAAAATAATATTCGCAAACAAACAGTTATGATGCAAATAACATTTAACAATGAAAAAATAAAATATTTACAAACGAACATTTATGACACATACAACAATAAATAACAATATATACTTCGATGAAACAGTGAAAGAAACGACAAATCTTAAACATGAAACTTTCGAAATTAAAAACAATTATGGTGCAACAGTGAATTTGTGATGTCAGGACCAAACTGAGTGCATTTTAGTAACAAATGTCTGTCAGAGTGTGATGATGAGTTGGGATAAAGTTTTACGAGTTCCACTACCAGAGATGAGGGCATAACTACAACTTGAGATGTGTCATAGGGCATGTCCGCGCCTAATCCAGTTCCTGCCATTTAAAACAACATGAATTACCTGGTGGTAATTCCAACTCGTTCAGTTCTCAACTTTAGACTCATACATCAGTCACAAATCTATATCCTTTTCCAAATTAATCCTGACAAGCAGCAAATATTTTCCAACATATAAAAAAAAAACTTTTTTAATTTCTGTCAAATAACAAAAAATGACAGTGAAACAATCATTCCTTTTCCAAAATTAATCCTGACAAGCAGCAACTCTTTTTTCTTAAAATCCTAAAATACTGTTATTTCATGTCAGAAATATTCAGTAAATATAAATTTATGTGACTATGAGTGAACACAGCACAATAGTAGCAGAGAGATGTTCAACCCAGTTCCAACCATGATGATCAACCATGATGTCCAACCATGATTTCCAGCCATGATGTCCAGCAAAAAACCAATGCCAAACTTATCAGATCATAATGACAAAAATTTTGTGAAAAAATGTCACAGGATTTCAATGAACATAGTTTTCGTATCAAACTGGATGAACAATCAACCGCGGCGATATATAATCGGGACTATCAAACCATGATAGTAAAAACGCAAACACATAATCAACTGTGACAACATTGTCAAGTTTACTTGACATTATGGACTCATTATTTTTTTATACATTTGATTATTTGAATTTTTTTAATGAACTTAAATTTTGTTTTGGATAAATTTTGTAATTAATGAAATCTTTTATAAAAACTTGAATTTTATTTTCAATCAATTTTTATGATTAATTGAATTTTTATATAACTTTAAATTTTATTTTGAATCAGTTTGATGATAGAATTTTTTATATAAACTTAAACATTGTTTTAAATCAGTTAAATTCTTTGCTACATTTTAAATCTTTGTTATGTAAGCATTTCATTCATTATTATTTGTCAATTTTTCATTATATCACAACTTAGATATGACACTTGAAATAAAAATTCCTGTCAATTGTTTTTTAAAAACTAAATTATCATCATATCTATTTTGAATCTGTTGTAATACTGTTTTTTGTCACTCTATAAATTTCTAATTCTCATAAATAAGTATTTTTATAAATTTTGTTTTACATAATTCATAAATGTAATAGTGAAAAAATATTCCTGTGCCCAAATCTTAATATTTTGTTAGAGTTTAACTATAATTCCTTTTACAAATGTAAAAAATTTTCATTTTTTCAAATTTAAATTTTAGCAATTTTTTTATATAAATTTTTCAAACAGGAAAATTTTTATCACTAAGGAGAGGGGGGTATTTGTAATGATACATTTTTAGGGTTATAATAATAATGCTTGAGAAATTCTTTATTTCAATTAAAATGACGTTAAAAGTCAATGCTAATAAGTTGACCTAACCTCTTTGAATACTGTGTCAATAGTCCATATCGATATATTGACTTATTGTAGTCCATATCCAACTCTAAAAATGAGACCACACATGAGGTCAAGCGGCGAATCCTACTGGCAAATAGGACATACTTTGGTTTGGCCAGACATCTTGGATCTAGGAACCTGAGCCGTGATACAAAAATAAAGATCTACCGAACACTTATTCAGCCTGTGCTTACCTACGCCAGTGAAACTTGGACTCTATCCCGATCAGATGAGAATCTTATAAGCATCTTTGAGAGAAAGATTCTCCGCCGAATTTTTGGAGGTGTGCAATTGGATGGAGTCTGGTACAGAAGGAAAAATAGAGATCTGTACAATATGTATGACCACACTGATGTGTTGGCTCTTATCCGAGTAGGTAGGCTCAGGTGGGCAGGCCATGTTGCAAGAGCTAATGATTCTTATCCACCTAAAAAGATAATGGATTGCAACATGGAAGGTAGAAGACCTCCTGGTAGACCAAGATTGAGATGGATGGATGCAATTGTTCAGGATTCAAGAATTGTTGGGATCAGAAATTGGAAGCGCACTGCCATGGACCGAGTAGAATGGAGGCAACTGTTGGAGGAGGCCAAGATCCGCTTTGGATTGTAGAGCCAAGGATGATGATGATGTAGTCCATATCAATATATTGACTTAGTGTAATCGATAACAAATAATCGAATATGTCTTGTAAGGTTATGTTATTTTTCTTATAACATGTTATAATATAATTTCTTTATAACGTTAGGATATTGAAATAGATATTTAATAAAATACAAATTAATGTATTATAATTTAATTTTGTAATTTATTTTATTATTGATGTAATAATTATTTTCATTTTACATTTACTGACACAGCACCATGAAGTAGTCTCCAGAAATTGACTTGATTTTGTCAAGGGTTTGTCTAATTCCTGGAATTCAAAACAAATGAGTTACCGTGGGAAATAACTTGGGTAGTCCTGCTCACTTGCTTGATGAATCTTGGACAAGTCAGATGTGTTGTAACTTCTCTTAGATTTTATAGTTGCAGTGCTTTGAGCAACTAGTATTTCTTATGTAACTTTGATATTTCATTTTATTAACCTTTTATTTTGTGCATCGTGTCCAAGATTTATGTATAATTGAAATTGGAACACCATAAGACAAGATAAGTAATAGTATTAAGTTGTAATTGTGATATGATAGTTTTTTGCCTCGTGTGTCTTATTTTAGGGTGTAATATTTTATTCTATTTTGTATCAGTAACATTTTGGTGGCAATTCAACCACAGCAATAAAAGTGTATGTATTTTCAAAATCTGTCTTTATTCGTTCATGAATTACAAAACCATCCGTGTCTAATCCAATACCATATAAGAATTGAGGTACCGATAGCCAATATCCTTAGGAACAGTGTTTCAAAGGCCAACCCGCACTTTAGTAAACCTATTGTGAAAAGGGGGCACTGCAAATTTGATATGATAACCATTAGAACCTTCAAATTCAATTTTATATAACTAAAACAAACATTCTTTTACCCAAATTTTGTTGTTTTATGAAAATATAAATTTATTTATCTATTACGCGGAGTCGGCGTAGCCGAGTTGGCTTATCGCTGGTCTGATAAGCCAAAGGTCCTGGGTTCGATCCCAGTTGAGTACAAGATATTTTTCTCGAGCCACTCCCGTGTTTCGGAGGACACGTTAAGCCGTCGGTCCTGGTTGCATATAAAAAAAAAGCAGTCGTTAAAAAAAGCGGCGAGGTGGAACCCATAAGGGTCTCCCCACCACGAAAAGCCATACGAATTTACTTACTATTTATCTATTATAATCCAATTTGGGGTTGGTTGGAAAATTTGATCAGAACCTTTCATTTAGCAAATTAAATTTCCCAACATATGACACCAATAATATCATTCTCTCATGCTTACATACCAACTTTTACCTGTCTAAAAGGATATATTGGGGAAAAATTCAAACAAGAGCCATTTGTTCCCATTTGTTCATGGGGAAATCATATTATCTTTATTGGCAAGACGTTAATTGGGAGGGTAATGTGTAGAGAGTTTTACCTGTGATTGAAAGGTGTATTATCATTGAAGAGAAAGTGTGGGGGAATGACTGTGTGAGTAGTTACACACAGGTTCGAGACACGGTTATCAAATGATTCTGACAATATTAATTGACCAAATGAAGAGGAGTCTCCATTTCAAGTGAACCGTTTTGCACTTGTCTGTCTGTAACGCATTTTTTGCTGAATGCATGGACCTAATTATATGAAATTTTGCATGGATCTTCCTTTAGGGAATGCCAGTGATGTATGTGTAATGATTTATCAAATTTGCTTTCATTTTAAAGGATATTTAAAATGAAAAAGAGGAAAGGCACTAAATAAGGAACCATATGATTTTAAAAATAAGGTTCACCATTATATGGAACTAGCTGGCCCGATGCGCGTTGCTGCGTTCTCATAAAAAATTCTTGATTTTATTATTTGTCACCTCCCACTGAGGTTACATTTCCAATTTCAACCTTCTAGGACTATTAGAAGAAGTTAGTCCTAAGGCTCTTCCAGCTGATCAGAGAGGCCTCCTTCGTTGTTTTCTTACACAGTAAGACCTTACTCACCACCTCTCAATGAACATTTCAAATTTAAACCTACTACGACTATAAGGGTAGAAGCTAGGTTTTTTATTTTATTATTCGCCACCTCCCACTGAGGCTGCATTTAAAATTTCTAGCTGCATTGGTTAACAGATGTCATCAACCCGGCATAATTACATTTCATCATACCCAGTCATATCTTTCCTACATACTGCAAGGCTACAACTGCATCCTACATGCAAAGTTTTTGCTTTCCAGACGTAAATAACGCCGCTAAGGTGCCTGCCATATGATTAAAAACTGTTGACTTCTATCAGCTGTTCCTTTAAGCTGTTTGGCCGGCAAGTTCAGTAGGTTAGGTGAATGATGTTTTGCAAAACACACAAACAGCTTGTCCATCGAAACAGCGTGTACAGCAGATCGAAAAATTTCAAATTATTTTCCATATAACTAAAAGATCCCAGTAAGCTAGCTAGCCATGTACCCGTGATTTGCATTGGCAAAACTTTAACCCCCTAAAAACACCCTAAAATTGCGAATTTTGAAAAATCCTTTCTTATTGCACGGTGAAATCCTATAGGGATTGTTCATACGAAATTTCAAGTTCATAGGCCTAGTAGTTTTGGCTCTGCATTGATGAGTGAGTCAGGGTATCATCCTTTTATAGATAGAGATTGGAATAAGATTTCAAGATAGCCCATCTGGTTGAGCCTTCATCTGAATATTGAGTTACCCTTCATAAGAATAATATTTTTGTTTTAGAGAAACAAACCATTTATGATATAATAAATTTATTATGGAAATTCAATTAATATTGTTCGTTAACTATTTATTCATCAGGTGTGAAATCTAATCGGATTTTAGCAATCAGCCGTCTGAAACAACATAAGTACAGATGATGGGCTGGATAAAATTAGAACAGCAACCTTGGTGACTTTTGTGAAATGCAGAAAAATTGAATCAAGGGTTAAGTCTGATTCATTTCAGAGTTCCACAAAAATTCATCCTACATTACATCACTAATTCCAACTGTATTGTAAGTTATAATATGTGATAGTTGATATCAATTTAATGTTATATGGGTTGTGGGTTATGTTGAGATGTGCCATTCTGTATCTCAAAAAGGAATATTTATTCGTAGTTTCTACAGCCAAAGTATATATATATATATATATATATATATATATATATATATATAACTAGCTGGCCCGACGCGCGTTATCATAAAAATTCTCTTTGATTTTATTATTCGCCACCTCCCACTGAAGTTACATTTGAAATTAGCAAAGAAGTTAGTCCTAGGGCTCTTCTAGCTGATCATAGAGGCTTCGTTGTTTTCTCAATCACCACCTCTGAATGAAGAAGCATTTCAAATTTAAACCTCCTACGACTATAAGGGTAGAAGCTAGGTTTTTTATTTTATTATTCGCCACCTCCCACTGAGGCTGCATTTCAAATTTCTAGCTGCATTGGTTAACAGATGTCATCAACCTGGCATAATTACATTTCATGATACCCAGTCGTATGTTTCCTACATATTGCAAGGCTCCGACTGATCGGTAGCCTACATGCAAAGTGCAAAGTCGTTTGCTGTTCAAAGACAGCGTAATTAACGCCGTTAAGGGGCCTGCCATATGATTAAAAACTGTTGACTTCTATCAGCTGTTCCTTACCGGTTTGATAGACTTTGTTTTTAGAATGATAATTTGCAAAACACACAAAACAGCTTGTCCATCGAAACAGCGTGTACAGCAGATCGAAAAATTTCAAATTATTTTCCATATGATTAAAAGATCCCAGTAAGCTAGCTAGCCATCCATGTACCCGTGCTTTGCATAGCCCTAGGCAAAACTTTAACCCCCTAAAAACACCCCTAAAATTGCGAATTTTGAAAAATCCTTTCTTATTGCACGGTGAAATCCTATAAGGATTGTTCATACGAAATTTCAAGTTCATCGGCCTAGTAGTTTTGGCTCTGCGTTGATGAGTGAGTCAGGGTATCATCCTTTTATTGATAGAGATAACAATTTCTGCCACTTGTGCATCTCATATATGTGTGCCCGCCCCCGCTCCCGCTCACAACCTGCTGCAGAAAGTAGAAGTCTAAATAATATTTTTCAAGCCATACTGGAAAAAGAGCTGATGCCAACATTTCTATTATATTCTTTTAGATGGTTACCCCTTCCTTTACATTTTTTTCAAGTTGTGTTCCTCCAAAATTCCTTAGTGGTTCACCACTCTCAGGCAAGGGTCACTAATGAATTGTGTTAGTTCGTAAAAATTTCTCGAATATGATTACATGATTATCATGTAGTACATAAAGTATGTTCCTTTGTGCAAGCACCCTTGCGGGGGGGGGGGGGTGTCTACTGTTACAGAACTACTAGTATACTAGTAAAGAAATGAAATCAGATTTCAAGATAACCCTTGGGGCCCTCTTACTCATCTGGCTGAGTCGCCATATAAATTATCATTCTTAAGAATAACATATTTGATTGAGAGAAACAAATCAATTATAATATTTAAATTAAGTATAACATATTGTTATATCAATTCATTAATCAGACATGTGAAACCTGATCTGAGCAATCAGCTGTCTGGAACAAGTACAGGCTGGATGAAAATAGAAACGCAGCAGGGTGATTTGACACAGAGTAACTTTCTGTGAAAAACAGACATGAAATAGACTATACAAATCAAGGATTAGATGTGATGATAGTGTTTCATTTTGTGATTATCAATGAGTATATAGAGTATGTTACTCTGTGCAATCACCCTTATTCTCGGGCATGAAGTCTACTGTTCACTGAACAATTAGTATAATCATGTTAGAGATAAATCTATAAATTCTCACTATTCATAACCAACTGATGCATGATGGATAACTATCAGTTTGTAATTTTCTTGTACTTTGGTTTTAAAGGTTGTTGCTCTGCCACAGAATTCCAATCAAGTGGGTACATTTTCATCATTACTGTCCAATGTTCAAGTGAATGTATCCATTTGCAAGTATATATTAATTTATGATAAAAATAATGGTGATGGATAAAATATTACCATTTTAATAATATCCACTACAGTAGTAATATTTAATAATAACTTAAAGATTATACATGAAACCTTCTTGCAAATGGAAGAAATAGATATAGGGTGAGCATTGTGTATTTATTCAACTAAATCTAAAGTTGTCTCCTACAAAGATGCATCATCCCCATTATCATATTTTTCAGCAACAGATATCTGGCTGAACAGGAATGCTAAAGTCTGCATTTTTCTACTCCTCGTCGATACTTCGTCATCATCTTGGACACTTTCTAGTGAATCATCATCAGTTTCTTCTTGTATGCTCAGTGATTCATAAGATGCCTGTGGAAAAGAATTGAGAATATGCTTTTCAATCTATTAATATCAAACTAAGAATGCTTACACAATAAAACATCACCATTGCAAAATCAAACACATGGTGTAGAATGGTGGTATTTGCACTGCTTCAATCTGTCATACACTACATACGCAATCAACAGTACAATAATTTCAAGATATTTCTGTTACACTTGAGAAAAAACTATGGTGGTAATCATTTTAAATTTCAATTAAAATTTATTTTTGATAAATATGAGCTACTGAAAAGGATTGGCTTCCTATCATGAATCCTTTTCCTTTCATGAATCTGACAAAAAAACTTCTGAATATATTTGCTTCCATGCTTCACATTATCAAGAGAGTAAATGTCCTTGGATGCACTGCATAAATGTATGTAGCTTACAAAAAATATTATTAAGCATCCTGAAAAATAGTAAAAAAAAGAAGTTAAAAAATTGAAGAGTACAACTGAGGTGGTATGCTTGCCTGACTTTAACTAACCTAACTTTCTTAATAAACTAAGAATGCTTACACAATGAAACATCACCATTGCAAATTCAAACACATGCTGTGGAATGGTGGTATTTGCACTGCTTCAATCTGTCATGCACAATTCCCTAGCATGTGTCTGATTATTATCAAGTATTGGATACTTCACTATGCAAGCACCCCAAGAGTATACTAACAGTGAATATCAAAGAATATTTCACAAAAAACACAAGACTTTTGCTCACTCTACAGATCCAACCTATGCATGTGAGAAACTAATCTGATCAATGAAATATTGAGCTGGAATAAGAGTAAGTTTTTCTAAAACTTTCTATTACATTTGCAAGTGCTATGTTTCGATGTGACGCTGCTATCTGAACTATGAAAAAATGTATGTTGCAACAAGCACACTGATGTGACTTGATAATGAAGTTTGATCACACCGATGAAGATATTTAGTCAATTTGTATATTATTACAAAAACTATTAGAATTGTATATTCAAATATACTTGGTGACTACTATATTAGAGCTGTATAATATTACATCACATAATGATATATTTTATCACACTGATAAGTATATTTAATCACTTTGTACAACACATTATTTTTTTTAGAATGTTTTTAGATAAACTTCATTGTTTTCATCGACTTGCGAATACAATTTATCAGAATGTGCACTGTGGCTTTGCGATTAGAATGACACTTGGGAACGGGTCCAAACAAATGGCTTGCTTCTTATAATTCCATAGTATAAGAATTCTATATAATATTATAATGTTTACCAATAAGAGTAAGAATATTAGTTATACATATCACAATAGTTTCTCAATATCACTAAACATAACTGGTGAACCGCTTAGCATTAACAGAGGATTTATCAACATAACAATATGCTGACAAGCAAATGTAGAGGTGAATGAAATAAAACTTATTTGGAAATAAAGAATAGGAAAAATCCCACTTACGCCATGGTTGATAAGTTTATTGACAATTTTCATCAATCTTGTATCAGCACGAAGAATGGCAAATTTAAGTGGCGTTTGACATCTGTAATCTTTCTTGTTTATGTCTATATTGACCTAAAAAATAAACAAGACATAGTTTGTTACAATGTTTAAAAGTCTGCTAGTCTATTATTGCCCAGAGAAATGCACTCATATCAGAAGTACTCATTTATATTCGTTAATGTAATTTTTGTAAAACGCTTTACATTCAATCTCAAATTTGATTATGAATTAAACTGTGCATTACCAATAACACTTCTACTTGAAGAGAAAATAATGAAAATGATACACTATGAATTTTTCAAGAATAAATTCTCACTATGAATAATAGAAAGAGTTATGTAAAATATTCCCAATTATCTGAATAAAAGCATGAGCTTAGTTCTGGTTTTCAAGATTTTTTCAAAATATTTTAAAAGTCTGAATTGAAAATAAATTCCACCATTGGTGAAACATTGATATGTTGTCATTAAACATGGCATTTTCTAGGATGCATGCCAGACAACTTGAATGCATGAGAGTAAGGGCCGTTTCACACACATCGATTTCATCCGTTCGGTAAAATCTATGGTCCACATTCCAACAGTGGCGTGAAGAAATAAATGATGCTCTTCACACACATCGATATTGATAAACGAACGATAATGACAACCGTCCGCCTCCGTGAAGCAGCCGTCTAATGTCTCGACTAGGACAACCGCCGTTCGGTAGGCTATATGGGTTGAGGTATAGTAAACTTATGGGCCGTTTCATACATTTGCCCATACGAGAATTGGCATTGCGCAATTCGTTGCTAAGCAACGTTGTGTCGTATAGAGGTCATAGACCTCAAACCCTAGCAACTAGACTCGGTCACCACATGTGGTCTTGATTTCATTCCGGCTCCGGCTACAAGTTCGCAATGAACGCCACTATATATGGTTCATAACGAGTTTTTATTTTGCCTAGTGATTTTAATTTGCAGCATGTAACTCATCGGAGCTAGCAATCGACATTCGGAAATAATTAAATAACTTTATTTCGTCACTTCGAAGCTGCTGGTATAGGGTGCAAAAGATCCTTGTTTCTGGCCACAAACTTCCTTTTTCTTGAACGTCTTTTTTTACGCGCTAATACAGTAGCCACATAAATACTACATGTCGCGCATCCATTTCTCAAGCAAAGGCAACTAACAAATGAAGCAAATTAAACAAATAGTGGAGCCTTGAAACGTGCCTGTCTCTCTGTCCTTCTCTGTCTATCCCCATAAAACCGTTTGGAGTTCAAAACGTGTTCACTTTTGTCGAGATCAACCAAACGGCTGAAATCGAACGGCCGATATTGATGTGTGTGAAACGGCCCCAACAGGTGGTTCGAAAACTTTATTGATGTCACTAGAACCTCGATCTAATTTAAAAAATAAGAAATTATTGAACACAAGCAGGTTATAAAGAGTTTTGTGTGAAAGAAACTGTTTGTCAGCAGACGGGCACAATGCAGTGTTTTGATCATTCTGATTCATTGTCACATGTCACAGTCAAGACTGGATAGTGTTTGCATAAAACAATACGTTTCACTACATCACTGATGTGTTTCCAGTATTGATGGAACTCAGCAACCACAATGCCTACTAATAGTTGACTAGTTGCAATGCATCACTGCAACATTATCCTAGCACTCTCAAGGTTAGTGGATTGCAATTGCCAATTTGTAATCTACTAACCTTGCAGCACTCTCTATTTCCTAATTTTGAATATATCTGCCCACTCTTCCAGTCTGATTCTTATTGCTTGAATAAATGTCAATGAAACGGAGTGTGAAATTGCTGACAAAGGGAATGCTCATCATTAAAAGCATCAATTGATATTAATTTTAAAAAGTCTATTTTAACTCGTATATCTAAGTTTATAAATAAATTTATGGGTGATGTTGAAAGTTTTTATATTCTAGTAGAAGTCAAGTGAACCAAATTTGTTTAAAACTGATTTTTTGGCTAAAGATATTCTTCTTTATTGAATGATTGAATCCTGCAAATTTTAGTTTACAAATCATTGAAAATTGAATAGAATCTATATTAGAATTATTAATTGAAGTAGGCATAGTATTTCCTATGCTAAATTACTGCGGCAACTAAATCAGTTAGGCCTACTTCGAAGTTACTACATTAATCATAATAATCATGAACAAAGTTGAATGTGGTTTTATCAATGAAATCAAAGAAATCAACTTACTTCAAAGAAATCAACAGCCCTCAGAGGAAAATCAATGATTAAAATTAATAGCAGTAATTCAGGTTTGATTTAGCAATATGATGAAGTGGCAATTAATTCATTACTTACTGGTGAAAATCAAATAGGATAAAAATGACAAATAAAAGGAATTAAAAAAAAATAATTACAGTAACAAATATTCAGAACCAACCTGTTTCAATAGTAGATCAACTATTTGCACATTACTCTTTTTCACAGCTACGTGAAGAGACGTCTGACCTCTTTGAAGGTCGATACTATTGACATCAGCTCCATGCTGTATTAAAAGCTTTGCCATTTCACATCTATTTTCTTCAGCAGCAATGTGAAGAGCAGTTCCCACTGAAATAAATATTTAATATTTCGATAAACAAATACGGCTGACTTTGTTCCTTCATTTTTTATTTATTGCTGAAAAAAAATAATTGAAATTGATAGATAGGCTAATTCAGATCCGATCAATGTAGCTTTAGTTACGATATATGGTTGAATATCAATCGAATATGGCAGTGAAATAATAAATCTATTAAGAAGTTTGCTTAGTGAAAAAATATTTCATGTAATTTAATATAAAAGAATAAACTAAGGAAATTGTGAAATAAGAAATGAACTAAGGTGATTTTGAAATAAGGAAACATTTCGAACTCGACTTAATATTTTCAAATGATAAAAGATAAATGGGAAATGATGATGACACTGGCCTATCAGAAGAACTATCCATGAATTTTGATCATATTTTCAACCAAACAATATTATTTTACTGAGTAACTAAGGGCACCTGGCTGTAATGTGCTGCGCTGTGCCTGCGGCCGGGCGTTTATTGAAAACCATTGGTTTGGTTCACACAGCTGTCCCAGCACAGCACAGCTTTCAGTGGCCAGGTACCCTAACAATTTAGTTAATATGCCAAAAGATTATGGAGAGTAAAGGAAACTTTTGGCCACTATCATCATTTTGAACTTCATTCCTTGAAAATACATATGGTGGGGGAAATGTTTGGAAACGGCTTAATATTTCATATACAAAGGTGATTTTGCGGTAGGTATGATTGAGGATCCTACTCAAATTGAAAATACTATTTTACTGTGACTTTAAAAATCTGGTCCGCCATCTTGGAACCGCCATTTTGAATGTAACTTTTTTTTTAAATAGGAAGGGGGTCATGCGATACATGATTTCAATACGGAATTTTAAGACAAAATGAATGCCGAAAACCGCACATCGATATGTCAACCCGTTTCGGAGATATTTACATTATTAATCGATACCATGAAAAGCAGAAATGAAATAAATAAGTACATTAAAATCTTACCTATCAAATTTTTTGTTAATAGTGTTTGCTAATAAACATTAAAACCCAATTATTTTAATAAATGTTCAAACTGTTTTCCTTCAGCTGTTTGACAATGTGCTAATCTTAAATAATAGCCATCAAGCACATTTTGAATCATTTCGCGTGATGAACATCTGACTCTGGATATCATAATATCAACAATAATCATGATATCAACCTAAAATCATCTGTAATAATCCAACTGATTTAATGAATTCTTTTTCAATCATGAAGTAGTGAGTGTGTTTAAAGTCGTTCGCAATGGCATTTTTAAATGAAACCGCACATTTTGAATCATTTCGCGTGATGAACATCTGACTCTGGATATCATAATATCAACAATAATCATGATATCAACCTAAAATCATCTGTAATAATCCAACTGATTTAATGAATTCTTTTTCAATCATGAAGTAGTGAGTGTGTTTAAAGTCGTTCGCAATGGCATTTTTAAATGAAACCGAGAGAATAACTTTGTTAATGATGCGCGGCTATGGAGATAGAGTACGGTCTTACCAAGAAGTTTCTGATTTATTTAACGAAACATTTCCCAACAGAAATCCAATTAGTAAAAGTGTTGTTTTTAAGACAGTAAAGCGGTTTCAAGAAACGGGCAAAGTGACTGATCGTGCTCGCACTGGAAGAACAAATACTGCCACCAACAATGAAAAATCTTTAGAGGTAATGCAATCATTTGTTGAAGATCCGCATACATCAACTAGAAGCGTTGCCAAGGAACATGGTATGTCTACTCGTTCTGTCAGAAAAGTTCTTAAGGAATCTCATTTCCATCCGTTTAAGCTTCATGTATTACAAGAACTGAATGAGGATGATTTCGACCGCCGGGTAGAGTTTTGTGACATAATGATGAACAAGTATGACAATGATCCAAACTTCTTTAATAATGTAGTATTTTCGGATGAAGCTACGTTCATGCTTAACGGCAATGTAAATAAGCAAAACTATCGTTTCTGGACCGATGTCAACCCATACTGGATGAAGGAGGGTCATACACAGTATCCTGAAAAATTAAACGTATGGGCTGGTATGGTAAATGGTCACATTGTAGGACCATTTATTATCGAGAATAATTTAAAAGGTGCCATTTACGAGAACATGTTAATAAATTTGATCGTTCCAGCCATCCAGAACATCAACGGACAAGAGTTACATAACTTGTGGTTTCAACAAGATGGGGCGCCCCCTCATTATGCATTAGGAGTGCGGGATATATTGAACCAAACATTTCCCCAATGCTGGATAGGTCGTAGAGGTGCAATAGAGTGGCCCGCTAGGTCACCTGACCTCTCTCCACTTGATTATTTCTTTTGGGGCTACATGAAAGACAATGTGTACAAAAAGAAACCAGCAACAATTAATGAACTGAGAGAATGTATAACTGAAGTGGCTAACAGAATTCCACGCGAAATGATTCAAAATGTGCTTGATGGCTATTATTTAAGATTAGCACATTGTCAAACAGCTGAAGGAAAACAGTTTGAACATTTATTAAAATAATTGGGTTTTAATGTTTATTAGCAAACACTATTAACAAAAAATTTGATAGGTAAGATTTTAATGTACTTATTTATTTCATTTCTGCTTTTCATGGTATCGATTAATAATGTAAATATCTCCGAAACGGGTTGACATATCGATGTGCGGTTTTCGGCATTCATTTTGTCTTAAAATTCCGTATTGAAATCATGTATCGCATGACCCCCTTCCTATTTAAAAAAAAAAGTTACATTCAAAATGGCGGTTCCAAGATGGCGGACCAGATTTTTAAAGTCACAGTAAAATAGTATTTTCAATTTGAGTAGGATCCTCAATCATACCTACCGCAAAATCACCTTTGTATATGAAATATTAAGCCGTTTCCAAACATTTCCCCCACCCTGTATAATCAGAAGTAAAATTGAACGAAATGAACAGTTACAAAATAGATAATTGGTGAAACTTTGATTTAGTTACCCATTACTACTTGAATTTAATTAAACGCTTACCATTTTTTTCTGATATCATATGTGCAGTTCTGGTGGAGAATGGTTGAAATGGATTTTTGAGAAATCAACTGAAAGTGAGATAGAAAGCATTGAATCTTAAGCACTGATTGACTTTCAGTTGAGTAAATCCAATTGCTGGGAAGAAACTGAAAAACGTCTGCACTGATAATTCAATGGGCCATGACCAACGCAGGACTAAGATTTTTCCTTCCACTAAAAAATTCATGGATTTTGTGTTGAAAATTCATCAAAAGAATGTAATGAGAGAAATTTTATAACAGGTTTTCCAATATATTTGAATGCTCAAATCTTCACGGACCAATTGATTTGACTAATGGTCCGACTTTTGAACCTACTTCCTATTGTACTTCCACTGCTACCAACTTAATAATAAGGGTTCAGTACCTTAAACTTACACTAATGTTGCAGTGCAATAAATGCTATACAAAGTATATGAGAAGGGTTCTAGGAGATAAGTTTATGGAATAGGAGATAAATATTAACTGAACTTACTATTTGCAGATACATGATTGATGTTTACTCCAGGAAAATTGAGAAGACATTTGGCAGCTGACAAATTGTTCTCTTTGACAGCTAAATGCAGAGGCGTAAATTCAAAATTATCTGTCTTATTTGGATCAGCTCCAAGTTCCAAAAGATATTCAATGATATCTTCAATCTGGGCATTACTACTTTGAGCAGCAACATGGAGTGGAGTGAGCTGGAAGAACAACAATTCATTGGTATTGGTGATGATATTGTGGTAGATATTTATAATGAATAAGACTGATTTTGTGACAACCACTTTTATTATAAACACAAGGAATACTACAGTTCTTGTCGAAACGATACACTGTAGTATTTCTAGTGTATATATTATAACATCGTTTTCGATGTAATTGAAATTGGAAAACATAGCTTAATATAAATCCTTCACAGACTAATATTATAACTAGAATCCTCTCATAGGCCAAACTCTATGTTGGAGGTCTGTCATTGGTTGATACTAGACACAACCATTAGTAACAGGTCGAACTAACCAATTAATAACAAATAAGCAAGTAGAAAACAGGTTACCAAAACACAAATGAAAAATATATTAGACAATAGACACGAAAAGTGTTGCAGGTCAATAAAACAATCAAGGTCAAGTAACAAGAATAGTAATAGATAATTAACAGATCTATCCTATAAACAGGAGAAAAAGAAAAAAATATCAAATACACAATGTACTGTTGCTGTTACAGAAAATATTGAAATATTTACATTGACCTAATTTATGATAAGACAATAAGTAAGTAGTGTTAAATAGGTTGAAAAATCATCATTGTTTCAACTTTCAGCAGAATCTTTCTTTATCACCATCGTAAATTCCAAAACTTCTAAAATGTTCATTAATTTACAAATAACAGCAAACAAAAACTACTAGAAATGTAAAATTGGTTTCAAATTGTAGAGAGCTCCACTTACCTGGAAGGGAATGAACCAGAATGCGAGTCTAATTAAAGGAAAAATATAATAACCTAATCATTCCCTATAATAAGTAAGAGGAAATTGACATAGCAGTTCTACAAGAGACACACACATTGGGCGACAGCCAACTCCACTGCAGAGGGATTATTCCTGGATTCACCCTGGCAAGTAGAGTTAATGATGAAAGATATGGAATTGCTACCCATACGAAAGAGCAGCTTATCTTTCAACACCTTGATGACAACAGTAGCCAACTGATTCATACATTATCTATAAAACTTGGGTCACATATCCCAAATATTAATGTGTACAATCCCCCAACTGTTGTCTGGCCCAACCCACCAATTCACCCACAACCCACCCATGGATAATTATTGGGGACTTCAATAGTCATCACACAACATGGGGCGATCATCAATCTGATTTGAATGGGCACAAAATTAAGGACTAGGAAGATATGAACCAGCTTTCACTAATAACTGGTCTGCCAGGTGGAATCAGGATTACAACTCAGACTAACTTGTGCTTTAGCACTGCTGACATGAAGAATGAAGTTATGGTTGTATAGAAAAGAAGCTTTCCCAAATCACAACACTAATCTATGTACAGAATATGGAGAAAGTGGTAGCACAGAAGTAGCATCACAACTTATGAGTACATTCGACATAGCCCACAAAGATATATAGGTGAATACCATGGAGAAAATGAATTTCACACACTCCATCAGGAAGGCATGGTCACTGCTGTGCAAACTTGGGTCTGCCACATGTCCACCATGCCCTTCTTCAAAAATCAATCCAGATAAATTTCATAAGGCTTTTTGCACTGACAAGACCAGTGATGAAACGATCCTAGTACAGGACAATGGATCATGAGTTGAAAAGAAAACTGGATGAGCTGCACAAAGAGAGCCCACCACATCATAGAGGAAGATATCTGCAAAGCAATATTATTTTTTTGGAGGATGAAGCCCAAATAGGTCTGAGACCTGTGCGTGGGTAATGAATTAGATGATGGTGATTGATGAGTTGGACCTACAGTTTTAGGTGGGTTCCAAACCAACGGGTAGTGATTTTACAGCAGAGAACAGAATCTTTTTTGCTGGCCAATCCAATCGGTCACCCTTACAAAGAGCGCCCAGGAGTTTCGTAGCTTATCTCTGATTGAACAGATACCTGCTATGGCACTCGGCTATCACTTCCCCCAAATAAAGACAGTCAAACCATCCAAATCTCCCAGACTAGATGACATACTTCTTGAATTCATCCTTCATTTTTGGACCAGCAACAGTCAGTTGGGTAGCTAAACTGTTCTTCAACATCTTAAATTCATGCCAGATCCAAAAAATTTTCAAGTGAGCAAAAATCATTACCATTTGTAAGCCTGGAAAATATATATAACTGGAGACAAGCTTCAGGTCAATTTCCCTCCTGAGTGTGGTATACAAACTGTTTGAGAGAGTCCTAATAATATAATCTCTCCAATGTTCATCAAGGTAATGCCTTTGTTCATCAAGGTAAATCACCAAGGTAACACAGGCCAGCTTCTTGCTAGTGAGAAGCTGTGAAGATCAAGTTTTGGCACTGACTGTAGTGATTGAAGATATTTTTGACAAAAATGGAAAAGGAATCGCTGTATTCAGAGACCTCTCTGCTACATATGCCACCATATGGAGGAAAGGATTACTACTGAAGCTGACAATAGCAGTTCCCTGCATAACAACAAGTCAGGATAATTAACAGTATGTTGTGTGATGTTTTAAAAAAGTCTACAGCAATGATAAGGAGAGCAAATTGAGAAGAGTGTCTGACGGCCTTCCACAGGTTCTGTGTTGGCTCCCACCCTTTTCAATCTGTACATGTGATATACCACTCACCCACTCTTCAGTCTTCATGTATGTGGATGATATTGCCCTTCTTTCAAGAAGTTCCACCTTTGCTGAAGCTGAACTGAGGATCAAGAAGGATCTCCAGACTCCAATAATTTTTTGAGAGATGGAGGCTTCAACCTAACCCTCATAAAACAGTGGTTGTGACCTTTCACTTGAATAACAGAGAAACATCATATCATACAGCAGTAGTATTTCAAGGTCATCATCTGGCCTATGAGGAGTTTCCAAAATACTTGGGAACCACACTGGATAGAATTCTGTCATTCCACAAACCTGGATCTTACAGCACAGAAGCTGAAGACAAGAATTGCACAATCTAACTAGCACTAAATGGGGTGCACCTGCAAGTGTTCTGAGAATGTCTGCACTGGCACTTATCTATGCCCCTGGAGAATATGGATGCTCTGTGTGGGAAAGAAGCAGCCACACCACTAAAGTGGACACCCAGCTGAGACAATGAGGATTGTATCAGGTACAATTAGATCCACCCCTGTTGAGTGGCTCCCTGTGCTGTGCAATATAGCCCCCCCCCCCCAAACATAAGAAGAATGGGGGCTCTAAGCAGACTGTGGTCCAGATTGAAAGAAAGAGGCTTCCAATTCACTGAGATACTTGCCTACACTGACCATCTTCAAGCAAGGAAGACTCCCTGACGTTTGGCACAAAAGCTGCCAATGAATGGCTTTGGTATTGAAATGGCCTGGGTAGCCTTTCCAACCACTAGACTGGTAGGGTTTGATCTACCCAGAACCATATAATAACAACACATGGCAAATATGCAGATCTGCTTTACAAGTGGGGATGGATATTTTCCCCATCCTGTGACTTTGGTGCTGAAAGTCAAACTATTGGCCCTATAGTTGGAGACTGCCACCAATCCTTCACAGCAGGTGGCTATAAAGAACTGTTTTATGTGACTGATGAGGCCAGAGGAATGGCTGATGTATTTGGATATTAATATATAAAATCAATAAGAATTTTATCAATATGTATTTTTTCAATTTGTTTACTTAATACTCTACTTTTTTCATCTTCTCTCACAAAAATCAAGGCTCTATTCAAACAAAAATAAAATTTGCTGGATTTTGCTATCAATAATTATAATTTTCTACCTCATTTGGGTCAAGATTTTTATTTTTTGAATTTTAGTTCAATATTTATAGATATTTCAAGACTAGACTAGGCCTATGTAGGGTCTAAAAAAATTGCAAAATGAACTACAAATTAGATAAAAGTTTGTTTCTTAATAAACAGAAACATTTTTTCAACTTGGCTTCATCATAATCCTGGCCTACATTTTAATAAGGGTACTTTCATGTTTTTCTCGGTTGACCTTGACGGCATTGCAGGGAGTTTATATCTTCCAATTCAAAAATTATTCAATTCTAGCCTAATTGTGTATCATTTTTCTTTGTTGCTTTCTCGATATCCACGGTTTTTGGTTCTTGATTTGACTCTTTCTTTTGCTTGTTGCTCCTCCCACCAGTGGGCGTGGCATGTTATGACCTTCAGCCAATCACAACCTTCAATGAAGGTCAGCCTCTTTCTCCCTTAGCCAATATTATCATTCCATGTTCAGTATATATTAAGCTACTCTGTACTTTAGTTTTAGTTTGATAATGGTGTAACAACCGAAACTAGTATCTCACTATTTTTAATAAACGTGGTTGTGACAACTTCATCTTATTATCCATTAAACATTTTTTGATGTTACCAGATTATTAGAGCAATATACCAGTATCTATAACATCCACATTATTATTAACAGTACTATCCATGGGATACCTTGAACCCAGGGCTTAATTTCAGCTGGAGCACACCAGAGCAGAGCTCCAACCTTTTAGGACGCCTTTTATAAAACCGTTTACCCATTTGGTATATTTTATAGGTATATAATAATAAATTATTTATGATTATAGCTGACAATTTTGTGAAGCCTTGTGTAAACATCTATTGACCGGGAATTAAAGTGGCTGGTACTTACTTGGCTAAATTTATTTGGACAATTCACGACATGGTATAGATCACCAAAATGCGATTTGATACAATCCAACATCCTTTTCACTAGCTTGAACTGTTGATGACGAATTGCAGAATGTAGAACACTAAAACAGACAATAAATAACCACTAGTGGTTGTATTAAGCAATCAAACACATAGTTTAAGATTAAACTATCATTATTAAATAATGCAGAATAGAAGACATCACGCAATTCGCAATGCCTTAGTATATGTAGATACTATGCTACCATTACATATTACTTCAAATTATAATACTTTAAATCCTTTGTTTTATTTCTCAAATAAAAAAATAATATCTTGGATATTAGTTGAACTATTTCATTTCAAACAGTCTACAATTTTTGATAATCAAACCATTGATCTGACAATATTTGATTTACCATGAACTTGATGGTATAATTTTTTCGACTCACAATCAAGAGAAATACCTAAATAGCAACATATAAATTGGTGAAAATCAATCGAATATACCTGTCTCCATTTTTAGTACAAGTTCTCAACTCCATGAGCAGCTCATTCTCAATATCAGCTTTTGTGATATGAGGGAATACAGCAGTATCAATAATTTGTTGAAGTCGCTGCAGTGTATGTTTGGCAAAATCTTTCGTAGGCACTGGAAACAATACAAAGTGAATGAATAAGATAGTATTTATAAGAAGTGTAGTTCAGTCATTTTATACATGAAAAAGGTCTACTTGCCAAACTTATTGTAGTTCTGAATTTTTGGTATGTTGTTTGGAAATGAGTTGTTTGGTATGAGTAGTCTGAAACTAATTTTGCATCATCGAAACCCCTGTGCTAACCTACAATTTTAAAAGAGCCTCAAAATGTTTGTACTTTTTATTTTTTTTATAAATACCTCAAAACCATACATTGGAGGAATTAGCATGTCATATTTATATCAATTCGAACTTGACAAAAATCCCTATAATTTGATACCATAACGTATTCAAAATGCAGTATTTAAAAACGACCATTTTATCTCCAAAAACAAGAAATTTCAATGTTTTAGCACACGTATTTAATGAATGATGAAACACACATTGGAAACTTATAAATTGACCTTGCTTTATAGTACAGTGTTAAGTAAATTTTGAAATTAATTTGACCTTATCTGCTATAGTTTTCGAGTTAGAGCCGTTAAAAGTTGTTGATAGATTCGAAAAATCCCTGAAAATTGAGTAAGGGTCCCAACCAAATCCCTCAAAAAATTTGTTACAGTATTTTTTCCAAGACCTCATATTATCAGAAAATTTTCTGCTGCCCAAAAATGTGCTTGGTTATGTGGAGAGTGGTAGATTGGGGGGGGGGGGCAACCTTTGCACCCCCTACTCATGAACAGCTCGCTCACTATCTTGTAAACCTCATTCTACTTAGCTTGTCAAGGCGATCCAAATGTATACATTACACGTTAAATGCGAACCATAATTTGGAATTTTAATTGATTTCATGCTTCCCCTTTCCTTGAAAATTGTGACTTTTAATTTTAAAATAGCTGTACTAACATGAAGAAAGATTGGTCTCAAATTGCAGGTAAAAGTTTCTCCTTCCATATCATTAACATAAGTACCTCTCATAACACTTTTTCAATAAAAGTAAACCATATTACATTAACCTCATTTCCAGGGGTTTTATAAATTTCTCAATTTTCCCAATACTACAGCAAAATGTAAAAGTCCTGTAAAATTTCGCACAAAAAACTTCCCACAAAAATAATCAAGTTGAAAAAATTCGAATTTTCGGGATATTTCAATTTTTATGACTACGACTAGTACAATGAATGAAGAACCAACCCTATCCAATGATCCGATACTGAGTTATCGAATTCACAGTAATTACCTACATTTTAAAACTTTGAGAAGGGTTGGAGGAAAAGACACCGAGGGGATTTTCGGGGACTTTTGGGAAAATACACTTCTAGTAGTAGCCTAAGACTTGGGAGAGTTTCAGCGTTTCACTAATTAATTGCAACATAAAACCTTTATTGGCTGTGGACTGTGGATAGCAGAGTCCCTTAGCCCATAGTGGCGGGGAAAGAAGCGGTCCAGCTTGGGAATTTTTGGAGAGGGGGGGCCACAAATAGGATTTTCTTGAAATTTTTTTGAGAGATTACCTCTCCTTTCTAACCTTCTCCAGTAAATTTTCTGATTTTTTTTGGAATGTTCATGATCGCCCATGGGACCACCATTGAGCGGGGGAGGGGGGGGGGGTCGTTATTCGCGACACGATAGGCGTATGATCCACTGCGTTCTTGGGAGAAGAAGGCGACTTTATCTGCGCGCTTTTTTCTCCTGTATTTTTTTATTTTTCATTTAAAACAGATTTAAATTATTTTCCAATGTTCAGTTAGGAGTATGGGAACAAGTTTAATATCAAAGTAGGTTTCTTCGAATTCCTTGTTTTAATCGATTTGTAATGTTATCCCATTAAAAAAATGAAAATGTTTGTTCTGTTGTTCTGGCATTCATGTAGCATTGATTTTTAAAATAAATTTGAATAGACCTCACTTAATTATTCACTAGTGGTTAACCCGTGCTTTGCAACGGGATGTTTAAATTGAACATGTGATACATGTTTTTCAACCGCATATGCCAATACAATTCCAAAAAAGAATTTAGGAGCTACAATATTGATATGGAGCAAATGAATTGCTTGCTTTGTGCTTTGGCTTGTATCGAAGCTTTTTGCATCATAGTGACGTATCATGTTATCAGCTATTCTAAGAGCTTCCTGCATCTAAACACATTTCAAAACAGTAATAGTGCCCATACTTGAAGTTTACACAACAATTTTGAAAAGTTTGAAAGGAAAATAAAAAACCGGGCTTCGAGGTGTACTGAATTGAGTTCAGAGGAAGCTTTGTGCCAAAAGTATATCATTTGGTAGTTTTAGTCACGTAGTCTTATATGAATATATATTTGTTTAGATTTAGTTTCAAATGGAAATAGAATATAAAAAAGAAACTCTCGAGTTGGAGCTATGAAAAACTTCCAATTCTGCTTATAGATGATCGGCTAATCATTGAAGTTGAACATCTTTACTGTGCTCATAATATAGGCCAGATTGTTTTTCTGTGGAGATACAAGAAAAAATCTGTTATGACACACTCACACGAATTTCATAGCAAAAATTTCTAATTCAATATTGACTGTACTGAATTATGTTATTGTGATGAAAAAGTAAATAGACTATAGTACGCAGAGGCAGAACCGAGTCTACGCAGACCTTAATACAGGATTCTATAGATGAACTAATTACATTGAAAATGGCGCCCATCGTTGCCCTGAAACACAGATACGGATTGCGAGGAGAGACATCAGCTATGAAGATTGATGCTCAGTAGACTCTTAGCTAACCGGCAGCCGCAAGTTGCTTCACAGCAACAGTGCTAGCCATCATGCAGCGAACACTACTGGATGATACAGAAAACGCAGCATAAAATTCATTCAGATGCTTAAACATTCTCTTTAAAAACATCATCTCAAACAAAGCCAAAGCAGACAAATGCAAAACCTACATATGATGTTCGGGCACTCATCTGCTCATCAATAAGTGTTATACGTTGAAGTGTTTATCATTTTTTATAATGATGGCTTATTCAATTATATTTACATCTATAAATAATTACTAGTGACTTGTAGTGGCAAAATCCCATAAAGAAAAACACTAATACATAAAATAAACCATTATACTATTATAAATCAAACGAACTAACAATCAAATTATCTATGTGGCAGAAGACCCCTTTATTCTATATTTTTTTTTAATGTAAGAACAGCCTCTCTGGTTGCTTTGGTTGTTGTTTTTTTAATAAACAATTTGATTCCTTCCGGAGGTTTAACTCTGCTAAATGCAACGTATAATAATAGCCCATCAGTAAATAACGGTTTACTTGATGGTGATGATGATTCAATAAAACTCTCTTTGAATTTAAAATCAAACGTTTTTAAAATCTGAAAACTTTTAGGAATTTCGTAATACTCAATAAACAAAATTACCCTAGACAATCGAGCAAACATCTGACACTGTGACATCACTACAGCAACCAACTTAACTCATGAACATCATGTTCACTATAACTTTCCTAATGTCAAATCTATTCGAATTGCATCGTAGAACTCATATTGATTCGAGAAAGAGTTTAAAACTGGAATAAATTTGAATCAATTGTTAGCTTTTTTACTATAAATTCAGGTAGACAAACATGAGAGTATATTCAAGTCTACTTGTTAGTTACTCAAGATGGCATTGGTTCTATAAAAAGTTTTAGGTCATGAGGTTTGTTTTCTCTCAATTGTTGAAATTATTAGCTTCAGTCTTTTCAATGTGAAGAAATGTAAACAAAAAAAAAAACATTATTAGAACTTAATATGAAGTGCATAACATTCCAAAAACTGTGTGAGGATATCAGAGCAAGCAACACTGTAACAACACAAAACAAATTTACAAATTATTTTTCATGAACAGATGTTTTGAGCATTTGATAATATGAAGCATTTGTCAGAGAAAAAATAATTGAGAATAATTTAAAGAGAATTGCATGTGACACAGATCTTACATATTATATTCATGAAGGTCGATTGCAGAAAGTGAAAACTTGAAACTCAATTATCTAGAAACTAATGCTTTTTAGTTGCTACAGTATTGTACTGAGACAGCGTATGCATGTTCAAAATCAATTACAGTTTAGGGATGATTACCGAAGTAGCTGAGGTAACTTACAGCTCAGTAGCTCATGCATTCCTCACTAGTATAGAAACAATATAAAGACTTTTCATAGATGAATGTCGGGTTTTGAAAATGATTTAAAAGAATAACCTACTTACTGTTATAGTTATTCATTCATCGAAATGATTTTTACGTAAGTTATTTTTTACGTAACTTATAAATTTCCGTATGACACCATTAGCCGCAGCTCAGGAAATATCAAATGTCAAAATGTACAAACTTTATTTGTACCAATCTCCGTTAACGGTTGCCATTGCTTTACGTTGTTTAAATGTTTACATTTATCCTTTTCTTTAATTATGTAGGTTATTAATTATTTTGACTATAAACAGTTTTTTTGGCATGCATTTGTTTCTTTTGTATCGAAGTGGCAATGCTATTTCTATAACCAAAAATATGCTGAAAGGTGTCCGATCAGAACTAGTTGGACGTAAAAAAGGTCCTTGTTAGTCTATCTATCCTTCGACATCCAAACTTTCCATTCAAAAGCGTCTTTGACAAAAGCACTAAGTGCAGGGGAGAAATTGTGGTTACATCAATAGCTAAAAAACTAATGAGGAGATAGGAAACAGGGATGCTAATAGCAACACCTCAAAATTTCTCTACTGAGTTTATATGAATTATTGAAACCCCACCATGATTTTATAGAACCGCTGCATTTCAGAAATGAATTGCAGAATTCTTCTTCATTTCAAATTAATCCTTCTTAATCAAGAACACAGTTTCATACATAAGAAATAAAATTTACCTGCTCTGAAGGGTTTTCCTGCCTGCGGTTCTGCTATGAATCTCCAATCTGGCCTTAATGTAACTCCCATAGCTAAAACCACAATCAATTGAAATCAATAATGCTGTAAGAAATGGGATTACACAGGTTATAGCCAACAGTAGTTATCTTCACTATCATTCAAAAAAGTAGCTGCAGTCAAAATGATATTGTCACAGATTGACTGATGGAACAACCTTGGACGTTCGATAGAAGAGCTATGATGATCACATTATCTCCCTCTTTGCCTGCTCACTCTCTCTCTCTCACGATCAATCAATCAATCAATCACGCACTCAAGTTCAATGCACTTCTAGGCTGTTTTGATTTATTGTAATAGATTCTAAGAAAATGCATTATGCAAGACCTGAAGACGAGTGCGGAATAGTTTCTCGAGTGCAGCAAAGATACTTTCAGCACAAGCTACCCATTGAATGCTTCCTACAGTTGGCACACTTGGAGTGCAACAAAGTAAAATGAGCGCGGCAAAGTCAGCTGGAGTGCGGCAAAGTAAAATAGAGCAGGAATCGGCTGTTTTGCGTACTATAGCTTAAATAGCTGGTTTTTTGGGTAACTGTAGGAAAAGAATGTTATGTTAATGTTATAAACAGAAAAGTTCTGGAAGTTCATCGACAGTTCTGGAAGGTTAGCGAACATGTTTGTGGATATAATTAAGAGACGCTCTATTGTAAGTCAGTCAGTGCTGATTCAATTATCACGATACAAATTGTATGTGACAGTTCTACAATCTTGTTCTTCGTGTTGAGCACTTGTAGGGCACAGTGAATTGTGTGTAAAAACAGTACAAGGACATTTCTTCGACTTATAGGCTACGGCCACACGAGCGTGTTACGGCTACATTAGGCTACGGCCACACGAGCGTTTTTTCACGCACGAACGCAGAATGGAAACACGCTAAAAATATGGGCAGCATTCAAATGTATTGGGGTATGTCACACGCAGCGTGTTTTCACGCCACTGGAGGTTGTAGCGGGCGCGTCTTCAAGGTCGCCCGCCGGAGAATAGGCTGGGGTCTATTTCTGACGCTTGTTTTCATGCTCAATCCTGGCCACACGAGCGGGAATGAACGCGCAGCATCAGTAGTCCTCACTCACCCGTGCACTGTTCAAATTCAATTTCATACTGTTGTGTTATTATTGCTGATATTGATTGATTACCTAGATGGGGTACCTCGATAGTGGAAGAATTATGCTGTTGGTGTATTTTTTTTAATCTTATATTTCATCTTTCATAAGAGTTTTTCAAATGAAGATATGGACATTATATAATATTCAAAAACTTGTCTGGGTATTTCTTAAGGATATTATGTAAAAGCACAAATTTTCCCTTCGTTAATCTGTCACTCACAATTGAATGAGTCTAATATTTCCTCCTGCGTCGATGAGATCGACGGCGGCGAACAACCTACAACGCGCACAAAGAAATCACGTGAATATAATTATATATTATATATATATATATATATATATATATATATATATATCGTGGTGTCCGATGGCAAAAAAATATCTATCTAATACTGCGCTGCGGTTTAGAAAAGAAGCTACATTTAACGCGTGAAAAAAACGCACGTGTGGCCATACATATAGCGGGACTTCAAGCAGCGGGAATATAAGCTCCTATTACTGCGTGAAAAAACGCTCGTGTTGCCGTAGCCTAAGAACCATTCTATTTTAGGCCAAAAAAGCACAACCAAAAATCGCAGCAGAAACGCACGGATTACATTCCCCATTTCACCTCATTGACGAAACTATATTGACCGAAATTCGGCGACAAAAGACGCTTTATGACGTGGAAAGTCTTAACAACTGAAATCATGTCAATTTGTTTCAGAAATGAATCATAAGTTACTTCTTAAATTTTGGCTTATCCTTACCAAGAACACAGTTTCAAATCAAATATTGTTTACCTGGACTCTGGCAGTAAGTAGGTCCAGGTCCCTGCATTACTGGCATTTCTGATTGTTCTATTGCATCTGAAATTACAAACAATTATTGACAAACAATAATGTGCTGAAAAATCTCAACATTTTACAATTGAAAATATATCCTATTATTTCAAAACAAATTCTGTAAAAGTTGGATAACGCAAACTTATTATCAACGAACCAAGTACTATAATGAGAGTAGAATTACAGCAAGATTACACAGCAAAATAGATGAATGAATGGATAGAAATAGGTTTTTCAGATTGAAACTATAAAAATGTTAGTATTATAAGAATAGTAAGTCATAATTTATTAACTTTTTATAGTAAATTCAACGACTTGCAGTCAATTCTGACTGATTTGAATTGACTGCAAGTCGTTGAATTTACCATAAAAAGTCAACATTAACAACGCAGATCATTATGGAACAAGAATTTCAGGAATCATAATAATATATTGCTGCAGCACATCCCAGTTCAGCTCAGTCATGTTCCGAATGAGGAAGATAAATGAAGGCGTTTTTGTTTTTGCCATTACTACATTAATTTACAATATTTTATGAACTCGGTACCGTATGTGATTAATTAATTTTATTAATATGTTGTATTGACCAAAGTGCAATATTTTTGGTCTGGTGACTGAAAATAGTTATCTTGGATAATTATATGTTAAAAACACAACTGATGATTCTGTCACCAGAAAAATCTTTCAATACTTTAGATAGGTACTATGAATAATTTATGATATACATGCCTAGGGCTTTCTGTGTGACAAACTGTGAAGTTGATTTGACCACGTCCAGTGCTTTATCGACATTCTGTTTCACTGAAAAAGTAATTTTCAATTAATAATGAAGATTAAAGTTAAAATAGTATGATCAATGTCAAAATTTACAGAGAATTGTGTTCTTCAGCTGCACATTATACATTTCCAGGTATGACATGTAATAAAAAATAAAACCCAAACAAAATAATCAAAAGTAGAATATTTTCAATTTTTGTGATTTTGCTGATATCTGAAAAATTTTAACTTAGGATTTTCCTTCCCAGCACTTACCTTGATCGGAAAAACTGAAAAAATCAGAACATTGTGCTAATTTATCGACTTACACAAAGTGATGCGCTTAACTTGGATATCAGTGTTTAAATAATTCATATACAGTAAATGGAAGAGAAAATTATGATTTCTAATTTGAAAAATAACTTAGTTAAATGAGCCTAGAGCCTATTAGTTCCCAAAATATCGTCCTATCTTCACATCATGATTTTTTAATGTTGCATATTTATTCTTATTACTACCCAATATTGAAATAACCCATAAGCTTACTAAAATGTAGTTTTATTATTTTTTCTGTTTTTCGTAACTTTAAAGCTCTAAAATTGGTCTAACGTAAAAAAATGATCAGAAACATTTTTGTAATCTTCAACTTTTATTTCAAGTGATTTCTAGCTACAACATATAGTTTCAGGGCTATGCACAAAAAAAAACACCTAGAAAGGGCCCCAACATAGCTCACCCATCAGGACACTAATTTCTTCAAACATATGCACCAAGGATCTACTGTGCCAATTTTCAAAACTGTGGGAATTATTTCTCTCAAGCGGCATTATTATGTCTAATTTGACTGGGCAGTTACTGTAAGTATAATATAGTTTGGAGAATGAAATAGAGAGCTTGCTCAAATCTACACTGAAAATCCGTTAACGTTAAAAAGATACTAGAATCCGTTTCAAGCCACTTGTACATTTACGTGCAAGAATGTGGTTAAAATATTCGAATTGATTGGTTTCATACAAATTCAGAGGGATATGTAATACAGTAAATGTTAAGAAATGTTGCAGTTAATTCAATAAATGAATGAAATATCAATTGATAAATGAAATGTTTAATGAAAAGTAACTGTGAAGTAGTTACTATGAAAGTAACTATGGAAAATTATTTTTTGTAACATTTTTGGAAGACAGCTTCTGTTTGTAATCTCTTTGTTTGCTGGGATCAGCCATAATATCGGTCATTGCAAATAAATAGTTATACTGGAATTATAACCACACCTAAATTCACTAGGTAGCTTTGTGATGTATTTAATTCAATTACGACTGATATGAATTATTAATACATGAATATTTTCATATGTCTTGTGACATATAGTCACAAGATTATGTTTAGTTACAAGTGTTTGGATGGGTGACCGTGCTTCAATGACTTAATGTTATAAGATTTATTATCACTAACTCGGTGGTTCAGAACCTACATAAATTAGTATTTCCACCATGCTCCCCAGAATATGACTCAAACGGCGAGGTGGAACTACCCGTAAGGGTCTCCCCACCAATAAATGCCATACGCCTATTTTTTTTTTATATTACATGTTTTGTATATTTTGACCTACCGTACCAGCATTATTATGACAAATAGAATGTTTTAATACCTGATGCATGTCAAAACTTAATCCATATCGCTCAAGTATGGGAAGTAGATCGGCAATGTTTATTTTTTTGAAACCTTGTGCCTTGTGAATTTTGTGCCTTTGAACTGGTTATCATAGTTTTTAGCATTAGTGGATGGATAATGAATACACAGTGGACTGTATAGGATTTGAATGTATCTATTTACTAAGAAATTGAGCCACCAACACTTAAACAATTGTTGACTCCTCTAACACACTTGAGCGGGTAAATAATCTTTCAGCCTTTCACACCCACAGTCTCCCACGCATGCGCACATAACATTCAAATGCTATTAAACTACGCACACACAAACTCTCAAATATACACAACGGAAGAAATATATGGTGAAATAGTTTTTTATATTGAATTCAGTCCAGTGAATTTTCAGCATGCATATGCACAACCTAATAGGTTTTTGAATTATAAAATACTTGTATCATTGATTAATGTTGGAAATTCAAATTATGAACTTTAGGTTAAGGTAACAAAAAGGTTATCTTTACATCAACTACTGCATACATATGCAGTTCATCATTGCAAGCATACATAGATTTTATGAATGGTGGCATGTACATAATTATATAGGTATAGGCATAATATTAATTTGTTGTTGCTGTAAATATATAACACATTTTCCGACAGCCCATCATTCTCAAAATATATAGATCATATGAATGGAAGCATGTACATAGGCATATATTATTTTGTTCTCGTTAACATAGAGCTGAGTATTCACGTTCCGATTTGCAGTACGATTTGTTGTCCAAACTCCAAGGTTGGATCCGATAATGGAACGTGAATGGGCTTGTTGGATAGTTAGAAGCGCAGATGGACGACTCGGAACATCTAGAGGAACGACTGGAAGGTCCGACTTCCGACTGTCGACGGTATTGGAGCGTGTGTGGGGGAGTCGGATCAAAGTCGTCCAACTTTCCACAGTCAGTGCTTGACCTTCGGGCAAGTTCGGGCAACTTCGGTTACATTTTTCGGCTTGAGAGCAATGCTAAGCTGACTAGGAATAAAGTTGGATTGCAAGTAGGAGCGTGAGTGGAGTCGACTATCCAACTAGCAGCCCTACTAAGTCGTACTGCAAATCGGAACGTGAATGCCCAGCTTTATAATACAGATAATGAAACATCATTATGATAGCACATTTGTGGAACCGGGGGTAAGAGATCTGTTGAACAAGAAGAAGAAACATAATTATTTTTCAAGAGCTGCCGATGTGCATTTTTTGTGAATTGAGAAGCATATTATGACATTTATAAAATCAAAGAAATTAAATGGTGAATTCAATTTTTAAAACCTGCAATCGTTCATTTTCATCTAGAAATATCATTCCAATCAATAGGGTAGCTTAATCTTAATCTATTACTTTTATCATATGACTTATGACATTTGCGTACTACTGATGATAATAATAATTATTATTTTATGTAAATTCGTCGAATTCTTGGATACTGTGTTGTATCGGTTTATCATTCTCATCAATTGCTTAATAATGGATAATCTTATTCAATAGAGCGAAAAAACTGAATGGCAAACGAAGCCCAACGCATGCGTTCGCGTTCCAAAGCGTGTTTCTAATCGCATGGCCGTGTTGAATAATATGGCCATTTTTCATTACCACCTTCTCTTAGAAAAAGCTAGAAATCAGTTGCCCAGAAAAAGTCACTTGTTATGGAAACACTCAACGAAATGCCTCGGATTGGACTGGATTCAACGGATTTATCAAAACGGCTTGCACTTAAAAAACGAATAAGGAAAATGGATGAGATTATTTTATTGGAATGTGAGGACGTTGTATAGAAGTGAGGCATTGCAGCAGCTTGTGGAGATGCTTGATAAGTGCAAGGCTGGCATTTCTGCTTTACAATAAGTCAGATGGATGGGCAGTGGAATGTTCCATAAAAGAAATTGTAATGTCTACTATAGCTGCCATGAAGCACAACATGTCTTTGGGACTAGGACTGAGAGAGGGCGATTGATGAAGGAGATAATTTCTATGAAGAGCTGGAAAGAGTATATGATGATTGCCCAGGTCATATTAAGATTATAGTTGGCGATTTTAATGCCACGGTTGGTAAGGAAGAATGGTATAGACAGTATGCAGGAGGACACACTTTGCATAGTGAATGTAGTGATAATGGAGTTGGACTGGTAAATTTTGCAGCATCAAGGAACCTGGTGATAGGAAGTACAATGTTCCAGCAAAAGGACATCCACAAAGCTACGTGGCACTCACCTGATGATGGAATTACTAACATCGACCATCTCTTGATTGATTCATGGCACTATTCAAACCTCATGGGCGTCAGGAGTTATAGGGTAGCTAATGTTGACTCAGATCATTGTCTGGTTGGATCAATCATAAGAGAGAGAATAGCCAACTCCAGAAAACCACGCCATGGAATTGTAAAGAGGTATGAGCTAAAAGCGCTTAAGGATCCCCAAAAAGTGGTAGAATTCCAAGAGATCATCACAAGTAAGCTGGTAGAAGAAGCTGAACAAGCACTATCAGGTGAATGGAAGGAATGTTCAGAAGTTATTTCATATGCAGCTCGAAGAGTGTTGGGAGATCAGAGAAGAGAAGAAAAAAAGATTTGGTTTGATGAGGACTGCAGAGAGGCAAAAAGAAAGAAAAATGAAGCATATAAAGTGTTGCAGCAAAGGACCAGGACTAGACAAGCAATGGAAAGGTACAAGGAATTGAGAAGAGTGGAGAAAAGACTGCATAAAATGAAAAAAAGGAAAACTGAAATCCAGAGGTTAAAGGAGATTGAAGAAGCACATGGAAAAAATGAATCAAGGAAATTCTACAGCCTTATTAACAATAAGCGAAAAGGGTTTATCCCTAGGCTTGCTATCTGCAAAGGAAAGGATGGTGCAATTATTGCTGACAGATCAAGAGGAGAGGTGGAAAGAATACTTTCAAGAAATACTCAATCGAAATGTTGAGATGAATGCAGAAGTAGCAGTGGAATTTCTGTAAGGAGATGAGATGGAAGAGGAGACACCTACACCTGCTGATGTAGAAATTTCAATTAAGAAGCTTAGAAATAACAAAGCTCCAGCCCAGATGGACTAGCTGCCGAATTATTCAAGCTTGGTGGAGACACACTCAAGCATAAGATCCATCATTTAATTGTCAACGTATGGAATAATGAAGAAATGCCAGATGAGTGGCTTAATAGTGCCAGGCTGAAAAAAGGTGACAGACTGAACTGTGAGAACTTCAGAGGCATTACACTCGTTAATATAGGATACAAAATATTTTTGAATATTCTATACTCGAAATTGAGACGATACACAGACAGGGCAATTGGAGGATACCAAGCTCGATTTCGAGAAGGATGCTCTACAATAAATCAAATATATGTACTGCTGCAGATCCTGGAAAAACATTAGAATTTGATATAAAAACGCATCACTTATTTATAGACATTAAGATAGCTTATGATAGTGTAATAAGAAGTTGTATCAGGCTATGATTGAGATAAGCTTTCCAAGGAAACTGATAAGACTGGTTGACAATGAAGAAGGTTGTGTGCCATGTGAGAATACAAGGCAGCTTATCAGAGCCATTTGAAATGAGGAATGGAGTCAGAATCCCTATCATGCTTACTATTCAATGTGGTATTGGTAAAAGTGATGAGAGACTCAAATAATTAGAAGAGGTAACCTATACAATAGACTGACTCAGATACTGGCCTATGCTGATGATGTGGACATTGCAAGTAGGTCTCTTGAATCCATGAAGGAGGCTTATAGACGAGTAGAGGGAGCTGCTGAAAAAATTGGCCTGGTTGTAAATGAGAAAAAAAAAATTATGGTAGCTTCAAATACTGGAGGAGCACACACGTATGGCTAGAATATAGAGATCCAGGGCAAACATTTTGAAATTGTAGAAGAATTTGTATACCTGGGATCATCTATAAACTCCAAGAATGACACACCAAAAGAAGTAAGGCGAAGGATTACGCTGGTGAATAGATGCTATTATGCATTAACAAATTTTATAAAGAGCCAGTGTGTCAGTAGAAAGATCAAGCTACTGTTATACAAAACGCTTGTAATGCCTGTTCTTCTGTATGCAAGCGAAACGTGGGCGACTATATTGGCGGATGAGAAAATGTTGGGCGTGTTTGAAAGAAAGATCCTGAGGAGAATCTTTGGAGGAATACAAGAGGCAGGTTTTGGCGAAAGCGACATAATGAAGAGTTATACAGAATACGGATGTGTATATACATGTGGTCACTGTTATGCAAACACGCAGGCTGAGATGGGCTGGGCACCTGATACGAGCTGATGACGCCTACCCTCCAAAGATGAAAATGAAAGGGACAATACATGAAAAGCGGAAGAAGGATGACCTTGGATGACCCAAGACCAGATGGATAGATGTAGTGGACCACGATGCAACTACAATAGGAGTAGTGCAGCCTTGGACAGAGATGCTTGGAGGCAGTCATTGAGGGAGGCTGTGACCCACACCGGGTTGTAAAGCCAAAGAAGAAGAAGAATATTATTCAGTCTTAATTACAGTTAATACAATATTTTATTAATTTAAGAAAGAAAAAAATTATTAAATGTATATTGAATTAGAATTGATTTTAGAGTAGCAATAAAACGTTCCCAAATCACCAAAAGCACCCAATCACTCCCTGGAGTCACCATGAACTGGTGACTACCAAGAATAGAAAAGAAGCAAATCACACAGAGAAGTAGAATGATAAATTAAATGAGTTATTTATAATTAAAAACAATATATGTGATTGCAACAATAAATAAATAATATTGCTAATAATTTAAATACTTACTAAACTGTTTATAGTATTTCGAAAGGTCAACACCAAAACCACGAGCCATGTGTAGTACTGGAAAAAACAATATCAAGTTCAATAATCCATAATTTTTTTCAAGGGACAGAACGATTATAAGTACGTTATAAATGGATTTAATAATATGATTAATCTGAGAACACTGGATAGTACATGATACTACTCTAGATTCAACAGCTAGATCATCATCATCATCATCATCACAGCTAGGCTGTGATGAGTACGTCATCATCAATCTTTCACTGAGAAATGTTATTTATTCCTCATAGCAGCCACTCAACTTAGCTATATGGTCTGTCACAAAAGTATTAGTCTGGAGCAGGCGCGGCTCCACCAGGGGCGCGCTCGGACACTGTCCTCCCTGTCAATTTGTGATAAATTGCATAATTATTGAGAATACAATAATTCCACCATATTTTATATTTTCGTCTTTTATTTGTATTTGACTATAGTAAAGAGTGTGTGGAAGTCTGGAAATAGACGGTAAGATAGTTGAAAATGATCAGCTGCATCGCGGTATGAGAAGAGATTTTCAGCGAGCCTTTGTAACTATGTTGGGCATTGCTGGGACACTTCCTCTAGTGTCCGGCCAGTGCTGTGCTGCCATATCGAAAATGCTCTACAAGAGAAATGGCAATATGAGCCCGGCTGTAATATACACACTTCAGCCGGTGGCTGCAGCTCCATTCTAAATGTCTCAACTTCAATGAACTTGTGATTGAAAATTTTGCTTCTGCTAAAAGCCATAAAATTGAGTTGACTTTCAAATCTTGTTGTTTAATCAAACTGTTATAACTTTCTGATGATGCAGGCTATTAAGTAGTGTAAATACATATGTTATTGTCTGATTGACTCAATATTTAGTGTGCCTCATATTCAGTTTTTGGACTGAGTCAATTAAAATAATGCCCACTTTTTAAAAGTAAATGACAGGATTATAATGACATTTATTTAGTAGTGGATTATTAACATCAATTGAATGAAACACTCGTGAAAGTGAGACTTAGTGAGAAATAGGATAATCTGTGATAAATCTGAGCATCTGCTTATAATCTGGATAATGTGCTGTATTTAGTGCAAGGTTGCAAGATGGAGCACTCATATTGATATTGATATTGATATTGATATTCATATTGACACATTAATTTTCCTACTTTTCACAACTACTGTGTATTCGGGGTTTTTTCAAAATAGCCTTTATTCAATAGTACATATAGCCCATATTCAACTATATTTGCGGAGTTGTATGCCCCCCCCCCCCCCCCCCGTGAGCTGTTTGAGTATACAAGTATGGGAGTGGCGTCAATCTCTTCGTTATGAATGGCCTAATGAGAATGTTCAGCTCGTGCTCATTTGTAAAACAAAAACTGGCGGCCAAAATTTGCAGTATCATTATATTGACTGCAAATTGGTAATCGTTCAAGATATCAAATTAATTTTTTCACTAGTATGTTCCATATAACATTCTCTACAACCTTTTTATGTGGTAAATACTAGTGAGCCCAATGGGCTGGAGAACTCGCTTGCAAACAACTAATGTTGGAAAGGGAAACTCATTTGAGAAGCTTATCGTGGTGGTAGGTGGTAACGAAAAACGGCTGTTTTGAAGATACTGATTTAGATAAAATTCACAAGACATCTATCACTTGAAGTTCAAGTTCATCTGATGCGCAGATTTATTTTCCACAAAAAATACCTTCCTTACTCATATACCTATTTATCAGGGCAATGGAATTAGTGTATCTATAGAGTAGATATATTTACCACATAAAAACAGCTGTTTATAAATCCATATATCAGGGTAATGTAATTAGTAAATCAGCTGATAGAGATTCTATAAAAAGCCTGATCGTATTTATTTATCTACAGCTGATGACAACTCAAAATATATTTTGAAATCTATTGCGAATTACATATGGTGAAAACAAATATTTTCTATTTATAGTAACTAGCTGGCCCGACGCGCGTTGCTGCGTTCTCATAAAAAAATTATCCTTGATTATATTATTCGCCACCTCCCACTGAGATCTGAGATTACACTTCAAATTTCAACCTTCTGGGACTATTAGGGAAGAAGTTCGTCCTAATGCTCTTCCAGCTGATCAGAGGCCTCCTTCGTTGTTTTCTTACCACCTCTGAATGAACATTTCAAATTTAAACCACCTACAACTATTAGGGCGGAAGCCAAGTTTTTAATTTTATGATTCGCCACCTCCGACTAATGTTACATTCGAATTTTAACCTTCTAGGACTATTAGGGAAGAAGTTAGTCCTAGGGCTCTTCCAGCCGATCATAATTTCCTTCAGTTTTCCGGTCCTTCTTTGTTTTCTTAATCACTACCTCTAAATGAAGAAACATTTTAAATTTAAACCTACGTCTATAAGGATAGAAGCTAGGTATTTGATTTTATTATTCGTCACCTCCCTCTGAGGCTTCATTTCATATTTCTAACTGCATTGGTTAACAGATGTTATCAACCTGGCATAATTACATTTCATCATACCCAGTCATATGTTTCCTACATACTGCAAGGCTCCGACTACACGGTACATGCAAAGTCTTTGCGATTCAGACAGCGTAAATAACGCCGCAAGAGGGTGCCATATGAATAAAAACGGTTGACTTCTATCAGCTGTTCCTTTAAGGATAGATTTCTCCTTTTTGTGTCCTTCAGCGAGGACTTTTTAACTCCCAAACTTCACAGGAACCATCTCGGGACTATTCTACATTGTGCCTGAAAATTTCATGAAAATCGGTTCATCGGTTCCAGAGTCTATAGGGAACATACATACATACATACAGACATTCATTTATATATATAGATATATTAATGAAGGGCTGAGAGCCTATCCTTTTATTTCGCATCAAAAAGGACGAAGGAGTGGGTCAATTCCATTGGCAAACGAACTTAATCTGTATTAAGGTTCAAAGAATATGTGTTTAAAATTTGAAGTTGATTGGTCAAAGCGTTCGAAAGTTATCGTGGAACATACAAACACACAACGCCTCGAGCCTCAAGTCAAAAGGAAGAACTCGCTTCGCTCGTTCAATTAAACTCTATAGATACACTAATTCCATTGCCCTGATAAATGTGAGTAAGGTAGGTCTTTTTTGTGGAAAATAAATCTGTGCATCAGTTGAACTTGAACTTCAAGTGATAGATGTATCGCTACCACCTTCCACCACAATAAGCTTCTCAAATGAGTTTCCCTTTCCAACATTAGTTGTTTGCAAGCGAGTTCTCCAGCCCATTGCGCTCACTAGTGTATTTATGTTTTTAGTATGGTTTCGACCGTCACTCTCTATAATGTCAATCTCTATAAATTAAAAGTAAAATACACAGTAGCTCAATATATACCCTGTTATGAATTTGGTTGTAGCCCAATTTTTTTTTTTAAATTACCTTGTTTAGTATTTTAAACGTTATTAAATTTTAGAGAAGTTTCTTCATTTAAAGTTTTCAAGTGTAGGGCATTTAAAGTAAGTTATTGGGGAGTTTGGGTTTTAATTATTCGTTTTCAAAAGAAGTAATAGAATCGCCTTCGTTTTCATGTAAGGAATTGCAGTATAGTGAACTATTGCTTTCAGATGCAATATGAAGCATGCCCAGTCCCACGGTAGTCTAGTAAAAGAAGATAGAGCTAGTTTCTCATTCATTTGCTCCCTCTAACACTCACTTGATCTATTCATTTTCAAGTGTGGAATAGGCCTTCTGCGCAAGCCTGGAGGCAAATCTAGTGTTTTGATTCGCTAATAGTTGCTTAATTTGTAGTTTGCAAAAAGCTTCTGAACACAGCTTCCAACCTAGAGCGAGACCTAGTCAGATGACAAGCAAAGAGCTCATTACTCCGTGAACGTGCTAGGAGCACAGACTGCACTTGTTGGTGTCAAGTTGTTTATGTTTTAAAATTAGGTTGAAATTGATCAGTTGAAATTTATATAGGTCCTTGTGCAGGGCAAAACATTTAAATTTATTAGTTTAATTATGTGATTAGGAAAATTTATTATTAGGAAACCACCACTCATCTTTAGTTTGTATTCGTTTGTTTGGTTTAGAGATAACCTATAATGTAAATTGCCGCTTTATAAGGTAACAATATTTTTTTAAATGTAATACTTTATTAGAGTTTCTGCTACTAATCAATGAATCTGTGATTTGATAGAGATATGTTTATTGATAAATTGATGTGAATCTAAGTTTAGGTTACACAAATTTATATTTCTGTGTTATTGTTCTGATGTACATAATAGAATTAAATATTAACAATTGTTTGTTGTAATCCATATCCATAAGACTAGACTTTGAGAAATTTAAGATAGAAAAGGAATAGTTCAGATAATTCAATTTACGTAGAAAGTCAGTAGTAAAGTTGGGTTACCATTTTCAATGTGATATTAATCTTTGATAAAAAAATTATTAAATAAATGATGTAACTAAGTAACTCAACTTCCTAGTTTCTGTAATGAAATTAATGTCTACTATTTTTAAATACCATAATACATAATGAGGAATAATACTTGTAAACAAGAAGTTAGATTTGTTTAGTTTTTTTTTTTTTTTTTTAATTAGTAGGAGTATAAATGTGTAAAAGCGACATGAATGTTTGAGATTTGTGGTCATGGAATTAATTGGGACATAGTAATCTTCATTTCAAAATAAAAGGTTTGTTTCATTATGGAATAGGAAATTACAAAATTTGAAATTTCAGCGGTTTGAGAATTTGTGTATTGAGCAGAATTCAAGTATTCAACTATTTGGGGGAATTCCAGTATGGATCAGAGTTTGATTATTCCAGAGAATTCCTGAATTCGGCAGAATCTCATGATCAAGGGCCAGTTGCAACCAGAGACAGGTCAACCCTGCTGGATTCAATCAACAAGTTTCCTAGATTCACCATCGATTTGACACAAACTCAGTACTTTTTCACATTAGTAAGGATTATTGAATGAGGTAACACATTTATTATATGTCATTCCTCAACCAAAGTGTGTGCAACGAATCATGGCCAATTATTAATTCAGTGAAATAAAATAAAACCTCAGTATAATTACAGATAAATTTGTCAACAAAATATGAAAAAATTTTAAAGACTTTAATTGTATTAAGTAGCCTAATGTTGAAAATTTAAATGTATATTTGTTCATATTTGGTTATTTATGAGTTAGCTTAATGAATGACACTGTTCTCTGCTGAAAATCACTTTCCGGTGGTTCGGAACCCACCTAAAACTGTAGGTCCAACTCATAAATCACCATCATCCAACTCATTACCCACGCACAGGTCTCAGACCTATGTGGGCTTCATCCTCAAAAAAAAAAAAAAAATTATATTTTTGAATGGTTGTTTCCTAAACTTGTGCTTCATTTGGCTTGGTAACCTGGTTCCTCTTGGTTTCACATGTATAGGCATTTGATGGTGTTTTGGTGCACAAACGTGTAGAGAAGAAATGTTTTCCTTTCTCCATCCCAGTCAGCACATAATGTGGAAATAACGTTATTTTCACGTAGAAAAAAGGTAAAAATGTTAAAAGGAAAAATAAATATATCTTTTTCACGTAAAAAAAATGTGAAAAATGTAAACGTGAAAAAGTTGTGACATTTATAACGTAAAAAGAATGTAAAAAATTTGTGAAATTTAAAACGTGAATATCACATGCCAATTTCACATTTTTTAATCTATATTATTAATACACCAATGGGGTTTACATGTAAATGTCTTTGATCAGTTTTTAGGAACACCAGACAATTAAAGTGGAAAAATTCGGTATACTCAAGTTATGTAGAGAAGTGCAGAACGCTTATATAATTATGATTAACATTTTTTTGTTAAAAATGATTCTAATTGAATTTAAAAAATACATATTGAAATTTAAAAATGATGAATATTTTTTTTTTAATGGGCATTAAACTTTGCTATAGTAGATAATACAGCTGCTATGGAAATGTTTTTCATGCTTCTGTTGGTTGCTAACGCGAATACATAATTTTAAAACATATAAAAAAGTTAATGGTCGAATTTCTACTACTGCAGTGGCAAAATGTGTTCAAGCAAAATGTAATTTTTGTCCGCCTCTGTGGGGTGTTCAGTTTGGAGAAGGGTGCGACCGAAATGACAGGAGCACACGAAAATTTCATGCTAGACCTATTAGAGCCGATAGACGTTTTTTTGGACTGCAGACCCCATGTTTTTGACATAAAAAAAAGTGTTGTTGGAGGGGGAAGCCAGATGGGTGTTGGTCGGGACTCTAGCTGTTTCAAGTTAGTATCTTGCATAATAAAACATAGGTAAGGTACTGTAGAAGTTCAGCTTTCCTAAAATTTGTTAGGAATCAAAACTTTCATTGACTGGGCAGATATTGGGATACTGTATTTCAAATCGAATCCATTTCCCGCCTCACATAATGCTGATTGGTTGGTGGATATTACACACTGATAATTAATAATGATAAATGAGCAATAATATAATTTATTGAATAATATGATAAATCACATGATATTAAAGCTAATTTATTATGAAAGTAGTTTACAGCTCAGTATTGTTACACAAAACTCCGGGTAGGTCTAGATGGTGTTGGTAGACCTGTGGCTGTGATGTTTGTCGTCTACACACCTTGCTGTTTTGCTGTTTGCAAACTCGCCATTAAACCTGTGTTCTTGTATTTTGTACCATTTTACTTCGAAATAATTATCATTGAGACGATGATACAGTTTTTACTCAGGTAAGAAATTGAATCATATTTTTTAGATAAATTAAGTTCAACTTGACTGCATTAATTCTTCAATGTATTGTTGTTATTTTGAAATCGACTTTGGAATGAATATCAGCATGAAACAAGTAAGATACGGTAAAGTAAAACATGGTAGTGTTTGGTTATACTGTGTGGTAGCTTGTAACAATAAACAGTGTGAAGTGGTATTCGGTAATACGGTATTTGGCAGCAATAAAAGCTGTGACATGCGTTTGGCAATAGCCTACTGTACGATTTAGGAACCAACTTTCCAGAGTTAGGATTATCCTTCATTGTGAACATAAGTTCATAAAATGATTATTTTCAAACGTTTTATGGTAATCGTGCCACATATGTAACAATAACCTAAAATGAAAATATTGAAAAATGAAGTCAAATTTTCCCCCAATTGTCCATAATTGCTGCTTTCCTCTTAAATTTATCATCAATTTATATTAAAACATTATAACTACATTTATTTCTGACTATAAAGATGTTTAAGCTAATCAGCTTTGTTCCCCCACGTATTTTTCCAACCCCTGGGGACTTGGGCTGATTAGGCATTAGTTCCAGAGAGGAATTGATTCACAATCAATAAACACACAGCTTTTTGCAATAATAACAGTGTGCTTTCTCCTGCCTGCATGACTCCCCCCCCCCCCCCCCTTCCAATACACTGTAGGGTCAGAGAGGTAATCTCTGCATTAGTCTAATTTAAATTCAGTTAGTAATAGAAATTTTTAAATATTTCTTTTACATTTTGGTGCTATTTTGCACTGATAAAGAATAACTTATGTCTTTATCTATTTGTTTAACTTTACACATACTTCTTGGTGGGCCGCTTTAGCACAGTTGGTAAACTAAAGCTTACTGTTGCTTCAGCAGTCATGCGTTCAAATCCCACTCCTCTGTCTGTGTGTTATCATTCACCTCATTACCCACGCACAAGTCTTGGACTCGTGGGCATCATCAGCCATTAAAAATAAGACCTTTTGTAATTCTAAGTATATTTTTATTTTTTTAATGGTATAAACAGCCTGAAACTTACAATCATTTAACTTTTATTATTTGTGATTGAATAATTGTAGACATCTATTGTAGATAATTAATAGTAGTGATTTTTATTATTTTATTGTTAATTGATATTGTTGTTCGTTTCTGATCAGGAGTTGTACTGAAGCAGTATCCAAATGAAACTGATGAAGAGATTGAAAGAATAATAAAAGATTGGTTGAGACTGTCAAAAAATAGACTGATGTGTAAAGAGAAATCAAGGTATGCCTAATATATGATTCTTTCAACTTTTATAAAATTGTGCTGCAATTTCTAATTTTTTGCACTAGAGTAATTTTGTTATTGGTTTTATAATTCCATAGTTTACGATGAGCATATGACTTTAATGATCTTGAATACCTAGGTGAAATGTGTTTTTAATTGACAGGAGCTATTTTGATAAAATTTTGAATTATAAAATTGTTGGTCATTTTGGCCCTAAAGTTTAGCATGAAATGAATCTCCTATTTTTTTTATATCAGATTGTATACTGGCAGCTATGAGTCAATAAACTGGGGCTATTTAAAAATAAAATTTACAGATCATTGAAGTGTTTGGGTTGTCTAAATATCAATTTTGATAAGTATGTGATCGTCAATTGTCATGTTATAAAGTTCATCACTTTGTGATTTTCATGTTACTCTTTCTTAGAATGACCTACTAATAAAGACCTACTTAAATGAGTGCATGGGCGTGTACTATGCATACCATGTCATTTATTTTTTGAAAGAAACTGATCATGTTTTATTAAAAAAAGAAACATAATAGAAAAAATATTAATTTGAATCTTATTGAAATATCAAGAATTAAGCCTATTGTGAAGATTGAAAAAACATGATAATAAACCAATAATGAAAAAACTAACAAATCACTTGTCATTATCATCATTCTAATTCATTGAAACATCTTTTGAAAGTAAATGTATATAATTTATTATTTTATAACATCTTCTTTGCCTATGAATAATAAATTTTATTATTTATTTTTTCAACTTGGAAGCACATACAGTACTCTTTTTTTAGAATGACTACTTCAAATCCTTTTGCATGTACTGCGTACGCCATGTAATTCCTTTTAAAAAGAAATAGGTTGAAAAAATAAATGATAATACTTTAATGTATTATGTGTATGTAAAATGAATCATTAACATTTTTTTTTCAGAAAAAGAGAACATGACAAAGAAGAGACATGGAAGAAGAAGAACATGACATGTATTATGAACATGTAAAATAAGAAAATAATTCAGATAAAATGGCAATTTTAAATAATTTTGGTATGCTAATTTTCAAATTTTAATTTTGGTAATTTTTAATAATCATTTGTTATAAAATAAATAATTTTTAAAAATATATTTAAATTTTTCGATTATTGTTGTATTATTCAAAGCATCCTCAATTGAAATGTTTTTCTGTTTCACTTGTTTAAAAAAGTGGTTATTTTGTGAAAAATTTTTAGAATGTGATTGATTGATGAGTAAATGTGATTGATTGATGATTGATTGAGAATGTAAAAATATGGTATAATAGAAATGTGAATTTCACATAATATTTTAACATCATTTTCACGTGAAAAGTTGTGAAACTTTGATGTTATATTCACGTGAAAATAACGTGATTTTTCCCTTTTCCACACATGAAAATAACGTTAAAATGTAAAAATGAAAACGTGATTTTTACGTGAAAATAATGTTTTTGTGCTGTCTGGGATGTTTTGCCTCCTAAATTCTTGGTTGTTTGCATTGTCCTAAATTTATTCCAAATTTAAAAAAAATGATGCAACAATTTGCTGCGCCACTCTGCTATGCTCCACAAGAGCTCTTGATCAAACATTGTTCAATGTTAATAATTTGATTGCACAAAGCTACACTACCTTTCTTAAATCATTAGCTAACCTAACAAACCATTGTTGTTTTAAGTTGAACTTTGTTATGAAATACCGATAATGCCTATGTGAAAACTTGAGGAATAGTTAAGCCAATTGTGTTAAATAACAGTATAAGAAATATAAAGTGAATATTGAAACATAAGATCTTGAGATATTTTATAGTCTACAACGTCATCATCAGAAATGAGGTCACCAGTTAGGTCCCCAATTATTATGCCTACAAAGGCCAATTATTGGGATAGTAAAGCTCAAGTTGAGTCTTGTGTAGATTTAAATAAGTTGTTTGTACAAAACCTGAATCTGGATTATTTGTCAAAGAATGAGTTAATTTTCGAGTTCAAAACATTAGGTGTACCCAGTAGTATAGCAAAGAATTCAAGTAATGATGAGTCGAGGGCTAAATAGCATTTAGCAATTAAAGAACCACATCCTAAAATATATAGAATAGTATATTCTGCAGAAAATGGTGAAGAGGCTTATGGAGCAATTTTAGAGCAGTTAACCAATTTAGATAAATATCTTGAATTGCTTAAAGAAAAAGAAGTTGTAGATAAACGTGGGGTTATAAAAGGAATTAGTAAATATTTGCATATTTTGAACAGAATTACTCATTTATTAGTTTAAATGCTAAAGAAGCCATTAATGAATATATAGTGGAAAAGTTAGAGAAATTATTTGAAGATGTGAAACGAATTTATGATTTGATTTTGACTATACAACCCTTCTTAGACAAACTATTGGTTCACTGACTGAGGTCTCTCATTGTTTGCACTACACTTTGGAGGCCTGTCATTGGTTGATACTAGACCCTCCCATTATTGACATGAAAAGGGCCTCCCAATAGAGAACAGCAGTATAAACCAAGTAGAAAACAGGTGTCCTACAGACCAGACACAAAAACAATGAAATCAACTTAAAGAGTTGACGTCCTCAAGAGCTGATAATAGTGAGCAAACATGTTTGTTAAATGGTGAATTCTTACTGATAATTGAGTAGATTCATTGGAACTGCTGAAATAGATGACAAAGCTCTGGAAATTTGGTGATGAAATAGATCTGGGCTAGACTGGTTGGCTGCGGTTGCATCCAAACACTGTTGTCTGCTGCCTACTCAACACCCTCAAAATCCTTGCTTTACATACCAAAAATTAGCAACCTAGCTTAAAAAACACCTTCACCAGAACTTAAGGGCCATCAGACAAGCAGCTTTGAGGAATTGTTACAATTTTATTAGATTACTAAATGTTTGCAAGATAATTTTGAAATTTATTGTTCCATCAAACAAGCTTGCAAGCGTATTGGTACCAAGGAACACCTATGGCAAGAGAGAGTTGATGCTTGAGAATCTACTTTCAAGTCTAGAAAGACAGTGAGCCAATATCTCAAATCAATTTTGTGACTATTTTTTTTATGACAAATTATGTGAGCTAGAGCCTCTGTTGGGTTAATTCTATTGATAATTTGGAATTCTATCGATTTTACTTGTCTTATAAAAAATAGCTTGTGCAATTTGATATTTTTGTATTGGAAAGAATCAGTAATTGTATTCGAAGTGAAATTCCTAGTTCAACTTGGACATAACCTTGAATTCGGATTTTTTATTTAAAAATTTGTAAATAAAGCAGTAGTGGGCTATGCCTGTTGTATCTTTACTTGATTGTGTTTTATGTTATGAATAAATAAATAAATAAATTTGAATTAGAAAGTTCCACTAATATATTTTGAATAGTTAATATTCTTCAACTATTGATATCATCAACAATGAAAAACAAATAACAAAACAGTCTCAAAGCGTTTACCTCCATATTCTTCATGGGAGGATCTTTATAATTGAAACATATCGAGAGTATCAAGATTTTCACATGAATTAAGCACTACTACTTGTAATATTCAGCGAATTTATGCTTACAGATTGTATTCACTTGAAATCTACAAAACATCCAAAAGTAAGCAGTGATTTCTTTCTAAGGAGTTTTGCTATCATCAGCTTTTAAAACTGTATCGATAAGTTTAAAACTAATTTCTTCAAAAGGTTGATAGAAAAGGAATTTTGATTGCTCTTCTGAGCTAATTATACAATAATGCAACAAATATTCACTACAAAAAAGACACCAGTGTTGAAATATTTTCATCCAAGTGGAAGATTATATTGAAGAATAATTAAATGTAAATTAATATAAAGTTGCTTCAACAACAGTACTTACATTTCTGAGTGATGACAGACGCGTTTGAGGACCTGGGTCGCATCCTAAGCGAACAAAGAATAATAAACACAAAATTTGAAGTCCTGATGGACTCGAAAAGTGTCCGTTGCCACTCATAAATGTAAGTTCTATTGTTACAGCAAGTTTATATTCATTTACATCGATATTAGCCGACAGATCAAGTAAGAATGGGAACCAATTAATAAAAAAATGAAATACTTTTGCATTAAATAATACTTACACTCGTTCTCAATGGAACCACTCTCCTGCGATACAGGACCGAGATAGTATGGAGACATGAATATCTCTTCTGAGTTATTGCCCTCATGACGGATGATATCTAAACGAGATCATAGATATAACTAGAATTACTGCACGTATTCACAAACAAATTTTATTGTTATCACTTTCCTGACAAAGATGTTGAGCTCATTATCCTGAACAAAATCACACTACGTTTTGAAAAATCGGATTATAAAAAATTGAGATATGGCTAGAAAATTATTTCAAAAGCGATTTTTGACATATTTCATCGTTAGAATTTTATCATAGTGACGGTAATAGTCAGAAAATTAAAGTTTTTTGCCATATCTCAGTTCAATCTTACACTTTCTCTCCCATTATATTTTCATTGTTTCACAGTAAATTCAATTTTCTGATAATATTTATGAAAGGGCAGGAATAATTTTCATCTATATTCAATTATAAATATTAAAAGCTACAAACTAGTATGATGTATACTTTTTTAATTTATTTTTCCATGAAATATCATGTATGAGGAATCATTTGATGCCTGAAAAGAGAATAATAATTACTTCGTTAACTTACTTCGCTTGATATTCCTTGTAAAAAAACTGTCAGGTACTAATTCACCGTGTTCTGGAAAAAACATAAAAAATTAATAATAAATCTTAGCATTGTAAATGAAGTCCAAGATATTGGTAGACTATGAAGACTTTTAGTTACATAACATGAGATTTTTGAAAGATTACAAATTATGCATTAGACTATCTATAAAATCTGCACCTGAATGTTTCGTATCTCTTGATAACTTACCTATCATATAAGAAACTACATTTCCTACAAAACTTATACATCCTGGTCTATTCCACTATTCATTTTCATTTCAAAATTTCTTCAAGTTTGCAATTTCCAAAAAGAAGGCCTGGAGTCAGGAATGTAGACATTGAGAAGAGAGCGAGCTGACAGTATAAAGATAGACAGCATTAGATTAAAGTGCTTCGATTCAAGTCATTGTCTATAATTTGCAAGTTTAGAAAACACACCACTTCTGTAAATGACCCAACTAGGCTATCTATTTTCCTCAAACTGTCATCTTTGAAAACTGTAGCTTACCGACCATAAGCTAGCCTAACAACGTATTTGGTAACTCTATAACTAATTTATTGCGATTCACACTACTAGTTTGAAAGATAATAATATAAAACGAATAATAACGGAAATTTTCTAAATCAGTCTAATAGCTGCTCAAACAGCATCCATTTTACAAGCAATAATAAATAATATTCCTGGATTTCTTGTTCCATGACGAAGTGCGTTGTTAATATTAACTTTTTAAGTGAGTTCAACGACTTGCAGTCAAATTTTCTCAAGAATAAGTAGTATTTTACTTACTCTGTAAGCCGAACGTTTTCGAGTTGTTAAAGCCCATCTTTAAGGCATCCTAGATACCGATGTTGGTTAGAAGAACTGTGGTTTTGTATAATGTGGTCAAAAAGTGTGTTTGATATAAAATTTAATTGTTCATTGAGGATGTTTTGTTTATTGTGTGTGGTGTGTTTGTAAATTTCAAATTGTTCCAAGGTGTTGAGTTCGTGTCCTTTAGATTTTATGTATAGAAAGTGTAGGTTGGTAGTGATGTCAGTAAAAGGGTATCCAGTTTGAATGATATGGTCTGCAAAAGTCGATTTTGTTTTTGTATGTAAGGCTTGTAAATGTTCTTTGTAGCATTACATAGGACAAACAGGCTACACTCAAACAACGCTACACAGAAATTTTTTTCAAGCCTTACATACAAAACCAGAATCGACTTTTGCAGACCATATCATTCAAACTGGACACACTTTTACTGACATCACTACCAACCTACACATTCTATATATAAAATCTAAAGGACACAAACTCAACACCTTGGAACAATTTGAAATTTACAAAAACACCATACACAATAAACAAAACATCCTCAATGAATAGTTAAATTTTAAATCACACAAACTTTTTGACCACATTATACAAAAACCAGAGTTCTTCTAACCAACAAAACCAACATCGCTATCTAGGATGCCTTGAAGATGGGTTTTAACAACTTGAAAACGTTCGGCCTACAGAGTAAGTGAAATACTACTAATTCTTAATAAAAATTTTACTGAAAGTCGTTAAATTCACTTAAAAGTTAATAATAAATAATATATAATAATATAAATAACTCCTATTACGGAAAAGTGAAAGATATAGTTACATAAATATAGAAGAACGTGATTCTATCACGTGATAGTTTCAGATTAACTTACATCAGAGACAGTTTATTATTGGCCCACACTTTCTTTTCCAAGTATTCTTATCTTTTTGAACCAGCTTTAGTTCAAACGAATTCATTCTTGAATATTTCATGTCAAATTGTTCATTTCTACAACTTGCTCATATTTTTTCAGTTTATTTCTGTAACGAAATCGTTTTATTTTTTATTTTCCATAGATTACGTATAGGCCACCGTATAACTCAATAGGCTACTACCAACTGTTTTTATCCTCTATTTTGTCTAATCGTACTTATAATGCTGGGATCACACGGCATTTTACTGCACGTATTTTGCAGTGTGTATTTTAATGAGCAAACAGTGGCATATACATTGCCATAGATTCGTTCACACGTCTATTGTACTGCAAAAAATCGAACATACATTTAACAGATACTCACTAGACTTGCCAAGCAAATCGAATGAACTTTAACGCATTTGGTTTGCAGTAGCGCAAAGTCTGCCTGTGTACCTTTCACATGGCATGTTATCATAAGTTTTTCAATGCATAGCAACCGAACATATTGTTGAGTTTTGATCAGAGCATCATTTTGATTATTGTAGCATCTTTTAAAGGTATTCAAAAGTTCAATCATCATTGATCAATCAATGATCAATCATTCATTAGAACAAGGTGTTTTTCCAGATAATTTAAAAGAGGGGAAGATCTTGCCAATCTTCAAAAGTGGCGATAGAGAAAAGGTAGAAAACTATAGGCCCATTAGTATTTTAAATGTAATAAGTAAAATTTTTGAAAGAGTAGTTCTAAATAGGTTACTTCTGCACCTTCAAGAAGCTAACTTTATCTGTGATGAACAGCATGGCTTCCAGAAAGGGAGATCAACAAAAACAGCCATAGTTTCTCTAGTTGAAAAACTAATAGATATATTAGATTCAGGTGATAAAGCTACTGCAATCTTCTTAGATCTGTCAAAGGCATTTGATTGTGTTAATCATAGAACTTTATTGGAAATACTGCAAAATGTAGGTGTAAATGGGGTTGAACTGAAATGGTTTGAATCATATCTTATTGGGAGAAAACAATGTGTAGAACTAACTACAGTAGTTGGTAATAGTATAGTAAAGAATAAATCTAATAAATTAGAGGTGCAAGCTGGAGTGCCTCAGGGGTCAATACTAGGTCCATTGCTTTTTTTGTTATATGTCAACCGTTTACCTAAAGAATTAATTAGTGGTAGAGCCCTCTTATTTGCTGATGATACATCACTCATTTTCAGCAATTCCATTCTAGATAATTTAGAAATAAGTGCCCATATAGGTGTGCAGTCCATTGTCCAATTTTTAAACCAGTTGAAATTAATTATAAATAGTAAAAAATGCCAATACCTTCAATTCAAAAACAAACATAATTTAAATGAAGATAGGGCTATAAACGTGTTTGTAAACGATAATCAATTAGACCAGGAAGAAAAAATTGCATTTCTAGGAGTTACGTTGGATAGACGATTGACCTGGACTCCATACATTGAGAAAATATGTAGTAAAATTTCATCTGGGGTATTTGTCCTGCGACAGCTCGCTAGATTGAATGACAAAAAGTTACTTTTTACAGCTTACCATGGGCTCTTACTGTCACATATTAGGTATGCTATCTTAGTATGGGGTAATTCATCAAAACAAAATCTTGATAGGGTGTTTAAGATCCAAAAGAAAGCGGTTAGGTGTATAGAAAGAGTAAATAGATTAGATTCATGTAGGCCGTTGTTCAAGAGACTTGGTCTCCTAACTGTACCCTGCTTATATGTGTATGAAGCTACTTTATATGTAAAAACGAATGATATTAACCAAAATCTTGATGTACATGATTATAATACAAGAAGCCGAGGAGATTATCACTTGGTGAGTCACAATAGTAGCCTATTCAATCAAAAACCTAGTTATATTGGTAGGAAATTCTACAACAAGCTACCGCAGTTTTTGAAGAGTCTTGAAAATATAGAAATAATTAAAAAACAATTGAAGAAATATTTAGTTGATAAAGCTTTTTATAGTGTACAAGAGTTCCTTACACATCAAAATTAAGCCTCACCTCAACTAATTGAAGTAATTATGGTATCTAGTGTATAATATTGTTGATCTGACTTGTCTTATACTCCTTTACTGGAGTCTCCAAGACGTAATCTACAAAAAAAAAAAAAAAAAAAATTGCACGTGGTTTAAGTCTGTCATTTCAAAATGGTTGAAGAATCTTCTATAAATAATGAATTATTAATCTCATTAGTGGAACAAAAACCCTGTTTTGTGGGATAAACTAATGATCTTTATAAAAATTGAGTTGCAACTCAAACGGCGTGGAAGGAAATCATGTTAGTATTAGATCCAATTTTCGAGACCAAGGATGAAGAAGCAATACTAGTCTATGGTATGTATGTTTAATGATTACTGTATGCACTGATATCACATATCATTCGTGTTACATATAGAGTAAATGACATGTCTTTATTCATAGGATGTACCCAAAACCTTCTATTTTGTCGGCAAAACTGTTTTTGATAACAATATAAAAGCGCAACAAAGCGTGGATCTATCAAATGTGTATGAAAACTGCAGCTATTCGATTTGTTATCAAATAAAATTTTAACCATATGAACAGCCAAATGATTGTACGTTTAAAATCGCATACTGAAAAAACGTGCAGTACAATGCCAAGTGAACCCAGCCTTACAGTTTATGTGCTCACAACTCAATATGACATTTCTAGACAATACACAAAAATTAAACAGAAAGCACCTAGATTGTGATGGGCTGCAACTCAAAAAAAGAGGGACCAAGAATACTGGCGAAAAGTTTACCAGCATGCTGAGTGAAAGTGAAAATAATACTGAGGACCAGGAGGGGCACCCAAACAATCCAGCAGCCTTGACCCACCATCCGAAAATAAAGTATACCAGGCAAATTGCAAACATTAAGGTTCTAAAAATTCAAAAATTGCAAATAAGGCAAAACTCCACAATATAACAAAGAATCTTAGAGTAAATATGAAAATGATGTTTGTAAATGTCAGATCTATCTTTCGAAAGGTTGAATTATTGGAATCTATTGTATTAAGATGAAGGGCAATGTGCTCACCTATGTGGTCATGTGACAAGTATTATTTGATTGGCAGAAACATGGCTTAATGAAGAAAAAATAAATAATTTAAAACTACAGGATTACTACACGTCACTACAGGGAAAATAAAGCTGGTGGTGGTGCGGCTATACTACATTCAATTCTTAACTTGAATGAGTTGAGTCCAATAGCTAAGTTCAATGAAATATTAGTAGAGGAAGTATTTGAATGCTGTGGAGTGGTTGTAAAAAGCAGTAAATTAAAATTTATATTGATGAATATATACAGGTCACCTTACCATACCAATTTTCATCAATTTATGGAACTACTGGAAGACGCTATATGTAAAATTAGACTTTCTTATTGTGACTTGAAAATCGTAATATGCGGTGATCTTAATATTGACAACCTTGAAGAAAATCTTGACAGGGAACTTCTTCATGATATACTTGAATCATACAACGTGCATGTAGCTTTTGAACAACATACAAGAGTGGATAACAGAACAGACCAACATAGCCAGCTTGACTATTTTATAACAGATATACAGAACCAATATTACTCAGTAGATATATTGCCTCCACTCATCTCTGATCATGACATTATAATCTTTATTAGCCTGAATTTGGAATCATATTGGGTAATCAAGAGAAATTAAAAAAGAGTTTTACGTTTTGGCATGGTAAGCCATACCAAGAACTGTTCAAGTTCTTGCTCTCAAATCAAAATTGGGATTCCTGTTGTGTTGTTGATGCCGGTGAGGGTTTTTCCAGATTTCAATTCAAAGTTTCTACACATTTTTGAAGTCTGTTTTCCAAAAGCAATTTGTAATGAAAAGAATAATTCACATGTTAAATGGGTCAAAGATGTTATTGAATCTTGAGATAGGTTGAAGGACTCGTATACTGGCGAGTGAAGGAATTGGGAACATACAATTTGAAGGCTGAATATAAGGAGGCTAAAGTCAAGATTATACATTATTAAATGATACTAAGAGGCAATTCTACAAATTAAAAATAGGTAATTCAAGAAATATAAGTAAGGTTTCATGGAATATTGTAAGGAGTTTCACATGTGATGGTAATGTGAATTGTTGTAATATAAATCTGAGACGAAATGACGAGCTTGTTACTAACCCTAATATTGTGGAAAACATATTCAATGACTACTTTGTATCTGCAATCTACAAGTTAACTGGTCCTGAAGTTGAACCAGACATTGACGCAACTCATGATGTATTGGATGAAGATTTTCATTTATGGCCGACAAATGTGAAAGAAATTGAAGGTATTATTATTCAAATAAGTACAAAGTGGATGAAATTCCCTGTAGTTTGATGAGAGTATGCAAGGATAAGATAGCCAAATTTATTTCAATGGCAATAAATAAATCGTTTGAGGTTTTTTCCTGACATAATCAAAGCATCCAAGGTAGTACCTATACACAAGAAAGGTGGGAAAGATCAAGTAGGCAACTTTAGAACCGTGGCAGTAGTGTTTTTTTTTCAAAACATTATGAAATCGTGTTTTTCTACAAAAAATTATGAAATTGCGTTTTTGAGACGATTAATCCCATACTTGGAAATTGGTAATCATTTAATAATAATTAGAAAGAAGAAAATTATTAAATGACTACTAATATGGCTTCTGATAAAATAAAACCACAACAGATGCTATTTTTGATTTGATAATTCGACTGGGTGAAAATCTTGATGAAGTGGGTGAGAAATTATGTGTATTCTATGACATGACTAAGGTGTTCTTATATGAACACCTCCTCCTTTCACATGAAACACTCCTAAACAAATTTTTAACCTTGGGTATAAAAGGAAAACCATGGAGATGGATAGCCACTAATTTAAAAGACAGGACACAGATCGTCAGTGTGGGACACTAAGGACAGGATGGAATGACTCAATGTTACAAATAAACTATTTCACCACCAATAAACACTGGTGTCCCACAGGGATCAAATCTGGGTCCGGTGCCGCTCTTGCTGTATGTGAATGACCTGTCTGACGCTGTCTCTATGGGCAGGGTATGGCTCTTTGCAGATGATGTTAGCCATTTGATACAGGACACAAATAAGGAAAACCTCAGAACCACAACACAGAAAGGTTTAAATGAAATGAGTGACTGGTGTAGTAAAAATAAGCTGGTGCTGGATAAGGGTAAAATGAGGGCCTTACAGTTTTACAATAGGAAAAATCACAAGTCTACACTCCTACTCAGACTAGAGGGTTCTAGTATCAAAGTAGATGAAAATTTAAAATATTTAGGTGTTACCATCTGCAACAACTTGAAATGGCAACTACATGTTGAGCACATATTGACCAGACTTATGGTTGTGTGTTATATTATTATGAGCCGGCTGCAACCACTACTTGATAAGGACGTTCTGTTGGAGGTATATTCTGGCTGCTTCCAAAGCATCATGAATTATGGGATCATATTCTGGGGAAACAGTCCTGAGGCCAACATATATTTCTCCTCCAAAAAAGAATCATCAGAACGATGTTCAAACAACAATATCTAGCACATTGCAAACCCCTATTTGTAGAAGCCAGAATACTGACACTTCCGGCACCCTTCATAATTGAATCAGCAATGTTGGTGAGAAGAAAACCAGAAGATTTCCAGCGGAACCAGCACATCCATGGTTACAGAACCAGCACATCCATGGGCAACAAGAAGACACCCATGTGCCAACAGTGAGCTCCAGGCTGGTGCAACAGGGACCCAAGTATTTATTTGGCAAGATATACAATAACTTACCCCCGAAATCAAACAAATTGAAATAACTCGCATAGAAGTTTTATTAAACAAAATCAATACTAGTAATCCATGATAGTTTCTACTGAAAATGAAATTAGTAAAATGTTCTTAGTTACAGGATCAACAGTCATCATCACAAGTTATCAGCTGATAATATCACATTCACCCCCCCCCCCCATAGTCTTTTAGAGGTAAAAGTCCTGGAGACAAGCAGGAGGATGATGGGCTCATTCACTTCTCCTTGGACCCTCAGTACTAGGAGAGGCAGAGTGTCCTTCCATTGAGTTAGGAAGCCCCTCTACAAATCTGGAAGGTTCCTGTGAAGTATGGATTTCAGGGGATTCTGGAGTTGAATCTAAAGGCTCAACTGGATCTTCAAGTAGTTCTTCTTGGGTGGTGGGAATGATCTCCTGTTCAAGCCGATTTTCAGATGGCACAGATGGAGCAAGGTTTCTTACCAAAACTGTCATCTCCCTCCCATTGAGTAATCAAATGTGTGCATATTCCAGATTAGCCTCCAATAAATACACTTCATCAACTGCTGGTTCAAACTTGGATTGTCTGTTCTCATGTCTGAGCAAAACTGGTACAGGACTTAAAAGCCAAGTAGGAGTTGCTTGGCATACACTTGTTCACCTTGGATGAGTAAACATCAGGTCATGTGGTGTAGAATTTGTATCTGTACATAGCAGTGATCTTTGACTTTTAATTGCCAGTTCTATTGTTTTCCAAATAATTTCATTATATCTTTTAACCTGGCCATTTACTTGTGAATTATAAGGCATTGTTCGGCTGGTGGCAATTCCTCTGATAGTCAGGAATGATTTTAGTTCTTGACATAAAAGAAGCTCCATGATCTGAATGGAGATGCTTCAGCATTCCAAATAATGTGAAAAGTTCTGTCAATTTTGAGACTACAGTGTCTGTTGATTGGTCTGGGCAAGGAAATGCAAATGGGAATCTTGTATATTAATCCACTATGGTAAGAATATAGCAGTTATTGGTACAAGTGGGTAATGGTCCTTTAAAATCAATATTCAGTCTCTCAAATGGAGAAGTAGCCTTAATAAGAGTTCCTTTGTGTTTTATAAACTTGGGCTTGACTTCAGAACACACTTTACATGAATGTATTACATTTTGGATATCTGTCACTGAGAATGGAAGATTCTTGCTCAGAGTCCAGTGGAGCATGCATGTGCTGCCAGGGTGACATAATATTTTGCAAAATTCTTTAATGATTCCTGTACCACAATCAATCGTCGCACATACTCTTGAGAGTGTGTCAGCTACCATATTTTCTTTGTCAGGTCTGTATATCATGTTATATTTGTATCCAGCTAGTTCCAATCGCCACTGCATTATTTTCTCATTTTTAATTTTTCCTGCCACTTGACCATCAAACATAAAAGCAACTGATTTCTGATCAGTTACAAGGGTAAAGTGTCTACCAGGAAGATAATGCCTCCATTTTCGTAAGGACTCAACAATGGCATAGGCCTCCTTTTCTAATGATGAGTGATGCTGTTCTGATTGATTCAGAGGTCTAGAAAAGAATGCAACAGGGCGACCATTCTGAGAAAGTGTAGCAGCAATAGTGGATTCTGATGCATCTGTTTCTACAGAAAATGGTTTGTTGCAGTCTATTGATGTAATTGTTGACTTTTCTATTTCTTGTTTCAAGTTGTTGAAAGCCTGTATTGATTCATTAGAAAGTGGGAAAATAGCCTTGTTGAGAGGTAGGATCTTCTCTGAATATTTTGAAATGAATTTTGAATAGTGGGCAAACATTCCCAAACACCATCAGAGTGAGGCTATGTCATTTGGTGGTGGTAAAGATTGCAGAGGTTTTAGATGCTCAGGGTCTGGTGTTAGATTACTATTTGATATAGTAGCTAGCCCCAGTAGCTTGATCTCTGTTAAAGAATATTTGCTCTTTTCATTGTTTGTAGTAAGAGAGTACTTTTGGACAGCATCCAGAAATATAATCTTTTCAAGTTGTAATTGTGCTGTTCTTGACTTTTACCACACACAGTAACATCATCCAAATAACAGAATGTATCTTCCAGCTTTTATAATGTTATCAAGTACCCATGAAAAGGCAGCCACTCCATTAGTAATACCAAAAGGGATTCTTGTAAACTGATAAAGTCGTCCCAAGGCTTCAAATGCTGTATAGGCTCTATCTCTCTTTGGTATAGGGATCTGGTGATATGCACTTCTCAGGTCTATAGAGCTGAAGACTCTGTATGAGGCTACACTGTTAACAATATCATCAATCCATGGTAAGGGGTATGCATCCAGATGCGTTTATCTATTTATTGTCCAAGAGTAGTCAAGCACCATCCTTTTCTTGTGATTAGTGGTTTGGATTATGAGTACCTGCGCCCTCCAAGGTGAGTTACTTGGCTCAATAACTCCTTCTTCAAGTAATCGTTTAGTTTCAGAGTCAATAAATTTATTGTCCTCAGGATGGTGTTGCCGAGACTTGATGTTTATTGGTTTCACATCACTAGTCAAGTGTGTAAAAATTTGAGCTGGTTTGACCATTGCAGCCATCAGTCCACAAAGTGTCAGGGGATTCTTTGTACCACCAAACTCGACTTTGAGACTTGAGTGTAATGAAAGAATATCATGACCAATAATAACATCAGCACACAGCTCAGGCATGATCTGGAGGTCAACATAAGAGTAAGAGTGTCCACTTAATTTGATGTTTACTCTACATTTTCCTGGAATCTTAGTGATGTGGAAGCCATCATAACCACCCCATTAGTAGGATGGACTCTCAGATTTAAATATTTTGCTAAAGAAGCGCTTATAAAGTTTAAAGAGCTTCCTGTATCAATAAGTGCTGATACTCAGTACCCCTTTATGATTGCTTTTACAACAGTTTTTGAAAGAGAGGCAGGACTATGTAACCGACTGGTAACCAATCCTGTAGCTGTTATGTTTGCAGTAGCATCTGTTTCAGTTTTATTCAAATAATTTCTCTTTTTAGTTGATTTGCATACTTTTGAATAATGACCTAATCGACCATAAGACTTACAAGTGGCGGCTCTTGAATGGTACTTGAATCCACAGAAATAACATGTACTCTTCTTTTCTACTGCCAAGAGTGGTACAGCTTGCACTGGTTTATTCTGAACCGAATTTTTACTGGCCTCCTCCTGATAAATGTCTGAGTCATGAGTAGTTGCCAGAGGTGCCGGGATGGTAGTATAGGATTGTACCTGTTGTGAAGCTATTTCTAGGGATCATGCCTGATCAAAGGCAGCATCAAGATTCTTTAATAGTCGCTGTCTAATAAGAGTGGATGCAAGTCCAGTAATGAAAGCATCTCTGAGATATTCATCTCTGTTTGTTTCCATAGTCACCACCTTGAAGTTACATTCCTGGCCTAATGCTCTCAAAGCAGTGAGAAATTAGGCTACAGACTCCTGGTTGCTGTCGGTATGTAGCAACTTTGTGACATGCATATACCTCATTGACAGGTTTAACAAATAATTCACGTAAGATTGAAATAGCCTCAGTAAAAGTTTGACAACAGCTTATGTGTCCGTATAGAGGAGTAGAAAGAAAGTATGTCAATGTATCTAATTTATCAACCTCAGTCACCATCTTAGTTCTCCTGAAGTAAATTTCCAACATTTTAAACCAGTGATTCCATGTCACAGTAGAATCAGTAGAATTTGGATCTCCTTCAAACTTTGCTGGTTTCAATATTGTTTGGTGATCTTGGTCCATTGTTAAATAAATTGAAATAACTCGCATAGAAGTTTTATTAAACAAAATCAATACTAGTAATCCATGATAGTTTCTACTGAAAATGAAATTATTAAAATGTTCTTAGTTACAGAATCAACAGTCATCATCACAAGTTATCAGCTGATAATATCACATGGGCTATTTAAGGAGCGTATGAGGGAACATCTTTTGGGGAAGCCATATGCATGAATATTCTGAGGATGAAGGCTGACAAACTACACATTGACGACCATGTCACTGTTTTGCACTTCTAGTGGGATTGCTTCAAGCATCAAGTCCCCAGGGTAAGGTTGTCTATAGTCCAGAATTCCCAATTGGTGTTAGGAATTAAGATTTTTATAAGTTAACTGAATCAGTGATGACAGTTTCCCCTATTCAATTCAGGAAGGCTCTTTTTGAAATTTTGTTAGACAGGCTCTTCTACTCATTGCAAGAGTTTTTCTCTAATTTTTAGTAATTGTTGGTTTTTGTCATTTTCATTGTTTTTTTGACACTGTCAATGACCGTTAGTGTCTGGTGGCAAAAAATGCAATCTATTTATCTATCAGAACAGTGTGAAACTACTTCTTCTAGAATTATCTTCTACTTCAAATCGAAAAACAACACAAAGTATCCTGTGATACAAACTGAGTTTTTTGAAAGAGTTAATTTTCCCAACCCTTACCCACACATACTAAGTTCAACAAGAATTGTTTATATACCATTCCAATCAGCTCAAAAAGCCCTACCAAAACAAGAAAATAAATTTGAAAAAACCTCAATATTGAAGATCTTTAGATTTTGAATCACACTCTTTAACGCAATATAACGCCCATTGGGTTTATCAAATTTTTGTTACTGATTAAACCCTCTATGAAATCGTCTTAATGATAATTTTAAATCACCCGCACTCAAATCAGACACTCCAATAATGTGGACCCCTAAAAAAGAAATGGGGCATTTTATTGACTAAACACTATACATAAATCGCTTGGCCTAGGAATAAGGAACTTTCATACAAAATTCCATGATAATAAATCAAGGCATTTTGGCTGTATTCACATAAGTCAGACGAAATGCCAAATGGTTGACTTAAAACTAAGACTCACTAGGTTCGGTCAATTATGACCCTAGCAATGCTAAGGGTGTAGAGCTCCCAGAAATTGAATATTAATTATTTTAAAACAAATTATTGAATTTTAATTTCCATTATTAATGTTGTCACTCAATTGTAAACGACACCCTCATAGGAGTAGAAGGAAACAGGACATGCCAAAACTCCAAAACTTTAAAAAAAGGTCAGAAAAAACTGTGGTGGAGACAGGCATCACTGCGACACTGTAAGCAAATCTCACAGTGAGGACTGACTTTGCAATCATGCAAGAGGTGCAGCTCCCTTTTAAGCCGCCCTCCGGGAGTATCAAATTCATACTTTGAACATAAATTTAAAATTAATATACTATAAGAGTTAATTAAATGGCATCTTAGGATAGGAAAACAATAAAATAAAAGTGAGAATTAATTTTAAAATCCGGGACGAATAACCCCCTGTAAAAGGGAAGTATATCCTTTATTTCATATATTCAGTTATATTTTCATATTTTATGGGGAAGATTACATTTTTTAGGTGATAATATCCCCTTCTGAGCTGAGAAGACATTCCCCAAAAACCTTTTCCGGATACGCCCCTGAATCACAGTCAAATGGACAGCAAATAATCATGCAATTCTAAAGAGGAAGAGTGATGGTTGCAAATTCTATATGAACCGGAAGAAAATTCCAGACTCTGCAGGTCACAGCTTGAGTGAGAGAAATTGAGCGAGCACAAGCGAAGACAGTGAGGGAAATTCATTCACATTTTTACAATTACTGCCTGCCACTTCCTAGCCTTCTAAAAATAGATTAAGTGCATTCCCTCCTCCTTCCCAAGGCAACGTTAAATGTATCGTTCCAAGCACAAGCTAAAACGTGAAACAATGCCGCCTATGTAGTGCTGCTACATTGATATCAATTTGGTTAATGTATATTGTGGCTTTTACAATAATAGTACACTGATTGCTGCGACATTGATAGCAATATGGTCATGATTTTTTTCTTCAATTTTGAATTTAATTGAAATTGAGCACTAGAGCGTGATAAAAAGCTCAGAGGGCAACAAACATAGATAATAAAAACCAATACACTCTATTATTTCTTGTGGCTGTCATAAAATTTTACTTTGAAAAGCTTCCATACTGATAGCAGGATATATTATATATATATATATATATTATATATATATATATATATATATATATATATATATATATATATATATATTAGTATTAATAAAATTATATTATTTAATTGTATAATATAATTAAAATTATAATCATCTCCAGATATGCATATATATCCGGGGATGGCTAAATTAATACTAAGGCAATCACCTCCCGGTGGTTCTGAACCCACCCAAAACTATAGGTCCAACACATCAATCACCATCATCCAACTCATTACCCACGCACAAGTGTCAGACATATATAGACTTCATCCTCAAGGAAAAAAATGATGAAAGAACTACTTGCCTGGTGTTATTGCTTCTTCTCGAATGGCTCTCTGCAATTCCTCTGCAACATGAAATTTAAAGTGATCAGAAAGTTTACAAACTAGGTCATTAAAAATTTAAAACAAGATCATGAATCTATTTTGGTTAAAATATATACACAGAGTGTTTCATGAGGAATCTGCTATACTCTTATCAAAAGAAAGAAGAGGTCAATGTCCGGAAACGCTGTGTTAAGGAAATAAAGATGGCTAAAGCCGGGAGCTATACCTATCATTTTACTTAATCAAAGATCTCTAGAACCTCCACTCAAGTGGAAAATTCCATGGGTTTAATGTAGAATGTGTGCATTATACAACGTCATCGAATAATACTTATACGTTTCATTTTCAATACAATAGACATCAAGCTTGAATTATTCTGAATAAAAAACGAAAAATTCATTGGGCATGACCGAAGCCGTTAGCTAGAGTTGGCAGTTACAGATAACATACAGTTGTCACTCATCTAATTAAGATAAAAAGCACTTTCAATCTTCTTAGATTGATAACAATTCTCTGCTATTGACTGTGACTGATAAATTGCTCGATACAAAAAAATCTGTTTGATAATATAGACTGGAGATGTATGCAATATAATACTATTTATAACAAAAGTGACCCTGTATTGAAAAAAAAATATATATAATCAATAAGACTTTCATAAAACAGAAAAAATATTTTTTCTTGTGTTCAGAAATTGAACTCATAAGAAAGTCTCTATATTTCCCAGCTTATATACCACTCAATACTTGGTGCCGCAGCCAATTTTCCCGACAATCTCTCAATATCTTACATCAGCCTATGAAATGATAAAAATATCCTCCCTTTCACCACTACTGCACAAAGAACACGTATAAGTTTCCTCTTCTTTACCTGTTCTGAAATTTAGACAAAAAAGAGCACCTTGCTTTAAATATATTACTTATGCAATCATCTATATAGCTTCTATTCTCCTGATTATTTTCCAACCTAAGCTCAGCATATATAGAGTGATAATGCGCATTTTCGGCTCTATTACACAATTCTCTAGTCCAAGTTTCTCATATCTCACCAATTATTTCCGAGCTTTTCACCTTCCATAGATCAGTCTGTATCACAAGGTCAACGCAATATTTATATCATGTGAATTGAACAGCTTCGCCCACTCTTCGCACCATCCGAATTTTCTTTGGGCCATTAGAATCGTCAATCTCTTGGGTAACCTACCGTCTGATAGAGCGACTGTATCCCGGTTCATTCTTAGAGTTTGCAAATACATTATTTTTACGTCACTCTCCAAATACAAAATATAATTAGGGGTATTTCTAGGTGACCAGTAGAGGCGCTTAATAAAGAATCTGTGAAAAATTTCTAGATCATTTCTCTCTTGGTAGAGTACTTGTACTTCATGTGAGACTGTTAATTTACTCACCGCATTAACCCTCAACTGGTAATGTGCCTGGCTTGTAACATATCTGGTGACGTTGGGTCTGGTAGACCCATTTTCATTATCTTCATAGAACACACAAATATCAAATAAGAGGATTTTTTCAAGTGTATTGACAACTATAGGGTCATAGACAACTATAGGGAGGCAGCATAAGAAATATTGTAAATCTATACCCATTATAAAATCTTAATAAGTAGATTTGAAAATTATGTGTACAAATTTATAATGAAAAAAACTGGGCGTTTGTAAAAAATTCAATATGGTTGAAAAAAGGTTTTTTCTTGTAGTTTCAAATGGATGATCATTAAGATAAAATGTATGAAGATTGTAAAAAAATATACATAGAAAATATAAGTTCATAAAAAATTCTGTGCAGGTTTGAACTTTGCTGTTTACAAGGTTGTATACATGGTTTCAAGAGCTTATTCCGCATTCAGCACACAAACAGCCAGTTTGAAATTACTACAATCCAAACAATATGATTTCTCACATGCATTTTGATGTCACTTTCCTCTAGTATGTCTCTAATAGTATCACGAAATTTTGGATTATTTGTTGATATTCCTTTCGAATAAAAGGACATTTTGTTAAATTCAACTTTGAAAAAAATTTATGTTATTGGTGACGTTGGGTCTGTGAGACCCAAACCAAACTTTGTTTGTCAATAAACAAAAAATGTAGAGTGGAAACGCATAAACAATAAAGCATGTCTTCTCAGGATGCACTGACTTGAAGGTATTGTAGAGTGGCGTGAAGTGGGAGAAAGCATATTGCCTCAACGAGAAAATAAAAAATTCCTTGGGTCTCCCACATCCACTGTCACCAGTTGAGGGTTAAAGACTTGCTATTTTTATGACACTGTCACATCCACGTTTTTTTCGGAGGATGAAGCCCACATAGGTCTGAGACATGTGCGTGGGTAATGAATTGGATGATAGTGATTGATGAGTTGGATCAACAGTTTTAGGTGGGTTCCGAACCACCGGGAAGTGATTTTATAGCAGAGAACAGTCTTTTTTGCTGGCCATTCCAATCGGTCACCCTTACAAAGATGACCCAGGAGTTTCGTAGCTTATCTTTGATTGAACAGATACCTGCTACGGCACTCGGCTATGACTTTCCCTTGCTATCAGTTTATTCCATAAACTATGAATTCCAAACGTTGCAGTAGTAAATTTTTGTTTGTAGTGAGTGATTAATGACAAAGACGGTATGAAAACTATACCTAAATATAAACTTAATAAAACAACTTTTGAATGGAAATCAACTCACGTTATGGCGTGACGGCCGTTTCGCTCTGTTGTCTAGAGCATCGTTGTCTAGGTGTACTGTGGGTCGTCTGACGATGCTCTAGACAACAGAGCGAAACGGCCGTCACGCCATAACGTGAGTTAATTTCCATTCAAAAGTTGTTTTATTAAGTTTATATTACATATTAGTGGAAACAAGATGGATCTTCAACATCATATACCTAAATATTCGTTAACAACTGCTACAGGTTCACCTCCATAATTCCACTTTTCATTATTTCGCAGCTTTCCACCCTTTCTGAAAACCATCATTTTTTATTTCTCCATATTAATTACCAAATTTCATCGATTGCAATATGTTCGTAAATTATCGATAATTCCCTGCATTTCAGTAACCTTGTCGGAAAAGATTATAAGTTGATTAGAATCAACTGCATAAAGAAGAGCGTTCAGTTTAGTATGTCCAATCTTGATCCCTCCACATAAAATATCGCAAATATCATAAATGAATGTGCAGAAAAGGAGGAGAAACATCAAGCACCCCTGTCTCAAACCGCTTTCAATACTTATATCTTTAGTCTGTCGCCCATCCTTGCACCATACAGTTGATTTGGCATTCGTGTACAAAGCTTTTATTAAATAAACAAATTTACTTGAAACCACTATCTCTACCAGTCTATAAAAGAGTGCATCTCTATCTACAGAGTCAAACGCAGCCTTGTAATCTATAAAGAAAAAGTATAAACTTTTACGTTTGATTATGTCTTCTCGACTATATCCACTTTTCCAATTTGGTCAATAAAGTACTTACAAATAATTTGTGCATAGCATTAGCTAAGGAGATAGCTCTGTAATTTTCATTATTATTGGGGTTCTTTTTTCTTATGTAATGGAAATATTATTGACTTCGTGAAGGACTGTGGTACCTCAAGTGATTCAAATATTCTATTAAAAAATATGCACAATAATTGTCGGAATTCTATCAGCGCTCTTTTAAAAAACTCTGCCGGGATTCTATCATCCCCTGGTGCTTTGCTCTTGAGCATTCTTCAATGCTAGATCTATTTCTCTTAACTCAATTGGCTTGTCTACTTCTTCATCCATCATCAATTTTGGGGTAGTGGGCTTCTTTTTGTTATCAGTTTTTCCCTAGGATTCCGGCGATATTTTTGAGCGTACGCTTTTGTTTGACACAGTCAGCGAACAGGAGCCTTTAATGTCTTTCTGCATACCACTCTCGATTCTCACTAGGACACGATTTTCACAGTATAATCGAAACGTTACTTTGTAACTATATTTAATGTTCAGTTGATTTGCACAGGAAAGTTAAAACTAGTTCACAGGCTAGGCACTTTGGATGCACGCTTGTTCAAATTGGACAGGTTAGGTTAGGTTAGGTCAGACAAATACAGATAAGAGACGGAACTAAAAACACGACCGTCCTGCTCGGCATCCACTACTCAACTTAGGTTCAATGTAAAAGGAGCCGAAAAATCGAATAAAACATATTAGAAGTCTGTAACTGTTGTAATTATTCAGATATTTAAAAATTGGAAAATATAGCTGTAAAACAGGGGTTTTCAAGTTTGAAGTAGCTTATCGTGGTAAATTGTCAATAAACCAATAGTTTTCCTTAACGACACTCGCAAAGAATTCCGTTCTGAAGATAAAATGTTGAATAATGTATCAGTCAAGAGTAACCCCCAAAGTTCATAAAAATCAGATTTTATTTGTCAAAACACACTTTATTTTGTACGGTTGTATTTAGCTTACTATTCTTGTGTATTCTGGTTCAGTAAACCCCGATTTTATTAACTTTGGGTACATCTTAGGCTATTAAGTGATTAAAACATGTTATTTCGAGAATTGAGTTCTCTACAAGTTTTAAAAGAAAAAGGATTGGTTCTCTGACTAATAATTGTGTTGCTCTATTCGGACTGGAAACCCTCTTTACTATAGCAATTTTTGTATAATTTTTAAGATATTTCAATGATTACGGCACTTACAGATTTTTAACATGTTTAATTCAATTTTGTATGTCTTTTTACGTGGATCGAATTGAATTTTCCACCAGAACTGAGGTCCTAGAGATTGCTGATTGAGTAAAATGAGAGGAATAACTACCTCCTTCAGCCAACCTTTTTTCTGTGACGAAGCGTTTCTGGAGCTGTTTATATTATATGTACTTTTATCTTTATTTTGATAAGAGGAATGAGTTGGCGAAATATGGCAGATTCCTCCTGAAACACACTGTATATAAAATCCAAATAACACTAACTGACCTCCTGACTCATTCATCCCTCCATTCTTCAACGTTTCTCAAGAACCACTTCACCAAAAAACTGAAATTTGATATACATGTTCAGTTGAGGCCCTAGACGTGTGCAAAGAAAGAATTTCAGTCTTCCAAAATACAACTAAAATTGTCGTTTTTTTAAACTAAGCGATCATTATTAACTTTTTCTCAAGTAGTATGTGAACGAAAAAAATAAAATTTGGTAAACATGATTGGTTGAGAGACCAAAACGCTGACTACGAAAATTTTTTAAAGTTTCCCCAGATTTGACAATTTTGAAAATGTAGTTTTTCTTGATGTTTTTGCCGAAAAAATTGAAGTTTGGTACACGGGTATGGCTAAATCGAGGAAACCTAATGGACATGCGCATCTAACACACATAGATTGAACGACTACCTTTTTGTTAAATAATAAATGGAATTCAATAAATTTCAAGTACCGTACGTATATTTAAAACGTCATTTAAATTAGAAAAATGAATTGTTGAGCACATGCAAATTTTAGATATAGATGACAGCAATCTGAATTAGGACATGAATGAAGATTACGCAGAAAACGTTTTCAGATTATAAAAAAGATTTTCAAAAATGATTATAAAGTGATGAAATTACTTAGCCTACGTATAAAACACGTAGATACATGAAAGACTTTACCAGAACTATACACTTCTTGAATCAACGTTTCAGGTGGTGTGGGATATTTATTCATCTCTGCTGAAAATGATATACTTGACGAGGCATTCTCTTCAATTGTGTTCTCATTCAGACTCTCATATTCAATGTGAGAGCTCAATAAGGTCTCCTGACAAACAAAGAGAGACCAATTATAAAATAACTGTGATTGAAATCTCTAACTAGCTTACTTATGCTAGATTACTTATATGATATGATCATTAAACTGTATCATGTAACTTCTAAGTAGGATATAGATTTAATTTACTCGAAAATCTCTTAAATCTCTCCAAAAATTGAATTATGGGTTCAAGGTTGATTATTAAGTATACTTTTTTTTTAGGATAAAGCCCACATAGGTCTGAGACCTGTGCGTGGGTAATGAGTTGGATGATGGTGATTGATGAGTTGGACCTACAGTTTTAGGTGGGTTCCGAACCACCGGGAAGTGATTTTACAGCAGAGAACAGTGTCTTTTTTGCTGGCCAATCTAATCGGTCACCGTTACGAACAGGACCTACGAGAACGCAGCTTATCTCTCTGATTGAACAGATACCTGCTACGGCTCGCGGCTATCACTTCCCTAATATCGCACAAAATGAAATTCACATAAATAAATACTTTATAACAAAAACGAAGACGACTTGATGTTAAAACATCAAAAACAAAAATCTATGTTTGCTTTGCTAATTGATAACTATTCTTTGTAAAAAAAACTTCAGTCTCCTCCATCTGAGGACAAAACATCTAAGACATAGTCTGACAAGGTTATAATTCATAATTTGATTGAGTGCATAGCGAATGATCCTCGACCTCACTCACTAATAATTGAAGTTATTTGCAATAACTTCAATTATTATTTTCGTGGTTTTTCTAAACATATTATGTTCGCGATATCATGCCACATATTTTCAATCAAGAAGATTATTCAATATCATTGCAGAAGTGCAAATCTATCAATAATACGGAGGAAAACATAAATTACCTGCAACATAACATAATCATTTTCAACTAGATATGGTTTTCCAATATCAAGAAGCGGGTCGGTGTTATTCGTCTGCAGAACTATTGATGAGCAGGATGCTTCAGCTGCAGAAGTATCTATTTGTGATTCCAATGTTGAATCCGGGATTTGAGGTGAAAATGCAGTAGAATCCAATCTTCTTCGTTTCGCAGCTTCAAGAAATGAAAAAGTTATTAAAACATCAGAAAACCTGGACTTAGATTAGTTTTGATAAGATAACATTAAATATAAGAGGCATATTCAGAGGTAAATTGATTGCCTTTGCTGATGACACGGCAATTTTATACAAATCAAATTCAATGGTTGAATTGCAAGACAATATGCAGAATGATGAGAATGCACTTAGGTGGTGGTTTACCCATAACATGATGGTAATGAACCCAAAAACAAAGTATATAATATTCAAACTAAGAAAAGGTGCATATTTAAAAGGTGCCTAAATTAGATAATCAGATACCATAAAATTGAATGTTCTTTCCAAGGAGATTGCGATTGCCAAGACTTAGAACAGGTACAGTGCATTAGGTACGGTACCTTGGCGTTTGGGTGATAGCAAGCTAAGTTGGAGGGAGCATATAGTTTATTTGAAGAAAACGTTGATAAAGTATGGCAGAACTTTTTACTTATTAAGGACATTGTGTTATCCAAAATTGATAAGGAAGATCTATTTTGCTATTATCAATTCAAATTTTGAGTATGGTCTAGAGGTTTGGGGGGAGTATATGACTGTTTTGCATTGCTCACAATTCTACAAAAGGCATTCGTGCGGATAATTTCCTTCAGATCTCGCACTCCACATTCTGCAACAATTTTCAAGTAATTTAGAATACTTCCGAATAGGAACCTTTATATACACTCAGCTGAACCTTTATATAAAACGCTGAAACTGTGCTTTGATAGAAGTGGCGAGATGCAGCTGAGTGATGCCCGCAGAGTTGATAGAAACCAACTAAATACAATAACTTATTGTCCCTTAGGCCTAATCTGACCATATTCAAAAAATTATTTTTATACTTAGCGCCCAAAACTAGATAATGGAACCGTCATTGATGTGATTTGATGTCAAGAGTATGGGCATCTTTTTGTCTAATGAGTTCCACATTCCATCTTCAAAATTCAAATCTCTACAACTTGTGTTTTTAACATTTACGAGGGTATCCTTCCGGCGAGTGCGCGGCAGCATACAGGACTGCCTTCAGTTTTTCTGTAATAACTTTGTTATTACTAAAAGTTATAACTTTAGCAACTAATTATATAATTGCTAAATGAGTCAGGATTCTCAAAAGCTGCATTTTACGATACTGCGATTGGAATGTGTTCACATGAAATCATTTTTTATTCTTGAAGAAAAGCATACACTGTAGCACTGGAGGAGATTTACGTGAGCTGGGCCCTCTCAGAAAATTCAGCCAAATAAGATAAAGCCTATTGTTAAATTGAACTAAAAGGAATCATTACTCTGATAAAAACTATCATTCGGAATTGGTATTTATAAATTTTAAAATCATGTAGCTTTAGAATCCTTTCAATTTGAAATAGAAAAGAATTAATGGTTTACAATATGTAAGTAGCAGTATCTTACTACTTGTAGCAATCATGGTGTCAGTTCATCAGTTGTCAAAACTCATGCCAGACCAGCTGGGCCTTCGGAATGAGTGATATATTGCGCTCATAAGTATATACAGTAGTTATATGTCACTGCCGTGTTTCTGAAGACACGTCCGTCCCGGCTGCGTAAAAATCGTCGTTAAGTCACATCAGAGGCCCTGCGCTTGTTCAGGTACGACCTGATAACCCTGACACCACCAGACCTGAGCCAGTCAGGTCCCACAATATTATCATCATTATTATTTATTTTTGTAGGTGGCAAAAGAGCCTTCATAGGCACCGGTTACACAGATAGTGTGAGATTCTTATTCACTAAAACACCCATCTCCTCCCAATCCTGACTGCGACCGCTTATAGCATTACTTCATGACAGGCTGAGCTTTCTTTGGTTACAAGATCTCAACGATCTGCTTCTCAGGGATCGGCCAGGCACTTCTCTACCTTCTTTTGTCTCAAGACTTTTCCAACAAATGTTGCCACTCGTTGTTACAGTGTCTCAGAGCTTAACATGCCTTCTACAGCAGTATCTGGGTCAGCAGAGACCCCAAACACGAAGACCGTATCTCTCTCTCTCTCCCTCAGAAAACGGCCACATTGGGAGAATGTGTGGCAAACATAATCGATCTCCCTTGGACAATATCTGCAAGTCATGTCCTGACATGAATTGACAAAGATGGATAGTCATTTCCATTGCTATGCCAAGCCATCCTTTACTAGTCTAGCAGTCCAACGACCCTCTATTACAGTCATCCAGCACTGTTGCCATCGTTGCAGAAAATATCGAGGCATGATACATTATGAGATGTTTTTCTCAAGAACTCTTTTTCAAGAACTGACAATGTGCATTTTTAAGTTAATTGGGAAGCATATGATGTTTATAGAAATCGAAGCAGTTAGAAATGGTACATATGCCTATCAGGGGAACTGATAATAATAGATTAAGAACCCGACAAAGCCTTATTGAAATCGTGCCGTTTTCCGTCCGTCTGTGTTCCGTCCGTTCTAGCACTTGAAAGGCAGATTCCAGACTCTTGAAACTTGGTATATAGTTTCTTCATAGTCCAAGTGAGATTGCTATTGATTTTAGAGTCCAATATGAAAATAATTATGATGTAAAACAGATTTCTTCTAGAGGCATTTCCTCCAGGTTAATTTAGGCTAGTGAAAATCAAAACATTGGAAGTCACGAAGGCTGATGCTTAGCCCAATTATCAACTTTATCATTTTTACAGTGCAAGCGTTGCCGTTTTTATTTTTGATACGTGTTGAAATCTTTTCTCAATTTGTTTTAGATCGTCGAATTGAAAAAAGAGAGAAACTATTGAAGCATAATTTAAAAATGGGATCTGATGAAGAAGAAGAAACAAAACTCTTTTCCAAGAACTGCCAATGAGCAGTTTTTGTGAATTGGGTTTATAGAAACTGAAGCAGTTGAATGGCAAGGTTAGTAGAGAGGTTGGTATGCACCTTGCTGATCAGCACAATTGATAATAATTATTACTATAGTAGTTCTGTGAGCAGTAGACCTCATGTCCAAGAATAAGGGAGCTTCCACAGAGGAACATACTCGATGAACTCAATGATAATAATTATTACCATCGCAAAATGATACACAATCTTTAGCCCTAATCCTTAATTCAATTTGCATAGTCTATTTCATGTCTGTTTCCCACAATATCACTCTGTATCACGTCATATCATCAAGGCTGTGCTTCTTTTTTCCGGAAAGCTGATTGCTCAAACCAGATCAGATTTCAGATTTCATATGTCTGATGAATGAATTTAAAGAACAATATTAATTCAATTTGTATAATTATCATTTATTTAGTAATCACTTGTTTATACTTGATTGAAATATTAAAAATTATTTGTTTCTCTCAAACAAATATGTTATTCCTACTCAATGATAATCACCATTGCTAAATTAAGCAAAATCACCAGACCTAACCCTTGATTCAATTTGCGAAGTCTATTTCATGTCAGTTTTCCACAAAGTCACTGTGTAACCATACCAAATCGGTTCAGTCGTTCATTCACAATCAATAATTAAAAAAAACAGGTAATTTTATACTCCTTTGTGATGAATGAGTCATCTCCATATTTCGATGCATTTATCTTGTAAATGCTCACTCCAACAAATAAAAGTTGAAAAAAGAAGTTTTAGATCAATGATTTTTTTTCAGAAAAGTTCTCAATTTGAAATTCTTTCTCTAAGATATGCATAAAAAACCTGAAACACTGTATAGCATTATTAGGTCAGTAAGCACGTTTCATAAATGATACCAGGAAAATCATTTAGTAGGTTTTTCTCAACGATTCTCATGTATTATCTAGCGCTGAGTCCGAATCTCAACTTTGGAACTCCATAATGTGGTCAGAGGGTTGAATGGGTCCGCAACATCAATCACACCCCACTGAGTGATTGCTCATTCTTCTCAGCTCATTGAGGCATAAAAATTCATATGCAACATTACAATTTCTGACCATAATTTACAGCACTATTCCCTTACGGCCCCTCATTATTATCCAATCTTATCTTATAATATAAACCTTCCTGATGTAAAACCTAAATAAGGCTATTGCCAATTTAAAAAAATAAATAGGTAAAATATAGTTAAAATCTCCCTACATCTTATTCAGGTAACGAAGGAATTCCAGGCATACATTTTTTCATTACTTTCCCTTCAATCAACATCTAAAGTTCTTCATAAATCATTCCGTATATGATTAAGTATTTATATATCTTCAAATCTTTCTATTATACATTTTTGCACCATAATAAGACAACCTATAATGTTATTATGTTGAGAAACATGGAACTCATTGCTGTGCAGGGTATTACATTGCTTGAGAAATGTAGGAGTTTAATCATTATTTGACCAGAATACGCACTGTTACTATATGCCCTTGGTTTGTATACAAAGTCACGGGTTTCACTTCTAGCCCCATCTGAAGGTCTTTCAAGCTGCATCTTAACCAACACTTCCCTACTTACATCTTGTGTTTTGTATTTCGGACATCTGAAATAAGAAATTGATAATTAAAAATAAAACAATAATATTCACAAAAAAAATAAAACCCACCCAAACAAAATAGTTAAGTTCTAACCCGGAAATTTCTACTTCATTTCTATGAACTTTTTGCTAAAGCTAAGGCTGTGGAGACTATTATAAAAAAGAGAAAAATGGTCAATACTGGTAGTAGTCTCTAAACAATCCGGCATAAGATTTGTGATCCATCTAAAAATTTGAATTTTAAAAATGTTTCTGTTTTTTATCCTCTGCCTCAAATGGTATGTTATTAAAAAACTTTGGACCAAGAAATACAAAAGATTTCTGGAAACAAGTGGTATGACTCTCTATATGGGCTCTCCTGGTATGATAACTGTGAACATCCCTGAACAGTGCATGACCACAGTTTCCAGTCATAACATAAAACATATACAAAACTTTAAAAGCAAATATGTATCTCAAATGCAAACATTTGAGATCCTGAAAGATAGGATAGGAATGCTCGTATCTACCCGACTTTTCAACAGCTCTAACTATAGTTTTTGTAGGGTTATCAGTGGTCTCAAGTGTGTAATATACGTGGATCCCAAACAACTTATTCAATTACTCAACTTTGGATCAACCATAGCAAAGTATAACTGCCTAAGAACAGGTATGGGAAGAGTTTTGTTGAGAGTATTAGTTCGCCATCGTTGTAGTGAGGTAATAATAACAAGGTCATTGACCTTAACGTCGTTGATGAGTAAATGCTATGCTTGGGTTCTAATACGGTTTTGTAAGGAAAACACATCAAATTGAACACTTGTTGTTGGCATGTATTTGGAATTTGAATTAATTTTAACCTAAACAACCCAACTGGAATGTGTCCATCGTGGAAAGTGAATGACGCAATGACCATACGACAATGCAAGCGTCGACAACGCGCTGTCAGCGCTGTGTATAACAGGGGCACGCGCCAGCGATGCGTGTTCAACGCTGCGTTAGTAGCTTCACGTATAACTTGGAATTTTAGCGCCCTGTTTCCCGCGACATCAGCGCGCGTATAACATGGCCCTTAAGAGCATGAAGAGCCACTTTATCACTCAAGCTAAACAGTTACCACACGACGCGTGGCGTGCAGTAATTTTGAGTGTGATAAAAAAGCTTTACACTCGAAATACATACTATATTTTTCATACAACCGTAGTTTTGAATTTCCATTCATCCATCATTTCTGTACAATGCGCTAGTGGTTATGACAAATTTATCTCGCAGTAAGCAGTTGGCCATTGATATAAAAATGTACTAATAGTAACTCCGGAAGCCAAAGCTTCTAAATCGGGCAACATTTGGGAAATTTGTACAGCGGTAATAGAAAAAAACCGTATTTATCATTAAAATGACTTTTTTTGTGATGTGAAATGATTTTTTAACATGGTTGTTTCGTGTATGATTATAGATGTACCAATCAGTGCAAGCCGGGTGGAAATATTTCTTTTCAAACAAGTAATTTTATCCTTTTATTGTCTATATGTAAGAGAGTGAGCATATATAGCTTTACAAAATTTATTTGTCTCCTTACATTCGGTTATCTTTTATAAATTAAATATAATGTAATACCATATTAAATCTTGTTCTTATAAGTATTAATTACTTGTAATATACCATAAAGTAATATTATTGGATAACTCTTTTAATCATGCGATTTCGCTTGATTAGCTATATTAATGAACTGCAGTAGCAGTAGTGAGCATTCTTGGGTTTTTCAATATGAATTTATGTAGGAGCCTACTGTATTTTGAAGCATACGGTACCTGGAAATATAATATATTTTTATTTATTCATTCAATATAGTACACATTTTCTTTGGTGATGCAGTTCCATACTATTTTTTCACTTAATATTTAAACATTAATAATAATTATTGAAAATGCTTCAATAGAGAAATTCTACACTTACATATTGTTGTGATGGCCATTTCGCATAGTTGTAATGCTTCCTCAGATGAGGCTGGAGGCATAATGAACAAGTTTCATCATGTTTCAATGACATTATGTTTTAGTACACATGCTCCATAAGATATAGCCAATTATTGTTATTTTATTCAAAATGTGGAAAAGCAGGACTTTGATTTTTGCTTTATTGAAAATAACTTGTAACCCCGAATTTTCTCACAGAATAAAAACACAGACCACAAATAATATTGCTCTAGAATTCTTCATTAGAGATTGAGAAAATTAGCTTATGAAATTTTGGCAGCCATCTTGAAAATATTTCGTGAAGCGAGCGGTTTTTGAGGTGCCAGAATTCAGATTCGGATTCAGCGCCTCAAAGTACATAGGAATACGCTGAGAAAAAACTACTGTATTTTTTCCAGCATTTTAGCTTATGCAGTGCTCTGAATTTGAAGTTTGCTTGAGCCAAAAGCAGTCAGAAATGTCAAATTATTATTAGGCTACTAAATGTAGAAAAAATCATGAGCTATTTCTCAAAAAAAAAAAGAATTATTGAAATCCATAAAGGGACTTGCAAGAAATTTCTAATTAAAAATTGTTTTTTTTCCATAATATCCTCTGTTAGCTTGGTTCTTTTGCCAGATTTGGCTTTTCCACGCCATAAAAAGTGGCTTCTTTATTCCATAGCCTTGAAGGTTAGAGCTACGCATCGAGTAGTATAATATTATAACAACCAGCTATTGTGCCCGTCCTTCGTAAGGATTATGTTTAGAAATAAGACTAAATATGTTTCGGATTTTTTTGATAGCAATGATCATGAAGTCGTTAGCAGCTTAGAACCCGTTCAGACGATACAGTTTTTTGCGGTACGGTTTTTTACTGTACGGTGTCAACTGTACTGTGATGTTCACACGGTCCGACTTTGCTGCTTATTGCTGTGCTCTCCTCCTTCTTCCATTGCGCTTCCAGTTCAGTTTTATTTATTCCAGTCCAGGATTTTTTTTATTTGTGTAAGATTTTATTAAATAAGTTTTTTACTGAAGGGTTCTCTTAAATTTTGATTGAAGTACGCAAATTCTGATTTCAATATTCCACACATTTTTCTCTATTTAATTTTATACTAGTAGTTCTGTGAACAGTAGACCTCACTCGCTCAACACACACATAAGGAGATGACATTTTCGGAAAAAGTTGAAGAGCGTTTTCAACTCGATTTTAATTTCTTAATCTTTTATTGAGGACAGAAACTGTAAAAATCAATTTCTGAAAAGACCAAAGTTTATGACGCCGCCTAGAAATCACCCCTCGTTTGAGAGACAGTGAGAAAAATGAAGGGTTCTCATGCATTTTTAGCAGCTTTTAATATCAATAAATCTCCAATAATAAAAAACAGAAATTATTCATCAAATAAATGATGAATTCTCATAAAAATTCTCCTTGATTTTATTATTTGTCACCTCCCGCTGAGGTTACATTTCAAATTAGGAAAGAAGTTAGTCCTAGGGCTCTTCCAGCTGATCATAGAGGCCTCCTTCGTTGTTACAACATTTCAAATTTAAACCTATGACTATAAGGGTAGAAGCTAGGTTTTTGATTTTATTATTTGTCACCTCCCGCTGAGGCTACATATCAAATTTCTAGCTGCATTGGTTAACAGATGTCATCAACCTGGCATAATTACATTTCATCATACCCAGTCATATGTTTCCTACATATTGCAAGGCTCTGACTGTATGGTAGCCTACATGCAAAGTGCAAAGTCTTTTGCTGTTCAGAGACAGCGTAAATAATGCTGCTAAGGGGCCTGCCATATGATTAAAAACTGTTGACTTCTATCAGCTGTTCCTCTAAGCTGTTTGGCCGGCAAGTTCAGTAGGTTAGGTCTATAAAATGGATTAATCTCTATATATAAAAATGAATGTCTGTATGTATGTATGTATGTATGTATGTGTGTTCCCTATAGACTCCAAAACTACTTGACAGATCGGCATGAAACTTTGGGAATATGTTCTGTGTATAGGGAACATACATACATACATACATACATACAGACAGACAGACATTCATTTTTATATATATATAGATGACAGCTTTTATAATAACACGGAGTCAAGCTCATATTGATGCTTGCTCTATTAACTTTCTCTTAGCATTTAATCATTTATATCCTTAGCTTGTAAGTACAACTTTCAGTTTCAAAGAAAAAATATTGGTACAATTTATAAATGTTTTATTGATAGAAATTTATGGTAATTTATTGCTACGTATGCTTAGTTGTTTTTTGTTACATCAAAGATTTTTAATTTGGGTATTAGACTTTGAATCCATAATTATGTCAACTGCTACTAAAACTTAGTTTTCAAAAACGTAAACTCATTTTTAAATGTCATTCTTTTAATTGATTATAACATTGCATAATGAATAAAAAAATTTATGATTTTGTTAACTTGAATTTAACGCTAATCTCTATATATAAAAATGAATGTCTGTCTGTATGTATGTATGTGTGTTCCCTATAGACTCCAAAACTACTTGACAAATCGGCATGAAACTTTGGGAATATGTTGTGTGAATATTGGGGATGGTTTCTGACCATAAATTTCAATAGGGGAGCTAATAATTATTATTAATTAAACCATTTTATAGACCTAACCTACTGAACTTGCCAGCCAAACAGCTTAAAGGAACAGCTGATAGAAGTCAACAGTTTTTAATCAGTGGCGTTATTTACGCTGTCTTTGAACAGCAAAAGACTTTGCGCTTGGCATGTAGGCTACAATATGTAGGAAACATACGACTGGGTATGATGAAATGTAATTATGCCAGGTTGATGACATCTGTTAACCAATGAAGCTAGAAATTTGAAATGCAGCCTCAGCGGGAGGTGGCGAATAATAAAATAAAAAACCTAGCTTCTACCCTTATAGTCTATAGAGGTTTAAATTTGAAATGTTTCTTCATTCAGAGGTGGTGATTAAGAAAACAACGAAGCCTCTATGATCAGCTGGAAGAGCAAGAGCCCTAGGACTGACTAACTTCTTTCCTAATTTTAAATGTAACCTCAGCGGGAGGTGGCGAATAATAAAATCAAGGAGAATTTTTATGAGATTGCAGCAACGCGCGTTGGGCCAGCTAGTTAATAATAATTATTAGCTCCCCTATTAAAATTTGGAAAAAATATATATACATCGCTGGGCCTAGGAATAAGGAACATCCATATAAAAATCATAGCAATTGGTCTAGGCGTTCGTCTGTAATCGTGAGACAGAAAGACAGAGGAAATGCCGATCGTCTTAAAGGATAGACCTCACTATCGTTCGGTCAATTATTCTGTTAAAAAAAAGTTAATTTAGTTTTTTATAGCTAAAGACATTGTCAATAATGTTTTCAATACTGTTCAATAACTAAAATCCCGATCGATGCTCTCGTTTTTGAGGAGAAGGCCGCGTAAAATGTATCCAAAATCGCACAATACTTGGTTTTTAAACGTTTATTACTCTGTTAAAAAAAAGTTAATTTAGTTTTTTATAGCTAAAGACATTGTCAATAAAAAAAAGTAAATTCGTATGGCTTTTCGTGGTGGGGAGACCCTTGTCAATAATGTTTTCAATACTGTTCAATAACTAAAATCCCAATCGATGCTCTCGTTTTTGAGGAGAAGGCCGCGTAAAATGGTTTTGGGGCCGTGACAGACAGAAAGTGAGATAAGACTATTTTCGGCTTATTTGATGTATAAAACGTAAAAATAACAAAAAATATATAATTCTGATAAATGTACAGACAAAACTCTAATTTTATTTATATAGATGCAGCTGGCAAGCTTCAGTGTTGCCAGCTGTATGATAATTATAGTTTTGTACAATAATTTCAAAGAATTACAGAAAATTGTTTAAAAAATAATTGATAGTGATTTTTTATACAGCATGAATAATTGTGAAATATTTAGTAAATATGATGCTTTTGGACATCAATACTGCAATCGTAGATGGGATAATAGAAAAACTATTAAAATATTATTTTATAATATTATTTATTTTGAAAAAAGTATTCATCTTGATCCATTCATCTATTTCTCTTAGTAGAGTTGGCGTGATTTTATTCTCAATAAAGCTTTGTGGGACTAGGTTTATAATTTCACTACAAAAAAAGCCATATTGATGTCTTGTCAAAGTCAGTCTAGGATTAGATTTTTGAAAAACGTTTGTTTGTGAAGGACGGGTGTTATAATTCATTGTTCTTCTAGTTAATTCAAATACGGTTTTGTTTTTATTTATATTTTAAATTATCTTTTTCACATATGATTGTCTAATGGTTAACACTCCGAACTCATGAAAAATCAGACTGCTGGAATAACGGCGTGGTCTATTTAGTGCAGCTCTTATTAAATGTTTTTGCAAACTAAATAATTTGTTCAAGTGATTATCATACCTCGCTCCCCAAGTTTCAATGCAGTATTCAAATAAAGATTTTGCGTAGGCGTAATAAACTGTTCTAATGATATTTGTATTTTTTAATTTGTTGATATTATAGAAAACATAAATTAGATATTTCAGTTTTTTGCATAAATAGTCAACATGTATGTCCCATTTCAAATGATTATCGAGTATAATACCTAGGTATTTTATCTCTCTTACATTTTCGAGTTTTGGACATTGACAGCTGTGTGCAATGCATGATCTATTGGAGTGAATGTTTAATTCAAGTTCATTTGGAGGTTTGCCACTTTCACTTGGCGAGAAGGTCATTAGTTTTGTTTTATTTATATTTAGGGTTAAAATATTATTTTCGAACCATGAATAGCTGTACTTATACCTTCATTTGCTGCTTTAAAAGTATTTAACCAAGTATCATCTGAGAAAACAAGTAAGGTATCATCGGCAAATGATATAATAGTGCACTTGGGTATGTTTAAATTTAAGAGGTCATTCACATACAACAAAAATAATATTGGAGATAAGACAGTACCCTGTGGAAGTCCAAAATTTGAATTTTTCTTAATATCAGTTACACCATCTATCATGTCAGCTCTTGAGTTCTATCTTCCAAATAGCTTTTGAATAATTTGTGTGCTAGACCCCTTATTCCATTGTTCTCTAATTTATTCAACAGAATATTATGTGGTATGGTGTCGAATGCTTTGGCTAGTCTAAAAAAATAGATAAGATTTTTCTTATTTTTTTCAAAATTTTCAGTTACTATTTTAGTGATGTGCAGTACACATTTGTTGATTTTCCAGCCTGGAAACCATATTGGTTTTTATGGATGAGATTGTTTTTAACAACATATTTCATTAATCTTATTTTGATAATCTTCTCCATTATCTTGGAAATATTAATGATAAGACTGATTGGGCGATAGTTTTCTGTTTTTTTTTTTGGATCACCAGCTTTTAAATAGTGGCTTAATTTTAGCTTTTTTGAATTTTTGAGGAAAATATCCCTCAATAAAACATATATTTACTATATATGCCAGAGGTTCTGCAATGTTTTTAGATACACTTTTCAGAAATTGTCCACTTAAATTGTCAATACCGGGGGCTGAATCTGATTTAAGACTGTGTATGACCTTTATTATTTCATTTGGATCAGTTGGTTCTAAGTAGAAACTATCGAATTGTCTGACTATTTGTGTTCTAGAAAAGGTTTGTTGATTAATAGGTACATTTGTTAATTTATTTGAAAAAAATATTTTACCAACCTTCGAAAAAAAATCATTAAGTAAATCAGGCTTAATTTTTGGGTTGCTAATACACTTTGTTTTATCCATTATTTCATTTTATTGTATTTCATTTTATTTTCTTGTTATTTCCTTTTCATTGATCAAGTTTCCTTTGAAAGTAATCTATTTTAGCTGTTCTTATAAGATTATTTAAATGATTTCTGTAGGTTTTATATTCTTCCTTTAATCTGTCATTAAAAGGTTGCTTCAGTAATTTTCTGTGCATTTTGTCTCTTCTTCTTATCGAGGTTATTAATCCGGGAGTAATCCAGAATTTTATTGGTTTATGTTCATGCAGTATTTTAGTTGAGATTGTATTTTTAGTTATATAGTGATTTAATTTTGATAAGAAAAAATCAACTATCTCATCAATTTCTTTGCTCCTATCATAAATATCATTCCATGATTTGGTTTACATATCAGTCAGTAAGCTACAATAATTTATTTTTCTAATTTCTTCAGTGTTTCGTGGTGATCTGTGGATGGCGGTATTATGATTTATATGAATTGAGGTAGAGTAATGATCGGTTAGACATGTTTTTAAAATAGCTGCATGTATGTCATCATATCATCATCAGTTTAGTTTCAGAGTTTGATGAGAGCGGACGTACAGCGATTAAGCTCCCTTATCTATTTACAAAAACGAGCGTGTCTGTTCAAAATGAATTGTTATAAATGCACTAAGTACGGTCTTCAAAGGACAAATCAACGAATAAAATTCAGTGTGGCGTGTGTAAAGAAAATTTTCACGGACTGTGTGTGGGTCTTGGTGATGCTGAGTTGTCTGTTTTTGAGGAGTCCGGTCGTGCGTGGATGTGTTCCGACTGTACTCGCAAACGTCGGCTGAGTTGTAGCTTCAGCGACGGTGGTGTCTCAGTGAGTTTTGACACGAATAAGGCAAGTGAAATTGATTCCTTGAAAAAACTAATTCAAGAACTAGGTGAGAAGTTTGAATGCGGGCTGAAGCATCTCGAAAACGACTTGGGTAAGTCAATCAACTCATTTCATGATAAGCTCGATGAGAACTATCATTTGTTGGCCGCCCAACAAGCCATCATCGAGAAGCAGAACGAGATAATTGAATCTCTCCGTTTGGAAAATTTTACTTTGACTAAAAAGGTTGCGGAACTATCTGTGCGATTGGACGATGTGGAACAATACTCGAGGTCCAATACATTGGAGGTTTACGGGATTCCTAGCACCCAGAACGAGGACGTGGCCAGGATTATTATGGATGTTGGAGGGCTCTGGATGTCACAATTACCGATGATATGATCGATGCTTGTCATCGGTTAAAGCATCAAAAAAATCGCCCAACTCCTGGGATAATTGTGCGATTTGTCCACCGATCCATTAAGGAGAAGATTTTAGAGAAGCGTCAAGTGAAGAGAACTCTCTCTACAAGGCACATGGGCTTGGCTATGGATAATCCAATCTATATTAATCAATCTCTTTGTCCGGCTAGAAGAATTTTATTTGCTAAAGCTAAGAGTTAAAAATGAACTGAACTTCAAGTTTCTATGGGTGGACAGAAAGGGCGATATAAAGATAAGAAGAGACGAAAAATAGGTCATTAAAGTAATCAAAACTGATAATGATATCGCTATGCTCGCGGCCAACTGTGGCAATGCTAAGAGTAGTTCTGAAACGGTTGACTGTTGAGACCCAACAACAGATAAAATATAAGATAACTCGCTCTAAATTCGCTCTCTTATCAGGTTTTTTTTTCTCCTTTCTATTTCATTCAAAATCCTTCTGCTATTCAATTTTCTGATATAATATCGTCTAATAGGCTACTTACAATAAATCATCCATTTTTGTACTAACTCTCGCATGTTTAGATTGAATTATCAGAATGTGTGAGGATGTCGAACCAAGACACATAACTTGTTCAAGTCTGTACTGGGCGAAAATTATAACATTGTAGCTTTGTCTGAAACATGGCTAAGTGATGAGATTCATTAGCGAACTATTTGACTCTCGTTATCGGGTGTTCCGGTGCGACCGAGATAGATCGCTCTCCGGTAAGCGCTGGGGTGGGGGAGTTCTTGGCGCAGTAAATAGTAGATTGGAGTCACAGCTCATTCATTCTCGCGCCATGGCTCGTTATGAATCGCTACTGATCAAATTATCTTTACAAGATAAAATAGTTTATGTCAATGTTGTTTACTTTGCTTCCGAATCTAACCTTATCGATTCCATCGACTTTTTTGATTTCATTGAAAGTAATAATGACATCTTCTTGCATGATTTATTAGTTATAGGTGATTTCAACCTAAATTAAATTAATGGTTCACACTGCAGTCCTATCAGTGGAACTAGTAAATATGCTAGGCTAAGGAATTTCATGTGTTTATGCGGTTTAGGGTCTTACAATAATGTATTGAACGCAACTTCAAGAACTCTTGACTTAGTTTTAAGTAATGCAACTCTAATTGTTTTACATGAAACAAAACCTTTGCTTGCTAAAGATTTGACATCAGTTTTGTTATTAAAAAGAATCCTGTACAACCTCCATTAAATATAGAGTATTATAACTTCAAAAAGGCCAACTTCCTTGAATTATATATTACACTTAGATTCAGATTGGAATGGATTGTATGAATTGCACGATGATGATCTGGCTTTGGACTATTTTTACAAATGATTAAATAATGCTTTCTCACTACATGTTCCCAAAAATAAAAAAATTATCAAGTTAAAGTATCCGGTTTGGTTTACTAGAAACATAATCCAGATGATAAAATTAAAAAAGAAATGTGCATGGAAAAAATAATTTTCCAGATATTACCAAAATAAATTTATGGAGTTAAGAGCACCAATTAAATCTGAAATTAATATAGCTTACCAAAATTACATTGATTCATTGCAAAATGATTTGAGTACTAATATAAAACAATTCTGGAACTACGTGGTGAGCAAAAAGGAATCTAGATCAGTCCCAAACTGTTTTGAATGGAATGGTTGTAAATATTCCGGCCATATGGTACCACAGGCATTTGCAGATTATTTTTATTCTACATATAGTAATAACAACATAAGTAATAACAATAACATTTAAAAAAATGATAACAACAACTACAATAATAATAACAACCCTAGTTATCACAACAGTGGTGAAGTACATACTGACAGCACATGTATCTCTCCTCATCTTGATAGGCTGCAAATAACATATATTTCCGAGGATGAGGTAGGTCTAGCTATAAATAAACTCAAGGCAACACGGTCTAGTGGACCTGATGGGGTGCCCACTTACATATTAAAAGGTTGTAAAGATATACTCACTCGGCCCTTACAGTTTATTTTCAATTTGTCTTTGAAACATAATAAATACCCTACAAAAAGGACTACATGAGAATAAGAATAAGAATAACAAGAATAAGAATATTTATTTGCCATTAAACAAAACAATTGCAATAGGCTTCGTCATCACATAAAATCAACAATGAATATACAAAATTTGTATATTAATATAAATAATTAATGATATAATATGTATTATTACAATTTCTCATAGCTTACTCATGGATCAGCATATCAAAAACAAAGTCATAAGATTCACAAACAGGTGGCTTACAATTCAGTCATTTTTAATTGTATTTGGGTTGGAGTCCATGTATTCATTGAGATTATAAAAAGGCTGATTCTTCAGCCATCTACTGACAACTAATTTAAAATGTTTTTCTGGCAGATTGCGTACCCATAGTGGAAGTTTATTAAATATCAAGAATCTCTGATAGAAATGGCTCTTATGTGTTTTTGACAATCTTATTTGAGGAATAGGAAGATTCAACTTTTTTCTTGTGTTATAGGAGTGCCCAATGCTGTTGGAATTGTTTAAATTACTTTTAACTTGAATTGAATTATGGTAGATATATAATGTTGGCACTGTCATGATTTGAAACTTTACAAAACTTTCTCTACAAGATTCTCTTTGTTGAAGGCCATCAATTATTCTAACCGCTCTTTTTTGAGGACTACATACCCTACAAAAAGGAAGGTGGCAAGAGTGACACCTATTTACAAGTCAGGGGGTAAGAGTATAATTTCAAATTTTCGGCCTATCGCTATTTTAAATTCAGCAAGCAAGGTGTTTGAGTATATTTTATATAGTAAGGTATTCAACCACGTGAGGCCCGTAATATCCCCATTTCAACACGGTTTCATACCCTCGCGATCAACTGTTACAAATTTGTTATAGTTCACACAATTTGTATCCTCAGAACTAGATACGCATGGCCGTGTTGATGTTATCTATTTAGATTACAAAAAGGCATTTGATTCTGTGAATTTTGGTGTTATGCTGAGAAAATTGAAATGGTTCGGTCTGTCCAATGATTTGCTTGCACTTTTTGAAAGATATCTAACAGTGATAGAACATCATATGTAGTCTTCAATAAAATTAGATCTCTTGACTTTACCAATACATCAGGAGTCCCGCAGGGGTCTAATCTTGGCCCTCTATTGTTTCTCTTACTCATCAATGATCTGCCTGATCATATTGAGGAATCAAAGATTTTACTTTTTGCGGATGATGTAAAGCTTTTCAGACCTATTTTAAGTCTTGAGGATTGCGCTCTACTGCAGCGCGATTTGAATAGGATTCATGATTGGTGTATGAGAAACAGATTAGAAATCAATATCTCTAAAACAAAATACATGATCTTTACACAACAGAGGAATGTTAGACTATTCAACTACACAATCAATAATACATATCTGGATGGTGTTGCAAGTATAAAGGATCTGGGTGTTATAATGGATCCTGCTCTTGAGTTTAAGGATCACTTAACCCATGTCATGAACTGTTCCAATAAGTCGCTTGGATTTCTGTTCCGTACTTGTAAGCCTTTCACCACATGTGACGTCATATTAAAAGTGTATTATGCGACAGTAAGAAGCAAGCTTGAATATGCTGCATAAGTATGGGAACCGTTTCATAGCGTTGCTATTGACGATTTAGAAAAAAATCAAAATAAACTCTTGAGATATCTTTACTTCAAAAAATTTAATACTTTGTCTAATAGCTTTTTCCACAAAAAATTTAAGGTCAATCTTCAATATGCAAAAATTGAAAACCCGAAGATCAGTCAGTGCCCTATTACTATTATATAACATTCTAAATAATAATATATTCGTGCCTGACTTCATCAACTTGTTGCATTTTTTTGTTCCATCTAATAGACCAAGAGTAAATACGCTGTTCCAGGTCCCGTTTATTAGAACTGCTCACCATTTTCATTCCTACTTGTATAGAACATTAAGGTTGTACAATAGACTGAACATTTTCGTTGATCCCTTTTTTGACCGTTATATCAATTCAAAAAAGATTTGAAATATCATACCGCTCAATTGATCAATAATTTGTAATCTCTACTAAATTCTACTTTCTATAAGTTATTTCTTTTTTTTCTCTTCTTCCTTCAATTTGTTTCTTTAAAAAAATGCTTTTTCCTACTTTAATATTTTCATGGAGCTCATTATCTACCTAACGTAGCTTTTCATATATACTTTATGTTTCTTTATGGCTCAATTTCGTCTCTTCTAATACCTTTATTTAATCTTATTTGAAAGTATTGTATTTTTTATTGTATGTATGTCAATTATTGTATGTCAATAAGGCTCTTCATGGAGTATTCTGTGAGCTTTTACATGTGTTTAAATAAATAAATAAATCATTTAGATTATATTTTTTAAGAAAGATATGATCAATACAGCTTTTAGTTAAATCATGGCTTATTTATAAAAGATTTGTATCCATTTAGTTGAAGTGCACTTTGATATTCGTTTGTTAATAAGTTATTGTTGTCCAGTAGATTCAAATTTATATCTCCAATAATCAAAACGTTTTTATCATTTCCCAGCTCTCTCAACTTAGAATCAAGGCTATTGATAAAATTGCTACCATCTAGAGAGGGAGAGTGATAAATAGATAGCAGCGTATAAGTTTTACTTTCAAAGGAGAAATTAGCACAAATACTATTACAGTTTTCAATGTTCACTTCTACCAAATCGTGTTCAATATTCTGATTTATGAAAACACATAAGCCATCACATTTTGTAAATTTACTTTTTTTGTTTATAAATTTATATCCTCGAATAGAAAAATCATTATTCACATCATCTACTAGCCATATCTCTGTCAAAACAATTATATGAAATTGTATCCTACTATTTTCTATGTAATTCAAAAATTGGTCGAAATTCTTACGAATGCTTCTAATGTTTAAATGGAGAATATTTAATAGATTTGGTATATTGGATTCAAATTGCAAACTTTCAGGTGAGAAATCAAAAAAATCATTTACTTCTATAGTATCATAAATCAGGTCATCCGTGAGAATATCTAAATCAAAATCAATTGACATAGGAAAATAACTTAAATAGAGAAAAAATAAATTCCTGGATTTCTTGTTCCATGACGAACTGCGTTGTTAATATTACCTTTTCATGTGAATTTAACGACTTGCAGTCAAATATTTGACTAAAAGTCGTTAGATTCACATGAAAAGTTAAGAAAAAATAACTTAAATAGAGAAAAAAAGTTTAATGAATTCAATCAATGAATCACAAACAAAAATGAAAAGACCAACTTGTTAAGCAAGCTCAATTAAATTACTGGAAAGCTAACATATGAGTGTTGAGTCTCCACAATTTTTAAAATCTTCAATTAATCAGCGAATGGGTGAAAAGTAACGAATAATGATACGTTGAGATATCCAGATGAGAAAGTGATTTGGAAATATTGAATACTTGTATAAGATAAATAAAAGGTCACCTTTTGTCTAAAAATGTAATGACACTGAATCATTATCTCCTTTATCCTTTCTCTCCCTTGAACTACTTATTGAGTTAATCACACTTATAAAAAAAAGTAAACAATAATAACCATCTGAATCCGAATCTCCAACCTGATACACATGGATAGATCAATAAAAAGAATTTATGAATTTGTTGAACCGAACTGAACAGAATGTTAAACCAATTTGATAATGACTGGACTAAAAAAGATTTCATGACTATAGTGATAACAGGAATATTAGTTGATCTCAGTTCAAAGCCTTGCAGGAGTTCCAGTACCAATGAACAAGAGCCAATGAACAGTACCATGAGCAAGAAGCATACGAACACAATTTCAATGGCAATTAACAACATAATCAATTAATTTTAAAATTTCAGAATTAATTAGAAGGACGATAACATTAAATTCGAAATTCTGATGCATCAATAATAAAAAACAAAATTCAGTGTTCAAGTTGGAGAGTGGAAAGAACACACAAAAAATAAAAAAGTTAAATCAAAACTCTTGATGAGAATTTCTCACCTCATATCCTGGGCTATTACTAACACACACTCATTGCAATTGACTACCATGCTTAAAACGATCACGGTCGAATTGAGAGAACTGGGAGGTTACTCTGCTGTTCTCTCTCCAAAGCACAACACCATCACGACTCCACACATTTTTAAAGCCGAATTTGTCACACATTTCCTTGTATATAACACGTCTTTTTTTAGTAAGATCCTCATGCACTGATAAGCCGGTATCTTTCAATTCGCGCCTGCCTGTGATGACTGAGTTACGCTTCTGATAGCTTATAAACCTGATGAGAATCTGCCTATGACGCACCTGACATGTAGAGGACGTGTTGACAGCAGTCGGGGCGATTGGGCGACCGACACGGTGGCATCTGTCGATGTCAGCTGTAGCAATTCCCACTTTCAGCTTATTGTTCAGCACGGCAATGACCGTCTCAGTCACATCCTCTCCTTTGACCTCAGGAACACCGGAAATACGATTATTCCTTCAGGAATATTGAGCCAGTTCATCTAGACGAAAGTCGAAATTTTCCTCGAGTTGATCGGTATGAGATCTGAGGACGTCCAACTCGCATGCAAGATTTTCAGCCTTCTGCGCCATCGCCTCAAGCCTGCCATCAAGTTCGGAGAGCACTTGAGCGCTAACAGTCCGAGAAAGACGTTCGCATAATCGCTCTTCAAGGCGCGCGGCAATTTTATCAACAAATGTTTCACTTGACAGCAGTTTGTCAAGAGCCGCCGCTATCTGATCCTCTTTCGTCATGGTAACAGGCACGCCGTCGGCTATCGAGCAAGACGAAGAAGTATGAGGTCGAGTCAGCGCTCTCTGTTGTTGTTGATTGAGCCGCTGCTGCTGCTGCTGCTGCCTTGCTGCCTGATAAATAAGGCCTTATCTTTGCCCAACTTCGAACAAGCAGCCGCACAAGTAATAGGTGGAGATGGCATGAAGACAAATATATGTAATTTCCCAGCTTCTGATTTGGTGTGAAGAAAAATAGAGAGCGAAGACCTGTAGCCAGTATAATGATTAGCAGGTGTGCAAAGTTTCAAGTGGATGCACCGAAAAAAAACCCACTATAAAATAAGAAAAACCGGGGGCTCAACTAAATCATGTCAGCCTTTCAACATTTCTTAACTTGCAACAGAATTTTGTATTTTTATAATAATATTTTTATTACAACTATTTTTATAATAACATTTTTTCAAATAATATAATTTTTACCTGCAACTGATACCAAACTGATGATGAACGTCCACATGAGTTGCATAATCACGCCAAATTTCATTTCCATCATCATCTAGTTCAGTAAAAAGAACTTTAATATTATCTGTAAACGAATGTTGACATAAATCATCAATAATTTACTTCAATTTAAAACACGTTAAGCGCGACAGCAATATATCCAATTAAATTTTCCATAGCACGCATTTCCATTGTTTCTGAAGCGTTTTCAGCATTTAATTAGAAAAGTTATTATATAAGAATAGGAACGACCTGCTTTTGCAGGCTTGTTATAAGTGAATAAGTGTTCTGATTGAGATGCTAATGATATAATTTCGATTGTCTTCAACAAACTGCGAGCAATATTACGTGACTTTTGAGAAGTAATAAGCCTATAAAAAATCAAGTTCATTATTCTGGTGCCATACGGGACCTTAAAGTCCTGTACTGATTTTTATGCTTACAAGACCTATTTATGGAGAGAAAAGATAGTCATTTTATTTAGAACGTTTTTAGTGATGAAATAACGCATAGAAAGCATTAAGCACCATGGCTACTTTTTCACATATATATCAAAGCACAGGCTGGCAATCCGTACGGGAACCAGGGGACCTGTATAGCGCTCAACGTGTTAATAATTTAATTTAAACAATAATTATAAGGAATTGGGAAGCAATATTTAAATTATTCAGGGATTTCACTCACAATGATGAGATTGTAGAGCATTCATTTGAGTCATAGGGTTGACTCAAAATGTTCCCTCACGTGATATATAGGTATATATATAAAATTATTAATTAAACAAATAATTATATTACTTATAATTAAACATTTATGAATTTACCAACGAAATATAGAACTGAAAGTGATCAATGATTTTCTCAAATGATCTAGTTTTAAAACATTCATTATTTGTTTGTATATTATAGTTCAGCAGTTATCAAATCATTGAAACTATCTCACCTTTTCCAACCTTTTCAACAAATAAAAGAATTTCTTCTCCTCCTTCGCAAAAGCTGTAGAATTTGCTAAGGCGACATATCCTCAGCTGACCAGTCACATGACTCTCTGGAAAAAATCGTTTATGATCATCAGCTCCAAAAAGTAATAATTGATATATCATTAATATGTAATTCAAAATTTTCTCTAATTAATTTGTTATGCAAACTGATATAGTAAACTCGTATTCACTTAGATAATACATAAGAGTAGTTAGCAACAGAAGCCCGGTCTTATGTAAAAGTAATTTAAATATTAACATCGGTTATCTAACCTGCTTGATTTCTACAGAATGAAATAATACAGATGGCACAGAGAAATTGGAAATTTTGAATGTAATTTTGGCAGCCCTGGGGAGTTGATCGACAGGTGGGCGTTGCATCACGCAGTGTAGAACTACTTGCCATTCAGTAACCATGGACGAGTTCATTTGCAAGATTCATGCAAGGTTCATTTGTGGAGAAATCATTTTACAGGAATGGTGACAGTGCAACCGCTGCTTGATGATAATTCTGACATCATTACAATTTAGGATGTCATGCCCGTTTTCCAACCTGCCACGTCATGGGTTAAGGATTTCAAGAAACTGCTCTTAAAAAGAAACCATCTGGAGTTCAATGTACTCAATGGACGCCAGAAAATATTGATTCAGTTTGGGCCTCATTTGCAAGAAGTCCACAATGTTCAGCAAGGAAACATGCATTAGCATTGAACTTAAATCGAACAACTGTCCACCGAATACTCCACTCTGACTTGCAGTTACAAAATTAAAGTTTTACAGGAACTGAAACCAATAGACTATGAGGCACAACTACAGTTCTGTGCAGCAATGATCTAGCAGATTAATGATGACCCCCATTTTGTTGACAATTTTTACATGTCAGATGAAGCTCATTTCCATATCAGTGGTTATGTTAATAGACAGAATTGCAGATACTGGACACCTGAAAACCTTCGTCAATTGCACAAACGACCGTTGCACAGCCAAAAAGTTACAGTTTGGTGCCATGTTTCAAAATGAGGATGAGAGAGGGAATGCAATGTCAGTAATGTCCGAACGATATGCTCATATTCTCAAACAACACTTTTGTAGCAGAACAGCTTCAAAACTTTCCACATCTTTTTAATCCTTGGTTTCAGCAAGATGGAGCCACGGCTCATAATGCCAAAGCGTCAATGGCGGCCGTTCGACAGCTGTTTGGTAACAACGTAATGTGACAGTTTGGTGACAATCTTTGGCCCTCAAGATCACCGGATTTGTCTGTGTTTGATTTTTTCTTGTAGGGCTATCTGAAAAATAAAGTGTATGTCACAAGCCCAATGGCAATCATTAATAATAAGCGTATGGCTTTTAATGGTGGGGAGACCCTTACGGATAGTTCCACCTCGCCGTTTGTGCCATGTTACGGGGAACATGGTGGACCTACTATTTTAGGTGGGTTCCAAACAACCGGGTAAGTGATAATAAAGCTTGTAACATCAAGTCATTGAAGCACGATCACCCATCTAAGCGCAGTCTTGAGCGGTCGTGACTGAACATCACGACCACTTGAACACCATGCTCACCGCATGACCAATCACCACCAATCATTGACTTGATGGCAATGCAAAATCTCACTGTATGCTTCCAAGAATACATATGTTCCAATGGTCATCATCTGAAGGATATTGTCTTCAGGAATTGAAATTTCTTTGTTGGAACACTTAATGGCAAGTATTTCACTTCATGTTTCAACTATTAATCGTTAAAATTTCATTCTTCTTACTTTTGTGAGTGTTATTTCAAAATTTCCCATCTCTCTGTGCCGCCTGTACTCTTGTTCAATAATAAGCAATGACAGTATAAAGAGTTCCATTAAACCAATTAATTCTATGGTAATGTTATTTTATCATGATATACTTCATGCCATCAAATTAGGCGGTTGGAACCAATTGCGGTGTTGCCAGATATGGGACCATGTCACCGATGGATCATTGAAAATCATCAACCTCAATGCTTGAATTGGCAACACTCATGGCCTCTCCTCATGTATCTTTCCTTTCTTTATATTATCAACAATCATTCAATCAGAGTAATGCCATGCATATTTTTACATTCTTTCTCACCCAAGTAAAATGTACCAATGATAAGATTCTTAAAATATTTTTTTAAATTCGAATAATGCAAGCGTTACATTGGATGATTCATCATAGTCTCCCCTCAAGTATCTCACCTTTGTCTGTATTATCAACAATTATTAAATCAGACAATACAATGCATTTTTTACACTCTGTCTCACCCAAGTCAGATGCACTAGTGATGAAATCCATGATTAAATTGTTCCACATTCTAAAAATGCAAGATTTACATTGGATGAGGCCCCATTCTTCATGATCCCTTTCAAGAATCTTACCTTTTTTCTACATTAACAATTATTCAGTCAGAGAGTGGTGCTATGCTTTTTTCTCAATTCTGTCTCACTCAAGTAAAATGTACAAGTGATAAATTTCGTGAAAATCAAATAATGCAAGTCTCACATTGTATGAGGCCCTATTCATCATCGCCTTCCCTCATATATCTTGCCTCTCTTCATAATATTAATAATCATCCAATCAGAGAATCATGCTATGTATTTTTTTACTTTCTGTCTCATCCAAGTAAAATGTACCAGTGACTAGCCGTGACACGTTGCATAGTCTACAAGTCTGGTTCCACACAACCAGAGTAAAGAGCGATAGAGTAACAGCATCAATTATTTATCTATGAAAGATGTAAAACTGATGACGCCAGATCATCGTTTGTGTGGTCCGACCCTAAAGCCTCAGTTCCCAACAGCTCAGATCCAGACAAACGGACAAGGAAGGAATAAACTACATTTTATGCTTGTGATGTTCTTATACCAAAAGCATGAACTTTATTCCTGCCCTATCCACTGGTCCGAATCCGCATAGTAGTAAGCCTGAGGCTTCTGGAGATGGATTGAATTGGCAGTAATGAATTATTTAAAACTGAGAAATATTAAATTATTATTGGAACAATAATTTTTTGTAACAGAATAATTCTTCAAGATATAGAGTATCTTAGCCGAACCAACTCACTCATATTGTTGATAGGCTGAGAGTAGACAGGTTCACAAATTTGAATGTATTGCTGACCAACCAAAGTGAAAGCTTCAAATTTGAGTGAAACCGAATTCATATTCATTCCTTTCAACTCTTGCTCACATTCAAGTCTCATCTGAAAGCAATGAAAATTCTCCGATAGATTAAATGGCAACACTAGATTGAATTCCTCAACACTGAAAACAGACATTTGGAACGAACAATGGAATTTGTAAAATACAATATACTTTATCATTTTGGATGAAATTCAATTAAATACTGCTTTGTAATTGATCTACTGATACACAATTTTTCTAGTCCCTGATACAGGGGTGCCTAGAGGGTGGGGTCAGGTGCGCAGTTTGCGCTCCTGGGATTTTTTTTGATGGGGGGGGGATTTTTTTTACATATTATTCTTGATATTTTGTAACTGTGGGGGGGGGGGGTTTTGGAGAGTATTATTTGTTTTAACACAATTTTATAATTATAATAGAATGTTTGCTTTTCATATTAACATTGACAGTTCGTCGCAACAATACTGTGCTGTATTTTGCTCTGCAATTTTCATAGATGGCTGCCTGCTAGCCAGCAGTGACGAGGGATACCAACCATTGACTGTGCTAACTTGCTTTAGCCCTTCCCGCACAGATCATTGCAACCAGTAGCACCAACTTTAGGGGGGGGGGGGAGCAATCAAGTCAATTTCGGCCACCTCAATAACCAATCGGCGGGGGGGGGGGGGGCAGACCAGACCCTAAATTTCCCCCCACAACATTTTTGCATAAGATTTTACTTTTTAATCACGATTTTTAATTTAAAAAAAACTCAAATTATCTAATTTACAGCTGAAAGTATATGTTTATGAAGCTTATTTATTTACAAGTGGAATGTTTAACTTCCTGCAGAATGCATGTATAATGAGCTGGATGAAATACTTGTAGCTTCAGACCTAGAAACATTCTCAATTATGAACTGACTCTTAGAGAATATTTTTATATGTGTTAAATATAAAATAAGAACCTGTCACTCAAGAAGACAGCATCGACAAAGAAAAAACAGTTGAAAATGATGATAAAATTAAGTTAGTCCAGTGGATATTGAAAGGATTTGTAAAGGATCTTGTCGTGTATCTTGCATTGGCGTAGTGACGAGTGGGGTTCCGGGTTACAAACCCCCTTACTTTAGTCTGTAAAAGAGGCCTCAAAAACGAGTAGGGAGGCATCAATAAAAATAACGATAAATATTGGTTACTGGAGGTGAAAAAGTTTTCATACGTGAACTGTTACAGCTAGAAAAAATACTATAACTTTAATACTTTAAATTAACTAAAAAAATTAATTGATCAAGATTACAAAGGGGATGGGTCGAACAAGGGAAGTTTTCTTGGGCCTCAACGTCAAGGGGCCACATCATTTTACAAAATGTAAGCAAGTGACAATGAACATTTAAGCCCAACTAGTGACAAATTGTCCAACTAGGGCTACAGGGCCCCTTTTTTCACCAGTTTAGATCTCTCGCGGCTCCTTAGAAGTCTAACAGACCCTATAAGCCCCTGGCGGCGCGGGCCCGTTTTTATTGCCAGGTTAGTCATGTGAAGTAGAAATTCAAGTAGGCTGCACCTAGAATATTTCAAATTTCTACACTTATAAACAGAGATTCCCTAATTGCTTCGGCTTTGGGTCATCAAAGGCCACAAGATGCTGGTGGGTCTCAGTATTTTCGGAGCCCCCAAACATGGGTTTGAAGGTCCCCAGACCACTTGAATGAAGTTGACGCTGTAGGCTTGAAAGGAGAAAAGGTTTCTCAATATTTTTGCAGATGGGCTTCAAATGCTAATTTCTGTTACCGTTTATGGTATTGTTCAGATCTGATACCTCATAGAGTTTATGGTGATCGTGAAATTATATGAGAGAGGAGGTTGATAACCACAAAAAAAGCTTAGTTGCACTTTCAAGACCTGGAAAACAATCCTTTTCTCCGGTGAAGAACCCTCAGAATCCCCAATGTTTTGGGGTTCTGTCACCATCTATAAGTAAAATGATACAAAATTATTATAAGTCAAAGTTTGGAATTGGATGTGTTATTAATTTATTCTATCTGCAAGTTGAATCAAGTTCCATTCAAAGTCATATTCCAGTATTAGTGTAGTTCGATTCGAATTCAAGAGATAGAAAAATAGAAGAGAAGTTTATAGCTCTCTCTGGTGCCACTCATTGCCCTTTTCCCTAGCTTCCACAGCTTTTACATGGAATGGTTTTCAGTTGGCCTACACTCCATTTCATCTTTAAATTGAAAAAAACAATTCATAATAGTTAAACAGATTCTTTTGAGTACAGTCGGCAACTAGGCATAGCTGAAAGACAATCAATGCTATATATGGGAAATCGAGTCATTAATTGAAAATTGGTGTTTAGGGTGAAGGTGTACGGGAGCCTACAGCCGCAACTCTGCCCTGGGCTACTAAATAAAATGTCTCTGGGTGGCCCTGTAATAATAATTTGAAACCACTATAACTTGTTAAAATGGCTTTATAAAAGTATTATTTTTTATATTTTATACATTAATATTTTTTCACGACTAATTAATGAACTTGAAACAATATACAAAAAGTGGGTTCAAGTTCTTAGGCAAACGATTCATGAAAGCAATAATTTATTGAATTTAAGCTTTCAATTTACCCGATTTATAAACTTAATTTTAATAAATACTCATATAAAACTACTGATTTTAAGCCTCAAATCAAGCTCTCAATATCGAAAATTCAAAAAAAAATCCATAAGAGCTAAAATGAATGGATTTAAGCTTTTCTAGACATGAGACTAGATTCTCTTGGAATACGATTTTAGAGGGACTATTTATTGCCGGGAAAATTTCAGCTAAATAGCTAAAGGGATGCAAGCGAGTCATTTGACAGACAGAACTTTCATATTTAATGTCAATCCCTAACAAATGTGTCTTAATAAAGATAGTATGCAATTGAATTGCATAAAAATAGAATTCATCAATAGTGAAATAACCATCTTAAAAGTCACAACAAGCAAATTTATTGCAATACTGTATTTTTAATTTTATTTTGTGTATAATATTAATTTACACTTTCAATTTCTCATGTTAATCTGAAATTTCCAGTTTCATGCTGTGATACAAGGAGACTTAAAAACAATGGAAGATCGACTACAAGGAGACTTGAAAACAATGGAAGATCGACTCAAGAAGCTGGAGTGTGGTGCTGGATCTTCAAGCAGACATGACAAAGTGAATAGATCTTCAGATATTCCAGACCTAGCCATCTCAGAGAAGTCAGTGCTGGAAAGGAAGGAGGAAGATAAGCAGTCAGTAACTCTTCCCCAGCATACTGGGCTGCCAACCTATGATGGGAAGACACCATTAGAAGACTACCAAACGCTTTTTGAGTCAGCAGCAGAGTTCCAGGGGTGGCCACCAGCAACAAAGGCCTATGTCCTAAGGATGAATCTCCAAGGTGAAGCATTGGCAATTGTTCACTCAATTCCATCAGCTGAGAAGTGGAGTTTCAATGAGCTGTGGAGACGCCTAGAGATGAGATTTGGCAACAAGCACCTGGAGCAGTTGTACTGGTCCCAGCTCAACAATAGGGTGCAGAGGCCTAATGAATCACTGCAAGAGTTTGAAGCTGATATTGCTCAACTTGTTAGGACTGCATAACCATCTGCAGATGACAACACTTATGAGCCTTGCAGTGGAAAAATTCTTTGAAAACTAGCCAGACCAAAGACACTGAATGATGCTTTGGCCCAAGCCTTAGAGTTCGAAGCAGTTTGGCAGTCAGTACCAGGTCATTCCAAGGTGAGGGCTGTAGAAGCTGAAGGGATGGAGGCAAGAACTATTCAAAAGATCATTTAACAGGTCTGGAAGAAAAGTTGAGATCCAGGAAGAAGGAAGTTCGATGCTGGGCTTGTGGTAAGATTGGACACATAAGGAGTAAGTGCACAGTAAAACCAGGCAAGAAGAAGGAGCAGGTAAACTAAAAAGGGTTGATAGGAAGGGGCAGCTGTCAACCCAAAAGCAGAAGGCCCCAGTAAAGAAAGCAGAGGTGCCATCTCTTGCTGGCAGCAGATGAAGTAGTCTGTACATAGATGGTATTGTGAATGGGCAAGCAAGGCAACTACTTCTTGACACAGGAGCTACAATGACTATCCTGAATAAGAGCACAGTCCTTGATAAGGAAGGAATAAAGTCAACAAGGTGGACACTCCGCATGGCTACAGGGGACTTGGCTACAGTTTTTGGAGAGACAGCTGCTACCCTCCTCATTGGTGGCAGTTCCTTCAAACATCAGGTGTTAGTGGAAGACATTCAGGAGGATGTTATACTTGGGATGGATTTCTTCAACAAGTTTGGGCTCAAGTTGGACTTGGACAAGAAGACAGTTGTAATTGGGGGAGAAGAGGTTCTACTTCACCCAGGGAAGCCAAGCAACAGCAGAGTATTACTACTGACTGATGTCACTCTACCAGCAAGGAGCCAGATTGTAACCTATGGGAAAATGCAGGATGAATGGAAGAAGGACAGAGTGCACTCTTGGAGCCAGCAGGTCAAGAAGACAACTTGCATAAAGGACTCTTAGTGACAAGAACATTATTCCTGACCAGCAACAAGTTTCCTGTGTGTATTATGAATGTGAATGACTTCAAGATTACCCTAAAAGGAGGAAGCACTCTTGGACACTGCTCAACAGCCTCTTCAGTGGTAAGACAGATCCAGAAGTCTCAAACAGTCAACAAGGGTCTTCCAGAGGAACTGCAGGAATTTGCTACTAGTACTTGCAAGGATCATACAAAAGAGCAGGCTGCCAAAGTGAAAGACTTCATTACTATATACCAGGATATCTTCGAAATTGGTGCAGGGCCAAAAGGAAGAACACACATTGTACAACATGCAATAGATACTGGTGATGCTAGGCCTATATGACAGAATCCACGAAGGCTGCCACTAGCCAAGAGGGAGGAAGCAAGAAAAGTTATCAAGGACATGGAGGCTGATGGGGTCATAGAGCCTTCAAGCAGTCCTTGGGTGTCTCCAGTGGTGTTGGTCAAGAAAAAGGATGGGTCAACTAGATTCTGCATTGACTATTGCCTGTTAAACAATGTCACCAAGAAGGGCAGCTATCCATTGCCAAGGATTGATGATACATTGGACAGCCTGGAAGGATGCAAATTGTTTTCAACATTGGATCTCAAGAGTGGCTACTGGCAAGTTGGTTTGAAGCCAGAAGACAGGGAGAAAACAGCATTCTCAATTGGAGAAGGACTTTGGAAATTCAAAGTCATGCCTTTCAGACTATGTAATGCACCAGCTACATTTGTGCGGCTCATGGAGAATGTGTAGAGACGATTATCTTGGGAAACCTGTTTGGTCTACTTGGATGACATTATTGTCCTAGAAAAATCATTCAGGCACCACTTACATGACTTGGAGCAAGTTTTCCAGAGGCTGAGGCAAGCAAATTTGAAATTGAATCCAAAGAAGTGCAACCTGTTCAGAAGACAAGTCAACTACCTTGGACATGTGGTATCAGATTCTGGAGTTGCCCCTGACCCAGAGAAAATAAAAGCTATTACACAGTGGCCAGTCCCACAGGATAAGCATGAAGTGAGAAGTTTTCTGGGTCTTTGCACATATTATTGGCGGTTTGTGAAAGGATTCTCCATTTGAGAGAGTGGCTATTGACATTGCTGGACCTTTCCCTACCACCAATGATGGGAACAAGTATATTCTAGTGGCCATGGATTATTTCAGCAAATGGGTTGAAGCATATGCCTTACCAAACCAGGAAGCAGTTACAGTGGCTGATGTGTTAATAAAGCAGTTCTTCAGTCGTTTTGGTGTTCCATTGTAACTGCACTCAGATCAAGGGATAAATTTTGAGTCAGAAGTGTTCAGCAGAGTGTGTGAGTTGATGGGCATCTGGAAAACAAGGACCACTCCACTGCATCCCCAGTCAGATGGTATGGTTGAGAGAATGAACAGGACAATGCAGCGATATCTGAGGAAGGTGGTTTCTGACAATCAGCATCTCCACTTCTTTCTTATGGCATATCATAGCTCCATCAATGAGACAACAAAGGAAACAACTGCTTGCATCATCTTTGGTAGAGATCTACGGCTACCCTGTGATCTACAGTTTGGAAGCAAGCCTGGTGAAACATTCAAGGAGGATGACTACATCACTCAATTGAGGAAGCATATGGATGAGACCCATGAGAAAGTATGCACCAATCTTGAAGAAGCAAGCCTGAAGATGAAGGAGAGGTATGACATCAAGGCTGACCAATGGGGATACAAAGCAGGAGACCTAGTCTGGCTATACAACCCAAAAAGGATTCGTGGCTACTGTCCAAAACTACAAAACCAGTGGGAGGGGCCTTATGAGGTTGTGACTAGGATCAATGATCTAGTATACCGAATAACAAAACCTCCAAGAGGGAAGCCAAGAGTAGTTCATATCAATCGTTTGTCTCTCATTTCATGGTAATAACAGTGCTAAGGAAGGACAAGCAGCTCAAGTTCAGTGCACTACATCCCTGAAGGAGTCTGATGATGACTACATGCTGGCACCAGGAGGAAGAATGTTCCAGACAAGTGAGAGAAACTTGTTCACCCAGCAAAAGGAGTATGCACTGGCACACTGTGTCACCAGCAACTTGGCAGAATTTCGAGGCATTGCTACAGTCTTCAGGAAGAAGTTTGGTGGTCTCAAGGACCTGGAACAGCAGGGACCAGCAGAAGGAAATGTTCTTCATCTGCAGCAGGATGGTCAACATCTTTGCTACCTGGTGACTAAGATGCAGCCTGAGGTGAAGGCATCATCTGACACATTGCAAACTTGCTTGGTTAAGCTGAGGGACAGGATGCAGACATTAGGAGTGAGGAAACTTGGCATACCAAGGCTTGGAAGTGGTTATGATGGCTTGGACTGGCCAATGCTGCAAGAAGTGTTCCAATCCACTGGTATCCAGATCACCATCTGCATCTACAACCCTTGGAGGATCAAGGAGGATTTGGTCAGCAGTCAAGGAAGACATTAACCAGAACATTAATCAAAAATTACAGTCATATATATCATTATTATAAACAGTCAATCCATAAGATATCACAGTATGTATAACTACATATCTCAATTGTTTAATATGTCTATCATTATCGCCCAATCCCTAGTTTCTATTGATGGTTGTCTTCTCCAGAGGCTTTGCTAAAGAATTCTGTTAAACTTTAGAAGCTTTCATTCACAAGCCAGTTCCTCAGGCCACTTTTGAGCCGGTGTTTATCTGTTTAATTCATTATGTGTGTTGGAATTGTGTTCAAGATTTTTTTACTCATGTGCTCAGGATTTGTCTCAAAGAATGCAGTTCTATGAGGCTGGATTCTCAAATGTCTCCTAAATCTAGTGTTGTGTGCATGAACAGATGATCCTGTAGTCCAGGTCTCTCTGAAATCCAATCCATACATTGCACATTCCAAAATATATAAGCATGGCAAGGGCCATGCACTCTGAAACAGGCATCTACAAGATGTCCTTGGAGGTTTATTCAGCATCATTCTCAGAACCCTTTTTTGTAATCTGAAGACTCTTATTGCTCCTTGAGAAGCACCCCAGAATATCAATTCATATGTAAGGAGAGACTGGAAGTAACCATAATAAGCAGTAAAGACTACTTTTTGACTCATAATTCTTGTCAGCCTTGATATTGCAAATACAGCTTTATTGAGTTTCTTATCAAATTTTCAATATGATCATTCCTTTTATCTATTGATATACAAAATAAATCATAAATAAATAACTCACCCCCTCACCATCACCTAGGCTTAAAATACTTGTTCAAAGTTGCCTTTGTAAATAAATAAATAAGATAAATCATGATATCAAATTAAAAATAAAACTGAAAAAAAAATTTCTACCTTTCCAAGAACTGATTTGTCAATTTCAAGTTTTTTGGTGAATTTAGCTTCTGCTATTCGTTTCTTCTTACCAAGAAGTTCATCAACCATCATTTTCTTGGCAGTATGAATGATAACAAGGTTCTGAAAACTGAAGAATGAACAATATGAGTTGAAATAGCAGAATTTCTTCAAATCAGCGTAGAAATTGATACAATATGTATTATGCAATAGTCCCAACAGATGATTAGATCACTTCAATATACAATTGAGTTTGATTTCAAGCCTCAACCGATAGTCAACAAGCAAGCATTCTACAGCAAGTTAGTTTGAGTAAGTTATTTAAGTATTGATAAGTAAAATCCAAAGTAAATTATTGGATAGTCATAGATGAGATAGTGTATGCACTGCACTCGCTTTGCTTGTGTCCCAATTTACATTTCACTTGTGGCTGTTGAAGGCATAATACAGTCATAATACAATTTTTGATCAACTACTATTATTAAACTTTATTTGGAAATTTACCTTGCAGTGTAGTTTTCTCTCAAATCAACTTGCAGATCATGTGGATCGTCTTTTTCAGCTCGTCCTGAAAGCTTTCCAACAAGCCTGTGTACATGTAGCCTTCTCCTTTTATTTTCAGCAGTGTATAAAGTACATCTGATTATTGCAACCCCTTCGTAATTGAATAGCTGAAATTCAAAAAGAATAGTCCTTTTTAAAAAATAAATCTGAGACTAATCAAATTTGCTGGATAGGAATTAGTCTTCTTAGTCCCTTACTTCAGGTAGGAAAAATGATCATCTGCATACAATGTTCCAAGGTTACAGTTTTAGTTGGACAGTTCCCGTTATCGTCTTGGAAAAAGTAAGGACCAATACCAACTGTACAACTCACAGCAAACTCAACAGTTACCTTGCGACTGTGTAAAGGTCTCTCATGCATTAGTTTCAGATTTGAGTGAGTAACGTGAGGAAAGTGAGTAACTTATGAACATAAGCCACGTACACTTGAAGAACTGAATGAAGCAATTTGTTTGGAAGTCGTTCAAATTGACATGGAAATGTTAGCAGATGCCAACTTCCGAGAGCGGCTTGTGAAGTGTAATGCTCAAAACGGCCATCACCTGACAGATGTTGTTTTCAAGCATTAATTTTGTAAAATGGCCACATAATGTGAGTATTATTCTGTAGATAAATTTTTTATGCACAGGTACTCTTTATTATCTATTGTTTGTTTATTTTGAAATATCTGTCCTTTCTGTATTTTTCCTTCAAGTCACTCCTGAGAGTGTTTCACTTCTCACTCATAACTTAAAGGCAGTGAAAATACAATCGTTGCATAAACTACTATTTCAAAACTGGATCAAGAGAGAAAAACGATTATAGGCCTAATATCTACTACAATAATTTTCTAAGGTTTGATTTGAAACTTTTTTGTTATTTTTCATTAATTGAAAGCTGTTACTTGATTAACTGAATCTATTCTCCAATGCAATCAGCTTCTTACCATCAACTTGCTATAAAAACAAATTTCGGAGTTGCCAGATGTGGGACTATGCCATCGATAGATTGTCTAGAATGATCAACCACAAAGCACGAATCGGCAACACTATCCGTGACATGTTGCCTAGTCTGCAAATCTGGCGTTTGCAATTAGTTGATTTGTCACCACAGTCAGATTTATTTTGCTACCCCACAATTTGTTTGAGCCGCCCAATTTGATGAAGTGAAGTTTAATCATTGCAATCATAATCCCACCAGTAAACAAATCTCCAATGAAAACAGCATGTTGAAGCATTTCAGCGAACGCGACTCCACACTTAACAACTCCTCCTAGGCTCAACAACTCCTCCTGATGAACCGGGTTTCTTTCTTCATTGTAGTATTTCCCAAATACAATATGAGAGTGCTTGAAAAACTGTCTTGCCTACCTGGTGCTCCGGTAATACCAATTTATTCGATTCTACATACAAGCCCCCCCCCCCCCTGACTGCCAGGGTTATGGTTAGTGAGTGAATGCTAAAAGCACATTTTCAAATGTTTTTTTTTTTAAACATTAGTAACTTGTGACTTATATCAGTGCATTTAGTTTTTTGTGCACCATGCAGTTTAGTAATTTATCTTCACTTTTCAAATAATCATCCGCATTCTCGAACTAACTGAGTGAACAAATAATCTACAGTGACAGTTTCTAACAAATAGGTTAGAAATCATCTTCCATCAGACTTTCACAGGAAATAGAAACTGGTTTTCCGCAAGATGGGCTGAGGCAAAAATAACTGTCATGTCCACTGCCTCAATACCAAAACAACAGCTACCTCGACATTCAAAGCAGGTACCTGGAGCTCCTATATCGATTTTGGCAGAAGAAATACTTCTAAAAATAAGAGCAGAGGCCGTTCGGACATTTCAAGCCGAAATCGACAGACTGATGGCCGAAAATATACAACTGAAGGAAAGGATGACGGTCATGCAGATGGAGTGTGAGCTTAAGGTCGATGACCTAGAGCAGTACAGGCATCGAAGTAGCCTGAGGGTCTTTGGAGTGAAAGAATCTGAAAATGAAAACACCGATAATATCGTGATAAAGATCTGCAAAGAAAAACTTGACTTCAATTTTCAAATCGATGACATCGTTCCCATTGTGTTGGACGTTTACCAGGATCAAAGGAGACGATCTACCGCACATGGCAACGTTCTTGAACGCAACTGGAAGGATCAGTGGTGACAATTAGAGAGGACCTGACAGAAAATTGCTTGGCACTACTAAATGCGGTGGTGGGCAAGTACGGCATCAGAAATACATGGACAACCGATGGGAGAATCAAATTCGTCTTTGGACAAGGCCCATCTTGGCAGATCCAACTGCTGAAAGACTAGCAGATCTCAATGAGATACTATACTAAACTGTGTACTGGTCGCCGGTCACTAATGATAGGGGTGAGTTCAAATAAATATCAATTTTCTATTAATTTGCCATTCATTTTCTAATGCCGTCCTACTAATGGGAGACATGAATATGGATCTCAACATGGCCCATCATACATAGCTTTGACTACACCCAACTCACAACTGTTTATGAATGGCTCAATCTGACTGTACTGCCACTCAATCCCACCCATCATACTAACATACGTTCTTTACTAACGTATCTGGCACTTTTATTGACTTATTAATATTGTTAGCGACCCTGATGAGGCCGTGCACAATAATCAATTCTCAGTTCCAGTTATTTCTGGTGACGACCTGATTTACGGTATTGTGTACTCCCCTACAAATCACCTAAGCCTGTACTAAAACTTATAACTTTCACAGATTTCAAACATATGAACAAAGAAGCATTATGACTGATGTAGCTCAAACACCGTGGAACTAGCTGTGATGTTTTCCATGACAAAATACTTGAACAATCTAATATAAAAACTGACACTGTATTTCAATTAAATATATGATTTTCACTCACTTTTACTGGAAATACTGGAGAAATTTCTAAAGAGAAGCTTCGTCAGCCTGATGCACCACAGGCTAACAAAGCTTCTCTTTAGAAGTCAAATGCATTCCTCTAGTATCTCCAGTAAAAGTGAGTTAAAATCATATATTTAATTGAAATAGAGTGTCAGTTTTAATATAGATTGAAATATTAGCTTTGTCTTCAGTCGATGCAATGGCAACTTCTCTAGAAAACAGGATATTGAATCTATATGACAAGCACGCACCGACTGTGACCAAATGCATGAATAGCAAGCGAATCATAAAATGGATAACTCATGAAATATTGCAGCTCATAGCACAAAGGGACTCAGTTCATAGGAAGGCTAAAAGAACAAGTGACATTGACAACTGGGCCACTTACCAACGTTTACGGAACAAAGTAAAACAAGATCTTTGTAATTCAAAGATCAGATATATATGAACTCTTTTATAATTGAAAACCTACTTAATTCATCATCTTGGTATCAAACAGTTCGGAATTGGGAAACAAAAATCACATACACAAATCGACCTTTCACTTGATGATATTAATGAACATTTTGTATCCCAATCTTCTCAAAGTAATGAGACAGTCATTGAAAACCATCTTGAATGCCTAATTGATGAAGTTTCCAACACTCCTATTCCACCAGCCTCCCAATTTAAATTTTGTCCAATTTCTGAGCATGAGGCATTAAAAGCTATTCAGCATATTCACAGCAATGCGATGGGGGCAGATAAAATTCCTCTAAAATTTATCAAGAAAATTCTCTTTGCAATCCTACCTGTCATAACTCACATTTTCAATACTTCCCTTTAAAGTGGTCACTTACCTAAAAATTGGAAATATTCTCATGTTCGCCCACTTAACAAAGTTTCATCTTCCACTAGAGTCAAAGATTTCAGGCCTATAAGTATTTTGCCAGCAATTTCCAAAGCACTTGTAAGACTTGTTCATTCACAAATAGTGGAGTTCCTTGAAAAGAACAGCAAACTTTATAACTTCCAGTAGGGTTTTCGAAAAGTCCATTTCACTGAAACAACTCTACCTGTTACTGAAGACATCAGGTACACATAAAGTGTACCATACTGAGTCTGTTCGATTTTTCCAAAGGTTTTGACACTGTTGATCACCGGATCTTTCTCAACAAATTACTTCTCCTTGACTTCAGTCATGAAACTGTAAAGTGGTTTAATTCTTACCTTGTAGACAGAAAGGAGTGTGTCACTGATAGTGAAATGCAGAGTGGAAAAATGTAATTCATGGTGTCCCTTAAGGTTGAATTCTTGGCCCCCTTTTATTTACACTGCATGCAAATGATCTTTCTTCCATAATCAGGTTTTCCAAATTTCACACCTATGCTGACGATCTTAAAATTATTCTAGTTGCTCTGTTAGAGGCCTTGAACAAACTAATCATAGGATGAATAAAGATATAGTAAAAACCACTGAATGGACTAAAAAAAAAATGGCTTCAAACTCAATCCACTTCCAAGAAAATGCAAGACATACTTCCTAGACATATCCGACTATTACTTGTCAAAACACTCATTTTCCCTTACTTCATGTACTGCAATTCAGTTATAAACGACATGACAGTAACACTCAATGCAAGGTTACAGCGTGGTCAGAACTACAGCCTGCGTTTTGTTTACTCCTTATAACAAGCATATAACCCAATCCTACATTCATAGTAACACATTAAAATTACCTGATCAAAGGCTTATTGGAATACTTAAACTTCTAAAAAGCATTCTCAACAATGGGATTCCAAAATATTTTTAAAATGATTTTAAGTTTGTGTCAGAAGGTAGGAGAAACAAAGTTTCATACACCAGAAACGGTGACAGAACTCTTAGGATGCCAAATCACCAGATTGCACTTTATACTCTTTTGTCGTTAGCGCCTGGACTCTACTCCCACGTTCAATCAGGAATCACGAGAGTCGAGCAGGATTCTCCCTGTCTCTCAGGAGATATCTATTGGAGGAAATGGCTGCATCTGTCCGGCCTTGAGGTCGACTATAATCCTTAAATTTAATTTATCAGATTTCTTGTTCCATGACGATCTGCATTGTTAATATCAACTTTTTATGGTAAATTCAACGACTTGCAGTCAAATTTAATTGAGAATAAATTATATTTTTACTCACTTAAGGCCAAACGTTTTCGAACCATGGAGACTCATCTTCAAAGGCCTTTAAAATTAAAATTGACTGCAATTCGTTGAATTTACCATAAAAATTTAATTTATCTATTTATTATTCTAATTCTTTTATCTATTTCTAATATACAAATTATTTTTAATTTGCTTCCATTTTTTATTTTAATATATATATATATATATATATATATATATATATATATCAGATCCAATAGTTATTGGTGGTAATAGTTGGAGATGAATTGCACAAAATGGGATTCTTGGCTATGTATATAAATAAATAAAGGCCTTTATTGAACATTTACATTATATAACAGTAACATAAATTTGTATATTGTCGTCAATTCTCCATGGCAAAGCGCCGTCTGGAGGAGTTGTTGGATATATTACATTTACATACAAATACAATTTAAATTATGATTTCAGCCAATTGACAATTATTACGGTAATGATAGAAAGATCTTTAATTTCATTTTTTAACTCCATTTAAAAATTGAATTCCTGGATCATGAAATTTCTGTACTTCCACGCCTCTTTGCAGTACCAGGCGACAGACATCCAATTTTTCCCATTCAGATGGATCTTCAATTCCAGGTCAGACAGAAGATTCTTCCAGAAATGTTTATGGCTATGTATATGTAGTATTGGATCTGAGAGTTGCTAATCTTAATAATACTGTAATCATTCATATACATTGTAAATTTCCGCAAATAAATCAGCTACGGTAGTGATAATGATTATAGAATCTATTTTTGAACTTACCTTTACGGTTGGATGTGTTTTTCTATTTTTTGTGGCGTTAACACCCAATATAGCTCCATGCGTACCTTGCATCTCAGATACATATCGAAATCTGAATTGATTAGCTGGTTCCTCGATGATATTCAAGTAAGGTTTACCTGCAAATTTTAAAGTAAATTATAAAAGAATTGGGAAAAGTTTAATCTCTTATAATATAGACAGAATGGTTTTGTTTCACCCTTGCTAAAAGTAGTACAATGTACCCACCGAAAAATAAGATAAGATGACTGCCTTTATTTTAACCTGAAGGGCGGAGTTAGGGCGCAGCCGGCCCTCTCTTACACTCAACCCTCCGTTACAACGATAATTTACATTTATCAAAAATACAATAATATAAGAATTTACGAAAAAAGGAAAAAATATTAATATAAAAGAAAATTAAAGAAAAACATTTCTATAATTTACAATTGAAAGCTTGCAAAGTCCTTTTTACAAGATTAAATTTACTTCCTGAAACACAAATAAGATAAACGATTATATTATAAAATGAAAAACTTAAATAACCGATATAAGTTGATGTAAAAAAGAGACAAAAAAATCACTCATTCACAAACACACACATTCTTATAGTTGGGAGAAGCTACTAATAGCCCCAGTCAGACCCTTCACGCACTCCATGACAGCCGCACTGAACCGGGTCCGCCGCTCAACACTCCTCACCACTGCTGGAAGCGAATTCCACAGCCTGCAAGCAGTCACATGAGACGACTTGCTGTAAACACCAGTGCGGTGGACCGGCATACGTAACATGTTTGAGCCATGATGAGTTCCGCCTCTACCGACCTCGGCCAGAAAGCTGAATAACTTCAACTGGAAATGTCAAAAATATCCGACGTATGGATTTCAATGTATGGATGCCAGCAAAGGCCCTGTTGCAAGTATTAGTTATATGTTCTGTCCATTCAAGAGTTTGTTACCCCTAAATTCTTTGCCGAATAACAATACGTTATCTGCTGGTCATTAATTGTAACTAACATAAGGTCGATTTCTATAGTCAAAATTTGTAAGAAGTCTGTTGTGTCCTATAATCATGGCTTTCGATTTACTCATTGATTTTTAAACCTTGCTGTATAGTACATTCTGCAATCCTGCCCAGATCCGAATTCATCTTGTCAATAGCTGAGTCAAACCCATCAATTTTGAAATGCAAGTAAAGTTGTAGATCGTCAGCGTACATGTGATATTTTGTATATGCCAATCTGTCAGTCAAGTCAGTCAACCCTGTCGGAAATCAGAAGGGGAGGAAGGATTAGGAGTCTTGTTGAATGGAATTACTATTGAATATTTGGGGGAAAACAGAGGTCATGAGCGTAGTATTTTTAATGTGTGTTATGTAGGGGAGAGCAAAAGGAAGGATAATCTTGAAAAATGTCAGTGGAAGTGAATCAGCACCAACAGCATTACTTTTTACAGATAAGATTGCAACCATTACTTCAGCCTCGGTATGAGCAACAAAATAGAATTCCTCATCTCTAGGGACCATCCTATATGTATGTATACATCCAGTGTATGCATGGGCATGGTCCAAACTCACCGGGATGTTGGTAAAATAAGCATTCAGCTCATCGCGACTATGAGCAAGCCCATTCCTGTCTTTACCCACTCTAAGCTTATTGATTGTGCGTCATTTGGATGATTACGTCCTTGAAAGAGTGAGAGTATTTTGAAAAAACCGACAATTAGCAATCCTCAATATCTGCTTGCAACGGTCATATCAGTCAAAGTCCAAGGGATCCTGAGAACGCCTAGCTATCCAGGATAGGTGGTCATGTTCTTTCATTAATTAACGAATTTCTAAATTGATCCAGGGTGCCGGTACCCTTGATACTCGCCTAATTTTTAGAGGGACAAATTTTTCAAAAATAAAATGAGAATATTGATAGAAAAAAGTTAAAATTACATTCACAACGATTGTGAAGAAAATATTATGCCAGGGAAGAGTAATAGCCTCATTCCTGTTCAGGATAATTTATGTTTTTGAAGTCAGTTTATCAAGAGTTTACGCTGTGACTTGTACAGTGCTTGACAGTACTGTGATAACATTCAAATAACCACCAACATATCAAAACTGAAAATGAATGATGAGGCAGCCAAAAACGCTGAAAACATTTGTCATTGAACAATTATTTATTTTAGTTGATAATAATGCAATCATTTGAATGAATCATCTAATGTTTTGGTCAAATAAGCTCAATAAACTGAGAAACAGTAGCCTATTGCGCCACCTAGCATCAAAATGAGCAAGTACATTTCACCACTAAAAATTTCATTATTTCAATTTATAACAACTGTTTCCCGGATTCCCGAGATTATGGCACAACCAAAAATGTTAAAATTATTGTTTTTTTTTTCTATTTTGAGGCCACATAGGACCACTTTAGTCAATATTTCAGTCATTTCTACGTCCTCGCATCAGCCTAGATTCTAATTTCTTTCTCCAATATTCCTTCATTCTATAAGATCGTTGTTTTCTGATCTCCTCTGAAACCTCCACTGTCCTTTGTCTTTCTGGTCTTTCAATGTTAAACTTATTTGTTCGTAAAATCTTGTTAGTTTTTATTTTATCTGGAGCATCTTCAATTCTCAGACCAATTTCTTGAAGATCCTTTAAAATTTGTGAAACATAAATTCCTTGGGTTTTTCTATTAATATTCCTCATGACTAATTGTTTTCAGGTTCTGCTATCGGGCATCCTGAGTATGTGGAAAAAATGGGGAATTCTTCGTTTAAAATTATTGTTTATTATACATTAATATATATATATTTTTTTGTTTTATTGTTCTTTGTGGGTTTGCCTTGAGAATTTCGCAGCAACTGCAAGCACTTGATAGTGGGTGTCGGCCACAAGTATAAAAAACAGGTAAGAAAGTTAACAAAAACTGTTTTTGTTTACTGCTGTTTAAAACGTTGCTGCATTTTGCGCTTGTATCGAGTCACTTTAAAGGGATCTGTTAAAAACACAACCTAGCCTAATTAAAAGCTAATAGTAAAGATCACATCCACCAAGCGGTGCGAACGTGCTCCAAGTTATGTCAAGAACATAATTTTGAACCATTTGTTCAGATTTATTGCTGTCTTCCCCTGAATTCTTCAAACTGGGCTAGAAAAGTTTATTAATTACTGACATGCACCTAAACATCTTATATCGAATCTAATGAACTAGATGAACTGACTAATGAACTGATACCTCAATGCATGTAAACTCTATAAAATTTTATTAATTCAATACTTCGAACATGATTACAATCCAACGGATTGATGTGACATTACTATAAATTATTTTGAATAGACTGCTGTCTTCATCTTGATATTCAATGTAATATTCAATTCGGTACTCTGATTTGATTTGCTCAACGAATGAGAGATTTTGATCTTCCAATTTGCAATAACGATAACGGAAATATTGATGGAGATTATAAAAGTGATTGCTCAGGTGATGTGATTTAAATCAATATGCTTATAATACTGTATACCTTCAAAAAACTAACTGAAGAGGTATTTGCAAAAAAAAACAATTGGGATGATGGGCTTTTAAATGAAATTAACAATTTTCCTCAATCTCTGACAGAGCAACAAGTTGCTTACCAAACAAATGGGAGGCAGAGGGTGCTAATTATTCAAGTGCTAACCTGACATGACACTCTCACACACAACTAGTAACATGAATCACTCAAGATATATGAATTTTTAAATATTTTAATTGCAAATTACAGTTACCTGGAGTATCGGTGGAATCTGGCGAGGGTACTTTTTCAGACGTAGTACTTGACCAACTATCTTGGCTAGAGCTTGCCATAGAATATGTATTTTCAATAGAACTGGTGGGACTTGTGTAAACTCTCTGAGCTGCAAAGGCCATATCTTCTGAAAATACATATCCTTCCTTCAAAATAGCACAGCAATTAAAAATGTTGTAGGCCTAGTATAGAAATTATTATTATTATATTATTATTGAACTTATAGTGATCTACAAATTTGTTCTAAAAAATATTAACAATGTTGAATTTATTTTTATAAAACATAACCTCCTGATATTTGAGCGTACTTGTACAGTGGAGCACTGATACTAGCACACGAAACTAAACACATGGCTTTATAGAATATAGAATGGGTTTATACACAGTGGAGCAGCGAGCGGTAAGTGCGGCAAGGCTCACTGACAAGCCCTGGTATCACTCTTATTCTAGTAGTGGAGCTCAACTGTACAAACACCCTTACAAAAAATTTCAAATACCTGTTTCAGTTTTTCAGACTGAAACAAATGGCTGAGGTTTAAAGAGTTTTTCACATCTGAACCATCTGCAGAGACTGTATCGTACATTAACACAGGCAAGATACATTATGTTAGTCCAATTGGTGAAATTCACTTCATGAATCAACGACAGTAATTTTAAATTTATTTACAAATCACCCCCTTTACCCCCTAACTTTTCTTGGTTCTTAAACAAACTAATTCACAATGTTAATCTTTCACATTATCACAATCTGAAACCATCCACGAAACGTAGTCCGCCATTATGACTACTCTGCAACATTACACTATTATTTTTGTCGTGTGTAGCCTACAGAGAAGAAGCGGGCTGCAGCGCAGACTACATGCTCCCAGTAACTTGAACGTGTAATGACATCGTTAAAACGCGGCAGAGAGGGAGTTAGGTTAGGTTAGGTTATTTCAGGAGTGCTGCCACTCTTCTCCAGCATATTCAAAATAATAAGAAGTTGATATCAACACATATCCGAGAAATCTTCGTTACAGAAAGTTGGCAGCTATCCTTACCAGTTTACTCTATACAAATCTCTAGAGCCTCCATTTAGGTGCTAAATTGGAGTAGTTCATGTAAAAAGAGCTGAAAAGGCGAATAAAACATTTTACAAGTCTCCAAAGACTAAACTATAGTAGTCACTAGTCTATACTTGGCTAGTCATATATTTTACCGAATACGCAAAAATGACTGCAAAAACAGGGGATTTACAGTATGAAGTGAATAAATATAGTTATTTGATAATAAACCACTATTTATTTCAAACAAAACGTGTAGAGAATTCAATTCTAAAAATAAAATGTTGAATCACTTAATAGCCAAAGCACACACTAAGTTTATAAAATCGGGGTTTATTGGTCAAACCACACTGATTTTGAACTGGCTCTTTCAACTTATTCTTGTGTGCTTCGATCAAATAAAACCATGACTTATGAAATTTAGGTGCATTTTGGGTTATTAGGTTATTCCAAATTTTATTCTCAGAATTGAATTCTCTACTAGGTTGATTGAAAACATATATTGGTTTATTGAGATTTGCCCAAGTTAATTCACTTCAAACTGAAACCCCCTGTTTTTATAGTCATTTTTGCATATTTCAATAATCAAGGAAGCTACAGACGAAGTCTTGTGGAATTTTCAACTCCTTTCACATAGAACCCATTCAATTCTCTATCGAATGGTGGCCTTATAGATTTTTGATTGAACAAATTAATAGGAATAGCTGCCAACTTCAGCCATCTTTATTGTTGTAACAGAGCGTTACAGGACCTATTTTCATCTGAACTTTTTTCTATATCAATAAGTAGGCCTATATTTAAATGCTGGAAAAGTATGAACCACTAAACACAACATTAAATTTACTTTGATAATCCGAGTTGTCACCTTTGTAAGATCTAGCATGCATGGTAGCAGTGGTTTCTACCACACTTCACCAACGCATTCCTCTCGTCAAAGAAAAAAGTTCAGATGAAAATAGGTCCTGTAACGCTCTGTTACAACAATAAAGATGGCTGAAGTTGGCAGCTATTCCTATTAATTTGTTCAATCAGAAATCTATAGGGCCACCATTCGGTAGAGAATTGAATGGGTTCTATGTAAAAGGAGCTGAAAATTCCACAAGACTTCGTCTGAAGCTTCCTTGATTATTGGTTGAATCCTTGATTGGTGGTTCGGAACCCACCTAAAACTGTAGGTCCAACTCATCAATCACCATCATCCAATTCATTACCCACGCACAGGTCTAAGACCTATGTGGGCTTCATCCTCAAAAAATAATATGCAAAAATGGCTAGATACAGGGGTTTTCAGTTTGAAGTGAATTAATGTTGCCTTGATGAATAAATATATAGCCTAATAGATAATAAGATAGCAATACGAGGAAATTTTACAATGATACTATACATAAATGCAGCATAATGGCTGCAGTTCAAATAAATAGATAAATAAATATTAACAAGTTAAATAAAGAAATATTTTCCGGGAAAGTTCTATCCTGCAGTTTCAAGAGGTTATTTATAATTATGAAATAAGTTATAACTGAAATGACTGATTCACAATAGAAATTGAACATGATTGTATAAGAAATTCGCATAAGGAATGGAATAGGCCCTATCGCATCACCATAAAGATCAAATTGATTTTGAAAAACTCATTATGAATTGAATTCATTCGAAAATCTAACTTATGCAAACTTTCTTCACAAGTCAATAATTTTTGTCAGCCTCAAATTCTTTAAAGATTGTAGATGTAATATTTCATAGAATTTTTTTTCAGAATGATAACAGTGATAACGTTTGGTGTTAGAATAATAATTATTGTAGTCGGTGAATATCCATGCCCTTACATATTACCCGCTTTCATAAATCAGTTACTGATCTGTAGTTCTTCAAAAAGTACGGAAAAACTGTTCATCAGATAATAGCAAAAATACCTGTGTTTTGGAACATGACATCAAGGAAAATCCAGAAATCCACTTAGGCTATCAGATGATGTCATAAATATTGTAGTTTTACAATACTCTCAGAATGTTGACTCTACAAAGGTTAGTGTCTAGTAATAATGAAAAAATAGTCAACTAAGTTCAGCAAATCATTTATGGAAAACTAAAAGTTCTACGTTGTTTCTAACTGATTACAATTTTGAGAAGAATAAATAAAACGACATAACCTATTTTCTACCGAAAGACAAACTCATCGAGTCGTCTTAACTAGAGTAAATTCCAGAACAAGGAAAAGACTACACATAAATTCATAGAGAAAGCAGATAGCATAGAGTAGCGTGTCAATGCTGTAGTTTTTATTTTCAGCTATGGTTATTGATTATGATTAATCATACAATTTGATACTTCACGTATCTAAGAATTTGATAAACTATTTAATCATAGTTCAAGAGTCAGTTTAGTTTTTATATTGAAACTACATATTATATCATATTCAATTCCAAGTGAATACATCGATGTTATCATACATACTTAGAATAATATTATTCCCGATTATTTACTGAATTTAAAGAATAATTTGCTCCTATTTCAAGAATTTTTCAACTTTGGCTTCTAAGATACCCTAATTATTCAGAAGGTTGTGGTAGTGACGATCCAATCCAACCGTCAAACATGCAAAAACCGCCAGTTATGAACTCCAATTCGAATTGGTTTCTCATAATGTTTTATAATTAAATGCAAATAATGCTTGAATTGGACAGGTTGTTAAATAAGTTCTACTCTCATCTCATTTGGCCGTAGCCGTAGCTATACTGAACAATATAATTGTGTTACAAAAGATTACTGTACGCGGTTTGGCGCTAGATTCGATCTTTACTTTGGTAAAGTAATAAACCAACTATAGGCCTAGATACTCCACCAAAAATAATCAAATAGGTACCTGTTCTCTGTAGACATGTTCTTCAGATAGCTTTGAAAAAGGAAGAAATGGAATAGGCCTAGCAATGATTAAATCTTGTTAGATACCTAGTCCAAATATCAAGAATTTCTTACATTTGAGGTCCTTCACGATATAGTAATCAAGAATTTTATCCTAGTACTACAACATACCGGCATTAAAAAATATAAAAACGTGTATGGTTATATACTTACCGTAGGCTACCTGAAATAAATCCAACATCCATTTTGATTTTCTGTCATAATTAACTTATATTGGCAATCGTCGTTCACACGCCTCTTTTCATCACAATTGGAGATTTTATGAAAGTAACTTTAGCCTATATAATATAAGCTGCGTTTAAACCCAAGTTCAAAAGATTTGTTACAAGCTAGAGTTTGGAAAAAACCACAATGCTATAGTGTTTTGTCTGTAGCATTTTATTTGTTACAAACACGATGCTTTTCAGTGGTTTGAAACATTTGACTCAACAAGCGAACAAGCTTTACGCCAAAGCAAAAAAAGAATTGTTTTGAACTTTGATGTAAATGCAGCTTTCAGTGTTTGTTCTTGAAAAATACCAATTTTATCACATGTTTATTTAAATCCAAAATTCTTGTATGATTAATATTATACAGCAATTCGATGCTTTATTTTTAAAACATTTCATAAACTACTTAATATTAGTGCTGTAAGAGACACTACGTCTATAAGATTAAAACGTCCAACCATATGCATTTATTATAATAGTATGGTAACTAAATTTGAATTTAGCTGTCGGATCAAGACGTGTTTCATGTTTTTTTATTTGAATGTACATCAGACGCTATATTATGCTAAATGTTATCGTGAGAACAGTTTGAGTCGTTATATGAAATGATATATACCCTACATCAATGGATTCAAAATTTAATGGGCTACAGCTTTTATTCTGTGGTCTTTTCTTGTCAGACAACAAACAAAAAAGTTATAGCTCTGTTCGGCATGTGTGAACGCACTTTTAGGTAATGACGTTTGTTTCAAGACCAAGGCGGCATTCTATGTTCATTCTAATCTAATCGGAGTATTGATTATTTTAAATACAGTACTGGTAAGTTCGACGATCCTGCATTAGTCGAACAACTCACAGGATAGTGATCCTGATATTTCATAAGAAATTTATTCCAAGTGAGTAATATGAGTATTACATTTTTCTGGTACCTTGCTTAAAAATCTGGTGTGGCGCACTCACAACAGTTTTCCTTGCCCTTACGATATTTCCGATTAATAATTTAATTGCATTATTTTACACAGAATTGAGAAACTCTCAGGGCTCACAATATAAACGATAGAATCTTGTGAAAATTACAATAAATTGATCAAGTAATTTAAGTGATAGCCACGAGCCGTAGCTGGTATCTGTTCAATCAGAGAGATAAGCTGCGTTCTCGTAGGTCCCGTTCGTAACGGTGACCGATTAGATTGGCCAGCAAAAAAGACACTGTTCTCTGCTGTAAAATCACTTCCCGGTGGTTCGAACCCACCTAAAACTGTAGGTCCAACTCATCAATCACCATCATCCAACTCATTACCCACGCACAGGTCTCAGACCTATGTGGGCTTCATCCTCAAAAAAAAAAAAAAAAAAAAAATAAATATTAATTATTTCGCATATTTTGTTACTTAAAGAAGTTACAAAAGGAATCCATTTCCTTTCCAAACTTTTTGAATTTGGAGGCCCAAGTTATATTGGCGTTGAAAGCGCGGCCTCAGCCGGTAAATGGAACTTTCGTGTTGCAAATGTTATACTAGGCGTTTTCGATGTGTGCGTTTTTTTACATAGAGGGAATATAAAACATCTGATAAAATCAACTTTTGCATGGATGAGGCGGAGCCCTTGAAGTGTTTATGTTTATAGATATGCGACTTGTGGCAGTTGATAGAGCTTACCAAAGACAATTTAGAGTATTTTTAACAATTAACAATTTTTCCTAGGGGATATGCCCACATGAGCTCTAGGCTTGTGCGTGGGAAACGAAGTAATTATTTAGTTATTAAATAATGATCTGATATGCCAAAGCTTCCGGTTCGAACCCAGTTGTGACCAATATATTTCCTGGAGCCACTCCCGTGTCGGAGGACACGTTAAGCCGTCGGTCCCAACTGTCCAGAAAGGAGTCGTTGAATTTGATCTCTCATCATCACCCTTCCCATTTCTCACGCACAAGCCTAGAGCTCATGTGGGCATATCCCTTAGAAAAAATTGTTTTTGCACCCATGTTGCCAGAATCTTTCTAGGTTAGACATCATATTGAAATAGTGTACAACAATAAAATTTCAATAAACATTTATTCCAAATTTTAATGATATTAAGGAAACCACAAATAAACTCAAGACATAATACACGTTTTGTAGTGTACAAAATTATACTATTGCTATGATAAAACTATGTGTGTACAGTTTTAAACTTTGGAATTAGACTTTCGCTTCCTTTGCAGAATGAGCACACATGATGAGTTGTCTGTGTGGAATTTGTGACATGTTTTGGTGTCTGAAATGAAAAATAACAAAATATATTAACAATAGTATATTACATAACAAGGGTGGTAAGACGGTGTTTACCGTACGAGTATGGTTGTTTATGCACGAGATGAAGTCGAGTGAAGAATTATCATAAGAGTACGGTAAACACCTTACCAGACGTGTTATGTACGCTATTTTTCGTCAATATAGTCTAAAATAGCAGATAATTTGAAATAAGAAACTATAAATCATTGTTATGTTAGTATAACCTCAACACATTGAATACTAGCATTGTACAAAAATCATGTCCAAAAGCCAGCTATTCAGCTTTCAGTCAAATGGTTTTGGGTGCAAAAGTAGTCAGTAGCATCCCATAACAGTGTGGTAAAAATCATCTGATTACCTTTACGAGTCTACTTAACTCGTAAGGATCATTGTGTCATGATTGGATCTGTTAACAGAATTAGCATGAGAAATAATAATAATTTCTCTGATTCTGAGAGCAGCACCACCAGGGAAGTTTATCTTCTATATGATTATGGTATATGGGCAGATTTGATGCAAGAAATTTCACAGATCTAAAAACCAAAGGACGGAAAATACATACACATCCCGATCAGCTGCTCAGCTGAATTAATACAAGTGTTTGAAATCTGTCGCGTCGAATCTGCCTGTATAATCAGAGCCTTAGAATATCATCTGTTTCATCATACTTTATCATACCTTTTCATAATGATTGTAACATGTGGTTTTTATCTTACCATAAGATTCTTTTTGGTCCAATTGAGTTAGGACGAAATTGATGGCGTATAAACCTTCTCCGTGAAATTTTACATAATATATATACCAAGTTTCATGGAAAACGGTCCAACGGTTTCCGAGTCTATAGACTCTATACAAATAAACCAACATCCTCTTTATAAATGAGAATTAATATTAAGAATGCAACAGTTTTTAATTCATTATCTCTTCTTTCACTTTCTCTTACGTCATTTTCTTTTCTCTCATCTCTTCTGTGTTTTAGAATTGGATAAAAAAAATTTCGTTTCCATCAATACCTACTATAATTTAAAAAAATATATATTGAATGAACTCACGGCTAGTACTCAAGTTTTTCTTTTTGTGGCCGTGCTACAAATATGTATGTTTTGGACATTTTTGCTTTTGTAATTTTGTTTGCTTGTAAAATTTTCATTGTGATTTTTTGATGGCAATGAATTTGAATTAATAAATATTTTTCACCTAAATAGAATTTATATTCTGTTTAAAATTCGATTAGAATGATTATTTATGATGCTTTTAACCAAAGTGTACAGTGAGATGATTTTTTTTGTTGAAAAGATGACTTTCCTTTTTTTTTAAAATGCGGTCTACCAGACCCCATGATACCAGTTATTGTTACTAAAAAGTATACCAGTTGAGAGTCAATTATTAGATTTACAATGAAAATCTATCAGTGGAATGTAACAATATTTTTATAACTATTAAATTATTGGAATTAAAAGCAACTAGGTGAACCTGTGCGAACTTGCACGATTATTAAATGTTAAAAGTTTTCTTTTATTGAAACCATTTAATGGTCATAATTTTAATGGTACAATCATTTAATGGTGGCATATAAACCATCAATAATGGTGACAATCATATAATAGTACCAACAACTGTAGAATTTGTTTATTTGCGCTGTGCCCCCTGCACACCTTGCAATTTCTTGTGCGATAGACATTTTTTGTGGGGCTTTGCCCCCTGCAATTCCTCGTGTTGGGATGATATGTAGGGGTAAATCTTAAAACAAAATATCGTTATGGTTTACAAAGTTTCCATGTCACGTATTAACTATTATAGATTTGTAACTTTCATACAGCATCAATAGAAACAAATCATGATTTGGTAGGTTGATATTGAAAAGAAAGCTCACCTGATACTTGATACATTGTTCATAGACTAACTTGTCCCGGCAGCACGTTTCAATAACATCAGTCAGCAGGTGTTAATCTCTGAAAAAAAGTAAATACTCAACTGATATATTCTAGACCTGCTACAAATGCATATGTGAATACCTGTATTAGGCCTTGTTGGTTAGTTTTTATCTTACCATTCAGCAAATAAAAAGTACCATAATTATCTCATATTCTCTAATTCAATATACAAGATTGTACATCTTGAGATACGGCCAGTAAAGCACATTGTATTTTAAATCATTGAAGTACAATTATTTAACCTTCACTAAAAGCTCATTATTCCACATTGAAAATTTTTCCCTCATCTCCAATTCAATTTCAAGACCCAATTCGATAGAGAAATTCTTCTTCAACTAGTTTCTTGGAAGGCCTCCCCTATTAAGGCGAACGCACACAGCAACAGACGGGCGTATACACACAGACTGAGCAAAAATCTCTCTCCATGTTATTAAATGTTGCAATGCACTCAGACATCCATCTGTCTGCGTATGTTTGCAAGTGCGTTGCAAAGTTTGATAACATGTGGAATGATTTTTGCTCCGTCCGTCTGTTGCTGTGTGCGTTCGCCTTTATAGAACATGATTAATTCCGTCGACTCTTCTGGCTAACCATGGATTTGAATTGAAGCTCGATTTGGAGAATTTGCATTCTGATAGAGAGAGAGAGTGAGAGAAAATGAAGAAGAAAAATAATTTTGCAGATTGCAAATGAAGTAGAAGTGCTAATTTATTCTCACAGTAAATCCTGTTCCACTATTCAATGTACTTCATTCAGGAAAAAGGTATTAAGTTCTCCAGGCCCAGATTCAATATTATTAACACTGTATTCATATTCATTTTATTGAGCCAAAATAACATATAACAGGCTAAGTCAGAATCATTAAAAACAACACACAGCAAATAATAAAAATCCAACAAAATACATCAACATTGAATACAATACTGTAATACATGCATAAATAATATAAATATCTATCATTTAATAGTCAAAACAATCACCACAATTAAAATCGGAATCATGATGGAAAGGGACATGGAATAGCTATTTGTGTAACAAGAGTGCAAAGAGAAAAAAGTTTCTTGAGTGCAGGAAGAGTACTTTGCGCTCGAATTACACATCAAATTTTTCCTACAGTAATATTAAATGTAAACTAAACATAACAAAACAGAACAGAACATGCTCTATCAGCTGGCATGCGGAAAGTAAATCAGCTGTTTTACTTTCCAAACGCCAGCTGATCTGAGCGTGGGGAAAGAAGTGGTTTGGAATTACCTATTTTGCGTACTGTAATCAATTAAAAAAATTAAAATTAAAAAATTTAAAATAAACATATGCAGAAAAGCCACTTTTTAATGCAACTTTAGGAAAATAGACTTTTTAAAGCCTATTTCTTACTGTTTATAAGTACATAAGTGTTGTAGGGGATCCATCATATAGTTTGGTTTGTTTTTGTTACATGAGTGATCAATTCATATCATAATGTTCAGGTTTCCATAAAGGCACTGAACTCGACTAACAGACAGTTAGCAGCGAACTCGATGTAACCCAACCAATGAAGAACGGTCCTGGTTTAAACATTTGAGGGATTGGTTTGGATGCATCAACAATGTATTGTTTTGGTCGGCATTCAATAAAATACGGATAGTTGTGATGATAGCAAACCTCCGACAGGAGATCAAGGTACGGTACCTAGTATCGATATGGTAGAATGCAAGAATCCATTAAATTATTAGCATTAATAGCAATTTTTAACTTTAATACAGCATCAACAGAAGCAAAAAATTAAAAGAAAACTATATTGATGTTGAAATTGAAAAGAAAGCTCACCTGGGTGATACATTGTTCACCAGCCATAAACTAGATTGACCCAGCAGCAAGTTTCAACTACAGCTCAATCAGCAGCTGGTATTCTCTGAAAAAAAAATGTGCACTATAAGTATTATATTCCATTAGACCTCCAAATTTATATGTCAATAGCCTACCCACATAAGACGCATTTTTAAGAAAATTTAAAAATACGTTCTTGGAATGCGTATTGTTCCAGAAATGAACATATATACGAGTATTATTATGTATATAACATTTTACTATTTTGATCTAGTAATTTTGAGGTTCGGTGTTCAATCAGTGAGTCAGGACTGACTGACTGTTCGGAACAAGTCAGGCATGAGGCATTATAAAGTAAAGTCGAAGTTGGAGAATATGAAATATTCATCCTATCTATCATGTGATTTACTCACTCGCATTTTACTCAGCTCTTCAAGGCGGTTTCAGTGCATATATCGGTTGCCTTGGAGTCGGCGTAGCCGAGTGGCTTATCGCTGGTCTGATAAGCCAAAGGTCCTTGGTTCGATCCCAGTTGAGTCAAAGATATTTTTCTCGAGCCACTCCCGTGTTTCGGAGGACACGTTAAGCCGTAGGTCCCAGTTGCATATAAAAAAAGCAGTCGTTAGAAGACGGCGAGGTGGAACTACCCGTAAGGGTCTCCCCACCACTAAAAGCCATACGAAATTACTATCGGTTGCCTGACAAAACCTTACCCAACCTTAACGCATGCCTTCAGCAAGCCCTAACCTCACCAGACATGTGTATTTTAAAGAAATGAGAGTAAACTCAACTTCTTGGAATAGGATTGCTCCAAAAGCACTTTCAATGGAGCAGCTCGGTTAGCCTAGCATTCATTAGAAGCATTAGCAGGAAGAAAATAATTTCAGTTTGTTATGTAAAATGAATATGTTATTGTGAAATAAGTATGATTTGATTTGGCTGCTGTCATACCAATCAGACAATTTTTAATATGAATAAATGAAGAATTGCGAATGTGGCGGTACAAATTCCGAGTTTATACTATCAATTAGGTTAATTTTAGGATAGCTTCATTGTTGATCGAATAATTTGTGAGGTAGGCGTAGGCCTATGTAATGAACATCAAACTGAGAGGGGATAGTAGGCCAAATTTAAATTATTTTTCAAAAATTAAAGATAAGTTCATTGAGCGCCGCAAAATAGTCATGGTTTTGCCATCAATTGCAAACAGAAATTTAAAGCCAACCAGCTGGGCATGTAAAGTAAAATATAGCCCAAGGTTTCGTCAAAATTTTGTGAAGGTTTCAATGTTTCAAACGATTTCCTTCTGAAGCCCTTAATATAAATAATTACCCTTAATTATAAGAATAATAATAAGAATAAAGATAAATAGATGAACTTGATTCAAGTAACTTATAATTTGGGTAATATTTGTTTGAAGGTTCAATTTCAGATCAAACGTATCGTACCTGGTACATTGATGAGTTATCACATCAAAAAGTTAAAGTTAGTAATCGTACAACTTTCGGTTTTTGACGAATTCATCATAATTTTGTAAATGTAAATCTTCTTGTTTGATCACCCTTCTCCTATGAAGGACTTAGTTTTTGAATTACTGCTGTGGATAATAATTAATATTAATCAAAATTATTTTAGCTATGTATGTATTTTACAACTTAACCTCCAAATCCAAACTGAAATCCTCTCACTCTCACTCTACTCGAAAATTAAAGCAATGCCTTATTGATCTTCTTTATTGCGTTGCATCTGCAGGACCACCACTACCTCCACAAACTACAGCATTGACACACTACTCTATGTTATCTGCTTTCTCTATGAATTTTTGTGTAGTCTTTTCCTTGTTCTAGAATTTACTCTGTTTAGGTAAACTGAAACTCATCTGACATCGACGCATAAACTGACATGCTAACTACATACAGAGCAGAGCCATCACTGTTTCAGGCCCCATTCCCATAATAAAATAGGTGGTGATCTGGAGATCGACCGACAGCGCTGCGAGCGGATGACCTTGTACTAATTTGGTGATACAAAATCTGATCGCTATTCATTCGTGTGCTAATTTGCCTCACTTCAAATGCGTTTATTTAAAACAATATTATTTCTTTGGAAAAAAAAATACTAGAAATTCCCAAGAGCCATATTATCTGTTGTGTACATGGGTGCAGTAGGCTAATACCCATCAGAATACAGAAGGAAAAGGTGTTTTATTTTGTTCATTTCCTGGTTGACCAAGGTTTAAACATTCATGCCTTCAAGGTAAAATAGATGACTTTCTATTGAGTTAGACTTCAATTCACCAGATATATTGATCCTGTCTGAACATGACCTAAGACAAGAAGAACTGCTAATAATCACAAATAATCATCCTGGGTATACTCATGTACCACATTTCTGTCAAACAAACTACATGTGGGGAGGAATATCAATATACAAATGGGATAACACAGAATCAATAGTTGAAGTTATACCACTGAAAGTGCCATACCAGCCCTCAGAAAAGATATTCGAAACATTTGCAGTCAAAGCTAAACTAAAGTCTTACAACCTGATTATAATTGGTACATACCAATCACCCAACCCTGGAACAGAAAATGAATGTACTATTTCTCTTTTCTCTTTCATAAATTGTTTAGTGTAGGGAGGGTGACCAACTACCTGGACCCTAAAGTCCCTAACTGTATTTATATGTTTGCCCGGCTCCAACCAACCTATTTTAGATTGATAAATGAAATTGATAATAATCCCGGAGTTGTATATACCCTGTACACGCGAAATTTTCTATTACTGTGTATACTTAAATAAATATAAGAATGATACTACTATTAATAAAACAATCTTAACTAAGTCTCAATTACTGGCAACGACCTGTGTCAGCAATCAACACTATCAGTCATGCAAACTTACTTGTATTTGACTGGGGGGCAGCTTGCTAAGCTCAGAACAACCCTTATCCAATCTAATACAAATCAGCCAACACACTGTCACACGCAAAGAAATATCAAATAAATAAATAATAATAATAATAATACTGAGTAAATGAAATGAACTCAGGGACGTGAGTAGGGCAGAGTGTAAGTGATATAGCAAAAGGTAACTAAAAAGCTTTAAGTTTATTTTACAATAATTATTAATCAAAAAAATAAATCATATCTTTAAAATATTTATATAATGAAATGCATTCTTTTCTTTATTTAACGTTACAAAATTACTTATTAAAATGATATATTATTGAATATGTATAATGAAATTATGTAACCAAGTTTTAAACAATAATAAATAATTATTACAGAATTTTATATAGCTGCAAATAATGAATTAATGAGGAGCTTTACAAAACCAATAAGGTGTGTGTGTAAGGCCAGAGAAAAAAATATTAAAATTTTTATTAACCAGAAAAGTGTATGTAAAATATGAAAAAAATTAAAAAAACTTGAAACAAGAAGTAGGCCTATTGAATTTGAAAAATGTGTCTACAAAATATGTATGCAAAAACAAAATCAAAATAAAATGCTACTTATTCAAAATAGGCTATTTAGACTGTTGAGGTGAGACTGGCTAATTATAAAAAGTAATTTTCTATAAAATTTTAGGGACCTTTTCCTACAAGGTAGTAATGAGTATTGTCAGTCAATTCCCTCTAGGATATTGAATCTGACCACAAATAGTGTAGAACAAAGTTACCGCTCGCACAGTGTCCTCCTCCCACGTCTCCAAAAGCAAAAAGAGATCCAGACTCCAGGACTCACTACCCTTTTATACCATTCAGCCACCTCCACTAACCACCTCATCACCTACAGCCCAAATGTTCTCGTAGCTTACAAAGATTCAGCTAGGATAGAATTTACTTTAAAGTGTATTACTTTACATTTACTGTTGAAATTGTGTTTCTTGTGTATGTGTAGTAAAGAGATCAAATCAATAGTCAAAGCAGTGACAATACAATATTCAATTAGAATTGCAAGCAATACAGACAATGAATAACAAACAGACTGTGATCAAAGCAATAATCAATGAAAATAATAGCATTATATGTTGTTTTCAGGATCCTGTAAAATCTACAAATTATTACAATAAATATTCAATTTAATATGTTTTCGATATAGCCCTTCTATTAATTTACAAGCATAATAATAATAATATCGTGTGACCTGGCTGGCTCAGGTCTGGTGTCAGAGTTATCAGGTCGCACCTGAATAAGTTCAGGGCCTCTGACGTGACTTAACGACTGTTTTTTAGGCAGCCGGGACCGACAGCTTAACGTGTCCTCCGAAACACGGGAGTGGCCCGAGGTAAAAACTTTCGGTCAGAACTGGGATCGAACCTATTTACAAGCATGAAAAATATATAGTAATAAATTATAACAGAATAACAAAATGATAGCAAGGTGATACCTGACTTATTTACTATTACTGTACAGTATTTAAATGCTATAACTATCAGACCCTATCTAATCAATATTCAACCTAATCCTACTATTTAGTTGAATAATATTTTGTATATACAATAATATACATAATATTCAGTACAGTATTTAATTGATAAAAGCCCACAAGATATCATAAATTTCTGTCATCTTCAAAATTATGAATGAAGTGCTCTAATAAATTATATAGTCAATTAAAGGATCAAAGAATAGCCTATCACATGCTGATCATGTATTCATATGCATTTAAAGATAATTTAGTCTATTTTTTTTTTTTTTTTTTTTTTTTTGAGGTGGAAATGCCTTTACGCACGTTGTGCCAGGCTCTTGCTAATGCAAACTACTGGCTAAAACCACCTCCATCTCTCCTAGGCTCGGTTGGGACAGTTTAACACATTACTTCACTCCGAGCCCTTTTTTCTTTGGTATGCTTAATTAAGCATGTCTATCTGCTTCTTCAAAATCAATCTTTTTTTTTGTAGAATCTTGGTAACAAGATTAGTCACCTTCCTCCATTCTTGTTCCCCTTGAAGCATTTTGCCTACAATACATTCTGGCGTTATTTCTCCAAGTTCCAGAGTTAGTTCTCTTCTTTCCTCCTCCCATCTGGTGCATTGAAAGAAAGTGTGCTTGGCATCATCAATGCAATCATAGCAATAAAGACAGTTAGGTGAGTTAACCTTAGCTATTTTATGGAGGTATGCCCGGTAGTACCCATGTCCAGTTAGAAATTGGGTTATGAAGTACCCCACCTCTCCATGCTGACGCTTCAACCATGGCCTGATAAGTGGAATCAATCTTTCTGTCCACCGGCCTCTTGTCTCCTGAGTCCAGGCACTTTGCCACCTCTCTATGGTTATTTCTCTCTCATCACTAGCAGCAGTATCTTTTGCTTCACCTGCTTTCATCCTTTGATGGATTGCCTGGCACTCTTTTGCTAGCAGAGCAATTGGAATAACCGAGGCTATTACCAGGACTGCTGGCTCAGACACTGTTCTGTAGGCTGAAGCAACCCTCAGTGCACCTCGTCGCTGAACCTGTGCCAGCCTCTTTCTGTGGACCTCCTTACAGACAGCTTGTGCCCAAATTTCTGCCCCATACAGAATGACAGAATTTACTGTAGCCATGAGCTGACGCCTCACACTTGATCTAGGTCCACCTACATTGGCCATAAGCCGGCTAAGTGAAGCCACACACCTTCCTGCCTTGTCTGACACCTGTTTGAGGTGATCTCTGAAGGTCATTTTCTGATCCATGAAAATACCAAGATATTTGGCAACCGGCTTGGTATGGATCACCTCACTCCCCACCAGAAGTGGTCGCAGAGTTTCAATCCTCTTTTTGGTGAGGACCACAATCTCAGTCTTGCTTAAGGCCAGAGACAGCCCATGATCCTCCATCCAGGATAAAACCCTCCTCATAACCTGGTTGAGTCTCAGTTGAGCAAGCTCAATTGTGCGCTCACTTATCACAACTGCCACATTATCAGCATAAGCCACAAGCCCTGCACCTTCAGGCATCTCAGTCCTAAGCAGTCCATCATAGGTGATATTCCACAGTTCAGGACCCAAAATTGAGCCCTGAGCCGCACCATGTGACATCATAAGTCCTTGGCCCTTCAACCGTCTCATAAATCAATTTCCGACCACTGAGATATGAATCCAGAATCTGTAGCAGGTACTGTGGAATTCCAAAGTGTTCAAGAGCTCCAAGCATGTCCGACCATCTGACAGAGTTGAACGCATTCCTTACGTCAAGTGTGACCAGCAAGACAATGTGTCTAGAGTGCTGACTTCTACTCTCAGCCACCTCAACTGCCCTCATCACCTCCTGCACAGCATCCAAGGTTGATTTCCCCTTTCTGAACCCATATTGTTGTGGGGACAATCCTCCAGCCTGTTCCACTGCCAAATGTAGACGTGCTCTTAGCATGCGCTCATATAGCTTCCCTCCATCATTCAGCATATTCAAAGGCCTAAAAGATGAGGGAGAGTCTAGGTTACTCTTGCCCTTGGGTATCAGGACTAGTCTTCCCACTTTCCATATGTCACAGAAGTGACCTGCTTTGAGACATGCATTATATGTATCCATTAGTAGCTGAGGTCTCAAGAGACCCACCAACTGTAAAGCCTCTCCAGGTATGCCATCTGGCCCAGGTGCCTTGCCAGGCTTAATTCCCTTCAGTGCAGCCTCAAGTTCTTCCAATGTGAAAGGAGGAGCATCATTGTTTCCCATGTAGTTGTGCCGCTCAAAAGGTTCATGTCTTGGGAAGAGTGTGCCAACTATGTGAGCAGCTTCATTCTCTCCAAGTAGCCCTGATGCCAATCTCATACCACCAAGACGTTTGGTGACAATCTTATAACCAAGACCCCATGGATCCTCATTGACTGTTTCCAGCAGCTCTTTCCATTTCTGGATCTTGCTCAGATTTATGGCTTTACACAGTTTCTTTTTGGCTTCCTTGTACTGTGCAATGGCCTGCTCATTGTCTCCTCTTCTTCTCCTTCTCTGGGCTACTCTTCTCAAATGCAGACACTCCTGTCTGAGCTGAGCTATTTCATCATTCCACCAGTACAGGGGCTGCCTGTTGGAAAGTCCTCCTTTAATTGGCATCGAGTGTTCACAAGCTCTTCTAACCACTTCCATTGTAGCAACTGCCAATTCCTCTGCATTCAACCTAGTTGGTTGTTCAGTTCTGAGATGAGCCACTTGAGCTGACATAATGGCTTCTGCAAACCTGGCTCTATTTACTTTGTTTGCCTTAAATTTCTTTGGGTGTATTTGTGGAATCCTTCTTCTGGCTACCTCATTCATTGTAAACCAAATATACTGGTGGTCACTCCCAGAGAAGTCTTCCATAACCATCCATTCACCAATTTTTGGACTGAGGTCTTCAGACACAAGAGTTACATCTGGAATGGTCCCATTGCAACCAGGGCGTTGAAAAGTAGGAACATTACCTACATTAACCACATTCAAGCCTACCCATGCAGCCATGTCCAAAATATACTTTCCTCTATTATCTGTGAAAGGCATACCCCACTCAACTGCCTTAGCATTCAAATCCCCTGCTACTACAATGCTCTTTCCTATTGTGTGGATGAAATCTTCTAAATTATCAACCTTGTTTTCAAACTCTCTTATGGTTTCATTTGGAGTGAAGTAGCAGCTGCAAATGACTGCCCATCCACAATCCACCCAAACAAAACCAGCTGAAGCCCCATGTCCTCTGATCTGGAGTGTACTACCAGGTGTGTGCCAGATGGCTGCTGTGCCTAGCATATCACTATACCAAGATGGTACATCCCTAGCCCTATACTGCTCACTTACTAGCACCATATCTACTCCCTTGCTCCTAATCATCTCAGTCAGCATATCATCAGCAAGGCGACTACGATTCATATTTGCCTGGATGAACTTGAACATATCACTTCAAGTTCTTCTTTGCCTCCTCCAGGGCCAGCTGGAAAGCTTTACATCCTCTAGTTCCTGGGACATGTTTGATCTGACCTTCCTCCCCTTCTATGTGCTTGCATAAAAGACAAGAGGGCTCGGCTGAGCATTCTTTCACTTTGTGTCCTTTCATACCACACCTGTAGCAGTGAGTGCTTCTGTCAGGGCCCTTACAGTTTGTAGACTGATGTCCATATCCCAGGCACCTGAAACAGCGAAACACCTGTGCACGTCTCCTGATAGTGCATCTCACAAAGCCAATTCTCACTTTCCCCATATTCAAAAGCTTTCTGCCAGCATGCTCACTAACCTTGACAATAGCTGCTCTTTGCTCTCTGCTATTTATTTGAGTGAGGTTTACTCTCACCTCTTCTCCTTCTCCTATCTCTGCTTTTAAAGCAGATACCACATCTCCTTCTTCAGTGATGCAGTCAAAGTCTCTCACTTCTAGCAACATTTGAGGAACAAGATTTCTCACAACTGTGGTTTCCCCAAGTGATCTTTTAATTTTATCTGTAAGATCTGCTCTGTTTTTTGGTCCAGGAGCAAACTCAATGAGTACATCTCCAGCCTGTGTCTTCCTTATAGAGCTAATGTCTGTATTCTTCATGTCAGAGCTTGCTTTCTTGTGAAGGTTTCTCAGAACATCAGAGTAGGATTGCCCCTTGTTGGTTTTGATTAGAATAGCTTCCTTCTGAGTCTTGTTCCTAGTTTTCCTCTGCCTGATATTCATCTGGTCACTTTTTTCTGTTGGAGTCTCTTTTTTATTACCCTTCTTCTTGTTCCTCACTTGTGTCCAGGGATTCTGCTCTCTTGTTTCCTCTTCTGTAGTCCTGCTACTCCCATTAGTGGACTGTTGAGCATTCACTATCTCAGATCTAAGTACTCCAGATTCTTTCTTATCTCTCCTTTGTCCCTTCTTTCCCTTGCCTTCCTGCCTACTGGTTTGTGAAACTATATTTAGTCTTCCTGATATATCAGTAGCAGTAGGGTTTGGCTTTGGGCCTGTTTCTGAGGATATCTCCAGCTCAGCTTGGCATTCAGGGACTCTCTTACGTTTCTTTGAGGGTTGAGCGGGAGATACAATCCCGGGGTTCTGAGCCGCTTTCTCTCTCAGCCGGTCAATTGCATTTTGCCTCACTTTCCTGCAGCTGCTTAGAATATCCAGATTCTCCTCAAGCAGAGCCAAACTATTCTTAACCACTGTAGACATGTTTGGTTGCTTGTTGGCAGCTCTGCGCATGTCCTTGAGGGTCAATTCAACAGCTTTGAGAGCTGTCTCTTCAGTTAAATCTGCCTCCTCGAGCTGTTTCATCAGTTTAAGCAGTTCATCTTCTTCTTTTAATTTCTTCAGCAAGAAGGGGGGTCTCCTCATTTATGGGATTATCAGTTGGCACAGGCTCAGTGGTTTCTGTGAAACAATTACTGTTTTTCCCTTCACTTCTAACTGGAGATCTGGTTAGTCTCTTTCTTCCAGCAAAATCTCCAACCAACTCTTCCTCTGCTTTCAGCCTATCTTCCTCCATCTTTTCAATGGGTGATACTCCAATTAGAGTGTCATTCCCATCTTGCTCAAAATCTCCATCCTCTCCTTGTGTTCTGTTGGCATTATTAAAAAAGGTATCCATCTTGTCTCCATAAAACTCCAGAGTATTGGGCCGTCTCCGAACGCAGTGCCTCATGGTGTGGGGGGGTGATGGCTACCTGTAGCTGCCCCCATTACTACAAGAGTTTGTGGCATGAGGTCGGGATGGGCATCCGACCAGGCCTTGCACCTTCACCAATCCTTGGCATCCCAAATACCCCCATGGGTGCGGCACGTAGATGCCGGGAGTTGTTATCAGTGTGTGCTGAAACCTATCCTCCACACATCCCTTTCAGGCAGTGTCAAGGCCCTCGCTTCACCTCTAACCCCAAAGTAGTTGATGTATCATGTGTACTCCTACAAATCACACTACTACCTGGGACGCAACGATGTTAGTTGCCAGCCAGTCTACATCAACTACTTTAAAAGAAAATAAATAAAAAGGAAAATAAGCCCCTTGTCCCCTGACGATTGGGAGGGGGGGGGGGGGGGGCTTGAAAAAGCAAGAGTTTGGCTGAGAGAGGCCAGATAGACAGATGTAAAGAAGAGATGAAAGAAAGAATGGTACACAGCACAGTCAATAGAAATAGTACCATTCTAGATCCAAAGTGCCAGAGCAAGAAGAAGAAGAAGAAGGTAGTGGGGAGAAGGGCTCTGGCTTGGGAAAGAAGAGTTTCGCAGTGGATGTTCTGTGTGATGAGATGTTTGTCACACTGCTGAATTTGACACTTGATGTTAAGACCAGTCAAAATATGCATCCACCACTTGCTGGGGTCCCCGGGGTCGCCACACCCGTTAACTTTCAATATGAAAGTCCCCCTGAGGGCAATTTAGTCTATTTAAGGACATGATCATGCCTTTATTTCATGTTCATTCATAATACATCTTATTTTTTATTTAATGTCAGATCTTCATATTGTTATGAGAGCAAACAAGCAGTGTCACACACTCGTTCTAATTATATCACTCCATTATTTCCATGGACAGATGCAACTGCAATTTGATGTTTTCCATTCTCTCTCATTAGATGTCTTTGTCACTCTTATTCTCCAAGTCTGCAACTCTCTCACTCAATTGATTTCTCCAGATTTCTGGAACGATCGAGATCATGTCTCTTGAAGTTTCTCGATGCATCTAGTGAGCTCCAATTCTTGGAATTGTACAACTGTAACAGCTATATAAAGGAAGTCCACTTGAACCAGGGAACCAGTTTTTCTACAAAAGCTTGCATGACAGTTACGTTCTCAAACCTGCATGTGACAGATAGTATTACGGATCTTGGGAGAGAGACAATCCAGTGCCAGTGGAGTAAACAGTGCTTTATTCAGTCTTTAGACAGTGTCAAGTGCAGAGGCAATAAGTGTTTACTGTTTATGCAGCTTACTAATAGTTTAAAGACGTTGTGTTAAGTGATATTATTTGGGACTGTCAGATAACGAATTGGACTGTGTTTTTACTAATTTGTGTAAATAAAGTGCAAGTGTGAACTTTAGTGTTGCCAGCCTTATTTTAGCTATTAGAACCCGTAACAATATTTTATTATTTCTTCAAAACTTAATTTTTCGACCATGTTGTTAGGCCTGTTTCTCTTATATCTATATCTCTACTCCATGCTACAAATGTCCAGTGCAATAAGCTATATATCAACTATTGTTAGTTCTAGCTAGCATGCTGTTACAATGTGGGGGTTTTCCATGCATTGTTAACTTTCTACACAGGCAAATAACCTTTTTGGCCACCGAGTTTATTGAAAGAGGATATTCATTTGGGAATTTCAATGTAACAATAGTTGGTATCGTCTGTCTCTCTTGCTCCTTCCTGAAAATAACTGTAAAGATTCAACATCTATCCAACAATAGTACTTGGTAACCAAAGGTAATACAGAAGACGACTTCTACAAAACTTTGAAATAATGAGCTTTTCAAAAGTAAACGGTACCAGACCCAAATGACTACGATGACTATTATTCTGTTCTAAAATGGTGGAAGCACATGGCTGGTTCATATACCGTGCAATGAATATCTAGCAAAGCTTGGGTGTGCTATTCAGAAATATACTGCAAAACGCCACAGACTGGTAATACTTGGAGACACAAACATAAATATATTAAATACTTGAAATCAAAGCTTCAAGGAACTGAGAAACATGCTCACACAGCATGGGTGCAGCATATAGAATATACCGGCTACAAGGATTACACAGACATCAACCACAAGCATTGATGGGTGCTATCACAATTTAAAAAGGAACTTATTAAATGTGTGGCATACCCAAACCAAATATCAGACCATCATGCATGGGTTTGTAAAATATATTGCAACTAGCTATTGTGCCCGACCTTCGTACAGATTATGTTTAGAAATAAGACTAAATATGTTTCGGCTTTTTTGATAGCAACGATCATGAAGTTGTTAGCAGCTTAGGCCCCGTTCAGACGATACAGTTTTTTTGCGGTACGGTTTTTTTACTGTATGGCGTCAACTGTACTGTGATGTTCACACGGTCCGGCTTTGCTGCTTATTGCTGTGCTCTCCTCCTTCTTCCATTGCGCTTCCTTCTTCTTCTTCTTCAGTGGCCCTACAACCCAGGACGGGTCTTGGCCTGCACTAGTAATTGTCGCCAACGGTCCCTATCCAGCGATCGTTTAAATGTCTGTTCCTTTACTAAATTCCTTGAGGGCCGTCCGTTCCTATCATTTTTTGCTTCCATAACAAATGTTTTTTTTTATGGAGTGGGGGAGTTAGCCCCACATCCAACCCCCAACCTGGAGGACCAGGGTATTTTTTCAGGTTTCCTTCCTTAGCCTTTAACAAACCAATGCTAAACTACAAGACAGCAGTCAATTTTCTATTGGGGTTTTCTTCCCCTAGCCTTTGGATTTCCATTGACCTCCATCTGCAAGGCAGCAGTTTCTATGCTGGTTTTGGTCCACCCCGGGTATTTCATTTCCCCGGTACCACCTATATCTAGGAGGCATCCCCCAATCCGCCACCTGGGGAGGCGCCCAATAGGAGACCAGCAACTCCCACCATTGCGCTTCCAGTTCAGTTTTATTTATTCCAGTCCAGGATTTTTTTTTATTTGTGTAAGATTTTTTTTAATAAGTTTCTTACTGAAGGTTTCTTTTAAATTTCGATCAAAGTATGCAAATTCTGGTTTCAATATTCTACACATTTTTCTCTCATTGTTTTTAAATTAATCTTAAGTCTTGTCCCACAAGGCGGGTCTCTCATATATAGGCTATTAGAGAAATTAAATTTTCACAATTAATATCTTCCACTTCTGGACACTGGAATTCACTAATAAGAAGATCAATGCTGAAGAAGATCAATGCTGATGATCTGAAGACTGCTTCCAGCGAAATAAGCGTATCGTTTGAACATATCCATTACCGGTACAATACATGTGCCACCGCCGGATACGGATAGTTATTTTGCGGTACAGCTGATTTTAGTGATACAGTTTTCGAAGACAAAACCGAATGTAGAAATCGGCTAAAACAGCTTTTTTACTGGATCCAGTCGAAACAGTATTGTGTGAACATACAATATGAAATGTACATGCAAACGAAAGCACTGCAAAATAACTGATACAGCAAATTTACTGTATGCTACCGCACAAAAACTGTATCTTAGTAAACAACTTAGAACGTCAGCAATTCAGTGGCAGGTATCTGAGAGGATATTTTTTGAGAACAGCTGATTAATATATGATAAATTACGTGATTTGTTCTTATGTGGTAATAATAGTGCTACCTGGCGAATTCCCAAGAGCCTAGCACAAACCGCACCTTCCTAAAATTATAATTTTTGTTTTGATAAATTTAAATTAGAAAATTTTGTTTTTTTTTTCAACAAAGAAATAATTGATAAAACATAAGATGAGCTTTGATTCACCAGACATATGTTTCCTAAAAGACTGCAATGCTCCGACTACACAAGTCTGCAGACAGCGTAAATAACGCCGCGAAGGGCACACCATTTATATTTGAGAACAGCTGATTGATATATCATGATAAATTACGTGATTTGTTCTTATTCTTATGTGGTAATAAAACTTGGAAGAAATGTATCCAAAATCGCACAATACTTGGTTTTTAAACGTTTATTATTCTGCTGTAGTGATAAAGAAGTGGAATTGACAACATTTGACAGTGTTTTATTCTTTTATGATGGAGTTCCACAACATCAACCAAAATTCTACAAATAAGTTTATTATTCTGTTAAAAAAAAAGTTAATTTAGTTTTTTATAGCTAAAGACATTGTCAAAAAGGTTTTCAATACTGATAAATAACTTAAATCTCGATCGATGCTCTCGTTTTTCAGGAGAAGGCCACGTAAAATGTATCCAAAATCGCAAAACACTTGGTTTTTAAACGTTTATTACTCTGTTAAAAAAAAGATAATTTAGTTTTTTATAGCTAAAGACATTGTCAATAAACTGTTCAATAACTAAAATCCCGATCGATGCTCTCGTTTTTGAGGAGAAGGCCGCGTAAAATGCCTTTGGGGCCGTGACAGACAGACAGACAGACAGAAAGTGAGATTAGACTATTTTCGGCTTATTTGATGTATAAAACGTAAAAATAACCAAAAAATATATAATTCTGATAAATGTACAGACAAAACTCTAATTTTATTTATATAGATACAAATACAAAAACTGTGATGTACAGGTATGCCAGAAACTACTCAGTGTGCAACTTGAAAAGCTTGAAATCAAAACTATCCCAAGTAAACTGGAAACAAATAACCACATCCTTACAGGTAGAACAAGAAGATAATACTTTTTCTAAAATACTGCGACTACACATGGACAACACAATGCCTAGAGAACCCAAAAGAATAAACTATAACCAAATAACTGTTTTTTGGGACAAAGACACCACCAAAAGGCGACTCTCAACTGCTTATGACAAATACATGCTTACAGGCTCTACAATGGACAAGGAACAATACAATGAACTAAAAAGGATATATGGCTTGGAGGTGATGAACAAAAAAAGGATGCATTTGAAAAATAAAGTAGAAAAATCTGAAACAAAAACCCTGACACTGTGGAGAATAATAAATGATGAAAGAAATGCTCAGAGTGCAGAAGGGAAGGAAAACCTAAACCTGATAACAGACAAAGGGAGGATAACTGATCCAAGTCTTATCAGTAACATCTTGAACAATTATTTCATCCAGCAGACCGCTGTTGCACCTTAAAGATTGCCTCAAACTGTAAAAGACCAAATAGATGTACCAGCACTTGGCAAATTAAAATAAATTACCAAAGTAGGCTTGAACAAGCTTCTTGTAAAGCTAAAATCCAACAACTTGGCAGGTCATGATGATGTAACAGGCAAAATACTCAAGTACTGCAGTGAAGAACTAGCAAAACCACTCCTGAATATCCTGAACTCGTCTATGAAGCAAGCTAAGGTCCCTAAAAGTCGAAAAATTGCAAATATCTATCCCAAATTCAAAGGCAGAGATAAAACAGATGTAAAAAACTTCAGAACAATTGCAAATTTGCCAACAACATCCAAAATCACAGAGGATACAAAAGAACAGAAAACAGCCACCGCACTCTTCATAGATCTCCAGAAGGCATTTGACACTATTGACTGGGATATCCTGATAACTAAACTGAAGAAACTGAAAATTTAGGGCAAGGCACTGGAGTGGATCAAAGACTATCTCTCAGACAGGCGGCAATATGTAAAAATCAACCACCAACACAATAGCTTCACTACAACTTACAAATCTTCACCCTGCACAGTAACCAGAGGCCTATTTGCAGATGATACAACAATACTAATTCCATCAGGAAAAAACGTGCAAAAGACTAGTATTGTTGAGGCAGAAATGGAGGAAGCAACTACAATATGCAATAGACTGAGCCTATCAATAAACAAAAGGAAAACTATTCATCTTGACTTTGCACCATCAGGAAGCAGTTCAGTGGAGCAACAGACTGGCAACATAACCACAGCAAGCAGTGCAAAATTCCTAGGCATAATAATGGTTGACCGCCTGACCTGGCAACATCACACACAGACCACCTCAGTAAGAAATTATCATCTGCTGCATATATAATCCGCAGGATATGCAACATCTCAGACAAGAGCACTGCCTTCATTGCTTTATCAGAACTGAAAACAAGTATTGTGAAAGCTTTTGAATTTTTCATAATCAATCATACCTGAACTATAACTATTCATATGATTGGGAAATAAAAAATAGCTTTATTAGTGCTTTGAACCATATCGGTGATAAAATTAACTTAAATTTAAAGTATATTGGAAAATTTTGATTGAATTATGGCTGAATCTGGTGTGTTCAACAGTTGTCAAGGAACATAGACCTAGTATTATTCCGGTATTACGGTCATATTATTCAATTTTTAAGAATGAAAATCAATGTGGGAGCTTTAATAAGATACAAATTTTTCAATGAACTAATGTTTCATCAAGATTTAATGTATAAACTTTGTGTGAATTCCACACTATAAAAAGAGATGTTTTTCCAAAGTTTTTATCTGACGATTAGTTTTCCTCTTATAGAAATATGGGATCTAATGTTACAATTTAAGACTTAGTACTGGTATTAAGTAATTCTTGCTTTAATGAATATTTTACGAGCTTCAAACTGGAGGTTTGATTGGAATAAATTTACACTCTGGAGGTTTTGGGGGGCTTCAGCCCGAAATCCCCCCCCCCCAGTAAATCCGCCACTGGGGGTCACCCTCCCCCCTTATACCTTGGGTAGTATATATATAAATTCGATAGGCCTACTTGATCCACCCCTGCCGTGACCCCCCCCCCCCCCAGAATTCCAGTCTAGATCTGCCCCTGAAGTCTATGTCTAATAGAAGATTTATTTGAATAAATAGACTAAATTCACATTTTGACACTCCCTTTCCCATACAGAACTCCTTGCCAACCAAATTATTTGTCAATATTAGTAGAAGGGGGTAGATAGAATAAGGGGCGTTATTCTGAGCCCCCATCAAACCTAATGGATTATGAATTGCAGGTTATTGAGTGATATGGCTGGAGGGTCATAAATTGGAAAGCCTTGAAGTCTTGTTCAATATGCATATAAAAGGTACATTAAACTCATAATAAATATTTTACAATGCTTCTTGACATAATAAACAGTTATTTTAATAAGTAAAAGTTATTTTTTAAATCCCTTCAACAGCCTTAAATATTTTTTAAAAAGTGTTGTAAAAACTATGATTGCTTATCGATATAGTGTAGTTTCCAACAAGATTATTGGTCTAAGGTTAATTGGCTTTTGTACAACTGGCTGAGAATTTAATTACATAAAGGACAATTACAAGTGGTTATGCCAATTAGGCTAACTGGCTTAAAATATATATTCAATGGCCCAATCACTGCATGAGGATTAAATCTCACTAATGCCCATGAAGTTACTTTTTATAGGTTATGTTTACTGTAACAAAGCATGGAACTACAAATTAGGTCATAGATGTTGAAAACTTTTCAAAATGGATAGCATCTATTAAGAATTCAATAATATATTGAGATAGTTGAATAATGATTCAAATAATTCACAATGTAATGATTCTAATTCATCTTTTTCTCAACTTCAGAATCAGCTGTTGATCAAAGTACAGTGTTGTGGCCAGATTGTGCCAGTTTGGCTAATTTTTTTGAGGATGAAGCCCACATAGGTCTGAGACCTGTGCGTGGGTAATGAGTTGGATGATGGTGATTGATGAGTTGGACTTACAGTTTAAGGTGGGTTCTGAACCACTGGGAAGTGATTTTACAACAGAGAACAGTGTCTTTTTTGCTGGCCAATCTAATTGGTCACCGTTACAAACAGGACCTACGAGAACGCAGCTTATCTCTATCTGATTGAACAGATAGCCTACATGCTATGGCTCGCAGCTATCACTTCCCAAATGATAAATAACTAATAGATCTTTGTGCAACAGAAATAAGCCTGTTGCACTTACAACAGTTAGTTAACTGACATTAAACTCCTTATTTAATAAATTGACTTTTGTGCAACTGGAGTGTGGCAGTCTGCACAATTAAATGTCGGCTTTGGCCACAATAAAATTGTTTTGGTATTGGCTACTCTACCAGCTAGTAGCAAATCCAAAGTAGACAGGCTCTCAACTTTGGATTTGCTACTAGCTGGCAGAGTAGTCAATACCAAAATACAACATTATTGTGGCCAAACCCGTTACACTTACAACAGTTACCGTAGTTAACTGATATTAAACTCCTTCTTTCATGCAACTTGCCAAATATGTCTCATCTGAAGTGTTATGTTGGCAGCCTAAATGTAGGCTTTGACCACAATAAAATTTTATTTTGGTGTTGGCTACAGTGCTTTGCAGTATAGAGAAAAAAGTTGAGATCCTAATTTTTTTGCTAGTGCTAGTTCTGTATCAATACTGCTGCTGCTAATTTTACCAGCATCAAAAACACAGCACATTATTTTGTGAACTTCTCTTTTCAAACGTTCGATATGTATGGCTATCAACACTGCAATTTCACTTGCTCTTCCCAATTTCGTTATTTTAGGAAAACCATAAGTTATCTACCAGAAAAGTGAAACTCCAAGCTGGGTTCCTGGGCAAGACCAGGTAAAATGCTAATTGTAAATAATTTAGATAATGTTATAAAGTCTTAGGAATAGGTTTATATAGTTTCAATCATGATTTAGTGTAAACAATGTTTCTAAGATCGCTAATTTTCAAAATAAAATTGAAAAAAATTCTTCAAACTTATTAATGTTTCATTGCTGTATTCAGTCTATAGGCAACTCTCTGAAAGGGACCAAATTAAAATGACAAAACACAAACCATTGCACCTTTATTGAGCCTTTGCAAACATAATTGTCTAAAATGATACTAAGTTTATTAACTTTTCTTACAGCAACATTTTTAGTTATGTCACTTCATTCGAATATTGATCATTGATCATATATCGATTTGCATATTTTCTAAATATTGCATAAAGTATAAGAGATTTCTCATGTTTTCTAAGTTTAAATATTAAAATATGAAGCTTTAAATGAAAAATAACAAAAAAGAAACCGGTATTAATGAAATGATACTTGAGAATTTAATACCGTACTCATGCACTAAAATCTATAAAGTTGTTTATTAAAACTATCAAAATTTTGACGTACACGATTATAATACAAGAAGCCGAGAAGATTATCACTTGGTGAGTCACAATAGTAGCTTATTCAAACAAAAACATAGTTATAATCGTAGGAAATACTGTATCTTATTACATTTCTAATTCAGGATAATTGGAAGTCTTTCATTCAAATCAAATCAAATTTATTCCATTCAAAAATTGTACATGATACATACATAATAGAGACGTTGAATAAAGATTCATTTGAACCAATAATTAGCCTATAACAATGAAATGTATCTCCATAAAGCTGGTCCTATGGAATCAGCAAACATAGGCTATATTGCCTGTGCGTTCGCTGGGTTGCCATCTAAATTACATTCGTGGACCAAAGTCATTATAATGAATTTTCAAGAAGAATGACTTGAAAAAGTTAATAAATACAACAAACATATAATTCCACTAGCTGTAGAATTTTACTTAGTTTATCAACTTTTCTTATACTGTGGTTAGATTTTTTAGTTAAATTAACTTATATGTTTTATTGATTTGCTAAATATCTCATAGTTGTATAAGATAATTCTCATGTTTTTAAAGTTAAATAATATTCAACTAAAAAGCTCAAAATAAAAATGAAAATTAACAAAAAAGAAACCGAGTTCAATGAAATAATACTAAAAATTTTAATATTCACATACTAAAAGGTTTAAAATAAACTATCCACTTTGAACTGAGAAAATTTAACACAAGAAGTAATGTTTTGAAGTTGCCACCAAATATTTTAATAAGTTTATGAAAAATTCTCTGTAATATTTTATAAGTTCATGGAAAATTTGCGCCGATTCCAATATATGTTTATTGCATTAAATTTTCTCAGTTTAAAGTAGATACTTTATTTTAAACTTTTTAGTACGTGAATAATAAATTATTAGTATCATTCTATTTTCTAGTATCAGTCGGTTTCTTTTTTTAATATTAAATGCCCAACGTTTTTTAGTCAATATCTTATGTTGCTTTGTCTATTTTGTTTGAATGTTTCAATAAAATGTGGCCAATGATCAACTGTCCAAAATTTATTAGAAATGTAATTTAATATACAGTACAGTCTCTATAATCCGGCCGTGCGCCAGTACGGCACGTCCAGTAATCCGGCACTGTATGGGCGCCGGTGATCGGGTCAATGCCCTTTGTTTTCATGTCTCTGCAGGTGGTTTTACTATATATAATTGGTAATCTTACTGTATCCATTTTATTGTTACTTTTATAATATCATAATTGTACAGTATTGTTGTATTGTAGAGTACAGTACTTCACTGTTTTACTATATTTATTTTAACATGTTTTTATTAAATTTCAACTTACATTTGTATGTGTTTTGAACGTTTTTTACCCATACATCCACTAATCCGGCAATTTCGGTAATCCGACAACACCAATCCCGATATAGTGCCGGATTAGCGAGATTGCAATATATATATATTCAATTCAATAAATCATTTGTCAATATCAATATGTAATTTAATAGCATTAAGACATTATTCCATTTTCTTAATAATATTCTATCAACTAATTCAGCTTATTCGAATTCAATTAATAATTTTTTTAGAATGATAAATAAGAATGTTACGAAAAAAAACACTATCAAGAAAAGAATGGAAAAATCATTAAATAGAAATCTACATGACAAAAACGTTCGGCGATTAGTAGAATCTGCGGCTGCAAGAAGGCAGCTGAGCCACTGCGCTCGTTGTGGGAATCACTCTGTACCCATGGAGGTACAGTATAAGAAAATGGAGGAAGCATAACATAATTATACCGCAAATGTTAAAAAAGTGTAGCCAGAAGGAAGGAAGCAAGCAAAAGGTCATTCTGCTTGCGATCTGACGCCATTCGCGGCCAATGTTATTAACCTTGATTTGCGACTGTGTGCCCACATGAGTCTGCGAGGCTAATAAGGTGAATGCCTTACAAGACTGAACGAAATTCGAACTCAAGACTGCAGGAGTAGCAGACAGCCAGAGTGCTATGTTTCAAGAATTCACCCTAACTGATGCATCACAAGAATTGCCAGGACTTTGTTGATAGTTGATATATCTTTTCAATTCCAAGGGAATGAGATCAGGGTGTTTCAGGAGTAATCTGCTATATTGCACGGATTCCATTTTGCGCTTTGAAAGTTCATAAACAATAACACAGAAACAAAGATAGTTGAAGTTGGCAGCTATCGATATCAATTCAACCAATCAAAAAACCATAAAGCATTTTTATTTAGTGGTAAGCCTAATTGGATGACTTTAATGCAAAACGAGCTGAGAAGTTGACCAAACCATGTTAAAAGTATGTAACGACTACGGTAATTAATTATTGAGATATTTAATAAAATAAGCAAACATGTCTAAAAACTGGCTTCAAGATTAAAAGGTATCGCGGTATTGTAGTGTCTTAATTTTGTGTTTGTGGACATGCATTTTTCATTGTAAATATTTCTGGTGATTATTGCGGATTTTATAAGTTTATTTGTTCTTTCTCTCCATTTAATCTTTTCTTTAATATTGTGTGTTATTGTTTCATGTAGGTATTTAAAACTTATGACCAATTCCTTGTTTGATAACTAATTCTGACTTACATCTGTCTATATATGCAGGGGATTTCGGACTATTATTTTTGTTTTTTCATATACAAACTTAATTATTATAAAATATTCTGAATATGCAAATTGATTGCGGCTTTGCGATAGCTGCCAAATCAATCATATTTGTTTCTGTAACGAAGCGTTTCCAGACCCAAGTTTATAATATACTTTGAACTTTTTCTTTTGCTTCGATGGGAGGATTAAGCTTGAGAAGTTTGGCAGAATCCTCCTGAAACAACCTGTATATTAGCAAATAACATTATTATCAAACTAGCGAATAAAAACAATATGTCAACTGAATTTCATTTCAAGATTCGTTCCAGAACAAACGTGAACCCCTTGAACACAACCACCAGTATTACCATTATAATAAATACATAAATAATAAAAGTCTTCAAAGTCTTCCATATTATCGAATATAGAGTTTTACTTTCTTCTAGTTCATGCTCTATTTTCTTTTCAACCTGTATGGCAGATTTCTGGAATACGTTGGCCGACTCTGATAAATCGTCAGAGCGCTTTGAAAGATCTGAAAGTTGCACTTCACGTTCCAGCAGAGAATGAATGTTTTTCGACATAATTTCAACAACCTGATCCACTTCATCCTTGCATATTTCTATTTTGTTCAAACGTTCTTCTTCTACTTCTTTTCTCACAAACGACGCATCATCGCGTTTTGACAAACTCATGATCTGTGCTGAAAGTAACAACAAAGAAATTCATTCAAATTCAAATGCATAGTTTATTCATAACTGCATACATAACTGGAAATTTACTATTGTTTGAAACTGCTTTATAAAAAATGTTTCAATTGAATGTTTATGGAAAAAGTTTAGTAGGCCTACATAATGTCTTTTCTAGATAGTTATTATCATTCAGGAAACTCAAGAGCCTTATTAATTAATTAGGCCAAAAATGTGTGATGTTTTCCATGACGAAATACTTGATGAACAATCTAATATCAAAACTGACCTTGCTTTTTTATTTAAATTATGAATATACTCACTTATACTGGAGGGAAGCACTTCACTTCTAAAGAGGCTGACGAAGCTTCTCTGTAGAAGTGAAATGCATTCCTCCAGTATAAGTGAGCAATAGAAATACAGTGTCAGTTTTGATATAAGATAATTAATTATCCTTATCCTTGTGGAAATCAAAACTCTTTCAATCTCATGTTAAAGTTGGTTAAGCTTGCTCATGTTTATAAGTTACATGAAATTATTTATGCACAGAAGCTACAGTAACAGAATATACCATTCAAAGCCTCAATGACGAACAAGTCAGTGCAATTTAAAAATTGACAGAGGGAATAATAGGCTACAATTTATTTTTTCTCGAGTTGAATAATCGAAATTTGAGTGCCAAATATTTTTTTAATTTTTTTCGGAGGATGAAGCACACATAGGTCTGCGACCTGTTCGTGAGGAATTTTTTTTTGTAGATTACGTCATGGAGACTCTAGTTAAGGAGTATAAGACATGCCAGATCAACAATATTATACACTAGATACCGGTACCAAAATTACTATATCAATTGGTTGAGGTGAGGCTTAATTTTGATGTGAAAGGAACTCATGTACACTATAAAAAGCTTTATCAACTAAATATTTTTTCAATTGTTTTTTAAATATTTCTATATTTTCAAGACTCTTTAAAAACTGCGGTAGCTTGTAGAATTTCCTACCAATATAACTACGGTAGGCTTTTGTTTGAATAAGCTACTATTGTGACTCACCAAGTGATAATCTCCTCGGCTTCTTGTATTATATAAGCATGTACGTCATGATTTTGGTTAATATCATTCGTTTTTACATATAAAGTAGCTTCATACACATATAAGCAGGGTACAGTTAGGAGAACAGTTAGTATAAGACATGCCAGATCAACAATATTATACACTAGATACCGGTACCAAAATTACTATATCAATTGGTTGAGGTGAGGCTTAATTTTGATGTGAAAGGAACTCATGTACACTATAAAAAGCTTTATCAACTAAATATTTTTTCAATTGTTTTTTAAATATTTCTATATTTTCAAGACTCTTTAAAAACTGCGGTAGCTTGTAGAATTTCCTACCAATATAACTACGGTAGGCTTTTGTTTGAATAAGCTACTATTGTGACTCACCAAGTGATAATCTCCTCGGCTTCTTGTATTATATAAGCATGTACGTCATGATTTTGGTTAATATCATTCGTTTTTACATATAAAGTAGCTTCATACACATATAAGCAGGGTACAGTTAGGAGAACAAGTCTCTTGAATAACGGCCTACATGAATCTAATCTATTTACTCTTTCTATACACCTAACCGCTTTCTTTTGGATCTTAAACGCCCTATCAAGATTTTGTTTTGATGAATTACCCCATACTAAGATAGCATACCTAATATGTGACAGTAAGACCCTATGGTAAGCTCAAAAAGTAACTTTTTGTCATTTAATCTAGCGAGCTGTCGCAGGACAAATACCCCAGATGAAATTTTACAACATAAGTTAATTATTTTCTCAATTTATGGAGCCCAGGTCAATCGTCTATCCAACAAAACTCCTAGAAATGCAATTAATTTTTTCTTCCTGGTCCAATTGATTATCGTTTACAAACACGTTTATAATGAATTGGATGATGGTGATTGATGAGTTGGACCCACAGTTTTAGGTGGGTTCCGAACCACCGGAATACAATTACGAAAAACAAGAAGAAAACAGGCAATCAAACACAAATTAACATAAGTTATTGTCACTAACTCATAATAAAGTGTTGAAGGCGAATAAATTAAATTTAAAGCAAGCATGCCCTTGTTTAAAAATTTCTGTAATTCAAACTAGTTTTCAGGTTGAGAATAATGGTGTAACTGCCGAAACGATAGTATCCTGTATTTCCATAATAAATGTGCTTTCAAGTCTCCCTTGAGTTAAGCAATCCTTAAAAGTTGGGATATTAAATGCGGTCCAAAATCGTATTTATTCGCCTATGGACCACAATATTACCATCGCCAATACAAAGAAAAAATTAATTATTACAAATTACTTACTGTGCTCTTAATTATTGGAATATTTATAGGCCATCAAATAGATAAATGTACTTCAGGGTTCTCGCACAGTGGAGCATCCAATATTCCATGATATTCACTCAAACATGGTTTGGAATGGTGGTACTCACGCTAGTCCAATTTGTCTTACCTCAGCATGTGTTTGGTGAGTATTGATATCATCGAGTATTGATACTGCAGTATGCAAGCATCTAGAAGTTGTAAAACAACATTCACTCAATAATCAGAAGAATACAACATAAAGCAAATTAAAAAATATTTTTTAAATACATCGGCAGACAACTCCAAGAACTCCTGAACAGGATATAAAAGATTTTACAGAAGTATTTTTCATCCTCATATTTAATTCAAACAGATGCATTCTGGCTTCAACAAGAAGTAATTTAATATCAATCAGGATTTTTTAAAATAAATAAGTTATTCACTAAGCCTACTTTTCTATTCATTTGACCAGGCCTTTTTATAAGCCTTCCACTTGGGAAAATAAAAAATTGATGATTGATCTTGGAAAAAAGTATAGTGCTTAAAGCATCAATTCAAAAGGGGTTTTTCATGAAAATTAAATTTTCAAGACTTCAGACATGGATGTAAGACACGTCAGATGAAATAATAACAATATTTATAAATTCAGGTAGCGTACACTATATACTGCGGTATGTACCTTTCACTAATTTTACATTACCCTATGTCTATGGTTACTAAGCATCCATAGATAAAATTAGAGAATTTATTCTAAACATTTGAAAGAAGCTCTTGTCCACTGTAAAAAGCTTCATTAACTAAATTATTTTTTCAATTGTTTTTGAGTACCGTATCTCTAATCTCTATATTCACAGTTATTCGGTATATTTTATAAATTTTCATCCAATTTATCTAGTTTATTGTTATAATAACCATCTGTATTATGACTAAATAAATGACCTACAGTATCGATAAAGCAGTCTTTGGAATCAAAACTACGATATTTATTGTAACTACGTAAACTCATAATTGTTCAATAAACTATTCAAATTGAAATTATTCTATTTTCAACATGAATTTGGACAGAGCAATAAATTATTGCTAACCACGTCCCGGGACTGTTTTTATTATTACTTTACCGTAGACTACCAGAACGACTAAATCGTCACTTGATATTTTATTTGAGACGACTAAGTTTTCTCACATTCAGTCATCTCACCAGCAGATACCGGTATAACTGCTGTTTAAAGGTAGCCTAAATCTGCTATTTATGAATGAGATCTAGTAAAAATATAGATTAAGTATATAGATATCTAGTAAAATAAGATTGTTTTTAATTTAACGTAGGCCTATTACCATGTAGAGTTATGAATAATTGAACTTCTTCCTCGAGCACTGCTTCACAGAGAATGTCACAAATAATAAATTAATATTTTTACTCTCATTTAAATTGGATAATTTTTTAAATGTTAATTGATCGAGGAGCTGCGGTAGCTTGTGTACCAATATAAACTAGTTTTTTGTTCAAATAACCTGCTATTTTAACTCATTTTTTTGGAGGATGAAGCCCACATAGGTCTGAGACCTGTGCGTGGGTAATGAGTTGGATGATGGTGATTGATGAGTTGGACCTTCAGTTTTAGGTAAATGCATAGTGTAAAATTATCTTACCATTTACAAATAAACATCTTCATCACATTCGTAAAGCCTTAGAAGTACGGTACTGAATTTAAAGCCATAATCCACATGCTTCGTTTCTTGAGACAAATAATTTTGATGAAACTATAAATAAAATTTCAGCACAACATTAGTCAATTTATAAATTTATGACTTACATGTATATTGATTTTGTACATTCATTCTTATACGGTAATACGATTTCAGTCCTACTCCAATGTCGCATTCAAAAATAGTGTCAAGCAATTTAATTCTACTTGTGGTTTAAGTGTGTGGTTACTCTATATCCTGAAATCGGACTTTCTCTGAAGAGAAAAGGAGGGAGGAATAGAACGAAATAAAAAACAGAGCGTGACCATGAGTGATAGAGAGCGTATATAGGAGTGTGTGACTGTGCCATCATCTATTCTTTAAACTGCTATGCTCTACATTTCATCCCACAATATCATTTTTCATTAACTTTTTATTGTAAATTTAACGACTTGAAGAATGACTGCAAGTCGTTGAATTTACAATAATAAAGTTTGCATTAACAACGCAGATCGTTATGGAACAAGAAATCCAAGAATTACTAACATTTCCAAGAAATCCAACAATTTTTGGCAACAGAGTCAAAGAAGATGTCTAGAATGGCTAAAAATGTGGTTTTGGAGGAATTATTTTATTAACGTTTCCAGGGGAGTACCCCCAAGCCTCCTTTTGAAAAGAATTTTCAAGTAGGCTACGGTGCTGTATGGTGCCCCAATCAGGAGCGGTGGGGGATCAAATAAAGCAGAGTGAAACACATTCTAGTAGGACCCAATGAGGGTCCGGATCTCTCATTGACATGACAAGAACTAGGTAGAATCACTTTAAATGTGGTTTTAGAGAGGTAAATTTACAACAAATTTCTCCGGAACCCAAACCCCTTTTTAAAATCAATAGATACCCGTATGCATATTGCTTTAATTCATCATTAAAGACTCTTTATTCATCCCCAACCGGTAGGCCTACTACTCCAAATTACTATTGTTAATAATTATAATAATTAAAATTATAATTATTATTGTACTGCTGAGAGTCATACCCTCCCCGCAATATCATGAGTCTTCCCCCTCACATTGAACTGACCTTGTATTTACGCCGCTGCTTTGTTTAATGTGACGATACGTTGTAGTGCACATTTCTGTCAAACCATAAAATAAAAAATGTTATTAAAATGTGTATTTATTATACCTTTAAGAAACAAATACCTTTTATAATGTAATTATTTTTCTAATCAATCATCTATTGTTTATGAAACAATAGTTCCATAGCAGACAGTAGACGCAGTCAAGAGTCCAACATTTTCTAGGGCGATTGTGATATTTTTTCGGAGGATGAAGCCCACAGGTCTGAGACCTGTGCGTGGGTAATGAATTGGATGATGGTGATTAATGATATCTGGGTGAATGTAAAGTAGGACTAAAAGGGAACAATAGTTGTTTAATAAATCGCCCCTGGAAACAAGGGTTCTGCCCAAAGATAAGTTTAAAAAGAAGACGAAGGGATTTTTTTTTAAAATAACTCTTCTTGAGTGTGTAATCTAGTCAGCTCCCAGGATTCATATTGTTACGGGTTCTATGTCTAAAATAACGCTGGCAACATTTAAAGTTATCACTCGCACTTTATTTACACAAATAATCACAACACTCACTGTTCAGTAATGTCTTACAGAACAATAAGCAATTAAAAACAGATAAATCGATATTGTTCAACTAATAAAGGGATTTCAATAAACTGTACAAAAATCAATCACTAAAAGTTAAAAGGCCGATCTAATATTAATTAATAACTGTACAATAAACTGTCCAATAATATTCAAAAAGAAACGTCGAGGAAGAACAATTAACTTACGTAGCACTAGTCCATAATACAATAAAAACTATTCAGTAGCTCACTGGTATGAATTTAATAGGAAAAAGAATTATCACTATAGGCATAGAGAAAGAATTATCACTATATAGGCACAATATATATATAACTGTCACTTTCACAAACTTGTTTATCAAGACGAATTTCAAACAAGACTGAACTAATTTACAAAAGTGTCCCTCTATTTATATGATTTTCCATAATTGAGATATATCTCTGGATTTTTCTATCATCTTCTAAATAAAGAAACTAGCACTTTCTACAATATTCGAAAAGATTCCATTAATGTCTAATCAAATAACTAGAACATTCTAAAAATTACCAAGTAAACACTATAAAAGTGTCAAAAGCAGAGTAATTAATTGCTTAAAAGTAAACATTTACATAGAGCAGATAACACCGAGAACCACTGTTTCTTCTTTCTTTCTATTCTCTCCAATTTCATATTCGCTACAATATATTACCTGTATCTAGACATGTACTGTAGCCTACAATAAGTATATATTTTTATTTTATTGATAGCTGCTGTCTTTACCTAGTCATTACCTAGATGTTAGCCTACCTATGTATTGTATTTTCTGAGATTTCTGTATCAATTATTTACATGACGAGGTCCATCAAGTTTTAGAAAAGATTTCATGTTATTTGTTGACCAATAACAAAAATTCTATTCTAGTTAAGTTCATATTAGTATGGTATATAGCGTATACACTACGCTACATCACAATGTGATGTCTCCACTAAATGATTATGTGAGATATAAACATTAAAATATGGATTAAACTTAATCCTTCTGCTAAATTAATTATTGTATTTACACTCAGACTGTGTATCCATTATTTTAATTTTCTGTTTGGCAGTAAGCTTATAGGACGTTATAGAGGCAATTTAATCATGAATCAGGTCGTATTAACCGTATCTTTTAATATTATATTATTACAGATTTTATTTCAATTTCTTTATATCTCTCAACTTCTTTTTTTTCTTTCTTTTATTTCTCCTTTTCCCCTTACAATTTTAATTCTTAGCATATTATTTTTAATATTATCCCATATGTCAGTTTTAGAAAGTGATGAACTCATAGGCTATCATGAAACGATTGAAATAGATGACCTGCTATCGTTTGAGCCGTGGAGGCATTGCGGACTCGATAAAGTACTGGTAAACATTCTTCATACTAATATAAGAAGTTTAAACAAAAATTTTGATGAATTGATTCACTACTTGAATAATATAAATTTCAAATTTCAGTTGATTGCACTATCCGAAACATGGATCATGGATGATATATAATTTAACTATAGCTTAGAGGGTTTCAATGTTATTCAGAAAAAATCCAAGCATACTAAATGCGATGGGATATGTTTGTTCATTAATAAAACCTTACCCTATGAGGTAATAGAGTTGAATATCGAAGAAGCTAATGCCATTGGCATTGCATGTTCAATTAACGAGGTTAAATATAAAATAATTTTAATTTATCGCTCACCCATCTCTCAATATTAATAATTTCATATGGAATGATGTTTACAATGCTGAAAACATAGACACTATGGTTGGCAACTTGGTGGAAGGATTAAAAAACCTTACAACTATAAGAACAAAGACCATTAGATAAAGTAAAAATAGGCGACCGCTTAAAAAATGGATAACACCGGGCTTAGTAAACTCAATACGAGAAAGAGACAAATTACACAGAAAACTATCCCAACAGCCGAACAATATTGAATTAAAAACCCAATACAAGAATTACTGGAACACTCTAAACAATTTATTAAAGAGAAGCAAAATAGATGTTTTCAACAACAAATTTGATGAACACAAAAAAATTCTAAAAAGACTTTGGAATATATAAATGAACTTCTAGATTAAAAAAAAATTAAAACCAGTAAATATAGAGGCAAACATACTCAATGATTATTTTGCTAACGTGGGGGAAACGTTTGCTAAAAAAAATATCAAAGGATGCAAATGAAATCCCAGTTCCTCAATCGCTAAATAACACATGTATGCAGAGTATCTTCCTGAGCCTGACTAATGCCAAGGAAATACTCACAATAATAGATAAATTAAAAAACAAATCAACTCCAGGTCCAGATAACTTCACTGGAGCATTCATAAAAAAATAGCTGGATTCATAACTGCACCCTTGGAGTTTATCATCAATAAATGTTTGAGCAATGGATACTTTCCAAACAAATTCAAAGAAGCCAGAATTATACCAATTCCTAAGACTGGAGACCTTAAGAAAACAGAAAACTATAGACCAATAAGCTTAATAAGTAACTTATTATCAAAAATGAATTCAAACTATCTAGAAATATGTTAAGTGAAGATAATTACAAAGCTCTAAAGAAAAACTATACGAAAGAAGTGAAAAGAGCGAAATGTAAGAAAACAGCTGAAATTTTGAATAATAGTGTGTACTTTAACACAGCAGTGTGGGATGTAATAAACAAAAATAGGCAAGTAGCTCATGTAGATGCTTATACTAGTGTCCCCAGAATAATTAATGAAAATGACAAATATATTGATGATAGTGTAGACATTTGTAATTTCTTTAACAGATATTATCAACTGGTTGCTAAAAATCTTCAAAAATCTCTTAATACAGGTATTAGTGACATGAGGAATACTGAGGGGATTCAGAACGAATTAAAATTCCACCCAGTATCCCAAAACGAGTTGTCAAATATCATTGATAGTTTAAATAATAAAAAAAAACTGTAGGAATGGATGGGGTATCCAGTAAAATTATGAAAGAATGTAAAGATCAATTGTTAGAACCTTATTTGATTCATCTGATCAATCATTCATTAGAACAAGGTGTTTTTCCAGATAATTTAAAAGAGGGGAAGATCTTGCCAATCTTCAAAAGTGGTGATAGAGAAAAGGTAGAAAACTAAAGGCCCATTAGTATTTTAAATGTAATAAGTAAAATTTTTGAAAGAGTAGTTCTAAATAGGTTACTTCTGCATCTTCAAGAAGCTAACTTATTTATATGTGATGAACAGCATGGCTTCCAGAAAGCGAGATCAACAAAGACAGCCATAGTTTCTCTAGTTGAAAAACTAATAGATATAATAGATTCCGGTGATAAAGCTACTGCAATCTTCTTAGATCTGTCAAAGGCATTTGATTATGTTAATCATAGAACTTTATTGGAAATACTGCAAAATGTAGGTGTAACTGCCACACTCCAGTTGCACAAAAGTCAATTTATTAAATAAGGAGTTTAATGTCAGTTAACTAACTGTTGTAAGTGTAACAGGTTTATTTCTGTTGCACAAAGATCCATTAGTTATTTATCATTTGGGAAGTGATAGCCGCGAGCCGTAGCAGGTATCTGTTCAATCAGATAGATAAGCTGCGTTCTCGTAGGTCCTGTTCGTAACGGTGACCGATTAGATTGGCCAGCAAAAAAGACACTGTTCTCTGCTGTAAAATCACTTCCCGGTGGTTCGGAACCAACCTAAAACTGTAGGTCCACTCATCAATCATCATCATCCAACTCATTACCCACGCACAGGTCTCAGACCTATGTGGGCTTCATACTCCAAAAAAAAAATATATGGGGTTGAACTGAAATGGTTTGAATCATATGTTATTGGGAGAAAACAATGTGTAGAACTAACTACAGTAGTTGGGAATAGTATAGTAAAGAATAAATCTAATAAATTAGAGGTGCAAGCTGGAGTGCCTCAGGGGTCAATACTATAGGTCCATTGCTTTTGTTGTTATATGTCAACCGTTTACCTAAAGAATTAATTAGTGGTAGAGCCCTCTTATATTTTGCAGATGATACATCACTCATTTTCAGCAATTCCATTCTAGATAATTTAGAAATAAGTGCCCATATAGGTGGGCGGTCCATTGTCCAATTTTTAAATCAGTTGAAATTAACTATAAATAGTAAAAAATGCCAGTACCTTCAATTCAAAAACAAACATAATTTAAATGAAGATAGGGATATAAACGTACTTGTAAACGATAATCAATTAGACTAGGAAGAAAAAATTGCATTTCTAGGAGTTTTGTTGGATAGAAGATTGACCTGGGCTCCATACATTGAGAAAATATGTTGTAAAATTTCATCTAGGGTATTTGTCCTGCGACAGCTCGATAGATTGAATGACAAAAAGTTAGTTTTTACAGCTTACCATGGGCTCTTACTGTCACATATTAGGTATGCTATCTTAGTATGGGGTAATTCATCAAAACAAAATCTTGATAGGTTGTTTAAGATCCAAAAGAAAGCGGTTAGGTGTATAGAAAGAGTAAATAGATTAGATTCATGTAGGCCGTTGTTCAAGAGACTTGGTCTCCTAACTGTACCCTGCTTATATATGTGTATGAAGCTACTTTATATGTAAAAACGAATGATATTAACCAAAATCTTGATGTACATGATTATAATACAAGAAGCCGAGGAGATTATCACTTGGTGAGTCACAATAGTAGCTTATTCAAACAAAAACCTAGTTGTATTGGTAGGGAATTCTACAACAAGCTACTGCAGTTTTTGAAGAGTCTTGAAAATATAGAAATATTTAAAAAACAATTGAAAAAATATTTAGTTGAAAGCTTTTTATGGTGTACAAAAGTTCCTTTCACATCAAAATTAAGCCGCAACTAATTGAAGTAATTATGGTATCTAGTGTATAATATTGTTGATCTGACTTGTCTTATACTCCTTAACTGGAGTCTCCAAGTCGTAATCTACAAAAAAAAAACTGGAAAAAATTATAAAAATTAGATTGATGGGTGACTTGCAGAAAAACTTTGATGAGTAAAAACCCATATGACTTTCAATCAAATAAGTCTACTAAGGATGCTTAGACACCCATCAATTTTTGAAGTGGACAACATCCACTTCAATAAAATTGTGTATTATAACTTTAATAATAATAAAAAAACACTTGTAGTATTCATGGACTTATCAAAGGCATTTGATACGATCCCACACAATATCCTATTAAATAAATTAGATAAATCTGGAATAAGAGTCACAGTTAACAACTTATTTGCAAGCTATCTGACAAAAAGAAAACAATCTCTCACTCTGTATGGACAAACTGACATCAAATGTACATCATGCTTTGGATTTCCCCATGGATCAGTTTTATCACCACTTCTGTTCCTTATTTATGTAAACGATCTTTTGAAATTAAACCTAGCAAATTGTACCACCCTTTTTTTTGCGGATGATACAGTATTGATTGTTAGTGGAAATAGCTGGAAAGAAACATTCAGCATTGCAAATAACAATATCAAAACTGTGCACAATTGGCTTCATAAGATCATATTTTAACACTAAATGCAGACAAAACTAAATACATTACCTTTTTACCCAATAAACCCGGACAACAAACAACAGATTTAAATTTATAAATAGGTACCGGTACTGAAAACAATAAAAACAATAGAAACAATGCTGTGAATCCTGAACAAGTATTGAAAACTTTGGAAAGAGTTCAAACAATTTAATACCTGGGTTTAATAGTGGATCAACATCTCAAGTGGAATAAACATATAGAATACTTATGCACAAAATTAAAATACCTAATATATATTTTCTACAAAATAAATAAAATAAAAGACATTGACATCATAAGGAAAATTTATTTTGCGTATGCACAATCATTATTCCAATACATTAATTATAGAGGTATGGGGGGCCGCATATTTGACACACACTTAAAAAAACTGTTTGTCCTTCAAAAACATATAGTAAGAGCAGCACTAGGAAGACCACGACTATATCCCAGCAGAGAAATCTTACATGAATTTAATGTACCAACTTTGAGACAGACTTACATGAAAAATGTTATTCTTCACATAAATAAAAATAGGAACCTATTTGCAACACACATAACCCCCTATAATATACGTACAAACAACAGATACAATATAAATCTCATCAAGCTTACTACAAGCAGACATCAATTTCCATACTATTGTAATTACATACGGTAATAAACAAAATATCTAAGGATTTTATAAACAAAAAGATCACGGCTGGATTACATATCATTGTAGAGGAATGGATTGGATAAAATATTTTCTTTAAATTAACCCTATAGAACCAAACATGATGATAATTGGGCATACATGGAATTCAAAACAAGACTTATTTTTTTAGTCTATATTGAGTCTCAATAATCAAATAATGCCGTCTGCCGTGGCTTGGATGGTGGGTTGCTGGTGCTTTGTTGAACTTGAGCATGGTAGCCTGAACAGAATCACTTTAAATTATCTATCTACACAGTCTGCTTGTTAAAATTATCTTTCAACTTCAAAAAATTTATTTTTTCTCTTGACATTTATTAGCTATTATCTTTTACATTATAATGTTTCATTGTTGTTTGCATTGTGTTTGCTTTATTATTGTCTTGCATTGTTTATTTTTATTTCATTTTCTAATCTGCTAAGAGTATTTTGTTATTAAGGTGCATTATTCAGTACGGTACTGTACTTGAACCGTTGTCACAGCTTTATTTAGTTTCCTGATGGTTTGAATGAATAAAAATAGAGATGAACAACTGCAACTCACTGGCCAACACACAAGTTTTCTTATGTTGGCAGTGGCAAAATGCTGGGCAATGCACTTGCTATAATTCGATTTCATATTTTCTTTGTATTGTATATATAATACTTTTTTAAGCAGTCTGAATATTATGTATGTTTGAATAAAATTTTAAAAGTTTGAAAGTTTTGAATTGAAAATACCCTCCAATTCACAATCTTGAATTTTATTTTGAAACAGCCCCCCCCTCGGGCAACCACCCCACTGGTGGTTCCCCCAAAATCTACTGCTGGATCCGCACTTGTAGACTTTTATAAGAAATTCCTGTATTTCTTGGTCCATGATGAACTGCGTTGTTAATATTAACTTTTTAGGTGTATTCAGGCCTTTGAAAATGAATCTCCACGATACGAAAATGTTTGGCCTAGAGAGTGAGTAAAATATTAAGTTACTTATTCTTAATTAAAATTGACTGCAAGTCGTTGAATTCACATAAAAAGTTAATTTTATTATAATATTGGGTCTGTTAGACTTCAAAGATTAAAATTAAAGTTGTTAAAGTATATAATTTAGATGTGGTACATATTCGTGGAAAGAACTTACTTATAGGGCAAGTATGTCTAGAGCATATTTACCTGACCCGGTAACAGAGGATGAAACTGAAACTATGCTTGAAGTGGTTCATGGCATAACATAGTGCATCAGTAAAGACGAATGTCAATAGAGAACTGTTCAAAAAAGCAACATATGAGGATTCTATTATTTCTATGGTCAAAAAAACAATACTGAGGGCTGGCCAGTAAATATCAGGCAATTACCTGATAATATACAGTGTTCCTATAAAATTAGGAATGAATTCAGTGTCATTAATGACTTAGTATTTTTTTAATAATAAAGTTGTCCCAATAGAACTGAGATTTAAAATTCTCAAGCATGAAGGTCATTTTGGAGTCACAAAAACAAGTGCTAGGGAAAATAATATGTAGTACTGACCTGGAATGACCAATGCAATTATGCTAAACTGTAAAGTGTGTGAAAAGATATAGGCCAGCTAACATCAAAAGGAACCAATGTTATTGCAGGACATTTCTGACATTGCATTTAGTATTATTGTTGCTGCTGACCTATGCGAATTCGATAGTATTATTTTTTTAGTTTCAAGTGATTATTTTTCAATGCGGTTGAAGGTGAAACTCATTAAAAATAAAACAGCAGCAGCTGTTATTGGGGCTCTGAAAGAGAATTTTCTACTCATGGGATTCCCCATGAACTGTATCTGATAATATGCCATTTGCATCCATGAGTTTAAATTATTCCAAATCTAATAGGAGGGCTGAGAAATGTAAAACATCCAATTTTTCACTCCGTCACTAAATTGACTCCATTCAAAATTCTGTATGGACACACAAACGCTAACTCTTTGCTAGACAGACATAAATAGAAAATTATGAGTGACGACTTATATCAACCAGCATAAAGAAAAACTTAAAAATACTTTACAAACACATTAGGGAGACTAATCAAACAACTAAAGAAAAAGTACCATAGTTGAAAAAACGAATGTCAATAGCCTAGAGAAGTATTGCCCGATATTTTTTTTGGAAATTTGCTTGAAAAATATGTAGAAGCAGAGTAAGATTAAAAATAATATAATAAAGAGAAGATTGGTCCTGTGAACAGAGAATTGAAAACAAAAATCGTTTCCAGACATCATAACATCAAATCAAAAATTCACCTATCGTAAATTAAAAGACCAAGGAAACTTAATGAAACTGACAATACTAACTTACAAGAGACAGTGACTCAAACTAAAACGGACAATTCCAAACTGTTCCAGGTCCCTTCTCATCCTGTGTGGAGCAGCCTCAGGAACAGTAGTAGAAATAAAAAATGTAATTCTGGAATTGTCCCAATTTATCTAGGTACAGCTAAGTTAGACTTACTTCTCATGTTTCTGTACGTAATTTTTGTTTGTATACACGTACGATGTTTTTGGAATTTGATGGGCTGGATGATTATTATAAGAATAAGACTTATTATTTTAAAAGTAATATTAGTTTAAGTAAAAAAATTATTATGTTACAGATAATAGTAGAGTAAGCAGTTAATTATTTGAAATTTATCAATCATACCAAATCTGTTATTGAAGAAAAACTTGAAATTGTGCATTTAGGCAATGACAATAAGAAATGCAATAAAAGAGGTTCAATTAATGGCGTAGGATCTATTATAAAATTTATTACTGGAAATTTAGAGGCTTACAATGGCGAAGAATATAATAAGTTGATTTTTGAAATGCATAACAATCAAGATAATTATTTGATTAGTCAAATGGTTAACCATTATTACATTAGTAATGATATCATTGTAGAATTCAATAAAACAATTATTATGTTAGTTTACAATAATTTTGAAAAATTAAAACAAATACTGCTTATGGTAAAAAAATAATTTGAATGATTTTCTAGTGTTAGAAAAATCAAGGATATACTAAATCAACCAATTATATTGCTTATAATATTATGTTAAATGTTATTCAAGATATTGAAAATTCAACTGCATTTTGTAAGGTTGGAGTTCTTCATCCAAGTATAATATCTATCAATTGTTCATTCAACTTATGAAAATATCCAATATGATAAAAAACTTCCCATAGAAATAAGTTAAGTTAAGTATGGAAAAATTAGAAACGTAGACTGTAGACTGATTAACAATGATTTTTTTTCTTATCTTGAATTTCCAATTGTATAAGAAGTAGTATTTGATTTACATACATTTTTTTCGATTCCAAATAAATTAAAATCAGGGTTTGCAACTATTTTGCAAAGAATTGATAATTTATTATTTATTTATTGCGGGTGATGCCCACATTAGTCTAGAGATTGTGCGTGGGTAATGAGGTGAGTAGGTGAATGATGAGAAACATCCATGGCTGAATGAAATTCGAACTCAAGGCTGCAGGAAAGCAAGCCATATCTTATCACAGACAAGCGCTCCAACCAACTGCGCTACCAGAGCCGCCAAATAATAATATTTTTAGCCGCCAATAATATTTGATACTCTTATCTTAAACTAGGAAATATTAAGACTGAAGGGTAAGAAAATTGTAAATTGTTAGTAGACTCAGAATATCTAAGCTTATTTGAAGACATCTCAGATCAGCAATCGAACTGCGAAGCAGCGATTATTTCTTCTGGTAACACAGATAACTGCAAACACAGTATTCACACTATTTCACTCAAAATAGATGAAAATCTTCTGAAATGGGTTCTAGAAATTCAACAATATCTTGCGATATTGCTAAAAAAGGATACATTTTTTTTACATTGAAAGCAGCCAAAACATTACTGTCAAAATATTGCAAGGGGTCTTCTTCATTGACGCAAGCGAAGGAAGATTATTTACAAAGGAAAACAACTACTTCACTCTCCTGAGCTTAGAAGATTTCCCACCCAACATTCTTAGAAGATTTCGAATTGGAAATGCAAAACCATCAGTAAACAGATTTTAAAATTAACATTAAAAATTTGGACATTGATAAACTGAGCACCAATGTGATATCCCCAGTGATTTGAAGATTTTTTTTGTAGTTTACGTCTTGGAGACTCCAGTTAAGGAGTATAAGACAAGTCAGATCAACAATATTATACACTAGATACCATAATTACTTCAATTAGTTGTGGCTTAATTTTTATGTGAAAGGAACTTTTGTACACCATAAAAAGCTTTCAACTAAATATTTTTTCAATTGTTTTTTAAATATTTCTATATTTTCAAGACTCTTCAAAAACTGCGGTAGCTTGTTGTAGAATTCCCTACCAATACAACTAGGTTTTTGTTTGAATAAGCTACTATTGTGACTCACCAAGTGATAATCTCCTCGGCTTCTTGTATTATAATCATGTACAACAAGATTTTGGTTAATATCATTCGTTTTTACATATAAAGTAGCTTCATACACATATAAGCAGGGAACAGTTAGGAGACCAAGTCTCTTGAACAACGGCCTACATGAATCTAATCTATTTACTCTTTCTATACACCTAACCGCTTTATTTTGGATCTTAAACACCCTATCAAGATTTTGTTTTGATGAATTACCCCATACTAAGATAGCATACCTAATATGTGACAGTAAGAGCCCATGGTAAGCTGTAAGAAGTAACTTTTTGTCATTCAATCTAGCAAGCTGTCGCAGGACAAATACCCCAGATGAAATTTTACAACATATTTTCTCAATGTATGGAGCCCAGGTCAATCTTCTATCCAACAAAACTCCTAGAAATGCAACTTTTTCTTCCTGGTCTAATTGATTATCGTTTACAAAACACGTTCATATCCCTATCTTCATTTAAATTATGTTTGTTTTTGAATTGAAGGTATTGGCATTTTTTACTATTTATAGTTAATTTCAACTGATTTAAAAATTGGACAATGGACTGCACACCTATATGGGCACTTATTTCTAAATTATCTAGAATGGAATTGCTGAAAATGAGTGATGTATCGTCTGCAAATAAGAGGGCTCTACCACTAATTAATTCTTTAGGTAAACGGCTGACATATAACAACAAAAGCAATGGACCTAGTATTGACCCCTGAGGCACTCCAGCCTGCACCTCTAATTTATTAGATTTATTCTTTACTATACTATTCCCAACTACTGTAGTTAGCTCTACACATTGTTTTCTCCCAATAAGATATGATTCAAACCATTTCAGTTCAACCCCATTTACACCTACATTTTGCAGTATATCCAATAAAGTTCTATGATTAACACAATCAAATGCCTTTGACAGATCTAAGAAGATTGCAGTAGCTTTATCACCTGAATCTATTATATCTATTAGTTTTTCAACTAGAGAAACTATGGCTGTCTTTGTTGATCTCCCTTTCTGGAAGCCATGCTGTTCATCACAGATAAAGTTAGCTTCTTGAAGGTGCAGAAGTAACCTATTTAGAACTACTCTTTCAAAAATTTTACTTATTACATTTAAAATACTAATGGGCCTATAGTTTCCACCTTTTCTCTATCACCACTTTTGAAGATTGGCAAGATCTTCCCCTCTTTTAAATTATCTGGAAAAACACCTTGTTCTAATGAATGATTGATCAGATGAATCAAAGGGTCTAACAATTGATCTTTACATTCTTTCATAATTTTACTGGATACCCCATCCATTCCTACAGTTTTTCTATTATTTAAACCATCAATGATATTTGACAACTCGTCTTTGGATACTGGGTGGAATTTTAATTCGTTCTGAATCCTCTCAGTATTCTACATTGTGCATACTACACCATTGTGCTGTAACTGTAATAATTTTTGGCATTATCATTGCTTTCACAGTTTACAGAGTCTTCAAGGGAAGTCCACGTGCTAATACTTCCAAAACAACCCCTGAAGTTCTCTTTAGGGATGGAGGAGTTACATCCTGATTACATCCATACTGTGCTACTTTCGGGGAGACTGTCTACTTTCCCAGTATGGCTTCTTAGCCCTGGTTCCCACTACTTTTCCTGAATGGAAGTCAGTCCAGCAAACTCCACCGTGGAGAGAAGACTCACTTCATTCAAATGAGTTATTTCATTTTTGATCTTGCAAAAGTTTTGTGACAATTTGTTTTTAAAAATTAAATGACATCGCATAACTTTAACTTACATAGATGACAATGACAAAAAAATAAAATAAAACTCAAAAATTGATATGAAAAATTTATTCCCTAATCAACTAAAAAATAGAATAGTTGAGTAGAAAATTACGAGTTTAGTTTATAAGTAAGCTTCTTAAGGAGTGGAATAACAAAATCATCAAAAGAAGTTGCCAGAGTCATGGATTAACAAAATGATAAAAAATTAAGAGTTTCCTCATTTCAGTTTCTAGGAAATCTCTTATCTTCTACTTTGAGATGGCTGGTCCATGTTTGTGATTGACCTCTGCCGATTTGGGCAGGAAGATTCTTTCTGAAGTACAAAATAAGAAATAGCAAATGCTCCAGCAGCCAAACCTATAAACAAAAGAATTTTGGAGTCAGTATCTTCATAATACTTTTATTTGATGTTTTGCTGATTATACCCACATAAGTCTGAGGCTCTTGCATGGGTAATGAGTGAATGATTACACAAAATATGTCTGATAGAGTATATCATCCCAAAAAAGATGGTGAACACCCTGAGGAGTATGTGTGAAGTGTAGTGTTCTACATGCAGGAAGTCTAAGTGAACCATTACTTGTCACTTCTGCAGTTTGATAAGGTGTGCATGTTGTCTCCCACTATATATTCTTACTGGTGTTGGATAGTGTAATCTGTGATGAGAAGGGTTAGTGGTAGGCCTAATAGGAGAAGGGGGATTCCATGAGGCATAAGAGGATCTGGACTTCGTTGACAACATTTATCTTTGCTTGGACAACGTTTTTCCGACATGCAAGAAAATCTGAAAAATATTTCACATGTAGCAGCAAAAGCCGGTTTACAAATTAACATCAGGAAGACAAAAGAGATGAGGGTGAATGCCAGAACAGAGATGCAATTGAAAAAGGGTGATTCCATCATAGAGCCTGTTGAGACTTTCATGCAATTGAGCAGCAGAGAAGGGAGGAGCTCAGGAGGATGTTGAGGGCTGTATCAAGAAAACAAATGGAGCTTTTATACAGTTGAGGCAACTTTGGAGAAATAAAAATATATCTAAAGCAACAAAGAAATAGCTATTCAATAGTAATATAAAATCGCAGTCCTCTTCTATGGATGTGAAACTGGGAAGGTGATGGCAGGGGTCTCCAAAATGCTACAACCCTTTTGTAAATGGATACTCATGGCAAATAATGGGCATCAGATGGCCTGAGGTCGTGAGCAATGACAATCTGTGGAGGCAACGAGTCAGCACTCATTTCATCAGCAGATAAATGAGAGGAAAGGGAGATGGGTTGGGCACACTGCCAAAACAGCGAAATGGAGATCATTTTCGGATGCCCTATGCTCCTCAAGTAGAAATAAAAATTAAGTTAAATAATTACAAGAATCCAATCCGTGACCGCTGAAGTAGCAGTCAGTCAGAGCCTCACTTGAAATAACGCCTTAACTGACTACACCACCGCGGTTGTCGCCAGATTTTTATTCTATCTTTTCCCACCCGCCAATATATTAGGTTAAAATTTCATAACATAGCTTAATATTTCATGGACAGACACTTGGCAGCCCAAATCAAGAGTATTTAAACTTGAAACTTTAAACGCATAAAAACATTTTTCCTGAGAAATATAGGGCCGAGAAAATGGTTCATAATTTTTTTTCGATTTCTCTAGAGAAAATCTCCATACTTATACACTGTACTCATTGAACAATCCTTGACAGAACTGACAATATATTTTTCATTAATTGATTTAGTTTTAAAGAAAACATTCCATCAACTAGAACCAGGATGCAATTCAATCGACAGCTTAGACCCATTCTATACTGGATCAAAATGCGTGGATTACAGTATCCATGTTACCTTATCGGAAAAACTAGATGGACCAACATTTTTTTCTAAGGATGAAGCCCACATAGGTCTGAGACCTGTGTATGGGCAATGAATGAGTTGGATGATAGTGATTGATGAGTTGGACCTACAGTTTTAGGTGGATTCTGAACAGATGAGTATATGTTAGCATGGTTTCCAAGCCAAACGTTTTTTTGTTCATATAAAATGGGCCCATAATAGAGCATCACATTGAATCCATTCCTGTTTCAATGATGTGGAATAATTTTTTTTTGCAGTGTGATTTTTTATACTTCTCACCTAAAACAATAAACAGAGCTGTAATTCCAAAAACTAATCTGCTTGAGCTATGTGGTTCAGCCACTGCACTTTCAGAGGATTCTTTCTGTTCTAGGCATGATCCTGAGCACGTGATGGTTCCGTTTTTTATTTCTTCATTATCAACTGGAAATTTAAAAAAATGTAGAGTTGAACACGGTATTCTTACACATGGTTTGTTAGGTACTGAATACAAGTTCGATAATACGAAAAATACTCAGTTGATTATACTAATAATTAACTGTTTCAAAGATATATATTACCGTACACATATTACAGATTGAATATGTATATATATCAGAGATCATTATATATATACTTTTTATATAAGAATCAGTAGTGATCCTAAGTGATCAGTACCAGTATGGTGAATTGAACAAATATAATGGGCACTATCTTGAAAACTTTGTATAGTTTATTGTTGTTAGTAACAGGCTATACCTTATTACAAATATTTTGTTATTTTATTAAATCCTATTCTTATTAGAACTTTCTACTCCTATTAGAACTTTGGTTAACATTTCATGGACACAGTATCCTATTCATACCTTATCTATGCCAAATCAGTATTCAAGTTACCTTTCACATCCTTCAGACTCAATTGAAAATTCTCAAGGTTTGAGTCTGTCTTCAGTGAGCTTGACTCTATGTCATTTACTTTTAATATATTGCTGGAATGAGGAGTTGTAACATTTATAAATGACAATTTCACTATTCTATTCTCACTTCCTAATTCTGATGAAGAATTGGATGGAACATTTTTCTCTACAGATTTAAAATCATTAGCCAGTTCCACATTTTCATTTTTAGAATATGAGCTATTGGTCTCATTTTTCAAATCATTCACCATTACTGTTGGATTGGGAGCAATTGACTGCATTTCAGCATCAGAAACATTCATAGGCTCATGTTTTATGGAAGATATGTCTCTTTCTTTATTTTTGATAATGATTGAGTCCCTAGAATCCACACCAGAGAATCCTTGGGATGAGTTCGTGTTACTTGAATTATTGACCAAGGTTTCTATTTCAATCTCTGGTGAATTTTCTTCCATTGAGATGCTCACATTGTGGCTCTGTTCTACAGGAATTGGATTTGTTTCTAAATTAGCTGTACTAATAGGTACTATAGTAGGATTTTGATGTTCTTGAAGATTCATGGTGTTTACTGAAGAAAATGGATCAGTCAAATTGTTTTCTGTATCCAAATGGTCTGTTATAGTTCTCTCAGCATGCTCTTGAGTGATGCCATTGATAGTACCAATAGCATTGTTCGAAGAATTATAAATTTGTGTAGAAATTTGTTGAGAATTATCATCATTTGTCTGTCTTTCAACACGCATTCTCCGTCTCTTTTTTACAACTTGAGGTGATGACTCTTGACCCACTAGCTCAGCAACTTTTACATCATTTATTGGTGAAATTTTGTTCGTTCCAGTTGAATTATGTGGTTGAATAGCTCCTTCAAAGTCCATTCCTGGCATCAATATATTGGAAGTATCAAGTGAAGAGACATCATTCTCGATATTTTTCATTCGATTGAAACTAAATCTAAATTGTAAGAATTGTTTAACGTCTTCGAACGGATGGTTTATAATATCTTCATTTTCTGCAGCGATTTCAGATTTCAATGAAAATGAAATTATTTTTTGTTCTGAATCTGTTTTAGCACTTTCAATATCATGCATCTCAGTTTCATTATTATGAAGGCTATGGAACAGTGAAGTTATCATTATATTATTTTTCAAGCATTCTGTGTATGAATCATTCTTGACGCATGGTGGTTGCAAACAATTAGGCTCCAATGCATATTCTCTGTCCATAGCATTAAAAATAAATTCCAAACGTTCCTCAAATGGTGTTTCGTTTTTATATCTCATCGTAATACCTGAAGAGCTCAATGCATCAAAAATCTCGTTATAATAGTCATCATTGAAGTGCATTCCAAGATTATGATTATCATGATTGTCACATAGTTTTTTTAATAGACTCTTCATAAAGTCCCTGCTTTCAGCTTCGCTATTCGACAAATCATGAGCAAAAATACCTGAGAGACATAAAATTTCAAGATAATATTATTTATAAGCAAGTAACTAAATTAAAAGAATTGATAAAATGTAAATAACAGAATTTCATTGGAATTCGATGCAAGTATTTGATGTGTAGGCCTTCTGGTATTAGGATTTATAATTTATCGATGAAAATTTTATAACTTTACAAATTTTAACCAAATTAGTAGTCTGAATTCGAAAAGCCTACTAGGTATATACTTTCTCTGAAGATTTATATGAGGGGATGGATCAGCAGAGTGTAGCGTTCTCTCCTATTACAGGCTGAATAGCAAATAGGCTAGCTGACCAGAATTAATAGCAAGCGATCTTTAAAGGAAAATATAATTTTAAGCAACGATGATAATGATAATGTCTATGGTAATGCTTTAAAGAATCGTACATGAATTTGAGGTACGAAAAAGTTAGGCTTAGTTTGAGGCAAAATAATAGCTACTGGGGAAACCAAAGTTGGAATCAATAACCCATACAGCACACTAAGTCACAGATACCTATCAGATAATGTAACTAAGTGATCCAAAATGTATGTATCAAATGATAGTTTTCAGATAGGTCCCAGCTACATCTCATCATAACCGGTTTTCTTCAGATTCAGTCATACATGCCAAGACATATCTGATACATATCTGATAAGTATCCATGAAACCTACCCACAATGCACTTAGTCTGCACATACGCCTTGGCAAGTAAAAAAAGTAAATTCGTATGGCTTTTCGTGGTGGGGAGACCCTTACGGGTAGTTCCACCTCGCCGCTTTTTTAACGACTGCTTTTTTCTTATATGCAACCGGGACCGACGGCTTAACGTGTCCTCCGAAACACGGGAGTGGCTCGAGAAAAATATCTTGTACTCAACTGGGATCGAACCCAGGACCTTTGGCTTATCAGACCAGCGATAAGCCAACTCGGCTACGCCGACTCCGCCTTGGCAAGTATTTGTTGGTAACGTCTAGAAGGACTCGTCTTCTCAACGGCCATTATTGTAAACAAGAATCATCAATTTCGACCTGTTTTGGTGGCTTTTCTAATGTTTGTGTGACATTTTTACCATCGTTTTAAGTGTGGCCAATTTTTTTAAAGTTTTGTGATTAGAAGAGGATTTTTAGAAAGCGTCAAAATTTCAGTAAGTATCAAATAAGATTATCCTTTCATTGCTATTTTAGTATTAATCTGTTGATTGTTTTTCTAGCATGAATAACATAAATTTTACAAAAATGTACAGCACTAGTCTGAACAATATCTCATAAGATCAATGAGGATACCATATTTACCAAATTTTAATGTTGTTGTTTTAACAAGCTTAACTGTCATTAATTTGCTAATAATCTAGAATAATAATCATTTGAGATTGTGAACACCCCCCCATCTGTTACAAAGTTACCGGTAACTATTGAGCCCAGATGAAGAAAAATTTAAAAAAAAAGTTCTTTAAAACTTATATTTTTAGAACTTATTATAATTATTTTGAGGTTGAAAATTTGACAACGCCTCCAAAGTGCACTTTATCTAATGTTGAACAGGCTCTGGTTTGGGGGGGAGGGGTTGTAAATTACTACTTATACAGTACTAATTGAAATCGCCAATGCTTGTTCACATCCCAAAGATGTGACTGATTACTATTATTATTATCAATGCCCTACTGTTTTAATTGTACTGTAATTTTAATTGTTTCAGACTTCAAAGCAGAGGTTTTGAGGAAACTAAATACTCTTCTGTTTAAAGTTCGAATGATTGAAGCGAAACTAGATGATCTCGTTCACTTGCAATGAAGGAAAATATATCATTAACCGACCCAGAAGAGATTGCCAGATTTCCAATCACAACTGAAAGTCAATTGATTGACTTTAATCAAAATTTTGATCACGAGATTCTCAAAAAATGTGTAAGTTGAATAATCTTTTTAAATTTCACTTTTCATTCAACATAGAATCAAGTTTTAATTTAACCAATTCAGGTTTTATGAATGTCAATTATTTTGATGTTGAAGATCCATCTTGTTTCTACTAATATAATAAAAACTTAAAAAAACACTTAAGTGGAAATTATGACTCACGTTATGGCGTGACGGCCGTTTCACTCTGTTGACTTTGAGCTCATCTCAAACTCATACCTTAAATCAGTGTACTGTGGGTCGTCTGACGATGCTCTTGTCAACAGAGTGAAATGGCCGTCACGCCACAACGTGAGTCATAATTTCCACTTAAAAGTGCTTTTTAAGTTTTCTATTGTCAATTATTTATTTGGATATTGTATGGTCAATCATCAATACAATACACTTATTGTAGGAACCTGATAGCTTTTCCAATACATAAACATGTATTTTGGCATAAAATTTTGTGTGTGAATGGCCTGGTTCTTCATCTGTAGGCCTACTGAATAATTCATTTGTGAAAATACAAGGTTATCCCAAGTGAATGGTGCGGTTTCAAACACGGTTTAAACAAAAACCGAATCTCTTACAGTTAATGTTTTTCATTCATCTAATTCGCCATTTCAAACAGTTTTTTTACATAATTAATTTCAATTCGCGCATGCGCAGTAGCGTCATCCTGTTGTATTTGCTATATTCTACAACCTAACCTGAAATAAGGAGGTTGATAACGCTTTTTATCCACTAAACTAAAGCTGTTCCTAATGCCTAAAGGTTGACTATGCTGTTTTTAATCTAAAAATACAGAGTGATCATAAAAGAATGGTGTGGTCTCAAACATGGTTTAAGCAAAATCCAAGTGACTTACAGTTGACTTTGATTCTTCTAATTTGTCATAATTATTTTTTATTATTATTATTTTTATGTTATTTAGTCTATCACTAGGTGCTAGAGTCAATTTAATACACAAAAAAAATAAAAAAAAATAAATAAAAGTTGATTATTGTTCAAACATTTGTCAAGCAACTATAAGAGCTTTTTAACTTCCTTCTTTTAGGTTAGGTTGTAGAATATAGCATATGCAGCAGAAATGACAAATAAACATAGAATAATTAATTCTTAAAATTTATATTACTTCATTGATTAGTAAGAAAACTGTTTGAAACGACAAATTAGTAGAATTTAATGACATTAAGAGCCGGTTGCAAAAACGTGGATTAAAGTTAATCTTTGATTACTCATAAGAATAATTAACATTGTTAATTGGAGATTAAACTTAACAGGCCTTTGTACAACTGAGACTGACTGTAATTAATTCGGTTTTTGTGATACCATGATCAAAACATTCTTTTATGATCACTCTGTATTTTTAGATTAAAAAACACCATAGCCAATTTTTAGACATTAGGTACAGCTTTAGTTTAGTGGACAAAGCATTTTAACTTCCTTCTTTTAGGTTAGGTTGTAGAATATAGCATAATATACAGCAGAAATGACAAATAAATTCAGCATGTTGGGGAGGAAGAAAAATCCTTCAAAACCGACTGTCTGTATAAAGTATAGTTGGTGAGATCTAATTCTATTTTTTTCTCAATGATTGCTTATTTCTCAAGAAATAAGAGAGTTTTCCATCTCTTTGAACCTTCATTAACGTCAATACCTTTACTGTTTTCATTAGTTAAAAATATATATTTGTACGTATGACAATTTTTTAAAATTATAATTCTAAATTTCTAATTTCATGTTTATTGGTTGAAAAGTAGCATCTGAAACACTTATTTGACTTCTGCCTCTTTACTCAAGCATCGATCGCTAAATTGAAAAAAGAATTATTACTTGCCCAATAATTCATGTTCACTTTACTAGAGCAAAACAATTCTCTTCATTTCTATGAAATGGCTTATTAATGTAACAAAATTTTAATTTTCCAAACATCTATGAAAGCTGAATTCTGCATTGCTCAGCTTTTATTATTGCTAAATAAATCAATAATGTGTTGCAGCTTCAACATATGTGTTGAAACTTCCCTTGAATAGAAGCTAAAAAGTTTAAAACTTTAAACTTTGAAGGGGTGGTTTTATCAGTTATCATCAAATGGTTACCTCAGTATAACTGTAATCCTGAAATTGTTGCGATTATTAATCTTTTCCAATTATGTTTGTTGTACTGTATACATTTTTAAAATTCATACATTGATTTGAAACAATCTTTTCTTTGATACTCATGTTTCAGCTGTAAGGGTGCACCAAAAAGAGGCAAATGAAAAAGACTTGGATGCTATCATAGCACGTTGGCTTGTACAAGCAAAAATGAGGATTGACAGGAGTAAAAAGTAAGCTGATTATTTGATTCCAACTGGTAGTCTATGAGTAATTTTTCATTAGAATTTCTCAATTGTAGCAGCACAAATGTCTGTTGAGCTAAGCTTAATCTCTAATTAACAATGTTATTTTTCATGCTTAATGAAACCTTGATCTATTTTCGTGCAACCGACCCTTAGATATTATTTAGAGCGAGGACACACGAGCGGCCCGGTAGCAAGTCTCCTTCCATATATGTATTCAGTCTTGGACTTGCATTGCTTGAATAAAAAATGGGTTATTACTTATGAGTCATGTATGCTCTGATGAATGCTGACTTAGGGCTATTGTATCTGGGCTATTGTATTGTATATTTATGCTATTCTCTCCAGCAAATCATTGTCTAGTTGTTTTTGAAAATGAAAGTTTTAAATCAAAACACTTGTATTTTCTCAACATCGTATTCTTTCCATCGCTCATCACTACAATCATTTAAATTCAAATTTCATCTATTCATAATTAGTACGTACATTTATTGTAAAACAGTATTACAGGATATGAATATTGTTTGATGATTTGTCTGTGTGCCGGGAGGAGTCATAATTTTCAGAGAAAAAAAACTTTATAAATGAAGTAGACAAAGCGCGGTTACGCTGAGAAGTGTTGGTTTATTGATCACACACACAGATACATAGATCAAGTCAACATAGGCTCTATGGCGGTTAAGTTCAAAATACTCTAATACTCCTCCTCGATTTCATTTTTATGTGCTTACAAAAATAGAAAATCGTCAAGTACAATTCAAATAAAATAATGAACACAATGCAAATAGAACGATTATAGTGCAAATAGAATGATTACAATGCAAGTATAGATAATACAAAGCAAATATTGAATACAAAAAGTTATTAAAAGAAATCATACAATTTTCAACTCTTGTCTCAATTTGAAAAATTTGTCATATGACAGTGCTTTAGTCAAAATGTCGCTCAAGTTTTCCTCACTTCTAACATAATCAATACTTAATATACCTTTATTTATAATGTCTTTAATGAAATGAGCCTTTATATCAATGTGTTTGCTTCTTTTGCTGTTTTCAAAATTTTTTGTCATTTGTATGGCAGATTGATTGTCTATAGATAGATAAGTTTTACCATTGTAACCTAAGTCATTAGCAATTCCCTTCAAATTCATTAATTCTGTGGCTGTGGATGCAGCAGCCAAATATTCAGCTTCTGCGGTTGACAGTGCAACGCAATTTTGTTTTCTTGAAAACCATGACACAGGATTTCCAGCAAATAGAACTAAGCAACCACTTGTACTCTTCCTATCAAGTTTATCACCTGCCCAATCTGCATCACTAAAACCCTGCAATAACTCAGGTGAATTTGATTGAAATGTGAGATTACAATTCTGTGTTTCTTTCAGATATCTTAAGATTCTTTTTCCTGCTTTCCATACTTTTTCACTAGGTTTGTCCAGAAATCTACTCAAGTAACTAACACTAAATGCTATGTCAGGTCTTGTACTAGTTGCAATATACATAAGACTTCCAATTAATTCACGAAAAGGAACATCAATCATCTCATTATTATTTGACAAATCTAATCCTTTTTCCATAGGAGTCTTCATACCTTTACATTCAATCATCTGAAATTTTCCAAGAAGTTTCTTTATGAATTTAGATTGATACAATTTCAAATCATTAATGCTCCTCCTGAATTCTATGCCTAAGAAATGTGATATTTCACCCATATACTTAGCATTGAATTTCTTTTGCAAATTTATAATTACATTCTCAGATTCACCAGCAATTAAAATGTCATCTACATAGACTAACATGTTTACACCATTACCAATATATAAACAAAAATCATGATTGGAACGTTTGAAATCAAGTTCATTAGCAAAATTGTTAAATTCATCATTCCAGCATTTAGGCGACTCTCTGAGTCCATACAAGGCTCTATTCAATTTCAAAACTTTATTTTTGTCACATTTAATTCCTTCTGGCGGCAAAATGTAAACTTCAGAATTGAGTTTTCCATTCAGAAAAGCTGATGGAATGTCCATATGAATTATATTTTGTTTTCTCAACAAGGCTACAGTTAAAAACATCCTAATACAACTCATCTTAGCTACAGGAGCATAAATATTATTTCCTTTATCCTCAACTTGAAATCCCTTAGCTACTAATCGGGCCTTTTTAATACCATTATCTTTATTCCTAAAAACCCATTTTGTTTCTATGGCTGTCTTCCCTCTTGGCAATTCTACTGGTGTCCACGTATTCAATTTTTCTAGTCCATCAATTTCTTTTTCAATTGCCTTTTTCCATTCTACTTGTTTCATTGCTTCTGTGAACGTTATAGGTACTTCATCTGACTCTACATACAAAGCAATTGCTTCATTACACTCAGTAATGAACCTCTTTGGTTTTCTTAAAATTTCTCTTGGTCTCAGATTCAGTTTATTTCCTTCTCCTTCTTGCTCATAGCCTTGTTCATTCTCATTAGAATTGTTGTCATTAACCAAAATTTCATTATTCAACTCTTCTTCATTGTTCTCGATTTGTTCTTGATTTCTACTTGCATCTTCATTACATAATTCTCTCTCACTATCCTGTGATTTTTGTTCTTGATTTATATCAATATAAAATCTACTTTTGTCAAAATCTACATTGTCATATTCTGGGAATTCATTTTCATTAAATAATGCATCTCTAGTAACTACTATTTTGTGTGTTATGGGGTCCATTAGTCTATAATTATTTGAATTTCTGTCATAGCCAACTAGTATCATTTTCTTTGATTTAGGATCCAATTTCTTTCTTCTACAATCCGGTATCAATGCATAGGCTTCTGAACCAAATATTTTCAAGTGTTTCAATGAAGGTTTTTTACCTGTCCATACCTCAAAGGGAGTAGAGTTTGGGGTTTGACATGTCCCTGATCTATTCAAAATGTATACACTTGTATTCACTGCTTCAGCCCATAGATTTTTAGGTAAATTTTTTGACAATAACATACAACGAGTCATTTCCATAATTGTTCTGTTATCCCTTTCAACCCTAGCATTTTGTTGTGGAGTATACCTTGCTGTTCTTTCAATCTCAATACCATTTGCATGCAAGTAATTTTCAAACGTTTTATTGACATATTCAGTTCCATTGTCTGTATGCAAATACTTTGGTGTACGTCCATACATGTTCTGAAGTTTATTTACATAAGTCTTGAAAGCATCAAATGCATCAGATTTATTCTTAATAAAAAATACAACTCTGTATCCTGAGCAATCATCTTTAAAACAAATAAAATAATTGGCTCCTCCTATAGAAGGTACTGACATGGGTCCACAGACATCACTAAAAATTCTTTCACCTGGCTTGGAAGATTTCCATGAATTTCCTACAGTAAAAGGTAATCTATGTTGTTTTCCTAACGTACAGCCTTCACAGAAAAATTTCTCAGTGTCATTAATTTCAATACCGTTAATTAATCCTTTAGAAACCATTTCTTTAATTACTCTGCAATTCAAGTGTCCTAATCTTTCATGCCACAGTTTAAGATTTGCAACAGATTTATTACTTGTTAAAAGAAGCTCAAAATTTTTTGGCAATACAGTTTTAAACAACATATTATACAAATTATTTTCAGTACGAATTCCTTCAGCTACAAGTTTTTTGTCGTGATAAATTTTTGCTGTATCATTTTCCTTAATAATAGTCATACCCTTTTTAGTTAATTGACCTTCTGAAAAGAGATTTCTTTTTAAACTCGGTACATAGAGAACATTGGTAATAATGGAGTCGAACCACTCACCTTCAATCAATTTTTGGATTTTTACAGTACCTTGTCCTTTAATAGGAAGGCGGAGATTACTTCCAAGTATGACTGTCTTTGCATTGTTGAACTCTTGAATTTCTTCAAAGTATTTGCCGTTCCCCGTCATGTGAGAAGAGGCTCCACTGTCGAGTATCCAAACTTCTGAGTCTAGGTTGGTTTCTTCAGTTGCATTGAATGCTGAAAAATTTCCTTCATTCTGCTTCCTTTTGTCTCCTGGGTCGTGATTTTCATGTGTAGATCGAAATCTGTAGTCTCTTTGGTCATGATTTTCACGTGTAGATCGAAATCTGCTGTCGTTTTCACGCATAGATCTAAATCTGCTGTCACTTGGTTCATGATTTTCACGAGTAGATTGAAAGGTCTTAGGCTTTTTGCAGTTTCTAGCGATATGATTTTTTTCACGGCAGTTATAACAGATTAAAGTTCGTTTATCTGGAAACGGTTTCTTATTTTGAATGGAAGTTGCAAGGGCTTGATCGTTGGTCTCTTCTTCCGCTAAAGCTCGTTCTTCATCCAGAAGTCTTGAAGTTAAATTGGCAATTGTCTGTTTATCATCCGGCATAGAAAACCACGCTTGTCTTACCGTCCTGTACTTGGATGGTAGGGTGCTCAAAACTTTTGTAATTATTGAAAGTTCACTTATAGTTTCACCTATATCCCTAGCTTCCTTGGCCAGTCCTTCAATTTTGTTGATATGTGTAGCTACATTATCAGAAGAGTTCATTTTATACTGATGAAATTTGTCTATTATTAGCATTTTGTTTATTTCAGATTTTTGGCAGTAAATCGAATCAAGTTTTTGTATTATTTCAAACGATGTTTCACAATTTTCAATTAACACTATTTGTTTCTGGTCCATAGCCGTTGATAGAGTAAACATTGCATTCGCGTCCTTTTTATTCCAATCCGCTAGTTCTTTATCAGCAAGTGGCTTTGTTTCCTTGCCAAAGGCAACGTCCAAACAACCTTTAGCTCTAAGAGCACACTTCATTTGGAATAACCATTGTTTGTAGTTTGTCCCGTTGAATCTCGTTATTAAGTCGGAAGAATTCATTTTGCAGGCTTAAATTGTCCGAAATAAATTGTACATTTACCAATTTCAAGTTCATTTATGTTAGCACAAAGCACATCATGTGGCACACAGCGACGTCGAATTTTCACACAGAAGTTTTCGATTGTAAATCCTTTTCCAGTCCGGTTTTCACTGAGAATAACTCACTTTGACATTTTTACACTTATAAAAAGCAACCATACTGATTAAAATCAATAAAATAACTCATTTTTAGAGCTTCCTGGGCCAATAACCTATAAATGAAGTAGACAAAGCGCGGTTACGCTGAGAAGTGTTGGTTTATTGATCACACACACAGATACATAGATCAAGTCAACATAGGCTCTATGGCGGTTAAGTTCAAAATACTCTAATAAACTTTACATAACACATTAAATCACCCAACCCAACATAAACACGCCGCTTTCAATCACATGCTCCACCAACTAACAAACATTCCTATGTCACAAGAAGATTACAATATAGAATTGAATACTATAAAATACATAGCACAACAGAATGGTTACAAACACACACTAATAGACAAACTACTGCACAGAATATCAACAAAACCAATCACTCACACCAGCAACAAACAGAATGACAACCCCCATACATTCATCACACTTACCTACCTCAACAACAAAACTCATAAAATAGCAGCTTCATTCACGAAACTCAAATATAAAATAGCTTACAGAACAACTAATTCACTCAAAAAACACCTGCATTCTCAGACAACATCTCAAAACAAGTACAACAGATCTGGAATTTACAAATTGAAATGTGATGACTGCAACAAGTTCTATATAGGACAAACTGGCAGGACATTCACCACTAGATTCAAAGAACACACAAGAGCCATCTCACACCCAAACACACATTCCACTTTTGCTGAACACATCATTTCAACAGGCCACAGTTATACAGACATTGACACTAATTTAGACACACTACACTTCACTCACAAAAGCCAGAAACTCAATGTTCTAGAACAATATGAGATATACAAACATGCAAAGCAGCAACCTGACAACATTTTTAATGATCGACTTAACTTCTTCTCACATACTCTATTTGACAAAATAATCCAAATTTCAAACCTCCTGCCTACTCATCCCCCCACCCCTTCACCATTCCAACATACATAACCCTCAAACTCATGCCTTGAATCAGTGTACTGTGGGTCGTCTGATGATGCTCTAGACAACAGAGCGAAACGGCCGTCACGCCATAACGTGAGTCAATTTCCATTTAAAAGTGTTTTTTAAGTTTATAATAATAACTTATAGGTAATAGCATACGGAAACATTAATGTGGAGTAATTATCAACAATGAATGCTAGTTATTTAAAGTGGCTATTGCTATGTCTGAAGAGAGCCGGAGTCTCAAACCCAGCAGTTTGCGAAATATTAATCTAATAGATTTTTCTTGTTTATAGGTCCCACACGAGTAGACTGACTCTTGAGAATGAGCAATGAAGTGAATAATGATATATCAATTCAATTCATTTCATACAGAACATAAATGGAAGTATACAGGCTCACTCCCAAAAGCTGCTTCCTTGGCATAATGTTTTGAATATTAACCTACAGTTTACGGTTGATTTCGAATAAACAGGTACCGGTACTGAAGTACTGATAATGTTAAGTTTGTGCTGTTGGTCACCATTCCAAGCGCTCGTAACTGAGCATCACTATCATCTTGACACCACGCTCAGCAAGCGGCCAATCAAGCACTCAACGAATCAAACACAATGATTTGAAACACCTTCATCTACTTTCATCTATTGCATTGATCGCACTTCATCCTCATATTCTAATGGTTCAGCACTGATCTCTCCGACATTGTGATAGCTTAAGCTGCGTTTACACAGCAGTTTGCTACGGAAATGTATAAAACTTTTTCAAAATACGACCGGAAAATTTGTAGCAAACTTGTCTATGCTGGCTTGTTAGCATTTTTTTCAATCTAAACATTTTGAAACCAGTTGCAAACAAACCTAACTGCTATGGTTACTATAACTACTGTGTAAACGCAGCTTTACTGAACTCTACAGCATGGAGAAATTCCAGAAGTGGAAGAGCATAGCTGAACAAAACAACTACAACTATTACATAGCTGAACCTAACTATTACCAGAAGCCAGTTCCACGTTCATGGGAAACTCACCTATTACAATACAAGCTCCAATAATGCTTGAGAAGCTTTTCATTTTATTTGACCCGGTGAAGATAATGACAATCAAAATGATTACACCGGTTTTACTCAAGCAAAATAAGTATTGTTCTATTAATGCAAGCGAAGATGTTCAATAAACGTCTGTTTCAATTCAAAGGCCTAGCAATATCGTTGATTGTGAACTCAGCAGTTCAGTTACAGTAAAATGAAGGATTCTCACACATTGCTGGTAGAAATTATGCATAACAAACAGCTGTTTGGGTTGTAAACTTTCAAGAGTGCCCCGTGATGAATTATTTTCTCAATCACGGTTCACCTGTGATTTTAAATTTTTTAACCTACTCCCAACAAGGAGGAGGTTCTAAATTCGACCTGTTTTTTTTTAAGTTAAATCAATTACCAATTTCAAAAATATATTTTTTTTCTCAATTAAAATAACTTCATTCAGCGGTGGCCCCATCCAAATTTGCAAGGATCGGCCTAATACTAGTTTAAGGCTAGTTTCACAATTAGCGGCAGTCGGATAACCGGTGCCGTTTACCAGCAGGCCGATCATTGTATCATACAGAGCGTTTTACACTTTCCCGTTTTTTGTAATCATATGATGCAACGTGATTATGCCGAGTAGAGGACATGGGTTACCCAAAACCGGCTATGTGTGAAACAAGCCTGTAGCACAGACAACTAAACTCGTTCTGTAATCAACTTGTTCTGTAATCTGTGCCTGTAGTCTCCCGTTTTGACCAATCAGGTGATCTAATATCAATTTAAAAGGTCAATTTAATATACAAATTAAAAGGTTTCATCTGTCAAGGCGTACGAACCATGACTGACCAGAGAGTAATATAACACATGGCAATTTAAATTAAGAATGAGAAAAATATAAAATTTTTGTTCATATCTACATATTTAATTTCGTAAGAAAAGCAAAGCGATTCTTTGCTTCAAAATTTTAGGCGTATGACAAGTCGTAGAAAGATGGGAGAGGGCTCAAATTAAAGGTCTTTATTCACATTCAGGTCTTGATGGCGGGAAAACTATTGGAATTTCCATTATCTTTATATTTAAAAATGAATGTCTGTCTGTATGTATGTATGTATGTGTGTTCCCTATAGACTCCAAAACTGCTTGACAGATCGGCATGAAACTTTGGGAATATGTTGTGTGAATATTGGGGATGGTTTCTGACCATAAATTTTAATAGGGGAGCTAATAATAATTATTAATTAATCCATTTTATAGACCTAACCTACTGAACTTGCCGTCGAAACAGCTTAAAGGAACAGCTGATAGAAGTCAACAGTTTTTAATCATATGGCAGGCCCCTTAGCGGCGTTATTTACGCTGTCTTTGAACAGCAAAAGACTTTGCGCTTTGCATGTAGGCTACCATGCAGTCGGAGCCTTGCAATATGCAGGAAACATACGACTATAGGTATGATGAAATGTTATTATGACAGGCTGATGACGTCTGTTAACCAATGCAGCTAGAAATTTGAAATGCAGCCTCAGCGGGAGGTGGCGAATAATAAAATAAAAAAATCTAGCTTCTACCCTTATAGTCGTAGGAGGTTTAAATTTGAAACGTTTCTTCATTCAGAGGTGGTGATTAAGAAAACAACGAAGCCTCTATGATCAGCTGGAAGAACCCTAGAACTAACTTCCTTCCTAATTTGAAATGTAACCTCAGCGGGAGGTGGCGAATAATAAAATCAAGGAGAATTTTTATGAGAACGTAGCAACGCGCGTCGAGCCAGCTAGTGTTAACATAAAAAATGTTCTCTATAAGATTAGCATTGGAAGTCAAAAACGTCTGATTTGTTCCACAGAGCATAGAATAAAATGCTATTATTTTAATGCTTTTTTATTGTTACAATCCAGGATTTGTTCACATTAATACATGTGATCGTGCTTATTATCTTCAAGTCAGTGCTCAATATTAGCATGTGGGTTACTTGGGATATCAATCTATATAAATAAAATTAGAGTTTTGTCTGTACATTTATCAGAATTGTATATTTTTTGGTTATTTTTACGTTTTATACATTAAATAAGCCGAAAATAGTCTTATCTCACTTTCTGTCTGTCTGTCACGGCCCCAAAGGCATTTTACGCGGCCTTCTCCTCAAAAACGAGAGCATCGATCGGGATTTATTTAGTTATTGAACAGTATTGAAAGCTTTATTGACAATGTCTTTAGCTATAAAAAACTAAATAAACTTTTTTTTAACAGAGTAATAAACGTTTAAAAACCAAGTATTGTGTGATTTTGGATACATTTTACGCGGCCTTCTCCTGAAAAACGAGAGCATCGATCGGGATTAAAGTTATTTTTTTAATTTTTTTTTTTGTATAGGCCTACTATGGACCGCATTTATTTACCATTCAATTCATGTTGGTCTCTTTCTTCCTCCTCCAATACTCCTTCATCCTGACACTCTGAGCAATTCGTCTTTCTTGAGACCAAGTTTCAATTTTTGGCTCCTCTGGAAAATCATTTACTATTAACTTCCTTCTTAGGCCTGCCCTATCAAAAAAATCAGTTACTGTAATATCCAATCCCTGCATATCTTTTTTAGATTCTATAAACCAACTAAATTTTGATTTTCTATTGCTTATTTTATTAAATATTTTATGTGTCTGTCTGTTTGGATCCATTCTAAATAAATGGGCATAAAATGCTATTCTTCTCTTTCTAATTGTCTACGTGATTTTTTCAGTATGCCTATAGATTTCTTCATTGCTGCAGGTGAAGATATTATGTTTCTCATTATGCTTGCCAAAAAAGTTTTCTCATGATTTTTCTCTCCTGTACTTCTAATTTTTGGCGATCACCTTTTCTATTTAGTGTTAAGCACTCCGCAGCATATAAAGCTTCAGGTTTAATGACAGTAAGGTAATGCCTGAGCTTTGCATTCTTTGAAATTGACCTTTTGTTATGAATATTCTTTGTTAACTTATAGGCAAGTCTCATTTTGTTAACTCGCTGGTTTATAGAATCTTTCTCAGATATTGAAGATAATAAAGTTATTTATCATTATTGAAAACCTTGTTGACAATGTCTTTAGCTATAAAAAACTAAATTAACTTTTTTTTAAACAGAATAATAAAACGTTTAAAAACCAAGTATTGTGCGATTTTGGATGTATTTCTTCCAAGTTTTATTACCACATAAGAACAAATCACGTAATTTATCATGATATATCAATCAGCTGTTCTCAAATATAATCTGAATGGTGGGCCCTTCGCGGCGTTATTTACGCTGTCTGCAGACTTGTGTAGTCGGAGCATTGCAGTCTTGTAGGAAACATATGACTGGTGAATCAAAGCTCATCTTATGTTTCATAAATTTTTTCTTTGTTAAAAAAAAAAAATTCTAATTTAAATTTATCATTAACTTTTCATGTGAAATTTAACGACTTGCAGTCAAATATTTGTTAAGAATAAGTATAACTCACTTAATCTGGCCGAGCGCTTTCGAATTCAATTTATCAAAACAAAAATTAACATTTTAGGAAGGTGCGGTTTGTGCTAGGCTCTTGGGAATTCGCCAGGGAGCACTATTATTACCACATAAGAACAAATCACGTAATTTATCATGATATATCAATCAGCTGTTCTCAAATATTCTCTCTGATAACTGTCACTGAATTGTTTACGTTCTAAGTTGTTTACTAAGCTGCTAACAACTTCATGATCGTTGCTATCGAAAAGGCCGAAACATATTTAGTGTTATTTCTAAACATAATCCGTATGAAGGACGGGTAGCTGCTAGTATAATCTAAAATTAGACAGACATATGTTCTAAAAATGTTTTGTTTTGTTTACATTTCTTCACATTGAAGAAGACTGAAGACTGAAGCTAACTAGTGACCCCAACGGGCTGGAGAACTCGCTTGCAAACATCTAATTTTGGAACGGGAAACTAATTTGGGGAGCTTATCGTAGGGGAAGGTGGTAACGAAAAACGGCTGTTTGAAGATACTGATTTAGATAAAACTAGCTCTTGTACCCGTCCTTCGTACAGATTATGTTCAGAAATAAGACTAGGCCTAAATATGTTTCGGCTTCTTTGCAAGGGCGGATTAAAGGGGGGGGGGGGGCGGAGGGGGCGACCGCCCCCCCGAGGGCTTGCACATTTTAAAAAATTAAAAAGGGTAACACTTGTGACATGCACACGGTTCAATTTTTAATTGTCCCGCCACAGACGGAATACCTCCAACTTGTCTTACCACTCCGCCGGCCGGGAATTAATGTTGTAATACTTATTTTGTCTTATTTTCTATACTACCTTTACTTTATCTTTAACTGTTGACATAATTTTAATTCAATGACGAATTAACAAATGACAGAGAATGTTGCCAATCATGGATATGGATGTGTTGATGAAGGTCTACTATGGGTGTTTCAGCAGCATCATGAGCTATGGTATTACAATATGGGGTGGAAGCGCATTGGCTAATAGAATTTTTCTATTACAAAAGCGTATCATACGATCAATCTGTAGAGCACCATACCTAGCACATTGTAGACCGCTGTTTCAGCAACTTAATATTTTGACGCTACCAGCAATTTTTATCCTGGAATCAGCCATGATGGTGAAAAGAAAGCCACAAATGTTCACAAGAAATGAAGAAATTCACCAATATAATACCCGGCAAACAGGTATGATCCATGTGCCATAGGTGACATCAACCTTAGTCAGGAATGGGCCTAAGTATCTGAACACAAGAATATTCAACAAAGTTCCGGCAATCATAAGAACAATACAAGAAGAGGACAAATTCAAGAAAGCCCTAAAGGGGTACCTGGTCACCAGGCCATTCTATTCTGTGGAGGAGTATGGAAAGAAAGAAAGAAAGAAGGAAATCTTATATCAAGTGAAATTAGTTTGAATAAGATTAATCTTTTATAGAATAGGTAGGGGCATATACATCTCTGTTTGTTTTTGACCTAATACGTATTTATTGTAGTATTGGTATTATGAAACATGAAAGAATGTTGAGATTAATTTAAATATATATAGGCCTATAGGTCTAAAAATCATCACGATCACGAATAATTTTTTTTTTTCTGAGGATGAAGCCCACATAGGTCTGAGACCTGTGCGTGGGTAATGAGTTGGATGATAGTGATTGATGAGTTGGACCTACAGTTTTAGGTGGATTCCGAACCACTGGGAAGTGATTTTACAGCAGAGAAAAGTGTATTTTTTGCTGGCCAATATAATCGCGGTCACCGTTACAAACAGGACCTACGAGAACGCAGCTTATCTCTATCTGATTGAACAGATACCTGCTACGCCTCGCGGCTATCACTTCAATTGCTTAGACTCTGTTCATTTCTCTGTAAATTTTGATAAAAATTAAGCTAGCAAAGCAATTTTTGTTCAAGACATAATTATTGTATTGTATAAAAAAATTTTATTCCTAATTCCACATGAATATACAGAAATAAACTACTCTAGCTAGGGGAAATTTGATTGTTCTTAAACACGAAAAAATTATATTTCTACTACATTTTAAGTGCTAGAATGGTGTAAAATGCGGTTAAAGGCTATTTCCAAAAAATTTATTCCATAACCCCCCCCCCCCCCCCCCGACCAACGGGTATTTTTGGGGTATGTCGCCCCCTCCCATAAAAATTCATTAATCCGCCACTGCTTCTTTGATAGCAACGCTAATGAAGTTGTTAGCAGCTTAGTAAACAACTTAGAACGTAAACAATTCAGTGACAGTTTTCAGAGAGAATATTTGAGAACAGCTGATTGCTATATCATGATAAATTACGTGATTTGTTCTTATGTGGTAATGAAACTTAGAAGAAATGTATCCAAAATCGCACAATACTTGTTTTGTTTGTTTGTTTTTTACTGATGATGCCCACATGAGTCAGATACTTGTGCGTGGGTAATGAGTTGGATGATGGTGATTGATGAGTTGGACCTACAGTTTTAGGTGGGTTCCGAACCACCGGGAAGTGATTTTACAGATTTTACTTGGTTTTTAAACGTTTATTATTCTGTTAAAAAAAGTTAATTTAGTTTTTTTATAGCTAAAGACATTGTCAAAAAGGTTTTCAATACTGAAAAACAACTTTAATCCCGATCGATGCTCTTGTTTTTCAGGAGAAGGCCGCGTAAAATGAATCCAAAATCGCACAATACTTGGTTTTTAAACGTTTATTATTCTGTTAAAAAAAAGTTAATTTAGTTTTTTATAGCTAAAGACATTGTCAAAAAGGTTTTCAATACTGATAAATAACTTAAATCCTGATTGATGAGTAGTATAAAATTGGCGGTTCTGGAACAACCTTGACCTTTGACCCCTACCCCCCTCCCTCCAGAAAAGTGGCCCCCTCACCATAAAAGTGGACCCCTCATCCTAAAAACGGCCCGATTCCCGAAAAATGGCCCCTTATCCTAAAAGTGTTCCCCCTCTCCCTAAAAGTTGTCCTCCTCGCCCTAAAAATGGTCCAACTCACCCAAAAAGTGTTCCCTCTAGCCCTAAAAGTGGATCCTAACACCCTAACAGAGTTGTTCCCCCTCACCCTAATGGTGGCTCCCCTCTCACTAAAAGTGGTCCTCCTCTCCCAAAAAATTCCAATGGAACAGTTTCAACAAGAAAGTGCGGGAAGAGAGAGAGTGGGAGAGACCCCTACTTCCATCACTGGCCCATCAGCCTTCTCATTCCAGTTGTGTCTGTTCAAGGATGGGTGACCATGACTCATGAGCATTACTTACTCAGTAGTTTGGGACCCACTTAGGTACCCCCTAGCATGACTCCCCCAAGAAACTCTGACCCATATGCATGTGCTCACTACCCTTGTGCTCCCCTTAAAGCCCCTAATGTCCCTAGTGTTCCCCCTTAATGCCCCTAGTGTTCCCCTAGTGCCCTCCTTAATGCCCCTAGTGTTCCCCTAGTGCCCCCTTAATGCCCCTAGTTTTTCCCTAGTGCCCCAATTTAATGCCCCTAGTGTTCCCCTAGTGCCCCCCTTAATGCCCCTAGTGTTCCTCTAGTGCACACCTTAATGCCCCTAGTGTTCCCCTAGTGCCCCCCTTAATGCCCCTGGTGTTCTCCTTAATGCCCCTAGTGTACCCCTTAATGCCCCTAGTGTTCACCTAGTGCAACCCTTAATTCACCTAGTGTGTCCCTTAATGCCCCTAGTGCACCCCTAAATTCCTCTAGTGTGCCCCTTAATGCCCCTAGTGCACCCCCTAAATCCCCTAGTGCTCCCCTTAATTCCCCTAGTGCAACCCTTAGTGCCCCTGGTAAACCAACTCTCACAGACACACTCATTCACAAATCATCCAACCATCCAAACCAACACAAACTTGCTGCTTTCAACTCCATGATCCATAGACTCCTAAATGTTCCACTATCACAAGCTGACCACCAAGAGGAAACCAATACAATCAAATATTTAGCACAACAAAATGGATACAACACCAATCTAGTAGACAAAATCCTGAATACAATGAAAAATAAGAATCCAAAACCAGCAAACCAAAACAGATTTGTCACACTCACATATTTCAACAAAAAATAACACAAAATAGCTCACATCTTCCAAAAATCCGGATTTAACACAGCATTCAGAAAAACAAACAACTTGAAACACCAGATGGAACAAGAACCAGCTTACCTAACAAACAACACAATTCACAAATTCAACAAATCAGGAATATATAAGCTCAAATGCAATATAAATGCTCAAATTCATTCACATAATAATAGATTCACAGAGCGCATTATGAAATATAATAGTATGTCCTATAAAGCAAATAATATACCCAATGCATTTGCGGATTATATTCCCTCAGTTTTTAAGGCAGGCGTCTATCAGTATAATGGAATGTGGAATATAGCTACTAATGAATTGAACCTTAATTTTTCCAAAGTTAAACTGGCTGATATAAAAATGGTGATTAACAAATTAAAGCCTGGAGGCTCTGGTGGACCTGATGGGATACCTGCTTTTGTCATTAAGGGCTGTGGTGAATTATTCCTTGCCTCCTGAAATTCATTTTTGAGCTTGCACTAGCAAATAGCACTTTCCCTGAACAATGGAAAACGTCGCGTATAACTCCTATATTCAAATCTGGAGATAGGAAAGAAATAAATAATTTTAGGCCTATTCATATTCTTGATTGCTTTTACAAAATATTTGAGCAGGTAATATATAAAAATATATTCTGTCATGTTAAACAAGATTTAAGTGAATATCAACATGGATTCATTCCAAAACGTTCTACCAATACTAATTTATTCGAATTTTCTACAGTTGTGTCCTCAGTATTGGATCAGAAAGGAAGTGTGGATGCAGTGTACACTGATTTTTCAAACGCCTTTGAGACTGTGTGTCATGAGACTTTGTTGCACAAGCTGCATACATTCGGTTTCAGTAACAATCTTGTACAATTTTTTAGAACATACTTGATAGACAGAAAACAGTATGTAGTTATTGATAATATAAAATCATATACTTATGTTAATGTCTCAGGTGTACCATAAGGTTCTAATTTAGGTCCATTATTGTTTATTTTATTTATAAATGATCTTCCAGAATGTATTTAACATAGTAAGTGTCTATTGTACGCAGATGATGTAAAGCTGTTCAAGAAAATAGAGAATGAATCAGATTGCTTATTGATACAATCGGATATTGATTCATTAAGTGACTGGTGCAAGTTGAATTCATTGAAAATGGATCCTAACAAATGTATGGTTGTGTCATACAGTTTGAAGGCTGACACACTGACTTTCCCCTACTCTTTGGATGGTGTCTTACTAAAAAGGTGTGAATCGGTTAAGGATTTGGGAGTTGTTTTTGAGAGCAATTTTAAGTTCAGAAAGCATATAAGTGTGATATGCAGTAGAGCCTCTCAGCAGTTAGGTTTTGTAATAAGAACTTGTTCATCTTTCAGGAGCATAGAGGCATTATTGATATTATATAAAACATTAGTTCGAAGTATACTTGAATATGGAAGTTTGATTTGGAACCAGTATACAAGCAATGAAGTGCACACAATTGAATGAATCCAAAATAAATTTTTAAGATTCCTATATTTCAAGAAATATAACATGTTCTGCCCTTTTGATTTGCCAACAAATACTTTGAGGCTATTGTAACAAATGTGAAATTAGAAAGAAAAAAGAGACAATGGTTCTCGGTGTTATCTGCTATGTAAATGTTTACTTTTAAGCCATTAATTACACTGCTTTTGACACTTTCATAGTGTTTACTTGGTAATTAGTAGAATGTTCTATTTGTTTGATTAGACATTAATTGAATCTTTTCGAATATTGTAAAAAGTGCTAGTTTCTTTATTTATTTATTTAGAAGATGATAGAAAAATGTAGAAATTGCTCAATATTTGAAAAACCTATTTAAGGCAAACGCATTTGTGTAAATTAGTTCAGTTGTCTTTGAAATTTTGTTGTGATAAACAAGTTGTAACAGTTCTATATATATGTGCCTATATAGTGATAATTCTTTCTCTGTGCCTTTGATAGTGACAATTCTTTTTCCTGCTTAATTCATACCAGTGAGCTACTGAATAGTTTTTGTTGTATTACGGACTAGTGCTATGTAAGTTAAGTGTTCTTTTTCAACATTTCTTTTTGAATATTATTGGACAGTTTATTGTACAGTTATTGTTTAATATTAGATCAGCCTTTTAACTTTTAGTGATTGATTTTGTACAGTCTATTGAAAACGCATTATCAGTTGAACAATATTGTGTTATCTGTTTTTAATCGCTTATTTTTCTGTAAGACATTACTGAACAGTGAGTGTTGTGATTATTTGTGTAAATAAAGTGTGAGTGATAAATTTAAATGTTGCCAGTGTTATTTTAGACATAGAACTTGTAACACTATTATTCAAGACTGATTTGTTGAGAATGCGAAGAGATTCAAAGTCATTTGAATTTGTTTATAGGCTCTTCAACAATGAAATCAAATCGTTTTCTACTGCAAAATTTCAATATTTATATATCCACCACCTCTCACTGTTCTACATTCAAATTTAGTGTTAATAGATCCAGAATACTTATTCAATACTTTGCACCCATTAATAGAATTCCACACACTTTCAACCTTTTTGCAGATAAACTTGATGTATTTTTTAGTGATAGTTATTGCAAGTACTGTAAAAAATGTCTAAAAAGCTTTGGTTTAGTTTCAATTTCTGTTTAATACTATCCTAATATTTTGTATCACTGATTTCTTTATCATTTTTTTGTAATGTATTTTTTATTATTATTATTTTTTTAAATCTTTATGAAACTTAATGCTATTTTTATTGTAATAAATAAGTTATATTTTTGTTTGCTTTAGATGCAGTTTTGGGAGTTAACTCCTGTTGCATCTTCTATTGTAAGTGAAATAAATAAATAAATAGGACAAACAGGCAGATCATTCAACACAAGGTACAAAGAACACATTAAAGCACTACATTCCAACTCTGACTCAACATTTGCAGATCACTTAATCAACAGTGGACACTCATAAAATAACATCCAAACTGACTTATAAATTCTACACACATTCCAAAAAAGCGACAAACTAAATACACTAGAGCAATATGAAATATTCAAACACCATATACAAGATACGAGGGTGGTTTGATAAGTCCGTGACTTTTAAAGGAAAAAACTTTTTTTTTTTGCAAAAAATCATTTTATTTTTCTACATAATCTCCTTTTAGCTCAATACATTTAGTCCAACGTGTTTCTAATTTTTTTATTCCTTCTAAAAAATAAGATTTCTCAAGGCCCCCAAAATAGGCATTTGTTTCAATGATGACCTCTTCATTCGACCCAAATCTCTTACCACCCAGCCATTTCTTAAGGTTTGGAAAGAGGAAATAGTCAGAGGGTGCTAAATCTGGAGAATATGGTGGATGAGGTAGCAGTTCGTAGCCCAATTGATGAATTTTGGCCATGGTGACTACACATGTGTGTACCCGTGCATTGTCCTGATGAAACAACACTTTTTTCTTTGCTAAATGCAGTCGTTTCTGCTTTAGAAGTGTCAAGTCTGTCCAACAACTGTGAATAATAATCCCCAGTGATCGTTTTACCTTTTTCAAGGTAATCAATAAAAATGACACCGCGGGAATCCCAGAAAACGGTGGCCATGACTTTGTTAGCCGACAGACCCACCTTAGCCTTTTTCGGTGCACGTTCACCCATAGAAACCCACTGTTTCGATTGTTGCTTGGTCTCTGGTGTGGTGTGATGGATCCAGGTTTCATCGACGGTTATAAAACGCTGCAAAAACTCGTTTTGATTGCATCTAAGCATCGCCAGACAGGCCTTTGAAGTCTTCACACGGTTTTGTTTATGGTCGTTCATGAGCAATCGCGGCACCCATCGCGCGGACAGCTTTTTCATATCCAAATATTCATGCAAAATGTGATGCACTCGCTCACCTGAGATGCCTACAGCCTCAGCCAACTCACGCACTTTCAATCTTTGATCATCCAATAACATTCCATGGATTTTGTCAACGATTTCTTCCGTAATGACTTCTTTTGGGCGACCTGAACGTTCAGCGTCACTTGTACTGGTGCGGCCACAACGGAACTCAGTAAACCACTTTTTAACCATTGAAATTGATGGAGCAGAGTCCCCATAATATTTATCAAGCCTCGCCTTGGTTTCGGTAATGGTTTTTTTACGCAAAAAATAATGCTTAATCAGCACACGAAATTCACTTTTTTCCATTGTCATGGAAATTAACGAGGTTAACTGCTTTAAATGGCTGCCAAAAAAAACTAAATGATGCAGCTGGTTCGAAATACTACGGAAGTTGTCCGATAGATGTCAGTTGAGGGCAGCAGTGTTGCCAATACAGTGGCTGCGTGGGAAATTTTAAAAGTCGAGGAATTATCAAACCACCCTCATAGAACCAACTTACTCAACAACCAAACACAATTCAAATCAAATGCAATTTTTAACTACATAATGGCCGCTCACCCTAACCTCAACAAAGCATGACCCCTGACGGCAAGCTGACAAAGCTTCTTTTCAGAAGTGAAATGCATTCCTCAAACATCTCCAATATATGTGAGTAATACATTATATTGTTATGGGTTCTAATAGCTAAAATAAGGCTGGCAACACTAAAGTTCACACTTGCACTTTATTTATACAAAATTAGTCTATTTATACAAATTAATTGTAAGTTCAATAAAGAAAAACAAATCAACAAACGACAAGCTAATACTTATTTTCAGTAATTATTTACAAGATTTAATAAATAAGTAATTACAGGCCGATCAATAATAAAAGAAACAATAGTCCAATAAACTGTACAATAATGCAGAAATAAATTATAAAAAGAGCAACTAATCACTTACAAAAACACAGTCCAATTCGTTATTTGACAGTCCCAAATAATATCACTTAACACAACGTCTTTAAACTATTAGTAAGCTGCATATAAACGATTTTATTAAACAGTAAACATTTGTCTCTGCACTTGACACTGTCTAAAGACTGAATAAAGCACAGTTTACTCCACTGGCACGAGATCTGTAATACAATCTGTCATGCAGGTTTGAAAACTAACTCACTGGTTCACGTGGACTCCTTTATAAAGCTGTTGTAGTTGTATAATTCCAAGAATTGGAGCTCACCAGACACTTCAAGAATTTTCAAGAAAGCTTGGACTAGACCTCAATTGTTCTAGACGAATGTAGAATTGACAAGAAGATCAATTGAGTGAGAGAGTTGCAGACTTCAACAATAGGAGTGAGAAAGACATTTAATGAGTGAGAACAAAAGGAATAAAATTGCAGCTCTGTCTGTCCAGGAAAACAATGGAATGATATAAATAGAACAAGTGTGTGATTAACTGCTTGTTTGCTTATATCTTGAACAAAATCAATATTCATCAAAGATACTTTCATTCTCACCTCTTCTTCAGTCCACACTTGGACTGAAATATCAGATTGCAGTTGCATCTCTCCATGAAAACAATGGAGTGATATAACCCAAGTAGCAAAATAATATTGTCCCAATATTGGCACAACATTTAGTAACATTGTAGAAAATATTCTCATGACAATGTTGTAGCAATATTGGTGTAATATTTCCGTAATATCTGTAAATATATACAGTAAAATATTGTTCAGCAATATTTTGATAATATTCTTAAAACATTAATAAAATTAGGAGACTTTCGGGAAAATGTACATTTAAATGTGTACTATAAATGTTGGCATATACTGCAAACACTTTGGGCTTATACATAAATTCTTTTGCCCCTCTTCGGTTTTTTTTTGTGATCGGTGTCTGGACTAGATAATTATGCTTGGCAGCAAAATTGTTGTCATGTGTTCCCATCACATCCTTTTGATGCCAAACAATGCCATTATTGAATTACGTTGCACTATCTGTCTTTGAGAGTGCATCCACATCCCAGCAATTTTCAACAACTTTTAATTTTATGGATAAAATTCATCTGGTGTTCAAGGTAAGTTGTTGTTGTTTTGTTACTTTTTTGTATCATATTCTACTGTAAGACTTTACTATTTAGGTAAGTGTCCCAGTATTTTTGTTTTAGGTTAGAAAAATATATTAAGTTATTCATTAACTTATGAAGCAGATCATTTAGTAGAACAAAGGAAATACATTTAAATATAATAATTATTATAGTAGCCTGGACTGTAAAGCCATGTCTCCACCAACCAAACATGCTTGGCGAACAGTGTTTGCTGGAATTATCTGATGTAGCCTGTTTTAGTATTTAATGGAAATAAATATCAACTTAATGTGGAATATTATTTATTAGAACATTGCTTAACGTAGCGACATTAGTGAATGAATGCTGATAACAACAACTGTTTATTTTGTCAAGATCGGGTTGGCATAGTAACCGGTTCATACTATAACATCCCCTTCGTTTTATTTGAAAGAGTAACTAAATTAATATAAGTAGTAATCATTAAATCTCTGTGGAATGTTTCTAGTTCTTTGAGGCCTAGGCGATTTTTCTACCATAATAGTTGGTTTCTGATTCTCAACTATTTGGCTTTGGTCAGTCTTATCAGGCCTTATAAATATCTCATTTCTCCTAAGTACTGAACCATCTTCTGTTTCAATGTTGAATGATCTGTTTCCTGTATCAGTGATAATCTTCCCTTTTGACCACTCATCATTTTCGGGTAGCTTCTTGTACCAGACGTTTTGTCCTATGTGAAGATCTTGACTTCTTGTTACTGCACTCTTATCATAGTATGTTTTACTTCTTGTTTTATTTTCCTCAATTTGATTTTTTATTTCTTCTGGCACTATCAACATTTTATTTTTGTTAATATTTGGTATATCGCATCTCAACCATCTACCCATCATCCTCTTTGATGGACTAAGGCCAATTTTATTTGGTGTGTTTCTGTACAATAACAGCATCTTGTAGAAATCCTCACCCTCTTCTAGACATTTTTTTATCATTCTCTTCATTATTTTAACAGATGCTTCTGCTTTGCCATTACTCTGAGGATAATGCGGACTACTGTTAATGTGGTTGAAATTCCAATCTTTACTGAATTCCTTGAATTCTTTGGATGCAAAATTTGAACCATTATCTGAAGTTACCGTTTTAGGAACTCCATATCTACTAAAGTGTTTCTTACAAATTAGAATTAAACTTCTTGACGTCATGTCTTTCAGTTCATCTATCTCTATAAAATCAGAAAAATTATCCACAGTTACCAGAAATCTTCTTTTTCTTCCATGCATATCAATTTCAAAAACATCCATACTGATTATTTCAAAAGGTGAATTTGGGGCTTCGTATGATTTCATTTTCAATTTTTTTTTGTTTATTGGTGAATTTTGCACAGGTCTTACAAGTTTCAATCAGTTCTCTGATTTCTGTAGTTATATTTGGCCAAAATATAGATTGTCTTGCTAATTTTTGTGTAGCTTCCACACCCATATGGCCCAAGTGAAGTTTCTTCAAGTATTCTTTTCTCAGTTCTTTTGGAATTATTATTTGGTTTTGTTTTAAAATAATATTTTCTTCTATGGTTAATTCACAACGGTAATTCCAAAAGCATTTTATATTATCGGGTACTTGTGCTCTAGTTTGTGGCCAACCTTTTTGGATTTGAATTCCAAGTTGTTTCAATTGTTCATCCTTCGTTGTTGATTCAGCAATTCTTTCAATTGACTTTTCTGAAACATCAACTCTATATCCATCATCATATTCAATTCCAGTTTTCAGTGATTGTATAGTGCTTATTTCATCATACTCGTCTATTTTTTCACTATTCACTTCGTATATATCATATTGTTTTTCAATGTTTTGCATGCTCTCAGGAGCTCTTGATAATGTATCTGCTAAATACATGCTTTTTCCTTGTCTATACTTAATCATAATGTTGTACCGTTGAAGAGATAAAATCATATTTTGCAATCTTCTTGGTGTTTTCAAAATAGGTTTCTTAAATATGGTCACTGAAGGACTATGGTCAGTTTCAATGATGACATCTGATTTTCCACAAATGTATTGATCAAACCGTTGACAAGCAAACAAAACTGCAAGCATTTCTTTCTCTATTTGTGCATAATTCTTCTGAGTGTTTGTAAGTGTCTTCGAGGCATAAGCAATAGGGAAACCTTCCTGCATTAGAGCACATCCAACAGCAAATGATGATGAATCGGTCTGAATCACTACAGGTTTCTTTGGATTATAGTATCTCAGAAGGGCTGCTTCCGACACTATTTTTTTTATTTCATTGTATGCATCTTCTTGTACTTTTGTCCATATAAATGCTTCTTCTTTTTTTACTAATTTTCTTAATTGTTCAGTTTTATCAGATAGATTAGGTATATATCTTGCTAAATATGTTACCATGCCTAAAAAACGTAATACTGCTTCTTTATCTTGAGGTTGAGGCATATTAATGATAGCTGATATTTTACTTTTATCTGGTTTAACTCCTTCTGATGTTAATACATGACCAAAGAATTTTATTTCTTTCTTGCATAGGTTTGTCTTTTCTTCATTCAACTTGACATTTTCTTGTCTGAGTCTATAAAATAATTTCTCTAAATTTTCATCGTGATTCTTCTGTGCATCACTATTATTATCGCCATATCCCACTACAAGTATGTCATCAGCTAAGACATGTACTCCTCTAAGTCCATGTGTGATTTCTAACATTTTCTTTTGAAAAATTTCCATTGCTGTAGATAATCCAAAAGGTAGTCTAAGATATCTGAATTTACCAAAAGGTGTCCAAAATGCTGTTAATTTACTAGCTTTTTTAGTCAGCTCAACTTGCCAGAAACCTTTCTTTGCATCAATAGTGGAAAATATCTTGGCTTTGTTCAGTTCTGGAATAATTTCATCAAGTGTTAGCAATTGTTGTTTAGTGTCTTTTATTGCTTGGTTCAAAAATGTTGGGTCCAAACAAACCCTTAGCTTGTTATTTTTCTTTACAATAGTAACATTACTTGTCCAATCTGTGTATCCAGGTTCTTCAACTATGATATTTTGTTCTACCATATTTTCAATTTCTTTTCTCAAATCTTCTTTCAGTGCTACCGGAATTCTCCTTGAATTTTGTTTTATTGGTGGTCTGTCATTTATAATTTCAATGTCTACTGGCCCTTTCATTTTTCCTAGTCCTTCAAAAATGTCCATGAATTTCTCTACTATTTGTTTAGTTGATTTTGGAATATTTATCAATCTGTCGTTCATGGTACTCTTTTCATGCGATTTTTCTACTGTTTTTATTGTTGTGATCTCTTCACAGTATTTGACAAGTTCTAAATTAGCACATTCTTTGTAAGATAAAAAAGGAGTGTGTTCATAATCGACTATAATAAAACGAATATTGTGAATTCTATCATCTTTTCTCACTTTGATATAATATTCTCCTTTGACATCTAAACTGGTACCATTAACCGCTCTCAAGTTAGCCTTACATGGTGATAACCAGTGGCGTAACGTACACCCCCGCAGACCCCGCGGCGCGGGGGGGGGCCCGGGCTGTAAGGGGGCCCGGAATGAAAATATATTTTTTCAAGAAATGGCCCGTGCCCAGACTGAAATATATATATATTTTCAAAAGAAATAAAACTGAATCATTGAAGAAAGAAGGAATGAATTGGCTAAATATTGTCAGGTCAATGCTTATTGTTTAATTTATCAATTCGCAGATAGCTTTAGTGAAGGAAATTAGAAGCAGGATGTTGTGACTTCAGGAATGGAGACATACCGAGGACAAAACACTCTTCAAACAAACTTATCTAGTCTGTTATAAATCATGACGGCTATGTCTCCACAGTGCAAATATTACAGTAAATTAACTTAATGTTATTTTGCCCTCTTAATCCTCAATGTATATTAGCATATACGAAGTAATGGAAAGTGGGGGGTTGTGTAGAAATCAAAGTCAATGTTTTTCATCATACAGTATTTTGAATTCAGTCTCTTGAATCGTCCAGTTGGATGCATGCAAGCCTACAAGTGTCCGGTAAATTGGCTTAGTGTGAACCGTATGTATGTATATTAATTGAGTTCGTGATCGTGCGTGAGTTCTATTATTTGGAGTGCCAATTTTTTCATTTCTATTCTATTTTTCAACATGCTGCGTTCAAGGTATTGTGATGTTGTTCGGTCATGTTTTAATTATTTCTATTTTTTCATCGACTAGTACATTTTTAAACAATGTTCAGAAGGAATATTAATTATTTATACCCTTGATACGTCGGATAAATTACGTGAATATTGTATAAGTATATAAATAATAGTTTTGGTTCAATTGTGTTAGTTTTCTCAACGCAGTTGAATTTTTTTCTCATAATAGGATCAAGTACTGTATCAGTAGTTTACTCTCTTCTGCCTCTTAAGAATAAATTTCTTAAATTTTTTCTCTTCTCCTGACTTAGTAATTTCGCGGTAATTTAGATAAAATTCCTTTTTATTAAAAATTGAACCTGTGTCCGTGTCTGCAAACGAGGCGAATTCTGAGAGAACACATTTTCTGGGAAAAGGAGCGAAGGTGCTAACAAGGAGGATGTGAATGTGGGTCTTATGTAAGACATCAATTTCAAGGTTTCTAGGTTTCAAGATTAATTATTTATAAATCAACTATCTCCATCTTTCAGGAGCCCGTAGGCTACAGCCAAAATCATTAGACTAGCACCCCCCCCCCTGAAACATGATTGAATTTTAAAATTTAATAGATAAAAAGGTGTTTAGTTCTTACATAATTATAACTGCAAAAAAAATAATAATGCAAGTTTTTCAGGGAGGGGTGGCAAGGGTGAGGAGGGATATTTATATGATTTCGAAGAGAGGGGCCCGGAAAATCGGTTGCGGGGGGGCCCAATTGGAAAACGTTACGCCACTGGTGATAACACAGCCTTATTTTATTCAAAATATTACTTGGAGCTTTTTCGCCCATATTACAACTTGCACCAGTATCAATTTGAAAAATTACATCTTTTTCATTGTTCTCTAATATCACTTTCAGAGTTACAAACACTCCTTCTTCACTGAAGATCTTATTTTCAACTCGAAGTTGATTATATTTCTTAATTTCTTCAGAATTCACATCAGATTTGTCATCATTTTGAATTCCTTTAATTTTCTTTATTCTACACATGGATGCATAATGACCACGTAATTCACAATTATTGCATTTTACTAATCTTGCTGGGCATAAATTCAATTTTTTATGCCATTGTTTTCCACAATATGAGCAAATTTTTGATTCCTTACTAGCTCTGTTATTGTTGTTTTTGAATGCTATCTTACCTATTTCATTCTCTTTTGTACTCTCTATACTTTCTAACTGCCTTTTTGTTTCTTCACATGATTTACAAATTTCTATTGCTTTTTTTAAAGTTAAGTCTTTCATTAGCCAAAGTTTTTCTCTCAAATGGATATTATTAATCGAGCATATAATTTTGTCTAACATTAGCTCGTCTTCCATATCTTTGTAATTGCAAAGCCTAACTTGTGTTTTCAATTTCATGAAATAGTCTTGGAATGATTCATTATCTGACTGTTTGAGATTGTTAAAAATGTACCTTTCATACCTGACATTGAGCTCTGGGGCGAGTTTCTTTGTGAGTGCATCGAGTATATCTCATTGATAGTTCTTGATTCTGGGTTATCTATAACCTTGTATATCACTTTGCATGCTTCATCTCCTATCACAGCCATCATTTGTGCAACCTTAATTCGTTCTTGTTCTGAATCCAGTCCACTTGCAAGTTCATAATTTTTCCATTGTTTTTTGAAAAATTCTACGTTGTCTCGCATGTTTCCGTTCAATTCCATCTTGTGGTACATATCTTACCATTTTCAGCTCCATTTTTTCTTTTGGATCTTCTTCCAAGTCTAAATTCATATTTTAATAACACCTGACACCATGTTTTTGTATTTAATGGAAATAAATATCAACTTAATGTGGAATATTATTTATTAGAACATTGCTTAACGTAGCGACATTAGTGAATGAATGCTAATCACAACAACTGTTTATTTTGTCACGATCGGGTTGGCATAATAGTAACCGGTTCATACTATAACATAGCCGAAAATTGTTTGGTGTGGACGCCTTCTCAAACATTATGATCGGTGTGTGGGAGTAGTGGCGGGAAACTGTTGTTGGTCGTCACTGTTCGCTCACAGACCGAACATTTCAATTGAACTCACGAACATGATTGGTGACCCATATGTTTAAAGTTTGACCATTTTTTGTATTTGCCAACAATGTTCGGCAGACATGTTTGGTTGGTGAAGACGCGGCTTAACAGAATCTAACTTGAAATATTGCGATTTGTAACCTTGTCTTTTTAGCAATATTTCAAAATAGATAGATTACTTTCTCACTTTGCCTCTAGGCCATTAGTCCTACCATCATTAATAAATCAATAGATGTTGGGCTGATGCAGAAATTAAAAAAATCCAACTCACGGCAGCAACTTGGTTAGCCCAGTTGCAATCAAAATTGGACAAAATGTAAGAATTTATTCTTCTATACTTAATTTTATATTTTTAAAGTATTTGATCATTTTTCAGTTCACATGTATATGATTCTGTCTTCTTCGGAGTAGACTGTACCTATTAATGTCATTGCTAAGTACTGGATGTAGTGATGTAGCTAGGATGTCATCATTCAACATTTTTTGTTGGCATTAGTTATTTGTAAAATAAGTGCATAAAGTGGTACTTTGCTGCACGAGAGACGTTTAGGCACGAGTCTAACTCTTCTCCCACTTGCCGAGAGGATACAAGGGTGGAATCTATCAGAAGAAAATAGAAACATTTTAGTAATTACGTCACGCTCTGCCCCAGACGCATCATTGAAGCTTTAAACAAGTTTTTTTTACAGTATATTTTCAGCCCTTATTTATGATTTCAAACCTAACTAATTACAACTGTTAACCAACTACAAAATTCGATTTCATAGCCTACATTACTCCAAGTTGATAATTGGTATTGATAATAAAGGATGGCTTGGAACCCACCTAGAACTTTATCAATACACCAATCTCCATCATCCAATTCATTACCCATGCACAGGTCTCAGACCTATGTGGGCTTCATCATAGACCAGGTATTATTTAAGTTGATGGTTCGTCTATGGCTTAATCCTAAAAAAAAATTAAAACCTGATTTGTGGCAAGAGAGGACCTTTCAGTAGATGTCATGAGTTTATGCAAATCATGCACATTCAAAGAAAGATTATAGTTTTTCATGAAATACTAATTTGAAAATACTGTTTTTAAAGATTTTTTCTTATTGTTTTGTTTTCAGGAAAGCTAAAACAATGACGGTTGAATGGGATGAACTGGTTAATGAGAGTATGGTATCCTTAATCTTAAATGAAACTTTGAATGATTTATAAAATACACTAGGCTATACTTATTATCGATTAATTAAATTCTTATTATCTAACTGTTGTTCTTACTTCAATTAATCCCTGAACCCTAGCTTATGTCACTATATTTAAAAAAAAAAATAAAGTAATTGAACATTGTTTCAACATTGAGGCAATATTTTATTTTGCTTTTGTCAATATTTTCATAAAACATTATCCCAACATTGCGGCAATATTTTATTTTGCTTTTGTCAATATTTTCCAATATTTTCATAAAACATTATCCCAACATTGCGGCAATATTTTATTTTGCTTTTGTCAATATTTTCCAATATTTTGATAAAACATTTTCCAAACATTGAACAATATTGCTACAATATTTTCAAAACAATGTTAAAGGTTTCAAAAAAATATTTTTAAAACATTTTAAAAATATTGACAAACATTTTAAAAATATTGACAAACATTTTCAATATATTGCCACAACATTGAGAAAATATTTTTCTCAATATTAGGGCAATATTATTTTGGTACTTGGGAAATAGAACAAGTGCATGATTAACTGCTTGTTTGCTTCCGTAACAATATAAAAGTGAAATACAGTGTCAGTTTTTATATTAGATTATATATTTTGAAATCTATTGAATTTCCATATTATGGTGAAAACAACTATTTTCTATATAGTAATACTGTATATAAAAATATATTAATATATAAATTATAGATATATTAGGCTGAGAACCTATCCTTTTGTTTCACCTCAAAAAGGATGAAGTGGTTCAATTTTATTAACAAACGAACTTGATCTGTAATAAGATTCCAAGAATGTGTGTTTAAAATTTGAAGTTGATTGGTCAAAGCGTTCAAAAGTTATCGTCGAACATACAAACCCACAAACATACAGAAAAAGCCATGAGCCTCCAGTCACGAGTCACAAGTCAAAACTAAGAACTCGCTACGCTCGTTCAAATATGCCTTTCCATACGTCAAGAAAACAATTTCCAATCAGACTAGCTTTTTGTATTACAATCAATAAGTCCCAAGACCAAACCTTCGACAAAGCTGGGATATACCTAAATAAGCCGGTATTATACTCAAGGGCTGCTCCACTCAAATGCAACACATGCCCCAAGTACTATATAGGACAAACAGGCAGATCGTTCAACACAAGGTATAAAGAACACATCAAAGCACTACATTCCAACTCTGACTCAACATTTGCAGATCACTTAATCAACAGTAGCCAATATTGTTTTGTTGCATTTAGCAGAGTTAAATCTCCGAAAGTAATCAAATTGTTTATTGAAAATAACAACAACCAAAGCAACAAAAAGACTGTTCTTACACAAAAAATATAATATACAGGGAAATTCAACAACAAAATAACAACCAAAAATACTGATCTTACACAAAAAAATATAGTATACAAGGAAATTCTGACACATAGATAATTTGATTGTTAGTTCGTTTGATTTATAATAGTATAATGATTTTTTATTTATTAGTGTTTTTCTTTAGGGGCTTTTGTACAAGCCACTAGTAAATATGACAAATGACATAGTTGATGGTATGTAGTCGTAGGAATAAGTTTATACCGTTTTATTCATGAGTTAAATTAAAAAGGTTTTTAAGATTGTTAATTTAAAAATAATAATAATAAAAGATTCGTCAATTACTATTTTTCAGTTAAGGTATAATCTACTCTAAAAGGGACCAAATTAAAATGGATCCAAAATCATTTCACTTTTATGAGACCTTTCACTATTATAATTTTACTAAATACAATATTCTACGTTCAATAAAGAGTTGTCATACATATTTTAGGAATTTACAGTAATCACTGTTTTCCTTCTTTCAGCCAGATTTTCCACCATTTTCTATCCTCCCAATCACCCTCGCTCAAGTTTCGCGCTTCATCCACCTCATTCCTCCACCATCTCCTAGGCCTTTTCCTCTTCTCCGTACTCCTCTATAACCATTCTGATCCAATCCTCATGACATGCCCAAACCAAACAAGTCTCTTCTATGTACCGTATGCAATTATTATAGTTTTCACTTTCATTCTCCTTCGAATTTCATCATTCCTTACTCGATCCCTCCTCCAACTCACAACATCTTCTCCAAAATTCTCCATTTCCACAGCACTAACCCGATTCTTTGATCTTTTATTCATCCCCCATGCTTCTGCCTCATAATTCATTACACTCTTGACTATAGTGTTGAAAATTCTATGTTTAGTATCTCTAGAGATGTCATTGTTCCATATAAATGGATGCAGCTTCCTTATATGCTCTCTAGTCAGCCCAAGTCTGAATTTCACCTCCTCCTCTGTATTACCATCTTGTGTGGTAGTAAATTCAAGATATTTGAATTTTGAAGTACCTTTCATTTGAATCCAAAATGATCAAATATTCATTAATTTATCATTTGCTATAAGATATTCAGTTTTTTGATCATTAATTTCCAGTCCAGCCATGACATATTCTTTTTTAATTTTCTTAGCACGAAAGTGGGTTTTTAATAATATTCAACTAAAAAGGTTAAAATAAAAAAATGTACAAATAAAGTAACCGACTTCAATGACATGATAATAAAAATCGAGTACTCACGTACTAAAAAGTTTAAAATCAAGTATTCACTTTAAACTCATATAATTTTAAATATAAAACAAGTAAGCTTTTGTAGTCAGCGCCAAATATTTTGAGTTTATGAAATTGGGTACCGACTTCAAAAGGTTACTTGCTTTAAATTTAAAATGTTGTCAGTTTAAAGTGAATACTTTGTTTTAAACTTTTTAGTACGTATTTAATTTCTGTGTATCAAGTACTTGAAATCGGTTTCATTTTTTGTTTTAAATATTTTTTTAATTTTCAGACCGATTCACGTCTTGTTCAGCATTTGATGCTGCATTCACAACTTTACTGCCATTGATATTTTTTGACAGCAGCATATTCCGGAATGCAAAGTGGCTTGGTCCACCTTTTTCCATCTAAAATAGCGGCCATAAAATTTTAAGGGTGTCTAGAATTGCAGACAGCTGACTTCGCCAAGAGAAATTCCAAATACGCATCTTTCCTCTAGAAGACAGCTTCCTGTTTAGCAGCATGGACATTTTGGGCAATGAGCATATGTTATGTCTGACGAAAAGTTGTTAGAGGGGGGAGGAACCGAAGTTTTTGATGTCACGGCAGGGATTTTTTCAAATTTTCAACACACTTTCTTATGTTCAATGTACTAATACAAAATCTCTCATAATTATTGGAAACGTATAATATATAACTACATTTTCTACTGGAAGCAACCTTGGACTAATTCTCCGAAAATAGGCCACTACTAATTTACATAAAACTACCTCAGTTCTATCCTCTGACCTCAGTTTTGTGTCCTCTACCTTACAGAAGGCAGCATCATGGAAAACGCAAAATAATCCACAAATTTCGTCTTAAACAGGAATATTCACTCAAGTTGAAAACTAAACAGCTCCACTAAACCTATCTGTTTCAAGCCATATCCCACAAATCTGTATGTTAGCACATTTTGGAGGCAATTTTTTTCTTTGCATCAATGAATGCAATGGATAACAGTGGCGTACCGAGGTTTTAAGCGCCCTGGAGCAAAAGTGTCTAACGACGCCCCCCCCCCCCCCACCAAAAAAAAAATCAGTCTTACACTCAACCACCCGATTGGGCTGATATTAATATAGTGGTAATCTAATGAACCAGCAGCTTTTTTTCCGCCTCTAACTATGGCGTATTTGTTAGAGATGCGAATCTCCAAGGAATGATTTTTCGCCAGGCCAGATTCTGCTTTTATCAATTTCCAAACAGCTTGTTTTGGATTTTTTTCACTTTTCTATAAATTTATTTGCAGTTATTTTTTCGCATTTTCAAAGTCATCCTTATGAATTTTTTTTTATATTTTGGAAATAGGATTCAAAAGTGAAGTATTTCAGTCCTGTTCTTAATATAAAAACCATTGAACTTTTCGTGGATTTATTTTTTCAGAATAAATTCAAAATATTCATTCAATTACTTGAATTTGTTATACCTTTTGCCACCAAATTTAAATTGTTTGGCTTTGCTACTTTCGACTATTTGCTACTTTTGACTCGACCGTTTTGCATTCTGTCTGGTTGTAACGCATTTACGGCTGAACGCATGAACCGATTTATTTTAAATTTGACATGAATTTTCCTTTTAGTCATGCGCAGCGATGTTTACATACGGTTTTTTAAAATTGTGTTGCATTTCACCCTTTTGGCCTTCATTATAGTAATACATTTTTTTGTAAGCAAAAGGTAATTTTCTCTCAAGAACGGTGCGCCCCTCAGAGCCTTGCGCCCTGGAGCGACTGCTCCACTCGCTCCATTATCGGTACGCCACTGATGGATAATGAAGTCATTTAAACAATTTCTACAAGACTTTGAGAAGTTTCAACTCTTAATTTGAACGATAGATGACTTTTTAGCAATAAAATCGGTAGTAGATGATTTGTTGATGAAAAATAAAGTACTGAAGGGGCAAATAGAAATGCTAACAGCCACGAATAGTTATTTACTTAGGCGGGTAGTTGCGATAGAAGATAGGAACCGTCGTAATAATTTGATTTTCAAAAAACTGAACTATGATTTGAATGTGTCAAATCCAGCTACAGTTGTGAAAAACTTTTGTGTTGAATATTTGCGTTCAAGATAGAACTCATGGCTGAATCGCGTAGCCTACACTCCTTGGGAAAGGAGCGAAATGGTGGACCTCTTATTGCACACCTAATTACGCTGATATTAATCACTTACTGGAAAATATCAAAGAGCTCATAGGTAACAATTTCATTGTGAACAAGGACTATTCGTTAAAAACCTGGAAGAATAGATCTGTTGTTTAGGAAAGAACTACTACAAGTACGACAAAGAGAGTTGCAGCATGATCGTCTGGTGGTTGGCGACGTGACGAAAATACACAGACTACAATTCGAAAACCAAAACGCGAGAACAAACTGCAGGAAGTACTTGGAAGTGATACAGATACTTTAAACAACTTAACATGCAAAACCGTGAACCACACCCGCGGAGGGGGCTGAAGGGATTTAGGATGATGCCGTCAGCCTAAGCAGAATATAGAATTGAACATTTTAGTTTAAAATGTAACGGGATTAAAGGGTTTTGAATTATTTTTAATAACTTATTTAATTTTCTGAGAAAAAACAAATGGTTTTTTCTGGTGAAAACACTTAGTGGGAAAAGATAAGGTTGCTTTGGAAAAGTATTTACAGGGATATGATTTTTTCCTTGGGAGTTTGCAATAGATCCCAGTTTGGTCGAGCTAAGAAGGGGCAAATGATAGCTTTCGGAAACAAGCTACAAGAAAAAATTAAAGCAGAGAAATCAGATTGAAAAAATGTTATAACGCTCAAGTTAGTTTGAAGTGTCTGACAATTAAACAAACTGACAAATATATAGAAACATAATTTATTAATTTCGAATTCCTTCAAGTGAAGGAAGACTTCCACAATGGAAGAATAGGTACTAAATACTGAAGACTTCCACAATGGCGGATATTGGCAACAGTATTGAATAGCTGACGGAAATCGATGAATGCTTCTGTTCAAAAATATCAGTCACCACCGGGAATCGAACCACGGACCTCCCAATTGCCGGTCGGGCGCCTTAACCACTATACTATGGAGGCCTTTCTGCACAGCAGCATTCATTTTCATCTTGGCCATATGCATAAAGGTATCCATAGTCTAGTGGTTGAGGCGCCCGACCTGCAATTGGGAGGTCCGTGGTTCGATTCCCGGTGGTGACTGATATTTTTGAACAGTAGCATTCATCGATTTCCATCAGCTATTCAATACTGTTGTCAATATCCGCCATTGTGGAAGTCTTCAGTATCAATTAATAGCACTTGAAGGAATTCGAAATTAATAAATTCTGTAATAACTCTATTAAAAAATAATATTTCCATGGTACCAGTTTATTTGAGTGGAGGGAATTGGAAAGAGATTGGTAATAGATTACTGTGCTTCATATGACTTCCTACATTCTCTGAAGATACAAGCAATACTACTATTATGGGCGGGTTGGAGAATTTCAGATTTTACCGATGCAACTTGTATTGAATAACTCCGATGCATGAGTGACATTCTAAGGATAGTGTACTGAATAAAATAAAAAATAATAAATATTTGTGAAGAGTTCAACTTTATGATTCTAAATGTTAGAGCCACGGGGGATGTTTTAGGAGAATTTTCTTTTATCAATAGTAGGAGAGTATAGAATTAATTTTGACCGATAATATTGTATTAAATGAATGTATTTGTGGCTAGAATCACGTAAAATGCGGGGTTGAGGGAATTATTTTCCTATTTTTTCCCTGGGGAGAACCCCCGCACCCCACTTCTATAGAAGATTTATGGCTTCCATCCATTTATTTATCATCTATGTACATCATCACGTTGCAGTAGAATGACGAGGAAGCAACAGGCTTTACAGTCCAAAACTGCTTCCTCTTCTAAATTTCAATACAGAAATGTCCAAATAAAGGTTATGTCTAGAAGTCACAGTTTCACTAGAGTTTTATATGACTTTTCTTCAATACTGTGTTATATACTATAGTATATAGTACTATAGGCTCATGAACTACAAGGTTCCATCGGAATTAGTATGGTTTATTTTTACATGCATATTTCAAGACAAACACTATCAATCAACTTACTTATTAACTGAAATTTTTTTTAAATTCAAGAGGTGGTGTGAACTCGAGTCAAGAGTAGACTTAGTCAGCCAGTAATAGTATCCATGGTCAGGTGAGGGTTCTGCCTAGTGCATAGTGCATCCCTTTGATATGTCTCTGGATTTTTCAATTAGCCAACATTTTAAATAGTCGGGACTTGTAATTTTGTGAAGTCCAATCATTACAAAAATAATTTAAAATTACATTCTGAAGGATTTGAATTGCAGCTTTGGTCTGTGGTCGAGCTCTAGACCTTTTTATAAGCTTGTTTAATAACATCATAACTTATACACTATCAGTTCATAAAGTTGTTACTTATCTCTCACTAAAGTTTATAAACTATAAGTATATACTTATATAATATAAGTAATCAAAATAGAACGAGAAAATCCTATTGATAAACACACTTTCTATCTGAGACACCCTTCAAATAAACAAAATTCCATTTTTGAACATGAAAAATACTTTTCCGACGTGAGAGATGCTTTATCTTTTATCTCATTTATCTATCTAATATAGGCTGACATTTTAATTTACTTGGTACACATTTGACAGAGTATGTTTGTAATAAACAGACGTCCATTGATACTTTCGAATTGAAATGATAATGAGTATTTACAACTTTACATAAAAGCTTGATTTCGTTAAATGGTTGGTTTCCAACTTCTTATATTTATGTTTCTCTGATATAGGAATACGGAATTGCTTCACTATGAACAATCTTCTAATAACTTATCAATTATTGAGAATCTGAGTAAAATAATTACTGTGATTTTAACTTGGTGAAAATGTTGAATTGGGAAAGAATTGACATTTTTTAAACAAAGATGAAAGAAGCCGGTGAAAGTTCCATTAAGAATAACCAATAATAGACTTGACTAAACTTAAAAAAATATTGTGTACTTGAGTTGGCGAGAAAATTAAATTGGAAGAAAATTCAACAAATGGTTGTCTGCTGAGTAAAAATGCTATAATAGTTTCATCGAGAATAGTAAACAATTAAACTTGAATAAAAAGATTACTGGATAAGGGTATAAGTATAGTTGCAATACAATGCAGAATTCAGAGTACGGTAGTTTATATTTTTGAAAAAAAGTTAATCGGTTAGACAATATAGTGCGTGGCAGACGAGAAGATGAGCCTATGCTTTGCTATAGCATGTTATTCACTTTGCAATACACACACTTTACCTACCACCTTCTTGTTGCAGCATTATCTATAATTGAGCACTCAGTAATCAATCGATCTGGGATAAAACTTTGTCATCTTCGCCACTGTCTGATTTCCTAAACATTTCTTCGATTACTGGATTCTCGCCATCAGAGAGTTCATTTGCTTTGCTCTGAGGCTCTTCAACAGACATCTGTCTTGATTCCGCCAACTCGATTTGCTTCAAGTCTACTGTGTTTCTGTCATGTTCTTGCCCTTTCAACAGTTCTGTTTCATCATCCGAGTTTTCTTCCTCATCAGATTCATCTTCTGCGTGCATTTCAATTGCAACCGATTGCTGAACGATCTTCTGTTGCTTGACACTTTTAACTTGTTGTGATACAAAAGTGTGCGGAGTAGAATCGAGTTCGGGCTTGAAATCGAACTCGACTGACGTTTGGTCTTCTTGTATATCCAAGGACAACCAGCTCAGGCCTGTGGGCGAAGGCAACGTTGGAAGGAGGCCACTCTGTCGTGTCATCAAAAGAACCTGAAAGACATGTAGAACAAGTGATTAATACCTTTTCTCATTGATAAATATCGGTGCATTTTCATTTATTCAATCACGCATATAAGTAGAATAGATAAGAAAATAAGAATTTATTTGCCACAAGTATTTGTAAAATCATACAACATACCACGGTTAATAGAAGGGAGACTGCAAGTTCCTTGAGAGGGATGTGCAGTGGACTAGCTTGCGTATGCATGTGATGTCACTGGTGCTCACTGCTACTTGAAAACTGTAAAAGCAAATAATCCAAGAGCGCCATTTCAGATCAATCTAGGGGGAGGGGGTCAAACGGCAATCATCTGGCACATTTTTTAAAAATCTATCCGAATTTCGGCTTAATTATGTTTCTTATTACTATGTTATTCCAATAAAGAAATGTTGTTCAATATAAGAATACTGGAACCAAAAACCGCATTTTACATTTTTGGCAAATCTTGGGCGTTACTCCCCTAATGGCGCCCCTAAAATAATCTAGTTCTGTTGAGTAAAATAGATGATTATACATGTGATATTTTTAATAATTATGTCTTGAAGAATCGGCTTATGCTGTAAAATACAAGACAATTCAGATCAACAATTATTTACAATATTACTATTCTTATACACTAGTTACCACAATTCCAATTTAAACTCGTTCGAATTATTAAGGTGAGGCTCAATTTTGATTTGAAAGGAACTCTTGTAAACTATAAAAAGGATTATCAGCTAAATATTTTTTCAATTGTTTTTAAATATTTCGATATTTTCAAGACTTTAGTAACTGCAGAAGCTTGATGGTTATAGAATTTCTTACCAATAAAAAACTAGGTTTTTATTCGAATAACCTATTGTGATTCACCAAGTGATAATTTTCTCAGCTTTGTGTATTATAATTATGTACGTTAAGATTTTGGTTTAGCCTATATAACTTTTTTACACATAATGTAACTTCATACAGATACAGGCAAGGTACAAGTGGGAGTCACTTGAAGAGTGGCCTATAAGAATCTAACCTATTGGCTCTTTCCTGGTTATAAGATATCTGGAATTTTACACCTTTCTATTTCCTTTCAGATATTGTTCACAAATCAAAGTCTATAAATATGTTTTTCTTATTTTAAGCTGTATATCTATTTCCTGGAGTATAACCCCGTTTCTTCTGAATTTTAACAACTTTGTATTTATACACAATAGACTAGCTTATATAACAATGAAGTGTATATGGCACTTCACTAGTAACTCTTGAGAATGAAAGCTATTTGAGTGAATGAAATAAATGGGCAATCGACATGACTCACATCCAGTTGTAGTCAGCTTCTTTAGATCACTTGAATCTATTCGTGACTTTTAGTCAGGAATTTTGATAAACTATTACGACTGTGCAGTTGAAATATGTGACTGCACAGTTGGTATTTTTGACCACATTCATTAATCTAAAATGACTAGTGAAACGCGTGGTTCGTCAAGTATAGCAAATTTCAAGATATTTTTTTGCCATTGTAATCTATTCCGCATATTAAAGCTATTCCTCATATAGATATAGACAGCTGTGGTAGAGCAGTCAGTTGGAGCGTTTGTATTTGGCTGCTACTCCTGCGGTCACGAGTTCAATTCTCGTTCAGTCTTGAATATTCTGAGAAATCATTCACGTGATTACCCAAGCACAAGTCTCAAACTAAACTGGGCATCATCCGACTACAAATTTATTGGTATTTCGTATTATATGGCTCAGTACGCATGAGCTGCTAAATCGAATCACTGAATACTGCATTATCTTAAATGTTTCAAACTACATTGTAGTACCGTATGTGTATCGTTCGCATGTGTTCTTAAGTAATACAAAACAATACCTGTTCATCAAGATCAAGTTCATCTATTGACTCTTCTTCAGTCATTGCTGACATTTTCTCAAGCACACTTTTAATGGGCTCGTCTTCCAGTTCAGCTGTTGCTTTATTTATTGACTTTTTTTCTCTTATTTCTGCTGCATCCTTTTCTTCATGTGTATCCATCAAGAATTCCAAAGCAGATAGGCGTCGTTCTTCTTCAGTTATGACCTCTTCTACATTATCTTCCTTTATTCCTGTAAGCATTTGTTTTCTTTCTAGCAAGCGACAGCACATGATGTCACGATCCCAGAATACATCATAATTTGGACCATATACCTCCTTCAGCTTTTCAAGATTCTCCTCACGATATTTATACTTCCAATCCAAATACTTTTCCATTCGAGTTTTGGAAATCAGAATTGGGTGGCCTTCCTCCACCAACTGTTTCAATAGCTTTTGCTTCAGCCATCTGAAAATGAAGGAATGTTGAGAAAGAATCGAATAGAGTACACCGTATTAACCAACAGTCGTTTTCATCAGAAAATTGTTTGTTATTATAGCGACTTGTGCTATAATCCTAGAGAATGAGAAAAATACTGGTTTCAGCCACTCTTTGTTTTGAATGGAGATCAACAGAGCTAATCAATTGAAGATTTGATAAATGAGGGTTGGGCCAAGGTACAAAGCAGTTGAGTAAAAAGGTGTTCAAAGCAGTTAAGTACTTAGCTACAAAAGTGTTCAAGCGCAAGTCTGTGCTAATTTGTGAGCACTAGTGATACCAGTGATTTAGCTTGCATTAACTTCACTAACTTTACTTTACTCTCTATTTTATATTGTCGCTATTCGGTCGCTATTTGACGTCATAGTTTGCCGAGACTGAAGAACAGTACCGAGTCTTCGAGCGATCAAGGTTGATATCTTGGTAGGCTGATACATGGTCTAAGGTTGATGTACTGGGGAGTTTTTGCACATCGAGACGGAGTTGGAATGACGAGAGCTGCTACAGGCTTTACGCGCATACAACACAAATAAACAAATTGAGCTCTTTCCGCATCAGTATAGAGCTTGTAGCTTCCTCGTTATAATACAGTGACAATAAGCTTAAACTCTCTACAATGGAAATTAACACATTATTTATTGAATAGAGACTACAGTTTGAGTATTTTACCACAGAAAATAGATATGGGGGATATAGACAGGGAGATATAGTATAGGAAATCCTATTTTCTGTGATTTTACTTTCGAGATTAAAATGGTAGTTTCAAAAAGTATCATCTTGGGAACTCAAATAGAATTCAAAATAATAATTATTATTGTAGATCTGTAAAGAATCATTTCAAATATATTTCTAGTTAATAATACTTCGATTATACTAGCTAAAGCTTCTATGGTTGAGGGATTTTAGCAATAAATTGACTTGGCTGACATTTATAGATGGCTGAGGGTGAACAAATAAGATAATTTTCTAGCAAAGTGTGAGTTTCACTTCATACTTTATTCCTCTGAGTAGTACATTTGAGCATGATGAATTCAATGGATAGAATGGAAAATTGTAGTTTGATTACAATATTGATCTCTTCATTAAATTTATAAAGTTAAAAATGAAGTGCTAGGCCTATTAAGTTTTTGTCTTACTTGAATTTCCTTAGTACTAAAGGATTTGTACTGAAAAGTTCTCGCATGGAACGGTGTTTTTCAAAGAAATCATCTGTGTGAATATTCCATTCCCAGTTCCATTGCGAAAGTTCATCAACTTTTTGTTTCTGGAGTTGATATGAGTCTTCTCCAAATAACGTTTCCAATTCTAAATTAACTTCCGCCAAATCATCTTCAACATTAAGAAATTCAAGGCATCCATCCATCTAGAAGTTAGAATGATAGTGTATTAGACTGTGTATTAGTAGTAAAAAGCTTCTATGAGCGGAGTTGTAATCGAGTAAGCAATGAATCTTTGTTCAAGTATATACAGTTTTTAATACACAAACGTTTACTATCAAGTAATTAATTAATAAAATACATGGTTCGGTTGTGTATACGAGCGGGCGAGTTTCAAATTACCCAATGCTTTGATTCTACAAGGTCATATTTTTAAATCGCCAATCTTAAGTTCAAAGTTTCAATTCCACAAGGCATGGTCAGCTGCTGTACAAATGGTCGCCTCGGTTGCCAAATGATATAAAACTTCGATTTCAACAAATGAGTAATTTAATTACTGATTTGTATGTAAAAAGGCATCCTAGACATTTTTTGTAGTGACACAGATCGATGGCTCACGTCGAAAGTCAAAGTTTTGATAAAATTTAAAAACTACAGAAAAAATAATTCTTTACGCTCAGACTTCGCTCACACTTGTAGAAATTGCAGCGCATAGCTTTAGTTTGAAGCTTATTGAACAAGAACAACATTTTCAAAGAAATACCACGTGCGCTTAATCGGGGATTAATTAGTTGAAAATTGATTGACCCAAGCCTTGTTGGAGATGAATATAACGAGACTATAGATCAGACAGAAAGCTCAGGGCAAAAATTATATAATGCAGACCACAATTAAGGTACCAGATCAAATGCCTCACAATTAATTACCAAATCAGTTTCACAATCAATTACCGAATCAAACTTTCCTATTGCAGATTGAAAACAGTTTTCCAAAGCCTATTTTAGACAAATATTACGTATTATTAAAATTCTAGCAAGTTTATTCAAATGTAAATTTTGTTCAGAAATGTACAGTTAACGCCTAAACACTATTTATAACGTTTCTTCTCAAATTCAGAACGAAATGGCTAGTTGAAGGCCAAAATGGCCCTGCGGAGTGCAGTCGTAAAGGGACCATTTTTACTGAGAACCAATGAGGGATTGAAACATTGGATAATAGGGAATCACTTTGTTAGCTGCTGCTGCTGCTGCTGCCCCCTTGAGTAATTTCACACCTTGCTTATTACAACTCCATCTTGTCGATCTGATGGTCTAAACCTTGTTGGATTAAACAACTTATGGAATCAAAATATTAAGTAATTGAGACACTCCCCTACGAGCGGTTCTAGGTTGTAAACAGACATAAAAGAAAGAACAATAATACTCCACTCCTATGGAAACTTAATAAAATCACTATAATTTGTCAGTTTGAAATTGCTATAAATGCATCCTTGAGGCCGAGTACATACCAAAAGCAACTGGTGATAGCAACGCAACAGCAACTCAACTCAGTCAACTGGAGTTTCTTTTAGGTTTACACCACGTGTACATACAAAAGAAACCCAAGTTGACAAGTTGTCCAGTCACTTGTACCGATATGTCTTCGTCCGAGGAGGAGGCAGTTCTTCTATATGTGCTTAGAAAAAAGCACGTTATTGAAAAAAGCACAAGGACAAAATTGCACGTTATTTTGTCGAATCCAACCCAATACCATCCAATGGAACTATGCCATCTAAGCTCCAGTGAACACTATTTTTACAAGTTGAAACATGACAATCAATACCCACGTATCGGCCAGTGCAAGATTTCAACACATATTTGATAGGGTTCGATTTCTATTTGTGAATAAACTTGTACGCCTATTGACAATATTGACCTACAAAAAACTATACTTTGGACTGGTACAAACTTTCTCGCACATGCATTCAAATCTTAGATTAATATTTCAATATTTTCTATGTATTTCAGATACAAAGCTTAATAAAGAACTGTAATAAAATATTTTATATAACTTAACAAATTGGTTAACTTTGTTATTTTACCTGTTAGTTTAAACTCATCTGCCACAGCCTGTAAAGCTTTGTCTATCACCCTGTTACTGTATGACTTGTTGTTATGGTCATTTATAAACCATTAAAGTGTTCTAAGAACTGTGAAAATTTAATATTTTCTTGTTGTTCATCAGCCATATTTACGTGCGGTCTGCACTTCACAAGACCAACTGGGCAACTCGAGTTTACAGCATGTCGTGACTTGAGTTGCCTGCGTTGCTCAGTCAAGTGACCGTTGAATCACCGTCGCATCACAGTTGCTTTGGTATACACAGGCCCATTAAACTGCTTGTGTTATTCATAGGCAACTCAAGTTGCCATTGCGTTGTCGTTGCGTTGCTATCACCAGTTGCTTTTGGTATGTACGCGGCCTTACAGACTTGGGGACAATATTGTCAATGTAACATTTAATAAAGTATTTACTTAAAACTAAGAAAATTTCAAATTTCATACAAGTAATCTTTTGAAGTCGGCGCCAAATATCTTATGATTTTTTTTTTTTTTGAGGATGAAGCCCAGGTCTGAGACCTGTGCGTGGGCAATGGGTTGGATGATGGTGATTGATGATTTGGACTTACAGTTTTAGGTGGGTTCCGAACCACCGGGAAGTGATTGATAAGAAATTCTATCTAATATCAAAACTAACACTGTATTTCAATTAAATATGTGATTTACACTCACTTTTACTGAAATACAGTGATTGATAAGAAATTCTATCTAATATCAAAACTAACACTGTATTTCAATTAAATATGTGATTTACACTCACTTTTACTAGTGTCTGTTTTGATATTAGATTGTTCAAGTATTTCGTCATGGAAAACATCACAGAGTAATTCTTTTATATTTTAGAAGTTTATGGGGAATTTGGCGCCGACTTCAAAAGATTACTTGTATGAAATTAAACATTTTCTCAGTTTAAGTGGCTCTATACACACTGGTGTCTCAAGACATGTGTCTTACGACATCTGTCGTGTCGTACGGAATTGAATAAGACATGGATGATTTATGCATGTCTTATGTTTTACGTGCGTTGCAGACGGCTAATTGTTGAGCTCAGTTGTCGACGGCTCACAGCCTCATTGCTCGGGCGACGCGCGCTAGTGCGCATGCGCCAGGGCGGTTGTAAGTCATGACTTACCAAACACCGACCCGTGCGACACATGTCTGAAGCGGGGATGTCGCGTCACACTAATGTCTCAAGCAGTGTGTAAGTCCTCCATTTAATAACATGGGTTGGTTTTCGATAAAAATGCATCAGATACGACAGATGTCGTAAGACACATGTCTTAAGACACCAGTGTGTAGAGCCACTAAAGTTAATACTTTATTTTAAACTTTTTAGTACGTGAGTATTCAATGTTTGAGTATCATTTCATTGAAGTCGGTTTCTTTTTTTGTTTTAAAATTTGTTTTATTTCAAGCTTTTTAGTTGAATTTTCAAACTTTGAGAACATGAGAAATTTCTCAAAGCCTACATTATGAAATATCAAATTAGCAAGCCAATAATTAATTTATAACATCCAAACTTGAGTAACTAAAAATCTAACTATATCCACCTAACTCCAGTAACTAAATCCACCTATAAGAAAAGATAAACTAAGGAAAATTCTACAATGCTTTATTTAATGTGGAATATTGTATTTAGGAAAATTATAACAGCGAAAGGCTTCTTAAAAGTGAAATGACTTTTGATTCATTTTGATGTGGTCTCTTTCAGAATAAACCTACACTGAAATAGTAGGCCTATATCACGTTACAAGTACGGAAAATGGTGTTTAATGTACGAGTATGGTAATATAACGCAGTAGACAAAGTCGAGTGCGGTATTATCATACGAGTATGGTAAACATCTCCCCAGGTGATATACGTACGATATTTTTCGTGATATTAGTCATATATATTTTTTAATATAAAAAACATAAACTTTGAGCTAGTACAACAAGCATCATCAAACATAACCTCAAAATAGCCTATTGTACAAACATGTATTTAATGGCGAATAACTATTCTTAATCCATCACAGCAGTGAAACTAAAAATACTTCTGAGATCAGCTGTTTTTCCAAATTCTCGGTAAATTGGAGAGTTAGATAAAAAATGAATAACTTTGTAGAATATTGTTCAATTATTTATTGAAATTAACGATTTTAAAAACATTTTTCACTCCAACTCATGATTGAAACTAATAACCTTATTCCTACGACTCCATAACATCAAATAAATTCTTTACAATTTTCATATGAACAGAAGTATTCTATTCTTCTTATTCTTGATTCAAATTAAGTTCATGTGATTGGTCAAAACGGGACATTACAGGCTTGTTTCACACTGAACCAGCTTTGGGTAGCCGATGTCGTTTACCCAGCATAATTGCATTGCATAGATGTGAAGCGCTCCATATGATACAATGATCAGCCTGGTAAACGACACTGGCTATCCGACGCGGTTATGTGTGGAACTATCCTATTCAAACAAGATTGAAATGAAGACATCAAAGAATGCTCCTTTTTGTTTAATATTGGGCTAAGTATTGGGCCGATCCTTGCGAAACTTGGATGGGACCAGCGCTCAGCAATGCTCTTTCATTTAAAAAAAATTCATCGAAATCGGTTCAATATTGTTTGAATGATTGATGTTCAAACATAAAAAAAAAAAAAGTCGAACATAGAACCTTATTCTTTTTGGAAGTCGGTTAAAAAGACTATTCACATTGCTGATTATTGAATACTAGCTGGCCCGACGCGCGTTGCTGCGTTCTCATAAAAATTCTCCTTGATTTTATTATTTGCCACCTCCCGCTGAGGTTACATTTCAAATATTAGGAAAGAAGTTTGTCCTAGGGCTCTTCCAGCTGATCATAGAGGCTTCGTTGTTTTCTTAATCACCACCTCTGAATGAAGAAACATTTCAAATTTAAATCACCTACGACTATAAGGATAGAAGCTAGGTTTTTTATTTTATTATTCGCCACCTCCCGCTGAGGCTGCATTTCAAATTTCTAGCTGCATTGGTTAACAGAATGTCATCAACCTGGCATAATTATATTTCATCATAACCAGTCGTATGTTTCCTACATATTGCAAGACTCCGACTGCACGGTAGCCTACATGCAAAGTGCAAAGTCATTTGCTGTTCAAAGACAGCATAAATAACGCCGCTAAGGGGCCTGCCATATGATTAAAAACTGTTGACTTCTATCAGCTGTTCCTTTAAGCTGTTTGGCCGGCAAGTTCAGTAGGTTAGGTCTATAAAATGGATTAATTAATAATAATTAATAGCTCCCCTATTAAAATTTATGGTCAGAAACCATCCCCAATATTCACGCAACATATTCCCAAAGTTTCATGCCGATCTGTCAAGTAGTTTTGAAGTCTATAGGGAACATACATACATACATACAGACAAACATTCATTTTTATATATATAGATTACTAATCCAGTTCCAATATATGTTACGGTACTTATTTTTTTGTTAGAATTGTATTTTTTTATGCAATTAGAATGTACACATTTGTGGGGAGCGCAAGACGTCAAGTTTTTATAAACGAAACTAATTGACGTACCTACCTCATTAGAACTGGGGAAAAGCTTCTGTACAGCAGCTTTGAAAAGAACATCGGCTTCTTTGAGACGACGCTGAGCTTTTTCTTCCCTCTCCATTTCTTGGCGTTCCATTTTCACTAGCGGATGCATTAGCTTCTCCATCCTTTGTCTATCTACTTTCTTTCTTGTCATAATTGTCTATGAAACCACACAATAGCATGCAAAATAGTTATTTATGTATTAAGAGCGTGAAGCGCGACTTTATCGCTCGAGCCAAAACAGTTACTGCGCGACGCATAGCGGAGCTCAGTAATTTTGCGAGAGCGATAAAGAAGTTTCACGCGCGCATTCCATACAATATTTTTCCTACAACTGCAGTTCTAGATTCCAACACAATAAAAACGTTTAGTTTGTAACATCACAGACCGTGCGCGGATTTGGTTAGCGTGCGCCATTGTTGAGGTTATGAGAATTTCACGGATTTCATGATCCACCAATGAGAAGCCATCAAACACAGCTGGCGAGCGGTAAAGTACTTTTTTCGTTCGTCAGCTGACTTTACCGCTCGCTGAGCAGTAATGAGGTATTTTACAATCAGTTTTCAGTGCGTAAAGAAATACTTGACGAGCAGTTGTAGGAAATAGTTATTTATGTATTAATAGCGTGAAGCGCGACTTTATCGCTCCAGCCAAAACATTTACTGCGCGACGCGTAGCGGAGTGCAGTAATTTTGCGAGAGCGATAAAGAAGCTTCACGCGCGAATTGCATACAATATTTTTCCTAAAACTGCAGTTCTGGATTCCAACACAATAAAAGCTTGTAGTTTGTAACATCACAGACCATGCGCAGATTTGGTTAGCGTTCGCCATTGTTGAGGTTATGTGAATTTCATGGATTCCGTTATCCACCAATGAGAAGACATCAAAATCAAAACAGAAGCGTAAAGAAAACATGTGGCGAGCGTAAAGTACTTTACCGCTTCCGGAGCAGTAAAGAGGTATTTTACAATTAGTTTTCAGTACGTAAAGAACTAATTTACGAGCAGTTGTAGGAAAAATTATTTATGTTGCATATGAAATCAGACCAGCCATTAAAATTAGCTACAAAAGTTACGGTAGCTATTGTATTTTCAAATAATTATAGGGTATGTAGTATTTATACTATACAGTAGTATTCACATTATTTATTGGTTATATCAAAGATTTTATGAAAGTAATATAACGCCTTAAAGAGTGTAATTTTGGCAAAGAGTGCAAATAGATTAAGTGAGAGATGCAGTATAATTTTTGTAAATAGGCCAATAAAATGATTTGTTTCCATGACACTGTTTGAGGTTTTGTGAGATTCGATGCTAGATCGTGTTTATTATTACAGTGGTTCGGATTGCACCAAAATACTGTATTCAAAGTAATGGTTGTGAATTCAAAGTAATGTTGTGATGGATATGAAAGTACCATTAAGTGTCTCATTACTCACATCTAAAATGCTATTCCCCCATTCAATTCACTGAAAACTTTTTAAAACTCAAGTTCACATGACTGGCAAATGGGTAGAATAATTGACTACCAACCCGATCGTACCAGGTTCCATTTCCACATAGCTCTGTTATTTCCCTTCACCATCCATCAATGTATGTAATTACAAGCAATACTTGTGTATAACTGAACAAAATTCCATTTTTCATTTCCCATTCAAAAGACTACAAAAGAATTTTTCGTGTCATCGGAATCCAAATTTCAGTTTTTGTTCTGTATTCAGCGACTAGGAAAGCGATACTTCAGACTTCTAGAAAGCTTATTTCATAGATAGAACTCAGGGTCAACCATAACAAATACAGTGGATAAGAAAAAATTATCACATTTCTTAAAGCTATGACTTAAGAAAATCACGTTTCTTAAAGCTATGACTTACATTGAGCATGTGAGCTCGCTCACGAAGCTCCAGCTTTTCCTTTGCTGCTATTTCGAATTTTGTCACTAACTTCCCTCTTCGTTTCATGTACCATCTGAAAAATCCAAGCAAATTTAGTTCAGTAAAAGTTGGTCGACAGTAGTCCATTGCTTCAATATTTATTTACGGTAGTGCTAATTTTTCTTTAATTTTGATCGATTTTATCATTCAAGGAGATATAATTTTTTAAATTACGCCACAATTGAAAGGAGAAGAGATAATTCATGCAAGTGCGGTCTCAGGCAGGTTCTTCAAGTGTCTAGGAAAAGTATCTTGACACCAATCGCATATTCCTACTTTCCTAGCATGCCTAGACCCAGAGTTATTGTAATTCAAAATCTTAAAAATTTTAGCAAATGAGATTTTGAATGATTATAACTATAACTATGATTATAATTATAATGATAACTTATCTCACAGTTTAGAGCTGGAAAGTTTGGAATTAGGATTCAGCGCCTTAAAATACATATAAATACAGGTTAAAAGAGCACTTTTCTATTTTTGTTTATTTTTGTGAAGTTGCTTATACAGTAGAACTTCGATAATTCGTACTTCATGGGACCAAGGATTTATTACGAATTATGGAAGGTAACGAATTATCGAAGGCTGTGAAGAAAAGAATACGAATTATAGATACTGTAGTTATATATTGGAAATCATCTCTACCAGTTTTTCTTTCCACTCATTGCATACACCTTCTCCAACATCCGCGCTCTCACAGCAAATTTTGTGAAGCTTGATGGAATTTCTTTTTTTAAATTTGTCTAGCCGTCCGCTACTTGCCTTAAAACTGCGGATTCCCAATTTTTCTGCAAAAAAATTCGCCTTTTCCTTCAACAGAGCCTTTATTCTCTAATAGGAACATTTTTAATTTAGATTGAGTGAACCATTCTAGTAGGGAATGTTCAAGATGAGGGTATTCACTTAGTTTTTGTCTTTTCCACTGGGCGATAAACGATGAAGTAACCGCTAGCACATGTTATTTCTTGAGGATGCTAGTCAATGTAGAAACAGGAATCCCGAAACGATCTGCCACATCTTTCTTTTTCACACCAGTCGCGACAGTTTCTATGATTTGTTTTTTCTCGAAAACTGAGAGACACTTATAGTGTGATCGCTTTGGACTCATATTCGGTAACTGAGCTACGCGAACTTAATTTTACACGATAACGCTCAACTGGCAGAAGTGCAGTTTAACCGAACACGAACTTAATTGTACACTGAATTGAAAAAAAATGTTGATCATCATTCGACGCCAAGTTAACATTAAACTTGATGATGGACAGATATGAAAAAAATCATAGCTCATACGAATTATAGCATGTTCTCACCGACATAACTACGAATTATAGAGTGTGACGATAAAACCAGCGCCCGTTTGGGCTGCAAAATTAATACGAATTATCGAGGGGACCGAAATGCATTGTTTTTCTACGAATTATAGAGGTTATTTCAAGGGACTGAGCTTTTACTACGAATAACAGAGAATTACGAATTATCGAGGTCCGAATTATCTACTGTATGTAAGTTCTACTGTAATGGAAAGCTTTTATGGAGGGGGGGGGGGGCGCTTCACAGTGTTATTTCCACTGTCATAACATGTCGCTAATCCCCCTCCCACAGCATCATCCTCGATCTTAAGTATACACCTACGCCCTTCGTTGGATTCAGAGAAAAGAGAGATATAACTTTTACTTGTACAATTTTTCTGTGGTTGCATTTTTCTAAAAGTTTTTCAGAGAAAAAAAGGAAATACTGGATTTTGCCGCCATTTTCCAATATGACGATCAGAGCACAATATTCATCGCAGACAAAGTTCTATTCATCATTCTGTGTACTCGTAATACTCATTTCTTGATTTCTGATTTTGCTACCCACATTCCAAATGATTATTAGTTACTTAGCGTTACATTTTCATCAATGAATAGGGGTTAGTGGTGGGGGAAATTCGGGAATATAAAATTCCAGACATCATCAAAATAATCTAAATATTATATGCTATCGATGTTTTGGGAATTTCCAGCTCCAACTGGTTTTTCGATGATAAATTATATTAGTTACTGTAAATGGAAAATTGCTCAAAACTCAACTCACTTGAATACTTCTTCATTGTATTTTTTACGAACTTGCTCTTGTTGCGAAGTTTCCACGTCTTCACCTTCTTGCTTTCCATCAAGTTCATCCTGTTCTTCGTCCTTCTTTATTTTGTTGACTTGCGTTTCATTGAACCATTTACGCCATTCATGCATTCTTCGCAATCGCTGTGGTTCTTTATCGATCATAGCTTCCATTTGAAGCCTCTGACAAAACATAAAATTCTCAATAATTCCAATTTTTTTTAAATTTGGAAAAACAATATGAATAATTCTCATTCTATTGGAATACTAAGGAAAGTTTGCAGCTAATACAAACAAAGTTAGAAAAATCGGCATCTTTCGATGTTTTTTTTTTGACGATGAAGCTCACATAGGTCTGAGACCTGTGCGTGGGTAATGAGTTGGACCTACAGTTTTAGGTGGGTTCAGAACCACTGGAAAGTGATTTTACAGCAGAGAACGGTGTCTTTTTGATGGCCAATCTAATCGGTTACCGTTACAAACAGGTCCTACGAGAACGCAGCTTATCTCTATCTGATTGAACAGATACCTGCTAAGGCTCGCGGCTCGCGTTGATCTGTTTCACAGAATATAAATACGAGTAGAATGTAAAGAATATAAATGTAGAATATAAATACAAGTATATATAAAGAGACCGAATGTATAGGCCTACATTTCCATAGAATGTAATTTCAACGATACATACACCCAAATTCCACTTCCAATGGGAAGTCATACACATTTTATTGTGACAATCATTCACAATGTTGGTTTACATAGTCGCAACATTGATAGTCAACCATTGTTATTCATTTCAATTACAAGCATATTTATCATAGTTATATATGTGTGTAGGGGAATGAGAACACATATCAATAAAATCAATTTATGAAATTTATTTTGTAGACTCTCTCTATATATAAGTAATTTTTCAAAAGTAAAAGTGAAATCAGTTTACACTAGTAACAAAGAAAACGTGAAAAGTTACTTGAACAAGAGTATTAAATCATTAAATATTGTAGGAGTCATTGAGACAATCTTGTCATTGATAATATTGTTACGGGTTCTAATAGCTAAAATAAGGCTGGCAACACTAAAGTTCACACTTGCACTTTATTTACACAAACTAGTCTATTTATACAAATTAATTATTGTAAGTTCAATTAATTAAATAAAAACAGATCATCAAATGACAAGGTAATACTTATTTTCAGTCATTATTTACAAGAATTGATAAATAGGTAATTACAGGCTAATCAGTAATAAAATAAACAAGAGTCCAATAAACTGTACAATAATGCAGAAAGAAATTATAAAAAGAGCAACTAATCACTTACAAAAACACAGTCCAATTCGTTATTTGACAGTCCCAAATAATATCACTTAACACAACGTCTTTAAACTATTAGTAAGCTGCATAAACAGTAAACACTTGTCTCTGCACTTGACACTGTCTAAAGACTGAATAAAGCACTGTTTACTCCACTGGCACGAGATCTGCAATACAATCTCTCACGCAGGTTTGAAAACTAACTCACTGGTTCACGTGGACTCCTTTATAAAGCTGTTGTAGTTGTATAATTCCAAGAATTGGAGCTCACCAGGCACTTTGAGAATTTTCAAGAAAGCTTGGACTAGACCTCGATCGTTCAAGACGAATGTAGAATTGACAAGAAGATCAATTGAGTGAGAGAGTTGCAGACTTCAACAATGATAGTGAGAAAGACATTTAATGAGTGAGAACAAAAGGAATAAAATTGCAGCTCTGTCTGTCCGGGAAAACAATGGAATGATATAAATAGAACAAGTGCGTGATTAACTGCTTGTTTGCTTTCGTAACAATATCTTGAACAAAATCAATATTCATCAAAGATACTTTCGTTCTCACCTCTTCTTCAGTCCACACTTGGTATTGCCAAGGAATATGGAACATTCTCATGGTGCTATTGTAATCAGCAATTCCCAGGAGTCCTCTAGGTAAGGGTAATGGACCACCCGCAATGGCTGAAACAGGAAATATGTACAAACGTTGAGTTTATGATTATTAGTATGAGATTAGTATTTGATTTAAGGAATGTAAATTTAAATCGACAAGAATTCAAAGTAGTGGATTATGCATTTTACTTTCATTTGATGAAAAAGCACTCCACTTACATTATTAATTCAATTCTTCAGTCATTTAGTTTTTTCTCAATTCAGCAAGCCCCAGGGATTTTGAATAAGAATCATATAATATACTAACATAAGTGGCTAATTCGTTATCCTATATTTGTGCTTCAAAATAAATTATATACACACTGTCTCTTTCTAAGATACTCTCCAATGATCTAGAAAAAGTATAATTCTTTTTGTGTGTGTTTGTGTGTGTTTTGCATTACGATTTCCCAAAATTGCAACGAATTGGAACATTAAATTTGACACATAGCTTCCTCAAAACTCGATTCAGTGCACCTCATAATTATTTTTTTATAGTCATATTCATAATTATTGATCATCATGCTTGAGAACTTGGGTTCAAATCTCGGTATGGGCAAAATATTTTTGCTCACAGAAGTCAACACTAACAAAAAATAAGCTTTCTATTTTCAAAACCAATTTGTTTGAAGTTATTTAATTTGGATAATTTTTTCTCATAGCTTGATCTGAACTCTGTTTTGTAAGAGAAACCATTACTTCCATTCTAATCAGCACGATCAATTATTTGCAGAACAATAATAAATATTCGTAATTTAATCTCAATGTTGTTTGGGCTTGAACAGAGATTTTTGGGAATTATTTTTGCCTATTAATATTATTGAATCAATAAAAACATTAAATTAAGTTACTTCAAACAAAACTCACTTGGACTGAAAAAAAAGAAAATTGAAGGATCTAATGAATTTGGTACGAAATTCAACTCAATTCAATTTTTTGAACGCTACCATCAGTTATCTACCAGAAAAGAAAAACTCCAAACTGGTTTCCCGAGCAAGACCGGGTAAAATGATAGTAGATAATAATTTTGAAAGAATCTGCAATGCATGAATCATTCATGGAATACAAAATGAGAAGAAATCGATATTGTAAATTACACGTATTGAATCAGATCTCCTTCTTCAACACAAGAGCATCACATTTATGACAAGATTATCTTGATCGCGTATATTAGCCTAGAAAAAAATCATTTGAACGAAACAATGTAACTTGATTGGTTTTTCATCCTCAGTTGTTGATCTGAAAGTTCACATGGATCTCTTGAATGAGGAACTTATCTCAACCAATCACAGATTATTTTTCTTAGGAGATTTCTTTTTAAGATTCTGTTAACTGATAACTGATAACTTTATTTGTCCAAGAACAATTACATGATTGCATGAGACATTGTCTTATTAACTAACATAGTCAAGATAGTTATAATATTTAACTACATTTAAAATATATTTATATACATATAAAAGTCATATAAAATTCAATAATACATTTTTTAAGGTCAAAATACATTCAAATATGTGACTTCTCATCATAGAACTATAAACTTGGAATGCTAACTCAAGCGGTGTTTGGAAGCTAGAAGCGAGCCGGCCGATGTTCCGTTTCCCCCACCACAGTGCAGTGCAAACGACACTTATTTCTACACTCCACCTATGTAGACAGCTACAGCTCATGGTGATTTTGCATTGATATTCAACATTATTTGAAAAGTTTTGAGATTTGAGTATTGAGAATTTATTTATTTTATTGTACTGGCAACGAAAAAGAAGAATGCCAGCATACTGTGTAGCCTATGGCTGCAAAAACTACATTACGAAGCAATCTTGATTATCTGCAAATAGGTAAATCTACCTATCAACCTACCTACCAATCTGACACTCTACGTTTGTTGATCGTATCATTGTCTACAAATCTGGCGCTATTATTATTGCTATCCTTATAAAGATAATTCTTCTCCAATTAGTTCAGTACATAGATAGACTAAATGTTATCCCATGTTATTGTTGAATTATCCAAAATGTTATTCTGGGATATTAAGTGAGTTTTTTTTAAATAGAACTTTAAGATTAATTATAATGTTATACAGCAGTTTGCGAAAGTATAACTGGATAACAACAATCAATTAAACTATTTAAGTTACTTACGGTATATGACATACTAAAGAATAATTATTATGTCAAGTAAAAAATATAGATGGCAGAGTCAGTCTTTACAACATGTGAAAAACTATCTAAAAACAAAGAAACATTGTTTTTTTTGCTTTGTTACACTAGATTTTTTAACGTGAAAAAGAATGGTGTTGTTGGTTTATTATTTTTACGATCAGTTTCAGTTCAGTGACAGTTTTGTCTTTTATTTAGAGCTCAGAATATGTTTATTGATATTGAATTTAGATTTAAAAAATATTGTATTTATAAATACTTTCATGATATTGCATTTTAATACAGTAGGCCATACGGTAAATATGAATAGCTCCTTTGACTATTCATTGAAAACGTCGTATTGCAGGACATCTCATCGAAGTGGGGGAGTAGCTATCTTCACTAAAAATGCTAAGAATATGCAAACATTTAATCTAGAATATGTAGAGAAATTTGCTGTGGAAATGGATTTAGAAGTTACTGGTTTGAGAGTAAAAATCGACAATAATTTCGAAGTAGCGGTGTTAGGTATTTACAGGTCACCAAATGGGGAATGGAACAATTTTTGTGAACTATTCAATAGGATTTTAGAGATTGCTACTACTCGTTTTACAAACTTTATTGTAGCGGGAGATTTCAATACAGACTTTGCAACACAGAATAAAATGACAGAAGATTTAAAGGATATTATATGCATGAATAACTTGGAAATAAAAGTTCATGAATATACCAGAGTCACAAGAACATCACAAACAATAATTGATAACATCCTTACTAATATAGATTACTCTAAAACAAGATTAGGCGGCTCAGAACTATCTGATCATGACTATCAAATCTTAGAGGTGGGGTTGCAAGGTCATAAATCAATTAAAAAGAGTAGAGTAATGAAAGAAATTCAACAATGTGAACAGGGGAATATCGATTGTTTGAAGCAGAATCTGCTACAAGAAAACTGGAGTAGGGTTTACAATAGCAATAGTTTAAATTACAAATATGATAGTTTCATTAATATTTTAAGGTTTCATATGACTATGAGTTGTCCAGTTAAAAAAGTCCCTGTAAAAAACAAATTAGACAAGATTGAAGAGTGGATAACTGATGATATCCTTGCAGAAAGAAATAGGGTTAAAGATGCATATGATGAATTCAAACTATCTAGAAATATGTTAAGTGAAGATAATTACAAAGCTCTAAAGAAAAATTATACAAGAGAAGTGAAAAGAGCGAAATGTAAGAAAACAGCTGAAATTTTGAATAATAGTGTGTACTTTAACACAGCAGTGTGGGATGTAATAACAAAAATAGGCAAGTAGCTCATGTAGATGCTTATACTAGTGTCCCCAGAATAATTAACGAAAATAACAAATATATTGATGATAGTGTAGACATTTGTAATTTCTTTAACAGATATTATCAACTGGTTGCTAAGGATCTTCAAAAATCTCTTAATACAGGTATTAGTGATGCAAACATGAGGAATACTGAGGGGATTCAGAACGAATTAAAATTCCACCCAGTATGCCAAGACGAGTTGTCAAATATCATTGATAGTTTAAATAATAAAAAAACTGTAGGAATGGATGGGGTATCCAGTAAAATTCTGAAAGAATGTAAAGATCAATTGTTAGACCCTTTGATTCATCTGATCAATCATTCATTAGAACAAGGTGTTTTTCCAGATAACTTAAAAGAGGGGAAGATCTTGCCAATCTTCAAAAGTGGTGATAGAGAAAAGGTAGAAAACTATAGGCCCATTAGTATTTTAAATGTAATAAGTAAAATTTTTGAAAGAGTAGTTCTAAATAGGTTACTTCTGCACCTTCAAGAAGCTAACTTTATCTGTGATGAACAACATGGCTTCTAGAAAGGGAGATCAACAAAAACAGCCATAGTTTCTCTAGTTGAAAAACTAATAGATATAATAGATTCAGGTGATAAAGCTACTGCAATCTTCTTAGATCTGTCAAAGGCATTTGACTGTGTTAATCATAGAACTTTATTGGAAATACTGCAAAATGTAGGTGTAAATGGGGTTGAACTGAAATGGTTTGAATCATATCTTATTGGGAGAAAACAATGTGTAGAACTAACTACAGTAGTTGGAAATAGTATAGTAAAGAATAAATCTAATAAATTAGAGGTGCAAGCTGGAGTGCCTCAGGGGTCAATACTAGGTCCATTGCTTTTTTTGTTATATGTCAACCGTTTACCTAAAGAATTAGTTAGTGGTAGAGCCCTCTTATTTGCTGATGATACATCACTCATTTTCAGCAATTCCATTCTAGATAATTTAGAAATAAGTGCCCATATAGGTGTGCAGTCCATTGTCCAATTTTTAAATCAGTTGAAATTAACTATAAATAGTAAAAAATGCCAATACCTTCAATTCAAAAACAAACATAATTTAAATGAAGATAGGGCTATAAACGTGTTTGTAAACGATAATCAATTAGACCAGGAAGAAAAAATTGCATTTCTAGGAGTTACGTTGGATAGACGATTGACCTGGACTCCATACATTGAGAAAATATGTAGTAAAATTTCATCTGGGGTATTTGTCCTGTGACAGCTCGCTAGATTGAATGACAAAAAGTTACTTATTACAGCTTACCATGGGCTCTTACTGTCACATATTAGGTATGCTATCTTAGTATGGGGTAATTCATCAAAACAAAATCTTGATAGGGTGTTTAAGATCCAAAAGAAAGCGGTTAGGTGTATAGAAAGAGTAAATAGATTAGATTCATGTAGGCCGTTGTTCAAGAGACTTGGTCTCCTAACTGTACCCTGCTTATATGTGTATGAAGCTACTTTATATGTAAAAACGAATGATATTAACCAAAATCTTGATGTACATGATTATAATACAAGAAGCCGAGGAGATTATCACTTGGGGAGTCACAATAGTAGCTTATTCAAACAAAAACCTAGTTATATTGGTAGGAAATTCTACAACAAGCTACCGCAGTTTTTGAAGAGTCTTGAAAATATAGAAATATTTAAAAAACAATTGAAGAAATATTTAGTTGATAAAGCTTTTTATAGTGTACAAGAGTTCCTTTCACATCAAAATTAAGCCTCACCTCAACTAATTGAAGTAATTGTGTAATATAGTGTATAATATTGTTGATTTGACTTGTCTTATACTCCTTAACTGGAGTCTCCAAGACGTAATCTACAAAAAAAAAAAAAAAATCTTTGTTGGATCCTGTATGCACACATAATTTCACAATGAAATTATTTGTATGTAGTATTATTTCTGCAGATATTTTTTGTAACATTTTTATTTCTTGTACATGATAATTATTTAAGTTAAACTAAGTAATTCTTCTTTGTAACTTCTTGGTTTCTCTCCTAAAAATTGTTTGTTTTATAATCAATATTATTTTTTATCATGTATTATTTTTTTCTTTGTTTTTTATTTGCGGAAATGAAGATTATTATTATTATTATTGCAACTTATCTTATTTAAGAACACCTCACCTGTTAAATACTATACTATTGTTAAATAGAATAAATACTACTTATTATAAAATGGAAAATTGTTCATAAAATATTGTAAAATAAACCAATTTCTGATTAATACACAATATCGCCCAATACATCAAAAATGTATAAATATAAAGTGTAGCCTACTTCTTTCAATGCATGAAACAATTTTTAGTTTCATTGTAATATTCATAACTTATTCCATTAATATTCAATTACTAACAATGATATTGTTTTAAACATTCTATTTCAAAATTCATGTAAACTTGCACCTGTTTGAAACTTCCTTATAAAAGGAGCAGGTTGATTACTTGTTAATTGAATCGCCGTAATAATAATAATAATAATAAACATATTCTGTCTCTTAGAATGAAGAAATATTGGGAAAACCGAAAAAATATTAAATGTAATAAATTAGTTCAGCCTTCCTCATAAACATGTACTTAGCGTTTTCCAATTTGAATGGGAAATTGACGACTATAAGGTTTATAATAAGGTTTCATCATCTATTCCGATGAATTCATAAGGTATCATTGAAAAAGGCACGAATAATCATTGTAATTCGTATTTTTCTCAAATTCAACCTTTTTCCTATAAATTTCTAATAAGAGTTATTTGAATCGCCGGTAGTAATAATAATAAGGTTCCACTACTTGTTTCAAATATTGTTCTATCTATTTCGATGAATTCATATCAGGTATCATTGAAAAGGGCACGAAAATCATTGTATTTCGAATTTTTCTCAAAATAACCTTTTTTCTATAAATTCATTGGAATAGATAGAAAGTATTTGAAACATATAGTGAAACCTTCTTCAACTGGCAATTCAAATCATGTTTATTCAAAATTTTCTAATGGTGTTTCACATTTCTATGAGACTATGAAATAGAATTACTCTGGCCGAGCGTATTAGTTTTACAGTACGTAGTTCAGTCAATGCCGCTTTGGTGGGGGAAGCAGTGAGACAGCCGGCTCGCAGTTCGATGCATTCAGTCAGCATTCCAAGTTTATAGTTCTATGCTTCTCATAATACTCGCTTAAGCTATAGAAGGGATTCTTGACTAGAAAGTTGTATAGTGTATTTTTAAACTTTGAAAAAGGAAAATTTCTAATTTCTAGTGGAAGGTGATTATGCCCACATTTAAATGGCTTCTTAAGGTCTTTGATAATCTTACTTTTGGGAGCCTCTTGTATGGTGTGTGTGGATGTTTTTGTTGCTGGTTAGATTTGTTTCCTCGGACTTGACATGTAGCAGCAACGTGTATATGTACAAACAAATAACGGTAATTACTCTACTTTTAATGAAAAGTGGCTTAAAGTGAGCTCTCATCTCCGAAATGGTTATAATTCTAATAGCTTTCTTCTGTAGTACCAAGACTTCGGATACTCTTGCACAATTTCCCCATAAAATAATACCATAATTCAATATAGAATGAAAAAGAGCATAATGAATACTTATAAAATAACTCAATGGTACATGGTATTTCAAAGTCTTCAACAAATAAATAACTTTTGATAACTTACTACAAACTGAATCAATGTGGTCACTCCAAGTCAAATGATTATCAATCTGAAACCCCAGTAATTTGATTTTTCTCACATATTTTTCTGGAAACTTGGATCTAGTGTTCAACGAATAAAAGGAATCTTGTGTTTTTGACTCATTTATAACAAAACTATTAGCTTTAAACCATAAGACAGCTTGATTTAATGTTTCATTGGCAATCCTGTTTAGAGTCAGCAAGTCTCTATCAATAGAAAGAAAAGTCGAATCATCTGCATACATGATTGTTTTTGAGGAAGTGACACTCTTAGGTAGATCATTGATTATCACCAGAAACAACAATGGCCCCAGTACTGAACCCTGAGGCACACCAAATTCAACATAGGAAGCAGATGATTTGTTCCCATTCACGTCAACTATTTGAGATCTCCTATCCAGATATGACTTGAAGAAATTAAGACACACTCCACATATTCCCAAGTGATTTAAGTTTTGAAAAAGAATTGAGCGATCCACACAGTCAAATGCCTTGCTCAAGACGCACACTGTAATTTGAGCAAGACATCTATCCTCAAAAGCCTGTATTATATCATCAATAATGGTTAGAGCTGCACCTGTAGTATTTTTACCTACACTATAGCCAAACTGAGAGCTACTTATCATATTGAGACTGTCAAAATAGGCACAGATTTGGGTCTTCACAATCTGTACAAAAATCTTGCCAAAAATTGGTACTATTGAGATAGGACGATAACTTTTTGGTAATAACCTATCCCCACTTTTTTTAAACAATGATACTAATCTTGAAATGTGATGTGATTGATGATATTACTTGTCAATATCTGTCCAGATACTATTATATCACGTTGACATTGGTTGCTTTGACGAAGCAGGTCCCATATCTCAACGGTGCCGTCTTCTCGCGCAATGCGAAATAGTGAAGGCCGCAGTGTTGACCATAGACAAGCGGTTACACGCACTTTCCTGTATCGTCGCCACATTATTGGATAATCCTGAAAATTGCAATTATTGAAATCAGTCTCAATGAAACCATGTCAGAAACTAGTTTCATCAGTCACAGATAGTTCTCAGAGTCAAATTGCAGTGTCAGAAATAAAATCAATATAATATAGAGCCTCCTTACCAATTAAAACTCACTGAAAAAATGTTCTGAAAACTTATTTCAAGAATATATTTATTCATATAATATTTATATAATATAACAGTTCTATATTTTCAAGAACTGTTGAAGTTCAGATGGGATGTAGAATCAGATTCAATAATCATAAGTAAAATAAAATTACACTTTATAACAGTTCTTACAACAATGCTATTCATTAAATTACACAAGTTATGAATAGCAAGTACAAACAATAATGTCATGTTTTACTAATGTATAGAATAAATCAAGTTTGGCGACGCCTGCTGATTCTCATTTATAGATACTCATTAATCCGCAAATTATTAATCAATTTCAGAATGTATGAAATCTAATGTTAGGATTCAATTACCAATAATAATATTTCCATTTTTTAAATGACCTTGAGAAGTACTTTGACATATATCATCAAAGGTTCAAGGGTGTTGTTATAGTTGGTTATTTTAATGTTGATTTTTTGGGCGATTCAGCATATAAGGTGGAACTATGTGCTCTGCTTTCGGCTTTTGGTCTAAGGGGCGTTATTGATGGACCAACAAGGGTGACATCACATTCTGCAACCCTGCTAGATAACTGTTTCCTTTCTTCAACGCTGATAAACATTTCTTCCAAAGTTCATGATTTGGCTCTATCTGATCATTATGCACAGCAAATTACAGTGAGGCTGCTGTCTGGTATGATGAATCACCAGAGAGATGAGTTTGTTGTAAGGAGAATATTTTCGGAAGTGAACAAATCTGAATTTGTGGAGAGATTGAATGAATGTGATTGGAGCTGTATACGGTTTATACCTGGGAGTGTTGATGACAAACTGTCTGTGTTCATGTCCATGTACTCTGCAGCATTCAATGAAGCATTTCCTCTTAAAAAATTAAAATTCGAAAGAAATCAGAAGCAGTAAAATGGTCTAGCCCATATCTAAAATATTTGTGCTCATGTAAGAGAGATATTGAGTTATTCATGAAACTTTATCCTAATTTTCATGGATATAAGGAGAGACATAGAAAAATATCTATTGAAATAAAATCTCAAATACGCTCATTAAGAGTTGAGTATGCTGGAATACTGATTAGCTCATCAAATAACAAGCCTAAAGCCACATGGGATTTGGTTAAAAAAGAAATTAAGAGTAATCAAAGACTAAATGGTTATAAAATTCAGGTGAATGGATCACCTACTGAGTCTCCAATGGAAATAGCAAATTTATTCAATGAATATTTTACTAAAGAAAGTGCACCGGTCATTGGAAACCAGGACTTTGATTATATTGAGATGTTGAGAAAGACTGACCCAGGTATGCTTCAGCTGAGTGAATTACCTTTTGTCTCAGAGGATGACATTCTGAGAATAGTGAAGTCTCTAAACAGTAAAATGTCAAGTGGTTTGGATGGTATTCCATCAAGAATAATGAAAGATTTCTTTCGCCATGTGGTGGATCCTGTGACTCACTTGGTGAATGTGTCTCTGTCATCAGGTGTTTTCCCATTAATATTCAAAACTGCTAAAGTAAGGCCACTCCATAAGAAAGGCACCAAAAAAAGTGTAGATAACTTTAGACCTGTCTCAATGACATCATCATTTTCAAAAGTTTTTGAGAAGAACATATATGAAAAACTATACTCACACCTTTCACTAGGAAATGTCTTACATTCAGATCAATATGGTTTCAGGAAAAATAAAGCAACAGTTGATGCCATTGGTGTCCTCTTGGGTGAAATATATTTGGCATTGGATGGTGGAGAAAAGGTTGCTGGATTCTTTGTAAATCTGAGAAAGGCATTTCATTCCCTGAATCATAGCATTCTCATTGAAAAGTTACACTATTATGGAGTTCAAGGTAAATTTCTTCAACTGATAGAATCTTATTTAAGAGACAGATCACAGATAGTTGAATTGGAGGTTCAGGAAGGTCAAATAAGAAATTGCACTCATCGCTCTCAACCACAGGCTTTGAAGAGAGGAGTGCCACAAGGTTCAATTCTCGGTCCTCTACTTTTTCTGGTTTTCATTAATGACCTACCTGCAAATGTGCCTCTTGCACGATCCATACTCTTTGCAGATGATGCTAATTTTATTTTGACTTCAACCGACATTGAGGGGTTAAAGTCTAATGTCCAGATTGCTTTGAGGAGTGCTGACTCTTGGTTTCAAGCTAATCAGCTACAAGTTAATATTTCCAAGACATGTTTCATGAATTTTTCAATAAGAGATCTGAACCATCCCTCATTTCAATTTAAAATGGCAGAAACTACCATTGAAAGGGTTGATTGCACCAAGTTTCTGGGTATTTTTATTGATCAGTGCTTGACCTGGAAGACTCATAGAGACATATAGAGACATTGGTGAAAAACCTGAACTCGGCAGTCCATGTCATGTCCAGTTTAATTAAAGTGGCTGATGAGAATATTGTAAAAATGGCATACCATGGATACTTTGAGCCTCTGTTGTTCTATGGTATTGTCACATGGGGAGCTTCACATAACTGCATTCGTGTTTTCCGAGTACAAAAGAGAGCACTCAGGGTTATGTTTCGGAAACCATCATTGTACCCATGCAGAAATTTATTCAAATCAGCAAGGATTTTGCCATTGCCCTGTCTGTTTGTTTACTTTTCAGCCTGTATGGCATTAAAATTCAAGAGTGAATGGATGACTGGAGCGGACTTCCATGCATATAATACAAGAAGTAGGATAAATGTAAGACTTGAAGCTCACAGAACCTCTTTTTATGAAGCAAGTCCTCAGTATATGGCTAAGAAGATCCATAATGCCCTTCCTGCAGAGATTCAACAAATGGAAACTGACTTGATGTTTAGGAGAAGTTTGGAGTCCTGGCTACATACAAAGTGCTTCTACAGCATGGAAGAATTTTTCAACTTTAGATAAATTTGCAAGTTGTGATATTTATTCTATAATAGCTCATATTAACACTGTGTTATGTTGTAAATATTATGTATTTTAATGAAGATGATTGTTTATATTTAAAGAATATTGTATGACTCATGTTTATATTGTACAAGATACAATGCTCAACATTAGATTAATAAAATGAAATGAAATGAAATAATAAAAAAACCCTAGTCTTAGCGATTTGATGGAACTTCTTTGTGCAATGAGAGTAGAAAGTGAAGAGCAGATTAGGTTTTTGGAGAGAGAGAGCTTGGAAAATCAATTGAAAACTGTTACAAGAATATCGAGGACTTGAAGAAAACAATAAAAAATCAGACTGAAGCTATTGATCAACATGAAAAGAAATTGCATGAACTACTAGGCAAAAACACAAAACTGAAGAAGCGGATCAGGGAACTTGAAAATGAGTTGTACGATTCTGAGCAGTACTCTCGCATAAACTACATTGAAATAAATGGGATACCAGAAAAGATGAATGGAGTAGTCTCAGAGAAAGTGAAAATGGTGGGAGCTACTTTAGGAGTTAAGTTAACTGACGTTATGGTTAACACTTGTCACAGACTGAGAAATAGTCGTGAAAAAAGTAATCATGACATCATTGTCAAGTTTACAGGAAGAAGAACCGTCAAGGAAGAGATTCTTAAGAAAAGGAGGGTAAAACGCAATCTCAGTACAGCAGATATTGGAGAGTCAATACAATCAATACAATACAATCAACAAAATGATCTACATAGGCGAGAGCTTGATGAGTTAGGTCTGAGCGAAAAAGATCTGAGGGGGTTTCTGTAGAAAATTTGCAAATGATGAATTTTTTTGCTAGAATGGTTAGTAGGGGTAATAAATTTTACTTGGGTGTTCATTCGGTACCTGGTACACATTCCGCAATAACGAAATCCAAGATGGCGGTCGCTCAATCAAGAAAACCTCATATATTATATTACTACATTTATCAATAAAAAATTTGCTCAACGATTATTGATGCATTTTGAAACGCTTAATGCGAATATCACATTCCCCATTTCGAGGAAGAGATGCTTTACCCTCAAAAATTGAGAAACCTCCAAAATTTCATTATGAAAAATAGTGCGTTTTTCAGGTTTTTGCAATTATCTCAAAAACTATAAAACTTTTCGAGACAAAACATACGATACGAATTTGAAGAATAAAACATTTTCTTCAAGTGAGGTCATGTTTGAATTTCCGATGAGCGGCGCCAAAGGTAGAGCTTTTTAAAAGATATGGCTGCCGCTAGATCACAAATTTACTCATTAATGTAGTAAAATCTAGTTTTTCTGAAACCAATTTGATAAAGCTCTAGTGAAAACAATGGTGTATGTATTATTTGGAGATGCTGAATCCAAATTTCACATCCTCCAGCTTGTAAAACGGTTACTTACGATTAACCCCCCCCCCCCCACAATAGAAAAAAAATCAAAATTCATTACGAAAGTTCAAGCATTTTTCAGTTGTTTTTTTGTAATTAGGCATGAGATGATATCTTGAGAACTATAAACTTTTCTAGAAAAAATATACTACGAACTTCTAGAACAAAACATTTTATACCAAATCAGGTGCCATTTTTAAATTTCCAATTGGTGATGTTGAATTTAGAGCACATTAAATTATTATTATGGATATTGTTATCATGTAGAATGCAGTCCTAAATTTAAAGTTGGTTTCTGTAAGAAAGTTGCACATAGAGAGTTTTTGCTGAAATGGTCAGTTGGGGGTCTAGTAAGTAATTTTCACTCGGGTGTTCATTCGATAGCTGGCACGTTTTCCAATTATTATCATATTCGAATAAAATATGGGGGTTGCTCAATCAAGAAAAATCTCATATGTATTTTTATATTCAGTCAACTCTTTTTTCTCAACGATTCTGTATGTATTTTGAGAAGCTAAATTCGAATACTAAACGCTCCACCTCGTGTGATGGTCGCTTCAGACCTAAAAAATTCCCAAATGTTGTGATGGGATATTGGACGTTTCCTTCTTTTTTGCTACTATCTCGAAAACTGTAAGGCTGCTCACAATATGCTCTAAGTTTAGCATCACCAATTGGAAATTCCAAAATGAACTTTGATTTGGTATAAAATGTTTGGTTCTTTTAAAGTTCGTATAGTATGTTTTGTCTAGAAAAGTTTATAGTACTCACGATATCATGCCTAATTTCTAAAAAAAACTGAACAATGATTGATTTTTCATTCTAAATTTTCATTTTTCGATTTGGGGGGGGGGGGAGAGTAACCGTTCTAAAAGTTGGAGGATGTGAAATTAGGATTCAGCGTCTTCAAATATATACAGCATTGCTTACACAAGAGCTTTATCCAATTGGTTTAAGAAAAACTACAATTTTACTAGATTAATGAGTAAATTTGTGAGCAAGCAGCAGCCATCTTTCAAAACGCTCTAGCTTCGGCGCCGCACATAGAAAATTCAAACATGACCCTTAATTTTGTAGCGAATGATTTGTTCTTGAATTTTGCATAGTTTGTTTTGTCTTGAAAAATCCGTAGGTTTCCAAATAATTACAAGAAACTGAAAAAATACCTGAATTTTTCAATTATAATTGAAAGAAAAAGAAATCATTTAAGAAATGGCAAAAATCGAAATTGGAAAGTGATCGCCAAGAATACAATACAATAAAGAATAGAGAAAAGAAATATGAGGCAGTTGAATTAGCTTAGTCCAACAAGCACTTCTATGCGCAATTATTAGAGAATGCAAAAACAGCTACAGAAATATTTAAATTAGCAAAATTCCGTAATAATCAAACCACAGATATAAAAGGAGAATTCAATTTTGACTGTAAATTAATGAATTCATATATCAGTGTTTGAAAGAGATAAAGTTAAGACAAAATGTATTGATAGTCGGCAGCAATATTCACGATTATTCAATTAGGGCCAGAGATGATGCTGGGTAAAAAAAAAAATTCAAATTCAAATTTATTAAAAAATCAATCAATCAATTACAAAATAAAACAAAATCAACTTATCTTCAAATATGTGTTTCCCTATAGGAAAACCTGTGTGGGAACACTTCAATACATACTAAATCATAATAGCTTACTGAATCCTCATACACACACATTCACACACACACACTCGTACTCTTTCACACACAAAAAAAACTAGATTATCTCTATGGAGTGGTGGCTGCTTTTTTCCTTATTAGTTATATTTATTAAATTTTGGCTATTGTTTTTAACGAAATACTCAAGTGCTGTTAACCAGTCTTTTACAAATTGAAAGTAATTTACATTGATTTAGAAAATAATGAAGTCACTCGTTTCATCTATTTGTAGGGTACCTTATACTTAATATATTTTTTAATTAATTTAGAAAAAAAGTCATTAGCGTTATCTATTTGTAATATGATTTTTTTAATATTTTTCCTAAATGACTGACGTGACGTTATTCCTCTTGCTGTTAGTGGAATTGAATTGTACAGTTTTATCGCTATGTATTTGAAGTGGCGCCTGGAATGCTCTAATCTAGGTTTTGGTAGGTTAATGTCTTGTGAATTCCTAAGGTTTATTTTTCTCTTCATCTGATGAAGGTCTAAATTATTTTCAGCTAGATCCAGAATTGATTTGTAAAGGAAGGAGTGTCTAACTGGCAGTATTGATAATTCTCTGAGAAGCGTCATTGAACTGAATTGTTTAGGCTTATTACAAATTATTTTGATTATATGTTTCTGGCCGGTAACCAGCACAGGTTTAATATGAACATTGTACGCACTTCCATAACATATCAATCCATAGTTTATTCTAGAACCAATAAGTGCATGATATAGCTGTAACAACACCTCCTTTGGACATAACTGTTTGAGGTAATAAAATTTCCTGATGTATACAAATAGCTCATTCTTTATCTTTTGTACATGATCTGACCAAGTAAGCCTATCATCCAATACAACGCCCAGATACTTGACCGTACGGGTTTGCTTTATTATCTCACAGTTACATGCATTATCTACCTTCTGACTACATTCTAATGTATGAAAATAAATATTTTCAAAATCCGGATCTGAGTTTTGCAGGTTAAATTTTAAAATATTAGATTTATCCGCGTTGATGACCAATTTATTTTCACAGAACCACCATCTAAGGTGTTTGAGATCTGATTTCAATTTTCTTTCAAGCTTATGGTTGGTTTTTGCAGAGTAAAATATGACTGTGTCGTCTGCGAACGAAATAATCTTTCCTTGTAAATTAGCATCTGTTAAATCGTTAATAAAAACCAAAAATAGAGTCGTTGATAACACTGATCCCTGAGGAATACCTATGGTTATGTCACCAGGTTCACTTAATGTGTAATTTATTTTGACTCTCTGACTTCTATGGGTTAGGTAACTCTCCAGCCATTTATTGGCTATTCCTCTAACACCTGACATCTCAAGCTTTTTAAACAGGATATTTTTGTCAATAGAATCATAGGCTTTAGAAATATCTAGAAATAGAGCTGCACATTTATTGTTGTCACTAAAACTGTCATTTACTTTTGTAATAAGCATTTTAATTGCTGTTTCCGTACTTCTTCCTTCACGAAACCCGTATTGATTATTACTAATAAAATTATTACTTTTATAAAAATTTTCAAGTCTAATTTTGAATAATTTTTCTAAAATTTTGGAAAAAACCGGTAAAAGTGAAATTGGGCGGAACTGATCAATATTTTTACAATTTTGCTTTTTAGGTATAGGGATAACTACACTATGCTTGAAGATTTTTGGAAATTCCCCTATCGCAATACTTAAATTAGCCAAATCAGTTAAAATGTTTATATATTTCGTGTATGTTTTCTTAATTATGTTGGTTGTTAATCCGGGTTGGGGGAATTGGCTATATCTGGAGTTCACTATATCTGCTTGCAAGTGGAACTGCCTATATGTGTACTCTTCGGGAACTGGTTGTATCGGGAACTCACTATATCTGCATGCAAGGGGAACTGCCTATATGTGTCTTCCCCGGGAATTGGCTGTATCGGGAAGTCGCTATATGTGGAACCCCCACTCTACCACCGCTTGGAAAGTGGACAGCGCCAAAGTGGGCGGATAACTAAGTGGACCAAGCACCACAACAACAACAACCTAGATCGGTTGCCATCATCACCGTAAAATATATTCAATTTCGTAAGGCTATTCTTTGCGTCAAAACTGGGGGCGTTTGGCAAGTTGTAGAAAGATGGGAGAGGGATCAAATTAAAGGACTCTATTCCGTGATGGTGGGAAAACTATTGGAATTTCCAGAATGTTAACATAAAATTAGATATAACGTAAAATGTTCTCCATAAGAATAGAATTGGAATTCAAAAACGTCTGATTTGTTTACATCAATACATTATGTGATCGTGCTTTATCTTCAAGTCAGTGTTCAATATTAACATGTGGGTTACTTGGGATAGTATAATCTAAATTTAGACAGACATATGTTCTAAAAATGTTTTGTCTTGTCTACATTTCTTCACATTGAAGAAGACAAGCTAATAATTTCAAAAATAGAAAACAAACCTCATAACGAACCTAACTAGTCACAGAGGAGTTGATATAATAGATATTCCAGAAAAGTTTGTGCTAAGAAATGAATCTATGATTAGTTTTATTTTTCATTCAAAAATAACTATCAACAACATTAATATGTTTTCAAACAACATAATAATGTGTCCATTGAATGAACAATGTCATAATATTAACAATGTAATACTTGGAAACGTGGAGGGAGAAGCAAAGAACTACTTTATTGTGGACAAAATTATTACTGATGAACCCATTGAACTTTTAAATATTCCAATAGAATATCACACCATCAGGAATGCCACCACATAAACACCATATTACACTAAAAATTGGCGCTATCGTGATATTGATAAGGAATGTGAATCTCGGGTCAGGCTTGGTCAATGGCGTATGATGAATTGTGTTGGGCCTTTACGGAAGGTGCATAAAGTTAGAAATAATAACTGGATCTGGAAAGGTAATGCAATATTTTTACCAGGAATTAGGCTTATATCAACAGACCCTAATATGCCTTTCCATATGTCAAGAAAACAATTTCCAATCAGACTATAGCTTTTTGTATTACTATCAATAAGTCCCAAGGCCAAAGCTGGGATATACCTAATTAAACTAGTATTTACTCATGGGCAATTATATGTTGCATTTAGCAGAGTTAAATCTCCGGAAGGAATCAACTTGTTTATTGTAAATAACAACAACCAAAGCAACCAAAAAGACTATTCTCACACAAAAAATCTAGTAAACAGGGTTTTGTTAGTCAAGAGTTTCTGATCAGAGTTCATTTAGTAGGCTATTCACACCATCCCTCTCCCTTCTCAAGAGAAGATTGCATGTTTAATTGATGCGTGATTTTCTGGCTGAATGTGATTTTAAAGAGGTTTTGCTCTCTTTCTTGTCTAAATTTATCTTCCATAACATTTTAATTTCCTTATTTCACGCATATTTATATTTTTATGTTTCTTGTGATGAAGCATGGCGTTATTGTACAATAGGCTACAAAAGTAGGCGTTCTATAGTATGATTCTCTCTCACTCACCCTCACTCTATCTTTCACTCTCACTCTCACTCTCTCTCAAGTGTAGTAGTGGGGTGATAATATACTCGTATATATTACAGTTCTTCACTCGAATTTATTCACCACTACTCCTTAATAATAAAAGCTTACCATTATTAACCACTCTTTACTCACAACTAACCAATGGCGAATTCTCCGAGCGTGCTTAGCATTGCCCGCATGCCTAACAAATAACGCGCAAATAAAAGAGAAAATATTGTTAATCAATTCTATACTAACAAATTAAGATATTAATGAAATATCAAATATTAAAGTATTTATGTTTGCCACATTCATAAGTCACTACATATCTTCATAGTTTTCTTCAAACAAGAATATAACTGGTTCTTCTTATTAAGGACCCAACAGGGCCTTATTGGAATTGTGCCGTTGTCCGACTGTCTGTCTGTGTAAAAGCTCTTGGAAAGAAGGTGGTCCACATAGCATTCCATGTGGACCCCCTGGAATCTAAGTCTATAATGACTTGTTATAAAACCATAATATGTTATAACTGAAAATAACCCAGGAAATCTACGCCAAAAATCTAAAGAAATTTAAAGAAATAAAAACAATATTCATGTAAAAAATAAACAACTGACATATTGTACAAAGGGTATTTATAGATAAAAACTGATAGAGAAAATCAGAACGAATGTAGAAGTACTGGACAATGCAGAAAGAGAACTTATCAAGGAGGACAAGAAACTGATTAAGTCCAATGAGGCCGGCTGTTTAAGCAAAATACATAAATCTAAATATATATTTTCACTGGAAATGACCTCCACTAGGCTTGGTTCGTAATTATATTTAGTTTGTTTTAAAACAAATAATGTTAATCAAATAACTGGTGATTAATAAAAATATATATATTACACAATTATATTAAACAAATTAAACTGTTTAAAAATGTAGTTTCCTTGATATTTCAAATATTAAGAGTGTTTTCAATTAAATTTCCTCATACTTTTGTGATAATAATTATATTGTCAGGTGAGGAAAAAGCTCATAAACCAGAGTGTACTCTCGGGCCAGGCCTCTGACAAAATTTCTAATTGAATTCCTTCAGAATGCAATTGCATGTTATTCTAGTAATGTTTGGGCTCCATACAATTGCTTGTCGTAGCTCTCTAGAAAATTGGCTAATTGGAAAATCCCGAAATATTCGAATAGGGTGCTCTTGGCAGAAGCTAATCTAAAAACTACTACTCTTTCTCAGTTGTGCCCATAATTCGCGTGTTTGATGGATGGGGGATCCTTCCTGCTTCCGGAAGCCTTTTTTTTTAAGTTCCCCCAGGGTTTTTTTCAGCTTAAAGTAATATTTATTTTTCAACAGAGTTTTTTTTATTCTTCTATAATAAACTCTGTTGTAATGATGACGCGGACTCTTCTTCACACACAGGCGTAAGGCCCATGTGAGGAATTTTTTGCTCTCTAACTATATATTTTGTATTGAATAGTTTGTATACTTTTTTTTTGTTTATTTTGTATTTTATATGAATTTACCTACATACATATTGTATTTGTTGAAGGAGAAATAAAACCATTTCTGATTTGATTTGATTGGTCAAAGTATTCGAAAGTTATCATCGAACATACAAACATACAGACAAAATCGCGAGCCTCGAGTCAAAACATAGGACTAGCTCATTCAATCATATATATGTGATGAAAGTACACAAAACATAGAGAAAAAAATACATTGAAAATAAACAATAATTATTGGACTTTTCTACATAAGAGTGGTTTTAAAATCCTATCCCGGGGGAAAAATTACGAAAATAATCCCTTCGTACACGCTCTCTAAGCGATTCTAGGCACTTAATACAATAATTTTATCCTGCATTATCAGTCAAAATTAATTCTAATAAGTGTTTTTGGTCCAGCCTCGGAGAACACTATTTCTATTTTTTATGTTCTAATTTTATGAAATAATTAACTTTTGTTACTCCATTTTTTATATTGAATTATTGCAATCAGTTTCTTTCTACATGAATGATGTAACATTGGCTCTGGTGATGTTCCAAAGCTTTTTTCTTCTCTTCTTGTTTTTTATTTATTTTATTTTTTTTTGTGTTCTTTCCAAAGTAAATTTATTCGAATTTATTTATTAGTATTCAAGACTGTGGTAATTTCTCAGTCAATGTGTCTCCAATTTTAATTTTAGTTTCGAGTAATTCCAATTTTAGTTTTTAAACAAAATATTATGTAATCAAGATTTGTAGTTTTAGTTTTTTATTATTTTTGTAATTGAAAACTGTACAGGAAACAGTTTTGGGCTTGTAAGCCTGTTGTTTCCACTCTGTTTCTTAAATAAATAAACACGCGAACCATTTGATAATATTTATAGGTTCACTTATTTAGAGTCCATATTAGCACCAAAGTTTAACAAATCACATTATTTGATTCAAATTATAATCATTATATGCATACAATCATGTATAATCATTATATTATGTCAGCTTTTTGTCATCTCCCTAGGGCTGGAACGCGGTGCGGTCCACCCCCCTTGCCAGGCCGCTAGTGTAGTAGTATCCATAGATCAACCATCATATTCTATATTCATCCTTATTTTATGGCAGTATCTAATTTATTTTAAAGTATATCGATTGTTTATATGATGAGATGTATATTTTAAAATTCCTTTTGTTAATATTTTTTCCTATCTCTATTATTTATAAAAATTTTCAGCTATCCTATTAATGCAAGCCTATCTAATAATTTTTCTAATTTTGTTATAAATGTTCACCCCCTCCAGCATGGGTTGGTTTAATTAATTTAGCCTGAAATTGTGACCCGCGACTGTAGTGTTTCTGTATAATAAGGCTCTAAAAATGTGCTATTTTTCAAGATATTTGTACATAAAGTACTTGGTAATAGCAACTTTCCAAAATACAAAAAATGGTTTATTTTTGACCAGCTGCAAGAATTGGCTTTTAGGCTTGTCGAATTTAGAATTTAGTGTTCTACAATTCTTATCAAAAGGAATATCTTGGAAAATTACAAAAATAATTACGATGGAAATTTTGAGGAAAATGAATCATTCCAATCAATTCATAAACATGAAGCATATAAGCCATTAGCTATTGTTAGCAAATGTCTGAACAAATTTTTTTTTCGAAAGGGAATGGCGTTAGTAAGTGCCTTATTACACAGATCAACTGTGCGGACATGCACAACAATAAATGTATACACCCCCCTAGCGAGTGTTTGAGTTCAACATTGTCACTTTGCATGTAAAAGTTCCACTGTATTGAAATTTGCAAAGGAAATGGTATCTACAAAGGAAATGGCTCTGCTACCATAATATACAGTATTATATGACTAGCCAGCAGGATCGCTTCCCACGTTTTAGCTGTCCAACTAAAACCACTGATGGGAGGCGGAGATATATACGCAACCAAATTTTAAAAGTACCGGTAATACATTTTCACACCTGGTAAAAATTTTGCTTAACTAGAGTCTTAAATGAACCTGGATACTCAACTTATAAGGCCACATAGTTCTTGAGAAACGGTGATAAAATATATCTTGAAAAATTGTTGTTTTTGGTCCCAAATGCTGGAAATTTCATGTAACATGTATTTTTTTTTTGTATTATAATGAACTTGTAGCTAGCTCGCAAGTTTCTCTTTGCTGGCTGTGCCATATTGTATTCAGAAACGTATGCAAATTGAATTTTTGTAATGTTTGGTGAATAAAAATATGATATAAAAAATTATTTATAGGTTATAAGTATAAATTCTAATTAATAACAATGAATAAGAAAAGGTGGTTGGTAATTAAAAAAGTCAACTATGGGATTTCAGGTAAAACCTGCTCTTAGTATGCATCTAGGGATCTTAATAACTGAACATGTGCACCAAATTTCAACTTCTAGCCGCATGGTTTACAAGAAATAGTGATGAATCAGTCAGTCAGTGGCATTTGGCTTTTATATTAACAATGGCCAAGTAAAAAAACGTTAAAATAGCAATTTAAAATAGCAGGGCGCGCTCTGCCGCGCTCTCACCGACAGCGTTTGTCTATCACTGGGGTAGATGAATGAATAGTGTTGGTATTCTATCGCCGTATCGTTGGCTCCACCTGGAGCTGTGGATAGGGACGTTCCGATACTATCGATACCAGTAGGTATCGATACTTTGGTTCCGATACTGGTGGTATCGTTATCGGCATCGGAAGTTACGATATTTTACTGGTATCGATACGCAGGTTGGAGTATCGGTATCGAAAGGGTAAAAAAGTAGTTACCCTTTTTTTTTGAAGACATAATTACATCAATCAACTTTTCAGTAAATAATATTTAAAAAACGTATAAATATTACTATAAAAATGTAGTTCATGGTACTCATTGAATGACTGAACGTCTGCACAGAAAAATTATACATTGATATAGTTATTGGTTTAGGTTTAGGTGGAAGAAAAATTTTGTGTGCATCACGGGAATAAAGTACTTTTTCTCCCTCGGCTATGCCATCGGGCGACAACAGTTTCCCTCAGAGAAAAAGTTGCACTTTAGTCCCTAAATGCACAAATAACTATTTCAGAAGTGGAAACACGACTCTGGGCTGCCAGTGTGACAAGTAGGTACGTCCCGATACTTTACTCATTCGATACTTATGGTATCGATACTTTTCTTTCAATACTATACTAATATCGATATACTCGTTCCGATACGGTATCGATACCAAGTATCGAAAGAATCTCAGTATTGGAACGTCCCTAGCTGTGGAACCGTCACAGTACGCTGTGAAGGAGACCCACCTGCAACCGTCACAGTACGCTGTGACGTAGGTGTGACGTCAGATATAGTGAGTTCCCGCTAGCGACGATACAGCCGGTTCCTGATATAGGCAATTCCTCCAGCTGACATACAGTGAATTCCAGATATAGGGAATTCCCCTAGTCGACACATATACCGAATTCCTCCTCAGAACAGTTTTATAAGCATAGGACATTTAACACAGATATAGTGAGTTCCAGATATAGCCAATTCCCCGTTCCCGTTAATCCATCAAAGCCAGGCGAACATTTATTCTTCAACTCTTTTATTATACGCACTATTTCTTCCGGCTTTGTTGGATGTAGAAAGATTGAATTAATAGGTGATTTGTTCGGAAAATTAATTTTAGATGTTCTTGCAATCTCTTCCCGACTATGCAATGTGCTTTGATTTAATTTGGCATTCATTTTATTAACAAAATTGAGAAAATAAGAATTGAACAAATTAGCAATTTCATTGCTGTCGTGGATACTATTTCCTTGTTCATCAACTATTACTTTGAGTGGTTCTTTATTTTTTTCTGTCCTATTAGAGCGTCAATAGTTTTCCACGTCTTCCTACTGTTGCCCTGAATTTCTCTGAAAAGATTAGAATAATAATATCGTTTTCTCTCTCTTAACTCATTCCGTAGGATATTTTTGTATGTATTGTACCTCTGTTTTACTTCGTCATTATTGGGTTGTTTGATTATGTTTCTATATAACTCATTCCTTAGGCTAATTCGTTTTATCAGATAACTATTTATCCAAGGAGACCTTAATTTTTGTTTCGAATTACTTTTGATGGGAAGAGATTCTTGTGATTCCTTAACAGCATCTTTTAAAATATCGATAAAAGTTTCCCATCCCCTATCAACCGACATTTTACTAACTGGTATTCTTTCATTCCAATCAGTTGTAGATAAAATGTTATTCAACTTATCGTAATTGATTAGGTGTACATTCTTTTGATTAGCTGTATCTGCTTCGACGCTAGATTCCTCTACTCCTTCAATTTGCAGCAGAATTGTACTGTGATCCGTTATATCTAAGTGTAATATACTTCTGGAATAAGTTTAATTTTGTTCATTATTATTCTATTCTTACCAAATTTAACATACAAATGATCTATTAAAGAATTTGATAACCTGGTCGTATGAGTATAATCAGTGTTGAGCGAATCAAAGCCAAAACCGTTCAATAGATATTTGTAGTCGTCAATTAATTTATTGTTTAGGAAAAAATCTAGGTTTATATCACCGGTAAAAAAGAAAGGGCTATCATTGTTACTATTATCATTAAATATTGATTCGAAATACAAGCTTAATTCGTTCAGGAATATTTTAGGCGAGATTGATTGTAACCTATAAGCAGCCATCAACTGAAATTCAAAATTATTATACGAACAAGTTATAAACACACAGTCCGCTGAAATGAAATCAACTGTTTTTGTTTTGAAACATATCTTATCGCTAATGTAAATCAAGGTTCCTCCTGCTCCGTACTTATGATTGAAATTTCCATGCACTGAATAACCGCCTATCTGATATAAACTTATCTCATTTTCTAAAATCCATATCTCGGTCAACACTATCAGTAAAGGGTTCTTTTTTAATTTTTCTAGTTGAACGATGAATAAATCGAAGTTGCTTCGCAGACTGCGTATATTTTGATGCAAAATTAATGTTTCTTTGCTAGTTGACACTAATTGTTTAGGTTTCTATTTGCCATCACTATCATTTATTTGTTTATCTGGCTGTACTGGACGTATAGAGTTCAATCTTCTCACCTGTTCACTATTCCTGAGTTCGATGACTGGTGTAGCTTCCTCTTTCCTCGCAAGAATTTTCCCTTCTTTAATCCATAGGTATTTGATTTCTCCATTTTTGTAGATTTCTCTTGCCATGGTGAAAATCTTCCTTCGTGCAGGTGCTAGACTTTCGTTCACGTAGACTGGACGGTCAGTTGTTTCTCCCATATGTTTTGTGGAAAACTGTCTCATCACTTTTCTTCTCTTCAATAATTCTTGTTTATCTGTTCTACGAACAAATTTGACGACAATCGGCGGAGGTAGATTTTCATTTCGTTGCTTTAGTCTGTGACAAATATCGATCGCATCTGCCTTCATTTTGTATCCCAATGCATCGCTCATTCTACAGATGATTTCTGCTACATCTTCATTCTGTTTTTTTGGTATACCATTCACTTCCAACATGTTAGATCTAGAGTATTGTTCCATATCTTCGACGCGCTTCCTTAGTTCTAAGTTTTCTTTTCTAAGGCCACATATCTCCGTAGAAAGCTTTTCAATGTTATTTATACAGTTGTTAATTTTCTTGTCCTGTTCATCGAACTTCGCAGTAAGACAGTGCAGCGCCTCATGACATGATTCTATTGAATTTCCGAGGTCCTTCTCCATCATCGTGATTTTATTTTCCATTGAGTCCTGCTTTTCACTAATTTTATTCAGAATGGCTACGATGTCCTGAAGAGTCACCTCCCCCTCTCCTACTGCAGATTCAATAGCCATACTTTTACGACGTGAAGACGAGCAGCTACTACATCTCCAGGTCTGATTGTTTTTCTTCATGTAGTCGGCATCGTCCTTGGTCATTTTCACACACGTAATATGGAAATTCGCGGCACAGTCAACACATGAAATCAGATCTGAATTCCGAACGGACTTAGCGCAAATCGAACACGACATTTTAGCTATTTGAAATGACCGAATCACTACAGCACAGTATACTAGTACGAAATTTCTTGTTCCGGAACGTTTAACTTTTCATCTGATAGCGCAGCAACCACTCCGATACGACCGCTCTCGTCGAGCTCTGATTCATTACTGTAAATCTCTATCCTGTTTCCCAGTAGTTGGTATAAAATATTTCAACCTTCTACCAGCTTCCTTTTGAGACCTCTACACCTCCCCCAACCAGTATACCTTAAAGCCTTGAGAAAATGGCTAGTTGCAAATCCTTTTTATTCTACAGATGAATTCAAAATAGAAGTATGTAGGATAGTTATTTAATTTTATTATTAAATGAATAAGAACTATTGAATTTAGTTGGTTTAATGTTTTGACGTAGCCTTATGCATGTTTGTACCTTCAGGCTGAATAAATTGATTTGATTTGAAACAAGATTGGTCAGCTCAGCTGGAGCAAGTGAACCATTTGAGGTCAGAGTGGGCTTCCATCAGGCTTCACCTCCATAATCTGGTGATGGAATAACATTTCAGCAGACATACAAAAACCAGCACCATGGACACAGCTTTATTTATTTATTCAAAAACATTTTACATTACAATATAATTTATATAAAACATAAAGCCACAGATAAAACCCAAAACGGCTTTATGCCAATGAGGTGGTTCTCATAGATGAATCGTTGGAGGAGGTGCAAGCAGACTTAACAACATGGCAAGAGTCATTGGAAAGAAGAGGTTCAAGAGTTAGCAAGAAAAACGTACATGCTCTGTGACATCTCTTGTGCTAATCCAGTCATTGTCCCATGTAGGTACATCAATTGCAGATAGGCCCCTCAAAAGAGTTGAAGTAACTTGTTTAATTTAGTGGATCAAAGTTTAGACACAGTTTAAGTACCTTGGATCCATTGTAACACCCAAAGTCTGCACCAAAAAAATCCAAAATAGAATCCAGACAGCCTGGCTTAAATGGAGATCCCTGTCTGACTGGCATCCTGTGTGACTCTGAAATGCCAATCAAAATCGAGGGCAATGTTTGTAAAAGGGCAGTTAGATCAGCCCTGCTTTATGGATCGGAGTGCTGGCCAATGAGAAAATCGGATAAACAGAGGATGCATGTTGCAGAAATAAAAATACTGCACTGGTCTGATGGAGTATCAAGAATGTTCAGAATCCGAAATGAATATATCAGAGGTTTAATCAAAGTTAACCAGATTCAAGAGAACAGCCTGCGCTGGCATGGACACATAATGAGAAGAGATGATGACCATATGACACAGAAAGTTATGAATATAGAGGAGAACAGAAGAGGCAACAGACCACAGGCCACCAATGACCTGGTTGAAAACAATTCAAAATGACCTAAATAGTTCAAACCTGGAGAAAGAGGCAGCCCACCACCGGACAGGAATGGTGGTGCAAGAATACTTAGTCTAGGTGGGCTGACCACAAATAAATTGGGATGGAAGCCAGGAGAAAGAAGAAGATTATTCCCAAAGTTAGAATTGTTATAAATCAATCCATAACCATTACTTTTATTTAATACGGTGATGTCAAGTTGTTACTTTTAATTTTCTTATTTCTAGTGCACGGTCACCTTGTCCAACAAGATGATATGGAAAGGTACTACAGGAACATTACTTGACACAGGAGTATCAAGTATTTAGCATTTGAGTAACATGATTTATTTTAATCCGTCAATAATATATTTAAGTTACAGGCCGGTAAGCATATCATTTTCTTTGAGTTTTTAAATGTTTATGACAATTTCAATCTATTGAAGTTTTTTTAATTAATTCTGCAGTTTCAATTTCATTGTATATTTTATTTTATTCATCTAGTTAGTTATTTTTGTTTAGTATTCATTTCCCAACCAAACAGGTTTTTTTAACATTTGGAACTTTTAAAATATTATTAGATTGTTGTGTAGGGGAAATAAATTTGAATTTGTTGTGTAGAGGAAATAAAATTTGAATTTGATCTACATTTTGCTGAAATGAATTAACTTTTCGAAAAAATAACAGGATACACTCTCACCTGAAAACTGCTATGCCATAAAGCAAAAATATGTCCTCCAGCAGTAATTGTCAGTTGAGGAAAAAATGGATGTAGGAAAACTCCTGTCACTGGACCATCATGAGCTAGATCGTACCATTTCTGTATGAATTCCACTAGAAAAAAGTGAAAGATTGTTTTTATAAATGTGTATTCTAACCTAATTGAATAAAACGTTTTTTCCACAATTAAGTTGAAATTTCATTGAGATTACTGATTGATAAGACTGTGATAGATTCATAAATACGTTTTGAAAATTATTAATCTATGAATAATATAGCTACAACTATTAACCATACAAATACAGGAAAAAATAAATGAAGCTAATATGAAACTTACTGTTGAATCCTTTTTTAAAAGTAGACAAAAATGTATCTATATCTATCTGTCTAGAGGAGAACAAGCAATTATCCAGATCTCAACATAATTCACATATTTCAGTTAGGGGTAGATGACTTTCTAGTGCATGCATCATCGACGAGTTGCAAATACTAAACTCTACCGGTATTAATTTTACTCTATCAGTAACTTTATCATTTCCACAAAGGCTCAGGAGTAAAATTATTTAATAGAATGCATGCAACATAGGAAAATTCAAGTTCGGTATTTTTTTACTGGAACGTCTATTGCGTGGTAGGTCAGATATGAACTCACGTTCATTAGTTCCCGGCTTCACTCCCGTCAAATCAATAATTCCAACGTCACCACAACGAGTGCCAATGATGAGTTGGCTTGAATATTCATCAATTGGCGTATGCACTGTCAAAGAAACAAGACGTTAGTGAGCAAATCAATTCAAATAAATTGTAGACAAAAATTAATCATTGTAATGAATACAGTCAGGTCTATAATTTTGAAATCCATTTATTTGATCTACAAATTAATGATTTTTTTATTTGCTTGAAGAGCATCTTCCGGTTGTTGAATTGCAAATGAATACACACTAATCGAATCACCATCATCCAATTCATTACCTACGCACAGGTCTCAGACCTATGTGGGCTTCATCCTCTGGAAAAAAACAATTGGATTGACTTCAATTATCAACACTACTCCCGACACATTCTATAACTTTCATTCAGACATTTTTCCAGCTTCATATTTCGTTGAGAAAATTCAATTGAATAATTGTACCCCAATATAAGTGGATCATCTACTCACTACAGTAAGCCCCAGAAATCCGAACCCCGATAATCTGAAAACAGATTTTTCAGTAATCTAAAAAAATTGTACTTTAGAAAGTGTGCTTTCACTCGTAGCACAGAAATGTTCTATTTTGACACGGATTATCTTCTAGTCAGTGGTAGTAGCTTTTTCTTACATAGAATTCAGCTGCTAATTTTGTTGCCTTTTCCACATAATCCGAATGTTTCGCAATCGGAACCGGGAACAGTCCCAATCAGTATACCCATTAGCGGGGTTCCACTGTATATTGAACTGATTTGATAATGATTTAAAATTTCAAGTATAAAAATAATTAAGCTAATCAAATTGGAAGAACTCACCCAAACCATATTCACATCTGTCTTCCATGTGTTGTGGTCCTTGTTGGTAGCCTTTTAAAGCATATTTGGTGGGAGGCTGATCTACAGCTAAGCCTGTCAAGATTTCTGAGCTACCTGATGACTCAGGAAGTTTTATCTAAATATGAAAATTGAACAAAATTTATTTTTTCCCAAAGAAGTATATAAAAAATCACATAAGTCTAGTCTTAAACAGAGTTCAGTTTTATGCAACTTATTTTTAATTCTACTGATTAAAAGCTTAAAACTTGCGCGTAAGAGATAAGGCCAAATGAAAAGAGAAGATATATAAATATAGTAGTAGCTCTGTGAACAGTAGACCTCATGCCCAAGAATAAGGGTGATTACACTGAGGAACATACTTGATGTACTCAATGATAATCACTATCGCAAAATTAAACACAATTATCAGTCCTAACCCTTGATTCAATTCGCGTAGTCTATTTCATGTATGTTTTTCACAAAAAGGTCGCTCTGTAACACATCAACAAGGCTATGTTTTATATTTGCGAGACAGCTGATTGCTCAAATTAGATTTCAGATGTCGGATAAATGAATTTAATGACCGAACGAAGAGAGGTCTCTGTATCGAGTAGAGCGTTTTGCATTTGTCTGTTTGTAACATATTCACAGCAGAACACGTGAACCGAGTTCTTTGAAATTTGGCATGAATGTTCCTTTTAGTAACGCGCAGCGATTTATCTGTAAGGATTTCCGAAATTTAGCTGCATTTAAAGGATAATTAAAAGGAACAAAAGGAAAGGCAACCAAGCCTTCTTCTATAGGAAAATATGATTTTTAAAATAAGCTTCTCCATCATATGCAATTTATTGGAATCAGATCCATAGAAGCCCTCGGGCCGTAAAATCTGGTTATTCATCTGGTTCAGCCTTATTCATAAGAATAAAATTATCTATCATTCATATTCGCATGTTTCATTTCTAATATTTTAATTAAGTAGAACAACAAGTGATTAGTAAGTAAATTATATACTTTTAATTAATATTGTTTTGATGACTATGTTTAATTTTGCGATGGTGATTATCATCGAGTACATTGAGTATGTTCGTTGAAATTATGGAGGACTTTTACATAAATAAGAAGATAAATCCAACTTGTCAAAAACTTCTCCCTGTTTTAACGGAGAGAATCAATGTCAATTTGAAACTTCCAATTTTGAGGAAACTTTTGAAAGAAAAGTTTCAAATGGAAGCAATGTAAGTCACAACGAAACATACTGGTTGAAAGGCAGGACATAGTAAATAAACGTTGTAAATACCTCCAAATGTTGAAAGCATTTAAAGAGGATAATAGACATATATTTTATCTGGATGAAACATGGGTCAACAATAATCTTACTTTTAAGAAGTGCTGACAAAAATGAACACGTTGCTGGTATTACAAAAAGTGTTAGTGGGTCGAGTAGATTTATAATTACTGTACATATAGGATCAAATACAGGTTTCTTAGATGACTGTGAGTCGATATTTCAGGCAGGAACAGCGAATGGTTGTTTGACTTACTTTAGTGTTAAGAATTGACGACGTCCATGTATTTCTTCTAAATATTTCATGATTAATAAAATTCTAGTCTATAATAGACTATAATAGGGTGCCAGGGAAAAAGCATATAAGTCACAAAATGGTCAAAACATGTTAAGTCCATACCCAGACTGACAAAATCAAGATCTATCATTTGAACAAGTCACTTCCACTTCCTGAAAAATGTGGTTTTTCCCCTAGCACCTTAGCTATTTCCAATGTTATAAAATGTGAAAGTGAAGCAAATCAAAAACACCTCGTAGTACCAATAAATATCACCGTACACAGTACCGTGATTATCACGGTCAAATGAATAGTAATACTTTAGAAAGATAGGTTGAAGAGATAGTAATACCCAAATTAACTTTAATAAACGCCTTCAGTTATTGTAATGGACAATGCAAGTTACCAAAGTAGAATAGTGAACAAACCAACTGAATCTTCTATTAAAAAAGATAAGATTGAAGATCTACGAAAATAGGGTGTGTTGTGTGACGAAAAATGAGAAAGTGCACTCTGTATGACCTGATTCTCACTGTTTAACCACGAGAAAAATTGTATGAAGTGGACAAGTTATTTGAGTGTTATGGATACACAGTTTTGAGGCTACCTCCATACTTACATGTGTGAGATCAACTCAATAGAGTTGGCTTTGAGTAAATTGAAATATTATGATCGTGAAAATAACACAACAGGGGCGTTGAGTATGCAGTTTATTCGTGAGTTGGTAAAAAAGGGACTCAAAGAGATAACATCAGAAGACTGGGTTGGCTACTGTGAACACGTAGAGACAGTTGAAAATAAGTACCGGTCTACCGACAGAATAATGGACGCAGTGGACAATTTAATTATTGAGTTAGGTGGTAGGCCTACTGTAGACGATAGTGAGACGGAAAATGATTCTGAAGACAAAGGGTGTGTTGGTGACAACGAAGCAGAAGAGCATGCTAATGATGATTCATTTATGGAAGGTTTTGCTCCTATTTAAGGTATGTGATAAATTTTAAATATTTGAAGTTGATGTGTTTTAATATAGAACTGAAATATGTTATTATGCCGTTATAATACAAATATTCGATACATATGACAATAGGCCTGTCGGTATGTCTAGAGAGAAATATTGTACGCATCGCTGCCAGCATGACTGTACATTTCTCCCGCTGCATTTCTCTGTCCACTTCTTGGCAAAAGCTATTCTCGTGATGCGCCAACATTAGATTACAGTGCAGCCAACAGAGCCAACTAAACATTTCAAATTCCGAGTTCAGTTGAGCATGAAATATAGTATATAAATTAGTTAAATAATTCGTTATAAATAGAATAATGTGAATAAATCACATTATTACATGGTTTGGAGAGTAAATTATCTTTTAGAATTATAAAATGCATGTATTAGTGACTAGTTTATGAAAGAGAAAAATTTTCAGTAAAAATTTACTTTCAGAAATGGCTTCCAAGCATTGTTGAGACGCGCGTATGGCGACTCTGGGAAAGGATTATAAAGTTGCGAAAATATCTTCTGATGAGGTTTCACATTCCTAGATTTCGCTCTGACCATTGGAGGAGATTTCAGATTCCAAAAAAGGATCGTACCACAAAGGCTTGTTGTAATAAATTGATAAGAGAAAGCTCCAGGAGAAACAGGATCTCCAAATCCATTATTGTTGATCTGTATGAACATAGAAATCAAGTTATTTAAAAGGTCTATCAGCTAGAGACTACAAGCTTATTCATTTGATTTCTAATTATAATGAGATCTACAAGAAGCAGTCAATAAAGAAGAGATTGATAAACCAGCCAAAAATCGAAGATTATTGTGCATGCACAATTGAATTTTTAGTGAATATAATATTGAATATAGTATAATTATTATATAATATAGTATATAATTATAGTAAATATAGTCTATAATTTAGTCAGAAAACTAAAAACTAGTTTGTATTCAAATTAATAAGGTACGGTAGAAATTATACAAGAAGATAACAGATGACAACTACAGAAATGGATAATATTGAAAACAGAGAATTGCATTATGCATGAAAGTTGGAATTTTATGTTATATAAAGTTTTAATAAAATATTTTCTAAACTATTAAAAACTTGACATTTGAAAGGAATAATAATTGTCTACAGGTTTTGGTGACTGGCGTGAATTTAGACCCTGAAATTTATCACTGATATTTGACGAGCTTCAAACGCGATAAACCTCTCTTGTTATTTGAGATTCATTACGAATGAATTGCAGTATAATATACCAGACACTCTATGGAAATCAAATTTGCAAGTTTCGAGTTTCTCATCTTGAATGAAGAACAAGCTAAGGAAGTTTATGCCATGTTTGAAACTATGTTTTAATGTTTATTATAAGCCAAGAAGATTATCTCTTGGTGAGTCACAATAGTAACTTATTCAAACAAAAACCTAGTTATATTGGTAAGAAACTTTACAACAAGCTACTGCAGTTTTCAAAGTGTCTTGAAAATATAGAAATATTTAAATAAGAATTGAAAAAATATTTAGTTGATAAAAGCTTTTTATAGTGTACAAGAGTTCCTTTTACATAAAAATTAAGCCTCACCTTAACTAATTGATATAGTAATTATGGTATCTAGTGTATAATTGTTGATATGACTTGTCTTATACTCTATAACTGGATTCTCCAAGAAATAATCTACAAAAAACAATTAATACATAAATTATGTACCAATCTGTTATAATCTTCAAGATTTCTATATGTGAGATTTATAACGTAGTTTGAGCTTGTGGGAGCGGAATGAAAACAATAAAATTCTGATATACATATTACAATGGATTCGTTATTCATTGAAGACTGAGTTAAATTACAACCTCAATGCAAGGGTGTATCCATTTAAGATCTGTGCACCGCTCTCTGTGAGAGAAGAAACTATTTGAAATTGCAGTTACATTGACCCTTCTCTTAGTTCTGACATCTTTCGTCCAGTTCATCAAATCCTCCTGAAAATGTCAAACACAATAATCAATTTAATATTGCAATCGGGCTACAAATTTCAAAGAATAAGCTGAAGAATCGCAATAACAGATTATAAGCAAATTGAACTGGCATTTCTCTTTAATGAAATCTGAGTTATTAACTAGATGTTGTTTGGAACCAAACTTCATTTTTGTAACAGAATATCCAGCCAAGCAAGTTTCTCTACTACTTCTCATGTCATCTTGTGGGTTCACCATGTAGAAAATTGAATAGAATAGATTATAGACGTTTACTTTGGTAGAGAACCCCTTTTGTGAATAGTTCCACATCCACACCTCATTAATTATACATAAATATTATGGAATATGCATTTTTACAGGCCATGGATGATGCGTCCGGGTTATCTAGGCTGAGATCTCTGACTTGTCTTTAGACAAAGTCGCTGAGTTAATAATGCTGATTTTATCACAATCACTTCAATCACGAGCACACGCGATACTATATTTTCGACTATCACGCCATTTTTTGTTTTCAATTGGTTAGTTTTTGAGATTTTCAGTTCAATTCCGATTGAAACCAAGTCAAAATATAGCATTTCGTGAGTTGTGACCAAGTCAGTATTGTTCTTTATGGATATCTAAAATTCAACCAATAACAATATGATTTAAATCGCATATTATAACATAGTGACGACTAAACATGTGGAATACTCATAATCACAGACATTACCATTCAAACTTTGATTTACCGAATTGGTAATTAATTTAACGACAGACATTACAATTCAAACTTTGATTTAACGAATTGGTAAAAAAATGATGGATTCCATTTAAACATCAACATTTTTCAATCCATTAATAGACATAACCTAATTATTAAACTGATGGGATCGTAATAGTAAATCATCTAATAGATGCTTGGTTTTAAAGCCCACCATGTAATCATCTGCTATTTTTGTTTTAATTTTAATTACTATTTGTGTTGGGCTTATTCTTGTTTTTATGTCGTCTATACATGTTGATGTGATTACCTTCTCTGGTTGGTTATTTTTATTCCCTCTGTGTACAAATGAGAAATTTAACAATCAAATTAATACTGTTTTAAAATTACAATTGTTGGCTCAGCTCTCAATTACAAAATAAAATAATAACTTCAATCAACCTGAATTAGTTATTTCTCCATTAAATGAAATTTCTTAGGAACAACTCAACTAAACATTATCTAACGTATAATGATTAAGCCAAACCTTTAAATTTCGAAAGAAGTAGTAATAGTAGTAGTACTAATAGTAGTAATCAAGTAATAATATAAGTACTCGCATTTTTAATTGAACAAACCAATTAATAGTATTACACACCAGGCGTTTGCGATGCTTATTCTCCTCGATATGTTCTTTGTCAGCATTTTCAATAGCTTCCAATCTGCCAGTGATATCCCAGATCACCACTTGGCCGCTAGCAGTCGCACCTGCCAGTATGTTTCCATTTTGAGGACAAAACTGAATGCAAGACAATTCATATGGACAGTCTAGTCGCAGCTGAAAATGAATTTGACAATACTGAGAATCAAGAGATGAAAAACATTGTATTTTATCAATATTCTGGGCTTTTTTCTTCAGAAATGTGTATGAAATACAAATAGACGAATGTAATAATATAAATATACAGGATGTTTCGCATAGAGTTACCAATATTTGGTGGGTTTGTTGTGAAAAAGTTCATACAGACATAGGTCCGGAAATGCTTTGTTACACAGTTAAAGAAGGAGGAAGTAAGCAGTTAGCACTATCAATTTACTCATTGGTAATTCGTAGTGCATTTATTTTGCTTTTGCATTCAGTTTGATCATGTCCCATGCAAAATAAGCTGAATATCTAAGACAAACAAGTGTAGAATCTCGAATTCTAAGAATTCGGTAAGTAAAGTTGTTTACACCGTTAAATTAGGCGCCTTATTGTTATCCATCTGTTCAACTGGATTTAGTTGGAAGTTGTATAGATCGGTTGTACCTCCAACGGCGACAATTGAAAGTATCGATCAAGGAAATTAATTGCTTTTTGCAAGCGAGCAGTTGATTACCTATGTACGGAGAAGAAGCGGAACTGTTTTGCATCCTTGATTGTGGAAGCAGAATTCGGTTTGCGTTTTTTCATATTCACTTCATCTGGGCGATCATCGTGCCCGAATATATTTGAAACAGTGGTTGTGTTTCAATTTTGTTATTGTGAATTTGAAATGCTATGCAACACGTACTATTTGAGTTATTAATTGTTTATCAATTTGTAAACGATCGGTTTTGTGGTAAAATTTGAGGGAAATTAGCCAGCAGGTCGATTTGGACATTGCAGCCCACTAGAAATAAATCTGAGTTTCTTTATTTTCCTTTTCTTCCTTTCGAACTTACCTCACCTATTTTCCCACTCAGATCATATGAGCAGGGACCACGCTGTAGCAGGGGTGATGTTTACACCTCATTATTAATGTTTTACTCAATGTTGCTACAGGACCGAAATGCATTCGTTGTAAAATAGTTTATTTGAAATTTATACAGTCCACTTGGCATAACATTTTGCTCCACTGGGCCAGATTTTGGGGTCCAGCTTGAATTTCCAGAACAACAGTAAATTTGAGATGTTCAACAAAATATACAAAATATGACCAAAAAACGTTTTCTACAGGTTGAAGGGGATAGGACTTTCTACAGGACTTGGTAGATTGTACAATTAACCAATAATTTTTCCTAGCAAGACTTGAAGAGAATTTAATTTTGAAGATAAAATTTCTAGTAACCCAATAACAAAAAAGCCTACCCAGATTTCATAAAATCTGCTCTTATTGAAATAAACACACTAATTTAGCACAGCTTATAGTTCTTATTTAGTTTGAATCCTAATTTTATGAGGTTTAGGTGTTTTTGGCTATTAAGTTACAATCAATTTTTTCACAAATATTAAAATTTTTGCAAATTTTGTCATGAAAAACTAGAGGTTAATTTTACAATCATCCATGTAAATTCACCTCAAACTTAAAAAACGTTTTTGTGTCATTTGTCATATTTTATTGAATATATAAAAAAAGACTTTAGTTCGCGACTTCTTACTTGATTTATTCCATATTTTTGGTTATTTTACATTAAAACTGACCAATTAATTAACAAGTACAATGAAGGCAATAGAAATTTCTAAATGAGTAACTTCAGGGGGAAAGCTGCTAACTTCAGCCAACTTTAAATCTGTAACGAAGCATTTTCGGATCTATGTTCAGAAGAACTTTCTCATTTTTATGGTGAGTACAATATGCCCACCAAGTATTTCTATAGTTATGCGAAATAATGTATATGCAATATATGAAACAAATATTTAGGATGTAGGCTGTATGAAAAAGTGAAGAAATCTGTAAGTTGAATCAATAATTGAGTAGAATGACTTTTCTTAAACAAAATCTACCAAAAGTCTACCTTAGGGTTCAAATCATCTTTGAAGCTCCATATGAGAACTGGATTATTGGGAACCAGCATTGGAAGAACTTCTGCCTCCTCTTTCATTTCCTCCTCATCAATAACCTCTTCATATTCCTCAACTAATTTCCGAGACTGAAAGGCCAGATTAGCTCGATCCCTGTGATAAGATATCGGCAATCAGTCAATAGCTACTAATTATGCAATTATAAAGAATATCATGCAATAATCATAAATTCAATTTACTGTACAAAACTTAAGCGGTACTAAAAAAGGCACTAAAATACCTTTTTCAAACACACTTCCATTACAAAATAAAGATAGAAAAACATGGATTAATAATGTAAGAAATATTCACTATCAAAAAATAAGTAATAAATTTTTACTTGGCGCCAGAGGTGGCCGGCCAGGGGAAGGGCATGAAGGAGTTTTCACCTGTGAATTTATTCATTTTTGTGACTAATTATTTTATTGTAATATTTTGTTTAAACATGTTTGCTTGTAACTCGAATTATTTCAAAATGACTGAAAATTACATTAAAATAAATAGAAATTATGAAAATTTCATTATTTTAACAATCAGAACTGAAACGGAACAGCAATGGAGTGCTTTACAATTAACCGCTGGCTAAGGTCTGTCAACTGGCATGTGAAGGGATTTTGTTGAACAGTCCTTCACTTGATTAGGAAGCGGCTGCATGTGTGTTGACTGGTTGCCATGACAACGCAATGTTGCTTTTGTATTGCAAAGAAGGAAAACAAAATTCCTGGCACCTGCATTTATCACAAAATCTCACTAGCAGTTCTGTGGTCAGCAGCAGTATGAATGTTATGTAGTGAAGCAGTAGGTACTGGCATTGAAGTAATAACATAACCTGAATTATTACTAACTAGCTATTGTGCCCGTCCTTCATACGGATTATGTTTAGAAATAAGACTATATATGTTTCAGCTTTTTTGATAGCAACGATCATGAAGTTGTTAGCAGCTTAGGCCCCGTTCAGACGTTACAGTTTTTTTGCGGTACGGTTTTTTTACTGTACGGCGTCAACTGTACTGTGATGTTCACACGGTCCGGCTTTGCTGCTTATTGCTATGCTCTCCTCCTTCTTCCATTGCGCTTCCAGTTCAGTTTTATTTATTCCAGTCCAGGATTTTTTTTATTTGTGTAAGATTTTTTTAAATAAGTTTCTTATTGAAGGTTTCTCTTAAATTTTGATCAAAGTACGCAAATTCTGGTTTCAATATTCCACACATTTTTCTCTCTTTATTTTTATATTAATCTTACGCAAATCTTAAGTCTTGTCCCACAAGGCGGGTCTCTCATATATTAGAGAAATTAAATTTTCACAATTAATATCTTCCACTTCTGGACACTGGAATTCACTAATAAGAAGATCAATGCTAAAGAATATCAATGAAGAAGATCAATGCTGACGATCTGAAGACTGCTTCCAGCATAATAAGCGTATCGTTTGAACATATCCATTACCGGTACAATACATGTGCCACCGGATACGGATAGTTATTTTGCAGTACAGCTGATTTTAGTGATACAGTTTTCGAAGACAAAACCGAATGTAGAAATCGGCTAGAACAGCTTTTTTACTGGATCCAGTCGAAACAGTATTGTGTGAACATACAATATGAAATGTACATGCAAACGAAAGCACTGCAAAATAACTGATACAGAAAATTTACTGTACCGCACAAGAACTGTATCATGTGAACGGGCCCTTAGTAAACAACTTAGAACGTAAGCAATTCAGTGACAGGTATCGGAGAGAATATTTTTTGAGAACAGCTGATTGATATATCATGATAAATTACGTGATTTGTTCTTATGTGGTAATAAAACTTAGAAGAAATGTATCCAAAATCGCACAATACTTGGTTTTTAAACGTTTATTATTCTGTTAAAAAAAGTTAATTTAGTTTTTTATAGCTGAAGACATTGTCAATAATGTTTTCAATACTGTTCAATAACTAAAATCCCGATCGATGCTCTCGTTTTTGAGGAGAAGGCCGCGTAAAATGCCTTTGGGGCCGTGACAGACAGACAGAGAGTGAGATAAGACTATTTTCGGCTTATTTGATGTATAAAACGTAAAAATAACCAAAAAATATATAATTCTGATAAATGTACAGACAACTCTAATTTTATTTATATAGATAGATTTGCATATTATTATTATTAGTTGTGTAAGTTCGATTTCCAATATTGAAGTACCGTATTGAAAAACATTCAGCGCATCCTTAAAGTAATAGGGCACTATGCTACATGTTGATACTAATCAGCCTTTTTGGCTGCAGCTCCGTTTGTAGTCCAGTGAAAAAATTAATAGTCAATAAGTTAGGTCCAGTTTTGGGTTTGGTACTGATCGAGTTTGGAATGGTTCATCAAGATATGCATAACAAATCATTTGAATTATAATTTATGACAGTATTTTGTCACATTAATTTAGTTATTAATTAGTTCAAGTTTTGTGAGTTTGTTCAAGAGTTGAGTTGGGTACTTTTAGTCATTTGATAGAATTTAGTTATTATTTTGATTATCATTAAACAATGAATGTTCCCAATGGCTTAATTTGTTTCTTGTTGGAAAATCCGTTTTCCAATGTGAGGAGGGAGGAAGATAAGAAACATCTTCAACCCCACTTCTTTTCTGTAATAATAAACCTGTAGCTCGTCCATCAGGAAAAACGTTCAACATTCATTTCAATTGTTTGTGGTACACAGAGTTTTGTTGGTTGTGAGGCACTAATAATATAAATAAAGTTTATTGCCGACCCTGTTCACTTGTTGGTGTGAAGTAAAATGTGTGGAACAGTACAAGCTTTGATTATTTTGTCAGTGCTACTCGCGCATTTTGCAAACATTCTGACTCTGCTGAACATTTAAAGTACATGTTGAATTTAAAGCATCTCAAAACCAACCTTAATAGGATACGCGATGTGCTACAAGAATGTTCAAGGCTTCATATAGCTAACTTTAATGAAAATGTTCGTATGAACTGAATAATTATGGAACTTGTAGTTCAAGCTGTTTTTTTCCTCAGTAAGCAAGAAAGCAAGAGCTGGCTTTCCATGGACACAATGAAGCGATTTCTTCCTTGAATCGTGGCAATTTCAAAGAATTTTTCAATTCCTACATCGAAATAAGCTCAGAAGAAATAAGGATACATAATGGAAAATCAGACCTATTTTTACAGGCGAATCTAAAACTATGAAAAACAGTTAGGTATTAAATGTACTTCAATTCATATCAGAGGGAGTGTTGAAACTGACAGTTCATTTTTTTCTGAAGAGGTTGATGATATGACTGATATCACTCAAAACAAACAGTGCTCACTAATTTTTAGGTATGTGACAACAAAGAGTAAATTAGTTGAAAGGTTTTTAGGTTTCTAAGATGTTAGCTGTGACAAAATTTGTCATCTTCAACTCATTACCCACGCACAGGTCTCAGACCTATGTGGACTTCAACATATAAAAGAAAGTTATTTATTTGTTCTAGACCCCAAGAAGTCTTATAATTCTGATAATAAGTCGCCAATTATTCGAATAGTTTCATATAGCCTATAGTATTAGCAGTTTCAACTGAATATAAATTTTGATGTGTAGATTCCTCAACAATAAAGTATGAATGCCCTACAATCCGTTATGATTTTTTCAATGAAACCGTTTTGGCATGGCATTCTTGTCATAGAATGATAGAAATGCCAATATTGAGATTGCACTTTTACTTTTAATTGGGCTGGTTAGAAAAGGATATCAAAATCCTCTACCCAACTCATGTGCAGATCACTTTATGACATTCCCCCCCCCCCCAAAGATTACAGATACTTGCCGTTCTATGTTTGTCTTAAGCAAATGATAAGCTTTTTGATAGCCACGAGCTGTGCTAGGTACCTGCTTAATTAGATAAGTCACGAGTGCTTGAACTCTAATTTATTTGGTTTTTTCCTTCACCATAATTTTGGAGTGCGAGCCGCCACTCTTGGCACTATATAATTCTATTCAGTAACAATATAATATGAGTATTAGAGCAACAACTGTATAATAAATTATGAACAATCATTTATTCATGAGATAAGTCATTACCGCTATACTAATGACACGAACGATTTTGTTCCATTGTTCATGAAGACTACTAGAGACTAAGAGACTAATGCCTATGACGATATGGTTCACGTTTGAGAGTTTTTACCCTCACTCAAAATACACAATTTAATGACTTGACAACCTAGGCTTTGAGAAAAACACTCACGGCTTTGTTGAGCATTGGGGGCTTGTTGTATGGAACTATAAAGTTTATCAAACAAGGCAGGATTTGCAAAGTAGTCAGGTTTTGAAATAGCGACTATGCGATGCTAAATAATAAATAAGTCAGTCATTCATCAAGTGGTGAGATATGCTAACAGGCTTTCGTCTTTTATCTTTCCAGTGAAGCTAAGATTTTTGAAGCAACTATTTCTTACATGTATTGTATTCAATTGCCTTTCTATGTTTATTTGAGTTTAAAGATCATTTGATTAAATATAATTTAATATTATTATTTGACTGAATTTGTCTGACTATTATCTATTATTTGACTTTGAGATTATTTGATAAAATCGAAAGATGTAAATAGTTCATGCAGATGAGAACTATCTTCGTGTTCTCCAATCACAAAAACTATCACACTGATGAAATCTGATTTTGTAATGAGGGGCGACCAACCCCTCATTGTTTGGTGAGTGTATTAATAAGAATGAACCCTTTGAACATATATTTTAATGAAAATAAAGTAACCGTGCGCCTTCATAATATTTGTGACGGAAATTAACAAGGAATGTAACAATGGAATGTATCAAAAGAGAACAAGGCTTATTGTAGAGTGCACGTTGAAACAAGCAGAGCAACAGGAAGAGAAGAAAATTCATATTGAAGAACAACAATAGCCCTTTTGTGCTCATTACAATTATTATTACTAGCCGGCAGACTCGCTTCGCTCGCCTTAACCGTCTAGCCAGGGGGCTCCGCCCCCTGGACCCCCGGGGGGTCCAACTAATTTCGATTGTGATTAGATAAATTTACAGAAATAGGTGATTTTGGGGAGAATTTTGATACCATTACTTAGTATGCATCTAGGGTCTTCTAGGCTTCGATTTGAGCGTTGGTTGAAATTCACAAATACTCGGAGAACGATGTTAGCAGTCGGATGTGCAACTGAAAACTGATCTGATCGTGAAAGTGAGTGATCGTTTGAGGTAGTAGGCTACGCAATTGAAGTGGGAAAGAGTCACACTTACCTAACACACTTGCCTAACAGGCAGATCGGCTACTTTTTTACTTTTCATAAACGTTGGCTTTTACCTATTGAAATTATTTTAGTAGCTCGGGATAAGTTTGCTTTGTTTGAAACAAATTATTATTCATTAATAGACCTAACCTACTGAACTTGCCAGCCAAACAGCTTAAAGGAACAGCTGATAGAAGTCAACCGTTTTTATCATATGGCAGACCCCTTAGCAGCGTTATTTACACTGTCTTTGAACAGCAAAAGACTTTGCACTTTGCATGTAGGCTACCATACAGTCGGAGCCTTGCAATATGTGGGAAACATATGACTGGGTATGATGAAATGTAATTATTCCAGGTTGATTACATCTGTTAAGTACACGTCTAGGGCCTCAACCAAACTTTTAAAAAATCGTCGATTTTGGGGCTAATTTTGAAACTTTTTTCCAAGGTACATCTAAGGCCGATACTTAACATGAATACCAAATTTTATCTGATTTGATCTTATGGTTCTCTAGAAATTGTTGTCACCTAAATTTTCAAAAATCTTCAATTTTGGGGTAAATTTCAAAACCCTTTCTTAGCACGCGTCTAGTCCCCCTACTGAATACGTGTACCAAATTTTATCGTTTTTGGTCGAGTGGTTCCTGAGAAACTGTGATGAATGAGTGAGTCAGTCAGTCAGTGGTATTTCGATTATATAGATATAGATTATTACAAGCGTAAGGCTATTTATGATGGGGAGACCCTTTACGGGTAGTTCCACCTCGCCGTTTAGCCATGCTATGGGATCACGGTGATCCGTTTCAACAGATATTTTTCATATAAAATTGTCTAAATTTAGAGTTAGTTAACGTCCAAAACTCATGACAATGAACATGCAACATAAGCTAGGACGAAGCATGCAGACCAGTCATTAGATATTACTACCTTCTTAATTGTGATATCGAGCCTGAGTCATCATCACTCCCTGAAGATGCAGGGGTACTTCGTACACCACTCGTTTCTGATAAACCCTCTTTTATCTTCTGGCTCGAAGACCTGATTCAATTCTTATACATAATTTGATTTTTGTACACAATATAGAACAAATAGACCAATATGGTATAAAATTTATAAAAAAAGCATGACATGTCTCATACAAATACGTTATTTGTATTAGTTGTATCTGTATTTACAACAAATCATATTATTAAACATTTTCGTGTTCATACAAAGAAAATCAAATTTAGTTTTAAATAGAATCCAAAATCGCAAGTTGTCATGATCAAATATTTTTGAATCCTTCAAAATGATTGACAACAAATTATAATTTCAGCTCATATAATAGTCTATAATGAAGACTATTATGACTTATGCTTATAGAGTGATTGATATGATTTAAATTAGTTACCATACTCTTTTCAGATACAGTAACAGTTTTATGAAATTTTTTAGTAAAATTTTGTAATTTCACCACTGATATAAAATAGCCATAGACCCTAAACATACATTAAAACTGTAATAGAATTGATATTGATGTTTCACATGAATATAATTATAATTGCATAATTATGTCTACAATACAAAACAATATTTCTATCATACAACTTATATATATATATATATATATATATATATATATATATATGAGTTTATGTTGTATTGTATGATGGAAATATTGTCTTGTATATACAGATGAATATTTTATGTAGATAGACCAATATGGTATCAAATTTATAAAAAAGCATGACATGTAGAGGATTGCATATATATATAGTGTATATGCATTACAAATATAAAAATTACATAGATCAAAAAATAAAAATAAATAATAAAACCATCAAAAAACGTACATTAAATGGAACAATAATTATTCTCTAATCATGGCCACTTTGCTAATATCTTCTGTTTGTTTGTTTTCATAAAGGGAATAATACATTCCATTCAGCTGAATTATTTGAATAGCAAAACTTAGGCATACACATTTCCATGTTCAACAAACTTTTTAGCTATTAAGGAATGCAATTAGTTTTAGATTATTATACTATCAAATGTACCACAGTGAAGAATAATGTATTGCAGCTATCACTATTAATCGAAGTACGAAATTATAAAACTTTAAAACATCATAATTATTCAAAATAGTTAGTTACCTAGCAACATTGTCAAGGATTTACAATATGATAATTAATATTGTTTGGAAATTATATAACTTACAAAGATGTTTCTGGCCATTGAATTGGTGTGAACAGTGGCCGTATTCTCTTGTGAATTTGTTTCCGAACTTTTTTGTGATGTCTGTAAAAATATAAATGAATAAGTATCATCTTAGAAGAACGTTTCTTGAATTCGAAGGGAGTTGATTTTATTTTCTGAGACAGAGGGAAGTAGAGAGAAAAAAGAACTTTGGGACTATGAAATGTGAATATTTTTTGTTTGGTTTTATGTGAATATTTTTATTCGAAATTAATAAATTCTGTTTAAGTAAATTTGTCAGTTTGTTCAATTGTCAGTAACTTCGAACTAACTTGTGAGATACGAGCCGATATGGCCAAGTTAAAAATGAATGCTACTGTGCAGAAAGGTCTCCATGGTCTAGTGGTTAAGGCGCCCGACCGGCAATTGGGAGGTCCGTGGTTCGATTCCCGGTGGTGACTGATATTTTTGTACAATAGCATTCATCGATTTCCATCAGCTATTAAATACTGTTGTCAATATCCGCCATTGCGGAAGTCTTCAGTATAAACTGATAGCAATTAAAGGAATTCGAAATTAATAAATTCTGTTTAAGTAAATTTGTCAGTTTGTTCAATTGTCAGTAACTTCGAACTAACTTATTTTTTGTTTGGGTTTCTGTAGTTGTAAATATGGCAAAAAAGTGCAAATGTGAATTCAAGACTTATAAAAACCGTCGAGTCAACATACAAAATGTATAAAAGCACAATTTAATAAACACTTAAATTCCAATGAAAATGACAAAAACTTTTGTTTCCTTAGTTGTTACTAGTTAGTTTAAAACAATTGATATCATTTGAATAACATTAGGGTAATTATTTTGGGTGAGCCCGGCAATGACTAAATTGGGAGTCATGGAGGTATGGCATAGCAGTATCATCATACATAAACGAGGGGCCCAATAGATTTCCCCCATAATATTTTCTTCTTGTTCAGGACCAAATTTAGGTTTTAACTGGCCTGAGAGAGTTGAATAGTGGAAAGGCAGTCCCAGGGCCACTTTCTTACAGGAGAGAAGGCTTTAAAAATTTCAATTCCATACTACTTTGGTAAATTGAACTTTATACATTCCTTACATGTAAGCTATCTCCAATGTGCATTCAGCAAGGAAACGGTTCAACAAATACTGTAAGCTTATTCATAAAATATCAAAATCATAATTTTATGATTGCTGAATGTATTGTACTTTGAATAAGAATAGAAATTTTTAATTAAATTTTTTTATTTGGATGATGCCCACACGAGTCTGATACTCGCCTTTGTCAGAAATTTACACCTGCATCACGCAGTTATATTATGAAATGAAATATTTATTGTTATTTTACAAATACAGCAGATACAAAACATCCAAGCAGTACAAGAATATAATTGAATATTTTAAATTAAAAATTATATTACAAGTACATATTAGAAGAAATCATGGCATAAATTCAAGTTTGGAATGCCCTGGTTGAATGTACAATTATAAAATAGAACAAAATAAAATAATAATAATTTATTTCAACAAAGCACACAACAAAACAGAAATTATAAAACGCAATACAACTTTTGTCAAGTGACTTTGTCCTTTGTCAGTGCAGCAGAACAGCAGGAAGCCTTGGTATGCAGCACAGGGGTGGATGTCAGTAAAAATTAATTTTCCTGCAACTGCTCGTAAAGTAGTTCTTTACGTACTGAAAACTAATTGTAAAATACCTCTTTACTGCTCAGCAAGCGGTAAAGTACTTTAAGCTCGCCAGCTGTTTTCTTTACGCTTCTGTTTTGATTTTGATGGCTTATCATTGGTGGATCACGGAATTCGTGAAATTCACATAACCTCAACAATTTCGAATGCTAACCAAATCCGCGTATGGTCTGTGATGTTACAAACTACAAGCTTTTATTGTGTTGGAATCCAGAACTGCAGTTTTAGGAAAAATATTGTATGCAATTCGCGTGTGAAGCTACTTTATCGCTCTCACAAAATTACTGCGCTCCGCTACACATCGCGCAGTAAATGTTTTGGCTCGAGCGATAAAGTCGCGCTTCACGCTCTTAATACATAAATAACTATTTCGGGCAGTGCCCTCAATTGTCTTCTGAAATTAGCAGCAATCTCAAAAAGTCTATGAATGGTGACAGTTGGTTGGCGACTTCTGTACACCGCTCAACAGGTGAGGCAGCGCTCTTAGTTGAAGGCCGGAAGGGTCGATGCCACCTAAAAGCGTGAGCTGGAACAACTCCAACATTCCTTGGCGAATAACCATGTTCTCCATGGAGAGACTTGTAAAAGAACTTTGCATCATTTTTAGTTCTTCTTCACTGTAGTGTTTCTAGTTTTGCGACTTTGCACATTTCATGGTAGTGCCATCCTTCCAAATCAATCAATCAATCTTATTTATTTACAGTATCATTACAACAAAGGTCCTCCTAAACCAGTCCTTCTAATTTGGAGAGAACCTATTTACCAGGGTTCTAATATTTTTTTGCTGCACAGCCTCTATACTCCGGACTGACGTCACTCGTTCTCTCTGCCATATGACTGAAGAATACTCTACAACACTCCTGACCAGAGTACAGTAAATTAGTCTCAGAGAGAGTTGTGACTTGAATTCTCTAGTGATCCAATTCATCATACCAAGTCTTAATAACAATAACAATAACAATAACAATAACAAAAACAAAAACAAAAACAAAAACAAAAACAATAACAATAACAACAACAATAACAACAACAATAATAACAACAATAATAACAACAATAATAACAATAATAATAACAATAATAGTAACAATAATAGTAACAATAATAGTAACAATAATAGTAATAGTAATAGAATGTGAAATTGGAGAGAATAGAAAGAAAGAAGAGACAATGGTTCTCGGTGTTATCTGCTATGTAAATGTTTACTTTTAAGCCATTATTTACACTGCTTTTGACACTTTTATAGTGTTTACTTGGTAATTAGTAGAATGTTCTATTTGTTTGATTAGAAATTAATGGAGTCTTATCGAATATTGTAGAAAGTTCCAGTTTCCTTGATTTATTTATTCAGAAGATGATAGAAAAATGTAGAAATTGCTTGATATTTGAAAAACCTATTTAAGGCGAACGCATTATTTGTGTAAATTAGTTCAGTTGTCTTTGAAACTCATTGTGATAAACAAGTTGTGTCAGTTCTATTCTTTCTCAGTGACTATAGAGATAATTCTTTTTCCTGTTCAATTCATACCAGTGAGCTACTAAATAGTGTTTATTGTATTACGGACTAGTGCTACGTAAGTTAATTGTTCTTTTGCGACGTTTCTTTTTGAATATTATTGGACAGTTTATTGTACACTTATTATTTAAATTAGATCGGCCTTTTGACATTTCATGATTGAGTTTTGTACAGTTTATTGATTACAGCTTATTTTTCTGTAAGAAATTACTGAACAGTGTGAGTTGTAAATTATTTGTGTAAATAAAGTGCGAGTGATAAATTTAATTAGTTATAAATTTTTGTGTTGCCAGCGTTATTTTAGACATAGAACCCGTAAAATTATTAAAGTTACCACTTGGTGGAAAATAGGGGTTGAGGCCAACCAATTTATTAAAAACACATTAGTATTGTGCTGAGGATTAAAAATTTAGCAATTTGGCTTTGAATATGGACTATGTTCTACGTTTATGAGTCAAAATATTATTCTGAAATTCATAGGTATTTCACTCTACCTTTAATTTACCTTATCTGAGTGATTTGAAAAATATATCAACGTCCTCAATTTCCAGTAAAAAGATTTTTTGAAAACAACACTTTTCAGGAATTTTGTTCGCTCTACACATTGGCGTATTTCTAAGGGCAGTAAGTTATAGAACTTAGGTGCTGGATATGAGAAAAATTCATAAAATGAGTTTAGGTACGCAGACCTCCAATTTATTTCTCAAAATGTTTTTCTTTAAGTTAGCATTACGACTTCGATCAAAGAAATTTCTTAGAACTTTATGATTGCTGAATTATAAAATATAAAAGTTTCCTCAAAGGAAAAATAGCAAATTGTCTGAAGAGAGGAGCTGAATGTTTCATTTTTGACTTACAAGCTAAAATATTAATAAAAAATTTGTAGTACAACTATCGGCTTCACGTTTGTGAAATATGCACCACCCCACAATGCCAAACCAGCTTAGAATTCACCAATGCATAATAAACAGACTTCAACAACCTTGTGTCACACACTGATCTTAACAAATAAAATATCAGTATGTACTTAATAAGTTTCTCCATTCAACTTTAGAGTCTAATACTAGCCCTAGATATTTTATTTCTTCTACCTGTTCAATTTGAGAGCAAGAGCAGGTTGTAGTTTCTATACATGCCACACTGTAGTACTGAGTTGCAAAGGGAAGTGGTTATTACAAGATAGATTGAAGATCATTTATTTTGTTTTGGGATTCATTATCATATAGCTGTTTGTGAACCACCATCTTAATGCCTTCAAATTGAATTGCATGAAGGCATGTAATTCATCCAATGAGCTAGCCCTATAAAAAAGAGCCATATCGCCTGCAAAGGCGATGAGGCTGCTCCTAAACAAACCCTTACATAACTCATTGACATAGATAAGAAAAAGTGGTCCTGATAGGACAGATCCTTGGGGAATACCAAATAATTTTTTCGGAGGATGTCGCCCACATAAGTCTGAGATCTGTGCGTGGGTAATGAATTGGATGATTGTGATTGATGAGTTGGACCTACAGTTTTAGGTGGGTTCTGAACTACCGGAATTTGACTGAACCTTTCTCGCTTAGGGTGCTGCTTACTTTTGTAAGTTGGGTTCTCTTAGACAAATATAATCGAAACCAGTCAAGTGGCATGCCTCTAACCCTTGCATCGCTCATCCTTGATAGAAGCAGAGAGTGATGAATAGTCTCAAAAGCCTTCATGATATAGACAAAAATTCCGGAACAGAGGCTTCCTTCGTTGCAAACATCAATCATTTAAAGTCCAGTAATGCTTGCTCTATATTTAGTCTTTTTCTGAACCCATACTGGGTTTTACTGAAGAAATTTTGTTTTGATAGAAATTGCATTAATCGGGCCTTGACAACTTTCTCAAGAATCTTGGAAAACAATGACAATAGGGCAATCGGGCGGTAGTTAGTAGGGTCATATCGATCACCTTTCTTGTACAATGGCTTTATAATGGGTCTCTTCAATGAATCAGTAAATACTCCAGAGCAGAGGCTTTGATTAATCAGGTACACTAAAACATTAAAAATGTCTGGGAATATATGTTTCAATATTATAGGAGTTGTCATCAAATCTTGGAGCCTTACAATTATTGGGTGAGTTCATGATATTAGTTATCTCGATTGATGTAGTTGGATAGAAAATCATACCATCGTTAACACATATTTTCCTAAATAATCCTCTCAAATAATTATTTTGGGCCATCAAAGAAATATCTGAGATTATCTGTGCTCAGACCTTCTGCTACAGTACAAAAAAAATATTGGCTACCAGCCGTGGGTCATCAACAATTATTCCGTTTTTTTTCATTTTTTTTCAAAGAAATATTTTGGACATGAGTTTTTCGTTCTCTATTATATGATTTATTTATCGTTTTCCACTGTTTTTTATTTTTTGTTAGTTATTTTTGTTAGTTTTGTTAATGTTTTGTTAGTTAGTTTTAATGTTAGTTAATGTTTTAATGTTTAGTTTGTTAATGTTTTGTTAGTTTAGTTAGTTTGTTAATGTTTTGTTAGTTTAGTTAGTTTTGCATTATTTTCAAATAATTTTTTGTAGTACAGGTTTTTCGCTCCAACTATTTGAGTTCACAACAAATTATTCAAAGCATTATAGGCTTTCTTCAATTCCATATCTTCCGGGTGTTTTAAACAGCATTTTTACAGAGAATTTTTTCTAATAATTTGACATAAGAGGTAATTGTTCATCCAAGGTTGTAATTTAGTTGTAAACTTTGGTTTTGATTTCGGAATACTTTTTCATGCGTTAATACATAAGGACAATTTCCTTAAGAATATTTCATATCCTACAGATACATCACTCTCATATACTTCTTTCCAGTCGACCACTTTTAGTATCTTAGAGAGGAGTTTGAAATTCAAAGATGTTTTCTCTTTTTCTCTTCTCAATGATTCTCTTTTAGGTTTGAAATTTTAACATGCTGCAATCATTCTGTGATCTGTAATATTGCTGTCAATCACAAAACAGTCAAGGTCAGAGTGAGAATTTATTTAATGTCTAAGATCTAAAAAATGATCAATACATGTGCTGGAGTTATCTGTTATTCTAGTAGGGGAATTAATGTGTGATGAAAGCCCATGTCTTGACATAATTATCATAAATGTCACCTGAGGATGGTTTGAGGTATATTTAAATCACCTGTCACAATAAGGTTGTTGCATTCAATTGATGTTAAAAGCAGATCTAGTTAGTCGTTAAAAACATTAAGAGAGAATTTTTGTAGTCTATAGATAGCAAGAATCTCAAGTGTCAAATCTTTCTCCGCTTTGTTAAGAACTCTATCGGCTGAAGAGAAATTATCAACAGATAAACAGTTACAAGATAATAACTGTCACATAGATTAATATTCTGCCAGCTCTTATTCTACTACTACATTTTGAAAATATAAGGTAGTTAGGAATTTTGTAGAAGTTCAGCTCGATACCCTCTATCCATATTTCACTTAAAATTAATGTCAGGTAACCTATCTAAATTTTGCATGTTCATAAGTAACAGGTCAAAGTTCCTTCTCACACTTCTAATATTTTGATGGATAATCACTAAATCATTTGCGTAATCATTGAAAATACAGTTTGTCAGTAGCTTACTCATTATTTGTTGGAGAGGATGGTTGACTTGACTGCTTGGTTTTTTTTTTTTTTTTTTTTTTTTTTTTTTTTTAGATTACGTCTTGGAGACTCCAGTTAAGGAGTATAAGACAAGTCAGATCAAACACCAGATACCATAATTACTTCAATTAGTTGAGGTGAGGCTCTTAATTTTGATGTGAAAGGAACTCTTGTACACTATAAAAAGCTTTATCAACTAAATATTTTTTCAATTGTTTTTTAAATATTTCTATATTTTCAAGACTCTTCAAAAACTGCGGTAGCTTGTTGTAGAATTTCCTACCAATATAACTAGGTTTTTGTTTAAATAAGCTACTATTGTGACTCACCAAGTGATAATCTCCTTGGCGTCTTGTATTATAATCATGTACATCAAGATTTTGGTTAATATCATTCGATTTTACATATAAAGTAGCTTCATACACATATAAGCAGGGTACAGTTAGGATACCAAGTCTCTTGAACAACGGCCTACATGAATCTAATCTATTTACTCTTTCTATACACCTAACTGCTTTCTTTTGGATCCTAAGCACCCTATCAAGATTTTGTTTTGATGAATTACCCCATACTAAGATAGCATACCTAATATGTGACAGTAAGAGCCCATGGTAAGCTGTAAAAAGTAACTTTTTGTCATTCAATCTAGCGAGCTGTCGCAGGACAAATACCCCAGATGAAATTTTACAACATATTTTCTCAATGTATGGAGCCCAGGTCAATCGTCTATCCAACAAAACTCCTAGAAATGCAATTTTTTCTTCCTGGTCTAATTGATTATAGTTTACAAACATGTTTATAGCCCTATCTTCATTTAATTTATGTTTGTTTTTGAATTGAAGGTATTGGCATTTTTTACTATTTATAGCTAATTTCAACTGATTTAAAAATTGGACAATGGACTGCACACCTATATGGGCACTTATTTCTAAATTATCTAGAATGGAATTGCTGAAAATGAGTGATGTATCGTCTGCAAATAAGAGGGCTCTACCACTAATCAATTCTCTAGGTAAACGGTTGACATATAACAAAAAAAGCAATGGACCTAGTATTGACCCCTGAGGCACTAATAGGTGATACTTGTTCGGCAGTTATTAGACCAGCCACCTTGTCCATGGTCGTCACAACAATCGTTTTCGCTCCATCCTGCGCGTTCGTTAGAACTTTTCCATTACGTACCCATGCATACTGATGGTTTTCTTTCTTCAAGGTCCTGGCAGCATTGAAAAATTTGCGAAGACCAGCACTAAGGCTTTCATGGATGTAGATAGCTTCGGCTGGTCGATCCATGAAGCCAATGTTTATCGTATTGAAATTTCGTTTGACTCTTCTCTTCTGAAATATGGATTATTTAAATATTCTCGTCACAAATTTGACAATAATTCCTCTTGTACGTTTCTCTCCTTCCTTAATAGCTCCAAGACGATGACAGGCGTCAATATCTTTCTTGTCCATCGTAGCTCCAAGACTCCTGCCCACAGTTTTAACAATTTGACTGATATCTTCATTCTTCTCTTCGGGAATTCCATTAATTTCGATGCTGTTAATTCGAAAGTATTGCTCCATGTTTTCTAAAGAGACCTCAAGGTCCTTGCAATTTTTCCTCAAATAAGAGTTTTCTTGCTTCAGTAATTCGATGTTATCTTGGTTTTATTGACTGTTCTTTTATAATTTTCTTCAGGTCTTCAATATATTTGTGACACATTTCCACGGACTTTCCTATTTCCATTTCTAAATTTTTTATTTGAGATTTGTTTTCTTCTCTCATTTCTTGAACCAATTTGTATATATCCTTGATATCAACTTCATCTTTGTTCAGTAGAGATTACACCTGCGTAGTCTTCCTTCTGTTCTTCGTGCACAGGTTACAGCGCCAAATATTGTTGGTGGTCACAAGGAAGACGATGTCATCCTTTGAAATTTGGATACAAGCTCCATGAAAAAGATTGGTACATTCACTGCACTGAATTCTCGCTTGCCGGGTTCCTACCAATCTAGAGCACAGTTTGTATTTATCACTCATTTGAAAACAGAAAAATAATGACTCACAGGAAGAAGTTTTACGAGTTTCAAAGCCATGACAATATTCTAGAGGCAACACGGTTATCCTGTTATTTACTACAGATAAGAGCGGTCCTTCCGACATGAGCGTTCGATCATTATTATTACGAGTTACAATATTTATGTTCAGGAACAAATAGCAAACCCTATAAAAGAGTGGTTCGTGGTCATCCCATAGGGAGAATTTATATCAATGCACTATTTTAAGATACACGGACATAGTATTGCATACTATAGATACTATTTAGAATAGCTGTAACTCGGAAACTACATGAAGTAGAAATGCAAAATCGGTCTCAAATTGTTGGTAACAACTTCTCCTTTCATATCATTGACATCAATACCTTTCAAAACACTGATCAGAAAACCTCAAACTATAACCAGAACTTTCTCAAGATCACTAAAAATCTCAATTTTTATAATATTACAGCATAAATATGTGAGAAAATTTTAGTATTTCCAAGCCATATTGTATAAAAATTAAATTCCCTACAATTTAGCACCAAATTCCTCTCTTTACCATGAATAGATCTTGAGTTATAGCCATTCAAAATATAAAAATATCGAATAATGGGGTATGTGTTTTTCAATAACCATAACTAAGGATCTATGCATGTCAAGAAGATGAATTTGATAACAAATTGTAGGAAATTGAATTTTCTAGAAGATAGGTCCCAGAAATCGACTTTTCCTGAACATACATTCGCTGCAGTATAGGGGAGATTGAAATTTTTATTGATCCTGAGAGAGTTCAGGTTAATATAATATTAGGTTTTTCTGATATGAAAGGAGAAGTTGTTACCTACAATTTGAGATCGATTTTGCATTTCTAATTCATGTAGTTTCCGAGTTACAGCTATTCTAAAGAAAAAAATCACAATTTTCAAGAAGGGAAACATGAATACTTCCCTTCAATTGAAATTCAAAATTATGATCCAAATTCAACATGTAGCATGCGGATTTAGATCGCCTTGATGAGATGAGTAGAATTATGTTACCAATGTGCGTTCCATCATTAAGTAATTGTGATTAAAAAATCAAAATTTCTCATTCCTAGAGAAACAATGCTCTTGTTTGAAATACTATAGCTCAGTCAATTTCTATTATTTCATAACCGTTCTGGCGTCAAATTATAAGGATTTTTGTCAAGTTTGAATTAGTATACAATATGCTAATCCATACGATGTATGGTTTTCGAAATATTTTCACAAAAACAAAAAAGTGCAAAATTTCGAGGTTTTACGGAAATTGTGGGAGTAGCTCAGGGTTTTCGATGGTGTAAAATTAGTTCCAGACTATCAATATGTGTCCAAACAATATACAAAAAAATCAGAACTACAATAAGTATTGCAATCAGGAATGTATAAAATGATGGGACTGTAAACTGTGATAATTTCTTATTATGAAACACCTACTTATCTCCAACTCAAGTGTTACATATCCAACTATTCATGACTGAAAGTTCAAAATATAAACCATTTTTTCTTGTTCTACGAATTCTCACATGGAAGGCTCAAGTACCCAATGTGCATGGGTGTGTAGTGGGGGGAGGAAGAGAAGTTTGAATGTCATGAATCATACCTATGAAGACGGCGAACAGCTTCGCGTAAGCTCATTCCATACTCCCAATTGTCTTCAGGACCCCAAATAGCGGTCAAGCTAGGCGTTTCTCGAAGCGTACTTTGCTTCTCATTGTGACCGTTTCCTTGAGCCGTTATGCTTCTGCCATTTTTCTTCTTCAATTCTTTTTTCTTCGCCTCCTCGTCTTCACTCGCTACCTTCACGTTTCTTCCTCTGCGATCTTGTTTATATTTCCTATAATAAAAATAAATCACAAATGACTAAAGTTTGAGCAATAACTTTTAAATCTAGCTAAAAAAGGCCTTCAAGGTTGTAGAAAGTATATCAAATAGTTACCATAAGTTAGGCGTTAAAGCTTGGAAAATTGTGAGTTTAGTCTGGAACACGTATATTTTTTCTAGTAAGTGACAATATTTTAAAGCTTAGTAGATGCTAGATATGTGAGTTAAATATTAATGCAATGTTCTTGCCAATCTTGGAAAGCTATACTTATTCTCCATATCCAAGGATTTTTTGCATAGTTTCAAATATGCAGATCTAGAAGGGGAAGATTATGCTGAATTGTCAAACAATTTAAAAAAAATTAAAATAATGTTTGACCGAATAGTGTTCAATGATTTATTTATAAAACATTTAAAATATGTTCAAATGATGATTAGTTTTTTAACATTTCAACAATTTATTGTCCATTATGATGAATGTGATAAAAGTGAAATATCCCATAAAAGTTGATCACTCCTTGCTCAAGTTGTATCTTCACCAAATCGAGAATTATAATATTCTTTCAATAAATTAAAAACTCATCATCTATTTCTTACCTTGTCAGCATCTATTTTTTGTTACTAAGAATAGTCCGCTCAATAAAGCATATTTTTTAATTTATTTAACGTATGAGTGATTGAAATCCTTGAAATAAAAGTTATAAAATTATCACATACAGTGGAACGTCAAAAGTCGTCCGAGGTATGAAAACCAATGAATTTACAGTTTTGAAAATTAGTATGCCATAAATAAATTAATGAACTTCTGAAAATAAAAAAGAGAATAAAGAATAAATAACGTTTATACTGGAATATAAATCAGAAGATTCAAGTTATATATTTCTCCTAACAAAAATCTCAGAATTCAGCAAACGAAAAAATCTCGAATTTAGCAATATTATGAACATGCACAGATTTGTATTGAAGAATTACAACCTAGAAACATATTTGGACTCAACTTTCAAAATGTAGTAATAGAGGCAGTTTTAGGCTGTAGTCCTGTAGTTTCTTTGCGATCAGTTAGCGTTAGGCTTAGGCCTATATGCTATGAGTAACCTAAATAAATGAATCAGTATCCAGTATTGTTTGTTTGTTTGCTTTTGGAGGATGAAGCCCACATAGGTCTGAGACCTGTGCGTGGGTAATGAGTTGGATGATGGTGATTGATGCGTTGGACCTACTGTTTTAGGTGGGTTCCGAACCACCGGGAAGTGATTAGACCGGAAGTATAGACCGTCAAACGAGTGAAATTAATGATCCACACAAAAGTGGATGATGATATTATTTATTTGATTAGTGTTTAACTTTTATAATTCACAGTAGAAAAGAAAATGGAGCTATATAAACGAAGAAAGTATTTGATTTCAGATAATGCTTTTGTTTACCACTAAAGAGCAAACCGTCATTTTTGTAATTTATTGAAAATTCATGGAAGCGGGTAAGGATTTTTGACTGTTTATGATTCTACTGTTAATGAGGATTTTGTTCATCTTTTACTCACTGAAAAACTTCTTTTTTGATCTTCATACTAGAAAGGTTTATTGCATAATCATCCATTCTATCAATTTGCACATTGGGATTGAAGAGTTCTTTTGAACGATTTTTACGCATTACAGAAGATGATTTTCCAGTTTCGCTTCCACTGCTAACGATACCTAAAAGATCAAATAGAAAAAGTTCTAGAACTGAGCAAATAATGAAGTTCAAACTTCTGAGAAGGAATAACAAAATTTTGCGTTTTATTAATTGATTAACAATACTATTTCACTTGAAACAATAACATTATTATTTACAAATTATAGAAGTGCCTTGTGGTATTATTCACCAATAAGAAAATGATGATAATGTACAAAATTTTAAATTGTATTTCCCCCCGAAAAATTGTGCTGAGTCTGCTTTTTGAATAACGGAGAAGACTTGAGCCAACAAGTTTCAAATACTAAATAACTTCTTTTAAGTATGAGAGCTCTTGCTTAGGACCATCATAAAGGTGCATATAATGAACATATTTATGTGGTGTATGTTCATGGAATTTTCGTTCTAGAATCATAATATAGTAGGCCTATTATGATTAATAATAATATGATTTATTATTACCTTTAGGTAAGGAAAATCTTGATTCAGATAATCTTGATTGAGCCAACTTTAAATCTTTTGAAGCTTGACTCACAGCCAATTCACGCTGTAAATTTGAAAAAAGTTGTAAATTAAAATTTCTAAATTGATTGTGAATCAGAAGAGAATAAAATTTATAGAACCAGAGAAAAGTTCATAACATGTCATGAGAAATCAACATTGCAGAAAGTATTGTTAAAATAATGATTCTAGGAAGTGATTTTGGAACCATTAAAATGAATTGCCTTAGAAACCAAAAAGTGTTTTCTCCATTCATCAGAAATTTTGCAAATTCGAATTATTTACCCAGTTAAATTATCTCATTTAAAACACGAATTATTAGTTTATCTAAAAATTCTCGTTCACGGTGAAACAAATGAATTGCTTTCATAACAACAGATACTTTCATCACATACGATATTATTATTATTCACCAATAAGAAAATAATGATACCTACTCCACATCCATCATAAGTGAGTATATATCATTCAATAAACAATTGAAGCAGATGGTTGCACCCTGATTTTCTCATTGACAAAAGAACATGAGCACCGGCAGGATTCAATACAGATGGGTGCGAAAACATTGGGTTCTCTAGACCTCACGGGGGGGCCTCATAAAATTATAGAAAGTCTTATCTAGATTTTTTATTCTATCTATACAAAACATATTGTTATCTGGCGATAGCCGGAGGGTGTTTTTTTGAAGGATGAAGCCTATATAGGTCTGAGACCCGTGCATGGATGATGGTTGAATGATGATGATTGATGAGTTGGACCTCAAGCTTTAGGAGGGTTCCGAACCACTGGGAAGTCATTTTACAACAGAGAAACATTTTTTTCGCTGGCCAATACAATCTGTCACCCTTATAAAAAGGGCAAACGAGTTCGTAGCTTATCTTCATCTGACTTAACAGATACCTGCTACGGCTCACGGCTACCACTTCACTGCTATCACTTAAATGTTACCACAACCGGGAGGACTGGAACACCGATGTGCCCCCCCCCCCCCCCCAGGAAAATCCCTCTAAAATCGCATTGAGTAATTCTAGTCTCAAGTCTACAAAAACTTGAATCCATTCATTTTTTCAATTTGTTTGAGCAATAACTCATCTGAAACCGAATCTTAAGTTAAGACATGTATACATCTATACATTCTTCTATTCTCTCTTTTTCTGCCTTGTTTCTTCCACAATTAATTTCTTCGGTGGTGACTTCCTCTCGATTTTTTATATTAAACTTAATTCAAAGAAGGAAAATGCTTTGATCCATCAATAACGGTAATGTGTGTATGTGTGTGTTTTCTTTTTTCTCTCTCTCTTTTCAGCTCCTATTCACGGACAAGGGCTTTGTGGAAGTCTTTTTGTGAATAGTATGTTTGCATCATTTATCATTCATGTTGCTGTCCATCTTCATCATCAATTTCATCGTATCAAAATTGTGATTCATACAAAAGAAAGACATTTTTATTTAAGTTACATTTAGTTAAAAGTAAATTATCATAAATTACATTAGTATTATTTTTTTTTTTTAAAGTACTAGAAACATTTTTCATTGTGTTTTTGATATGATGATTGTGTAGTGTGAAGTAATGTGATTTATTTTTTATGTGAACAATAAATTTCAATTTGAATTGAAGTGAAGTCCACATAGTGGTCCAAAGAGTTTTCTAACATTTCAGGCGAAATATATGACTTTTGTTTGTTAAGTTTCCCATTAGTTTCAGATTATATTGCTGTATCGCCTCATCTCTAGTCTTGGATTCAGTGCTAGATTGTTGGATTTTTTCAGATCATACCTACTACACAGACCAAATATGGTTATTGTGAAGGGAATGGATTCCTCTTTTTACTATAGTACATCTGGGGTTCCACAGGGAAGTAACTTGGGACCACTACTATTGTTATTGTTGATAAACGAACTTCCACTTCAGTTGTCTTACAAGTGTTTGATTTTTGCTGATGACATGAAGATATTTAGAGAGGTTAGTAGCCAGGAAGATAGCTATCAATTACAATTGGATATTGACCGCATAGTAACATGGTGTCGGGCAAATAGTCTTGAAATTAATGTTGCTAAATGTAAGTGTATTACCTACTCTAGAAAGCGGCGTCCTTCTGCTAACACATACAAGATTGGTGATTTTATTCTTGATAGAGTCAGTGTTTGTAAGGACCTGGGAGTTATCTTTGATAGTTCTCTTACAATCTCCTCTCATATAGATTTCATGTCTTGCAAAGCTAATAGGATGCTGGGGTTTGTCTTAAGAAATGCAGCTGACTTCAGCAACATTTTGGCTATAGTATGTGTTTATCAGGCCCTGGTGAGGATCATTTTGGAGTATGGATCCATGGTCTGGAGTCCTCACTCAAACCAAGATGTTTGAAAATATGCTTGAAAATATGCTTTATTAGGCGGAGTTGGGACTTGAGAGTCCCCTCTACCACTCAACAGATGTTCATATTATTGAAAGGGTGCAAAACAGATTGATGAGGTTTTTGTATTTCAGAAGGTTTAGCTTTAGAGGGTCATGTCCTTTGGGGTTTCCCACTCAAACATTGAGAGATCTGTTTGCTCTGAAATCTTTGCGGCATCTTCGAGCTATCAATGATTAATTTCTCTGTTCCATCATTTAATTAGCGTGATACAGGTATATGCTTTCGGCTCCCAGGTGCAGAACAGCTCATCATTATTTCTCCCCCATTATTCGAGTTCAGAGATTGATGAATAAGTTGAATTCAGGTGTTCAGCTTGTGGGATCTGAGAGGGAGGTGAGGAATAGGTTTTTGAGTGCAATTCCCGGCTGATAGTGTATCTGAGATCATTGAGTCGAGATCTGTGTGTTTGGATATTGTCTGTTTTCTCCTCTTCACTTCTTAAATCTGTTTATTTACTGTATTTGTATTCTTATTCTTTTCACCTTATGTGCTCTATTTTTACTTTTTATATAAGTATTCTTTTTCTATTTTGTTATCTTCCTTATTGCTTATTATCTATTTCTATCTTCCTTAGTGCTTGCTTAGTATTTTATTGCATTAGGTACTCTTTATTGTATATTGTTTGTTACATCATTATTGTGTTAAAAGGGCAATGATGGGGTACTATCCTTGTGCTCATATGTATAATTTGAATAAATAAATAAATGGCCAAATACAGTACGTTGAACATTCTAACATGACAACCGACACTGTACATCATTGCAGCTCTGATGATGGAACTTCTCCTTACTTGTCAGAAGTGAAAATGCTTTTCTTCAAAATCTAGTGAAATAAAAGCAAAATACTACCAAATATACAGTGTCGGTTTTCATGTTAGATAAATTTTGCTATAAAATGGATGTGAGGGTCCTCAACCAGAAAAGTTAGGAAAAATAATCAATCTAAAACAGATTTTCAAGCAATTATGGGCATGAATCCATCCATTTCAATGTACAAATTTATTCCCATCTAGGGTTTGAGTGTCATCACTAATTTGCAATTTTTTATTAAATTTATAATCTTCATCTAGAATTCTAGAAGATAATTTTTAGCCAGAGGTGATGCAAAAAACCCTCTCCCGGCGCCCATGTAAAAGTGCTACTCCAATGGTGGGGGTGTCAGCCTTCCAGTACTGTTTCCTGCAGTTCGCTGAGCTGTGGAAGCCTCACTTCCATTGCTTGCACGAACTCTGTAGCTTGAACATATCGTCGCCCAAAACTTGGGCACAATTTGGGAGCAAGTTTTGAACTAAAATAACTCAGCAACTTCAAAACTCAACTAAATCCAAGCACGGATGATTATAGGGAATCGGTCATGTTTACTAGCAAGTTTCTAGTTGGCTGAGATACGTAACTGATGAAGCCCTCTGGAGAAGGGCATTAAAAACCTTCTTTGATTTAAAAGACTTGATCCATTTATTTTGAGTTCTTACCCCAAGGAACAATTGTCAATAATGACCATGGAATCTGGATGCGCTCTATGCAACAAAAAAATGCAAACATACACGACCAGTGCCAGTAGGCTATCCAGTACTGTAAATTTGAGGCTAGCAGAGTTGATAAAATGAATGCGAAATCATGTCTGTCATCGAAAATCTTTCGATCATATGGGTTGCCAAGAGTTTTACTTAATTCAGAAAAAGATTCAGAAACCTTTGCCCAATCCAAGAAAATGGATGGCTTCACTTTAAAACAACTGAGGAGATAAAGTTCAGTGACAGCCCGTTTTGGCTGTTATCAATGAGAGAATCAGAAAGCTATTGCTTCGTGATTGCGTTGAACTATTTTTTTATCGCACCCTATACATCGTCTAAGAATAAAAGCTCGTGGATTGTGGAGTACCTTTTTTCTGTCATCAATGTTATCTGTTAAAATACTTCTATAAAAAACATAATCAAAGTTTTGGGCTTGAGACTTCCAAGCGTTTTCATCTCGTAAACGACGTTTCACTGTCATTGAACGTTTTTTCTCTCTTTTGCCATTCCCCACTTTCTTGCGAATATTTGACACTTTCAGACTGAGTTTTGATTTCTTCCTTTCCGATTGTTCATATGATGACCTTTCCAACAACAATTATTCTTTGTTAGTAAGATATATGTCATAGCATAAAAATTCATTATTTATTTATTTTAATTTTTTGAACATGATCAACGTCTAGTATTATTCTAGAATGAGTGATTAATTAGACTAAAAGAGGAATCAGTAGATGAACTGTTGGCGTCAACATAAAACGACAATGACCTGCCACTAGGTCAATGTTATTATAATGGTTGAGTTCATGGGAGCCTTCTTCACCAGTAGATGTTACCGGTGGCGTCTTGGTCGGTCTATTCAAATTCATAGACGTTCAAAACTCTGAATATACCAAATGTGAATGTAACATTTACCGGTAAATGGTAAGGCGCCCATGAACTCAACCACTAATGGATGTTTAGTTCAACTTACTGGGCATATGGCCATTTTGAACAAACTGGATTCATAATAAGTAATTGTTAAGATTGTCGATAAATGGAACCCGTAATTTCGATACATTTATTTCATCTAGCCTACATCAAAGGAATTGTCAACTATTTTCATTGTTTTTCACACGAAAATTGAAGAACAATACATCAACTAATTTGGAATGATCACAAGAAATAATTCAATATAAAAATGGCAAAATGATGTTGAGGATGGGTTATTAGAAATGGATTTCTGATTCAGGGAAAATAATCTAATTGACATAAAAAAGTGAATCAATGACCGAAGTAGAGCTATCGGCATAATGGCAATATAATGCTCACAATAAGTAAGAAACATGCTTTGAATGCAATTTTTCCATTTTCTAAAATATTCATTTTTATGATATTGTAAATGAGCTGTATTATGTTACAGTAATAGTACAATACCGGAGATAAAAGCTGAATCAAAGATTTCGGTAGACTCTAAAAGATACTGAACTAATAAATATAGAGGATTAAATGTGATTAGAGATAGACTGAATTAAATAATTCTTACTGTCAAGCTAAATTTGATCTGCAATCGACTCATGTAATAGAATAATCTCGGTACCTTCTTTTTGTAATAGCTTCAAGCTGAGAACCATTCCTTTCATCTTCTTGGGCCATGTTAAGCTCATTCCCTTCTGGAGTTGATTGCTCATCTGTTGGAGAAGTTCCATCGGTAGAAACCTTCAATCCATCTTGACTATTGTCAGCCAATGATTTGTTGAGAGGTTTTTGTCCGATGATCCCTCCTCTATTTGAAAATTTAATTTTACTCTTGATAGGTGCTCTTTTACCATTTTGTTTTTTTCTCATTCTATTCTCAATCCATTCTTCCGAATATTTCTCTTTTCGCTTAATGAATTTCTTATACTCTTCCACTTCGAAGACTTGAGTTATCTGAATGGATACAGAAATTAAATTTTCATTCTCAAGTAGATTAGAATTGAAGTGGGAATGAAATAAAATATAGTGTTCTAGTATAAATTATAGAAATAATGAAAAAAGTTAAAGTGGAACAGAAATACACCCATGTGATGAAATTCATAAATGATAATCCAGAAGAATAAACCGAATGATTATCAATTTAAACTGAGAACAAAAATCCATATAAATGCGTGATAATAGAATAAATAATAAAAATATTTTATAAAAACGTTAAAACTTTTCTATTAATGGCTTCAACTTTTACTGCGGGCTGGAAGCATTGTCTTGCATTTTCAACAAAACGATTGAGAGTTTTACCAATAATTGCTGCATAGGCTGAAATTTATGACAATTTTGAGCCAAAGTTTGTCCAAAGTGACTGATCTCTTTCATTCTCGCAAAGACTGAACCAATTTAACATCTTCCCAAAAGATGTTGAAATCATTCATTTATTGGAACGAGAACTCACTTTTATTAATCTCTCGGGGAGTTGGATCTATGAACATTTTCTAGATACATACTTCTAGAATAATCATGAAGCTATATTATAGTTTCACAAAATTTTAAGATCCCAGGGACATTTTATCGTTGACAATCAATAAAATCAATCTGATCAACAACTATCACCAGTTTCGATTTATATACATTTAAATATATTGTTTCTCACTGAAAATATAAATTAGGTATAATAGAATAGAAATATTTCTTTGACAGACGTGCATGTCGTAAAATGGAGCACTTAAAAAAATAAAACTCATGGAGTTGGAGGAAAGAACGATCTGTTCTTCGCAATTTCTTTCGATCTGTTCGAAAATAATTTTTGAAATCTGTAAGATCTGATCAAAAATTAATTTTTCTAAGTAGTTTGACTTTGTTCATAATTAAAGAATATTTATATTTTTTCAATTACTAAAGAGAAGTTGGAAACTTACTCGTGCAAGTTCAAGTTGTTGCAGTTTCGCCTGTGATTTACTGTAAGCAGACATGTCCTGAACGTCCTGTCGCTCTTTCTTCCATGCCGCCTCTTCCTCCAGCCATTCTCCTTCTCCACTGCCTTCTTTTCCCTTCGTCTTTGTGCCTTTTGTTGCTTCGTAATTATCTGACTTCTCATCCTCACAGTCGGTGTCATCACTATCTGATTCAACAATCCTCAACTTGCATGGAACCTCATCAGCATAGGCGACTGCAAAGACTCCTGCACACAAATTATTCAACAAATATTAGAAATTTGAAACTTTTGAGTCTCCAATGGCATTGGCAATCGAACGTTGATAAATAAAAACCCCCTTTAATGAAATTATTGTTGTTGTGAATCATCATATCTTTTCACAATTTGACACACAATTCTAGCCTCGAAAAGGCATGTTAAATTATTTTTCCTACAACTGTTTGTGAAGTAGTTCTTTATGTACTGAAAACTAATTGTAAAATACCTCTTTACTGCTCCACGAGCGGTAATAGTATATTACATTACAAGTGAGGGAAATGGTGTTTACTGTATATGTATGATAAGTTAACACGTGAGACAAAATCAAGTGCGGTATTATCATACAAGTATGGTAAACATCTTCCTGGACAAGTTATGTATGATATTTTTCATCATACAAGTCTAGAATAGCAGATAAGTTGAAATAAGAAACTATGAATCATTGTTATGTGAACATAACCTCATTACACCAAATCACAGCAACTCTAGGTGAAATGGGCAATAATGGTCCTAGATCAGCTGATCTAGCTTTTGGTCAAATGGTGAAACAGTAGACAGTAGCTAGTAAGTGTGTGGTAATAATAATTTGATGATCTTTACCACACAGTGTGTGGTAATAGTCATCAAATTACATCAGCCAATTTTGATTTCTGTAAACAGCTGTTTACCACATTGATTCCTTGACTGATAAACTGTCCATAACTACAAGTATGACAAAATAGTTATTTATGTATTAAGAGCGTGAAGCGCGACTTTATCGCTCGAGCGAAAACAGTTACTGCGCGACGCGTAGCGGAGCGCAGTAATTTTGCGAGAGCGATAAAGAAGCTTCACGCGCGAATTGCATACAAAATTTTTCCTACAACTGCAGTTCCGGATTCCAACACAATAAAAGCTGTAGTTCCAAGCATCACAGATTTTAGCATGCACGGCCTGCACGCAGGCTGTAGTAGTGGTGGAGAATAATCAATAGTCAGCCCCATCGATAGTTATCGATAATCAACACCTTCACTATTTTATTTTATGGTACATGCTGAATTTTTGTGATTTTGTATTCTGTTTCTTTTTCATGCAAATAAAAACGACATTAATGCAAATAAAAATGATTAAGAAGCTACATAACCTAAACACAATAGGTACTGTCCGTACTGAACAACTGAACGTTATAAAATACACTATCGAAAACTATCGATAGCGCACTGAAAACTATCGAATTTTACCGATAGCCGTAACTATCGATTATTCTCCACCACTAGGCTGTAGGAGATAATGATGGCAGTGGCTGGCTACTGGCTAGGCTGCCTTGAAACTGGACTTAAGAGTTAGGTTAGAGTGAGTGAAGATCACCACAGTCATGATCCACTGCAATGTAAATTATGTGAAATATATGAATTATAATAAATGATCAGTGTCGTTATTAATATTGAATAGGCTACACATCAACTGAAACATGGCGCAGTCGGTAGGTATGCACACCAACTGAAACACAGTCACTGCTTTTAGGCTACAGTAAATACAAACAGAGGTTTCATTTATAACAAACAAGTTTTATTAAATATTTAAGCTAATCTAGGAATGGAACTATACAAAAATCAAGGCCTACTTGTTATTGTTAATGGTGATATTGAATGTGCAATTGTTACAATTTTGAAATACAAGTCCTGATCCAGTTGACAATATTTCCTCAGAGTTATGAGCCAGGTTCTGATTGATGAGTCGATTTTCTACAGTTGCAGATGACTTTTCTTGGTTTTTTGTTTGATTCCCCAAGATCTTTTGAGCAGCTGCGTTCTTTGTTTTCAAGCTGTCAACAATATAACCTTCTGCCACAGTTGTACTCTTCCACCCCCCATGACGTTTCAGTTGAGTGATGTCACCTCCTCCATTTACCAACAATGTGGCCGACGTTCGACGAAAGCAATGACCAGTGTACTGAGAAGGGTCTGGTAGGCCTAAGTAGATAGCTATTTCACTCGGAATTCTAGCAATAGTGTTCATTCCAACAACTTGGTTTGTGCAAACTCCCTTTTTATAATTGAGAAACAAACGATTTGTAACTGGATTCTTTGGTCTCAACATGAAATACTGTCTACAGATTGCCAAATAATCCAAAGTAGAACTACTATTGTTTGTTATAGTGAATACTCGACTGTTATTAGTCTTTGTGTCTGGTACTGTCACGACTAAAACAGAAGTCTTATCCTCAACGTTATCTATCGTTAATTTTACTAATTCATCCCTTCGCAAAGCTCCTGCTATGCCAAATATTAAAACCACTTTTTTCATTAGAAAATCCTCATTTGGAGCTTGCAGCAAAAATTTTGTTACATCAACGTCAGCTAAAGTTTTAGATTTTTTTCCTTTGTAACCAACTGATTGCTTCTTCAAAAATGATATCAATTTATAAAATCTTTTTATATCAACATCATTTTTTACTTTTAGAGTAGCTTTTAGCATCGAATACAAGCTCCAAAGACTAGATGGTTTTATTACCTTGGCTTTGAGGGAGAAGTAGGCCAACATAACATTCTCTGATACCTTTCTTACTCCTTTTCCTGTGCACCAATCCATAAATTCTTCATACTTCTTCTCATAAATGTTCTTCGATTTTTTAGGCAACAAGTCTAGTGAAACTTCTTTCGCTATTTCACTAATATCTGGCGGAGTTGATGTGAATTCGTCATCGCTCATGTCATGCGCCATTGTTAAGGTTTCACGTATTTTGTGATTCAACAATGAGAAGACATCACAGTGACGCCATTTGTAAAATGCGTTTGCATTTGCAAATGGCGTCACTGTGATGTCTCCTTATTGGTGGATCACATAAACGTGATGTCTCCTTATTGGTGGATCACGTAAACAGCTGGCGAGCGTAAAGTACTTTACCGCTTGCTGAGCAGTAAAGAGGTATTTTACGATTAGTTTTCAGTACGTAAAGAACGACTTTACGAGCAGTTGTAGGAAAAGTACTTTTTCATCCACCTACTATCAAAAGTCGCATTTTACTCCCTGGAATCGAATACTAAAGTACTACTTTTTCTCCCTAGGGACTAAAAGTGATTCTAGCGGGACTAAAAGTAATCACTTTTACTCCCTAGGGAGTAAAAGTGATTCCATAAGAATAACCTGGGAAGAAGTCCAACAACGCCGTGATTGAAGAGAAAGGAATTTGGCAACACTGTCGTGGTCGGTAGAGGAAAATTCAAGAGAGCTGTATTTCGATCTTTGGAATATTTAGATCTAGGAAATAAGTAGCTGTATTTCGATTGTGAGGTTATGTTCAACCGTTGGAGGATATGAAAAAGTACTCACCTCTAATGGGTTGATTACATTGGGATAGTTACTCGCTAAGCGAGTAGCGAGTAGGACGTTACTGACCGACCGTGCTACAGCAACTCACCATACCAAGCCGAATTATATTAAAAATTTAAATATGAAATATTATTTTCGTCATACTTGTAGGTTATGGACAGTTTACCAGTCAAGGAATCAATGTGGTAAACAGCTGTTTACAGAAATCAAAAACAGCTGATGTCATTTGATTATTATTACCGTACACTGTGTGGTAAAAATCATCAAATGATTATTACCCCACTCTATGGGTGGTTGTGGATTAGGGATTGTGTAGTTCGCGAACGAACTAGTTCAAATGAACTGTTCCCAATTGTGAACTATTCACATAAGCCGGTCGGTCAGGTGAACTACAGTTCAGTTCTCTTGGACATGGGGTCGGGCTTCGGGTTCGGTTTGGCTCGATAATGTCGTTGCTTATACCATAGATTAGGGAGAAAGGTTGATGGTTCGTCGTTCGTCTATGCTTATACGCACTACACAGACGCATACACATAGTTCGTAGATCACCTTCCTTAAATAGTTCAATGGTTCCTTTGGTCTCAGATTGATGTCTGAACTATTGAGCTGATCGAACTATTCTGAACTAGCCGTCTATTGAACTGATCAGCTGATCAACTATTCTGAACTAGCCGCCTATTGAACTGATCGAACTATTCTGAACTAGCCGTCTATTGAACTGATCAGCTGATCAACTATTCTGAACTAGCCGCCTATTGAACTGATCGAACTATTCTGAACTAGCCGTAGGTTCAGGCCCGTGCTGGCCCGGGTGGACAGGGGGATGTGTCCCCCTGCGCCCTCGCCATCAAGATCAAACGGCGCCCTCTCATCATCGAACGAAAAATTCAGATGTTTGTATATTAACTCATAATATCCATTGCATGATTTAGGACTCTTAAAATACGTTTCGTATTTATACAATATTGTAAAGATCAATATTGTTCATATCTTGTTTGCTTATTGTGATACTTGTACTGTATTTTTATATTTTGAAAATAGAATTTAGTTTCTTGTATGTAAAAATCAATATTGTTCATACCTTGTTTGCTTGTTGCTGTTTCTTTGTAAAAGTATAAATCATATAAAATTAGTTTTACATTAAATAATTTTTTGTAAGTGAGAAATCATGATTTTTATTCTCTCAATTTAAACAGTCCCAGTTCCAATGATCTGTTTGTTTCATTATAAACTTATCTTTAGTTTAAATAATAAAAACTAGATGCTTATTTTCTAGACTTGTCTACTTGATCTGGCCTTGAGGTGCAACAATGCACCTCTACAATGAAGCTTATCTTGTAAATAATGTAGCCAGTCACGCCTTTAAAATATATGAACTAGATAGTTCAATTGAACTAGTTTGTTAAACTAGTTTACTTAAGTGAACGAACTAAGAAGAGATAGTTCAGTTCAATGAACTACTTTTCCCATCTCTATTGTGGATACCACTTCACTGAAAAACCATTTGGTCGAAAGCTAGATCAGCTGATCTAGAACCATTATTGCCACATTTCACCTTGAGTTGGTGTGTTGAGGTTATGTTTGTATAATAATGATTTATAGTTTCTTATTTCAACTTATCTGCTATTTTAGACTTGAATGACGAAAAATATCGTACGTAACTCGTCCGGGAAGATGTTTACCATACTCGTATGATAATACCGCACTCGACTTCGTCTCGTGCGTTAACTTATCATACTCGTATGTTAAACACCATTTCCCGCACTTGTAACGTAATATACTATTATTGTCTTAGAAATTCCATAGTATGGGGATGATTCTTGAAGATAATTTTTTAATATAATTCGGCTTGGTATGCCGAGTTGCTGTAGCACGGTCGGTCAGTAACGTCCTACTCGCTACTCGCTTAGCGAGTAACTATCCCAATGTAATCAACCCATAGGCCATAACAGAGATGACTGAGCGTGTCTGCACAGGAAACAAGATTGCAGGTTATGTTTTTTCTTGGTTACTAAGATCTTCGACATCGTTGAAATCCGCTACCGGTATTGTAGAAGTTATTATTGTTTTTATCAACTAGCAACTATCAACAAATTATTATCAGAGGTAAGCTAAATTTTGTTTTTAAAAAAATAGTGTGAAAGCGTGAAGGTAAAGTAAAATTATACATTGTTATAGGTATTGGTGTAGGTGGAGGAAAAATGTTGTGTGCATCACGGGACTAAAGTACTTTTTCTCCCTCAGGGAAATTGTCTCCCTCGGCTATGCCATCAGGATACAACAGTTTCCCTCAGGGAGAAAAAGTTGCACTTTAGTCCCTAGATGCACAAATAACTATTTTGTTACACTTTATAGAAAGTAGCTACTTTCCATAGATTTATCACGTATGGAAAGTGCCTCTTTTCCGTACAAGATAGGAAAAAACATATGGCGTGTGGCAAAAATTTTTCTGTTGACTCACATATATATATTATATGTATATATATATAGTCAACACATTACATTACTCATTACCTATGACTCAATACCTGTCTGGAATGTTATCCAGCTGATTGCACTAGGCTATCATTATTTTGGTTTATATCTGGGAATTCGCCCATTAAATTCTGAATCTAAATAAAGCAGCTGATTCACTTGTCTTGAATACTTTTGAATGTCTCACATATTATCCAGCTGATTGTATCTTGCCTTTCTATCAAGTGTAACGAAAAATATCTTACATTACACAGCTGTAAACTTTTGCCGGTTCTCACATATTCACGTTTCTGCACTCGGCTGCACCTCCTGCATTAACTATCATATGCTCGACCGGCAAAACATTATTTTCCAGCCTAGTAACGTAATATACTATATGCTCACCATCTTCTGTTTCTGTTTTGATTTTGATGTCTTCTCATTGTTGGATTATGGAATCCATGGAATTTTCATAACCTCAACAATGGTGTACGCTAACCGAATCCGTGCATGGTCTGTGATGTTACAAACTACAAGCTTTTATTGTGCTGGAATCCAGAACTGCAGTTGTAGGAAAAATATTGTATGTAATTTGTATGTGAAGATTCTTTATCATTCTCACAAAATTACTGTGCTTCACTATGCATTGCACAGTAAATGTTTTGGCTCAAGCGATAAAGTCGTGCTTCATGCTCTTAATACATAAATAACTATTTTGTGTTGTAAAATACAAGTTGATGTGAGTAATATTGAAATTTAAACCTTATGAATAATAACCAAGCCTGCACAATTTAAGCTCCACCAGATGCTAACAATGAGATTGCCTTCAATAGCACCAACATCAGTGAAAGATTGATACTGTTACAAAGATGATAGATTGATTTGCACTACAAAGTCAAGGTAAACTTATCACTTTCACCTTTGTCTGATATTCATGTCATAATATTGTAGCTAAGATAATGTTAGCTATGTAAATAGAAGCATTGAGAACCTCTGGAAATGGAGTTTTCAAAAACAAACAAACTTATAAAAGCGGTGGTGCATTCAGCAGGAAGTTCAGTTGTTATTAGAATGCTTATTGTGACAAATGACATAGTGACAGTATATACTCAGTGAGTTATTGTTCAGGCTTCCTTCATATTTGTATCAAGTGAAAATTTGTGGTGGCAGTATAAAAGTACACATATGAAGGGCTATTGCTATATATGGTGATTACATCATTTATATCAAATACAGTGACAGACTGTCCTTTGAAAGTGTTCGTTTATTTAATGAGAGTTTCATCTGTCTATTAGACATTCCTTTTTATGTCATTGACCAGTTTATTGGACAGTTATTTATTAAATTATTGATTGGCTTATTGACAGTGATTAGTTTTTGTAGGGATATTTCATTATTAGTTGAATGTTATTGAACTGTTTGTTTATTAATGTTTTTTCTTGTGTGATATAACTGAATAGTACATGTTGTAAGTAATCTGAGTAAATAAAGTTCGAGTGTTACTTTCAAGTGTTGTCAGCATTATTTTAGTGATAGAACTCATAACAATATTCTATGTTTTTGGCCAATTCCAGTTATGGGTGACTCTTCATACCTCAAAATTACGTTTGGTCTAAACACCAAACTATGCAGAAGAGAAGTGAGATGGGTTTAATTAGTTTTAAACAGGACATGGATAAAAATTGCATTGAAACCGAATTCAGAATTTCAAGCTCAATCGTTTTTTAAAATATGGATATGTGAACAAAATGAGCATGCTGTGATGGACAGAATAAATAATTCACTTTCACTGATACTACACTTTCTGCGGAAGAGTTTTGCATGTGACCAAGGTTAAACTGCTAACAACCAAGAGCTCTAGTCTAAAAAAGAACGTTTCATTCTATTCTGTGTCATAAAAAAAGTTGATGTAAATATTATCAAATGTACCTCATATATAAATAATAATTAACAAACCTGTATACTTTGTGCTCCATGAAACACTGACAATGAGCTTGCCTTCAATAGCACCGACATCAGTAAAAGATTGATACTGCTTGTAAACGTCTATGGGTGCAGCAAGAAATTTTGTTCCCCTCTTGGATAAACTTGGGTAGTCGTCATGATAGAGATCATACAGCTCATTGTAGCGAAGTGACTTCAGGAGACTGTCAAGACACAATTTTCATGAGTTGAATGAATATGATTTACAAAGTTGATAGATTTTAGGGTTATTCTACGTTTATGAAGAGCTGACAATATTATTTATGGTACTGATTATATTATTGAACACACTTACCACATTCTGAGATTGAGAAAGCTCCAAGCAAAACAAAATCAGAGAAGCGACTCTGTAGTTGAGTCATGTTATAGAAAACAGTGTGGAACTATAAAATACAGGAAATAAGAGCTTATATTTGTCAAATATATAGGGGTTCTTCAAATATACCGTACAAAATTTTATAAGAATTATCAATGATGTGTCATTATGACAAGAATTGATACACTTGAAAATGTACCGTAATCAGGCATTTCTTCTTTCAAATGGATATTGACATAACCTGGATAGTTCAAAATTCAAATGGCAGCTTTTATTCTACAGGTTGCAGCAGAACCGACTAAGCAGTTTGTTTCAATAGTCACATCAGCTGTGATAGGGTTACAAATTTGCACATGGTCTGTCTTTGTTTATTAGTTAACCCCATTTCAGTAGTCAACATGGTTTGGACTGGTACTCATCGTGGTTTTGCCATTTGTGCTTATTATGAAAACAATAAATCTGTGATCGCTACACAATGAGCTTTTTGATGACAGTTCAACATTCCATGCAACAATGCCATTCCTAATGCTAACACAATTTGGTCCTGGGTTTGGCAGTTGGAGGAAACTGGTAGTACAATAAGAACAGATACACATGGTTGTCACAAATTCATTAGAATGCCAGAAAAATATGTGCATAAGGTGAGAACAGCAGTCCAACGATCACCGGTAGGCCCTTACTTTTTTGAGGAGGAAGAAGTGACCATGACAGTGAATTCCCAATGTTAAGTTTCAATGCTGAGAAATTTTCTGCAACTCAAATTAGATGAGATTGCTGCTGAAGAACATGGGCTGGTGGACTTGTGGTTCCAACAAGATGGAGCTACTGCTCACACAGCTCAAATTTCACTTGACGTTTTGAGAGAAATGTTCCCGGGATGCTTAGTCTCTTTGAGAGGTGATGATGGGTGGCCTGTGCAGTCACCAGATCTGAGCATTTGCGACTTCTTCCTTTGGGGATATCTGAAGGAAAAGGTTTTCAAAGGCTGTCCTCACACTTTAGCAATGTTGAAACAGTGGATTATTGATTAAGTGAATGCCATACCCTGTGATATGTGTGCAAAAGCTGAGCAGCTTCAGAGATTGCCTTCAACAATGCATTGAAGCTAATGGCCACCATCTTCAGGACATTACTTTCAAAACCTAATTAATATAAAATGGTATATTCAACCGATTTGGAAAATAAAAACATTTTTTCTTTATATATCCTGAGTCACTTTTTATTGCTCCTTAAAACTGCTTAGTCGGTTCTGCTGCACCTTGTACTAATGGATGAAATTGATTCTGCTACAGTATGCACACTGAGTATAAGCTATTTCAATAGGAGGTTTTGAAATGAGAGAAAAAGAAGACAAATAAGTCTCAATGATTCAATTGTGAGTTTTATTGTAAAAACCAAGATGTTTTTTTTCACAATAGAATAAATCATATTTAAACTATACTAAACAACACTTTTTATGTAAATACAATAATAATAAAAACTCATTCAATTTATAACAACCATTAAAAATTATCTGTAAAAAACACATCTAATGTGATAATCAGTTCTACAACCCAAGCGACTTGGACTATTGGTGACCAAAAATTGTTACAAAACTGGAACTTTTTTATCCACTCTAGGCATCCTGAGAAAAAGTCCCCTGAGTTTGCAAACGTTTTTGGGCTGTGCATAACTTTTGGGGGGCATAAACCACCCAACTTTGAAATATTTTCAGTATTTTGCCTAAAGCACAAAAACTATCTACCGCTTTTAACATTGGTTCATCTGAAATTAAAGAATATGAAATTCTAAGTTGATTGATGTATAACAATACCAAACTTAAACTTGAACCAGAGATGCTTGTACTAACTTACATGCAAAATGAGAAGAAAAGGATTCAAGAAATTTTAAACAGGAAGTTGGACAAATCAGTCAAAATACACGCAATTTATGAAACTCAAGGCCTTACTTATAAAAATGTGGTTCTTGTAATGATTAATACAAATCAGATGGAAATCTACAACAGTATAAATCATGTAATTGTAGCTCTCAGCAGACACACTCATAGCTTCCACTACCTGACAATGGTTATAATATTTTTCACTCATCAAATAACTGTAGTCAGAATGATGGAGTTGTCATATATACAAAAGATCTTCTAAATGTACTATAAGCGGAGTTGGATATTAGACAGGCAAATGTTCTCCACCTACAATTGCAAACTACAAAGGAGAAATACAATATATTAGTGATCTATAGATCTCCAATGAACTAAAATATAACAGAGTTCTTAGAGGACTTGGGAAATGTGCTCAATAGCCTAAGAGGAGACTTCAACATTAATATGCTCCAACCACATCAACATCAGCAACTTGATGAATACTACAATTTATTGAGCGAACATGGCTTGAAAAACTGCATCAAACAGGCTACCAGGGTAACAACAGAAACATCAACTTGCCTCAATCATATATTAACAAACTCCAAACAATCATCCAGAGTCATCCTATAATATATCACTCTAGCATCACAGATCATTTCATTACAATTTTGGGGCTACAGAGATGTCTGGATGCTGGCAGCAGAGTAAATGTACATGATGCTGATTCCACACATCAAAGAACAATAAATTTAGTTGGTTTGAGAAGATGCCTAATGGAGGAGCACTGGGACGAGGTCTTTGGGAGTAATGACACAGATATGGCTTATGAAAAATTTATAACAATTCTGCAATGCCATATGGATAATAATCATTACAGACAAAATAAGAAAATTAAAATCATCAAACCTTGTTTTATGAGAAGGCTTGTCTTATCTATCAGAACAAGGAATCTTTCAAATAAGAGGAGGAAGCTAGAACCAGAAAATCAAGAATTAGTAACTAATTACCATCTGTATAGGAATACACTAACTTTGCTTATCCAGAAAACAAAAGAGGAAATTCAAGGAAGCAGGAAATAACATAAAGAAAACTTGGCAGATCATCAAGGATGCCACTGATGCAAACCAGGAGAAAAAAATCAACTGAATGCTGTAAAAATAGGAGATCATGATGTAACATTGAAAGAGAATCCTGATTTATTATTGAATCATATTAATGATTACTTTGTTAGTGTAGGAGAGAAAATGGCTAAGAAAATATCAGATGGTTTACATAAAAATATGAATGATATTGTAACTAGTCATAAGCTGGATATAAGAGTGCCTAATTCTATGGTTTTTCCCCCATACTTGAGCAGGAAATGATTGAAGTCATAAACTCTTTACATAACAGTAGTGCACCATGACTTGATGTATTTGATAATACAATTTTGAAAGGCATTAACAAATTAATTTGTAAGCCTTTGGCTCACGTCCTCAATTTGAGTTTCTTACTGGAATATTCCCTAGTGCAAAGAAAGTAATTTGTGTCAGACCTATACATAAGGGAGGAGATAAGCTAATTTTAAGTAACTATAGGCCTATTTCATTAACAAGTAACATATCAAAAATTTTAGAAAAATTTGTAAAACTTAGGTTAATGAGCTTTCTAGAAAAGTATCATATCATTTCTCCAAACCAATTTGGATTTCGTAAGGGGATAAGCACAGAATCAGCAGTTTTGGTATTATAAAAATTTCTCATCCATAATCTAGAGGGGAAAAATAAATGTATAACAGTATTTTTGGATCTGGCCAAGGCCTTCGATTCTGTATCACATGACTTATTGATAAAAAACTTGAAGCAATAGGTATAAGGGATATAACTCTCAAATGGTTCAAGTCTTAGTTTAGTAACCATCAGCAAAGGACAAAGGTTGGAAGCCAGATGAGTGCAGAAGGAACTATGGAATTTGAAATACCTCAAGGAACGGTTTTAGGCCCAATTTTATATTTGATATTTGCAAATGAGTTGTGTTCCCTTCAAATTCAGGGTAAAATTATAGCTTTTGCTGATGACACAGCCCTCCTTTTCCAGGGTAGGAACTGGGATGAGACATTTTAAATAGTTGAAACAGAACTTTCCAAAGTCACTAGGTGGTTGGATAATAACCTATTAACACTAAATGCAGGAAAAACAAAGTTCTTGACTTTTTTATAAACTGATAATACCAAGCCACTAAATGCATCAATTAAGCTTCACTATTGTAGAGGAGGGAATCGAAACTGTGACTGTCCTCTGATTGAGTGCTCCAACAATTTCCAATATCTTGGTATAATTGTAGATGATTTATTAAAATGGGATAAGCATATATCATATACAACTACAAAAATAAGAAAGCTCATACACAAATTTTACCAGCAAATGTACTCAATAGTGATGTGATAAAAACAGTATATTTTTCAATAATTGAATCCCTTTTAAGATATGGTTTATTGGTCTGGGGCACAGCAAATATTAGCTTTATAGATCCAGTTTTCAAAGCTCAGAAACGCATTCTCAAAGTCATGGGAAACAAAGATACCTTTTTTAAAAGGTAGTTCCAAATTAATATTTCATTAGTTGTATTAATTTAATTGTAATGAATATAAAAATTTCTTAGTTTAAAGTAAATGCTTCATTTTGAACTTTTTAGTACATGAGTGCTTCTTAATTAATTTATTTATTTAAGAATCACTGGTACAGAAGAAGAAGAAGAAAAATAGGAGTAAGAAAAAAGGAAAAAGCATGTAAGTGCTAAATGCATAGCATCTCTATATAAAATAGGCGAACATGTTTTTTTGTGATGACAACTCCTCCGTGGCTTCTCGACCGATTTTGTTTGTTCACATCTCATTTGAAAGATCTCATCGAGTAGATGTTTGATAAGGTCTTACATTTTGAAAAACGTCTTTGTGGACATGAGGAATGAACGATCAAAGTTTCAATTTTTGCCATTGCTTTAACATAGGGATCGGTGAGCTGAAAAATTTCACATTTCAACTTAAGCTGGGCATTCACGTTCCGATTTGCAGTACCACTTGCAGTCCAACCTTCAAGGTTGGATCCGAAAACGGAACGTGAATGGGCTTGTTGGATGGTTGGAATTGTAGATGGACGACTAGAGGGACGACTTACGAATGTCGACGGTGTTGGAGCGTGTGTGGGGCAGTCGGATCAAAGTCGTCCATCTTATCTCAGTCAGTGCATGACCTTCGGGTAAGTTCGGGCAACATCGGGCAACTTTGGTTACATTTTTCGGCTCAAGAGCGACGTTCACAGCTGATTAGGAATAAAGTTGGATTGTAAGTAGGAGCGTGAGTGGAGTCGACTATCCATCTAGCAGTACTGCAAGTGGTACTGCAAGTTGGAACGTGAATGCCCAGCTTTATGATTTGATGATCAGCTGTTTTGAAACAAAAAGTTTATTGTTCATTCAGAGAGAGAGGGTGGGAGGATAGGATAAAGAGGAAGAGAGAGAGGAATGAGAGAGAAAAGAAGAAGAAGGGGAAGAAGAAAGAGGAGAAGATGAAGAAGACGAAGGAGAAGAAGAAAGAGGAGAGAAAGAAGAAAAAGATGAAGAAAAGAAGAAGAAGATGAAGGAGAAAAAGAAAAAGAGGAAAAAGAAGAAGAAAAATAAGAAGAAGAAAAAGGAGAAAAAGAAGAAGAGGGCGTAAAAGAAGAGGAAGAAAAAGAATAAAAATAAAAAGAAGAGGAAAAAGAAGAAGGAGAAAAAGAAAAAGAAGAAGGAGAAGAAGAAAAAGAAGAAGTGGAAGAAGCTGGTGAAAAAGAAGAAAAGGAAGAAGAAGAAAAAGAAGAAGGAGAAGAAGAAGAAAAAGAAGAAGGAGAAGAAGAAGAAAAATGGAAGAAGAAGAAGAGGAAGACGAAGAAAAAGAAGATGAAGAAAAGAAGAAGAAAAAGAAGATGAAGAAAAGAAGAAGAAAAAGAAGATTAAGATTAGAAAAAGAAGATGAAGAAGAAAAAGGAGAAAAAGAAGAGGAAGAAGAAAAAGGAGAAAAAGAAGAAGAATACTTCCTTATCATACCTTACCGTACTACTTTATCATTGCTTTTACATATTGAAATAGATCTACTTAATCTCAGAATCTTGGAAGCCTATCAGATTGTTACAAGAGTTCCTTCCTGACTTTTTGATCGATTAACGTCTTTTAATACAATTGAAGATATGAATTTGTAATAGCATCTGTGTATCAGAGCAACCATGGCTAGATTAATTCTGGATTTTTGAATTTCAAGTAGTATGATTATTATTGATTATTTTTTATGCTGGACTTGAGATACTTTCTTGGGAATTTGATCTAAATCAGTATCTTCGAAACGGCCGTTTTTTTGTAACCACCTTCTCCTAGGATAAGCTGGAAATAAATTACCCTTTCGCCCTTTACCAAAATGAGTTGTTTGCTGGCGTCTTCTCAGCCTGGCGGCTCACTAGTTAATATACTTATTTGGAATATTAGAAATGGTTTGTTTCTCTCAAACAAATATGTTATTCCTCATAATGATAACCTTACTGTTGTGAATTATCAAAATTCATATTATCCATATGAATTTTATTTATACTTGTGAATTTATATCATTTTATAGTTTTAGAAATTAGGCCATGAAGAACTAAAACGTTTTTTCAAGTAACATGTATCCTTATGTGTGTTCGTTCACCAGCTGCGGACGAAACAAGGATCATTGTTTTTTAATAATTTAAGGGGTAGTAGACATGAATTTGTGGGATGCTATTTTCAGGAAGCTACAGTGGATACCGTCAAGCTCTGCTTGAAACTGCTCTCAGAAGCCTACATTAACAAACATGTTTATAATTCAACTATTTCCATACAATTCCCAAGAAAATTCAGAGAAATTTTAAAATCAATCATTTTAAAATCGAGGCTTCAACAGTTTTTTATACTTTATTCAATGGGAAATATTTCAATATTTAAGTCTTTCAAGACGCTGCAATACAAATTGCCCCAAAAATCAATTGGCATTGTGAAAATCTTTACTTCTGTACTTACTTTGTGGTTATTGATTATATTATTTGATAATTTGATTTATTTATAAAATGTATAATTAATAATAATAATAATCAATAATTATATTTTATAAGTTGCTAATAAAGCATTTACTGGGTTAGAAAATTTCTATATTTATTAATTACAGTATGGTAATAATTTTTTTTCAACTTTTGTATATTTTTTAATTTTAGCTTTTAGTAGAGTTTTTTCAGCCGGTTAAAGTCTGAGACTATTCATTAACATGGGTTTCTGAGTGTCCATGAGGATTTCGTCTCTGTTGAAATTAAAAGGAAAACGATTGTAAATCATTGAGAAAATATATATAAAGTTCAACAAAGAATGATGTTCGATTGTAAAGGATTAGTTCAAAACAATCTGCAGAAGTTGAATAATGGAAAAGGTTAATGAGAATTGCGAAGGATTGTGCATTCGTCCCATCTTTCTTGCATTTGACTCGTTGGCTTGTAGATGTGCAGAATCATAGAATGAAGGGTTGATGTTTCGCCTATGGTAGTGTAAGATAGTGGAACTATCATATGTTTTTAGACAGATGTTTATTATTCTTGTTGTTAGTTTGTTTATATCAGATTCCTTTTGGAAATGGAATAAAGCAGTTGTAAAATGATTATCTTCGAAGTTATTTGAATAATCTTATATTGGTGACGATGAGTAAAAGAAATATATCAAGATCAAAAAACGGGAATGAGCGATTTCCCGAAACCATGAACCAAGACGAATTTTTTCAGAGGAAAATAGAAAAGTTTTCATGTCAAAGCTATGATGAGTCTACTAACTGGGAGGATTATGAAAATCATTTTCTTTTGCTGTGCAAGGTTAAAGGGTTGGGAGAGAATTCTCAAGAGACAGATGAAGCTCGAAGAAACCTTTTGCTGGCCTATATCGGACCTACACCATTGAGGAAGGTATCAAATTTTTTACTTCCATTGAATATATAAAATGCCTCTTGGGATGAGGTAGTTAATGGGCTAAGATCTGTTTATAAGCCTAAAAAAACTATATTCTCAGTGAGACTACAGTTTGAACAATGTGTCAGGCAAGAGGAGGAATCGTTTTCAAATTTTGTAATACACCTGAAAGATCTAGCACAATACTGTAAATATGGGGCTAGTTTTGATGAAAGAATACGTGACAGATTTGCTGGGGGCATAAACTTTCCAAAATTTGAAGTAGAAATACGTCAACTTTGGCCTAGTGGTGTAAAAGATGATGGTTCCAAATTAAAATTAGAAGACTTATTGGAATTAGCTTCATCAATGGAAAGAGCAAATCGTGAAATAGACAAAGAGGAAACAATGGGGATAGATATGTATAAAGTAAGTAAATCGAATGAGGCGGTAAAAATTAAAAATGACGAGCCCAGAAAATCTAAAATTTCAAATACTAACTGTAAGTAAAAGTAAGTAAATCGAATGAGGCAGTAAAAATTAAAAATAACAAGCCCAGAAAATCTAAAATTTCAAATACTAACTGTAAAGATTGGATCACCCAACCTAGACAAGTGTAATGCTAGATATGTAGCATATGGCAATAACATATTAGATATAATGGGTGAATGTTATGTAAGAGTTACAGTAGGTAACAAGCCTCATAAATTGAAAGTTGCCATAGTAAATGGAAATGATAAACCACTATTTGGGTTACCTTGGATGTTGGCTTTCAACATGAAACTAAATGTGGATCAAAGCATGAACCTAGAAAATGTTTTGCATATCAACAAAAGTGTTTTAACTGTGAAAAAGTTGGACATTTTTCAAGAGTTTGTAGGCTAAAAAAAATAAACGAAGTAAATGAGGTTTCTGATGATAATTCTGAGGTGGGAAGTGAGCATTTAAAAATATATGAAGTGAAAAAAAAGGGGAAAATTCAGCAAGCTTGCATAAAATTGAACCTAAATGATGTTTAAGTGAACATGGACTTTGACTCTGGAGCACATGCTTCAATGATAGGGAGACCTCTTTGGGAAAAGATTGGATCACCCAACCTAGACAAGTGTAATGCTAGATATGTAGCATATGGCAATAACGTATTAGATATAATGGGTGAATGTTATGTAAGAGTTACAGTAGGTAACAAGATTTGTAAATTGAAAGTTGCCATAGTAAATGGAAATGATAAACCACTATTTGGGTTACCTTGGATGTTGGCTTTCAACATGAAACTATCCCCCAATGTAACAATAAACAAGGTGGAAAATCAAAATAATACAAAAGGAGAAAAATCTCAAAAATCTAATGTGAAGAAGCTTATTGAAGAATATGGGGAGGTGTTCTCTGATGGATTAGGGAAGATCAAGGGACATCAAGCAAAGATTCATGTAACAGAGGATGTGACACCAAAACATTTCTTGGCCCACAGAGTTCCATTCCCTCTAAAAAAAAGAAAAGAAAACAAACTATCAAGACTGGTTGAACAAGGAGTGATAGAAAAAGTTGACCCTGCAGAAACGCCTACTCCAAGGGCAACTCCAACAGTAAATGTAGAGAAGCCTGATGGATCCATAAGGATTTGTGGAGATTTTCGTGTAACACTGAATCCAAATTTGATTTTGGAAACGACTCTGCTACCTACCTTTGAAGAGCTTACAAGTAAACTGGCAGGAGGGAAAGAGTTATCAATTATTGATTTACAAGATGCTTACCTGCAACTTGAAGTTGTTGAGGAACACAGGAAGTTCCTTGTAATCACAACCCACAATGGTTAATACAGATACTTACGGCTACCTTTTGGAATATCATCAAGCCCAGGAATTTATCAGAGGTACATGGAGAAGCTTCTAGTAGGATTACCACAAGTAGGAGTTCTGTTGGATGACATCATTGTGACTGGAACTAATACAATTGACCACATGAAAAATTTGAGAGAAGTCCTAAGAAGAATGAAAGAGGCTGGGTTGAAAGCAAAACCTAGTAAGTGCAAGTTTTTGAACCATCAGTAAAGTACCTTGGACATATTATTGACCAAAATGGCATACACCCTACAGATGAGAAAATAAAAGCCATACAAGATGCCCCTTCACCTACTAATGCCAAACAACTTAGATCATTTTTGGGATCAATCAACTATTATGAGAAGTTTATCCCTCAGTTGCATGCCATATGTAGTGATCTTCATAAGCTGATGGGAACCAATTCAAGATGGAAATGGACTGAAAACGAAGAGAAAATATTTCTGTCAAGTGCAGACACAGTAGTACCATATGACGAAACAAAACCCTTGGTATTGATTTGTGATGCTTCAGAAAATGGACTGGGCAGTGTGCTTATGCACAGATTTGAGAAACAGCTAGAAAAACCAATTGCTTTTCAAGTCGTACATTGATGCCTGTTGAAAAAAGATATTCTAATATTGATAGAGAAGCTTTGGCAATTGTATATGGATTAAGAAAATTTCACAAATATATCTATGGCCACAAGTTCACACTAGTTACGGACCACAAACCACTACAGAGATTATTTGGAAATTCTTCTAGACACCTTCCAAAAGTTATAAATAATCGTTTAGTCAGGTGGGCTATTGAGCTCAACCAATACAGTTATCAAATAGAATATAGGAAAGGTGAGGATAACGTTTGTGCAGATGCTTTATCCAGACTTCCAATTGAAGAAGATCAGCCAGAAGAAACTTGCATTAAGTTTTTAAATGTGGATAAGGTTAACACTATCATGTCATTTGAACTTTTAAAAGAGCAAACACTGAAGGATAAAGAACTCAAACTAGCAAAAAACTATGTTTTAAGGAATGCATGGCCTATGGAAGTTCCTGAACTTCTAAGACCCTATAAGCAAAGAAAGGACAAACTTGTGGTGGAAGATGATTTATTGCTGTGGTTTGGAAGAGTTGTAGTTCCAAAAAGCATGAGACCTGACGTTTTAAAAGTTCTACACTCAGGACATCCTGGAATTGCATCAATGAGGTCTGAAGCACGATATTATGTGTGGTGGCCCAATATGGATCATAATATTGAGGTTTTTGTGAAAAGATGTACACTGTGTCAAGAAAATCGTGACAACATAGGTGAGGTACCACTATACCCCTGGAATGTACCTGATAAAGTTTGGGAAAGGGTACACATCAACCTGGCTGGCCCAATAGATGGATGCATGTGGCTTGTTTGTATTGATGCACTGTCCAAGTGGGTGGAAGTAGACTGTATGAAGACAACAACTTCTATAGCTATTATTTCACGATTGAGATCCTGGTTCAGTAGATACGGATTGCCAACAGAAATTGTGAATGATAATGGATGACAATTTATATCCAAAGAGATTGAAGATTTCTTCCAAAGAAACTCAATATGCCATATACAACTCCTTATCATCCAAAAAGTAATGGACTTGTAGAGAGAATGATGAAAACCTTAAAAAGATGATATCGCGCAGAAAAAATAGAGGAAGGAAACCCCATGGCAGCTACAAAATGTTCTTTTCAGCTACAGAAATTCACCTCAGAAAACAACTGGAAGGATGCCGGCTCAAATGTTCTTAGGTCAAAGAATGCCTACAATATTTGACAATTTAAAACCCAATATCAGAAAAAAATGGAGGTTAAACTTTGGAAAGAACAGGTGAAACATGATGGAAAGAAGGCTAGAAGTTTTGAAAAGGGGGAAGATGTATGGATAAAGAATGAAAATAGTAGAGGTTGGTCGGCTGGAAGAGTTGTAAAAAAGAATGGTCCATATTCCTACAAAGTTCTTTGCGGAGCACAATTGAAGAGAAAACATGCGGACCAGATGAGAACACGTGAAGGAGCTATTGACAAAAACAGGATTTCATCTATGGTGGACAGCGACCCTAATTAAAGGGGGAAAAGTGTAAGATAGTGGAACTATCATATGTTTTTAGACAGATGTTTATTATTCTTGTTGTTAGTTTGTTTATATCAGATTCCTTTTGGAAATGGAATAAAGCAGTTGTAAAATGATTATCTTCGAAGTTATTTGAATAATCTTATAGGTAGGAAAGAAGGTCGAAGCATATCAGGGATAGTAAGGTTGGTTTTTTTATCATTGAGGTGTTGTCCTCATTCTTTCTCTCTCGTACACAGTTCCATTCTTAGGGTAAGTGCATGTTGAGGAGGTGAAGGTGTAGGTGTAGCTGGAGGTGTAGGTGTAGGTGGAGGTAGGTATCGTATGTTCAGGAGGTTTACCGAGCTGCTTTTCTCCCACCACTCCAGTCCACAGACAGTGTGTCGTCTGTCTCCAACTGTGTGGGGCAATAGTACGTTCTCATTGTCTCATGCATAATTTTTCTGTAATAATAATTACAGACAGTAGTGATGATAGTGATAAGATGTCTTCGGCAAGTAAGTGGTGGTTTACTAGTACATTAAGCAATTGAGAGTTTAGTGCTCATCCCATTAACCAAGTATGGCAGAAACTGGGCGAATCACTTGTTTCAACTTAAATCGTACCCAGAGAAATTTCAACAGTACTTAAGAATGACTCCTGAAACTTTTTCCTACATACATGAAAATATTCCACCAGAGCTGGAGAATTGTAAAAGTTACCTTAATATAATGTACATGTAAACCCAATCTGTCCAGAAGAATAGCTGGTACTTGCTATAAGGTAAGTTGTAGTGACTACAACTGCCTACTCTTTTATTAGTTCAAGACGTGTTTAAATTTTTATAAATAATGTTCATAACCCTTTAACACCAAAGTTTTTATGGAAAATCATGTCATTCCATTCAATGAGTTTCGATAAATGGACTGTGATCATATGGACATGCTAGGCGCTACAGTAGTCAATGGTTATTGCAAGCACATACAGATTAACAAAATAGCATCAATTTATTCTGAGAACAATTCCTCAATGAACTGCCCATTATCGAATGACACATCCTTTAAGAATATGAATGACAAATTCTATCAATATATTACTTCTTTATAAGGCTATTTAATGACACAAATTATTAAAAAATATAAAATTTCCCATCCCATTACAAGCACAAATACAAAGCAGAAATATTAAACTATAATAATTATGTTTACTATTCCTTTTATGAAAAAAACCAATGATTATAGGCCTACAAAGGCCATGTCTACTACAATCTCATTATCACCCATATAAGTTATAACTAATAACTTCTTTGTAGTGGCGAAGGTGATATTGTGGAAGATATCCATAATGAATAATAAGAAGAAGTTGTCACAACCACATTTATATAAAATAATGAGATACTAGTTTTGGTTGTTACACCATTATCAATCTCACACAAATTCGTTTGTTTAAGATTGATAATGGTGTAACAACTGAAACTAGTATCACTATTTTTTTTATAAATGTGGTTGTGACAATTTCATCTTATTATTCATTATAACTAATAAACCGCGAGTTTTATAAGTCAAATCTATATAGCCTAATAGCCTATATATGAAAGCCAAATACCACTGACTCATTCTTCACTAATTTTCAAGAACTACTAGCCCAAAAAAGTTGAAATTTGGTACCCATACACAATGGGTTTTAAAATTTTTCCAAGGCTGACGCTTTTCTGCCTTTTTTGCTAGATCATCCCCCGACAGTGCATGGCAATGATAACTTCTTCCTTCACTTCAAACACGTAAAAACACACAGTACTTTATCAAATCACATACATACGGTACAGCTCAGTATGTAGTTTGTAGTAGCATGCTCGCTGGGTAGAAGTGAACTGTTTGGAGGAGGTGGAGGAGTGTGTGGCCTTGAACAGACCAATCACGAAGAAGCAGCGCGCTAAGCGGCGAGGTAAAATCAAAATAGTTTGTTCTTGAAAAGCATCCAGCAAGACCTCCTTGTAAGCGGCGACCTCCACCTCGACCTGCTCACTATGCGCACACCCATAACAGATAATGCATTTGTTTTACCTAGTGGTGATGGCAAGCTACACCTTCACCTACACCTCCTCAACATGCGCGTACCCTTACTCGCATAGTGCTGTGGAGTGGGGTCAAGCCAGTTGGTTACCTTCTCTCTCATACACAGTTCCTCTTTCACTTGCTCCAAGTCGTTTCCACCAGATTGCGCTACTGCACCGTGCACCTGATCAATGGTAGTATTCAGTGTTCATATGGTAGTATTGTCACATTATTATGGTGTATATTGGTATTATATTAATATGTTATTATGGGGTGTATTATTATTATTAGTTAATTACGTATTATTATAATGTAGTTACTAATTGGTTAAGACATTTTGGAGAATAATATATTATTACCCCAACACATATTATAGTGGGGTATCATAATTAGGAATAAAATTATATTTAGTAGCAATTTTAAGAGTCTGGATTCTCTTCAATATCTGAATTTTTGTTTTTTGAATAAACTCCTCTGGATGTTTCGTAGTATCATCCAGAGAAATTATTATTATTAATTATTGAAAGTTTATTAAGATTGGCTGGTTGAGTGAATTTAGGAGAAACATTATTTATATTGAAGAAAAAATTGGTTGATTGTTCTCATAAAATTTCACTGATGATGGAGAAAAATGTTTTGACTCTATGTTATGAAAACAAGAGGTAATAATTATATTCAAATAGGCAATTACTTGGCATCTTAGATTGAAAGAAAAAAGGTATTGAGGTATTGTATTTGTTTATGTAATGAAAGAAATTTAGTGCTAAAGACAGTAACAAGATCAATGTTCTAGGTTTGCTGTTGTCATTCGCTATAGTAGAGAGCTATAGTAAGAGTTTCTTTGATGTTCGATAATTATTTAAACAAGCTAAAGAATTTTATTGGTTTGAAAGCTGTGAGTGAAAAACCCGGCGCCTCCACCAATTATGTAACCGTGTTGCCCAAACACCAATAATGTAACCCACTCTCTCTACAAATATGGCTACATTAGGGGGGAATCGTAACTCAGATAATAGAGGTAATTTATAATTTACATAAATTTATTTTTACAAACCTTATCCTTAATTATTCATTAACAATTTAACAATAAGAATTATTCAATTGAGTAAGATATCAACTCGATTTATGTAAATGTTAGAAATAATAATGATATTCTACAGGTATATTACTCTACTTGGCTCGCTTCAGGACCATGTGATGGGAGTGAAATATAATAAATTAATAAGTCCTACCTCAATTCTGGAACCTCTTTCTCCTGTGCAACTTTCAGGTGCAAATGGACACTTTTCGACTCTGAATGGCCAAGACAATAGCCTTCTTCGCCCAGCATAATTTGGCTACCATCCCAAAATTTTGATAACTCAACAAAGTTTTCAACTGCCCGAACTGTGACAGACTTTATCAAGCTCTTGAAGAACCTAGGTTGTATCCTTGCACCCTACTGGCCGAAAACCCCGAAACGCTGGCTCTTCGAGTCAAACTCCAGATCCTAATTTTAATCCAATATTTATATGGTCCATTCGCACCTTTTAATGCCAGAAAAAGAAGCCTAACCTTCACAAGATCGATTAGTGACACATTCTTATATACAAATAAAATTTAAATGCATTCAAACAATTCGATTGAACGTGCTACTACAGACATTTGTCGATCCTATGACTGTCATCACCATACGACAATTCAGTACGTGCCTTGAAATAACAGAATGTATAATAATAACAACTCAGTTTCCATTTCTTGAATGAAAAATGAACAAAATCTAATTTTCCTAATTCTCAATATAAATGTCATTTATGAAAAATTCTAAAATACTATACTGAAAGTGAACGTAAAATAAATAGCCTAATACAGATTCTTTTCTGGAACTACAGACGCTACTACCAGGACCTTCTATTCTTAGTTTAAAATATACAGAGTGATTCAAAACTAAATGGAAATCTCTTGGGAACTATGGCTATGGGTATGGCTCTCTATAATCTATATCTCTATGGCTAAAAATGAGATGAAAAGTTCATATAAACATATGCCTGAAAACGCTTTGTTAGTGAGTTACGGCTAGTGGAAATTTTCAACTAGAACTCAGTACCCTCGGTGAAGTAAGGCTGTATAAAAATGTTTAAGGTGATTATAAAGATACAAATACTATTGTTTCTTATGTTTTTTTATCTAAAAAATTGATTAAAATTGGTTCCAGAGCTGTAAATGCAATACTTTTAGAGATATCTTACATAAAACACAAGAACACATTTAGGTTTCAACTAACAGCTGATCATTAATTCAAAACTGAACATTAACATGAAATGTATTCACACAATACAAAAACCAACATAAAGGTTAAGCAAATATTACTTCATGAATTTAATTGTTAATCAGCTATTATTGGCAACCTTTGCCAAAAAATTATTATGATAAAAAGTTTTAAATAAATGATCAGCTGTTAGTTCAAACCTAAATTAGTTAATATTTTATGCAGTTAAGAATGTGTGTTTTATGTGCATCGGTTTTGTTTTTAAATAGAGCGAAATTTCAATATTTATTATTCATTTTTTTCCTAAGTTATTTATATGACTCTTTCCAGAATTAAATTTTCTACAAATTTAATCAAGAAAAAATACACCTTTATTTGCCATTTATGAAAGAAATCTTACGTTAAACACAAAAGTGTCATTTATTTGAACCAATTCTTGTGTTTTATGTAAGATATCTCTAAAAGTATTGCATTTACAGCTCTGGAACCAATTTTAATCAATTTTTCAGATAAAAAAAACATAAGAAACAATAGTATTTGTATCTTTATAATCACCTTAAACATTTTTATACGGCCTTACTTCACCGAGGGTACTGAGTTCTAGATGAAAATGTCCACTAGCCGTAACTCACTAATGAAGCGTTTTCAGGCATATGTTTACATAAACTTTTTTTCTTATTTTTAGCTATAGTAAGAGTTCCCAAGAGATTGCCATTTAGTTTGGAATCACCCTGTATAAGGTCCTGTTTTCAGACATGCTTTCACACTGTGTGTTCATGCTTACTACCAGAATGAAAAAATACTATGATATAACAAAATTATGTCAATATTAAGAAAAAATATGTCATATCTATGCTTCAAATATAATGCACTTCTACGAAAACATCAAGAAAATGCAGTTAATACACATCATAAACATTCTCACTGCAATACATACTGAATAATTACAACTTATTTGCTGGAAATTGAAAAACTTCAAAAGCTTATGACTTTGTAGAATTAAACAATAAATGAATTGGTAAATCCCTTGCAAGGTTCAACTTCTTTGAACTTCCTAGTCTTCTCAAACTAATCGAGTTGTATAACTAAGAAAGACAGTAATGTAAAAAAAAAACATTTTCAAATGAAACCCTCAAGTGGTTGTTTTTGAACAAAAACTTGTTTTTGAACAAGTTTGGAAATAATATGACTCTCTAAAGGCTAATTGGCTAAAAAATTACAGCAAATTCACATACTGCAGTTCCATAGAATTATATTTCTTATAGTGATTTTGACAAGTTGATTGGGGAGAATTTTTTCAACAAATAAATTTATACTAATTTTATATCAATACATCAAAGAGAATATTTGATATAATTAGAATTCAATTCTATCCAATAATGTTTTTTTTTTATAAACAGTAGCTATTATCATTGTGGGCTTGCATTGAAAATGAAACTCCATTTAAACTGCACTTACACCATTGTCATTCACAACACATGATGAATTCTAAGGAAGTCTAGGGACTAATACATAAACTTTCACGGTTGCAGTTCGATATCCCATCCAGTGAAATAATCGCATGAGTTTTGATACCAGATGGAAGTCTTATCAACACATGTGTTCTGTATCATCCGAATGATTCAAAACAGCTGATAATGTGGTATGTTGCATTTTACACATTTACACTTCGAGGACTAGTACAAAACACAAAAATAATGATGTGTTAAAAAACAGTTAATAAAATAGTTTATTATCTTTTTGTTCTACTACTACAAAAAGTTAATATTAACAATGCAGATCGTCATGGAACAAGAAATCCAAGAATTTAAAACAGTTTAGGAATGCTTAGGGGTCGTAAAGGTACTGAAAAATGGTAAAGTTGGGCAGTATTTGCAGAAAGTTACACTTTATCACTAAATACAAATTGATAATGTTTTACCAAGTAAAAATATTTATTTATTTGCTACAATAAGAGAATACTATGAGCACATTAACCCTTTTACTGCCCTTGGGACATATATGTCCCAGTGAGAAAAGAAACAAATATGACAGCAATATCTTCAAATATACTAGGATAATTTTGCTCCTATCATTGATTCAGGGTATTTTTAATCTACTGTAGTGGCACTACAGCCCTTTTAGTCACTCTATTGGATTTCTATTCTAGTTCCAATTTGTCAATGCAGGTGGAATTTTCAGGTTAGGTGTGTTTGTTCTGAGTTTTTATTACTTGTAGTTTTTATTACCAGAAGACCAGCAGGGTTTGAGCTACCCAGAGTGTTGTGGAGTGGAACCACATAATAACAACACATGGTAAATGTGGAGATCTGCTTTACAAGTGGGAATGGATATCCTCCCCATCCTATGACTGTGGTGCTGAAAGTCAAACTATTGGCCCCATAGTTGGAGACTGCTACCAATCTTTCACAGGAGGTGGCTATAAAGAACTATTTGATGTGACTGATGAGGCCAGAGAATGGCTGATGGAATTGGATATTGATATATAAAACAAATAAGAATTCTGCTACAAATATGTATTTTTCCAATTTATTTTTATCTATTACTTTATGCATGTTCTCATCACAAAAAAATGAGGCTTTATTTTATTCAAATGATATATATATATATATATATATATATATATATATATATATATATATATATATATTACTTGTAAGCAGTTTATAAACAATTTATCCTGTTTATTTCATGGAATAATACCTACAGATAACATTACAATAGGACTTTTTTTCCAATTTATTTTTATGTATTACTTTATGCATGTTCTCATCACAAAAAAAACGAGGGTTTATTTTATTCAAATTATATATATATATATATATATTACTTGTAAGCAGTTTATAAACAATTTATCCTGTTTATTTCATGGAATAATACCTACAGATAACATTACAATAGGACTTATAATTTCATTTATAGTTTTGGCATTGTTTTTTCACGTTTTAGTTGTGTCTTTCATGCTGGGACAAATACATCCTAACAGTATTTCAGTGTGGGACATATATGAACCAGTGGTAGTGTGAAGAACATGGATAGATGCTTACATTTGGATGATGAAGACATAGAAAACTTATTTGAATTACCTTCTAGTGAACTTGACAGACCATCAGAAGGTGATATTTTCTATGATGGTGACTATGACCCAGAATATAGACCCTCTGATGACTCTCCAGAAAGAGAAAACAAACAGTTATCTGTGAATAATACAGTTTTATCTGCTGATCTTATTGATTCTTCTGAAGATAGTGAGACTTCTCATGATGAAACAGACATTGAAAATTCAATAAACCAGCCAAATCAACAGGAAAGTTTTGACCCAGGTGAGGGGATCAGCAGTCACCAAGATACCACCAACAATCAATCCAGGAAACAAGGTAATGGAAGATCATCATTTCAAAGACAAGCTGAGAAGACTAAAGTTATTTGGGAAGAAGTAGCCAGATCTTTCAATCCTAAACACATTATGCTGCCGACAAGAGCACCATTAGTTTTCCAACGAAATTCTAGTGAACTGCACATATTTTTACAAGTCATTCCAAAAAGCCTTCTCATGTTTATTTCTGTTTGTACCGATGAAAGACTGAAAATTCTGATGAATAAGAAAAAACCAAAATAGAAATGACAGATTACCATGAAATGATGATTATACATAGTTGCATTCTTATAATGTGCTACAATCGTTTACCTAGCATTTCTGACTATTGGTCAATGCAAAAGTCCATGGGAAATAGAGCCATAATGCGAGCTATTTCAAGGAATAGGTTTCAGCTGCTGATTTCTAAACTATATTTCAACATCCCAGACAAACCTGAGAACAGCAACAGAACTTACTATACTACTATAACTACTTGATGAGGTAGTTTCCTGTTTAAAATCCACTTTTTCCAAGGCCAGATCAGAATCAACATTCCAAAGCATCAATGAGTCTATGGCAAAGTTCAAGGGAGAGTCAGCACTGAAGCAATACCTCCTACTAAAACCTATCAAGAGAGGTATAAAAGTATGGGAAAGGTGTGATTCATACACTGGCTATTGTTATGACTTCAATATTCATGCTGGAAAAGAAACAGATGATGTCAATGGTACTTTGGGTGAATGGGTAGTAGGAAAACTGTCTTTGTCCATTCAAACTGAAAAGAAACAGGTGGTACTAGCTTTTGATCAGTTTTTCACATTTGTCAAATTATTGAGTGGAATTGATCATACCAGTGTAGCTACTTGTATTGGGAATAGAGTAAATGTACCTAAGTTTGAAACCAAAATTGAAAAATATGAAAGTGACTTTTTATGTTGTGATGAAGGTGTGCTAGCTGTATCATGGAAGGATTCCAAAAAGTTGTCCTAAGCAATTTCCACAAAAACACAGAATGATTTAATTAATATAATTTGTATTCAAATGGATACAAAAAGATGGACATAAAATAGATGTGCCCTGCCCTGATGCTATCATATTATATAATCAAATTATGGGTGGTGTAGATTTATTGGACCAGAAAGCAGGTGTCTATGACTTTGATAGGAAATCTAAAAAATGGTGGAAGAAAGTGTCTTATAAACTTTTTCTCACTGCTGTTATGAATGCTTGGATACTGTATTGAGAAGTTACACATAGAAAAACTCCCCTCCTTCCATTCATTGTGCCACTTGCTGAGCAGCTGCTTGATGCTGGTCTAATGCACACATCAAACAAGCAGAGACCAAATACAGGCAGACCATCTAAATGAGTGAAAATGATGGACAATATAGATGACCATTTACCAATTCAGCTTGCTATAGAGAGTTGAAAATATTGGTAGCCTCTTATTTGGCACTTTTATCATGATTTGTTTCACAGACTAATTTGTTTTCAATAATAAACTCATGCTACTGAACAATTGTTTCACAATAGGAAAGAAACAGACAAAAGCTGAGAAAGATACAGAATGATATGGAAGAATGCTAGAGAGCAATATGGAGCAGTTCTGTTAACAGGTATTGGCACTAAAACAGATATGATTCAAATACCATCTTCAATCAGATTGTACATGATAGTCCTTGCCATACTTATTATGAACATGGATGTAACACAATATCGTACTTTTGCACAACAAATTTTAATTAGTAGAGAAACTTCCATTCAGTGGCTACAGGAGAAGGGTTTAGTTTCAAAAAATCCAAACTGCCACATACAAGGGCGTAGCCATGGGGGGTGCTGAAAGGGCTTCAGCACCCCCCGAAATTCTACCCAAAATTCTAAAAAATACCTTCTTAAAATACCTTAGTTTTGCTGCTTTGCTGGTTAGTTTACCGAACTATTGAGCGAGGTTATTTGGCACACGACAAACACGCATATGGACAATTAGAGCTCTTCTGTGGCTGACTGTATGTACTCATCGCTTCCATGGCTGACTGTATGTACTCATCGCTTCTGTGGCTGACTGTACGGATGCGTCGCTACACAAAATGTTCAGCGGCTCTACTCACAGTCACAGTGACATATCAGTCAGTCATCATATTACATTTACAGTTACATGTTACAGTTTTGTATTCTAGACCAACAACTCACATTGTGTGGTGTCAGTGTGTATTACACTGTGCGTGTAACAGTGCTGTTAGTTTGTTGTTGCTGAGTATCTATAGTGTGGTTATATCTTGAATAAAATGAAACGTGAAAACAATTGTGAGTTATTTTTTTAAACAAACAAAAACAAAAGTATCAATTGAAAATGAAGCTTCGACTTCTGCCTCAACAAATACACAAGGAAATGAAAGCTCTGACAGTGACAGTGATAGTTGTGTGCAAGTTCAAACCAAGAATGAGACTACCAAAAACACTAGTTCACAGCCACACGTGCAAGAATATGGCGAGGTTTCTGAAAACAACATTGGTAAGATTTCAGAATTAGTTTTTTCTTCATTTCCTGTTAAAAATATGGATGAATTGAGGTGTAAAGCATTGCTTGATGCATTCACACCAAATGAAAATTTTAGTTTTCCAACTACTATGGCAGGTGGTCAAAAACGAAAGTTTCAACATAACTGGCTCATAAAATACCCATGGCTGTCTTATTCAAAATTGTTAAATGGAGCTTTTTGTAAGTATTGTGTAGCATTTTGTTCCGAAAGTGTAGGAAAAGGGAGTCACGAAAGCATAGGCTCATTAGTTAGCTCACCATATACAAAATGGCAAAATGCATTGGAAAAATTTAAAGCTCACTATCACAAAAAATGCGCTGCTTCTGCTGAACACTTTTTGAATGTTATAAGAATGAAAACTGACAGTATAGCTTCTCAAGTTGACTTGCAGAGAAAGAAACAGGTCGCAGAAAATAGAGAAGCCCTGAAACCTATAATTGAAATGGTCATTTTTTGTGGGGAAAATGAGCTTCCTTTACGAGGCAAGGAACATGATCCTGAAAACTACGGTCCACTTTCCTTGGAAAATCCACATCACAAGGATGGGAAATTTAGAGCTCTATTGAGATTTAGAGCAAATAGTGGAGACGAGAAATTGAAAAGTCATCTACTTAACTCTCCAAAAAACGCAACCTACATGAGTCCTTCCATACAAAATGAAATATTAGACATTTCCTCAAAAATTATTCAAAACAAAATTGTACAGAAAGCAAACACATCTGGTGCCTTTACAATTATAGCAGACGAAACTTTAGATGTATTGGGTACAGAGCAGCTGTCTTTATCTGTATGTTTTGTTGATGAACAAAACACACTTCATGAAGATTTCCTTACTTTTGCACCTATAATTGACATGACTGCCAAAGGCATTACAACCGTTATCTTAGACAAATGTACAAAACTAGGTCTTGAAATGGAAAAATTGGTTGGTCAAGGGTATGATGGTGTTAGCACTATGAGTGGACAGTTCAATGGCGTACAAGCTAAGATCAAACAACTGTACCCAAAAGCAATCTACGTTCATTGTGTGTCACACCGGTTGAATCTTGTATTGTCATCAGCTTTAAGTGAAAAAAAACGTGATAAACTGTCTTGGCACGATGACAGAAATTTGCAACCTATTCAGAAATAACGCGTATGCAGGGGACTTACTCAAATCTAATATCAAAAAGTACATTCCAGAGAGCAAAAAACCCAGTTGCTCCATGTTTGTGAAACGAGGTTCATTGAAAGACATGATGCAGTTAATGTGTTTGTTGAGCTTTATGAGGCCATTGTCCCCAGTTTGATCGAGTTATCAGAGTGTGACCGTTCCATATCATCTCGTGCAAGTGGACTTCTTGCTGCTATAGAGAAAAATTACTTTGTGGTGTCTCTCTTGATGTGCGAAAAATTGTTCACTTTTACTTTGCCTCTTTCAAAGTATGCACAGAGTCCAGATTTTGATTCAAGCTCAGTATACAGACATGCTTCTTCTGTTATTGAGATACTGCAGGCATTAAGAGATGACATTGATGCTGAGTTTCACAAGTTGTTTGAGTCAGCTTCTAAGATGCATGAACTCTATTTTGACACTGCATTGAATGTGCCTAGATTAGTGGGTAGACAAACTAATAGAGAAAACTACCCTTACGGTAGCATTGAGGAATATTACAGAAGAACTATTTTCGTCCCATCGTTAGATGACTTAATAGTCCACCTCAAAAGCAGATTCAGCAATGGCCAGGATGATATGTTAACTGCACTGAAAGTTATGCTTCCTCAGCATGCATCCAGAAAAAATGTTGATGAAGTCGACAAACTTTCCCATTATTTCGAAGAAAATGCTGTAGTTGTAAAAGCAGAGTACCTAATATGGTGCAAGAAGTGGGAAAAAGAAGAGATGGTGATGAAGAAGAAATATCCAAGTATTTCTGAATGTCTGGATAACTGTGACACGACATTTTTCCCGCACATTCACCATTTGCTTAAAATCTTGGTAACACTTCCAGGTAAGTTTAGTTAGTAAAAGAATTCTGAAATTTACCCAAAAAAACATTAACTAAACAGTTTAATATTTTCCCAAAAAATATTAACTGAATTGTTTAGTTAATTTTTTTTTTTTTTGGAAAGTTACAGAATTTGAACAAAGTTTTAACTACTACTCTTTTTTTATTATTCTTTCAGTGATTATGCTTTTTTACTTTGACTTACCTTTACCTTATGCTCGTTTTTAATTATAAATTTTTCTAAGAACCAAACTCTCATTAGTTAAAACATTAATTTTAAGAAGCCTAGCCTGAAGTCATAATTAATTGTTCGTTTTGACAAAATGGTTTTGTTTTTCAGTATCAACATGCACAGCCGAACGGTCATTTTCGACAATGAACCGAGTAAAAAACTATTTGAGAAATCGAATGAACAATGACAGATTAACTGATCTAGCACTCTTGTCCGTTCACTACGGCAATATCAGTGTTTCGCCAGAAGATGTGTTGGATATAATGGCAAATGTGCCAAGGAGGGCTGTTCTCTTGTAGTTTTTTGTGCTATAAAAACTATCTACATTTTACAAGTATCTATGGAACTAATTATAGGCTACAACTATTAATTATTAACTAATCATAGAACATGTAATTAATTATATCATAATACGTTTTCTGTTCTAAGCAATTAAGCGATAATAAAATTGACATTTGTTGTAATTTTGTCTCTTGTTCGCTTTTTTATCCCATGAAACTATTACATCCTTATAACCTTCCTGCCTATTTCAGCACCCCCTCATAATAAAATCCCAGCTACGCCCTTGGCCACATATGTGGCGGTATCATGAAAACACAATTCATAGGGGCAAATAGTGTCAGGTTTTGTTGTAATAAAACTGTTAATAAACATGACGTTGTCAGAAATGCTTTGAAAGCTCTAAGTTCAGTATTATGAAAATCATCACTATTATGTATTTTTTTAGTTTAAATCATACAAATTATGACTTTTGAATTTGGGAAACCAGTTATAATAAGTTCACTACAGGCTGTGAAACAATAAGTGATGGTTGTCATATTGCTGGGAAATTTGTATTTTCTATGTGGAAAATATGACTGAGAATCAAGAATTGCTGGGTGGTGAGGGAATTGTAGTCAAAATAGATGAATACAAGATTGGTAAATGGAAATATAATAAAGGGAAATTGGTTGAAGGGGTTTGGGTGTTAGGAATGATTGAAATAAACATTGTTATAGATACACAGAAAAGAGGTGGATGGTACAGGCTAGAAATATGTCCAGACAATAAGAGAGATGCTGAAACGTTAATTCCTTCAATAGTGAAAAATATAAAACCAGGTACAATGATAGTCACAGAATGTGGAAACCATACTTTGGACTGACCAATGACAGATATAACCATTTTACTGTGAATCACAGTAAAAACTTCATTGATCCTTTGACATCTGCAAACACACAGACTATAGAATCTTCATGGTGGTGTCTCAAAAAATCATTGTAAATTGGAATTCGTTCTCATTGTATGGGTAGTCAGTCACCTTGCAGAATTGTGCAAAATTTGTACAGATGAGAGGTCAAATTATCTGGAGTTGATCCATTCAAAGCTGGAAGGAATCTGTGGCTGGAAGGAATAAGGTCTTGTCATTTTTTTTCAAAAATGAGGTTTTTAGCCAACATTACACTTTGGAGCTGATGTTGAGCGATTACCTGTTGATGGAATGGATATCTTTGTTTTGGGTCATTGATTCAGATCATTCTCAAACTCATTGGCTAGAGTGATAAATTCTTCAAGATCTTGTGGACGAGATGCTCAGATCAATGTCCGAAGTTCATGGATTAATTGATTTGTCAGCAAAGATATATCTTCTCCTTCAGCCAAAGCTGACCCAAGTCTTTGATGAAGTTGAATCTTTTGGCGGAGGAATTTTTCAACTGGTTGGTTATTCTTTTGATTGGTCCCATAGAACTCCTTATGTGCCTCTGCTATTCTCTGAGTTCCTGAAAATTTGGACTGGAGGCGGGCCTGGAGCTGCTTCCAATCAGTAATGAATTCTCCATACTTGTGCCACCAACTAGCAGCATCATCATGTAGCTGTGCATGTATGAAGTGGAGCCAGGAATAGGTGGGTACTTGGTGGTTTTGTAGGGTAACTACACATTTTTCTATGAATGTGACTGGATCCTCATGGAGCCGTCCATGGAACTCGGGAAGTAGAGCAGCCAGGTTGAGTGATGAATTGCTCATGGGCGACAGGTAGGTTGGTGCTTGTGCCATATAGCATGTGTGCTGTACTTCCGCTGTAGTAGTGGAGGCCAGGTTTTGGGCCATGGAGATGGCAGAGACTGGGTCTGCCATTGTACTGATTGTGTCAGGAACTGTGGTTGAACAAGTAGCATGGACCTGTGTTGTCAGGAGACCAGCTGGATCAGTGGTGGTTGTTGAGGTTCCTGCTGTAACTTGGTCAAGGAGCGGTCTAGTTGTGTCTGTCTCATTCCTAGTCACAACCATGTTTGTGTCTTGGGCGCCACTGGGGTCTACTGTCCCCAGAACAGTGATGAAGTAAGCTGCTGCAGTGGACAATCGGGTCACTACACATCCATGTAGTATCACCCCATGTTGAGCGCCAAAATTGATATTGCCTCGGCTGTAGATAGAGCTAGGGTGTCCTTGCAAGCAGTATAGTTGATCTTGAAGGGGTTAAAAGTAATGATGAAGAAAGAGGCTAAGGTAGGAGAGAAGAGAATTTATGCAACCAGAGCTCATCTCTTCGGGTTGCAGGGGTGGCTGTGTGATTGGGTTGGGTCTTCTTGGCTGTTGGCAGTAGTGGCTGGGCTGGTGGCTGCGTTGGCTGGCTTAGTCCCTTGGTGGCTGGAATGAGGCTCTGCTGAAGCTGGCGTTGTCACTGCTGGTGTCGAAGGCGGCGTCGGTTCCTCTGGTCGGCTGACTGTGGCATCCAGAATATTTGGTCTTTGTTAGTGGGGAATGCAAGACCCCGCTTAAACTTGAGTATATCAGAGCCCCAGTTAGGTCTGCTGTTGGAAGTGAGACCCCACTTAAGCTCTGGATATATCAAGCCCCAGTTAGGTGCTTGCTGTAGGGTGGGAAAAAGAATACAACGCTGGTTAGTATTCACAAAATTAGGCTCTCAGAAGCACATCTAGCACCTTGAGAAGCCCTGAGCAGTAAGTTTTTAAATATTGAAATTGAAATTGATTCCATCCAACTTGATCTGGTAATTCAATAATTCAGTAGTTTGATAAACAGAAGATCCACACACACTAATAAGAGTAAGTGACCAACTTATATAGTTAGTCACTTCAGAAAACATGTGTGAGAGATTATGCTTGAGTTGTAGTGAAAAAGAATGATGATACTTGGCGTTATCTAGCGGCTGGTTGGTTAAACACAGTACTGTGGCCAGATGTGGCCAAACACAGTACTGTGACTAGAATAAGGTGAAAAGTGAAAATGGGGCTGGTGTCAAAGTCGCTCCTTATATGGTCACAAGAAGAAGCGTCCAATCAGAGGCGACCTCGCCCACGAGCTTAAGACTAAGTTGACCTCAGTATTTAAACACTGACTTGAGAGGACTCGCACTCTCAGAGCTCACTTGCAGAACAACCCTCCTGACGACTACACCCACGTGGCCGCCGGCTAGACCCAGCCACTCTCTCTCGCCAAGCCCGTAAACTCCAACCAATCTTCACATGGAAGCCGCTGACTAACCTCGCACCGCCATGTATTGTACTCAACAAGGTAACAAGTAAACGACTAATCCAAAACTCAAATCTCTCATTACGTCTCACCTCTTACCTACCAAACCCTTTTTCTTTTTCCTTTGTAGTCTGACCCGCTCGGTCCACTACAAAGTGGTGGCAGCAGTTTGGATTTATTCTAAATTGATTTATTTTAAATGATTTAAATAATCTTGTAAGAAATTGAGACGTAAATTAATTTTTTTTAATTGTTTGAAATATTTTGTTGAACTATTGTTGAATCATGAAATGTAGAAAAGTAGATTTCAAAAGAAATTCTGATTTAAAGAGTAAGCATAAGGATGATATTACTGATTTTTTTCAATTACTTATAGAATTGTTAATGCTGCTTCAAGACGAAGTATAAACGAATCAATTGAGAACTGTAGAATCTTTGAGAGATGAGTGCTGGACTGAGTTGTTTTCTTGAATAATTTTATTTTGTGTTTTGTGTCCCTTTGTGCTATGTATTAATTGTTTTACTATTGATTTTATTTTTATTGAAATTATATGTTGTCTTTGTTCATTGATTTATGGGCTTAAGAAAATCGAAGATTAGTAGACAAATAACAGATGAAAAATAGTAGAAGAGTGTTATCGACCCTTTGGTTCAAATCCCATGTCGAGAAATTCAGATTCAAATACCCAAAGTAGGGAATTGTTTATGAAAATAGGAACTAGATCTGCAGAAATAATCGCGTATTATGAACATAGAATTGAACCGCTGCTTCCTCATTTATTAGCAGCTCCACCTAGTGTACCAGTAAATAATTGTGTGCCATTGTCCACACCTACGTTTGATAATAGGGCAACCGTAAAAATCAATGTTAAAAAGAATAGTAAAGGGCAGTGGAGTACTTCTCCTTCACCCTCGCATACGTCAGTACGGCCAGAACCTCCCGTGTATCCCACAGATTTGAGTAAAAGTTCGAGTACATTTCGTAATGCAGTTGCTTACGAAAGAGGCAGACAAGATGCTATGAATTTGTATCCCCTTAGTTTGACTGAAGCAATTTACGACGTTCCAAAAACAAAAACCCCCAGAGTATCAGCCGTAACCAACGTTGAATATATGAATATGGAAGTTCAGAAAAAATATTAGGAAAATAATTATGTCTAGAAGTTATAATTTCCAACCAACGTTTTATTTACCTGTTAGCGATCCTGATACATTATTAGAAGGCTGTGAAACTATTCTGAGATCATTAGTTCAAAGAATAATTGAAGGTCACGTTAATGGATTTACTGCCTATTCCGGTGAGACATACGTTCGACGAGTAATTGTGACAAAGCTCGAAATACATTTTAGAAATTGAAAAAAAAGAAACATATAAAGTAATTAATTTTGTTAATTTTGATTTTCCTTGAATTTTTCTTAAATTTTTGAAAAATGACTACTCCAGTAGAGTCTTCTGCTTTTAAGTCTTCTTTGGAAGAACAAACCCGATCGACCGTAAAAGAAATTAGCAAACAACTTGACACGAAAAGTTCCCCAGTAACAGTAAAGGATTTTGCGTTAGCTAGTGTAATAGAACCCTGGCACGGTGACACGTCAAAAATAACGGTCGGTGATTTTATTTCACAAATTGAAAATGTAGCTACTCTCGGAAATTGGTCTGATTTAGACAAAATAAAAATAATTTCCCTGAAATTAAAAGGATCCGCTTTAGTATTTTTCAAAAGTAGTCCATCCACTAACGCACCTGATGTAACATATGAAGAAGTTAAACGAGCATTAATTGAACGATTTACCGAAAAACTTCCCGATCAATACTACTACACTGCTCTGCAGTCAAGTGCTCAGAGAAAGGGAAAGAGCCCCAAGCAATACGCGGATAGGCTACGTGCTATCTGTGAGAGAACGATACGGAGATCAGAGAATCCAGTTGAACCAAAGATTCTAAACGAAGAAGCAGAACGGAGACTGTTATCTGCTTATCTAACCGGTCTCGAAGGAGAAACGGGTAGACAAACTCGATACAACTTCCCTACAAGTATGAGGCAAGCCGTACAGCTGGCTGTAACTATTTCCAATATGTCCCAACCAACAATAACTAATCGAGTGTTTACCGCTCAAATTAAACAGAGACCATATCGTGAAAATCAACAGTCTAATACTCGCGAAACCCGAACGTGTTTCAATTGTAACAAAGTAGGACACCTTGCAAAAAACTGTAGGGCCCCTAAAAAGAACAAACAACCTAAATCTACCTCTAATTGGCGTAACCCTACCTCTAAATGGTATGAAAATGACAAAACAAAAGGACAAGACATACGGTAACTAAAACTGTGAGATTTTAAAAACCCAATTCTAACTCAAAAAATGTAGAATGCTATAAATGCCATAAGAAAGGTCATATTGCTAAAAATTGCAAACCGGATTTTCCGACGAGTTCGACCACGGACGCCTGGTAGTCGAACAAAATGAATCGGTCCCTGAATTAGTACCCCACCTGGAAATTAAAATGTCTAAAGAAGATACTAAGGATTTAGTAGTTACTGCAGAACTCGATGGAGTCGAACAAAAATTACTAGTAGATACAGGAGCGTCAATTTCTTTGCTAAAGTGGAATTTGAAGAATAATAATTTATACAGGTCTAATTTAAGGGCACAAGGCGTAACGGGCAGTCCTCTTGTCATAAAAGGTTATCACAAGATGATTTTAAAAATAGGGAAGACTGAGAGAAGTCCATGTAATTTCTATGTAGTAGAAAATTTCCAAATAACCTATGATGGAATTTTAGGCTTAGACAATTTAGCAAAATTGCAAGCTGTTATTTATTTAGACCCTCCCGAAATGATTGGAGTAGGAAAAGAATGTATTCCGCCTACTACCTATGTTTCTAAAATTAGTTTCCCAGATAATCCTTTGCACGGCCTGATCAACCGTCCATTGGAATCATTAAAGGAAGTTAGATTAATACAACCTTTCACTTGTGTTGAAATGAAGAAATTTTCCAGAGTTTTATACCAATGCTTCCATTCTTTCTGCGATTCTGAGTCACTTGGGCTAATTGCGAGCTTTGATGGTTTTAGTACGTTTTGCATATTCATATTTTCCTTTTGAGAGTCTTGTTTCTCATAGTCGTCTTGATGCTTCTTTCTAGCTCTAGACATTACGATATGTTCTAGAGATTCACGTAAATAAAAGACCTCAATTAGTTGTCTAATGTAAGGCTTTATTTACGTGAATGAATACATAGTTTGTTATTTCTATTAGTCAGTCAATATTTTACATATCAGTTGTACAGCTGATCTTTTCATATATCACCCTGTATTGTAGGATACAAACCTTTTCTTTTCTTTTGTTTTAGGTTTCCTGATTGTAATCTTCATGATAATGGAAAGTAGTGCAACCCAACTAAATCCTTTTCAAGAAAGAAATTGTTATTTAAAGACTGGATTAATTTTCCTAAAAGAAGGAGATGTCTTATTCTCCGGTGACCGATGGACAGTTGTAATTAATCTACATGTACAAGACTATGATGACATACTTTCTTCAGCTAAGAAAGCTATCTCTATATTGACAGCTGAGGCTGAGGATGAAGAGAAATCCAATTCGATACTATTTGTTAGGAAAACCGAGTTAACTAGAATGCAACGTTTAGTTGATCTTTTGGAAAATGAATTATTAGCTTTTAAACAAATGTTACCAGTTGAAATTCAGCAGAATAGATCTAAATGTGGTTTAATTAATGTTGGCGGAAATATTATGAAATTTTTATTTGGAACTTTAGATGATGATGATTTAATAGCAATGAATAAAAATATTACCCATATTGAGCACCAGTCTCAGTCCATCACCCATTTAGTTGAAGATCAATTAACTTTTGTAAAGAGTATGAATAAACAAATTCAAAATCATGGTATAATTTTAAATGAAACTTTGAACCTTTTAGCTGAAGTTATAGAAGAAAATAATAAATTAAATACAAGCCTATGGTCTGAAACTAATGCACTTCAAGAAATGTTGAGCAAGCAGAGAGGAATACACACACTTGTCAGAGAAGTGGAAATTACTTTAATTTTAGTACAAAAAGAATTACTTGAACTAAGACATGCATTAGATGACACATCTGCTGGACGATTAAGTTCTTTATTAGTTCCACCTCAAAATTTATCAGAAATTTTAAAGCAAGTAGTTGGAAAATCACCGCCAGGTATGGCGTTGCTAACCACTACTGAAATAGATAAGATTTATAAACATTATCATATAATTACCACACATGCTGTTTCCACTATGAATGGAATCCATCTATTCCTTGACATTCCTTTGAGATCTCCTAACCGATACTTCAAATTATATTCCATAAAACCCCTTCCTTTCAAAGACGCTGAGAGTGGACAATTCCTAGTGACAAAAGTGAAAGAAGAATACTTAGCTGTTTCCTACGATGGACAGAAATTTGTTACAATGACTCAAAGTGAAGTGAACAACTGTAAAGGAGAACTTTATTCCCTATGTCCGCCGAATTTACCAATCAAGTCAAATATGAACAGTTGCGTTTATCATATGTTTATGGGTCAAGATGAACAAGTACATAAACATTGTGAAGTTTATCTTATGAACACACCGTTTGAACCAGTTTTATATAGGATACCAGATAGTAAGGCCTGGATCTATAGTGTCTCTGAACCTGTATGACTAGTACATGAATGTTTATTCACAGAAGAAAGTTCAACTGTCGACATTATCAATAATGTTGGTATTCTTGAAAATGTGCAACACTGTTATGTCCATGCTGAGAAATTTACATTATTGCCTTCAACTGCTAGTACATCTAGTACTAACATGAATCTATCAACCATATTTGTGCCTGATATTGACCATGTACTTAGTTCTCAAGACAAAATGATACTGCAAAGTTTTTCTGTACCACAGAACAGATCGAGTAAGGCTGCCGGAGCAGACCACATTCAACAGCTGCAGCAGCTCAATGTGCTTTTCCTGGGCATCAGCTTGCATCAGCTGAGAAGAGAGTGGTCTGAGATGGGTCAGCGGTCACAAGGGTCAAGGATTCTTGGAAACGAGCAAGATGAAGATGACAATTCATCCACTGGAACCAGTACCTGGTCCCTGATCACCTGGACGCTAATTATCACACTTTCCTTGGCTGTGATTATCCTTGGATCATTGCTGCGGCATCACCTCCACCACAAAGACAGACGATGTTTCTGTCTCCCCCTTACCCTTGCTGAACGAGTTCGATCCCGATCCAGTTCCAGACAAGTACCGGAAGAGAGTGAAGTCCCCTTCCCGGCCATTTACACCCTGCATTCCATGATGGAAGAGTCCACAAGTTCCCAATCAACCCAAACAAAGGAAATACCTTCTTCTCCTGGGCATGTGATTCCATCAGTGCGCTACGCAAAACCTAGTTTGGTGACATCCGTCTAGCTGCCGGTGATCAACGACGAAAATCCATTAGTCAGGTGACTAATAAACATTTAAAAAAAAAAGAGAAAAATTTGTAAGAGTATACAATAGTAAGAGTAACATTTTAGCCTTTACATTATTTGGTTTGATTTTATGTTAATTTTAATCATCATTTTTGTAGAATTAGAATTATATAAGAAACTTAAGTTAACGTTTTATCTACAAAAAATAATTCACATGCTATTTACGTATTGGATGTTTCCACACTTGAGTACACTCGCCATTATCATCATCAATTCTTTAGGGAAGTATGAAAAAAAAGGAGATATAAAACAACAATTTCTATGTATTAATTTTGCTACAGTACTTTTGCTTTGTGTATTTAGGCACATTTATGCAGCACTTAAGTACAAATGTATAGTAATTTGCATCTAACTTCGTTTGAGGTTGGATACGCTTTGCTATATATATATTAGAATGTTTCATAATGAATAGAAACTAACAAACTATTGATGAGTCGAATTATCTCAATTATTTCTGAGTGCAGGATATATTGAAATGGAAACATAATTGGTAGACTATAATAATTCACTTAATTGGTTAATCTCTTGAAATAAGCTAGGTTATTGCTATCTTAGAACTGTAAAGTGTCAACTATGTGTAAACCAACAGATTATTGGTAATAGGGTCCGAAATAATCATAATATTTTGTTTCGATTGTCATTTCAAACTTGGAACGTGTAATGAACTGTAACTGTAGCCTTGCCTAACCTAACTTTTTTCAAAATTTTTTAATTGTTCACAAACTGGAATCACTCAGGTACGATAAATCATTGAACGTTAGTGCTTTATGTTTTTCGTCTTTTGTTGGTAAATGTGGTAATGATTCATGCCTTTTGTCTCACTTTATGAACCTGTATTGTTTTATGTTTTCTGATGTATCCATGTAACTGATAAATATATGTAACTGATCTATGTATTCACTATAATTGATATGCTTTGCTTTTATAGGGCTTCCTTTTTGTTTTTGAGTAAAAATTAGTATTCATTTTTGATTTTTGAAGTGATGATTTATAATTTGTAAATGTGAATTGATTGGAGTGGTTGGCAGAGAGAAAGTGTCCCAGAACCCCATTTTTGCTTTGTTTGAAAAGTATAAGTGCCTGTGGATGAGGCACTCAACTTTTTTTTATGGGGGGGAGTTATGTAAGGCCTGGTATGGCCTGAGGCATATTTTAGCCTTTGTATTTTGGTTACATAAAAGCCTGGATGGAAAGGCATCTCCTTTCCAAGGGCAATTCTCATTCCTTTGTTGACGATCCTTAGTTGCTCCAAGTCACTCCTTATATGGTCACAAGAAGAGGCGTCCAATCAGAGGCGACCTCGCCCACGAGCTTAAGACCAAGTTGACCTCAGTATTTAAACACTGACTTGAGAGGACTCGCACTCTCAGAGCTCACTTGCAGAACAACCCTCCTGACGACTACACCCATGTGGCCACCGGCTAGACCCAGGCTAGACTCTTGCCAAGCCCATAAACTCCAACCAATCTTCACATGGAAGCCGCTGACTAACCTTGCACTGCCATGTATTGTACTCAACAAGGTAACAAGTAAACGACTAATCCAAAACTCAAATCTCTCATTACATCTCACCTCTTACCTACCAAACCCTTTTTCCTTTTCCTTTGTAGTCTGACCCGCTCGGTCCACTACAATACAATAGGCTGTTAATTAAATGGCAAAGAGAGCATTATGGGATACCATTCAAGAAGCAGGACGTAGCCAATTTGGTAAATGAATCTTGGACAGCTCTAACAAAAACCAACATATTTTCTGGTTTTGCTACTACTGGAATCTATGATGTCTCAGCAAAGTTTCCTGTTAACCCTCTTTCAGTGATCAACAAGTTTCCCAAAGATCAAGTAGATAAGTTTAAGCAAACTCCAGACTACAACAAAATGCTTCTCATGTGTGAAATGGAAGGTGGAACAGAAGAAAGTCTAGGCCTAGAATCAGGCAATAATTCCTCATCAAAACCTTGCACTCCAGATGATGACATAATTCTTCATAGAAAAACGCTTGATGCTTGAAAAGTTGACCAAGATAAAAGCTCTCAGAAAAACTAGAAAATCAAAAGAGGATACCTCTACAGAAGAAGTAGTGACATCACCCATGTTTCAAAGGATGAGATAGACCAAGAACCATCAACATCCTCTGGTGTCACAGCAAAAGACTGAACCAGAATCGTTAAGTTGGACATGAGAATGAAAAAGGTGCAAAACAACTTGGTAGAAGAAAAATATTACTGTGTTTATTATGACAAAGAGATGCATGTTGGGAGGATTGTTGATATGGACATGAAGAGAAAAGAAGTCACAATTAAGTTTTTGACAAGGGTCACATATGCCTAACCACTTTTCCATTGGCCCAAGAAAGATGATGCTGATTTGATAAAAATGTGTTTTGTGTTTTTTGGTCCACTCAAAATAGTTGGCCATGGGCCTTTTAATCTACCAAAATGTATTGCTGCAGAGAAAATGTACAAATACTTGGACAAATACAAAGAAGAACTTTTCCCAACACCTAATGATGATGACTCTGATTTTGATTAAATTGACAACAAGTGTGATTTTATAGAAACTTTTGATTACCTGAAAATGTACAAATACTTGGACAAATACAAAGAAGAACTTTTCCCAACACCTAATGACAACGACTCTGATTTTGATTAAATTGACAACAAGTGTGATTTTATAGAAACTTTTGATTACCTGTTTACAGGTTTTTAACTCAAATAGACTCAAAACATGGGTAAGTAGCAACATACAGTAATATAACATTTTAGAGATGTTTTATAAGGTTTTTTATATGTTTCTATAGTAAAGAAGTGAAGGCTGATTTTCAAGATTTCCACCTCACAAATGTTTTTTCCCCATTACTCTGTTAAAAAAATGATAAAATTATTTTAAGAACATCATTGAAAAAGATGAAAGATAGCTTTATGCCATGATTGCCCCATATCCATTGCAATGCTTACACTTTGGGAGCTGTGAAGAGGTGCTAGAATTACCCCCATAGGTATAGGAGGTGTGAGAATTTTTTAAGGGAGGTGATAGAGAGATAACCAAATATTTATAGACCGTTTTTAAAACTTTCTTTGGTCTTTTCGTTTTTTTTTTTAAATAGCTTAAAGTTGACTTTATGTTTGCCTGCCAGAATTACCCCACCTCACCCTACACAATTCCAATCGATAGTATGAAGTATCAATATTGAAACTTCCATACGGTATTGAAACTTATGCAATTATTTACTGCATGGGATATCGAACTGCAGCCACTTTGGCTAAAGATTTTTTATTAGTAGCCTACTTATATTTGTGGTTTCTGCAAAACTCAGACGATTCAAATGTTTCATGGTATATTTTATAATATACAATACCTTATCTTGTTACTATGTGAAGTTTCATTCAGAATAGTTTTGGAGACAATAAGATAACTAGTGGCTAACACTTTTCTTCTTAATAAGGGAAATATAAAATATGGCCCTAACTAAATTTTTCAATATGATATGTATATACTTTAATGTATTATTTCTCAATGCTTCTCATAGACTACACTTGCTTTAACACGCCCAAGCACAAAAAAAGCTTTCCATCACAGTCAGCTACATCTACCATTTTTCCATAGAAAGAATATGAGACAGAGAGAAAACATAAAGAGAGATATGGAAAGAGCAAGCACAAGAATAATATACTGAATAATACTGACTATTCGCTATATTTCTCAAAAAATAAGTTCAGCTGATCATCAGTTATTGCAGGAGTATGTTTTTTAGCCTCTTCTGTTATGTCAGCCTGGGAAACACATTGCACCGCCACATTTGTTGGTATCTGAGGAATTGTTTGAACACATTTTTTGGCAGTTGGTCTCACAGCCTGAAATAAATTGAAGAAAAATATTAAATTACATTGATAACAACATTGTCAGTAGACTCTTACTCATCAATTCAGTTGTGTTCAAGATGTTGGAGTGAATGGTTGTTGCTGAGGCTCTCCTATTAAGTTGAGTTGTTTCTATAGCATTGTTTGTGCTATTGTGGAACAAAGTGCATGGTTGTGGCCATCAAATCATTGGCAATCTACAGATTTCAGTAATATTAGAATATTTCCTTGTTTTCGACAAAGAGTTTCAAATTATTTCTGCAATTCCAAGGTCAAAATCTGGTGCAGTTGAGGTTGGGGATAAAAAGGAAGCAGTAACATTGAAGGGATATGAGCATAGGAGTGGTGGTGAGGATGGTAGCGATGATAAACCACTTTCCGTTCAACTGAGTACACTACTGAACCAGGCTCTATAAATTCGAAACTCGACATCCTAATCAAAAAAATATATTCAATTCAGATGAAAATTACATCAATCAAGGATGAGTAGAAAGATATGATTAAAAGCATAGACCATTTATTCGAACTGAATAAGGAAAATAGTTTAGCAATAGAGAAACACTCAGTTGATATAAATACATGTTTCAATAATATAAATTCAGCTGGAACATGCAACGCTGAAACGAAATTGGACATTGATAACTTACTTCAGGAAAAACAATATTAAACAGTATTAAGAAAAAAATTATTATAAACTTAAAAAACACGTTTGAATGGAAATTGACTCACGTTATGTCGTGACGGCCGTTTCGCTCTGTTGTCTAGAGCATCATCAGACGACCCAAGGTACTGTGGGTCGTCTGATGATGCTCTAGACAACAGAGCGAAACGGCCGTCACGCCATAACGTGAGTCAATTTCCATTCAAACGTGTTTTTTAAGTTTATAATACATATTAGTGGAAACAAGATGGATCTTCAACATCACAAAAAAATTATTTTAACATACTCGATGTTCCTAATGACACAAGTGAAGATCTGATCTCAATTTAAAAAATCTCAGTATCAATAGGTTTCGAGTTGGACTTTATAATAGATAACTGTCACAAGCACGCAACAAGCTCAAAATCTCATGTAAAAGATAATGGTACCGGTAATAAATATCCTCCTCCTAGCAGTGTGAAATTTTTTGGATATTCATCCAAGGACTTTTTCATTAAGTGCAAAAACCATCTGTCTTTGTCTAAAATCGGTTGAATTGGAGCTGATAGTGGAAGGATGATTTATGTGAACAAGACGAGTCTCCTTTAAATTGATCCATCTTAAAAACAGCTGAATCAATGCAAAAAGATGGAACATTTAATTTTGTATGGTCAAATATGTTTGTATTGGCATCGCATCATCATAAAAAAGAATTTCAACTCTGATGCTATCAATACAAAGAAAAATTTAGTGTGCCAAGTTAGTGTATAATTGTAGGCTTTATGTTCCCCTGTTCCTTGTTTGTTGAATGTTAAGTGTTTCAGTTTAAATCTTAAACTGTGCATTTGTTAATTATAAACTGGGACGTTTTTATTTCAAATTTGGAGGAATTCCAATTATTGATATTATTCTCAATTTTCACAATATCTTCTTGCCAGTCAAAAACTTTCTTCTCTTTGTATATCCATGATGCAATTTCTCTATTTCAGTTATTTTTTCTGAAGCCTCAGAACATGGTATACTACAGTTCCTTCTATATCGGAATGAACACTTTATCTATCACTAGTTTTTAAAATGATCATTCTATCATACAACATTTCATTTCTTTAGTTTTTCTTACTTTCATTAATTTGTCTCATTTTTTTCAACTACATTTTTTTTCTTTATATTCATTTCACTATTGGAATTTGGACGACTGGTATAAAATCGGCCATCCAAAATAGGTGTGTAGCCTTAGATAACTGGACTCATAACTTCAATAAGAAAACGTGACCTCATGTACAAAAACCTATAAAAAAAATGCTCAATAAAATTCTGAAATTACCATATATAAATGACCAAAACATATGATCAAACAATGTAGGTATGAATTTTACAACAATAAACCATCACAGTGTAAAGGAAATTCTAAGACAGTATGGGTGTGTAATAATGATTTTCTGAATGCCAAACAAAGCAAATTGACATATTATATCTTTTGCTGATGACACGGCATTAACCTTCCTTCACTGGCAATTCAGGGGAGAATGTTAGAGTTGAAGCCGAAAATTGGCTCAGATTGGCACATTCCTGGCTTACTGAACATTTAATAAATCAGTGAAAGTGTGTTGACATTCTCTCCTCCTAATGGCTCTAGTCAATCACTAAATTTAAAAACTATAAAAATCCATCACCCAATTGTGATTATCAAAGAATATTCAGCTCTTGTCTACAAATACACAAAAAGAAAACAAACTAAAATATTTAAGTATATTGATAGATCCACATTTAAGATGGGATGCTTAGATTAACAAAATGTGCACCAATCTAAGATTTCTAATCAACAAATTCTATCACATTAAACAACTTCATATTGTAAAAATATCAAAATTGATCGGCTTTTCTTATGCTCAATCTGTTTTTCAATATGGGATAAGGGCAAGGGATGGAGCCATAAATACACATTTAGCAGAACTTTTCATTTTGCAAAATCATATACAGTACCTAATTAAAACAATTCTGGGCAGACCCAGACTCTACCCAACTAAGGATTTATTCAATGAATTCAAGCTTTTGACAAGTCATCACCTTTCATGAAAAACCCAATATTCTAGATTAAAAAAAAATCAAACCCTTTTCAACTTATGTCCCTTGCAAAACCTATTTGAACATTTCAGAATGGACTTGGAGGTGTGTAGGAGACAATTTTATTTCATTCCCATAAGGTAATAAACCTTATTCCACTTACATTTATTGAAAATACAAGTACATACATAATAAGAAAAAAATGAGATGGAAAAATGGATCATTCCAAATTAAATTAAGGAAAAATGTTGTAAACAATCACTGCGCTGTTTCTAAAAAATTCTCTCAATATAAATATGTAGTCAATTCCTTTTATTATTTTTCTATCTCTTCCTTTTCGTTTTATTCTTTCATTGTATTTTAACCCTTTTTCATCTTTCTTTCTTTCTTCCTTCCTCATCACTCTGGTCAAGTGTCTGACATACGGTCAAATGCTGATGAGAAGGATATTCTTGAATATCCTCTTCCAAGAATGGGCATTCATATGTTCAAACTTCGCCGTTTCATGTAGATACATCACAATCATATTATTGTTATCAAATTGCATCTTATATTCATATTGTTGAATAGGCTAATTCTTTAGTTTAGATTTGTAAAATTCATAGAACAATAATTACAGTACTTATATATTTTCAACTACCATAATCTAGAATCGAAGACTGCGCATTTTGTAATCTACAAGAATAAAGTAAATAATCTAATCTCTATATCTATGTGATGTTGATACTACTACTTAATGCAAAATTTGTAAATTTACATGAATAAAGAAAGATAATCTAATCTAATCTCTTTCTGTTTTTCATCCATCATCCTTGTAAATAGAATTTTGTGTAATCTTTTATGTTTTAAAAATTTTTGCAACTCACACCTGTACACAGGACTTCATCTGTAGGCATAATTTGCTCTAATTTTGTTATAGTTTTTAATTTTATTTGTATTTGAAGAATCTGAATAAATTTGATTAGATCAAATGTGCTTCTAGAATTTTCGATTCTAGATTAGATTCAGTATTTGAATAGATAGTTTTATGAATCAATACATTCCTTTATTAACTGCATGCAAATGTATATTCCAAATTTGAATGGATTTGAATGAAATGTCTGCGGTCGAACTAGTACTATCTATATAAGGCATTAGAATTAAAGTAAAAGAACAGAATTTCAATTAGACACAATATTGATGACAGTCGCTCATTGAACTTACCTGCACAGCTACATCTTGGCTTTTTCGAATGATGAGATTCATACCTTGGAGACCCTTTGTAGTAGGCAGACAGTGCACTACGGAAGACTTCTCAACTCCAGCAGCCATGTCACTAAATGTGGGCTGTCCTGTATTTCGCAGAGACAATTTCGTCAGCCACTCAAAGCTCAACTGAAACAAACACAAACCTCAATGAATTTTTCAATAAATTCAATCCATCCCCACCCCTCCGGAAATAAAATCAAATCAAAATATTTATTCAAATAGAGTCACTCATGCAAGTCAGGTTTGATAATATTTTAATTGTCAAAGATAACAACAACTATAACTCACATTCTAAAGGGGACCGAATAAGCGCGACCGAAACACGGTGGATTATAGTACCCATGTTACCTTATGTAAGAAACAATATGGACAGAAATTCGGCGCCGACAGATGCTTATAAGTTTACATGAGTTCTAAGCCACGCATTCAATTTGTTAACGACTGGTGTCTTAGAGAGGGACTAAGTATAAATCCCTCAAAGACTGTAGTTGTTCCATTTACAAGAAAAAGGAACCTGGAGTCTCTCTCCCGGTTGAAACTTGGATCAACACAGCTCAAAGCATCAGATACAGTCAAATACCTAGAGCTGACTTGGAACAATCATTTGAATAATATACTGCACAAAGCAAAATGGGCGCTTATGACGTCCAGGAGATTTGCAGGCTCCATGTGGGGGATCAAGCCTCACATAGCACTGTGGCTGTACAAGGCAGTAATAAGGCCTCAAGTTACATATGGGTCACTAGTCTGGTGGACAAAGGTGAACCAGATTACAGCCACAGCCAAACTCACAAGTTTACAAAGGATGGGCACACTCCTAGTCACTGGAGCTTTCAGGAGCAGCCCATCAGCAACTCTTGAAGTTGCTCTTGGCTTACTGCCCTTGGGTATTTTTATCAAGGCAGAAGCACGAAAATCAGCCTATTGATTGAAAGTCGTAGGCCAATGGAGGGAAGGCCTGTCTGGAACAGGCCATTGCACAATCACCAAAGCTGTTGCTCACAGCCCTGTGCTTGAAATGACTTCAGATGTCATGAGTACGGAGATGGTTTTCACTAAACCTTTTTCTGTTAAATTCTGCTCCAGAGAGGAGTGGAGGTCTGAGGAAGGGCCCTATATCAGGAGAGGCAGCCTTGTCTGGTATACAGATGGCTCTCTCATTGAAGGAAAATCTGGCTATGGGGTGTACAGTGAATCACCCAGAACAGAAATCTGTGCAAGTCTGGGACAATACTGTACTATCTTTCAAGCAGAAAATTGGGGCATCATGTCTTGTGCCAATATAGGCATTGCCAGACGCTATTGTGACAAGCATATAGTAATCTTGTCAGATTGTCAGGCAGCCCTCAAGGCTCTTGACTCTAATTAAGTCAAAATTGGTGTGGGAGTGTCATAAAACACTCAGCGAGCTCGCGACACGCAACTCTGAGCATCTTGGTTGGGTACCTGGCCATGTAGGCATAGGTGGCAATGAGTGTGCAGATGGGCTTGCTAAGCGGGGTTCCAATATGTCATTCTTTGGTCCAGAGCCAAGCTGTGGCATAAGCAAAACAACTGCCTTCCACACAATAAACAAATGGTCCAGTGACTTACATCACCAGCAATGGCAAGGTCACTCAGGTCAAGCACTTGGCAAAAGGCTGCTAGCAGACACAAGCTCCTACTTCACCAACTGGCTGGTGAGGCTGGGTAGAGGTCAGGTCAAGCAGTTGATTGCTCTGATAACTGGACATGGCCACTTCAGGAAACATCTCCACACAATTGGACTCAGAAATGAAAGTCAGATGTGTAGGTTTTGCAATCAGTCTGAAGAGACTGCCAAGCATATCATACTGGATTGCGAGAGACTCGGGGCAAGTAGAAGGGCTCTGTTCGGCTGCAAACAACCAGGTGATGAATGGGACGTTAGCATAGGGAAAAAACTCCTGGATCTTGTAAAGGGCACAGGTATTGGTTTGCCCAACTAACGTACTAGGGACACACAATAAGCTTCGGTTGACATGTGAGGATCTTTGAATCTTTTGATCTTCGAATCCGTCCCTTCATAACATAACATAACATAACATAAGCCACGCATTTCTGCTGCTGACATTCGGATGCACTTTTTCGGTCCTTATACAATAGGACTAATATAACATGCAAGAAACATATCCTAAAAACACCTTGCATAGTGAGATAATATTTCAATATAAAACAAGTTACTATTTGAGAATAAGAGTTATGATTCTCCCCTCAGCTTCAAAACATTCTTCAAAAATCTATCACATCAAAATAACTGGCTCAAAGCTATTCTAGTAATAAAAATAGTTCGTACAACTATTTTTTAATGCATTCTTAGTTTTTTCAAAGGTATTGAAAATTCATTTTCAAGTTCATAATTCATTTAAATACAAATATAATAATTGGACTGATAATATTTTATTGGTACTTATTCAAAACAGCTCATGTATTTATTTGTATCTATTTCAAAATGACAACTTACCAGAGGCCTTTCATTATGAACATTAGCAGCTTCAACTTCTTTTTCACTGCCATGCGACTGCCAAGCTCCAGGACGAACACTTTTCAACTTTGTGATGCGTTGCATATAAGACGAGCGAATGTTGAATAATTTATCTAGAATTGACGCTCTTCCTCGAACGGTTACGCAAAAAAGGAAACAGTTTTCAACCTCTTCAAAAGGAGTATAGCCAATCAAGAACTCCTCTTCGTTGTATGCCTAAAACATTTCAATGTCAGATTTTTGATAAAAAAAATCAATGTTCAAAGAATGGAATAATTACTGGAGCTAACTTAAATGAAACTGAATAATCATAAAAAGACCTGGCGGATTAAGGGGTGGCGGAGGGTTGACCGCCCCTCCCAGAGTGAAAATTTTCAAAATTGGAAAAATTATTAGACACAAAATTATGACAAATTTAGATAAATAATAGTTATGGACTAATTTTAAAGAATAATTTATATATATATTTTTGTATTACATAGGAAAATTTTGATAAATAATAATGATAGATTATTTTCAAAGAATAATTAATAAACAATTTTTTTATTAGATTGTATTTCAAAACTAGACACTACTCCATTAGTGGCATAGTAAGGGGGGGGGACCACCGTGGGTGTCATTATGGGGCTGATCTAATATGGCTATCTCTTATAATATTAGCCGATTGGGTTTCTGCTTCACACTTGATAAGATAAGTATAATGTACCCACAGTACAGTGATAACATACAAAGAACCACCTAATCTAAACGTGAAATGGATTGAGCATAAGGCCAAAAACTTTGAAAATACTGGTAAGGAACGCAATTATTGATTTTTTTTAATAATAATGCAATTATTTGAAGGGATTTATCAAATGTTTTGGTCAAATAAGTTCTATACACTGGAAAAATGTATTGCGCCATCTAGCATCAAAATGATCACTACATTTAGCTTTTCACTACTACTAAAAATTTCATTTTCGTAACTTACAACAACTGTTTCCCGGAATCCCGAGAATATAACCCAACTAAAAATTTTGAAATTATTGTTCATAAAACAATAATAGTGTTGTTAGTTATCTTTATATAAAATAGGCGAACATGTTTTTTTTTGTGATGACAACTCCTCCGTGGTTTCTCGACCGATTTTGTTCGTTCACGTCTCATTAATTTGAAAGATCTCATCGAGTAGATGTTTGATAAGGTCTTACATTTTGAAAAAAGTCATCGTGGACATGAGGAATGAACGATCAAAGTTTCAATTTTTGCCATTGCTTTAACATAGGGATCGGTGAGCTGAACATTTTCACATTTCAACTCATGATTTGATGATCAGCTGTTTTGAAACAAAAAGTTTATTTTTCATTGTTCATTCAGAGAGAGAGGGTGGGAGGATAGGATAAAGAGGAAGAGAGAGAGAAAAGAAGAAGAAGGGGAAGAAGAAGAAGAAAAAGATGAGGAAGAAGAAAAAGGAGAAGAAGAAAAAGAAGAAGTGGAAGAAGCAGAAGAAAAAGAAGAAGAGGAAGAAGAAGAAGAAGAAGAAGAAGAGGAAGATAAAGAATAAGAAGAAGAAAAAGAAGATTAAGAAGTAGAAAAAGAATACGAGAAAAAGAAGAAAAAGAAGAAGAAATAGGGAACGAAAAAGAAGAAGAAAAGGAAGATGAAGAAAAAAAGAAGATTAAGAAGAAGAAGAAGAAAAAGAAGAAGTAGAAGAAGTTGTGAAAAAGAAGAAGAAGAAGAAGAATTAAGACGTTTCTTTAGCACAGGTGTGTTGAGAAAATTTTATATTTATCAACTGATAAAGAATTTAAAAATGAAATTTTTGCCAGCACAGGTATGTTAGAAAAATATTATATTGATCGGCTGTTCAACAATACTGCAAAATATATTTTTTATTCAGATAGCCAGCCATGTGATACTTTTCCATTGTTGACTGGGCATTACATCAGGGCGTTTCGTCGGGGGAGCAGCTGGAGAGCATTGATTTCATAATTCGAAGTACTGTATTTCATAATTCAATCTGGAAATGCCGTGATAGTCAAAGGTAAGCGAAAACCTACACTAGTAACAGCAATACAAAATTTTCTTTTCAAACTATATGAGATCAATAGTACTTAGTACAATCTTTTAATTTTGGTTAGCTATTTATATAAAGATAGGCAAACAATAAATTTGTCCACAGAATTCCTCCGTAGTTTCTCAACCGGTTTTGTTAGTACATGTCTCATTACTGAGAAATGGAGAAAATTAAGGAATTCATAGCATTATAGGTATCTCTGATACCCACTTAGAAATGGAGCAACTCATACTGTGCTTAAACTTATCATCATAGGCAATGATGTCGTTCAGTATGTAGAAAATCTATATTTGGAATGTATTTTACAAAGTTTAATAAAGTCGCACATTCGTGCGACCCGGGATAACCTAGTTTTACTAATTGCAGAAACTGCAAGCATTTGATAAACACCAAACTTCACTCAGATTGCACTAGAAGTGAGGCCCAATGCTTTTTCTATTTCTATAAAATTAAGAGAGTGTGTATGTGTATGTATGGATGGATGTATGGATATATGTATGTATATCCGTCTAACGGATTTCACAAAAACGGCAACGATTTGGAACACTAAATTTGGCGCAAATCTTCCTCTCAACTCGATTCAGTGCACCTCAAAGCCCGATTTATTTTTTTAACATTTTTCAAATTAATCTATATACACTATTACTGTTTTAAAATGTGTTTAGATGCAGAAAGTTCATAGAACAGCTGATACGTCACTATGATGCAAATAAGATTTCAAGCTACAAGTCAAACTAACATATTTGTTCTGTATCAATATTGCATCTTCAAATTCCTTTTTTGGGATTGTATTGGCATTGGCGGTTGAGATCCATAAATCGCGTTTAATTGAAAAAATCTAACTTTAATCCGATTGCAAAGCACTGATAAGCCACTAGTAAGACATAGTATAATATTTATAATTTTAAAAAATTAATCAAATAAAAAAATTAATGTTATTTTCTGACATTTTGTGCCCTAATATGGGCTATAAATAACAGTTAACAGTGAGACTAAAAATGGTCAAGACGTAGTCTCTGGGGCTGGTTCAAAACACGCAATAGAATTAATTTTGACCAATAATAAGGGATAAAATGAATGGATTTGTGTCTAGAATCGCTTGTAATGCGGACTTGAGGGGATTATCTGCCTAATTGTTTAACATGGGAGAATCCTCGGCCCCTCTATTGAAGAGTTATACTGGGTTATACTATTTTAGTTTGCTTATGACCTACAATGTCCATTCTGAAAATATTTTATTTAGATCCCACCCGAGTTATTTTTATTTGTGTTGAAAGAGTTCGTGAGAAAGCAAACTAAGTAGATTTCAAGACAAACACTCTCAATCATCTGCTTATTAACTGACATTTGAGTAGTGGCAGCCGAAGCGAACGGTGTGTTCTAGTTCCGGTTCCGATAAGCTTATCAGTTCATCGTTTTCGCTGTGAAATAGCTTGAAAGTTTGTGATCCTAACCTCTTTCCAATTTTTTATTCTATTACATTGTTTTACATTACTTTGGTATGAACAAGAACATTGAAAAATACTTTTCTCATCAGGGAAACGAGAACGTCCAAAAAGCTCGCCGGATATTCACACGAATAAGAAAAAAACTACCGAATCAGTAGGCCCAATAAGTGAGATGGAAAACAGTGAGTTTAAAAAATTTCTTCAGGACTTAGAGGGTCGTTTGATGAGTAATTTCAACTTGGAATTTGAACAATTAGCAACAAAAGAGGACTTTGCAGCAATGAAATTGGCGATAGATAATTTGTCAAAGGAGAATAAAGAACTGAAAGTGCGGGTAAAAACTCTCCGCCGAGAATAGTGTCCTGCACAAGCGTATTGTTGGGTTGGAAGACAGAAGCCGACGTAACAATCTTATTTTCAAAGGACTTAAGATTTATATGTTTCAAATCCGGTTACAGTGGTGAAAAACTTTTGTGTAGAATATTTGAATGCAAGGCCGGACATATGGGTGAATCGAGCACACTCCCTGGGAAAGATGAGGAATGGGGGACCTCTTATAGCGCATTTTCCAGACGACTCAGATATTGATCACGTACTGAGAAACGCTAAGAAGCTCAAGGGGACCAGCTTCTTCGTACACAAAGACTTTTCGTTTGAAACCAGGAGGGTAAGGTCACGACTGTTGACGATCAAAAAGGAAATATTGAAAGTGCAACCTGATGAGGAACGAGTGAAGGTGCAGCATGATCGTCTGGTTGTTGGTAACGTGACTTTTCGATGGGAAGAGAACGAAGGACTGAAATTTGGAAGCCAGAGCGGCGAGGAAAAACTCCAGAAAGTACTTGAATGTGATAGAGAGACTGTCATCGATATACTATGCAGATCTACGAATACGGCTGTATCCAGTGGCGGTCCCAGGGGGGGGATGGGAGGGATTTATCCCCCCCCCCCCCCCCGAAATATCAAGATGGATTCCCCCCCCCCCTAAAAAAGAATTTATTCATAATTATGTATGTATAGTTTTTGCGAGAAATAAATTTAATCTGTGTCGTTGTTACTTGTTAGCTAGAAGAATAAACAAGGATGTGTACATCCTTACATCCATTACATTGTTGTGTAACAATCTGAGTATAATTTGGCTATTCCTTCGTAACTTACATGTTAAAAATAGGGCCTAACCATAAAGGAAAAATTTGCAGTGAACACTCGATTTATTTTTGATTTCATTATACGCTTATTTAACTGAACTTTGTCATCATGCTCATTAGCTCATTAAATAATCACATTGACTTTCAATCAATTTTCTTTGTGTAGCTAAAGGAAATCAAAGGAAAAACACATACTATGGTTCTATGGTTGGGTCCTATTTCACCTAGGTACAATAAACTTTAAATGAAAAACTATTTTATTAGCTAAATAAATACTATTAGCTTGAGCATATTTTAGAGCTCAAATACGTATAAAAATAAGTTTTTAGAATTTAAATTCCACTTTTTTTCCGGGGGTGACCAAGAACCCCCCCCCCCCCCCCCGAAATAAAATCCTGGGACCGCCACTGGCTGTATCGAATGAATCGGCGGAGGGGGCTGAGGGGGTTTGAGGTGAGGCCGTCAGCCAGGCCACGGAGCAAAGTAAAGAAGTTAATATTATAGTTTATAATGTAGCGGGCTTGAAGGGTAAGTGTTATTTCGAATTATTTAACTTTTTAAAAGAGTATGAATGTTTTTTTTGTTGAAAACTTTTATAGAGGAGGGAGAACATATTATTTTTGAAAAGTTTTAGTAAGGATATATTTTTTATGGGAGTTTGCTATAAGAGAGTCTAAATTTGGCAGAGCTAAGAAAGGACAGCTGATAGCCTTCAGGAACAGGTTGGAGGGAGCAATAAGAATAGAGAACTTGAATGGAAGAAATGTTTTATTTAGGTTGGAAAATAATACGTATATAGTTCCAGTTTATTTGAGTGGAGGTATGGAGAGAGAGTGAGAATTGGATTACTGTGCGCTATATGATTTTTTTGTTTCTTTTGATGATACGGGAAGTATGATTATTATAGGAGATTTGAATGGACGGGTTGGAGAAGCGCAGAGCTTACCGACCCAACTCACATTTGATGGATCAGGTATGGGTATAGCGTACGAGCGCAGCTCTAAAGATGTCATAATGAATAAAAAAAAGGAGAAAAATAATGAATCTTTGTGAGTTCAACTTTGTGATCTTAAATGGCAGCGTAACAGGAGATGCATTAGGAGAGTTCATATTTATAAATAATAGAGGAGCGTCAGTTATCGATTTATGTTGCGTTAGCTTAGATTGTTTAAGTTCAGTGAAATATTTCAGTCATACCTGCGATCTTCTCAGATCATTTTTCTAAATGTGTGACCATTACCTGTGAATGGGGGGAAGAAGTTGAAGATGATTATCTGAGTCCAATTGCACCAAAATTAGTTTGGAATAGTACAAATGGAAATAGTTTTGCGGAGAAATTAGCTGTCAGGTGTAGGAATGTGTCTTCTCTTCCAGAGGATATAGATGAGACTAGTACTGAACTAAAGGGTCTGATATTATGACGCCACTAATTTAAAAAATGAGCCAAAACTAGTAAATAATAAGTTCAAGAAGAACATTTGGTACGATAGAGAGTGCGAAATAGTTAGAAAGAGAATGATCTCTCTCCTTAAAATATTTAGGAAAACTAACTCCACTGTGGTTAAAAATGACTACTTAGCAGTTGTGAAGGAATACAAGGAAGTTTGTAAGAAAAAGGAAGAAGCCTACTGGAGGGATTCAAAACATTTTTGGGAATTAGTACGTGAATTTAAAGGGACAAACCAGGTCAAAAATGTTAATATAAAGTCAGAAGATTGGGTTTGCTATTTTAAAGAATTGTATACGCCCATCCGATTGTGTGGCCCAACTGCGTATGCGGAACCCTTTATCATAGATGAGTTTCTAGTATTCTAGATAAGAGACCATAGATACCAATGAAATCAGCTTATCATTAAAAAAATTGCGAAACGAAAAGGCCCCAGGGGAAGATCGTATTTGTGCCGAGTTTTACAAGATAGCGCCTTCAGCAGAAAATTAATGTGTCGTTTTTTTAATAAAATTTTTGATGCAGGTAGAGCCCCAGAATCTTTCAAGAAATCAATAGTATTCCCATTGCACAATAAAGGGGACACAAGAGATCCCAACAACTATAGGGCTATATCTTTCACCAACTCAATTTATAAGGTTTTTGTAGGGTCATTATTGCACAGACAGAGCAGTGGGTAAAACAGAGAAAAATTATAAGAGAAAACCAAGCTGGCTTCAGAAAAGGACATTCGTCAGTAGATAATATTAACGTTCTATATAATTTGATAAGATATTAATGTCAGTAAATAAGAAAGAATATTGCTTCTTTATAGACTTCAAAGCTGCGTTCGACTCTGTTGATTGAGAAGCTTTATTTTATAGATTATTGGAGATAGGTGTATCGAATAAGTTTGTCCAAATGATTAGAGCCTTATATGACAAAGTAACATCCGCTGTATGGTGCGAGAAAGGGCTGACAGAAGGTATTGAGTTTGAAAGCGGCTTAAAACAAGGCTGTTTACTATCCCCAATTTTATTTTCTATCTTTACATAATGATATCTGTGAATGCATAGGAGGGGGGCTACGGATTGGAGATTCCGAAATGAACGAACTTCTTTACGCGGACGACTTGGTAATATTTACCGATAGTATTCGCAAAATGCAGAGTATGATTGATAGATTGAAAAATTATTGTAGCCGTTGGAACTTGATATTGAATAATTAAGTCGAAAATGATGGTTTTCAGGAAGGGGGTAAATTGTGCAGGAAGAAGAAGTGAAGGTATGGGGAAGAACCTATAGAAGTAGTCAACGAGTAATGAACAATTATCTGGATGTTACATTTACTTCCACATTATCATTGACTAGTCATTTTAAAAATAAAGTGTCGGCAGCAAAGTATGGGTTCAATAGTTTATGGAGAAAGTTGATAGTAAACAATGACGTCCCAGTTTCAACCAAACGGCAGGTTTTTAATGCGGTAAGCAAGGCCACGGTTACATAATATGCTGTAGAGGTATGGGGGTACCAACAAAGAGAAGAACTAGAGCGTTTCCATAGATTTTTATTAAAAGACTGTTATGTTTACCGGTAAATACACTAAACCATATCCTGTATTTGGAGAGTGGGGAGGACATCCTATGGTTGGATACTTTGAAAATGAATTTAAAATATATAGGCTATTAACCTACCAGAGTCAGGATTTACAAAAAAAATGACAACATTGATAGCGCAAAGTAAATGTGGATGGTACAAAGACTGGAAAAATATATTTATGCAATATAATGTAGATTGGGTAGATCCTATAGCTCAGTCAAATTTGTGGAAGGAGAAATGTGAAATTATTATTGATAGGATACGTGACAAATTAATGGAGAGCTGGTGGAATAGGGCCGCAAAAACACAATTTCATTCCATATATCACAATTTTAGAAAATGTAATCCAATAAGGCATGATTATATTATTGACGAAAATAAAAGGCGATTTAGGGTGGATAGGCGATTTAGGGTGAAATTTTGTATAGAATGGTTTTGTCGGTAGGATGTATGTTTTCCGAGACATAAGAAAAAACCGAAACATGAGACTTTCAACCCCCACCCCTCCCACCGGCTTAAGGGGTACGGGCGGGGACTTTTGAAATGATCACCTCCTAAATAGCCCAAACAAAGTTACTAAGTGAAAAATTGTGATCCAAGAATTTCCTCTATACCTTTTCTTGAACATTCGTCATCATTGTCAACAGTTGTTGCAAAGCTTCAGATTTCATGCTCAACACTGAAACTGCTTTAACATTTGAAGGAAAATAGATAAAAAAGTGAAATAATATATATTATTGAAATGAATTTTATGTTCTACAACCCTATGGCCATTATTCCGTTTTTTTGGTGCATCGTTCAAGAGTTATCCGGTCAAAAAGAGCAAAAATGTGAAGCAAAAAATTTTTTTTCAAAATTGTAGACTTTCAAGAGCGGATATCTCGAAAACTATACAAGATATCGAAAAACTTGACTTGATAAAACTTGTAGGAAATTTAATCAGCTTTAATTTTGACCATAGAATGATCATGTCGGTAGGACGTATGTTTTCTGAGATATAAGCAAAAAAACTGAAAAATGATACTTTCAACCCCCCTCCATCCGGCCAGCTAAAGGGGTACTGTAATGGTGTTTAAGTATTCGGCCTAGGAGGAGCAAATGTAAGGGCGTACGGCTGTTGAGACCGAATGTTGGGGCCTGTGGTAGCTTAGAGGAATTGAGGAGAGACAAGAGCAGTGGAGGACCATATGAGGATAAGAGGAAGAGAAATAAGTGATAGATGTACACTTACCAGACGTTGAGCTGAGTTGAAGAGATGGGGGGCGCCCCAGTATTACCTGCTTGTAGTTGTCCAGTCTGGTGTTTGTAGTGTGATGATATATGAGTGAGGAAGAGGAAGTGTGAGAGAGTGTGAGTGATAGAGAGGAAGAGAGAGAGTGAGGAGAGTGAGAGACAGAGAGCATGAATGAGAGAGGATGAGAGAGTAATCGCGTTCGGGCACTGAGTAAAGAGACAATTGCACCATCTGCTATGGCTTACCGAGAAAGACTAACTCTGAGAGGGAGGCTCAGAGCTAGGGCGGGTGGCTATTCTCTTATAGCAGATAAGATTGGCCATAACATACCCCCTGCCTTGAACCTACGGTTCAACATATGAGGTATGGAGGGTATAGACCCAAGAGAAGAGACAAGAGAGTGTCCAGAGAGGAGAGACAAGAGTGTCCAGAGAGGAGAGACAAACGAGAAGAGATTAAGAGCAAGAGTTCTCATGTCTGCAATAGTTACTAGATCCACCACTGAGACATGAGAAGTGAGACTAAGAGATTATTCGAGAGGGAAAGGTGACACCTTGACAGCTGGATGGGAGAGTATGCCGTTTGCTGTTCTGACATCCACTACTCTCACAGTATTATCTTTACCAGGGTGAGTTTTGACAATGCAACCCAGTCGCCAAGAGAGTGGCGGTGTGTTGTCATCGTGAATAACAACAAGGTCATCTACGGTGAGGATTCGTTGCTGTTTTGTCCATTTCGAGCATTGCTGGAGGGTATACAAGTACTCATTGCTCCATCCATGCCATAGGTGTTGAACAAAACATTGGAGCATCTGCCAGTGTCATAAACGATTGAGAGGTGTTGTTTCAAGATTCTCTTCGGGAAGAGCAAGGAGAGGTCTTCCAATAAGAAAATGTCCTGGTGTGAGTGCTTTGAGATCAGCCAGATCTGGAGATAGAGGTGTAAGAGGTCGAGAGTTGAGAATGGCTTCAATGGCTATGAGCATAGTCTGAAACTCTTCAGCATTGACAATCTGTTCTCCTAAAACTCGAGAGAGGTGGTGCTTAATACTTTGAACAGATCTTTCCCAGAGACCACCATGGTGAGGAGTGCGTGGAGGAATAAAATTAAATCTTATGCCACTCTCAGAGAAATATTTTGTTGTAGATGAGGATCTTTCTAATTTGTTAAAGAGTTGAGTAAGTGAATGGGCAGCTCCCACAAAGTTGGTTGCATTATCTGAGTAAACAGTGGAAGGCTTTCCTCGTTGATATACAAAGCGGGTTAGAGCAGCAATGTATGCTTCAGATGTTAAGTCAGAGACCATTTCAATATGTATAGCTTTAGTGATGAAACATATGAATAGGCATATGTACATTTTCACAGTCTGAACCAGACGTAGAGAGTGTGGTTTCACTGTGAAAGGTCCTGCATAATCGACTCCTACTGTTGTGAAGGCAGGTGAAGGTTGTATGCGGTCTTGAGGAAGATCGCCCATGAGAGGCTGAGAGAGCGTGGGGCGACATCTATAACATCGTATACACTTGAAAACAACACTATGAATGAGACTCCATGCAGAGAGAATCCAATATTGAAGCAAGAGCTGGGATTGAAGAAGCTGGGGCTCAGCATGTAGGTACTTGAGATGATAGTAGCACACTAGAAGTTTCACAGCATAATTGTTCTTTGGTAATAGAACTGGGTGTTTTTTAGTCCACTGAATAGATGAATTTTTGAGTCGTCCACCCACTCTTATGAGTCCATCATCTGAGAGAAAAGGTTGTAATTTTTGAATAGAGGGAGAAATCTTAATTGACTGATGAGATGAGAAGAGGTCAGGAAAACTGTCCTTTTGTATAATTTGAAGAATGCGTAGAGTTGCATCTTGAAGCTCTGATGAGGAGAGAGAATTCAGCTTTTTCTGAGTATGATTCTTACACAGAGAGTTGTGTCAAAAGCGTAAGAGAAGTGCTACAACACGGACTAGAGTCATCCATGAGACTAGAGTCGTCCATGAGGAGAAGCGGTTGAGAAGCTCAAGAGCTGGAGAGTCTGCAGAGACTGTGAGAGCATTGAGAGGTTGAGATTCAACTTCTGAGAGATCGCTAGTAGAGAGAAGAGTATGAGATGTAATTTCATGAGCAGAAAGGTCTATAGCTACTGTATTAATACATATCTGAGAGATGTGTGCCATGCTTGAGGCATATCCGACCCAAGATCTAGAGTTGCGCCTGTTATGAGTTTTGAGAAGATATCAGCTCTGAGGAGTACATCAATGGGAGCTCTTTTATGAAACTGAGGATCGGCTAGCGTGAGAAATTCTGTGGCCTTTAACACAGCAGGAGAGAGATTTTTCTGAGGCATGTCTCCAGTGATGCTGGATAATATCATCACTTTGTGATCCGGTGCAATAATATCACCTTTGAGAGTTTTCAGAGTCACATTAGTCACACCATGAGAGCGAGTACTAGTGCCTGAGATGCCACTAATTGTTAGTTTTGAACAGTAAGTTTGAGAGATCTTTAATATTGTTGCTATATGCTTGGTAATAAATGTAGCTTGAGCTGCTGTATCTAATACAGCTCTGGTGATGACAGTATGTTCATCACGAGTTGATAAACGCACGAGAGCTGTAGGAAGAAGAGTGGTGAGAGATTCTTTCTGAGCCGCACCAATGAAGAGTTGTTGAGATATTTTATTAACAGAAGTTTTTGAGAGCGGTAGTATTTTAACATTTGATTGAGAGTGGTGAGTAGATTCGGCGTTTCGAGTGAGAGAGTTCTGAGCAGTGGAATCCGAGGTTCGAGTAGATAGTCATTGTGAGGGACTGGTAGGCCTGCTGTTACGAGGAGTGGAGACAGATGTTTTCTCAATATGCAACAGCAAGTGGTGACGTCTATCACATATTTGACATGAGCGTTGAGAAGAGCATTGTGCTAGTTCATGGCAATGACCAAGACAATTCGAGCAACTATTTGAGACTGATACAAAATGTAAGCGTCTTTCTACTGAAAGATTGTAGAATTCCAGACAAGTATAAATTCTATGTCTGTCAGAGCCACAATAAGAGCAATCCGCTTTGGAGGGTGTGTCAGACTCTCTTCTTTGTCTCATTGGAGGTTTAGAGACCTGTTGAGTTGAGTTATTTGTAGCTGAGGTCTGATTTTGCAAGACAATACTTGCGTATGAGGCCGGTGGTGAGATAGTGCGAAAATATCCTTGACCACGAGGAGTAGATTGTTGAAATCTAAATTGTTGTAGAGGTTTTGAGACATCAACTATTATTCCACGACCACGACCACAAGATTGAGTGTTGAGAGGAGACGAGACAGCCGAGAGCTGAGGGTAATTCAGAGGTGATGCTTCCTCAATTTCAGAGCATTCTTGATTAATGAATTTTATTATTTCATCAGCCTTTGGAATAAATACAGTGTCCTTGTTTTCACTAGAGTGAATTGTTGAGCAATAATGTTCATATTTTCTTCTGAGATTAATATCCATTTTTCTTAAGATAATAGCCGACAAGAGAGGATTTTCTTGAGTTGTAATATCAATTTTAATACCTTGGAGCACTTGGATATTTTCATTATAAGGGTTCAGAAAATATCTCATTTGAGAAGGAGTGTTATTGACTGAGGGTAAGTCTAGGAGTTGATTGAGATGCAGCAAAAGTGAGTCGTTAAGGTGAATGGTATCTATCTTTGAGCAGCTTATAGGCTACCTGATAATTAGCAGCTGAGATAGGTAGAGCTTTAATTAAATTTAGTGGTTCATCTGAGAGAACACTAAGTAGATACTGGAATTTCATGACAGAGTCCATGGATGCATTGTTATGAATACTTGAATGAAACATATTTATAAATGAGACCCATTCAAGCATGTCTCCTTTAAAATGCTTCAACTCGAGTTTTGGTAAGTGAACAACAGAGGCTTGTTGTGGAGAAGTAGAGGTTGCAGTCTTATTTTTAGCAGCAGTAATCTTGGTTTCACAAAATTCGAGATGAGAGTTAATATAATCCACTAGTTCATCAGCACTATTGAGTGGTGCATAATTGGGAACAAACGTCTTACTGTCTTGTAATTTGAGCTCGTGATATGAGACAAGAGCATCAGCAAACTCTTCACAAAGCTTGTCAACTGATTTTGAACGAATCATAAATTTTCTTAAGTATTTCTTTATCTTCTGTTTTCTTTGTCAAATCATGAGATTTGTGAGAAAGCATTATCCTTCTTTGCTTCTATAATAGGCAGTGATAAAGCCATATTTGATAGTATTTAGCGAGTAGAGTGAGTAGAGTACAGGAGGAGTAATAGAGAAAATTCTGCTAAGTCGAAACTGTAAACAAAGAACAGCTGGCTATTGACTTTCCGATTATAATTATTGATGAATGGCGAACGAAGAGCAAAAGAGATTGAATGATAAAGGACCGAGCGCCAGAGAGAGAGACCGACATTGAAGTAAGAGCACGAGAGTGAGTGAGAACGCACTAGGGAGATAGAACATCTTTTGTAATAGAGCATAGAAAGACAAAGAGTGATTGTCTTTAATATGGCACTGCGAGTGCGAGAGAGAAAGAGACCGAAAGTGCGTCGAGTGAGAGAGAATGCTCAACAGAGTGAGATAACGAGTAGAATTTGGAATAATATTTTTCAACTTTGTAAGAAGCCTGCTGTAGGTTCAGCTCAACGACTTTATCAAGAGATAAGAGCAAGTTGCAATTGCAGGTTTACAACAATAATCCTTTCAAAATGCACAAAATTGAGCAACTTATGAAACGGCTCAACAAGAGTATTTTTGAATAAATTATTCACTTTTCTAACTGATTCAAATCCACCGGATTTTTGATTATCAGGGGTAGCCAAATGATAATCAATATCTGGGCCGTGAAGGACCAAATGTAAGAGCATAATCTGGCCCTTGGGACCAAATGTAATGGCATTTGAGTATTCGGCCTAGGAGGAGCAAATGTAAGGGCATATGACTGTTGAGACCGAATGTTGGGGCCTGTGGTAGCTTAGAGGAATTGAGGAGAGACAAGAGCAGTGGAGGACCATATGAGGATAAATAAGTGATAGATGTACACTTACCAGACGTTGAGCTGAGTTGAAGAGATGGGGGGCGCCCCAGTATTACCTGCTTGTAGTTGTCCAATCTGGTGTTTGTAGTGCGATGAGTGAGGAAGAGGAAGTGTGAGAGAGTGTGAGTGATAGAGAGGAAGAGAGAGAGAGTGAGGAGAGTAAGAGATAGAGAGCATGAATGAGAGAGGATGAGAGAGTAATCGCGTTCGGGCACTGGGTAAAGAGACAATTGCACCATCTGCTATGGCTTACTGAGAAAGACTAACTCTGAGAGGGAGGCTCAGAGCTAGGGCGGGTGGCCATTATCTTATAGCAGATAAAATTGGCCATAACAGGTACGGGCGGGGACTTTTGATACATTCACCTCCTAACTAGCCCAAACAAAGGGCTTTGGGATCTGTGGTGGGTCCACATTTATTTTCTACCTGAAGTTCGCCGAAGCAACAGGTTGATGGGATCGGAAAGGGTTGTCCTATTGTTTATAAAGATGGAAATATTCCTTCCTTCATCCTTTTTCTATTCTATAATAGTTTGAAAGTTTGACCAATTTGTTGATTTTGAGCCTTCCTTGTTGGTGTTGACTATAGAGTGCACATTTTGGAGTAGATATTTTGTGGAGTTGAGAGATGACAAAAACTTTCTGTAATCAATCTAACTTGTAAGTATTTCAATGTCCTTTCAGGTTCTATGGAATAGATAGGTAGGAAAAGAAAAATTGTCTACTAAGAATAGTTTACAAAAAAGAAAAGCTTCATCCAGTAGCATAGCGATTTGGCGACCCCAGGGGGTCTGGGGGGTATTCCATACCCCCAGGGTGAAGGGTGTCCGGGGGTCCTCCCCAGGGAAAATTTTTATAAATAGTGCCTCTAAAATCGTATTCCAAGAGATTCCAGGCTCTTGTCAAGAAGAGCTTAAATCCATTCATTTTAGTCCACATTGGGGATTTTTTTTTAATTTTCTATGTTGAGAGCTTCATTTCAGGCTTAAAACAGTAACTTTGTACAAGTATTTATTAAAATGAAGTTTATAAATTGGATAGTGTAAGCTCAATAAATCATTGCTTTTATGAATCGTTTTCCTAAGAGCCCACTTTTCGTTATTGTTAGTTCATTAATTATTAATTTTTTTTCTGGGAAGTTAAGTCTAACATCATAGTGACTTGAATTGCGTTGTAATGCACATTTCTGAAGTTGTCAGTACTTCTAGATCTTCTCACTCAAGTTTCTAAAGAATCTTACAGCATAATTAATTTATTGCTGATTAGTTTTCCATCAAATTTTGCTAGTTTCTTGTTTTGATGACAGCTTTTTATCCATTCGTCTCATCCTAAACTATAGGCTACCTTTTTTTATTTGAATTGGAATAACTCTTGTTTTGTTCCAGTCGGGTCCAGTGAACTCTTGAGAATTATTCAATTTTATGTTTGCTTGGCAGCCCTCCCCCCTCCATCTCGACTTTTTGTCCAGTACTAGATTGAAATCTATCATTTTCTATCACTCGCTTTGCTCGCCTCAACCGTCCAACTGGACCCAGTGATGGGAGAGGGAATTTTATACAACATTAATTAATAAGTACACTAGTTATTGATGATTGCGCCTTCTATGGGAATATTTCTAAAAATTTATTTGGAACTCGTCATATTGTCTTGAATGGACCTGGATACTAAACTTTTAAGATATAGCCTTCACCATGTGTTTCTTGAGAAGATCAAAAATTTCATAGATTGTTAATTTTGGGCCCAAGCGTCAAAAACAATTATAAGATTGGTACATTGCTCAAAGAGGCAAGGCTAAAGGGGTAACATCACTAACATCCCCGGTAGATAACATCCACTTATACCCATAATGCCACTTAAAATAGAACGATTTATGTCTAGAAACGCTAAAAATGTGGTTTTAGAGAGGTTGTTTTTAATTTTTTTTCCCCGGGAGAGGACTATTCTCCCGGACCCCCCCTTAAGACTATGAGAGTCATAAATATTCGTCAAAATTCAGAGGACAAATTCATAAAATTCGTCAAATTCTGAGGCTTATCGGAACCTGTCACTTAATTGTAGTACCGTAAACCGGGGCCACATTTTACTTGGCCCACATTTTTACTTTTTCCAAAAACAAAGGCCATTAAAATAATGAATGTTGTTGATATACCTATCAAATAATTTTTTCTTATATCTGTAGGTTTTTGTTAATCAAATAATGTGCTACTCAATATTTTCAGAACGCTAGGAATTTTTTAAATTTTGGGCCAACGTTACCCTGGCTGTTTTGTAAAAACATGTATTACATCTTTTTTAATCAAAACAGACAAAAACTTAATGTCACATTTCGATAAGAAGTATATAAAGATACTATTTTGATACTTACTTGCGATTTCAATTCTTCACTGTAGACTGTAGAATCAAAAGTTTGTAGAGTGGAAAATGTGGTATTGTTGCACTGTGATTACTAAAGCTCCAGCGCAACCACTACAACATCATAAAAAGTTCTAAATCCACTTAATTACCCTAAATTAAAGTTTCTTCTGTTGGAAAAAAAATTTAATTTGACTTTTCATTCTCACTTATTAACTTTACACGAAAATACATATTTTTTCTAACAATGGGCCAAAGTAACCCCACAAGGGCCAAAGTAGCCCCAGTTTACGGTACTGTATTCGAATTTGCTTTATTTCTCTTTCGTGAATATACATCCACATGATAACCTATATTCAGAATATTATTTTAGGAAAAAACATAATTTATCAAGTGATAGTATTTTCAGATTGAATTTCAATGGTAGGTCTTGGAATGGTTTCAAAGATAGTACATTATTAGAGTAGCGGGGGGTGGGGGAGTTACCACCCTTGAGGTAACTAGATCTATAGGAAATAGGTACTCTAATAGGCAATATAAACATCTAATATTAAAATTGTATTTGAAGTAAAGTCTTTCATATTTTGTTCAAATTCAGTTACAAGAAAGCTCTCTGTAAATTCCTGAAGTAGGGTATATAAAGACAAAATAATCTAAACATATTCAATACCCACATCTCGGCACTTCTTTGTTGATTTGAAGCAAATCATGAATCGCTTACAATCTTCACTAATAGAGAATCAACTCTCAAGCATTGTAACTTTATTGAGATTTTGTCACTCTGGATTTGTAGCTCAGTACTCCACATTACTCTAAATTGTGCTCTCTTAAGATGGCAAATCACCATTGGGTCCAGTTCTCATACTAGTCAATAACAATGGGCATTCATAGATCTAGGAACAATACCTGTACTCTTCCAAAACCCAACAACCTGTTGCCCTGTACACTACAGGTAGAAAATAAATGTGGACTCATCACAGATCCCCAAGCCAAACAAAGTTATGAAGTCAAAAATGTGTTCCAAGACTTTCCCTGTGTACTTTTTCGTTGACTGGGCTATGGGATCTAAATAAAATAAATTCAGAATGGACATTGCAGGTCATAAGCAAACTATTGTTACGGGTTCTATGTCTAAAATAATGCTGGCAACACTTAAATTTATCACTCACACTTTATTTACACAAAAAATTCACAACACTCACTGGTCAGTAATGTCTTACAGAAAAATAAGCAATTGAAAACAGATAAATCGATACTGTTCAACTAATAAAGAGATTTCAATAAACTGTACAAAAATCAATCACTAAATGTCAAAAGGCCGATCTAATATTAAATAATAACTGTACAATAAACTGTCCAATAATATTCAAAAAGAAACGTCAAAAAGAAGAATTAACTTACACAGCACTAGTCCGTAATACAATAAACACTATTTAGTAGTTCACTGATATGAATTAAACAGGAAAAAGAATTGTCACTAAAGGCACAGAGAAAGAATTATCACTTCTTTATATAGACACAATATAGAACTGACACAACTTGTTTATCACAATGAATTTCAAAGACAACTGAACTCCTTTACAAGAGACTTCCTACATTTATATACGTTATCATAATTGAGATATCTCTAGATTTCTCTACCAACTTCTAAATAAATAAATAAAGAAACTAGCACTTCCTACAATATTCTAAAAGATTCCATTAATGTCTAATCAAAACAACTAGAACATTCTACTAATTACCAAGTAAACACCATAAAAGTGTCAAAATAATTAGAGTAATTAATTGAGTAATAAAGAGTAATTAATTGCTTAAAAGTAAACATTTACATAGCAGATAACACCGAGAACCACTGTTTCTTCTTTCTCTCTATTCCCTCCAAATTCATATTCGCTACACTACCCCCACCTTAAGAGATTGTTCTGTCCCAGAACAAAAGCACTTAAGTTAGTTTAGATCAGGTCTGGTTTCTCATTGGTCTTCCAAGGGTTGTAGATGCAGATGGTAATCTGGACACCAGTGGATTTGAACACCTCCTCTAGCATTGGCTTCACAATTGTCCAATCCAGGCCATCATATCCGCTTCCAAGCCATGGTATGCCAAGATTCCTTACTCCTAGTTGTTGCATTCTGTCCCTCAGCTGAACCAAGCAAGTCAACAATTTGTCATATGTTGCCTTCATCTCAGGCTGTCCCTTAGTCACCAGGTAAAAGAGATGTTGACCATGCTGCTGCAGATGAAGAACATTTCCTTCCTTGGGTCCTTGTTGTTCCAGGTCTCCAAGACCACCAAACCTCTTCCTGAAGACTGTAGCAATGCCTTGGGATTCTGCTAAGTTGCCGGTGACACAATGCACCAGTGCATACTCCCCGGTCAGGGTGAACAGATCCCTTTCACTTGTCTGGATCATTTCCCCAACTGTTGTTGAACTGCAATCATCAGTAGACTTCTCTGGGGATATAGTATGCTGAACCTGAGCTGTGTGTTCTTCCTCAGCACCATTGCTACCATTGAATGGAGTCAAACGATTGAAATGTACTATTCTTGGCTTCCCTCTTGGAGGTTTTTTTAGCTGGTATACCACATTGTTGATCCTAGTCACAACCTCAAAAGGCCCTTCCCACTGATTTTGAAGTTTTGGAGAGTAGCCATGAATCCTCCTTGGGTTGTATAACCAGACTAGGTCTCCTGCTTGGTATCCACCTTGGTCAGCTTTGATGTCATACCATTCCTTAAACTTAAGGCTTGCTTCATCAAGATTGGTGTGGACTTTCTCATGAGTCTCATTCATGTGTTTCCTCAGTTGGGTGATGTAGTCTTCCTCCTCGAATGTCTTACCAGGCTTGCTTCCAAACTGAAGATCACAGGGTAGCTGTAGATCTCTACCAAAGATGATGCAAGCAGGTGTTTCCCTTGTAGATTCATTAATGGAGCTATGATATGCTATCAAAAAGAAATGGAGATGTTGATCCCAATCATGCTGACTGTCTGAAACCACTTTCCTCAGATATTGCTGCATAGTCCTGTTCATTCTCTCTACCATGCCATCTGACTGTGGGTGCAATGGAGTGGTCTGTGTCTTCCTGATGCCCATCAACTCACACACTCTACTGAACACTTCTGACTCAAAGTTTCTCCCTTGATCTGAGTGCAGCTCCAATGGCACACCAAAACAACTGAAGAACTGCTTTATCAACACATCAGCCACTGTGATTGCTTCCTGGTTAGGTAAGGAATATGCTTCAACCCATTTACTGAAATAATCCATGGCTACTAGGATGTATTTGTTTCCATCATTGGTTGTGGGGAATGGTCCAGCAATATCAATAGCCACATGCTCAAATGGTGCCCCAACATTATAGGTCTTCATTGGTGCCCTTTTCTTCCTTTGTGGACCATTGGCTGCTGCACAAGTTGTATATTTCCTACACCAATCTCTGATGTCCTCCTTCAAGTTAGGCCAGTAGAATCTTTCTCTGACTTTTTCTAATGTTTTGTGAAGTCCAAGATGACCACCAGAACTTCTATCATGCAAACTCCTCAGTACTTCAGGTATGCGGTTGTTTGGGACAATCCCTTGTTGCCTTTTCTGGTCCCCTGCTGCATTTTCAATCACCCTCTTAGAGACACCATCATTTTCAATAATAGAGTCCCACTGTGCCCAATAGGTCTTGACACTTTGAGATAGAGGTGCTTTTTCCTGTCAAGCTGGTCTTCCATGTCTTGCATGTTTCCAATCCCAGAGGTTCTTCAAGTCAGGATCTCTCCTCTGGTCTTCCTGCAGCTTGTTGCTCTCCCAAAGATCAGCAATTACAGTAGTTCTTGTCAAGATGCCTTCCGTGTGGTCATGGTGGGAACAGTGCTTACAATCTTCTTCACAGGGTCTTCTTAAAAGAGCATCTGCATTTCCATGACTGATCCCTGCTCGATGAACTGATTCAAAATCATACTCTCCTGGAGTCATTCAATCCAGCATGCCACTTGTCCTTCAGGAGTTTTGAACTGGAGTAGCCACTTCATTGCTGCATGGTCTGTCCTCAGGAGAAAATGTCTTCCATAAAGATATTTGTGGAAGTGTCCAACAGCCTTAACCACTGCTAGAAGCTCCCGGCGGGTGACACAATAGTTGCACTCAGGTTTTGACAGGACTTTGCTGAAATATCCAATGACCTTTTCCACTCCTTCCTGCTCCTGAGAAAGTACTCATCCAATGGCCACATTACTAGCATCTGTATCCAGGATGAATTTTCCTTCTGCCTTAGGATAACCAAGGATGGGGGCATCAACCAGTGCTTGCCTCAGCTCATCAAATGCATGTTGACAGTTCTCATTCCAAACAAAGCTGCTCTTGTCTTCAGTCAACTTGGTCAGAGGTTTAGCAATGTTGGAGAAACCCTTCACAAACCGCCTATAATAAGTGCACAGACCAAGAAAGCTTCTCATTTCATACTTGTCATGTGGAACTGGCCACTTGTTTACAGCCTCTATTTTCTCTGGGACTGGGGCAACTCCAGCATCAGACACAACATGTCCCAGATAGTTGACTTGTCTTCTGAACAGGTTGCACTTCTTTGGATTCAGTCTCAGATTCGCCTGCCTCAGCCTCTGGAATACTTGCTCCAGGTTGTGTAGATGATGACTGAAGGACTTTCCCAAAACAATTATGTCATCCAGATAAACTAAACAGGTCTCCCAAGACAATCCTCTCAACACACTCTCCATTAGCCTCTCGAATGTAGCTGGAGCATTACACAGCCCAAAAGGCATTACCTTGAACTGCCAAAGACCTTCACCTATTGAGAAAGCAGTCTTTTCTTTATCCCCTGGCTTCATGCCCACTTGCCAATACCCACTCTTGAGGTCTAGTGTTGAGAATAGTTTACATTCCTCAAGGCTGTCTAATGTGTCATCAATCCTTGGCAGAGGATAACTGTCCTTCTTGGTGACATTATTCAGCAATCGATAGTCTATGCAGAATCTCAACGATCCATCTTTCTTCTTCACCAGCACCACTGGAGAAACCCAAGGACTGTTTGAAGGTTCTATGACATCATCTTCTTCCATTTCCTTGATGACTTTCCTGGCTTCCTCCCTCTTTGCTAATGGCAATTTCCTTGGATTTTGACATATGGGCCTTGCATCACCAGTATCTATTGCATGCTGTACAATATTAGTTCTTCCTTTTGGACCTGCCCCAATTTTGAAGACATCCTGGTATCTGGTGATGAAGTCTTTCACTTTGGCGGCCTGTTCAGCTGTAAGGTTCTTGCAGGTGGTAGAAGTGAATTCCTGAAGTTCCTTTGGAAGTCCTTGGTTCACTTGCTGAGACTTCTGGATCTGTCTCACCACTGATAAGGCTGTTGAACAGTGTCCAAGCATGCTTCCTCCTTTTAGAGTAATCTTGTAGTCATTCACATTCATGATGCATACTGGGAACTTGTTGCTGGTCCAAAATAAAGTTCTTGCCACTAAGACTCCTTGATGCAAGTTGTCCTCTTGTCCTGCTGGTTCCACTAGTGCACTCTGCCCTTTCTCCATGTCATCCTGTATTCTCCCATAGGCCACAACCTGGCTCCTTGCTGGTAGGGTGATGTCAGTGAGTAACAATACTCTGCTACTGCTTGGCTTCTCTGGGTAAAGTATGACCTCTTCTTCTCCAATTACTTCAGTTTTCTTATTCAAGTCGAACTTGAGACCAAACTTGTTAAAGAAATCCATCCCAAGTATAACATCTTCTTGTATATCTGCCACTAACACATGATGCTTGAAGTTACTGCCACCAATAAGGAGGGTAGCAGCTGTCTCCCCAAAAACTGTAGCCAAATTTACCCCTGTAGCTGTACGGAGTTCACCTTGTTGACTTAATTTTCTTCTTATCACAGACTGCGCTCCTATTCAGGATGGTCATGGTAGCTCCTGTGTCAATAAGTAGTTGTCTTGCTTGTCCATCCACAATGCCATCTATATACAAACTACTTCTGCTGCCAGCAAGAGATGCCACCTTTGCTTTTCTTACTGGGGCCTTCTGCTTGTGGGTTGACAGCTGCCCCTCCCTATCAACCCTCTTTAGTTTACCAGCTCCTTCTCACCTGGTTTGGTGATACATTTGCTCCTAACATGTCCAATTTTTCCAAATGCCCAGCATTGAACCTCCTTCTTCCTGGATCTCAACTTCTCCAGGCCTTGTTCAACTATCTTCTGGATTGTGCTTGCATCCATGACTTCAGCCTCCATAGCTTGTACCTTAGAATGGCCTGGTACTGACTGCCAAACTGCCTCAAACTCCAATGCCTGGGCCAAAGCATCATTCAATGTCTTGGGTCTGGCTAGTTTGATGGACTGCTGGGTCTGGTATTCTCAATCCATTCAAAAATTTTTCTACTGCAAGACTTTTGTATGTGTTGTCATCAGCAGATGGATATGCAGTCCTAACAAATCAAGCGATGTAAGCCTCAAATTCTTGTAGGGATTCATTGGGCCTCTGCACCCTATTATTGAGCTGAGATTGGTACAACTGCTCCAGGTGTTTGTTGCCAAATCGCATCTCTATTCATCTCCACAGCTCACTGAAACTCCACTTCTTAGCTGATGGTATTGAGTGAACAATCGCCAATGCTTCACCTCAGAGATTCATCCTCAGAACATAGGCCTTTGTTGCTGGTGACCACCCCTGGAACTCAGCTGCTGACTCAAACAGTGTTTGGTAGTCCTCTAAAGGTGTTTTTCCATCATAGGTAGGCAGTCCAGTGTGCTGAGGTATAACTACTAGCTGTTTCTGGAGATCTTCCTCCTTAGCATCCATCATTGACTTTTCTGATATGACTATTTCAGGAAAATTTGAAGTTTTACTTACTTCTAGGTTGCTGCTTGAAGTTCCAGCACCACACTCCAGCTGCTCAAGTCGATTTTCTATTGCTTTAATCTTCCTGCAGTCAACCTTCCATGGTTTTGAAGTCTTCCTCCACCTTAGTGACTTCTACATCCAATGAAGTAATATTCTCTTGTAATTTACTTTCTATGGATGCCACATTTTGCTGAATATCTTGAATATTCACCTGTAGTTGGTCCTTCAAGGATGAAATATTCTCTTGTAGCTTACCTTCCATTGATGAAATATTCTCCTGCATATCCTGAATATTTCCTTGCAGTTTGCCTTCCATGGATGAAAAGCTCTCCTGTAGCTTGCCTTGGTCTGTCACATAGATGAAATTAATTTTGTATCTGGAGTCTCAAAGAGGTAGGTAGCTGGGTCTTCTCCTTTTACCAGTAATGCATCACGAAGACGATCTTGTAGAGTAGACTTCTTTCCAGATGTTTCTAGATCATGGTCCTATAATTCACATTTGAGATCGGCCACTTTCAAGTCACACAATGTAATTTTGCCAGCCATTTTTAATAAAACACAAAAAATACCCCACACCTGACACCAATTGTTACAGGTTCTATGTCTAAAATAACGCTGGCAACACTTAAATTTATCACTCGCACTTTATTTACACAAATAATTCACAACACTCACTGGTCAGTAATGTCTTACAGAAAAATAAGCAATTGAAAACAGATAAATCGATACTGTTCAACTAATAAAGAGATTTCAATAAACTGTACAAAAATCAATCACTAAATGTCAAAAGGCCGATCTAATATTAAATAATAACTGTACAATGAACTGTCCAATAATATTCAAAAAGAAACGTTGAAAAAGAACAATTAACTTACGTAGCACTAGTCTGTAATACAATAAACACTATTTAGTAGTTCACTGGTATGAATTAAACAGGAAAAAGAATTGTCACTAAAGGCACAGAGAAAGAATTATCACTTCTTTATATAGACACAATATAGAACTAACACAACTTGTTTATCACAATGAATTTCAAAGACAACTGAACTCCTTTACAAGAGACTTCCTCCATTTATATACTTTATCATTGTCGGGGCCAATAACCTATGAGCAACTTGAATCGCTGAGGCTTGTAAGACCGTCAGATGAAGATAGCTAAAAGTTCTAAAGGTTACCTTAGGTGCTCCGATGTAGAACCACTGGTGGTGGTTGTTGAAGCTCTTATCCGAAATCAGGGCGGGACCCGCCGGGGGGTATCTCCGTTGATGGTCGTCTGTACGTAAACTGCTAGCTGAAGACGGCGATCCCTAGTGGAATACCCGCGGGGGGCGCGATTACTAACCGAGAGGTACTCAGCACTGAAAGTCACACAACAAAATACCCTGGCCAGGATTAAACTGCGACACTGTTGATAGTCAAACCGTTCATGAAATGTGAGATGATACATAACACTGTCCGAAAAATGGTAACCGGAAGGTAAAATTAACTGCTTATAGAACTCACAAAAACTGATCGATCTTAAAATCTGTACATAGAGAGCGGCGCGATAAGACAGTTACGTTCCGATGCTGAACAATTCACCCTTGGAATTCACCCGAACTTGAAAGAGTGACGTTTCGCTGTCGAGACACACACAGCAACTGAACTGGAGCTTCGCTTCCACATGGAAAGATACATAAAAAGGGGGTTCGCAAATCATAATTCACGAACCCATGATAGCCGTTCAAGACTGGTGCAAACATGCTCCCCTGGGGGCAGAAGGAAGCGTGGGACTGTCTGATAAAGGTCGTAGTCGATTGACGGCTCGCAGATACATTCCATGGGAGGTGTGCACATTCATGACGCGGGTGACACTGTCTGGACCCGGGAAGGTTTCAGTGATAACACCGACCGGCCACTGAAGAGGAGACGACAGGATGTCTTTGACTAGCACTAGGTCCCCAATCTGAAGAGTACGACTAGGGCGATTCCACTTCTGTCTGATTGTTAGTTGATGAAGATATTCGGTGGACCATCTTCGCCAAAAACACTGAGCCAACTGTTGGATGCGCTTCCATCGGCGCTGCGGTGGCGCATCGAGAGCGACCGGCTGCTCAGGAACAGCAATAAGAGGTGCGCCAATCAAGAAATGACCTGGTGTTAGGACCTCAGCTGATTCGACCAGATCGTCAGAAAGCTCGAGGAGAGGGCGGCTGTTCAAAATGGCGGAAATACGAGCAAATAATGTTGAATACTCTTCGAAGGTGTGCACGTGATCACCGATGGTGTGCTTTAACAAATTTTTGACAGATTTTACTGCTGCCTCCCATAAACCACCGAAGTGTGGAGCCAATGGAGGGTTGAAATGCCAACTGATGAGCTGTGTAGCGAGCCGAGTGGAGATATCTGCTTGAGATGAGTTCAAAAATTCTTGTACCTCGTTAAGCTGCCGGGCGGCGCCACGAAAATTCGTGCTGTTATCTGAGTAGACGTGCGAGGGGGACCCGCAAATGGAGACGAAGTGGTGAAAGCTGGTGAGGGAAGCGTCAGTGCTAAGATCGGAGACGAACTCAAGATGTACAGCTTTTGTAGCAGAGCATACAAATAGGGCAAGGTAACCTTTCAACTGACAGCGTGTGCGAAGAGTACTTGCTTTGTGCATGAAGGGGCCGGCAAAGTCCACTCCGACTACGGAAAATGAGCAACTGGGTGTAACCCTAGCTTCAGGCAATGGAGCCATAGGTGGTTGTACGACGGTGGAGCTAAATCGAGTGCACTGGAGGCAAGCGCACACAATGGAGCGTACAAGCAACCATGCTGACAAAATCCAGAAATTAGTTGAAACACTGGCTTGGGTGAGACGTGGTCTGGAATGGAGTGTGCGAAGATGAGCGTTCAACACTACTAAGTACGACAGATGACACTTTTTTGGTAATAAAATGGGTCGCTTAATAGCATAAGGCAATTGAGAATAAGAAAGGTGGCCGTCGAGTCTAATGATGCCAGAAGGAACCGTGATTGGGTGTAGCTTGGCAAGTAATTTCAATTGTTCAGCATTGAAATGTTTTGTTTGTACAATATTGACACAAGTCAATAAGGAGACATGATATTTGTCGGCTGTCAGACTAATAGAACTATTCAGCTGGCGGGCGGCACGAAATTCATTTAACAATGGATTGGTGAAGTCTTTGTTCCTTCGAAGCACAGTGACGAATTGTAGTACATAACTGTAAACTCAGGTGAGTTTGGGTAGACAAGGAAATCGTTCAAATGTATCATAAAGATACTGACCTGTATTATTCACTGTATTAGTGAGTATGATGACCGGAGTAGGCTTCAACTCTGTGGTAGGCATAGCGGGCATGTAAGTTGATACAGGAAACTGAATATGAGGCATGCAAAAGGCAGGAGGGCCGTGCCACCATGAATCACACTGTAATAGCTCACTCGGTCGCAGTCCACGAGATGCGACATCAGTGGCATTATCCGTGGTGGAAACATGATTCCACTATTCTATGGTTGTTCTCTCTAAAATCTGGAAAGCACGATTAGCCACATAAATTTTAAATTTGTACAGAGGAGTGTGTAGCCAGTCTAATACAATTTTGGCATCACTGTATAGTAGGACGCATTGAATGCCTATTTGTTCAAAAGAGTCTGTGAACGTGGAGATTAATTTTGACAACAATAAGGCAGCATTTAATTCCAGTTGAGGAATGGTCACATTGGTAGCGGGAGACACTCGACTTTTAGCAGCAACTAGCCTCATGCTTACCGTATTGTCGGGGAGAGCTTCATGTAAATACAGGGCAGCAGCATACCCTTTCTCAGAAGCGTCACAAAACCCGATAAGTGTTTTTTCCGATATTGGGGTGGCAAATAATCGAGGTATTTCTACCTGCTCGAGAGCAAGAAGCTCGGCTGAGAACGTGCTCCATTGTTCAGCGTGTTCTGGAAGCAGGTCAGTGTCCCACTGTTTATAGTGCTTCCAAACAGTTTGCATGAAGGCTTTTAGTTTGAATATAACTGGACAAAGCCACCCGACAGGGTCGAATAATTTTGCGATGTGCAACAAGACATTTCTGACAGTCATTGGATCCGTGAATGGAATTACCGAGTAGGTGAATAAATCACGATCAGGCAGAAAACATACACCTAATACTTTTAATGTATTTGAGTTGTCAAACATACATTCAGAATTTTCCAGATGACTGGCAGGTAGGTCTTTCAATAGTTCGGGGCAATTAGAAGCCCATTTTCTTAATTCAAATTGTCCTTTAGATAACAACTGTATGAGCTGATTTACAAGTGTCTGTGCTTCATTAAAACTATTAGCACCAGTTAATAGGTCGTCGACATAACAATGCTCTGATAAGGAATGCGCCGCTAATGGAAAGTCATTACCCTCATCAATCACTAATTGTTTTAGTGCTCTTTGTGCTAAATAAGCTGATGGGCAAAGGCCGTATGTAACAGTATTGAGAGAAAATTCACATACCGGAGAATCGGCGCTTGGTCGGTACCACACGTGTTGAGCATGACGGTCTTCTGGCCTGATAAGGATTTGTCGATACATCATGCAACAGCCCACGATGATAATGTATACATGCGTTCGAAACGAGTTGATCACCAAAGCCACGTCTTTTGCAATTTGGGCCCTGATAATAGCCTATCATTCAGTGATGTTTTAGTACAGTCTAGGCTGCTTCCATTAAACACTACTCTTATTTTGCCACTACGGTCTCCATGCTTGAAGATGATGTGATGTGGTATAATATAGGAAGATGACTGCTTGGCTAATTCCATGTGTTTCAACTCTAAGTATTCCTGCATGAAGTCGTGATACTTTTGATATACTGGTTCATCAGCTTTAAGTTTTCGTTCCATATTCAAATGCATCTTGTATGATTGTCCACGATTAGAAGCAATTGGAGTGGTGGATGCTTTAAAAGGTAAGGCAACAATATATCTCCCATCACTGGATCTGGTTGTAGAGTCTTGAAATAATTGTTCACAGAACATGTCGTCATCTGACATGAAAATACAATAAGGGACTTCTTCATTAGTCCAAAATTGTTGCATTGTTCGGTTTAACTCGCTGTAATTGTTTTCCGTGCACTGAGACACAAAGGCCTGAACAGATAGTTGTTTTTCACATAATAACAGGCCTAATATCACATATCCGTAAATAGTGTTGAGCACTGCTAGTCCATTTAATAATGATTTAATTAATGTGTTTTTGGAACACATAATTGTTGTTAAGATGTCTAAACCTATCAGACAATCAATATGACCGGGTAAGAAGAAGGTTTTGTCTGCTAATGGGAGCTGCAAGAAATTAGCATAATGTTCTTCACATACAGGGTGCGCCGGCAATTGAGCAGGTAATGTATCAATGACTAATGCTTGTGTTAAGAGTATTTCATTTCCAATATTGGGTGTTATTAGATGCAACTGAACAAGACCATTAACTGGAGAGGACACAGAATTAATACCAGTAAGCTGTATAGGTGATGGCTGTAATTCTATACCCAATTGCTGAACTGTAGTTGAACTGATAAAGGTGCGCTGACTAGCTGAATCAATAAATGCTCTTAATTTTATGTCCTATGCGATCACAAACCGGTATATACAGAGTGCCCAATATAGAATTTACTTCATTACTTGATGTTGCTTGTCCTGAGAAGATTTCACGGATGCTAGGAGTGATAGTTTCATCATTTATATTCACTGATTCATATTCGTGTAACTGATTAGGAGGTTTGTCTTGATAAAAATGTTTGAGCCCGTTTATGGAACTAAAAGCAACTTTCTTTGTGGGTGATCTGATTGAAGCACTCTGTAGGAGAATACGTCAATCCTCATTGGGCCTGTGACTGACCACTACTGATGATGCAATGGGCATTGGAGAGCCGTGCCTGACAGGGGGCTTGCTAGCTTGCTGACCGGTAGTGGGTGATTCGGGTGTGGCGGTGAACACCTGCCCGCGGCCACACATGAGTTGTTGATAAGATGTAATTGTGGATCTTCCTTCACAAGTACTGGAGGAGGAAGACAAATCATCTGATTGAGACTGAAAGCGGCGGGGCGAACCTGATTTGCGTTCATATTGCTTGACTGAACCCTGTGACTCTGGTAGATGATCATCTTTGGATCAGAAACAGAGTAATGTGTTGTGCTTGTGAGAGTCACAATATAGACACTGTTTATGTGACGGACAATCTCACACCAGGTGTGATCCTAGACAGACGAAGCACATCTGGTTTTTCTTGATGAAGTCGTATCTGTTGTCTAATGCCAATTTCTTAAATTCACCACATTTATTGATCCTGTGTGGAAATTGACACAGGGCACAATTTCCTCCCGTCCATGGGTGACTATCCGTTCGTGCTACGAGTGACTGAACCTTAGGAAAGTGGCTGGCTGAAGATGAACGTGTCTTGGATTGAGCTGATCGCTCGCGCTTGGGAGACAAACTGGTAGTGGCTGATGCACTTACTAAATCCAGCACCCGTTCACTCGCATTAATGAACTCCATTAAACTTGAAAAGGTGGGTATGATATTGTCTTTTACGGTGCTCTTGAACTTGTCACGTAAATATTCTGGCAAGGCTCTGTAGGCCAGTTGAAAGAAATAGTAATCAGTCAGGTCCAGCTCTTGAATAGCTTTTAATGCGTTTACATTTGACGTGAATATAGCGTGATGCGCTTGTAGGATCGTCTTATCAGATCCGCGAGGGATGAAGTTGACTAATTGTGCATAATGGAAGTTAGCTGCTGCTCTTGCATTGTCGAATCTGTTGCATAATAAATTGTACACTGTTGTATAATTTTCGCCCGTTATTGGTAACGCATCAATTAGTGATAGTGCAAATCCAGAGACATGCGTCTTCAGTATGTGGAATTTTTGCATGCTTGAATAATTATTAGAATTATGCACTCCTGATTCATAGAGCGATTTGAATTTCGCCCACTCATGTTGCTGGCCGTTGAAAGAAGGAAGTTCAATGGGGGCTAGCCGGAAAGCTGCTTGACCTTCTCTGTCCGGTTTTTCAGCGGTTACAGCTGCTAAAATGCGACCGCACTGGGTGGTTATTTCCCTGAATTTATTGAGCTGTTCTTCATTAATTTGCGTTTGCAATGCTTGCTTTTTGTAATTACTCAAGGTAATTTGCAATGACTGCATGTATGTGAACACGGAAGCGGGCACTGTAGTACTGACTTTAGTAATTTCTTTCAATTCTTGTAGTAAGTCTGTCGATAAATTCACCAACACATTAAATTGAGGTGACCCGCTGATGGCTTTTTCCGGAGTTGGATCGATTGATGACGATGAAGGACTGTTGGTGGCTGACATGATGATGAAGGAAGCTCCTAACTCGTCATTCATTGCCTGACAGTTTGTTTATGTAGCAGGCTAGCAGCCGACAGCACTGAGACATCAGCTGGTAACATAGGAGCCCAAGAAGGGAGGAAGCACTACAGAGGTGGGAGTCAACTTGAAGTTTCTTGTGCCTGCCCACTGACAACTAGGAACTATGTTTTTTGCAAAAGACTCTGCGAAGCATGTCAGCCAATATGGCTGAACTACCCAACCAGTTGAAACACTAACAAATACGTTGGCAATAACCGGTTACTGCGTATCTGTTACTAGTCACTGTTACAGCTACTGTTGTCTACATTCGTTTGTACTTTCTCTAAATAACCGGTTATTTAGCTGTCATTATTTCTAGCACACTTTTGATTTTCTTTACACTAACAATAAATTCAAACTATTCAGTTCACTGAATCTATCCTTAAACCCGGAGAACCACTTTGTCGGGGCCAAAAACCTATGAGCAACTTGAAATGCTGAGGCTTGTAAGACCATCAGATGAAGATAGCTAAAAGTTCTAAAGGTTACCTTAGGTGCTCCGACGTAGAACCGCTGGTGGTGGTTGTTGAAGCTCTTATCCGAAATCAGGGTGGGACCCGCTGGGGGGTATCTTCATTGATGGTCGTCTGTACATAAACTGCTAGCCGAAGACGGCGATCCCTAGTGGAATACCCACGGGGGGCGCGATTACTAACCGAGAGGTACTCAGCACTGAAAGTCACACAACAAAATACCCTGGCCAGGATTAAACTGCGACACTGTTGATAGTCAAACCATTCATGAAATGCGAGACGATACGTAACACTGTCCAAAAAATGGTAACCGGAAGGTAAAATCAACTGCTTATAGAACTCATGAAAACTGATCGATCTTAAAATCTGTACATAGAGAGCGGCGCGATAAGACGGTTATGTTCCAATGCTGGACAATTCACCCTTGGAATTCACCCGAACTTGAAAGAGCGACATTTCGCTGTCGAGACACACACAGCAACTGAACTGGAGCTTCGCTTCCACGCGGAAAGATACATAAAAAGGGGGTTTGCAAATCATAATTCATGAACCCATGATAGCCGTTCAAGACTGGCACAAACAATCATAATTGAGATATCTCTAGATTTCTCTACCAACTTCTAAATAAATAAATAAAGAAACTAGCACTTTCTACAATATTCGAAAAGATTCCATTAATGTCTAATCAAACAACTAGAACATTCTACTAATTACCAAGTAAACACCATAAAAGTGTCAAAAGCAGAGTAATTAATTGCTTAAAAGTAAACATTTACATAGCAGATAACACCGAGAACCACTGTTTCTTCTTTCTCTCTATTCCCTCCAAATTCATATTCGCTACACATTTATTGTGATCATTTGATATATTGCACATTACAAAAGATATCATAAATTTCAAATAAAACAAGGAACAAGACAATACAATTCATTCAATTGTAAATTCAACACTTAATAAATTCAATTGGAATGGCTCATGCCATCAGCCAGAGTTGGTAGTTTATTTATTCAATAATACATCACAACAATATTTCTGATAAGATTGTCTCTCCAAATCTTCTAAAATTATTATTTCGGACAATAGCTTATCTCAACTGTATGCCTAACCCCTTTGACTTGTCAGCTGTCAATAAAGAACTCTATTATTCTACCCTAGCGTTAACATGTGATCATTTTCAAAGACAGCAAGACTTATAAATACAATCTAATCAATAAATAAACAACTATATCAGTCTAACAATTAGTATTATCTCTATTGTTGAAAATCCCGGCACCAAAAATGCATATAAACACATGAAAGGAAGTAATACGAGCAATCAGTAAATAAATATACAGTGTACAAAAACTCAAAATGTTTGAAATGTTGAAGAAGGAAGACTAATCGTAAATTGAAAGTGATTTGAGCATTACTATAATGGTTCGAGGATACATTACTATATAGGCCTACTATATACTAGATTATTACAGTATACTAGATATATTACTATTTGGGGACCTTATTAACTTAAAATACCACTTTTGGTATAACACTTCGGTTGGTTTTAGAAATTATACTCTAAAACCAATTGCTCCCGATACTTCAATGCCTCCTCTACATACCCCAACAATCTTCTCCAATTTTCACCATTCAAATATAGCAGTACATGTTTGTCATCTATAACCCAGCAACCAAACCATTTCATCCAGAATTCAACTAGAATTTTGCATCGTCCTATGAAGTGGTAAGTGTCTTCTATTTCCCTACTATTGCAGAGCAAACAAATGTAACTGTTTTCATCTCTATCCATAAAACTCTTCATTACTATGGCGTGGTATTAAAGAATTCGGCCTAAGTAAGCAGAAAAAACATATGCTAATAGATCTTCCATTGGATGATATTAATGAGCATTTTCTTTCACACTCTAGTCAACGTAACATGACAGCCATTCAGAACCACATTAATGACCTTGAAAATCAGATTACTGACTCAAATATTCCCCTGGATTCTCAATTTCATTTTCATTCAATTACAGAACAAGAAGCTCTTAAATCAATTCAACTTATTCACAGCAATGCAACTGGGGCAGATGAAATTCCTATTAAATTTGTCAAGAAAATATTATCTGCTGTTTTACCTGCCATCACACTTATTTTCAATAAATCTCTTCAAAATGGAAATTGGAAGCATGCTCTAGTTCATCCTTTTAACAAAGTTGCCTCCCCCAATAAAGTTGAAGACTTTAGACATATAAGCATTTTGCCAGCATTATCCAAAGTACTGGAAAGATTGGTTCATTGGCAGGTGGTTGAATTCCTTGAAAGAAACAGTAAGCTTCATAACTTCCAATCTGGATTTCAAAAATCTTATTCAACTGAAACTGCTCTATTACATGTCACTGAATATATCAGGTTAGCTATGGATCAGAGGAAATGTACTATTTTGAGTCTGTTTGATTTCACAAATGCCAAGCAGCTGGATTGCCTCAATGTTGTCATGATGGTGGAGTCTCTCTTCATGCTTAGCCGCAAACCTTTCTATTGCTGTAGTGACTGTCTCCACTTGAAGATCATGGTGAAGATCAGCATTCCTGATGTACCAAGTAGCATTTACTATATTCCTCAGTACTTTGTTTTGAAAACATTGAATTATTTGTACATTAGATGGTTTGGTACAGCCCCAGAGTTGAATACCATAGGTTCATACAGGCTTCAGCAGCTGTTTTTGTATAGAAGAATTTTATTGTATATTGACAGCTTGGATCCTCTTCCCAGCAACCAATACATTTCCTGAATTTGATTCCTAGTTCTTCCCTTTTCTTCTTGACATGTGCTTTCCATTTGAGCTTGACATCCAGCATCATACCCAAATATTTGGCAGTATTTGCATGAGAAATTACTTTTTCATTAATGTAAACTGGAATATATTGAATTTTCTTGTTAGTGAAATTCACATGCACAGACTTTGCATCATTGAGTTTGATAAGCCAATGATTTGTCTATGCATTCACTTCATTAACTGCTCTTTGTAGTTGTTCTGTAGACTCTTCAACTTTTTCTGCAACTAAAAGAATTGCAGTGTCATCTGCAAATGTAGCTGTGGTAATCCCTTTTGGCTTTGGAATGTCACATGTGTATAGCAGGTATAAGAGAGGTCCTAGTACACTTCCTTGAGGTACCCCAGCTTTAATTCGCCTTAATGTGGAGTATTCATCATCTATCTTTACTCTAAAATATCTTTCCTCCAAGTAAGACTTCAGTAGTTGACTATATTCTGATGGTAGAAACTGATCTAACTTGTGACATAAGCCTTCATGTCAAACTTTGTCAAAGGCTTGTGCTATTTCTAAGAATACAGTAGAGCAAACTTTTTTCTCTTCCAGACTTCTTTCTATTACATCTGTAAGTCAGTGCACTTGATCAATTGTTGAGTGTTTGCTGCAAAATCCAAACTGATGTAAAGGTATAAGCTGTTGATCTTGCAGAATTGGTTTCAGTCTTGCTAATAGTATTCTTTCAAAACGTTTTGATAGTATTGGTAGAAGATATATTGGTATATAGGAGGTTACTTCATTCAGAGGTTTTCCTGGCTTTGGAATCATTATAACTTCAGCTACTTTCTATAGGCTTGGCACATATTTCAAGTGGGAGGCTGCATTGAATAAATAACACAATTTTACAATTGTTTTTCTAGGAAGATGTAGTTAGTAATATTTCTCCTGTAATAAGGTCATATCCTGGTGATTTCTTTTTTTCCATATTTTTCATTTCTTTCTGGATAGTTTTCATTTCTTCCAGATAATATCCCTTCAACTTCTCTAGGAGAAGTTGAAGGGATATTATCTGGAAGTCTTGGCTGTGCGGTTCCATCTATCTCATAATTTGGAGTTCTACTTTCATGAGGAGTAAATGCTCTCTCTAGATGATCAGCAAATAAGTCTGCTTTATCCTTGTTGCTGTGAGCCCATGATCCATCATATTTCCTTATTGGAGCAACTTGTTCAACTGGTCTCTTCAATTTTCTAGTTGCTTTCCATAATGAGTAGTTGGTACTGGAGTCATTACTGAGCTCTTCTAGGTAAATATTAATATCCTGGTATCTTAAATCCTGTATTAATCGTCTCAAGGTATTAGTAATCCTATTCAAATCAGTCTTTATTCTTGGGTTTCTTGTCATTTGCCACATTTTTCTTACTCTTCTTCTTTCAACTATCAGCTATCTGACTACAAGTGGATAGCAATTACCTTTGATCTTGCTCTGAGGTAGAGGTGTATTTTTCCAAGCACATTGTTGAATGTTGGTTACAAATTCCTGCACTTCATATTTGAGCTCTTCAATTTTTTGTATGGGTGTATTCAATTCAGTTCTATTTTTAATCATGTTCCTAAATTCTTCTATGTTTGTATTTTTATTTATGAGTTGTGGTGCTCTATCTTTTTTTACAGCAGTACTATGAATTATTAATAATACAATCAGTGAATGATTGGAGTTCATATTGAATTCTTCTCTAACATCTATGGAATTTGATATGTTCTTTGTGATGAAAAAGTCTATCATGTCTGGAATCTTAGCACTATCTGTTGGCCAATTGGTTGGCTTTCTTGAAGAGTGAACTTTGCATTTATATTTATCAATGGCCAGCTGCAACTCCTATCCTTTGTTGTAGTTAATCAGGAGCCCCACTTAGTATTCTTGGAATTGAAGTCTCCAACAATAATAAATTTTCCTGTGAAGTTCTTAAGGAATTCACTGTATTTTGGTTTCTTCCAAGTTGAAGTGAGGTGAGCAGTAGACAGCTGCTATTGATATCTCTCCTGTTGAATGACCAGATAGCTTAGCCTTTATTGAAATTGACTGGAGCTCCTGTAATTCGATTTTCATGAATTCATGGTGGTTGATTTCTTCTCTAACAATAACTGCACTTCCCCCTCTACAACTATTGTTGGAATGTATTGCATGGTATGTTTTGTAACCTCTAATTTTTTAATACGATTCTTTATTGAAGTGTGTCTCTGAAATAAGGCAGACATCAATTTTATGTTCTGTAATAATAGCCAATAGATCATCCTTGTGCTGTAAAAGTCCATTGGCATTCCATGTCATTATTTTAAATTTATTTTGCACATTTCTTGTAGACAGCTTCCTTTGCATTTTCTAATTTCTCCAGCCTAGATAAAATTGATTTGTTGAATTCATCTTGCCCAAATAGCATCTCAAGAATCAACTGGAGTTGTGTAGCTATATTCAATTTGAAATTTTCACCCAAGGTATGAGGTATGAACTGGGATTTTTCATCTATGTTTGTAGCTGATACATTTTTTAGCCTATCTGCATAAGATTGGTTTCCAGTAGCCCTATCAATAATAATTTTTCTCTGAACTACCACAGCTTTGTTATCTTCTTTATTGACATGTGGTATAGATTTAGGTTGAATCTTTTTATTTCAGAGCGCTTGTAACTCTTGTGCTACAATGCATCGCCTGTAATTTAGCTGGGTGTTCTATACCACAATTGTAGCATCTGGGTTTGGCTTCTTTTGGTTTTGTACAATCGATGGTAAGGTGGGAACCTGCACATTTCACAAATCTGGATTCCTTTTCACAGTATTTTCTTGTATGACCCCAGGCTTGACAGTTCTTACACTGGGGAAGAAATTTGGATTTTTTGACTGGGCAAATCTCATATTTGTGCATATTTATGCCCATAATTACATTAATATCATATATCTTATTTATGCTCTCTGAGTTTTTGAAGGTGAGCATAAATATTGGGAGTGTATCTTTTATCTTCCACTTCAACATATTTACAACTTCTAAGATTTTAAATCCTTTTTCCTGAAGTTCTTGTTTTATATCACCTGGATCGCAAGTGCTATGCAACTTCTTGACATTTACTCTGATAGGTCTTGTTTGTTTGTTTTCAAAAGAAGACCATATACATTTTTTGTCATTCAATACTGCCTTAGCTAACCTATAATTCTCCTCAGATTGTACGTTAAGCTTTAAACTACCATTATTCAATAAAGTCACTTTGTAAGAGTCTTTCATCTTGTCATTTAGAATTTTATACACAACTTGATAATCTTGAATATTGTATAAAATTATGGGTGGTGGTTTCAAAATCTTTTCAGATTGTTTGTTGCTGGATAGTTGTTTTGGTTCAGCATTCTCTTTTACCTGGTTCCCCCCATGTGAAGGGACACTACACTTATTAGATGATTGAAATGGAGGTGAATCAGAATGCTCACTCCTCCTCTTCCTTTGCTTTTGACAAATTCATTCCGTTTCAGCAGATAATTCCTCTTCATCTGTGTGGTAATTTTCTAGATTATTTTTTTAAGTCACTGTTGGAATTATTTTCTAGTGCAGATAACCTAGATTGAATTTGATTGAGTTGCTGTCTTCAAAGCAACATTGGTATTTTCTGATTGTTTTAATTTTTCATTAGCTTCTTTCCATGCTTTAAGTAATAACCTCTCTGCTTCAGATGTAAGTCTATCTTCATGTAGAGTGTATTTGACCTGATTATCTTTCTCTGTTATTGTAATAATATTTTCCAGTTGTTCTCTATTTGACATTTTTTGGCCATTCTATCAAAGTGAATGTTCAGCACTTACTGGGATGGAGTTGGATTTCCATACGCGGCGACTAATACATGCGCGCACACGCGCACACACTATCATATGCACTTTTGTTACCTGTAATGCTGATTTTTCCTGACTCAACAATAACCTAATTTTCAACACAATTGAATTTACTGTCTTCAACACGTCCGCTTGCTTTGACTTCCAAACACAGACTGTAAATTTTGAAATAGTTCTTCATTTATTTTGTTCATTTTATTTGATAATTTATTGTTATTCTAATTTGTTTTAAAACTAACAAAATTTAATTAAAAGTCTAGCGGAAGGTGTTTTGAGTGAAAATGAAAATGATGAGTCCTCATTAGGCGGAGTTAAGTCTATAAAGTATTTTCTACCACTCAACCTTAAGAATGAAAATGTGTTGTATAATATAAAAAGTCTTCTAGATGAATAATAATTCATTCAATTTCAAATTCTAGTGAGATTGGCCTATCGTTGTTCCAAGTTCAAGGTGTATTTATTTTAGTAACAATATTGATGAAAACGAAGTGTAGAATATTTGAAATTTCTAGCTTTATGCCTGTATGTCAAAAAATATATCAGCAATTACTTTTCAACTTTTTTCTTGCTCAGCTCAGAACAGGAAGTTGATAATAATTATTCAGGATGACTTTTTTTAAATCTGTAAACGTTGTATTAATTCATTTGTAATTTCCAGGTCATTATCAATTACAAAAAAATATTAATTTGAAAAAATAAAAAACATTACTCCTGTAATACAACAGTTTTAGGGCTACACAATAGTGTAAAATGTGATTTTAGGCAATTATATTTTCAACATTTTCTTGGGCTTGCCAAACTATCTGCCCGCAAAAGTCATTAATCTGTCCCTGTTGTTCTAACCTGAACACCCTCTTACTCAATTAACTCTCTTATACTCAATTCAAAAAAAGATGGATTACAACAAAAGATAAACTAGCATTATTAAAGCAAAAAATAAAAAATTATGAGATTAAGGACTTCAATAAACAAATAGAAAAAATGCAAATTACGATTGAAGACTAGAGGCTGACAGACAATCTATTCTTACAGAATACAATTACAGCATTAAAACTCAAAACACAAACTACAAATAATAATTTAATTGCAACTGACCCTTTTTCTGTAAGAACCTCTAACAATAATAATTCAGAATAGTATCCACTTGTACAATATTTTCAAAAAGCAACCTTAAAGGGGTATTCATTTATGGAGATAGTCAGGGGCAGGGCCACCCTAGCACAGGTCTGGGCCAAGGATTAAGTAAAGCTCCCAGGTCCCCTCTTTTACGATTGTGTGATCAAGACACGTAAAAAGACCGCTATTTCACAATCATATAATATAGGGTCAAAGATCTGCCTAGATCCATGATCAGATCTAACCTCAAAATTTTGCTAAAGTTGGAAAATTTCCAACAAATTAGCACTTCTGTTCAAATTGTTTCTCAACTTTCATATAATGATAATAGTATAATCATTTTAATATCAATAATTTTGAAAGGCAATCATTCATTCCAACTTACTGTCTAGCTGGTGTTTAATGCTTAAAATAGCTAGCAAGTTCAAATGCTCCTGGCCCATAGATGCTCTTTCCCACGTTTTTAGTTGATTTCCCAGCTTGCTGAAAGCTCACTCTGCTGATGCCCATCACAGGAGCCATAAAAAATTAGTATAAAGCTGGGCATTCACATTCCAACTTGTAGTACGACTTGCAGTACTGCTAGTAGTACTGCTAGATGGATAGTCAACTCCACTCACACTCCTACTTGCAATCCAACTTTATTCCTAGTCAGCTGTGAGCATTGCTCTCAAGCCGAAAAATGTAACCAAAGTTGCCCGATGTTGCCCAAACTTGCCTGAAGGTCAAACACTGACTGAGATAAGTTGGATGACTTTGATCCGACTCCCCCACACACACTCCAACACCATCGACAGTCTGAAGTCGTCCCTCATCTAGTCGTCCATCTACAATTCCAACTATCCAACAAGCCCATTCACGTTCCGTTTTTGGATCCAACCTAGGAGGTTGGACTGCAAGTTGTACTGTGAATCGGAACGTGAATGCCCAGATTAAGGCAATGCAAATGTTCATGAACACCAACTCCAGTTGTTTATTATAAATCAAATTCAATAGTTTCAGTGGGTTGATCAAAGGACCTAATAGAAACACATGAACTATTTTTTTTTTCAAATGGACAATTTCTTTAACAGAGCTTGTTCAAAAATCACTCTTGTAGAATTTGACAAGTAGGCTGCAGCAGCGTTTTCTCATAGAATATCCTCATCCAAACTTGTGAATTTTAAAATAGGACTGAATGGACTGCAAAAATGACTTACTGTATCAAATCTCTCCTTCAATTCTTGTAGCAGAAAGTCAAAAACAGGAAACACTACTTCACCTCTGACTTTTTCCTCAAGACTAAGTTCTAAGTTGGTTCTTCTCTTCTATGATTTTGTGGCAGGATGTCTTTTACAAGTGAATGTTGAGCATCTCTGACACCAAACTTGCTTCTTCAGCAATCTCACTGCTGATCAAATATTGTCTGGTTTTGATAACTTCAAAAAATTCTTTTTTTTCTAATTCCTACATGTGCCATAAGTTGAATCTATTACATAGTATATTTTCAGGCCCTGATCGGGCCTCCCAAGGGCCTCGGGCCCAGAGCGATGGTACCGGTAATCCCCCCCCCCTTTGGATGGCTCTGGTCAGAGGAGAGATATGAGAGACTTGATCTGGGAGAGATTGCCTGTTGGATTCGCATGTGATGCATACATTGGACATGAAGCAATGTCTGAAAAAATCACAATGGAAATGCTTTCTTGTCCCAGATGGAGCGACATGGGGAGCGATGACTGAATGGTGCTGATGGCAGGCACTAACAGTGTTTCTCAGAGTTTTCAGAAGAGCAATATTGACGAGTACATCAATAAGCTAGAGATAATTTGGTACAAGAATATAAGAACTGTAATCTTATTTTGGCAACTGTTGCCATGGTAATGTAGTAGAGAATATAACAATAGGATTACTAAATAGAGCTATCAGTTCCCTGTGCCATTATTATAGGATAAGTTTTCTTGCTATATGGAGTTTTGAAAGTTTTTGTAATACTCTTCATGGGTTGCACCTGAATAGGAGGGGCAAGCAGTACTTGAGTAGAAAAACTGCTTCAATAATAATTATGGAAAGTAAAAGATTAAAAATCAATGCTAATAATAAGAAAACCTCTCCTGACTACAATGATTCACTTAATAAAAATTTATCTCATTTACGAAATTCAATTGATAGTCAAGAAAATGACTCTTATGTGACATTTGATGAAGCATTAGGAACTTTGAATGACTCTGTTTCCATGGACACTTCTCTGATTGCTCTCGAATCCACAAGTTCGGATAATTTAAATTATTAGCTATTGACAAAGATAGTTTATCTGCAAATAATCTAGATTTAAGAGACAATATTCAAAATGATGGCATTGACATCTTGAATAATAGAGGCATGGCTGTGAATTGTAATTTTAAAGTTTATCACCAAAATGTACAATATATATCCAATAAAATTGAGCATTTTGAAACAACAATTACTTCAAATCAGTATGATATAGTGATAATCACTGAGCATGGCTGTTCTTCTAACAAAATAGATTCTGTCAATCTCTCTAAATTTAAAAAGGTTAATAGTTTTTGTAGAGTAGGCCTACATCACAGAGGGGGAGGGGTGGCTCTTTTTTGTAAAGATAATTTAATTTTTAATAATCTATCCTGGATATGTGACTTGAGTTGTGATCGAGATATAGAGATAACTGGTTCGGTTCTAGTTTTTAATGCATGTAATTTGTTAATTTCAAGTATTTATAGATCTCCAAATGAAGATATAAAAATATTTTTTGAATCGTTGGAAAAGCTCTTATCAAATGTGGTACTGAAATATGACTCTATTATTATAGTGGAAGATTTGAATCTCAATTGGTTTAGTGATGATATAAATGTAATTTTATTTAAGGATATTTTAACACATATGGACTTGTGAATACAATTAGTAACTATACCAGATGTACCCCAACCTCATCCACTCTTATTGATTATATTATCACTAATCTTTCTCCAGTCTCATATGTAGCGACTGTTGTAGATAATTGTATTTCTGATCACTACGGGCAAATTTTGGCTCTAACTCCTACTGTCACTCCTCCCATTGAGGATGATATTCAGCTTACCCGTAGAAAATTCTCTGATATAGGTAGAAGTAATTTGTGTATACAGCACTCTTAAAAATTGATTTTGATAGTATCATTGATGAATGTGGAGATGTAGACAGGAACTGGACTTATTTCTATGATATGTTATGAATTTGAGAGTAGCCTAAATTTTTTTTAAATTACTTTGTATCACCTTCTTGTCATTTTAAAAGTTATAAAATTTTAAAGAAATTTTTTCATGTAAAGTTTTCAGGATTAGGGCTTTTAAAGCAAGTTATTGGGGAGTTTAGATTTTAATTATTCGTTTTCAAAAGAAATAATAGAATCGCTTTGGTTTTCATGATGGAAATGGTTTTACAGTGAAGCATTGTTCTCAGATGCAATATCAAGCACGATTGACTCCCACACTGCTCTAGTAAAAGAAGATGGAGCTAGTTTCTCATTCTTTTGCTCTATCTAACACTCTCTAGATATGTTCATTTTTTGATTATGGAATAGGCCTTCTGCACAAGCCTGGAGGCAAATCAAGAGCTGTGATTTGCTAAAAGTAGTGTAATTTTGTAAATGGAAACTAGTTTCTGAACACCGCATCCAACCTAGCACAAGTTGTAGTCAGAAGTCAAGCAACAGCTCATTACTCTACAAAATTGCTTGGAGCACAGACTGCGTTCCTTAGTATGAAGTTCCAATTGAAATTTGAGGTTATGATTACTTGAAATTTTTTTTAGGCCCTTGTGCTAGGCAAAATTTGATAAAGTTTATTAGTTTAATAATGTAATTTATAAAGTTTATTATTAGGAAACCAATTAGGAAACCACAACTCACTCATGTTTAGTTCATATTTCTTTGTTGGGTTTGTAGATAACCTGTAATGTACATCGCCGCTTTATAAGGTAACAACAATATTTTTTTATTTATAATACTTTGTTGGAGTTTCTGCTACTAATTGATGAATCTGTGAATTTATATTTATAGGTTATTGCTCTCATGTACGTAATAAATGTAAGCAATTGTTTATTGTAATCCATATCCATAAGACTAGACTTGGAGAAATTTAAGATAGAAAAGGAATAGTTCAAATAATACAATTTAGGTAGAAAGTCAGTAGTAAAATTCAGCATACAGTTTTCAAGGTGATATTAATCTTTGATAAAAGATTATTAAATATATGATGTAACTAAGTAACTCAACTTCCTGGTTTCTGTAATGAAATTAATGTCTACTATTTTTAAATACCATAATACATAATGAGGAATAATACTTGTAAACAAGAAGTTAGATTTGTTTAATTGTTTTAAATTAGTAGGAATATAAATGTGTAATTAAGCAAAATGAATGTTTTGAGATTTGTGGTCATGAAATTAATTTGGACATAGTATTCTTCTTTTTAAAATAAAAGGTTTCTTTCATTATCAGATAGGAAATTACAAAATTTGAAATTTCAGCGGTTCCAGAATTGGAGACTTTGAGAATTGGAGGGTTCCTGTTTTCCAGTTTTTGAGAATTGGAGGGTTCCTGTTTTGCTGTTTTCCTGTATTCGAGAATTGGAGAGTTCCAGTTTTCATGATTCGTAATTCCTGATTCCTGCATTTGATTATTGAGAATTCCAGGAAGGGCCAGAGTTCGAGCATTTGGGAGAATTCCTAAATTGAGCAGAATCTCCTGATCAAGGGCCAGTCACAACCAGAGGGAGACCAACCCTGCTGGATTAGATCAACGAATTTACTAGATTCATCATTGCTTTGACATGAACTCAGTACCATTTTGCATTAGTAAGGATTATCGAATGAGGTAACAAATTTATTATATTTCATTCCTTAACCAAAGTGAGTGCAACAAATCATGGCCATTTATTAATTCAGTGAAATAATGAAAACGACGATATAATTTCTAATTAAAGTAATCTTCAAAATGCGCAATAATTGAAAGACTTTTGAGATATTGATAAGGTCAGATTTGATTATTTTGAGGTTAATGAGTTGTGATTATATTTTTGAGTGGTTGTTTCCTAAACATGCGCTTCATTTGGCTTGGTAACCTATTTCCTCTTGGTTTTGTATACATAGGTATTTAACGGTGTTTTGGTTTGTTTCCTTTAAGAAATGTTTTCCTTTTTCCATGTTTTGCCTTCTAAATTTTTGGTTGTTTGCATTGTCCTAAATTTATTCTAAATTAAAACAAATTGATGTGACAATTTGCTGCGCCACTCTGCTATTGCTATGATACATTTTGAATTAATGAAATGTGAAAAAGACTTCTTTAATAATAAAATCCATTCTTCTAATAATATATATAGAACTGAGTGGGTATTGCTAATAAACTATCTAAATTCAGATAGAAAAAAGAGCTGCAAAAGATTCAATTGCTTTTTGAGGATGAACTGGTTAGTGGTCCAATGAAAGTGAGTAATATTATGAATGAACATTTTTTGAAAACAAGCGAAAATTCTCTCTCTAAGAAAAATGATGATGGTTGTGGTGATGAAGGCGATATTAATAAGGATGATTAATAAGACAATGGTCCATATGAGAGAATTCAAGGCAATGTTTCTCTGATTGTACAGTATATGTTCTAATGAATGTAAAATTTCCAACTTAATATAGTCTGAAGGGTGAGAAGTGTGAAAGTTGGGATGAAATTCCTCAGTGGCTTATTAAAAGATGCAAAGAAACTCTAGTACTCTCACTAAGTTGGTGAATAATTCTTTTGATACTGGTATTTTCCCTGAATGCTTAAAACTATCAATAGTGAAGCCCATTTTTAAAAAGGGGAGTAAGGTTGAGGTCTCTAATTTCAGACCTATTAGCATTACAGCATCGTTTAGTAAAGTTATTGAAAAATCTCTATATAACAGAATTATTGGTTTTCTAGAGAAATATAACATTCTTAATCCCCTACATTTGGATTCAGAAAGGGACTTTCCAAGATTGATGCAATCATTAACTTCATTCACTTTGTATTTGATTGTCATAACAAACAATCCTCTTGAGCTGGTTTGTTCTTAGATTTGTCTAAAGCTTTTGATGAAGTCGATCATGACGCTCTTTTCACTAGACTACAGCTCTAAGGAATAAGGGGATTTGCTCTCAACCAGATTGAGTCATTCCTTCATCAGCGCATGCAGTTTACTGAAATAAGTTATGTGGCTGATGGAAAAATTAGTTCAGTGATGTCTGAGAGTAAATGCGTGTCAAAAGGTGTTCCACAGGGATCAGTACTGGGCCGCTTCTATTCTTGATTTCAATAAATGATATTCCCCAACCAGAAAGTGGTACGGTTATAGGATGCGCAGATGATACAATTCTGCTATCTTCAGGTGACTCCTTAGAACTGGCAGTTGAAAGAATACAATCCCACTGCATTAGGCTAATAGATTATTTTCAGAGAAACAAGTTTAAAGTAAATCCAAAAAAGTCAAATCTAATGATTTTTTTCAAGAATAGGAAAATAAATTATAAAGAAACAATCAGATGTAAAGACTATTCAGTGGAGGAAGTTGAACACACAAAGTTCTTGGGGTTAATCTTAGATAGCGACATAAAGAGGGATAGGCATATAGACTCTTTTGTGAACAAAATTAATCGTAACTCCTATAGTTTAAAATGACTTAGAAATTTCTATTCAGAAGAAAATGTTTACCTTGAAAGAATTTACCTTGGGTTAATTAGCAGTCACATTAATTATGCTATTGAAGTTTGGGGATCCACTGCAGAAATGTATATAAATCGGGTTTTGATTGCTCAGAAGCGAGCACTATAATTTGCTTTTGGGATGGACTTCACTGAATCTTGTGTGCCTTTTTTCAGGAGTAAGCATCTATTAACAGTATATTCGTTGTACGTTTATAAAATAATTTTGATAGTAAAAGCAATAATCCCCGTAATTTGAATAGAGTCAGGGTGAACAAAACAGTGAGAGAGATCCAATAGTGAATGGGGTAATATTTTATAATAAACTCCCTAGAACCATTAAAGCACTCCATGGAAGAGAGTTCCAAGTAAAGCTTAGAGATTTCATGGTTCAGAAATGCCTTTATATCTTATGAGAATTCTGAAAATTGTTATGTGAGATTGTAGACTGAAGACCCGACTATTTTGAGAATTATTTGTTTTTCTATCGTTGTTATAGCTCTTGGCAACCAATGAATTCTATTTATAGTACTGCATTTGTCTGTTTTTATTATTGTTGACTGATTTTTTAAAATTTCAATGTTACTTTTAAGATACTGTTGTTAGTTAGTTTTACAGTATTGCATGCATTTTGATAATATAGTTGATACTGTACTTTTTGTATTTTCTGGCGTTTCTAAATTTGTATTGCTACAAAAAATGGAAATAAAAACATATATTATTATTATTCCGCTTTATTGATTAGTCATTAGTCGCATAAATGACTAACTAGATGTAACCTCTTTAGTTGATTAGTTGTATAATCATTACTAATAATAATCATCTTATTACATTGTATAAATTGGTTTTTGATGGCTGATTTCACCAGCGCAGAAGGTTGAATTATCTTGCCTTAGAGCTTACAGCCTAACACATAACTTTATAGTAAGGTTTCTCTTTTCAATAAAATGTTCATTTTGTATTGATTATGCAATGAATACTATTGTATACTGAATTTGAAAATCATGAGTGGTTGTAATCCACGCTGCTTACCTCTATATCTTTGGAAAACGGAAAGAACGATGAAGCTTCTTTTTGATTGGCAATGTCCTCAAGAATAGCTTTCTTTGGTACATTACACCAAGTCTTGTCGACAAAAAGGTGTTCTCCTACTACGCAGTTCAATAACTTCTGAGTGGTTTCACTGAGTATCACCGTTACAATATCATCTACCCTTTTAGTGCCCTTGTCTTGTCCTCCATCGCCATCTAAGCCTCCTTCTGCCTCACTCAATGCCATTTCCGATGTCTCTGCAGCTGCATCCATGTCTATAACAAATAATGTATTTATTGTATTGTTAGTATGGAAATGAAAAGTTTGTAAATAAATTGAGCCATAGATTAGGAAGGAAGGTGAGTGATCAACTGGCAACATGCCTGCCCAAAGTACCATGTATCAAGTATATTCTTAGAACCTTGACTGTCAATTCTCGGGCGCTTAGGTCTGTTCCTAAATAATAAATGAGCAACAACAAAAGCGAATTCCTATCTAATTATTAAACAAGCCAGTGGTTCAAAATGAAGCTGTTGGTTCCCATGTTTAAATAGTGAGTATGGTTTATATTGATACGCTAAGACAACCCAAAAGAGTCTCCTTCCCAAAAATGTCTCCACTAAAAACGTATAGAGTAGAATTAAATAAATTGTGGAAATAATTTAAAATATGAACATATCCTATTTAAAATAGTAAATCAATTGTTTCGAAATAATAACGTAACAATTATTAGTAGTTGGTTGATTATCAGGTTAGTCGTTTTGAAAAACTCAATGAAAACGAGTCTACAAAACGTTTGACCCGACTGAAGAGTGGATTTTGAATAAAGTAAGACTCTCTTCCTCGATGAGAATTTAATAAATACTATTTCATAGTACTGTTCTTACTCTGAGCAAAGCCAGACTAGAAATTAGATAAATTATCAGCCTGATTTTTCTTGATGAAGCTAAGAATCAGATTATCGCTCTAATAGGGTAGTGTTATAAGCTAGAAACTGGCTTTCAGCAAATTATTATTGTATACATTTATTGTATTTGTTCAAATATTTATCACAGTATTAATACAATCATCTATTGTGAACAGTGTAATGAAGTCGGGTGGATTTCTATTTCGAGGGTATACTCATGCAGTGGAAGTCAGGCAGAATAGACGTTTAAATTTTTAGCTTTTTTTATTGCTGATGATGCCTACATGAGTCCGAGACTTGTGTGGGTAATGAGGTGAATTCTTACATACAGATGCCAGACGGAGGAGCGGGATTCGAACCCACGACCGCTTAAACGACAGCAAGCTGAGGCTGCGACGTCCCAACCAACTGTGCTAAGCGGCCCGCCAGAGCTTCATGCTCTTATCTTTATCACTAAAAATATATTCTACTATTGACACTAGTTGACTCAATGTGAGCATTGTCCATGCAATAAAAGAAAAGAACTGCAATACAGTATTAAGAAATCTTTTTGTGTCAGTTCAATTTGCTTGTGTGGACTTAATATGAAAAGAAGATGATTTCTCTTTGTGTGAGAGAAATATCGATCTTGAGCTAAAATGGTGCTTAGAGCCACACGATCATAGCCTGGCATGGTAATCAATATACCGGTATTCATTAATTCATCTTCAAATTTTTAAATTCTGATATTATGACAAATTAAAAGAATTAATATCAAAGTGAAATAACATCACTTATGGAAAGCCGAAATTTATTCTTTGAAACTTGATTCTAGAAAAAGTTGGAAATACTAATCTTTAAACATCACAGTACCAGAAAAATAAAATATGTTTAAACGGTTCAATAAAAATAAATTGGTGACATTCAAAGGTATGAGTGCATAAACTAGCTATTACAGTGTCAATTAGTGCCACACAATAAATTAACCTAGAATTCTAGTAAAATAAAAGTATATAAATTAAATCATAGCATTCTAGCAAAATAAAAATCTTTTGCATTAAATTTTAGCATTGGATGAGCAAAGATTGAATCTTTGCATTAAACGAGTTCACAATCTTCTAGAAATAAGCATAATGTAGGCCTATAGGAACAACACGAGCCGTGCCTGGTATCTGCTACGTCAGATAATTAAAGATTGCAAAAACTATTACTTATAAAATAGTTAAGCCTTTTTTAGCTATTGTTGATTCTGGTACCTTGAACAGCAGCAGATTCTTCAGATATTTCTCTTTCTCCTGTATCCTCTGATAGTTCTGTGATCTGAACTCGTTTGCTGCGGTTAGGTTGGGAGACATCATTAGTCGAGGAGCTGGCAGTTGACCCCTTTCTCTGTTTACTCGACTGAGGTTTTTTAACATTTTTACGACCTTGAGGCATGATAAAGATCTTCAATACTGCTTGCACATGGATTATAGTACTGAAAAATAAATACCGTAAATGGGAAGTCAATATTCAAGACTTTTATGAATATTTTAAGTCATAGATGATAAGAAAATAGGGAGCTTGGATTTCTTGTTACATAAAGATCTGCGTTGTAATTTCAACTTTTTATTGTAAATTCAACTACTTGCTGACAATTTAGATTGTGAATAAATAATATTTCTACTCACGTTTGGCCTAACGTTTTCGAGTCATGGTGACTCGTCTTTAAGGCGCCTTAGATCGGTGATGTCGGTTTTTTTTTAGAAGAATTGTGGTTTTTTTTTAATCAGTTTAAAAGATTGAAAATTTAATTGTTCATTGAGGATGTTTTGATTCAAAGGAATTGATTGAGATAAGAAGTCAGCGTCATGTACTCACCCACGGCGGCTCTACCACAGTTGGCCCACGTCTTTTTCAATTAAATTGTATTGAAACCTGCAATTTGATAAAAATAATGTTTGAAGAATAATAAGTCAATAATAAAATGGTGGAAGAATAAAATGATTTTGATTAAATTCATATCATCCAAATTGTGAACTCTGGAAGTCACTTAGCATCAAATTCATTCAAACAGTAGTGCTCTACCCAATATAATTCTATTGAAGACGTTTTTGTAAAAAAACTTTCTAGGCTGCACTCATCTCGTAATGAATTTGATGCTAAGTGACTTCCAGAGTTCACAATTTGGATGATATGAATTTAATATCCAAATCAAAATCAATTTATTCTTCCACCATTTTATTATTGACATATTATTCTATTTTTGTAAAAAAAACTTTCTGGCTGCACTCATCTCGTAATTTAAAAAAAAAATCCAAGTGCAGCTCATAAACGATTGAAGATGCACAATAAGAAGTATTCCATCTACCCCCCGAAATATAAATGTCTCTAGTAATTACTTTATGGAAAATATTAAATAGGAAGATTTAACTCTGGTCAATATATTAATAGAATAATACTAGGCTATATTAGATAATGCAATAATTAACAATTGCTGAATCCAAATCACAAATGAGAATTCGAAATTTATTACCACCTAGATTAAACTCTGTCAAGGATAAATTATCAAAAAAGTTGGAGACAATTTTGAGGAAAAAATATTAATAGAACTAACATAATGCCAAGCTCATTGAATCAAAGTTAAACCGCTTTATTTGTTATTTTAATTTCACTCTCACCAAGGCCTAGCTATGAGTATGTACTATTATATTGCATAATTTATTATGGTCTGCTTTCTAAAGTCAGGTAGTGTTTCAGGAGGAATCAGCCATACTACCAAGCTAATTGCTCTCATTGAAGTAAATAAAATAATTAATATAAACATAGGACAGGAAATACTGATCAATTTCCGCAATCAATCTCGCGCAATTTTTAACCTAACCTACCTAACAATTTGGTCAGGTTTAATGGGAATTCAGCTGAAACCCCGAATTAAAGATGAAGTCTTTTAAATTTAGTAATTATTGAGATATTCTATAAATTACGACGAAATGGCCATAAATCACGATTTTTGTAGTGTAGCCTAAGGATATTGCTTAGTTTAATTTTATAAATTACCATTTTTCTCAAAAAAACTTGGAGTTCTAGGAATTCAATTCCGAAAATAAAATTTCAAAAAACCTAATTGCCAAAAACGTACACAAATTTTATAAAATCGGGCTTTATTGAACCAAAACACACTGATTTTGTTTGTTGCTTCAAACTTGCTATTCTCGAACATTTTGAAAAAATAAAATCCGGTTTTCTGAACTTTGCGTGTGTTTTGTCTAATATCTGTTATTTGCAATTTTATTTTTTTGAACTGATTTTTCTACAATTTTTGGGGATACAATCACTGATAACCGGCAAAGATAGATCTTGACCATTTGAATCTTGTGCTTTTGGCTATTTTGACGTAATTTTTAATATCTCAATAACAAATTAACCACAGTAGTTCAGTACTTGGAATGTTCAAATAGATATTTCAGCTAAATCCACACAGAACCTAATAATTTCAACTTAAAATGAGGCAATACAAATTTCAAATCAGTAGTACATGATACACATAGCCTGAATATTCCATTTCTATAATGAAATCCCCGACTAATGTATACATAACAAACTTTTCTCATTATTTTGAAGCTAGGAATAAGCTTGATCACTGACAGATTCCTCCTGAAGCATCCTGTGTATACGGTAGTCTACTATCACTGCGTTAAGTATGTACTGTATCGTTCCATTATATTAATTCAGTAAGTTGTTACAATTAAAATAAATTCGGTAACTGTACCGCAGATATTAGCAAGTAAAAAATCACTTTAAACCTTCACCAAATTGTAGTATTATGTCTCCTGATCACAATTATCAAGTTTTTAAGTGTCGATCTCAATTAATTTATCAATTATTCAATATTAAAAACTCTCTTTTTGAACAGAACCCCAAAATGATTACCTTAGCAATTAACTTGAATTGAGTGTTTAGAATGCATGAATCATAATATGCACAATAATTTGCATTCTAGTTTCTAAATTATTTACTCATACAATTCATCTATCCAATATTAAGAGCATTTTCAATTTGTTCCATAATCTTATCACTTGATGCATTCCACATATACTTCTACATAATCTGTCGCCACAGCCTGGCTTTTGGGCGCTTGGGCCTTCTATTTCTTTAGCTTACATATTATGAATTTTGACTGTGACTAATGATGATGGATGATAATATCATTAAGTGCTATAGAATCTGAAACTGATGCTTTTGTTTTACTCTGAACTCACAGATTTTTTGTAATGAGAATATATTTGAATAATAATAAGTTACTTTAATGTTGAATAATGATTTTTGACTGTTATTTTCCAACCGGATATTATTTCTAAATGTAAAAATTTCAAAATAACAAAAAAATTATCAGAGATTTTTACTTTGAATGCATTACGGTATGAAATTAATGGAAACATAATAATGATCACTATAATTAATTAATATAGTGACAGAATATCGGGATTAGGCTATATTGATATTATATCACAATAAATATCAATACCAGTTTCAAAATATTGATCATTTTGGTATCGATACTCCATCCCTACATTGAAAAAAAAGAAGGAAATAACACAATTTTCATTGTTCATCATGGTGGAACCTTTGAATATGTGTATTTGTGATGCCTTGTGCCTAATTATAGAAATTTCCAACCAACCCAGCTTTGCTAGATTGGACCAATTTATCAAGGTTAAATTAAATGTGTCATGCAACATGTAATTTGCATATGCATCCTAACCTAGACTAACCAAAGCTAACCTAACCTAACATCACCTAACCAAACCGAGCATTGCTAGATTTTTAGCATTCCAATTATGCAATTTTAGGGTAGGTTAGGTTAGCTTTGGTTGGGCTGTTGAGTTAGCTTTGGTTAGGCTAGGTTAGGTTAAATATCACAAGCTTCAACTAACCACACTAGATTGGTTCAACTCTCTGGCAGTCTGCTCACAGGGCAATCAATAAATGCTCAAAATGTGCTAGGTGAATAAAAATTGGCAGTTTAGGTTTTCACCTATGTCATTTTCACCATAAACCTGTGAAAAATCTCTTGGAAAGAATATTCATGACATTTGAAACTTAGAACATAACAGGCTCCTTGTAATCACAAAGTGAGATTCTTATTGATTTGCAGGTTTTTTGGGTGTAATATAAAAATAATTTGGATGAAAACCAAATTAGCACTACATGTAGGTTTATTCATGACACATAAAGGCAAGTTTGCCTAGTGAAATGCTGTATGGAGAATAGTAAATGATAAGCTAATTAAATACCATACACTAAAAAGAGTAGCCTAAGCTTTCTCCATTAGCACTAAGTTAATCAGTTGAAGCAGTACAGCAGTTGAGAATTAAATTTTTCTAATAGATTAAATTTGTTTTTGAAAATATTCAAATTTTCTACTTTTTACATTATTTTAAGTGAATTTCATTGAGTTTTTGTGGTTGAAACTGACAAAAATCACTTTGATACAAGAACCAAATTATTAGCAATACCTAACCTTATCAATATTACAGTACAGAAATAATATTGATATTAAAAAGAGAGAAATCTCTGGAAGTTAAATTACTGCACATATTTATTATATTCTGGGAGTCTACTGGTGCATGAAACTAAAACTGAGCATTTGATTGGTCTAATTACATTCATAATTCTAAACCCATTATTCAGGCTCAGAATATGATCTTTTTCATTGCCGGTAAATGGAATTTTACTGAAAACCAAACTTGAATAAATTAAATATTTGTAAAATTTCATTTACCGGTAAACGGTAAAAGGCTCGAATGAACCAATCCATGCTCCTATAGCACACCTGTTATTACTGATGTCATGGATGTCATGATATAGATGGCACTGACATATTGATGACACTCCATTGCTCTAACTATTAGGGCCCTTACACTAGTAAAAATATTGTCAATATAAGTTAGTATTGACAATAATATTGAGACAAAAAGATAATACTGATGTATTGATGACTTGTATTGAAGAATATCTAGATTTCTAGAAATCCACCATCAATACCATCTATTTTTTTTCTGTAGATTACGTCTTGGAGACTCCAGTTAAGGAGTATAAGACAAGTCAGATCAACAATATTATACACTAGATACCATAATTACTTCAATTAGTTGAGGTGAGGCTTAATTTTGATGTGAAAGGAACTCTTGTACACTATAAAAAGCTTTATCAACTAAATATTTCAATTGTTTTTTAAATTTTTTTATATTTTCAAGACTCTTCAAAAACTGCGGTAGCTTGTTGAAGAATTTCCTACCAATATAACTATGTTTTTGTTTGAATAAGCTACTATTGTGACTCACCAAGTGATAATCTCCTCGGCTTCTTGTATTATAATCATGTACATCAAGATTTTGGTTAATATCATTCGTTTTTACACATAGAGTAGCTTCATACACATATAAGCAGGGTACAGTTAGGAGACCAAGTCTCTTGAACAACGGCCTACATGAATCTAATCTATTTACTCTTTCTATACACCTAACCGCTTTCTTTTGGATCTTAAACACCCTATCAAGATTTTGTTTTGATGAATTACCCCATACTAAGACAGCATACCTAATATGTGACAGTAAGAGCCCATGGTAAGCTGTAAAAAGTAACTTTTTGTCATTCAATCTAGCAAGCTGTCGCAGGACAAATACCCCAGATGAAATTTTACAACATATTTTCTCAATGTATGGAGTCCAGGTCAATCGTCTATCCAACATAACTCCTAGAAATGCAATATTTTCTTCCTGGACAAATTGACGTATTGACGAGTTGTGTGAACATCAATATTACTGTCAGTAATAATAATGAATATTAATAATAATCAGAAATATAATTGTCAGTAAATAGTATTAAAGCCAAACAAGCCGTTTCTTTATTTTTCATACTTAATTATTTGTTAATTTTTGATCAACTAATTAATTCTTAACGAAATAGGTTAACAAAAAATACACGATGACAAATACTGACGAATTTTATTGACAGTATTATTGATTAGTGTAAGGGCTGTTTGCAAAAAAGTATCACAAACCAGTATTGTCAATATCGGTCCTTCAATATTATTGACAGTATTTTTACTAGTGTAAGGGCCCTATATCTGTTCGTCTATGATGTTATGCCTAAGGTACTATAAAGGCTTTACAGAGCCGTAGTTATGTTCTAAAGGTGAGTTTTTAATATTGAATAATTAATTAATTGAGACCGACACTTAAAAACTTGATTACTGGGTAATTGTGCCACAGATGTTAGCAAATAAAAAATCACTTGAAACCATCACCAAATTATAGTATTATGTCTCCTGATCACAATTATGAAGTTTTTAAGTGTCGGTCTCAATTAAATAATTAATTATTCAATATTAAAAACTCATCTTTTGAACATAAATACGGCTCTGAAAAGCCTTTATAGTACCTTAAGCATAACATCATAGACGAACAGATAGTTAGAGCAATGGAGTGCCATCAAGGATTAGTGCCAATGGATTATATCAGTGCCATCTACATCAGAACATCAATGGAAACTGGAATGGAACTGCAAAACCAAACCTTTCCTAACCTGGCTAGATGTGACTGAACCACCTCTGTAAATATTTAAAAGGTTTAAAGGTAAATATTTAAAGGTATTTCAAAGGTGGTTCAGTCACATCTAGCCAGGTTAGGAAAGGTTAGGTTAAGCAGGTCCATTCCAGTTTCCATTCCACTTCGTTCCATTCACGCAGACTACGCTTCTGCGCATGCGCGAAATGTTCGCACATCCAAAAGCCTAAAACCCAGGCTGTAGCTAGCTGGCTACAGGTTATGTATAATTATGTGCGATGCATCAAGTGATGAGATTTTGGAATAAATTGAAAATGCCTTTATTATCAAGTAGATAAATTGCATGAGTAAATAATTAATAAATTAAAATGCAAATTATTGTGTTGCAAAGATTCATGCATTCTAAACACTCAATTAAAGTTAATTGCTGAAGGTAGTCATTTTGGGGCTCTGTTCGAAAGGTAGGTTTTCATAATTGAATAATTAATTATTTAATTGAGACCGACACTTAAAATCTTGATAATTGTGATCAGGAGACATAATACTACAATTTGGTGAAGTTTCAAGTGATTTTTTATTTGCTAACATCTGCGGCACAATTACCGATTATTGTGATCAAGACACATAATACTACAATTTAGTGAAGTTTTCAAGTGATTTTTTTCTTGCTAACATCTGCGGCACAATTACCATAAATGCAAATAGGAGGTCATCTTTACATGGAAAGCTATTGATACTGAACCTAGTTATCTATTCTAATTGGAAGACCAACTGATTAATTTCTAAATAGCTGAATAGCTTGTGAAGCTGTGATTTAAAATAATTTCTTCTGACCCACTCCAGAAGCGCTACAGCACTAGCAAATGAGATCAATAACCTAACAACTCACCTTTATGATAAAATATTACCTACACTATATTAACATTTCCAATGGATTTTCCAGTACATGGAATGGCTCTGAAAAAAGGGCTGTGATAACATACCATTGTGATGTTTACATACATCCAATAAAATTAAGCTCACAAAATGCCAATAAGTTATACCTGGTTACTGCCAAACATACAGAAATCCTCTTCATTCCTACCACCTACTAGTTAGTAGAACATGCATTCAAGTTATCAAGGAGATTTTAATGAGCCCAAAAAAGTTTGTTCATTATGATACTGACTTTGAGGCTAGACGCATAAATTAAAATGATACCGGTAAAACGGCCCTCGTTCTCACCTTTAAAATCCGTTTACTTCCAATATGACATATATTTGATTCCAACCGTGAATTACTGTTCTTAATAAATAATGCATCGTATAGTAGTCCCAATTCTACACGATTGTGTTGCTATAGCAACAATACAACGTCAGTAGCATACAAAAATTGAAAAAATGAGGTAGTGGCACTATTGAAGGATTAGATACGCTATGACTACTCTTTCACTCATCGATATTTTTTTAATAATTTGAAATTTAAATTTCGTTTATTTGCTTTCTCAATTCTGGTGAAGCTTGAGAAGCAGCCGCTGATCTCGCCTCCTTCTTAGTTTTTCCATAACCTATAGATTATTTTCCCATGCATGAACATTGAACTTTGAATTCATGACAATGTTGAGGGCCACTTTTACCAATATATTTAAATATGGGAAGAGCTTCATTTATTTTTATTGCCAACTCTTGCAGAAAACAATGAGGTAGTGGCACTATTGAAGGACTAGATACACTATGACTACGGTACTCTTTCACTCATCGATATTTTTTTAATAATTTGAATTTAAATTTCGTTTATTTGCTTTCTCAATTCTGGTAAAACTTGAGCAGCAGCCGCTGATCTCGCCTCCTTCTTAGTTTTTCCATAACCTATAGATGATTTTCCCATGCATGAACATTGAACTTTGAATTCATGACAATGTTGAGGGCCACTTTTACCAATATATTTAAATATGGGAGGAGCTTCATTTATTTTTATTGCCAACTCTTGCAGAAGGCCGATATAATTTGTCTTTTCTTCATTCTTTGCCACTTTAGGGGAAGCTAATTTTACTTCTGAAGGAATATCCAAGCCAATTAGTTCAATCATTTTCAAAGCAGCATCATGCCTGGCTGTTCTTTTAGAAGGCATACACTCGGACTCAGATGTTTTCCCCATGAAATGACAAATAAAACCGAATTGCTTGTTTGGAAATGCAACTTCTATGAATTCTGGATTTTTATTTTTTGTTCTTGCAGCGTATTCGTATATATAGCTCACAGGATACAATGTTCTATCATGAAAATTTTTATTATTCAATTCCGATTTTTTTCTTTTTTCGTCTTCAGCAGTCTTGTAAAGTTCTTCGTAATGTATAGTTATATTCAATTCTTTTGAACACACCGGCTTGAATTCATCAGGACTTTTCCAAAAAATTAACATGTTATTAGAGCACACGTTCAACGATTGGTCTTCAGTTGTAGCACTTGCCTCCACAGTATAAGCATAAAACTTCATTACACACCTATAAGATTTGTATTTTTTCACAATCTTATATGTAGGTGGTTCAAAACCTCGTTCCAGAGCAATATCACAGAGTTCTTGGATCAGTTCTACATTACCTGCCATGGGTCTATCACTTTACACTGTTCACTTTAATAATGAAGTTACCGTAATAATAATTTTTTTATCGGCAAATGTTGGTCACTAGAAAATTAAGAACAAAATAAGCTGGTTTCTCACAAGTGACCTAATAAATCCACAATATTTTGACAGGTTACAAGTCGGAACTATATGCAGATAATGTGAACGCTGACAGCCTAAAAGGTTACGCAGTGTAAGCTGCGTTCCTATTTGCGAGAAACTTTAAATTCAATGAAATTTACCATGATCATCACTACGAATGAGCGTATCTGGGATTGACACAGAAAACACAAGAGCAGACCAAAGACCAAAGTACAGTTCATAACAGAACATGCACTCTCAACTCAACAGGCTGACATGTGAATTTGTGAATGAATGAATATCGAATCATATGACTCAAGAGTGATGACCATTGATATATACTACTAGATGCGTAACACTAACGCTGAAGGCTATGGCATAGTGAAGCCACTTTTTCCTGGCGGGAAAAGGCCAAATCGGGCAAAAGTTCAAATTTAACACAGGCTCTTATGGAAAAAAGTCAATTTTCATTTGAAGATTTCTCGCAACTCCCTTGATGGATTTCAATAATTCTTTTTTTGAAAGATAGCCCATGATTTTGTCTTACATATAGTAGTAATAATTTGACATTTCAGAATTTTTCTGGCTCAAGCCAATTTCAAACTCAGAGCAGTGCACAAGCAGTATCATAAGTATGTGATTTCAGGAAAAACATACAGTAATTTTTTTCTTAGCATATTCCTATGTACTTTGACGCACTGAATCCGAATCTGAACTGTTGCACCTCAAAAAATGCTCGCTTCACGAAATATTTCCAAGATGGCGGCCAAAATTTCATAAGATAATTTTCTCAATCTTTGTGAAGAAAAAATTCTAGAGTAATATTATTTGTGGTCTGTGATTCCCTGATTTCGAATAAATGATTTTTAATCTGATAAAATTCGGGAATAGAAGATATTTAGCAAACATCAAAGTCCAGCTTTTTCAAATTTTGACTAAAATAACAATAATAGGCTATCTTGTGGAGCAGACATACTAAATTATAAAAAAACATCATAAACTTGATTCAGCAGTAAGCCTCCAGTTGTGTCTGAGGTAGCATTACAACAATGCGAAACTGCCATCACACAAATATGTAAATGTTAAACTCTTTAGTGAAGATTTTTCTAAATATCATTAACGTTTAAAAATCAAGTGAAAAAGTAATATTATGGAACTGCAACACAAAAGGAAATATAAATGTACTGTATGAATAAATAAATATATATATATATATTTAGATACCGCATGCTTCAAAATTCAGTAGGCTGTGATATAAATTCATATTGAGAAGCCCAAGAATGCTCACCAATGCCATTGCAGTTCAAGCAAAATCGCTTGATTAAAAGAGTTATTTAATAATTTACTTTATGGTATATCACGAGTAATTAATGCTTATAAGAACAAGATTGAAGTGGTGAATATGGTAGTACATTATTTTCAATTAAAAAACCCCATAAAAGTGAGGAAGCAGAAAACAATCTTGTAAAGCTACGCTTGCACATAGACAATAAAAAGATAAAATTATTTGTTTGAAAATAAATATTTCCACCAGACTTGCACTGATTGGTACATCCATAATCACCACATGAAACAATCATGTTAAAAAATCATTTCACATCACAAAACAAGTCATTTTAGCACTGACAAATACGGGTTTTTCCATTACCGCTATACAAATTCTCGAGGTTTTGCCCGATTTAGAAGCGGGCGATGCTAGCGCTGTGACTTCACAGCGGATCCCGGAGTTACGCATCTAGTAATATATATCAATGGTGATGACTGAACCCAGTGTGTCCAGCGCGGGGAAAAAATATGTACTGAAATTTCCCCACGAAATGTACTAGATTTTTAAAAAAAGTACTAGATAACTAGATGATATGATGATAAAGATATTGTTAAATATTGCATAATTTCATCAAATGAAAGAAGTAAATGAAAATAACCTCACAATTGATTCTTCAAGGTGAGTTAAGGCATTAAATTAATAAGAGAACTTCAATAGTTCAACTACTACTACATGAAAATAATGTTTCTTCAATATTACTGTTTTGCATCACTGATCACTGCATACATAGAAATAATTTAAATTTAAACTTATTATTTTCACATGATGATTGTAAATATCTAACTAACTAGACTATATTATTCACAAGTCAATATAATTTTTCAAATTGATATTAAATTTTTATTATTTTTCCTTTGTTGAAGCTTTTTGAGTTAAAAGTAAATAGTTCTGCTGAAATCGCAAAGTTTGCAGCAGACGAATGTTTTTCCTTCATAGAGGTCAATTAATTGTGAGTGTTAATAAACGATTTCTCAACTTGTTTTTTTAACCGACTTCCAAAAAGAACAAGGTTCTATATTCGACCTGTTTTTTTTATGTTTGTACATCAATCATTCGAACAATATTGAACCGATTTCGATGATTTTTTTTTAATGAAAGAGCATCGCTCAGTGGTGGTCCCATCCAAGTTTCGCAAGGATCGGCCCAATACTTAGCCCAATATTAAACAGCTAGCAGCTACCCGTCCTTCGTACGGATTATGTTTAGAAATACGACTAAACATGTTTCGGCTTTTTTGATAGCAACGATCATGAAGTTGTTAGCAGCTTAGCAAACAACTTAGAACATAAACAATTCAGTGACAGCTATCAGAGAGAATATTTGAGAACAGCTGATTGATATATCATCATAAATTACGTGATTTGTTCTTATGTGGTAATAATAGTGCTACCTGGCGAATTCCCAAGAGCCTAGCACAAACCCCACCTTCCTAAAATGTTAATTTTTGTTTTGATAAATTTAAATTAGAAAATTTTGTTTTTTTTTCAACAAAGAAATAATTGATAAAACATAAAGCTGGGCATTCACGTTCCAACTTGCAGTACCACTTGCAGTACTGCTAGTAGTACTGCTAGATGGATAGTCGACTCCACTCACACTCCTACTTACAATCCAACTTTATTCCTAATCAGCTGTGAACGTCGCTCTTGAGCCGAAAAATGTAACCGAAGTCGCCCGATGTTGCCCGAACTTACCCGAAGGTCATGCACTGACTGAGATAAGATGGACGACTTTGATCCGACTGCCCCACACACGCTCCAACACCGTCGACATTCGTAAGTCGTCCCTCTAGTGGTCCATCTAGTCGTCCATCTACAATTCCAACCATCCAACAAGCCCATTCACGTTCCGTTTTCGGATCCAACCTTGAAGGTTGGACTGCAAGTGGTACTGCAAATCGGAACGTGAATGGCCAGCTTTAGATGAGCTTTGATAATGGGACATAGGCTCGGGAGAAGAAGAAGAAGAAGATGAGCTTTGATTCACCTGTCATATGTTTCCTAAAGGGTTGATTACATTGGGATAGTTACTCGCTAAGCGAGTAGCGAGTAGGACGTTACTAACCGACCGTGCTACAGGCAATATTATTTATTGTCTTAGAAATTCCATAGTATGGGGGTGATTCTAGAAATAATTCTTTTAATATAATTTGGCTTAGTATGCTGAGCTGCTGTAGCACGGTCGGTTAAGGGTTGATTACATTGGGATAGTTACTCGCTAAGCGAGTAGCGAGTAGGACGTTACTGACCGACCGTGCTACAGCAGCTCAGCATACCCAGCCGAATTATATTAAAAATTTATCTTCCAGAATCACCCCCATACTATGGAATTTCTAAGACAATAAATAATATTGCAACACAAAATTAAAATATGAAGTTTACCAACAATTATTCAATGAAATTTCATCAAAACATTCTACAATATATCTCATCTGAAGTGTTATGCTGGCAGCCTGCGTGATTAAGTGTAGGCTTTGGCGACAATAATATTATATTATGGTGTTGGCTACTCTGCCAGCGTGTATAAATAAGACCAAATTCAAAGTTGAGAGCCTGTCTACTTTGAATTTGGTCACATTTATACTCGCTGGCAGAGTAGCCAACACCAAAATACAATATTATTGTGGCCAAAGCCTACACTGAATCACGCAGGCTGCCAGCATAACACTTCAGATGAGATATATTGTATATTGTTTCGATGAAATTTCATTGAATAATTGTTGGTCAACTTCATATTTTAATTTTGTGTTGAAATATTATTTATTGTCTTAGAAATTCCATAGTATGGGGATGATTCTGGAAGATAAATTTTTAATATAATTCGGCTGGGTATGCTGAGCTGCTGTAGCACGGTCGGTCAGTAACGTCCTACTCGCTACTCGCTTAGCGAGTAACTATCCCAATGGCCGTTTTCACACACACCGACACGGCGCCGGCACGACACCGGCAAGATGTCGTCCCGGTGTCGTGGGGGTTGAGATACAATGCTGCCAAATGGAACAGCTTTCACATTCACCGACACGGCACCGGCAGCCGGCTGCCGGCGCCGGCATGTCGTTGGCAGCATAGCTCCCGCCGGTGCCGGCACCGACACTTGTGTGTCGTCCATAGTTTTGAACAGAATTTGGTCATTTTGTCAACAGTTTGAGGTTAGTTACTGAAAAAAAAACGTCTGGTACAGTACGATGGCTGATAGGTATGATGTTGTCACCCTAATTGAATTAGTCGAATCCGAGCCCTGTTTATGGGACAAAACTATAGAAGAAAATAAGAACAAGATCTTAGTCTTGTTTTTTGATTTCATCACTTAAATTCACTAATATATAGTCGAAAGTTTCCTTACAGTACTCATACGAAAAAAATTAAAAAATTTTGTTGGGTTTGTCACTAGCTTATCAAATAAGGTGTAGTAATACAAGCCATCCAAATAGCGAACTTTTATTATTGGGTCAATTCAAAGTTGTCTATTACGACTGTGCCTTTTATGTCGTAGATATAATAAATATAACAAATACAACCTCCTGTTGTAATCAGAGAGAATAGAAGTAATTCTTTTACTATACTCTCTGGTTGTAATCAGCCATCGTACCGTTTTGAACTGTGCCGCCCACTGCAAAATAAGGTTAGTTCGTCACCGACAGCCAGATGCCGTGTCGGTAAGTGTGAAATGCTTCAACGATGTCGTGACGATATCGGCGCCCGGTGCCGGTGTCGTGCCGGCGCCGTGTCGGTGTGTGTGAAAACGCCCATTGTAATCAACCCATTAGTAACGTCCTACTCGCTTAGCGAGTAACTATCCCAATGTAATCAACCCTTTAACAGGAGAAGCTCCACGAGGTTTGACCACTGCAAACCCAGTGCGCAGTGCCACTAGTAAATGTGTTATTGCCGTTATTAGGTGGCACTGGCCGACAGCGTTTACCTTCAACTTTTTAGGTTATGTCATTATTTTAGCAAAATATCTATCATTCTATTTTCGGCTATGATTAATTATACAATTTGATACTTAATCGCGAATCTCAGAATTTAATAAACTATTAATTAATCATAGTTCCAGAGTCAATTTAGTCTTTATATTGCAACTACATATAAAATTCCTATTCAATTCCAAGTGAATAAGTTACATCGATGTTATTATACATACTTAGAATATTATTCCCGATAATCTATTCTCAATTATTTACTAACTGTATAAAACAATTTGCTCCAAGAATTTTTTAACTTTGGCTTCTAAGATACCCTAATTATTTAGACTAGGTTGTGGTGTGGTGTGACGATCTAACCGTCAAAAATGCAAAAACCGCCAGTTATAAACTCCAATTCGAATTGGTTTCTCATAATATTTCACATTTAAATACAAATATTGCTTGAATTGGACAATGTTGAATCATTTCTACTCTCATCTCATAGAACTTGTGGCCGTAGCAGCGTATAGCTATACTGAACAATATAATTTTGTTACAAACGATTACTTTAAGCGGTTTACTGAACAACAATTATATTATAATTTTGTTACAAAAGATTACTTTACGCGGTTTGGCTCAAGATTCGATCTTTACTTTGGTAATGGTAAGGTAATAAACCAACTAAGTTATAGGTAAGTTACTCCACCATAAGTAATCAAATACCTGTTCTGTGTTGACATTTTCTTCAAATAACTTAGCTTTGAAAGAAGAAATGGAAAAAAAATGATTGAATCTTTGTTAGATAAGTTGTCCGCAAATATCAAGAATTTCTTATATTTGAGGTCCTTCACGATATAGTGTACCCAATCAATCATTTTCTCCTACTACAATGGCTAGGCTACCGGCATTAAAAAATATAAATACGTGTACGTTTACTTACCGTACCTGAAATAAATCAAACATCGGTCAATATATTTTCATTTTGTCATAAATTGTATTGGCAATGGTCGTTCACACGCCTCTTTTCATCACCATTGGAGATTTTTATGAAACAAACTTTATATAATGAGCTGCGTTTACGGTACACAAAGTTCAAAACATTTGTTACAAAGAAGAGTTCTAAAAAACCACAATTCTATAGTGTTTTGTCTGTAGCATTTTATTTGTTACTAGAAGGTTACCCCACTGTCTAATAAATACATTCTAATAATGTATTTATTAGACTGTGGTTACCCGGTCTTTAATAAATAAGGGCGCCTCTATTCATCCTCCTTGATCATAACTTACATACTATACTCACTTCTGACATCCGTTAGAATATCATCTCTATCAAACTATTATACTCCTGATCATACACCTTTTCATCATGTTAACATATGGTCTTTATTTTACCATAAGATTAACATGGGATCCTTTGTGGTCCTCTAGGGAGGAACCCAATTGAATTAGGGCGAAATTGATGGCTTATAAACCTTCTCCCTGAAATTTTACATATACATACCAAGTTTCATGGTAAACGGTCTACGGTTTCCGAGTCTATAGACTCTATACAAACAAATATACAAACCAACACTCTCTTATTTTATATATAAGACAAACACAATACTTTTCAGTGGTTTGAAAAATTTGATTCAACAAGCGCGTTTACACCAAAGTAAAAAAAGAATGGTTTTGAACTTCAATGTAAACGCGGCTTTCAGTGTTTGTTCTTGAAAAATAGGTACCACACATCTTATCACATTTTTATTTGAATCCAAAATTCTTGTATGATTAATACTATACAGCAATTTGATGCTTTATTTTTTAAAACATTTCATAAACTATTTAATATTAGTAAGAAACACTATAAGTTTAACCATGAATTTATTAGTGTTTTTATTTGGATGTACATCATCCCGCTATATTATACAAAATGTTATTGTGAGAACAACATTCATTATGAATACTCAAGTACTATGGTACCACAGTCTAGTAAATATGTAGTATAATTATTATGTATTTACTAGACTGTGGTAGTACCAAGTCAATCTGTGTAATACTGTAAGATTTAAAAAAAACAATATAAGGTCAAATCAGAAGTTTTGATTTGAATCCTCAGTATTCTGCACATGAAGATAGATTTTCTGAGTTTGTTTCCAGTTTTATTTACCTTACAAATACCATTTATAAAAACTATCTGTTTTCATTTTATAGTAAAAGAAGATTATGGATGAAAAGGTATTCCTTTCCAGAGCAAGAAATAATTCACTGTACCATATTAGCCATTATTTCTTCAAAAATAGCAGTATTACACTTTAGTAAGATAACGAATTAAGAATGTGAAGATAAGTTTATTATGTTCAACGGTACATATAAACATGTACTACTTAATAGTAGTACAGTGGTAACTAGTATGTAGTAACTTAGTAGTATGTAGGCCTACTAACAGCCTACTACTTACTTTAGGATAATTGTAAATGAAACAACTTTATTATCGAGTATTTACAGTTTATTGCAAAATTCTATATAACGATCTCAGACTTATAAAGCATTCTTCTGATTGTGGTTAGATTTATTAAAAACCAAATATATACAACAAGCTTTTAACATGCTGAATGGCCATCACGCTTTTATGCCTCCTCACACATTAGCTTAACCATGATTCTAGTTTTCCTCATAAAGCACATTAAATCCATGAAAAACTTGGCAATACATTTGAAATATGCTTCAATTGGACAGAAACCCTCACAACATTTTTGCTAATGTGAAAGGGGTTTTAATCGGACTTTTATTGAACATGATAACAATGGTCATGTTCAATTGTGGTGGTTTACCATTCACACACAGTCTAATAAATACACAGTCTCGTCACTCGGATACAAAAAGTGGTCCCCAGTGTTGCCAGGAGCGATCCTGGTGGAGTCCATGAAGATTACATATTATGACCCACAATAAAATAGTAAAATTAAAAGTAAAATTTTGCTGGTCTAGTTGTGGCGCTGGCCGATGTCGCTGTGGAGCGCTAGGGTAGGGACCACTCAATTAGTATGGGAGTGACGGGACTGTGTATTTATTAGACTATGCCGGGTTTCACCAAACTTCGTCAAATATAATCTGACGATCATCAAAAAAAGGCCTGGTGCACACACGGTGGAACACGTGTAGCAAAGCGACGGAAACTTCAGCTGATATTTTAAAATATTTCAAGTAGTTGTCATTCTCATTCATGAAACGCTGAATAATATGTTGAGATTGCATTGAACTAATGCACACTCGACTGAAACAGAATTAACGATCAGTTTTTTCACCCCGTGTGACAATAACCTAAAACTAATTTTAATCACCTGTTGATGTGTTTGGAGATCTTCAAAAGATTTGACGATGTGAAACCCGGCAACATGCTTGATTCACACCAAGGTTAGTAGAGACAAGGTTGGCCAAATCCCCATAAGAGCCCTGTAGTCAACTTTTTCCCTATAGTGGTCTTACTATAATGACATCAGCCAGTGACCCAACTATACATATGCCCTAGAACTGGGTCTTTTCATCGTTCTAGCACGGGCGCATTAGACACCACTCTTTTGACTTTTCAGCTGTTGTATGAAAATTTCGAATAGGTACCCATCATATATGATAGCCAGATGATAATAATAATTAATTCCAATAATATGATAAAAATAATAATAGTGGCAGTACTAATGGTTATAATCATAAATTATTGTGACATTACTATGACGCCTTGCTTGCCCAAACATGCAACTCCGACACCAACTTTTAAGACAAGAGTCACAAACCGGCAAAGGAATGACCACAAACTTAGCTGTTTCCTAACACCTAACTGATAGCGCCGGTCGTTTCCCCACTCAAACCTACCGCCTACGTATGAGAGCTTTTATTAGACGGTAGTACTTTTAAGAGTAAAATTTGTTTTGTTATTCTAATCAGCTGGGTAACTTCTTCATGAGTTGATGAAAATCATAAAGTTTCTTATTTTGCGCTCCAGCCTTTACAGTGCATTACTGGTGGGGTCACTGGGTGACGTATTTACTCATCACGGCAGGTCGACCTCAAAAACGACACAATTGGCCAACCTGTATCTACTAACCTTATTGCATTGACACAACCAATAATCATACCAGGTACTTGCGTGTATTAACGCCACCGCAGCTAAATCAATGCTGAATTAGCGATGTATCAATGGTAAACGTTAATAAGAGTAATCACTCAAACCATATGATTTTTATTCATTTATAAAAATAACTAGTGAGCTCCCTGGGCGAGAGAACTCGCTTGCGAACTAATAATTTGAAATTGGCAACAAAAAGGCTCGATGGGCATCTTCGCGTATTCACACGGCGTGAACGCCGCGTGAATACACGCAAATGTGCATCGGCTATCCTAAAAGAAGATGATAAAGATAAGTCCAGTAGCTCTTAAACCCCCGTAGCGAAACACGGGTGAATGTCTAGTTATTTCATTCCTCAACGCTCATATTTTTCTACTGGAAATTTAATATTCTCATGAACATTCAAAATTTGACGCCAGCAAAAAATAAGCTGTTCCTAGAATGTAAACTGGCTCTGATTACAGATGTTTGAAATCAATTTTAAAATTCCATATGATTTTACATAATAATTCTCCCTATATAGTGATGATTGCCTTTTTTATGCCTTTTTTGCCTCAAAAAGGATCAAGGAGTGGTTCAATTTCATTGGCCAACGAACTTGATCTGTATAAAGGTTCCAAAAATATTTATTCAAAATTTGAAGTTGATTGATCAAGGCATTCGAAAGTTATCATCGAACATACATACAAATACACAGACAAACGGACAACTCCTCGAGTCAAAACTAAGAACTCGCTTCGCTCATTCAATTAAGGCTGTGCGCCAGCTACCATGACTCTGATCAAGTCTCGAGTCCCGACTCAAGGCAACAAACAAACGAGTCTACAATCGAGTCGAATCGAGTTTGGTCCGGTTTTGAATCAATCTGGTGGATTAGTTTGTAACTAGCTTTCCATACCCCTAAAACGTTGCCAGATCTCTCGGCTCACGTCTACTTCCCTCTTTGCCTGGTCTGACTAGGCCTTCTTGGGAGGGAGGCAGAGTCGTTCTACTACTCATAATCTAGTAAAGCAAATATAGTTTCCAAGCCTGAGCCACAGATATTCTAATACCTGAGCTTTCATTCACAAAAATAATCTGATATGTCTGACGGCTAAATAACCTGGTCAGTTTGAGACCTCTGTTCACTTCGGGTGGCATGAGTAGTTTGTACATTGTTTTGTGCCGTGTTTTATTTTTAACCTAATATTGTACAGAATTCTACAATAATAAAACTAATTTTTGTTTTATGACATTAATGTAAGGAGTTTTTTCTTGTGTTGATAATGGCAAAGCAAAGCATTAGTTGGAATCTGTGATGTTTTCCATGACGAAATACTTCATGAACAATCTAATATTAAAACTGACACTGTATTTCACTTTTAAATAATGTTTTACTCACATATATTGGAGATTTTTTTTTTGAGGATGAAGCCCACATAGGTCTGAGACCTGTGCGTGGGTAATGAGTTGGATGATGGTGATTGATGAGTTGGACCTACAGTTTTAGGTGTGTTCCGAACCACCGGGAAGTGATTTTACAGCAGAGAACAGATGCTTGAGGAATGCATTTCACTTCTGAAAAGAGTTGGGTCAAACTCATTTCACTTCTGAAAAGAGTTGGCATTAGTTGGGTCATGACTTTCCTTAATTATCTTCTTAAGTTTAAATAATTTTAGTTATTTTTTGCAATTATACTCTCCATTTATTTCCAAAGAATCACGTATATCTTTCAATTTTTGTATGTCTTTCACTTATGTCTCAATTTTTTAAAGTAAAGTAAAATTCAGTAAAGATACACCTAATAATTTCATGATTATAAAAAATAGTTTCTGATTGAAATAGTTTCTGATAAACCTTTATTGCAGCAACTCTTGTGTTCGTCAAAAGCATTGCAAATTGTCATATTTCACATAAAAATAATTTTGTCTCATACAACATTGCTAGAACGTTAAAACAGATAAAAACACAAAATCACATTCAAAATTAGCCTACCTATCTATAGCAGTGTGTCATTTAAAGCTGTCTATAAATTGTCTACAAAGTCTTGGCCCTTTCATAAAAATCCTCAAACCTATATAATAATAGATTATTCATCAAAAAAGTTTCAGTCTATGCTTAAAAATTGGATATGGCAGATTTTTTAAGCTTTCTGGAATGGCATTGAACAGTTTTACACTTATAAAAAGAAAAGTATTTTGTGTGTTTGAATAATTTTAACGGTGAGTAATCAAGTTATTTCTTGTGTTGTGAGTATGTATCACCCCCTATATAGTGAAGTTTTCCAAATTATTTTTCACATAGATCAAACATTGTAAAACAAAGAGGGAAGGTAGGGTCAAAATTTGAAGCATTCCATGTGGAAATATAATAATTTCCCCGGGTCCCTGGACCCACTATTCGATTATGGTGGGGGGGGGTTACTATTCCTTACTTGAAAACCCCCAACATTTAATGTGGACAATGCAACATTAAAAATATTTTTCCTACAACTGTTCGTAAAGTAGTTCTTTACGTACTGAAAACTAATTGTAAAATACCTCTTTACTGCTCCGCAAGCGGTAAAGTACTTTATGCTCGCCAGCTGTTTTCTTTACGCTTATATTTTGATTTTGATGCCTTCTGGTGGATCATGGAATCCATGAAATTCACATAACCTCAACAATGGCGAACGCTAACCAAATCCGCGCATGGTCTGTGATGTTACAAACTACAAGCTTTTATTGTGTTGGAATCCAGAACTGCAGTTTTAGGAGAAATATTGTATGCAATTCGCGCGTGAAGCTTCTTTATCGCTCTCGCAATAGTTTCTCGCCAATGTTTTGGCTCGAGCGATAAAGTCGCGCTTCACGCTCTTAATACAAAAAAAACTATTCACTCATTAGTCAGTTAAAATTAGCTGAGTATATAGCCAATTTTTTGTTAACCGATTTATTGAACAGTATTGAACACTCTATTGACAATGTCTTTAGCTATAAAAAACTAAATAAATTTTTTTTAACAGAATAATAAACGTTTAAAAACCAAGTATTGTGCGATTTTGGATACATTTCTTCTAAGTTTTATTACCACATAAGAAAAAATCACGTAATTTATCATGATATATCAATCAGCTGTTCTCAAAAAATATTCTCTCCGATACCTGTCACTGAATTGTCAATTGCGGAAGCGCAATGGAAGAAGGAGGAGAGCACAGCAATAAGCAGCAAAGCCGGACCGTGTGAACATCACAGTACAGTTGACGCCGTAGAGTAAAAAAACCGTACCGCAAAAAAACTGCATCGTCTGGGCCTAAGCTGCTAACAACTTCATGATCGTTGCTATCAAAAAAGCCGAAACATATTTAGTCTTATTTCTAAACATAATCCGTACGAAGGACGGACACAATAGCTAGTATACGAATAAATTGATTATTATAATTTGGAGAAGGCTGTTTTACAAATAACACTTTATTACCTCATATTCAAAACATACTATAATATTTTTTGTAATTTTCAAAGCCAATTGGCAAAGCAAAGCATTAGTTGGGTCATGACTTTCAATATTTTGTTTTTTTATTTTTCAATTCACCCAGGGTTACTCCTAATTCAATCATATCCTTTCTAATTTCCTCAATTATCTTCTTAAGTTGAAATAATTTTAGTTATTTTTTTGCAATTATACTCTCCATTTATTTCCAAAGAATCACGTATATCTTTCAATTTTTGTATGTCTTTCACTTATGTCTCAATTTTTTAAAGGAAAGTAAAATTCAGTAAAGATACACCTAATAATTTCATGATTATAAAAAATAGTTTCTGATTGAAATATTTTCTGATAAACCTTTATTGCAGACTTAAATTGATGGAAACAAAATGATAATTATTATTTTGCTTTTTTTCTCATTTTTATTTTATACTTTTATACTAAGATCATTTCGTTATGAAATTGTATTTTATTTTATAGTACGGTATAATATGTTCACATATTTTTTTGTTGAAACTGATTTTAAAATGTGTATGTGATAAGTTGATTGATGAATTGTATAGGCCTAATAATCACAGCAAGTTACCAAAGACGATGACATTGAATGTTCGTCTGTGGCAATAGGTAATTAATATTTACGCGGACCTTATTTAAGATGTGAAGTTGAAATCTGCTATGGCTACACCACCCAGATGCAGGTAAAACAGCTTAGATGCTAATAAAATTTTACATCTAAGACTGAAATGAAAAATGTTTTTTCTTCATTGCCTAATTTTTGTGTTAAATAATATAACACAATTATAATATTGAGTATAATAATATACTACTCAATTGTAATATTTATATTTTCTTTTTTTAGTATTTCATCTCATCATTTGTAGTAAATTTCTGTTTGTAGAGCAACTTTTTCAATTACACTTCTACTACAGTTTTCGTTGGAAGCCTATTTATTATCTATCAAAGAAGTCCTACAATATTATTATAATCTCATTCACTATGTAAATTATCCAATAAACCATAATGTAAATCACAAGAGTAAGGTACAATATATGGAACAATCGCAAAAATCTTATAAATTCGTTTCCTTCCTTCGGACACAATTTGGCATATGTTTGTTTGAGAGAAAAAGAATGAGGGTGAAAGAAAGTGATATAGCGGAAAGGAAATGTGAGTGCTACTGGAGACATGTCATTCAAAGCAATTATTTTTGTCGATCGCATAATTATTCAAGAACTGCAAATAAAATCCATCCGGTAGACAGGCGAGTGCCGGTGTTGCGCGTGAGGGAGCATTGATAAGGGCGAGTGAGTGATGAACGAATATGATTCAAACTGGCAACATAGCAAGTCCTTGCATATGTGTGAGTGAACGTGCTTGCGCATTCGCATGAGGAAGTTGACTCTGTAAAACTAAAGAGAATCCAAGAAAACTTTGGGGCAACGTAGCTACCCAACGATTCAATTTGGATTTACAATAATTTCTCTATTACTAGAAGGGATATCAGGGATTTCAATGACATATTTTGTATTTCAATCGGGAATATAGTTTTTCTGTAATTAAGGTTTCAAAAAAGTGATTTTTTTTTAAAATGAAAATTTTGAAAAATGAAATACCTCATTACAAAAACAATAATTTGTTACATTGATCCTGGAAATTACACTTTTCTATTCACAACTGTTCATGATACTGGTTGCCCCCAAAAATTAACTTTAAGTGCTCATATCTCAGAAAATAATTGATGAAATTTTTTTTTATTTATTGCAATAGACTACATTTCAGTAGCCTAATAATCTCCAGTCAAAGAGACTTTGAAAAAAAAATATGACCAAAACCCTATTGCACAGCCTTAACATCAATTCAGCTGCGGTAGCGATAATACACAAGTACCTCTTATCATTGCCACAATCATATAACTTTCACACACTATGGACAAAGACACACTTGAAATCATTCAATGGTTAGATATATTATAATGTTTCTAGCGAATTGTTTCACTATATTGTTTCTAACGAGTTATTTCTAAGTTGGAATCTCAATAATTATCTCCAATTCTCCACACATACAATAATTAAATTACTTTTCTATGTGTTAAGTTTATACAAAGTGATTCAGTAAAGTAATACCGGCGCTTTCTTGAGCTCATTAGTACTAGCAAAAATAATGAAAAAAGTTGATATACATAGATTTGGAAATGCTTTGTTACCAAAATAAAGAAGGCAAAATATTGCATTGATGACGATTAACATCATCACAAATCATTCTGAAAACACACAATCACTCTCACACCACATTTACTCTTCTAAATATATCTTAAAATGTACCCTAAATAATCTACAGAGTTGACTATGCTATTGTTAACTCTGATTTTGAATAATTAATATTCAAAATCAGAGTTAACAATAGCATAGTCAACTGGGCACCAGAAAAGATGAGCAAAGAAGATCAAAACACGTTCACATCTCAAAGTTGAACAGAGTTTTAGTTGTTTAGTTGCCTATATCTACCTTTGTCAGTTTTTCTTTTCCTGGAGACAGAAAGCAAAGAAAAAGCAGAAAAGCGGCCAAAAGATACTTACAATATGAAAACAATTATAAATAATTCATCAAATTCAACAAATAATAACGATTCATGTTACAGTGGCGGCCCTAGAGATTGCGAGGCCCAGGGCGAAGTTCATTCGCGGGGCCCCCTCTTATTCAAACATATTTTTTTCTGAATTTGGTGATCCATGATGAACTGCTACAATTAAATAGGCCTAACTAATCGCAATAATTTACTGACATGCAGTTCAAATATCAGGGTACCGAGCTTCGCTCGGGAGTACAAAAGCATACAAATGAAAAATTTAGTAGGATAAAAAGCATGAAATTCAAATATTAATAATTACTTATTGCAAATGAATGATCCAAATTTCTTTATCGATAAATAATCTCTAATAAAATTGGCATTGAAAGCAAAATTATATCATTATAATTATGTTGGCAACGCCTGATATCAGATGTTTTATAATTCCCTCAATGTAAATATAGCGAGCATATACTTTATGCTTTAAAATTTGGTTTCTTCATCAAATTATTTCAAATTAGTGAACAAATTGAAAATTCAAATGAAAAAATAGGAGCAGATGATGAATTTTTATGTTTGTCTCAGAAATGCTGAGAGTAGTGGACTTCACTCTAGTCACGGCCGACTCTATAGTGTAGCTGTGCTCCAGTCATCTAATAACATATGATATGATGTGATTAGATTTGGTGATTAGATGAGTGTCCTTCGGTGGGTTATCGTATGGATGTAGATTGCTAGGGAAGAAGAAATAAACTAGACCTTAGCCAAAGACCTGCTCCTCTCCTCAGCGCCTCCAAGCGGCAGACTAAAGAAGTAGCTTTTTTCCTGCGTCTGAGCTCAGATTAAGGAATTGTAACTTGTAAATTGGTCTGAGTTTTGACATTAGCCGAAGCCATAGACCTGCTCCGCTACTCAGCGCCACCTAGTGGCAGACAAAATAAGTAGCTTTTTTCCTGCCGCTGACGGATGCTCGATTGCAATTCTTATTTTTCTTTTCAATTATTCTTTTCTGGTAACTTTACAGGCCAATGTCATAATTCACTTGATCTATGTCGTTTAATGGTAAATTAACTTGACGTATGTTTTTTATGCATCAAAATAAAGGTATGAGGTGATTCAGTCACATCTAGCCAGGTTAGGTTAGGTTTGGTTATGCGCGCTTCGCGCACACTGCATTTGGGGGCGGTAGTGTTTTTGAAATGTTATATTCACTTGGTTTACATTTTTTTTAAATTTGGAACTCCTCACATGTTTGCAAATTATGAATTTTTCAAATGAAAATATAAATTTTCATGAAAAATGTTTTTTTTTTCGAAAATTTCAATTTTTCTGTGAAATAATCGCGACCCCCAAAATATTTCAACGGATTATTGCTTCCTGGGGTGTGTAGATGTCACGAAAAAAATCACCACAAAATCAAACAAGTAACGTTTCTATATAATTACCCCAATTTTATTTGATTTAATTCGATCTAATATTATTGAATTGTCGGAACTACCACTTCAAAAAGCATGACAAAACAAGTAAAAGTTGAAATTTTGTTATTTGTTTTACGATAATTTTGTTAGAAATGTTACGATATTTCATAACCTCAACAACTTAGTGTTTACTATAAAAATATACCGTGATTGGCTCCATTTAGTTGTTTTATCTGCCGCTTGAATGCGCTGAGGAGAGGAGCAGGTCTTTGGCTAACGTCAAGTAAGAAATAATAGTCTCACCCAGCTGATGATGTTTGTTTTTTTTATGTTGTTGTTGATCGTAAAAAGTGTGTGAGTTGAGATCTGTGTAAGTTGTAAGTTACTGATCAAATAAATAATTTCTGTAACAAGTTGAAGCAAGGACTATTTATTTATTTATTGATTCAAGCCCTCGGAGGTGACATACAACAATTGGTGTCAGAAGTGGGATACAGATAAAACGGATAAAGTGACTAATTTGAATAGTTATTTGGGAACATTTTCAACGATGACTTCGAGATTAGTTGACATAAAAGTTCTCGATCTCAGACGGGAATTGGAAGAACGCGATCTTGATACTTCTGGGACAAAGAGTGTGCTCCAACAGCGACTTCGACAGGCAATTCTGGATGTTGGTGACAATCCTGATGAGGCAATATTTGAGACCAACGACATGGGTAAGATCTTTATTGAACTTAAAAAACTAGAAAATAAAATGAAAGAAAACCTAGAGGAAAATTCTAACCAATTAGAAAATAGATTGAGACATTTTCTGAAAGAAAACTTAGAGGAAAATTTGAGAGTCTTGGAAAGGAAATTTGAGGATATTGTTATGGATAGGAGACCGATAAGAAAGGTGGTAGTAGCAGCACAGCAGAAGAATAGCGAAGAAAAAAGGAAAGATGATGAATGTAAAGAGGAAACGGAGATGAAGGAGAATGTGGAGGGGAGTAGCAAAAAACGGCAGACGAAGTGTGTAATGGAGGAGAAGAGAAGCGATTTAAAGAAGGTGGAAAGAAAATCGTTGAAAGATATCACGTGTGATAGGAAGCAGAAGGTGAAGAAGGAGGTGGTGGTTGATGATGGTGAGGGGGAAGTGGATGATGGAGAAGAAAAAAAGATACAAAAATTGTTAAGGCGAAACAGGATGTGAAGGGAACAAAGTTGAAAGAAGAATCTGTGATGGAAGCGGGTGTGGAGAAGAAGAAGAAACCTACCAAAGAAACGGAAACGGAAGTAGATGACAACGATGTACTAGATAAAGTTAAAGAAGGAGAAGAGGAGGCGGAGGAGGAGGATGAAAAAAAGACGGATGATGACGATGGAAGGAAAGAGAAAAGGGCACGTGTTGAAGTTATGTCGAATAGTTTGGGGAAAATCCGCAACAAATCGCAGCGCCACCGTCGCGATAGAAGGATGGTAGCAAGCAAACGACGCAAAAGGAAAAGAAACGGACTGCTGCTGAAAAAGAAGCACCACAAAAATGATGAGAGGTTTGTGGACGCTACTCCAGCGCTGTCACCTATGATGGTGGTGGAATTTGGAACTAAAACGGCAAAAGGATGTAAAGATTTGAATGCGGAAATAGAGGAAGAGGATCAGCCGTTAATTGTAAAACGCCCCGCTAGAGAATCGGCTCGGCAGAGGAATAACAATAATAACAATTCTGTGGCGCCCGATATTAATAAGGGTGTGATACAGGAGCTGAAAAAGCAGAAGGATAGTGTAATGGCAGCGAAGAAGCGACGAACGGAGAACGAGAAAAGAAGGAGTTGAAGAGGAGCAGAAAGAGGATGAAGACGTCAAAAGAAAATTAAAGAAAGATGATGGATGTCGGAGACCGACAACCTTAAGGAGGAGGTGATGATGTAGATTGCTAGGGAAGAAGAAATAATAGTCTCACCCAGCTGATGATGTTTGTTTTTTTTATGTTGTTGTTGATCGTAAAAAGTGTGTGAGTTGAGATCTGTGTAAGTTGTAAGTTACTTATCAAATAAATAATTTCTGTAACAAGTTGAAGCAAGGACTATTTATTTATTTATTTATTTATTCAAGCCCTCGGAGGCGACATACAACAGTATGAATGAGACCCTGTGCAATCATGTTTTTGTATCAAGAACATCTTATATTCCAAATTTCATCAAAATCGTTTGAGCCGTTTTCGAGATCCGTTGGACATACATATACCTACATACAGAAATTGCTCGCTTAATATAATAGGATAATAAATAAATAAGAGTTGAAAACTTCTTATTTCAATTTATTGAGCATTCAGTTGGTACATTACAATTAATGCATTTATGATATCCCTCTAGCTAAAAGCTATTTGAGAGACTTATTAAATTTAAATTACGTAAGGCATAGCAACTGCATTAAAAGCCGACAAATCAACAGGAATAAATAGTAACTAAATAATAATAAATAAACAAACAATAAATAAGAACGTACACTGACATTCACTTTTCTTTTCCTCGTACTCTATTGTACTTGTAGCACTTGTAGTCCATTCACACAGTACATAAACACAGTCCTTCAGAATTTTTAGGACGCATTGCCCTGTACACCTAAACTATAACACCACAAACCACTTTCCAAGTTACAGATTGTACATTGATTACTTCTTTAAATCATCAATGCATGTCAGTAAATTATCGCGATTAGTTATCATATTTTTTTATTTGGTGAGGTAGAATTTTTCAACCCCCCCCCCCCCAAAAATTTTTTGAAAATATCAATGTCAAAAAGATCATTTAATTGTCTTTTGGAGTAGAAAATCTCGTTAAAAATATAATTAAGTTCCGTAATTTTATTGCAAAAACAAAACCAAATTAGCAATCAGAGAGACTTTTTTCACTCATATAATTTTCAGCTGCAACTAAATTTTCTTACTGAGCGTGATGCCCACTTGAGCTCTAGGCTTGTGCGTGAGAAATGGGAAGGATGATGATGAGAGAATGGTCATGTATTTTCGGGACATCATTTTCGATTTTGATTTTCTCGATTCAGCCTAAATTTGTTTCCTTATAAAGAAATTTTAAAAGTTCTGAACCTTATTTGTTGTTGAAAACTTGGCAACTCATTTAAAATGTATTATACTGTATCTAGTGCGGATAGTAAAAATGAAAGTAAATTATCATTTGTAACTTCAATTATTGCCGAACAAACATTGGTATATATTAAAAACCAACTTCACAGCTATTTGTTCTGTTGTCAATGTTTGTTATTACGAAAGTCTTCAGACCAATTAATAGCATCTCAGAAGATTCGAAAAATTATTCATAACTTTTGTTAATTGTGTAATTTTTAATTACAATTGGAATAACTCCATTTCTATGTCTGATTGGTATATATATTCTTTGCTGCTGCCAATGACCTCGCGGGGCCCTTGAGAGCATAAGGCCAGCGTGAGCGCGGGGCCCCGGGCGCCTCCCTGGTTCGCCCATATGTAGGGCCGCCACTGTTCATGTATGTTATATGGATGAGGGGTGGTGATGGATGTAGGTGATTGGTTGGCTTGTGGTGAGAGGCGAATGATTGGTAATTTGGCATACCGGATATATACTGTATAATCTAGCTATGGAGTCATTATTTCAATTTAAAAAAATATATAGTTTTTTTCTGAGCATCTAGATTCAAGAAGATCGACTTAAACCTTTCAGTAAGTTGGCGCTAAAAGCTGGATCAAGAATTCTAGCACCCATGTACCATAGACAATGTTGAAGCCAAGTAAAATCAGGTTATTATTTAAAGATAATAATTTCGTTATGAAAGAGGTCTCAATACTTTAAAAGTAGATAATGTAAATTCACTGTAAATTCAAGTACCATATAATAAATGTAATAGTGCAGAGTGGAGGAGCCGCGTTTTCTCTGTTGTCACGCGGTTCTAACCAGGGAGTAGCACCTATATCCTCACAAAAGGTGAAGAAAAGGGTGATGTTGTTTTCAGCCAGTCATGGAAGGTCTATTCCTTCCATGCTGCATAATTCTGTGGGTTCTGAATTGCTGGTATCGGGGAATGTCTATCCGGGAGCTCCTCTGGATTTTGTGTTGGAAGCAGTTGGTGCTAGTCAGGAATTGAAAAAATTTACAAGCGATGATTTCGTCATTTTACTTGCTGGCACTAACAGTATCGATGCTTCTGTTGACTACAATGCAGTTCATAAAATGATCGAAAAATTTAATGAAACTGTCATCTCGAATTCTCACACTAATATTGTCCTATGTACTATACCATACAGACACGATCTACCTAGGGATTCTTGCATACATAATCTAGTTAGATTGTACAACGAGGGGATTAGGAATATTGCAAAAACTTACTCTTTGAGAATAGTTGAGCTGTTTAATTTTCCAAGAAGATTACATACGACCCACGGACTGCATTTGAATGGTATAGGTAAAAAAGTGTTCACAAATGAATTGATAAATACTCCTTTCGCAGGACCTGCAAAACTTAGCGAATTTCTGTATTTTTTCAAATATTTATGAATATCTATAGGCTATATATTTTTTTAATTTCTGGAAAAAAAACACGAAGCGTTCTGTACTCTAGGGACCCCAAAACAAGTTTATATCGAGGTTCAGGGTGAAAGTAGCACATCACGACCAACTGCAATATTTACATTTCAAGAAATTCGCTCAAACCCAATAAAATAATTTGAAAGTTATGATTTTTTATGAAATAGGAGTTGTCACAGTACAGCTCACTTATTACGTTCAAACACATGCATAAAAAACAAAAAAGAGCATAGTAGAACATATTAATTTACTCCAGGGAACCCAAAACAAGTTTCCATCATGGTCCAGGGTGAAGTAGCACATCACGACCCACTGTAATATCTGCATTTCAAGAAATTCGCTCAAACCCTCCCCCCACGAAATTAAAATAATTTGAAATTAAAAAAAACTAGCTCCATATTCGCTTTTATCACCAAAAAATACTGATAACTAATCACTTTTTTCATATTGCACAGAAATTGACAAATTAAAAAATTTTCGACGCCATTTTGAAAATGGCTGCTTTTCTCAAAACGCACTGGTTTTTCGAGGTGGATGAGTTGAAATTCGGATTCAGCGCCTCAAAAACCATAAGGAACAGTCAAGAAAAAAAAAAGATTAAAGTTTTTTCCTGAAACACTTTTTTAGCACCAAATAACTAACTCCATAGGGCAAGATACAGCTTTTGACAACAATGGTTTTTTCTTGATATATTGAAAATTTGTTGAGCTAGAAGGCAGTTCAATACCTTAAAATTTTTGACTCCATGAGCTCTATCTTAAAGTCTAACAATAGAACTAAAATTTTCAAATACAACCCTTTTTTTCTTGAAAACCCCTAATTTTGGCGGGAAAATACCCCCGAAAAGGTGGTTAACCTTTTTGGATTTTCCTGGCTAACGAACTTGTCCAAGCTATTCACAAGAGGAAAGTGTATACCAAATTTGGTGGAAATCGGACATCTCCTTCAAAAGTTATCGTGCTATCAGACACATAGATAGATATATATATATAAGTTATATCATGAGTTCCTGTAGGAGTCAGCACCTTTATAGGCTGCTTTCCTAGAATTCCTGGATCATCAATTCAACGCAGGTTTCCCACGACCGGACAGCCTCTCGTCAGTCCAGCTAACACCATCGTAGCGTAAGGTACTCACCTCCTCAAATTTTTGAGTTTAATTATTCAAATGTATATTGAATTCTTTTATTAATTTCAAGTTTGTGAAAATAAAGATTGCTTTTTAAAAAAGCAATCACACGGACTTGAAATATAACTGGCGCAGTCGGTAGGACAGCCGCGATTTATTAGTGAAAATAATCAATCGTCAGTTTTAACTGTTTACGGCCGTTCAAAAAAAGTAACCTCGCGTTCGCGACTTCTAAAAACAAAAATCAGTGGTGAATTTACTCAAACTGTGCATCGCCAAAATTGCGAAGTGCAGTGAAAGTTATCATCAACTTGGATATCAAACTTCGATATCATCATCTTCGAGCTACGCATCATTCAACTCACTGAAAGGACATCAGGAGAGATGAGCATAGTATTCGTATTAGTGTAAGTTTTTAAGATATTTGTAATTGTTATATTTTTAATTATTTAATTACTGTAAAATGGCTACTCATCAGCCTCCAGCAGCTTCAGCTACCCCAGCTATTGCTACCCCTGTTTTAAAAAAGGAATTCCTGGATATGATACCAGAATTCTCTGGAGAGCCATTATTGCTTAATAGATTTGTATCAATTTGCGACAAGATAGTTGCTAAATTCTATGTGCAATCAAACCCCGATGATTTTCAAAATGAATATTTATTTTCAACTATTGTATCTAGACTCAAAGGTAGAGCTTTAGAACTTGTAACAAGTGGAAACACTTATTCTTGGCCTGAAGTGAGAAGAGTACTTCTCGACGGCTATCTTGACAAACGAGATTGTTTCACATTGAATATTGAAATGACAGAAATGAAACAAGAAAGTAGTGAAAGCCCTTTTCATTTTCATGAACGCATTCAGAAAATACTTAACTTACAACTCGCATTTTTCCTTACAAAAATGGCAGCAAATTCAGCTATTCTATGCGAATATGCAAGAAATCTAGCCCTTAGAGTATTTTTAAGAGGTCTTAATGAACCTATAGGGTCACTGATGAGAACAAGAAACCCTTCAAGTCTAAGTGAAGCAGTAAACATGCTAATGAACGAAATGCAGTACAAGAATAGAAATAGTATTAACAATTTCAATAAGAGACCAATCCTTCAACCAATGCAAAACTTTTTTCAACAAAAACCAATGCAAAATTTCTCGCAAAACAAACCTGTTCCGCATTTCCAAAATCAATTTCAAAAACCTATGACACAACAAAATAATCAACAATTTCGCAATTTCAATCCAATGAACCAACCAAGACCTATGTTCTATAATAGACAACCATTTGTAGGTCAAGGTCAACAACAAAGACCACAGACAAACTCTCAACCTACCCCTATGAGTATTTCAACAAGAAATAGTGAACATGAACCACCCAAAAAGAATCCTAGACTCAATCAATTGACAACAGGACTTGCTACAAACTGTGACGAATTGACTAATACTAACGAAAACGAAATTTTGACTGACAATTTCCCAAATGATTTCGACAATCTAGAATTGACCGAAAATTTCACAAGCAATTTCGAAGATTTGGAGTTGAACAACGAGTTCAATACTCAAATGACTTTTGAACAATCAGCATCGAATCATTTTTTAGAGGAAACGAGCCTCGGAACAAATTTTCAATAATGAATTTACAGATTGATAGAAACGAACTTCCGTACTTCTTTGACCCTCAAACAAATTTTAGAGTACTGATTGATACTGGAAGTACCAGGTCATTTGTAAAAAAAACAATTGGACTAGAATTTTTTAAAGAATCACTGAAACAAAACCCATTTGAAGTTACTACTGCTCATGGTACATCAAAAGAAAAATTCAGTACTAAGGTACCATTATTAGGAAATAAGAAATTTGAATTTTTTGTGTTTGATTTTCACAACGACTTCGATCTCTTATTAGGACTTGACACTATGAAACAATTGAATATAAGATTGGATTTCATCAACAATAGACTTTATTACAGGAATAAGCATGTGCCCATATTATTTTTCAATACTACGTCGCAACAAGTTCATTCTCCTGTCAATAAACCCAGTCGCACCTGGACGTATCTGATAGAAGCACGCAGTCAGAAAACAATAGCTATTCCAATAGAAAACATGTCTTACGGTGAATGCTTACTGGACTATCAAAACCTTTCTGGATTAGAAATCCCACAGTCCATACTGAAAGTGGAAAATAACAAAGCAATCTGTCAAATTACGAATTCATTCACAGAAGATAAAAAACTGACTATCACACGTCCATTTAGAGTTGAAAATTTGGAAAACTACGATTTTGCTCCAATAGAATCAAAAGATAATGCTTCATCAAAAAATAATAATTTGAACAATTTTGAAATTAATCAATCCAAATTAGACCTGTCAACAATACGAACCGAACATATGAATTCTGAAGAAAAAGATGCTATACTAAATTTGATAAACGAATATGCTGATATTTTTCATATAGAAGGAAACAAATTAACGTTCACAAATCAAGTAAAACATATAATCAGAACAACTGACGAAATTCCCGTCTATTCAAAAAATTACCGCTACCCTGTTGTTTATAAGGAGGAAGTCGACAGACAAATCCAAGAAATGCTAAATCAGAATATCATTAGACCAAGCCATTCAGCATGGAACTCACCAATTTGGATAGTACCAAAAAAACGTGATGCCTCTGGCAAAGCCAAGTTCAGAATCGTAATAGATTTTAGAGGGGTGAATTCAAAAACGATTGATGACAGATTTCCATTGCCAAATATTTCCGAAATATTAGATAAATTAGGAAGATGCCAATATTTTACTACACTTGATTTAGCAAGCGGCTTCCATCAAATTCAAATGCATCCTAACAGTATTGAGAAAACAGCTTTTTCGACTGACACTGGTCACTATGAATTTCTAAGAATGCCTTTCGGGCTCAAAAATAGTCCACCCACGTTTCAAAGACTTTTGAATAACGTTTTGAGAGGTATTCAGAACGAAAAATGTCTTGTCTATCTAGATGATATAATAATCTATTCCACCAGTCTCCAAGAACATCTTCAAAGACTAAGAGAAGTATTTGATAGATTACGAAATGCCAACTTTAAAATTCAGCCAGATAAAACAGAGTTTCTAAGAAAAGAAGTAGCATATTTAGGACATATAGTCACACCAGAAGGAGTTAAACCGAATCCAGAAAAGATTAGAGCAATACAAAAATTTCCAATTCCAAAGACTAGCAAAGAAATCAAAGGTTTTCTCGGATTATTAGGTTATTACAGAAGATTTATTAAAAATTTTGCAGATATAACTAAACCACTCACAAGACGTCTGAAAAAAGGAGTAAAGATTAACATTGATGACAAAGATTATGCGAAATGTTTCGAATATTGCAAAAATATTTTATGTAATGATCCAATTCTACAATATCCCGATTTTTCATCCGAATTTCTGTTAACAACTGACGCATCGAATATTGCAGTTGGAGCTATACTTAGTCAAATAAATAATGGTGCAGATTTGCCAATAGCGTATGCAAGTAGAACTCTTAATGAAAGTGAAACCAAATATTCGGCAATAGAAAAAGAATTGTTAGCGATAGTTTGGGCAACAAAATATTTCCGCCCGTACTTGTATGGCCAAAAATTCAAAATTTATACCGATCACAAACCCTTACAGTGGTTGTTCTCAATAAAAGAGCCAAACTCCAAACTTCTCCGTTGGAGATTGAAACTTGAGGAGTATGATTACGAAATTTGCTACAAGAAAGGTAAAACTAACCAAAATGCCGATGCCCTATCTAGAATCCAATTGAATGTTAATGATACTAATCCAAGTATTCCACGTCAGAATACAGGTGAAGAAGTAGATCGAATAATAGAAGAAGCTATTGAATTACATTTTTCTGAACTTGATAATCAGTCTATGATAGGAAATGTAGATGCCAATGAAATACGTGACAATGACCCTGACCGTGAAAATGAACAAGCTGAACGTGATTCTGACAATGATCAAACTATGCACTCTAACTATGATGGAAATGAAATAGTTGGAATTCAAACTCTTGACGAACCAGTGAATTTTGGCAAGAATCAAATTTTTCTAAATTTAGTGAAATACAAACCACGAAAAGTAAAAATACAAAAATTATTTGAAAATAAACAACGATTCCATGTAGAAATTTCTGAGAACAATTTTGAGAAAGACGTTGTAGAATTTGTAAAAGAATATTTAGTTCCGAATGTTAAATATTGTCTATTTTTTGAGAGTGATTTCTATGAGAAATTTACTGTAGTAATTGCAACTTACTTCAAAAATACGCAACTCAACTTAGTTCGTTGTACGAAAAGATTAATTGATGTTACAGACGAAGAAGAAATAAAAGAGATAATTGATAACTATCATGTAGGAAAAAATAATCACCGTGGAATTCAAGAAACATATGAGCAAATTAGAAGAAAATACTATTGGCCAAATATTCGAAATCGTATTCAGAATTTTATCAATAAATGTGACATATGCTTAAAAACAAAATATGAAAGAGTTCCATTGAACCTGGAAATGAATCTCACACCCACTGCTTCAAAACCACTTCAAACTATTCATATTGATAGCATTACTTTCGACAGACGAAAATTCTTGACAATAATAGACAGTTTTTCACGTTATGCACAAGCATACCCACTTGCTGGCGCACAAGGGGTTGAAATAGTAGATAAACTATTGGATTTCTTCAGTCATCACGGCGTTCCGGAAACTATAGTTTCGGATAACGGCACTGAATTCAATAATAATGTTGTGAAAGAATTGATGGCATTACACAAGATCAAAATTCATTTTATTAGCACACAACACCCTCCTTCCAACGGTATGTGTGAAAGACTCCACTCAACCCTGATCGAACACATCAGACTTCTCAACAATCAAGATCAATTCAAAGAAGACTCCATCGATAAAAAAATAAAACATTCAATTTTAGCGTATAACAATAGTATTCACTCTGTTACTAAATTGACACCATTTGAGATTTTAAACGGACACATAAACGCAAACGCTCTACTTGACATTGACATTAGTAAACAGATGATGAGTGATTATATCAATCAACACAAGGAAAAAACCAAAAAACTCTACGAACACATTCGAGAAATGAATCAAACAACCAAAGAAAAGGTAATTGATAAAGTGAATGAGAATAGAGAAACGTTGCCTGAAGTTCCTCCAGAAATCTACATAAAAAACATGCAGAAACAGAGTAAAACCAAGAATAAATATAATAGAGAAAAAGTTGAATCTGTAAACAGACAGTTGAAAACAGCGAAAATTGTACCCAGACACCATAATACCAAAACCAAAATACACCTATCAAAAATGAAAAGACCTAGAAAAATTGCTAAAACTAATGAGATTGAAAAACCTCAAACAGTGACTCAACCGACTCTTAACAATGACAATCCTGTTCCAGGTCCTTCCTCATCCTGTATGGAGCAACCCCAGGAGCAACAGTGGAAATCAAAAATGTAACTGTAAATTTAGGAATTGTTCCAATACATCTTGGAAAAGCTAAGTTAGAATATAGTTCTCATGTTTTTGTACATAATTATGATTTAAAATTGATGTATTTGCAACTTGAAAATTTGAACAACTATTATGAAAATGTTACCCATTATTTTTGGAAGAATATTAGTTTAAGTGCAAAAACTGACTTTGTAACAGACAACAGTAGTAAGCTAAGAGAAGCAATTAATTATCTGAAATTTATCAACCACACAAAAACTGTTATTGAAGAGAAACTCGAAATAATTCTTGTTAACAATGAAAATGTCAAACGTAATAAAAGAGGTCTAATCAATGGCCTTGGATCTGTTCTAAAATTTGTCACTGGTAATTTAGATGCTTATGATGGACAAAAATATGATAAGTTGATTTTTGAATTATATAAAAACCAAGATAATTTAGCTGATCAAGTTGCTAATCATTATTCAGTTAGTCAAAATATTATTGTAGAATTTAATAGAACTATTAAACTAGTAAATGAGAACTTTGAAGAAATGAAACAAAAATTTATGTTAGTTATGAACGATTTTAATGATTTTGTAGAATTAGAAAAAATTAAGGATATTTTGAATCAATTATTCATTGCCTATAATATGATGTTAAACGTAGTTCAAGACATCGAAAATTCAATTGCATTTTGTAAAGTAGGCGTCCTTCATCCTAGTATCATGTCTACTAAAGAACTGTTCAATGAACTTTTGAAAGTGTCGAAATTTTATAATAATAAGCTTCCATTAGATATTAAGTATGATAAGATGTTAGAAATAGAAAAATTAATCAACGTAGATTGTAAGCTAATTAATAATGAAATCATTTATTTTCTCGAATTTCCAATTGTGGAAGAAGTAATTTTCGATTTTTATGAACTGTTATCAGTACCAAGTAATTTAGAATCTGGTTTTGTAACCATATTCCCACGTAATAAGTACATATTGAAATCTTTTGACAATTTGTCAAATTCAAAATTTGAAGGATTAGATAGAAAATGTAAATTGATAGGAGATAACGAATATCTATGCTCATCCGAAGACATCTCCCATCAACAACTCTCATGCGAAGCGGCGATCATCTCAACCGGCACAACGGACAACTGTAAATACACCGCTGTCCAAATTGAAGAGAACCTCCTAAAATGGATTCCCGAAATGCAGCAATATCTGGCAGTTCTACCAAAGAAAGAGACTTTCAACATCGAAAGTAAAACCGAAACCACTGTTAAAATACTTCAAGGAATCTTTTTTATCAACACAGCTGAAGGAAGAGTTTACTATCAAGGAAAACCTCTTTTCCATTCATCTCAACTTAGAGGACACCCGAAATTTCTAGAAGACATCAAATTAGAACTTCATGACCACCAACTTCCAGACTTCCAAATTAATATTAAAAATTTGGACTTTGAAAAATTCAACTACAATCAAGTGTCACCAGTGATTCGAAATTCATACTTCACCACTGACGTCAACATCTTCACATCAATATTGTACATTGTGATTGTATTGGGTGTTATCCTTGCTGTGTACAAAAGACTTTCCAAAAGAGATCCTTCTTCCAGAACTTCGCAGCCAACCCCCGAAGTTCTCTTTAGGGATGGAGGAGTTATATCATGAGTTCCTGTAGGAGTCAGCACCTTTATAGGCTGCTTTCCTAGAATTCCTGGATCATCAATTCAACGCAGGTTTCCCACGACCGGACAGCCTCTCGTCAGTCCAGCTAACACCATCGTAGCGTAAGGTACTCACCTCCTCAAATTTTTGAGTTTAATTATTCAAATGTATATTGAATTCTTTTATTAATTTCAAGTTTGTGAAAATAAAGATTGCTTTTTAAAAAAGCAATCACACGGACTTGAAATATAACTTATATATATAGATAGATATATATATATAGATAGATATATATATATATCTACATATATAACATTTTGTGCCACTATGATTTTTGTACTCTGGGGGCTCCAAAACAAATTTCCATCATGGTCCCGGGTGAAAGTCGCACATCACGACCTGCTGTAATAGCTGAATTTGAAGAAATTCGCTAAAATATTTCAATCTCAAGCTCGACGCGTTCAACCAACTGCTTTCAGAGAGAGAGAACCAAATGTATCATTGTCTTTGATTGCGGATGACAGTTTTTCTCCTTCAATTGAGTCCAGTGAGAGAAAGCAGACAACTTATGATGAACAAGCGGCTAATGATTGCAACATGAATGCTGACATTGTTTTTTCAGATAAACCTTGTAAACCTCTGGACCGTTGTGAGAGATTGTGCTCAATTGATTAAATCAACTCAAACCCCTCTCAGGGAGATTCAAGTTTTTTAGAAATAGGCACAGAGAATCAGAACGTTCGATAGATCGTAATTTGACTAACTCTGAACCATCTTTCATATTCAGTTTAAATATTCAGGGTGTCAATAATAAACTTGAAGAGTTAAATTTAATTTTATCTGATCTTGGAAAACCTTTTGCTGTTTCTCTCAGTGAGCACTGGCTTGATGCAGGGAATGTCCATGTTTTGAATTCTCTGAATGACTATCAGCTTGCAGTGAGCTACAGCAGAATTATAAAACAGAGAGGTGGCACATGTATACTCATTAGGAGAGGACATGCATTTACAGTTAGAGCAGATATAAATAAACTGGCTGTAGAGAATACTTTTGAATGTGTTGCAATTGATTTTCAGGTTGGGGAGGATAAAGATCGATGTATTTTCACATTGGTAACAATTTATAGAACTCCTAACAGTAATATAAATGAATTTATTTTAAATTATAATAAACTGCTGCATCTTCTCAGACGTGATTACAAAAAAAAAAACAATTTTCATTTGTGGAGATTTTAATATAGATTTCTTGAAAGAAACATCCAGCAAATTTACATTCTTGAATGCCACAGAATCAAACAACTTCAATTTCATTTTCAATGTGCCAACAAGGATAACCCTTAGTTCTTCCACTTGTATAGACAATATTATCACCAATACCGGGCTGGATTCTGTAGTGGAGAAGGCAGTTGACACAGGGCTTTCTGACCACCTTGCATTCACAGTAGGTTTGACTGATTTTACTTTCAAACAAAAACCAGTCTTCAGATCAAAGCGACTTATAAATAATGCTAATAAAAAAACACTTTGATTCACTGAGCAGAGTTGATTGGTCTGAATGTACTGGCGCTCTCTCATGTGATGAAGCCTTTAATCACTTTCATTCAGTTTTCTGTAACCATTTCAGGGTGGCTTTCCCAGTGACAAATCAAGGGTTAAAAAAGGATTGGCTCACTAATGGGATTAGAATTTCTTGCAGGAGAAAACGTGAACTTTGTATTGAGGCTAGGACAAGTTGTGATCCAACTTTTTTGCAATATGTCAGTACATACAAGAAAATCCTTTCACGAGTCATAATGTTAGCAAAGAGAAAGGCAAATGAGATCTTTATTGCTCAAGCTAATAATGACAACAAGGGTACTTGGACAGTTGTAAAAAGAGAATTAGGTAAGTTGAATAGGCTGGAACAGGAAATAGAACTTGTGAATTGCAACAGGGTGGTCTCAGATCCTAAATGTGTGGCTTCTGTTTTCAATGATTATTTTATGGAGTCCGGTTTAGAAATGTCTGGTACTGCAAGTACAGAGAAGAGCTTGGAGTATTTGCAGAATATTAATAGGCACTTTAAAGGCTTCAAATTTAAAACTGTGTCTGAGATGGATCTAGAAAGAATAATATTGGGTTTGAAAAACACAGATGCAACTGGTTGGGATGAGATACCCACTTCTGTAGTCAAGGCAATGTGTTCTATAATTTTGAATCCACTCACTCATATTGTGAATCGGTCTTTGAGAGAGGGTGTTTTTCTGGAGAAACTTAAATATTCCATCATAAAGCCATTGCACAAGAAAGATGTTAAAACCAATGTGAAGAACTACCATCCAATAGCTTTGATCTCTGTTTTCTCAAAGATATTTGAAAAGGTGGCTTATGAACAGATGATAAAGTATTTGGAAAGAGAAAAAATCTTTTTTGAGGGTCAGTATGGTTTTAGGAGGGGAATGTCAACTAAATCAGCTGTTTTTGATATTGTAACTGATTTACTAAGTTGTATTGATGGAAAAAAGGGGGCCCTTGGAATGTTTTGTGATCTAACACGAGCTTTTGACATGGTGGATCACTCCCTGCTCTTGAAAAAGCTGAAATATTATGGTTTTGGTGGTGCTGCAGGAAATTTTTTAAAATCATACCTCCAGAATCGTTTTCAGGCTGTTAAGGTCATCTCAGGTGGACGCCAGATACTATCCTCATGGAGTATGGTGAAGATTGGAGTTCCTCAGGGGTCGGTATTGGGGCCTGTCCTGTTCAACATTTTTATTAATGACTTGCCATATAATATAGATTCAAAGATGATTCTTTATGCAGATGACACTACTGCATTGGTGAGTGGCAATAATGATGACGAAGTTTACAGGCAGTCTTTGAAAGTATTGGATCAGCTTCAACACTGGTTTGAGAGTAATGCCTTGAAATTGAATACTTTGAAGACAAATTTTATGAAGTTTGCGCCAGGCAGTCATTTGGAGGGTTTTCAGGAGTTGGTTCTCAATACAGGGGTGAAGTACAATGCTGTTTCATTGGCAAAGTTTCTTGGAGTGGAGCTTCAAGGTGGTCTAAAGTGGGATAGGCATTTGAGAGTTTTGAATAACAGATTATCTCATGCTCTTTTTGCCGTGAGAACAATATCAAGTGTCTCTAATCAGAAAACGGCGCTCAGGGTCTATCATGGATGTTTCTTATCACTGATTCGCTACAGTGTTCTTTTTTGGGGTGGCAAAGGTTTAGATTTGCAGGAGATCTTCCTGATCCAAAAAAAGGCAATTCGTGTTCTTGGTGGAGTTAACCCCTTTGGCCGTGATTCCTGCAAGCCAATTTTCATAGACCTAAGGCTACTGACGGTTCCAGCTCTTTATTTCTTAGAGGCGATTCTGTTTGTTATGAAGAATGGGCATAAATTTGAATCAAGCAGATCCCAACATTCGTATAGCACCCGAAATAGGAACTCCCTTTTATATTATCCAATTCACAGAACGACTTTGTTTGAGAGAGGACCATATTACTATGGATTGAAGTTCTTTAACCAGCTCCCCATATCATTAAGAAATTCAGATGTAAAGACTGTATTGAGAACTCTGACTCAAAGGCTGTTAGATAGAGCACCCTACACACTAGGTGAATGCTGTGAAGCTGTCAGGGGATGAAAGCAATTCCTGCTTAGAATAGGACTACAACTTGACGTGTTGCATGCTGCAAGAGCTCTGCTCACTTAAGCAGCCTAAACGCAACAAATTAATAATAATAATAATAATAATAAAACTATGAAAACTATGAACTTTAACTTTTCAGCAATATCATTATCAATCTATGAACAGTATTTCAAAGCAAATACTTCATTTATTATTACGTTAATGCTGTTGTGAATAATTACAGTTCGGTAATTGTAATTAATTACAATTACTTTACTGCAATATTCCGTTGCTGCAGTACTGGCCGCAGACATGTTTACTATTGGAGACAAAGACATGGGGGTTGAGGGAGCATGAAATAATTTGGAAAGAACTTGCAAGTAAGATGAATGGTAAATATTTGTAATAAATTAACCGTGTGTATTGACAAAATATAAATTTATGAGTGGAAAAATGAATCAAATCAGTGATTTTTATCCCAATCAACATTTAACACCTTTGTGACACGATTGTACATAATACAGTACATTGTATAATACAACAGCGTTACATAGGTTCATTTGTTACATCAATTTCACACAGTTCCTATAATTTTTCAGAAATTTAGATGGGAATTAATAGTGTCGAATATTAATCTCCTAAACACTACATTAGCGTCGAAATGACTTTCAGGACTTTCCCCCATTAGAACTTTGTAAGCATAAAAACAAATTAAAGGGCCACAATTTACGGCATCGTCTGCAGGTTGTAGTGTATGTGGTGGGGAGAACGGGGGAGTCCAGTGAGAAACGTTTTCATTTAAAATCTGTTCACTACTCAATACTTTCATCCAAAGTTCCAAAAGACGCTTTTGCATACCGTTGATGCTTGTGTTATATGGGTCAAAAAAAGAATTCTCTTGTCAATTACTTTGACTAAAATAAGAAGCCAATGTGAACTAATACAGCAAGGAATGAAGATATCACTGAAGCTCTTATAGTTTTCTTTAGGGAACCTTTGAACACACATTTCAAGGTTCATTTCAGAAACGGATGAAACTTTCAATTGTTCTGCAACTATCTGAGAATATAGACTGCTTATCAAAAAACTACTACTATTATTTTTCACTTGAATATGTATAAACATATCAATAACTGAATCAAATAGCCATCCTTTCTGGAAAAGTGGGTCATACTCTTTTATTTTTCTCTCTTCATCTACTGAAATATTTAAATCAATGGATTTCAGTTCCAGTAGAGTGACATAAAAATTATCAACATTAAGGGGTTGACGGGCTGTTGCAAAATTTGAAATAGGTTCAGTAAAACAAGTACGCCTACTCTCAGCTGCGGTTAGTGTCGGGGACACCGATTGAACTTGATTAATACTACTCTTATTTCCTGCATCCATAAGTATTTCATCTTCAGAAATAAGTCCTAACCAACGTTTCTTCAAGTCTGAATGTTCAACCATGTCTGGTTTCTTCAATTCCAGACTTCTCTTTCTGTTTTTATTTTTAAGTGTCTTGAAAAGTCTTGGTTGACAAGTCATCTTTTGGTTGGGTGAAAATATGGGTTTCATGGCATATACATTATTATAATTAAGTAGTATTATTATTTTCATCATTATCATTATTACTTGAATTTGAATTATAACTTTTAACAATACCTACTTCACATTGAACATCACGCATGTTGTGAGAATAGACCCTGTGTACGTGTTTGCACAAAGTATTAAAAACATAATTACAAGAACACTCGAAAAGATGTGAACAGAGGCCAGCGCAAGACAAATTGCTACACCGGTAGTAACAATGGTCAGGTAGAGTACATATTGGGGAAAGCCTAGTAACAAAATATTTATTTTCCTCTTTTGTATTGCCCGCAACCTCAAACACAATAGGCCTATCTGAAATTTTATTGATGGCATCAACAGAAATCAGCACACCTTTTTTGTGTCGATCATCTTTTTTATTCTTAAAATCGACATGTGGTTCTCCTAGCAGACGACGTTTGCACAGTACCAGCCATCTCTCAGTTTCCATCTCATGCAGCAGTTCAATTAAATCATGTACCCTAGCATTACTCCTACGATTAAGGTTGCACTTCAATTTATTATGATATGATTCTACAAACATATTTGTATCGGTATTGGCGTGATAAAAATTTCTATAGCACATGGCCCATTTGCTAGGTCTGTTAGTATAATAAATTATGTAGTGGATGTCGTGGTCTGAGGTTTGAATCATTATAAACAAAAACGGATTCAAAGCATAATTACAAGAACACTCGAAAAGATGTGAACATATTTATTATGATATGATTCTACAAACATATTTGTATCGGTATTGGCGTGATAAAAATTTCTATAGCACATGGCCCATTTTAGAGATGAATACAACACCTAAAAGTAGGGTTTCTCTAATCTTTAATTTCGGTATAGACACTGATTTTAATATCTCATTTGCCTACACAGAGAAAAACAGAATCACTTTGTCCAAAGGTATTGCAAAAATAATTGGTAGAAAAAACAATATAAGTGAAATTGAGTTATCTGCATTTCCGATAGTTATAACTGTGATGGCTTTGGTTTGAAAGCTTACAACAATAATCTTATTATTCATTCAATTAAGGGTAATACATCAGAAGAATTTAAAAAAACCATTGTAAATATAAGTAAATGGGCTAATGAAAACTATCCATTAGTATTAGGTATAGATATATTTGATACAGATAGATTGGGAATTTCTAGTATTGATTTGTTTAACCTTGTTCTCCAAACAAGTAATATTAATTATGTATTTTATTACCGAGGAATAAATTACTTGGATTTCCTCAACATACCAAAAAAGCGAGAAGGTGAAACTGAATGCCCAAAAGGATACTTCCCAGGTTACACAAAATCAGAATGCTATTTAAATAGTATGTTTGAACTTAGAAGTTTTTTACAACAATATGATGAAATAAATGCAGAGATATACAAAGAAGTACTGAAAATTCTAAACAGCACAAACTACAATAAAGTATCTAGAATCTTTGACGAAATAAACAGGAAAGAGATGAATATTTTTGATAATCACTTAAGAGCGTTTGTATGGCCAACGAAGAATGCGTATAAGATGGGTTACTGTTTGGATGGAGGGGGTAGTTATGTGCCCTTCAATAGTAATTCAAAAAAATTTCTCACTCACTCGAGGTATATTTTAGTTACAAAAGATACAAGACTAATGTTTAATGTTGAATTACTTTCTACATTTTTGAAAATAAATATAGAAAATTGTAAAATGCCAAATATTAAATGGGTGTCGGGGGTACCGGGTTGTGGAAAAACACATTCTATTGTACATCAACACAAACCGGGGAAGGATCTCGTTTTATGTCAAACAAAAGCAGGCATATTAGATATAAGGAAAGCCGTTATTCATAACAATAAAATAGATAGTAATAGAGTTAAATTAGATTATAGAACGGTCTCATCATTTATAATCAATGGCTCAGATAGATGTTACGAAAGAGTGTTCATTGATGAGGCAGCTGTAATGCATGCTGGTTACATAGGTTTTATTGCGGAACTTACAAAAGCAACTGATATAATACTATTTGGGGATTCAAAACAAATACCCTATATTGAGAGAAGCAGGCTCAAGGCTAGATGGTATCATGTTTCTAGTATTTGTGACCCGTTTTTCCCGAAACCAACTTCTAGGAGATGTCCAGTAGATGTATATTGCAGTCTCTCAAAGTTCTACACTCATATTAACACATTGAATAACAAGAATATAATTTCAATTGAACCTACAATTGCAGACAGTGAGTATCTTAGACTTGAACCTGATACTTTGTTACTAGCTTTCACACAAACGGAGAAAAACATACTAATTAGGAGCCTGGGTACGAGATAAGAGTACACACTATCCATGAAGCACAGGGTTTAACTTCTAAAAGAGTAGTACTTGTTAGGATAAATCCCAAACCGCTAGAAATTTACAATAGTATTCCGCATATAATTGTGGCTTTAAGCAGACATACTGAAAGTTTTCAGTACCTTACAAGAGGAGGAGAGGATCTGATGTTATCTCTAACAAGAAATATTAAAAATTATAGTACTTCAGAAATCTTAAATTGGCATAAAAGCATGAGCGAGGCAATTGAAGAAAACCAGAAATGGAGATGTGGTCAATAGGAGACGAGTTAGAGACTGCTTTTGAAATTGAGAATCAGGTAGGCCTACTACACGACTCAGGAGAACTGAGTAGAGTGATTGGTACTTGCAACCTGAAGGTTTTGAATTTCAACATCAGGAGCATAAATAAAAATTTCGATGACTTAATGATTCAGCTGCAGGAAATTAACGTTCAGTTTGACATAATTGTTTTGACTGAGTGTTGGCTTAAGAATAATTGTATACCTCAGCAAATTGATAACTATAACGCTTTCTATACAGCTGAGAACCGTTTACAGAATGATGGAGTTGTAGTTTATGTGAAATCCAACTTGAATTGTATGTCTGAAGAAATAGAAATAAAACAATCTAATGCTCTACATCTCAAACTTGTTTATAGTAAAAGGGAGATAGATATTATTACAATTTATCGGTCACCATCACATCATGATATTAATGATTTTTTAGCTGACCTCAGAGTGGCTTTAGATAGTTTGAGAGGTCGGCATATTATGTGCTTGGGCGATTTAAATATAAATATACTTCCTCCATACAACGATCAAGTTAATGATTACTTGGATCTATTAAGTGAGTACGGACTTCGGCATTGCATTACCGAGCCAACTAGGGTAAGCGACAATACATACTCATGTATTGACCATATTTTAACAAATCTTAATAGACCGATAACTCCTGTGGTGTATGAAAATTCTATTACAGATCACTTCATGACTGTTGTAGGAATAAGTGACACTGATTACGAGAGTCACAATTTAGTTTCAGTCGAAAATATTAAAAAAGGCATATCAGTTAATTTAATTGGGTTAAAAGCTCACCTTTCTACAGAAGAATGGATTCCTGTTTATGAAATGAAACTAATAGAGCATATGAAGAATTCATCAGTATTTTCAGGAGACATATATCAAATAACACAAACTCATATATATTAAAGAGAAGGTTCAAACCAATCAAGCCTTGGATAACGCAGGGTCTAATAAGAGCTATAAAGACCAGAGATGAATTAAACAAGAAACGTAAGCAACGTCCTAATGATGTTCAGCTTGCTGATTACTATCGTACATATAGAAATCATCTAAACGTACTTATTCAAAGCACTAAAACAGATTATTATAGAAATAAGATTGAGCAGGCTGGAGGAAATATAAGAAAAACATGGTCTGTCATCAAGGAGGTTTCAGGTTCTTTGGGGAAAAATAAACAAGATCTGCAAAAAATTAATTTTAATGGAAATGTGATTTCACTAGATGAAAGCCCTAATGATGTGTTGAGTTGTACCAACAACCATTTTGCATGTATAGGAGCAAGAATGGCAGATAATATTATGGCAGTAGAAAATTAAATAAAACTTTAGATGAGATAGTTTCCAATTACCGACCTAAAAGACGCATCCCAACAACTATGTTTCTGAGTGCAGTAGATGAGCAAGAGATTCTGGCTATAATACAAACACTAAGAACAGATAGCTCACCAGGAAGGGACGAAATAAGCAATAGCATTATTAAAAATGTGAAAGAGTATATAGTCAAACCCCTAGTGCATATTTTCAATCTAAGCTTTGAGAATGGTGTCTTTCCGGATCTTATGAAGAAGGTTTGTGTTAGGCCTCTTCATAAAGCTGGTGACAAGCTATTACTTGAAAACTATAGACCAATCTCGTTAGTTAGCAATATATCTAAGATCTTGGAAAAACTTATGAAGAAGCGTCTAGTACACTATTTGAAAAAAAACAGCATTCTTTCTTCTAACCAATATGGCTTTCATGCAGGTAAAAGTACAGAGGATTCACTATTCGAACTGTCAAAGCATGTCATTGATGGTCTTGATAATAATAAGAAATGCATGGGAATATTTCTTGATCTTGCCAAGGCGTTTGATACAGTATCACATGAGCTTCTTCTGAAAAAGCTTGAGGCCATTGGGATACGAGGGGCCACATATTGTTGGTTTGAATCATATCTTGTGCAGCGAACTCAGTCAACAAAAATAGGAAATCTAATGAGCGAGGATGCAAATGTTGAGTTTGGGGTTCCACAAGGAACTGTGCTTGGACCAATTTTGTATCTAGTTTTTGCAAATGATCTGTGTTTGCTTGACATAAATGGCAAACTGATAGCATTTGCAGATGATACTGCCATTTTATTCAATGGTGATACTTGGGAAGAGACATTCAGAACAGCAGAGCAAGAACTTGGTAAAGTGCTAAATTGGCTTAATAATAACCTACTGACATTGAATGCTGAGAAGACTGTATTTCTGGTTTTCTCATTAACAGAAGCCACTAAACACCTCAAAAATACATTGAAAATACATATTTGTGAACAGACTGGAGATGAATGCAGCTGCCCTGTAATTAGAAGATCTGATACAGTGAAATACTTGGGAGTTCAAATAGATGATTTGTTCCGATGGGAGGGTCAGGTGGCTGGTGTTGTTAAAAAGTTGAGAAAGCTTGTATATATATTCATGCAGCTGCGCAACATATTGCTGGTATCGGATGTTAGAATGGTTTACTACTCTCTGGTGGAATCTGTTATTAGATATGGTATTCTTATATGGGGAGGAGCTTATTATAATACAATAGATCCGCTTCTTAAAGTGCAAAAACTTCTACTCAGAGTTATTAGCTATAGGCATCGGTTATTCCCATCAATTCAGTTATTCTGGGATTACAAGGTACTTAGCGTTAGGCAGTTATACATATTAGTAGTTAGCACATATATAAAGAAACACCCAAGCCAAATTCAATTCGTTGATCATGCTCACAATACCAGAGCTCGAAATAGAGATATTTCAGTTCCCAGAGTAAACTCAACATTTGCTCAAAAATCAGCATTATATGTTGGCTCTAAAGTTCTGAATAGAATGCCGAGTCTTTTGAAGAACGAGGCTAACTTGAAAAAATATAAGAGTTCATTAAAGAAATGGCTAATAGATATAAATTTCATTGAATCCAAAAAAATTTTAGCAGGTAACTTCTGAATGTATAATTAAATAAATTCAAGATATAAAGTGTTTAAAATGTTCAGTCAATTTTCCAGACAATAACTATAGCATGTAATGTTTCATCATATTGTTTATGTAAAAATACTTATAATGGTATATGACATTGTCTTTTGTAGGGTGTTTTTTATTGTTGTATAGAGTTAGCAGTGATAAGTTTGTAGAGTTAGAAAGGTGGTAGATGTAGTGCTAGGCAGTATGTAGTGCTAGGTAGTATATAAGTAGTCATTTTGGTGTTAGTAATATTAGTGTTAGTTATATAATGTAGAATATTTCAATAATAATTAGAATACTAACATGGATAATCAACAATAATGTTTCAATTATTTTAAAAGGAATTTTGCATAAATTGAAAAACTTACTAGACTGTTTCACCCCAGCACATATTTATATAGTGGGGTGTTCACGAGTAATCAATATGAAAATATTTATACACAGACATTGTAAAAATTTATTATTATGTATCAAATGAAAATAAACTCCTCTGGACAGGGTTGTTCAGAGAAAATTGAAAATTGAATTGAATTGAATTGAAAGGCAGGCCACGTAGTTTTATCATCATCAGTCATTACAGCATTAACCCTCAAATTGGGACTCCTATCTTTAATACTTTTGAAAAACAAAACCATTACTTCTTTAGATAATTTATTTGTTATGAACTGACCTACAATGAAACCTTTATCAAACTCATCGGGTACCAATAGATTGAATAAATAAAAGCCATATCGGTTTGTATTGTGTGTCGAATCGATACACAATACACGTTTAGCCCCCTCTTCCAATAATTTTAATTGACAATCTGTTTGGAACCCATAAACAAACAAATCTTTACTGTCGGGCAACTGATCAAAACCTTTGTCTCCAATTTGTGTATGACATTTCTGTGGCTTGTATGCTAAGATGAACTGTTTATTTTCAGCGCTCAGATTATCTATATAATTTTTAAGGGATGTTGCATCATCGCAAAACCCTCTTTCTTTTCCTAATAAATGATACTTATATTGTAGAATTTGTTTAGTTGTCATAAAGTGCTCTTTTTTATACTTTTCACACTGCTAATATCAGCAGTAATGAACTTTTTCCTGATAAACTTTGGATTAACCCCATCCTTCAATAATTTTTTAACTAAAAGTCTAGTTTCAGGCATCCATCGATTAAAGATTACATTTTTTTCTTCGCATGGATGTGAATGTTTTGAAAAATATTTTACCTTTACTTTTCCATCATCATATTTATGTACATATATTCTCGCAGTACATTTAATATTGGGAATTTGGCCATAACTATGCCTCCAAACTGAATTTTTCAACTGTTCATTTACTGATTTATTGCGGAACATACATCTGTAATAGTAATATCTTTTTTTGTTGTCTGTTGATTTTGAAATTTGAGTGCCATTGATCTTTACAAAAGAAGTGAATTGTTTTTCACTTACATTTCTCATCCATGTATTACATTCCAACATAGAATCAAAATGCAGTGTTTCTGAGTGTAAGTTACATTACACTGCTCACAAAAACGTTTTTCCCTATCAAGCACACAATTATTAGTAAGAAAGTCTTTACTGCAGAAAATACATTTTTTAGGCCTCATCTTTTTCAAATGTTTGTCAAATGCATATTTTGTCTTGAAAACAATTTTGCAATTTCTACATGACACAAAGTTGACACCACAAAATTTTTTATGCATTATGAGGGAAGATAACATTGGAAATGATTTACCACATTCACAACAGATATTCGGCGTTTCAGGGTGACAACTTTTCTTATGATGGCTAAATGTGCTATTTGATTTATATGTGCGTAGGCAAACATCACACATTCGAGGGTAAGTTGGACCTCCTCCATTTAAAGAATGGCGCTTTTCTTCAAGAGCTGCCCTCGCTCGAGCATTCCACTCAATAGCTTCTTCAAACCAATCGTCATAGTCAGCTTTTTTTGCCATTGACCCAACAAATTTCTTTTTACCCTTTCTAGGAACGTTTTCCTTCTCCTCCTCTGTTGGCAGAGGGATTTCGGAAGAAGGAGATTTGCACTCATTGTAAGAAAACAACTTGGTATTATTTTCCTTAGAACAATCAGCTGAGAACTTGGATAGACAATTGCCAATCATTTCATCCAGGGAGATAATATCAAGCTGACGTTGTGAGCAGGCGACAACTCTCTGCCTACGAGTCACCACATGCCAACCAAAAGGATTGGATTTACAAGGGGTGGGAATATCTGGATAGAGGATCAGAGGTTGGTGGCGCTGGACCACTGGTGGCGAAGGAGGCATTTCACTTGATGGAGGAGGAAACAGGGAAAAGGGAGGTGCAGATGGGACAGGCATTGTACGTCGAAGAGGAGGAGGAGGAGGAGGAGGAGGAGGAGGAGGAGGAGGAGGAGGAGGAACCATTGGAAAGGAAGGTGCAGACGGGAGAGGCATTGAACATGGAAGAGGAGGAGGAGGAATCAAGAAGAAGGAAGGTGCAGATGGGACAGGCATTGTAAGTGGAAGAGGAGGAGGAGGGGAAGCCAGTGAAAAGGAAGGTGCAGATGGAAGAGGCATTGGACACGGAAGAGGAGGAGGAATCAAGAAGGAAGGTGCAGATGGGACAGGCATTGCAAGTGGAAGAGGAGGAGGAGGAGGGGAAGCCAGTGAAAAGGAAGGTGCAGATGGAAGAGGCATTGGACACGGAAGAGGAGGAGGAATCAAGAAGGAAGGTGCAGATGGGACAGGCATTGCAAGTGGAAGAGGAGGAGGAGGAGGGGAAGCAAGTGGAAAGGAAGGTGCAGATGGAAGAGGCATTGGACATGGAAGAGGAGGAGGAGGAATCAAGGAGAAGGAAGGTGCAGATGGGACAGGCATTGTACGTGGAAGAGGAGGAGGAGGGGGGGCCAGTGGAAAGGAAGGTGCAGATGGAAGAGGCGGCATGTGGAATAATGAAGAAGGAGTCATTGGAATAGATGGTAATTTTGAAAGAATTGATTTTCGAATACTACCTATCAACTGCAGAATCCCACGTGGAGACAGGTGGAGACCATCTCTTGAGAGGAGTTCCCGTTTCACCTCGCTGCCTCTCATGAATACTTCATCGTTGTTGATGAATCTGCAGTTGAACCTGTGGGAATGAGGTTATTTGAATGTTTTTTGTTATTCATTATGTATAAAGGGATTACCAGAAAATTTATTCCCATTATCTGTTTTATTGTCCTCTAATTCTAATTAGATTTTTATTATCAGAAAATTCTAATATGAGAAATAAGACAAAAAACAGATTACAAAGTTTGTTTTGTTCACATTGTTCATAAAATTGGATTTTGTCAAATCAAAATTCAAAGCACAAAGTACTGGAAAATTTTTATCACAAGATAAATTGTATCAATGTACTGAAAACCAAAATACCAGATAGAAGTACTCAAGTACAGTGTACCGTATTTAGTGCTTTCACCACTGCATTTGTGACAATGAAATTTTCTATAAAATCTTTATTTTGTGAATGAGAATTTTTAAATTGATACCTTTCACACACTTGTCTACATAAGACATTCGTGACAATCGATTTTCCATTTAGGAAATCTATCCTTTCGTCATCACTACCGGCGTCTTCAAATGTGTTGTCACTTCTTGGTAGGATGCTTGAAATGTGGATTCGAGCATCTTTGAACCGGTGACGGATCTCCTCCACCAGCTTAACCATTCGCTCCACCATGGTTGCCGGCCACGTTGTTTGTCCCCATGTGGATGACTACATGCTCAAATACCTCTCCATAATATTTCGACAACTCCACTTCCTGGATTTTTCTGCCTGATATGGAGTCGACTGTCACCTGAAAAAGGAATTACCATTGAATCTATTAAAGTAAAATGACCTATCTCATACTATCTAAATGGAATGCATCCTTATGATGATCAATGATAATTTTTGACATTAATTAATAACGATGGATGATATGATTGATGGTAATGAATGAATGAATAATTGACTTTATTCGTGCACTTTACAATGTACAAAAGTGCTGTGGGCGAAGTTGAGGCATACAAGCCCCCTCTTCCACTTAACACACAGTATTAAAACTAAATATATTAAATTTATATTTATAATTCAAACAGAACCATATTGAAAAGAAAATTACAAATGAAAATAAGAAAATTGTATAAGATAAATAAATTACAATCAAAGTAGCGCAAAACGCAAGAAACACACACACACCCACAAAAGAATTAATGCCTAGTCAAGCCCATCCCCCCTAATCCACGCCGTGACAGCCGCACTGAACCGACGCTGACTGTCCAACAACCTGATGTGTAGTGGAAGAGAATTCCAAAGTCTAATGGCTGTGACCTGGAAGGATTTATTGTAAATTGCACGAAAGAAAATAAAATTCAATCACATGGTAAGATGACACCATTTATTGACGGAGTTAGTGCAACCACTTCCCTATTGAGCTACGTAAGATGACTTCATCTTACCGTGTGGGGCGTGGTTGAATTTTATTTGCTTTCTTGCAACTGGCCGTCAGTTTGACTATCAACAACACTCTCGTTCATAGTTCAATAAATCGGATAGGCCTAATGAAGCGCATGAGCTAAAATATAAAGGAATTGAAATTCTTTCTAATAAACTTACTCTCAGATCACTGGAAAATTGTTGCAAATATTTGCAAAAATACTTGGTTTGACTAGCGCCAACAATTAATACTCTCGCCATTTTGCGATAGGTATTCTCAACCGCAATTCCACCTGCAACAAAGTATTAACGATTAATAAAAACAACTGACAAGCACGTCACAGTATTCATGTTGAATTTTACCTTGGAACATTTCTATTCCATGGTAAAATTCAACATGAATACTTTGCAAACATTTGAGGAGTGGAATTTGTCAGTGATTTCATGACAATCATTTCCGCTGGCTGGACTGATGACTAATATGGGGACACACACGGCGTTTTTGTCCGCGACGGATAATCTTCCGTCGCCGCCCATGAACGCCCATTAGGCCGGTGTCAGACGAGGCGACCCGGGTGGCGCTACCCAGGACGCGCCTCCCAGTCATCAAGTATTTTCTGATTGAGTGTTCACACGGCGTAGCGCGATTTCTCAGGTCGCGCCACCCGGTCGACCATCGGCGACTCAGCCGACCACCTCTGAGTGGTGCCACCCAGTCGGCAGTGGTAACGTTATGAGAACGCTTGTCAGTCTGTCACACACTGCAGCGAGAAGCGATGACATCAGACATGGATTCGCTAGATGTGGAAGCATTCATCATTGAAATTCAAGGTCGCCCTGCTATATGGGATATAAAGTTCAGTGATTACTCGAATCGGGAGAAGAAAAATCATGCTTGGGAAGAAAATGTCAATATTTTTATTAGTAAAGAAGATGCAACAGTTAAAGAAAAAATGATATTTCTTGATTAAAAATATAATTTTGTTTATTGAAATATATGAACCACCTATGTAAAATGACTTCCTACATTTCTTAAATATCTCAATGAAAAACTAAGATACTACACATAGTCTACTGCAAAGTATTGTTTTGGGTTCTATATCTAAAATAACGCTGGCAACACTTTAATTTATCACTCAGAAAAATGTATCAGGATTTTCTCAGAGTTGTGGATACAATGTATAAAACAAACTAGTTTTCACTTTATCTCTTAATAAGGAATGGACCCAAAAACGTATTTTCTTTTTTCCGTCTCATAAAATGAATGTACGTTATTGCTGCTAACTCGTCAACTTCCATATTTCAACTGCTGTGAAGAGTAGTCGTCGCGAGTAGTGATCCCATTGTTAGTAGTGATCTCATAGTTGTTTAGTTGTTGTTTTTGCAAGTAGCGCTTCCCAGGTCGCGCATCAAGTGGCGATGAAATTAGGTGGCGCTTCCCGGGACGCGCCACCTAGGAAGCCTCGTCTGACAGAGCCCTTATGGTTCAAATGTATGAGCGAAAAAGTTGGAATTCAATAACACAATAGGCAACAGGTGAGGTTGAGGGCATCATATGGGGCACATATTCTACGTACGGTATCTCTTATTAGGTGCATCTATTGTTGTTGGTGGTGGTGGTTGCAACAAAAAACCTTGGGAATCGTCAATATGTGACAGCAATAGGTTTAATATAATGATTTCAAACGATTCATCAAACGATCATCAACCTTCTGAAACCTTTAATATGCGAGTGTCCACGATCAAACTTTTCATCCAATACAATAAAATAAAAGAGCTTCAAATCTCGTTCAATACTTTTAAAGAGTTTAAAAGTATTTAAAAGAGTTGGCAAGAATTTTAAAGTCTTTTGAACAAGATTTGATGGACTTTGAAGGTATTGAAAGCAATTTGAAGCTCTTATTTTATTGTATTGGATGAAAAATTTGATCGTGGACACACGCCTTTTAGTCATCAGATTTCAGAACCATGTTTTCTCTAAAATACTGTATGTTTGATAAGATCTTACCTGAAGTTCGATCAGTGATATCTTCTAATTTCAACCAGAAAAATATCGAAACAAATTTGAAACCGAGTTATTATTAAAGTTCGAAGAACTGATATCAACACAAGTTGCAAACTTACAGGAAACAGCAACCCTTGAACGTTAATGGCGTCGAACATGTTATGACTAATATTTGAAAAATTTGAAATAAATATCCGATTGGTCGAATAACACGCCCATGAGTCATTGCTGTCGGAGCCCGCGACCATACAAAATTACGAATATATTGTAATACGGTGTTGAAGATCTTCTTTTTCCTGCTGGTTGAATAAAACACAAATATAACTTTGATACGTCTGCTTTCCATTTTTTATTTTGTGTTAATTATGATAATTATAAGCTATTTCAAAATAATGCATCATTCTTTTGCAGTTCAGAAACTAAGTTGAATTCCGATCGAAAACTTATAACGGTAACATTCTATTTCCACGACATATAATTATTGGAAATCTATTAATGGAATATTATATAAATTATAATATACATATTATATAAATCTCATTAATGGAAAACTCAATCATGGTTCAAGAAATGAGTTGGATGAATGGACGATAGTCTCGAATAATGATGAAATTGTCAATTTCATTTCAACTGATTTTTGTCTATCTGTCTATCTTATATATTATGTATCCTACATATCATGTTCTAAATTTTTCTTATCTTTCTCCTGATTTTGTTGATTCCTCTTCATCAATAGTAAATAAATTTATGAAAAATCTTTACTGTACTTGCTGGTACTAAAATTAATATACTTGCTGGTATTAAAATAAGTATTATGCTATTATCTTCTTTACATCTGTAATAACTATATTACTCTTTTCTAAAACTATAAATAATATTATCCTCTACAAGTCTATGAATATTATCTTTCCTTGAATTTATTATCCACATTCATTTTTCTTTTAGTTTTCATTTTCATGCTTTTCGCACTCATTGCTAGCGCTCAATCTATTGCTTATATTCTGCTCTGGCAATGCCTGGAAAAAGTTTATTTTCTTCTTATGATTTATCATGTTTTCATTCTATTCTTTGTATTACTTTGTCCTTTATTTAGTTATTTCTTCTACTGTATAACAGTTTTTTTATAATTACACGTTTTTTAGCTTCCATGTTTATAATAAGAATTGTTTTTATTTCTTCAAATTGTATCTATGTTTATCATGTAGGAACTTTTGTGTCTGCTGAGAATTGTATTATCAGGCAAATAAACTTTTTTGACTTTGACTTTATATTATCGCGGCGGGTATATGAGACTGTAGAAATGGAGTATAAAAAAATGCGGAAGCAATTCAATATCCAAATTTCTTTCGAAAAGTTGAAGTTAAACATTTTGACGTGTAAATGCGTAAACACATAACAGCCCAACTGTCAAAATAAAATGTAGACTTCGCTTTGCTGTCAATAATATACTACTACTATACTACAATAAAATTAATACTAGTATTCTCACCTTTAGTAGTATTCTTACTTTTGATTCAATTCATTAAAAGCGTTTTAATATGAAACTTGAAATACTTTAGAAATGTAGGTATTTTATTTACGAAACTCTGAGTTCTCTTAATTTGAAACAATTGCGGTTCTATGAATACGTTTGTGTCCTATGATAATGGAAAAATACAAATATTCTAATAATAAGTCTCAAGGAATAGTTTTCTGTTAATATAATTGTTTCCTCAATGGAATCCATTGCACCATCAGGTACAAGGCTATTCTTGGACACTAATCTGATTAAATTTTGGTATTTTTCCATTTTTATAGATCGAACCAGAACATTAGGCTTATCATTTAAAAAATAAAAATTACTTAGTTTCGAAGTCAAAGTCTGACTGCCAGTTGCACAAAAGAAAAGAAAATTTAATCTCTGTAAGATGACGTCATCTTACAGAGCTAGATAGGGAAGTTGTTCCATTGGATCCATTAAATGACGTTTTCTTACCGGGATTAAATTTCCTTTTCTTTTGTGCAACTGGCAGTGAGTCTTGAAAACTGATTGTTGAGTATCAAACTGCTTTTTGGACACCATTTCATAGTCAATCACTATATTTACACCTGGTCTAGCATGCGGCGTAGCATTCGTTTTTGGTAGTAGCATGCTGCATCGAAAGACGATCGACAATATTAAACAGTATGTAGTGTAGTGATGTTGGTGTGAGGCCCGGTCTCCACTTGCGAATTTCAGCCGCACGATTTTTCTGTCGTAAAAATCGAAACACATGGTTATGGAAACTCCTGTGAAAAACCATGCAAATCATTCTATTTTGTCTGAGACACAACTATCGGATTTCGCAATGAGTCAGCTGGAAATGTATCAGCATGCATCCACTACGACAATTTTGATGAGCTTACATTGAATCAGCTGTGTGATATAAGTGAAATTGCAAGTGGAGACTGGGCCTTGCACTCACACAAACACAAACCGTGTGTTTTGGTTGTCTCTGCTTTCCGTGAACAGACTATAGAGCTCATGTGGGCATCACCCTTAGAAAAAAACCCTTTCACACCTATGTTGCCGGAATCTTTTTGCCGGATAGACATTGTCAGATTAAAACACTGTATTACAATAAAATTTTATTTCATAATATTAAGGAAACCACTAATAAACAGAACACAAAATACATGACGTTTTGTAATGTACAAATATATACTATGGCAGTTGGAAATAGGTACTGCTAATCATGGCAAAACTATGATGTTCACTTGCTTTGCAGAATGAGAATCAACACACACGATGAGCTGTCAATGCGGAATTTGTGACATGTTTTGGCATCTGAAATGAAAAATAACAAAATAAATTAACAAATTGTGTATTTATTAGTGCTAGACTGTGATATTAGTGTTAGAATTGGTAGGCCAAGATGGCGGACTTGCTCTACACTTCCAATGTATGGGGAACATACTAGGTAACTGAATCTCCTCTTCATTCCTAAGGCCCGCTCTCCACTTGTTATTCCTAGTCGCACAATTTTTCTATCGTAGAAATAGAACACATTGCCTATAGTTAGAGTAAATGATTTTTCAGAATCATATAAAGAATATATCTTAGGCCCAAGTTATACTGGCGCTGACAGCGCGGCGTTGCCAACGACAGAATCAAATGTTTTATATTCGCTCAATGCAAATATAGCGTTATATAGGCGTCGATAGCGCTAGTATAATTTGCAACATGAAAGTTCCATTTACCTGCTGAGCCGGCGTTGTCAACGCCGCACTATCAGCGTCAGTATAACTTGGGCCATATGAGCTTCACTCTAACTAGAAGCAAAGAATTCAATTTTTATGACAGAAAAATGATGCGACTAGAAATTGCAAGTGGAGAGCGGGCCTAACTACATGACAAAAAAACAATTTTTAAAGTAAACAATGATCAATTATATGTGAATATAAGCACTTTTTTTACTTGCTGGCCACCAGGGAACGTTCGCAAAGGGAAAATTACACAGTTACAAGGGACTGTGTAACATGTGACACATTTTATTAGACTGTGGTGTTCAATCAGTGAGTTTTGATCCAGTTCACCAACAGACGTCGCTGTTTCCATGACCTATTAAATTGTGAATGTTAACTGTTTTACAATAGTTTTAATAGTATAAAATCAATTTTGATTTTCCTACAACAGGAATACTAAAAAACATTTCGACCAAAACCAATTTAAAACATTTTTACATAATATAGAAACAGCGACATCTGTAGGCAAAACCAGCGAACTAGATCAAATATAAATATATAAATAAATATAAATTCAATTTGATAAAATATGTATACAAGAGGCCTTTAGATTTTCATGTTGCTCCTGACCATGGTCACTCAACTCGTGGCCAGATCAGGGAGAATGTGATAGAGCCAAGATGCTTGACTGAGGCTGCCGCTGGCCATGCTGCTTTTAGAGGTCCCCATCTTTTCAATGCTTTGCCTTTTGATATTTCTAGGCAATCCTCTTATTTTTTGTTTGTAAAGAGACTGAGAACATATTTAATGTCATTAAGGTGAATTAGTATCTATTTAATTACGGTAGGCCTATCTATATTTTGTTTATCTAAATTTTACATAAAATGTTGTTATTAGTTTGTAAATTTATGTTTAAGTTGAAATATGTAATGGTGATTGTAATTTATTTCAATTTGTAATTTATTTTTGAGATTTATTATCTTTTCCTTTTTTTGATTAATTTTTATTTATGAGACGAACCATTCCTCCACGCAGGCTCTGCCTAAAGAGGAATGCACTCGAGGTATTGTGAACATTGTGTTTTTTGAGTGAATAAAGTTTGAAAGTTTGAAAGATCGACCCTTTTGCCTCTTTCGCCGCATTTGCCTCCCGCACTGTTCACGCGCCCAATTACATGTGTTGACCGCATAATTCACTTCAAGTATAGTTGCAGATTATTTTTTGTAAAGTGAATAAATACTAGTTATCTTAACTGTCAAATTTAATACCGTAAACACATACATCTTGTGATCTTGAGAAACGACTAGAAAAGCACATTGTATTCTCAAAGTTTATTTATTATGCCTTAGGTCGCATTCACAGTGCGTGCGGCAATAGCGGCGACTCTCGATCGAGTTTGCAGGTTTTGTCTACAGATATTGCTATTTCTATAACCTATTAAATGTGACCTGTTTCACAATTAGTTTGAATAGCATAAGATGAATACTGTTTTGCTTACAACAGCTGAACATCACAAAACATTTTGAATAAAACCAATTTACAAACATTTATATTATATGAATAATTTTGTATCGCATCCTCTGAGACGCTATTTATATTGTTCTGGAGACCTTCGTAATGACGAACATTTACTGACCAATAGCTGTGAAAATTCAGATGTTATCTGGTATAGCTCAGTTGGTAGAGCAGTCTCCGCGAAAGAGAAAGGGCCCGGGTTCGATCCCCGGTGCCGGAAAAATCTTTTGGACAGTAGCATTCATCAAATTTTCAAAACTATTGGTTCTGTTGTCAATGTTCGTCATTACGAAGGTCTCCAGAATTAATAGCGCCTCAGAGCATTCGCTACAAAATTATTCATATATTTTGTTGTATGGTAATTTTTAATTACAATTGAAATAACTCCATTTCTATGCCTGATCTATATATAGTATGAAAACAGCGAAATCAGTAGGCAAAACGTGCAAACTCGATCGAAAGTAGCCGCATTTGCCACACGCGCTGTGAACGAGACCTTATTAGTCCAGGCAATGAAGGAAAAATAGCGGAAATAATTCATGTATTAGCCAAATTTGGTACAGTTGTAGGGGAAAGTTCCTAAAACAACATACTAAAAGTACTGACCGGTGGGGGTGGTGCTAAGGGGGGTAGGGGGGTCAAAAGGTCCCTTTTCTGTTTTTTTTTGTAAATAACTCAAAAATGTTGTTATATGTAAAATTAATCTAGGCTACGTATAATTACAAAAAAGATCCTATGGTTTTTTGCTAGGATTGATATCAGTGGAGATATACAGGGTTATAAGTATAAGTAATTTGGTTTTTGTGATACCAGGTTCAAAACCGCACCATTATTTTATGATCACCCTGTATTTTCAGATTAAAAAACAGCATAGCCAATCGTGAGGCATTAGGAACAGCTGTAGTTTAGCGCATAAAAATCATTGAACTCCTTCTGTTAGGTTAGGATGTAGAATATAGCAAAAACATTAGAACGACGCTACTGCGCAAATTGAAATTAAGTATGTAAGAAAAAACTGTTTGAAATTACGAATGAGTAGAATAAAAAACATCAAAAGTAAGTGATTCGGTTTTTGTTTAATCCGTGTTTGAAACTTCACCATTCATTTAAGGATAACTCTGTATAATTATCTCCACTAGTATTAATCCTAGCAAAAAAGCATGAGATCTTTTTGGTAGATAATTATACGAAGATTAATTTTACATATAACAACATTTTTGCTGGAGGCCATAGTTTTTGAGTTATTTACAAAAAAAGCTAAAAAGGGACCTTATCTCCACCCCCACCGGTCAGTACTTTTAGCATGTTGTTTTCGGAACTTTCCCCTACAACTGTACCGTACCAAATTTGGCTTATACATGAAATATTTCCGCTATTTGGTCTTTTTTGTCTTCTTTGCCTGGACTATATGAGTAATTTTGTGATATGCGGATTCCACCATTTAGTATATTTAAGTTTTTGTTCAAAATACCATGATTTGATAGGTTGATATTGAAAAGGAAGCTCACCTGGTACTGTACTTGTTGCATTGTTCACCAGCCATAAACTAGCTTGACCCAGCAGCAAGTTTCAATGACAGCTCAATCAGCAGCTGGTGTTATTCTCTGAAAAAAAGTAAAAATACCTAACTTAATTATTATATTCTAGACCTGCTAACTTACAACTTTATATTTATGTCAATACCTGGTAACATGCATATTTTAATGTACCTAATTTTTAAAATCCGTTCTTAAAACGCGTTCTCCAAATGAACATAAACAAACTCTTTTGGGCTAGTGGTTTTGAGGCTCGGTGTTCAATCAATGAGTGATCCAGGCGTAAGTTAAACTTATAACGTGAAGCTCTTTTCCTGTTGTCTTATGCAAAAACTATAATGAGAAAAGAAAGAAAAGAAGATAGGTAACCTGTGATACTCAATATTCTAACCGATCTACACTCCTCAGACACCTAAAATAAGATGGGCTAAGGCTACTTAAACTCTATTAGGGAAACTGACAATGCACATTGATTACATTGATATTGGTCTTGTTTAATCACTATTGAAGATCTTGTATTCTTGTGTTTATCTTTAGATTGGCTAATAACAAACTTTTATTCCTAGGAGCCTTCTGTAGGCCAATAAAGACATCAAAAGATTCTAACAATCTCACTTTCATTATTTTCTTCATTGCAGATTGAAAAGTATTTGAGCCGTAAAATGATTCAGTGGGTTATTCAATATCTGAGAATATCTAATTAGTGTTCTAATCAGGGCTCCACTATTGTAGGTACCGTACTATATCTGAGTATGAATCAGGACGAACAGAAATTATTTTCAGAAGCTAATTCATTAATTTCCTCGATGTCAAAAGCATCTACGGTTTTATTAAATAATATCTGTTTTTAAGGTTTAATTTCAGATCAATTAGTATGTTAATCTTACCTGGTACAGTGGTGAATAATTAATCATATTCATCATATTCAATCATGGGCCTATCTTCTTGTGTGATTACCATTCTCGTTTTACAGCTTAACCTCCAAAAATCGAAATCCATCCACTGATAAATTAATTTAAATAATTAATGCATTTTCACTAAATGACTAAAATAATACGACATAACCAAAAAGTAAAAGCAGAAACATGGCCGTCCCTCTCTAGTGACAGAAACAAGACGTATCTCAAGATGGCTGTGGCTGAAACTAAAGCTGGGCGGGCATTCACGTTCCGATTTGCAGTACCACTTGCAGTCCAACCTTCAAGGTTGGATCCGAAAACGGAACGTGAATGGGCTTGTTGGATGGTTGGAATTGTAGATGGACGACTAGATGGACCACTAGAGGGACGACTTACGAATGTCGACGGTGTTGGAGCGTGTGTGGGGCAGTCGGATCAAAGTCGTCCATATTATCTCAGTCAGTGCATGACCTTCGGGTAAGTTCGGGCAACATCGGGCAACTTCGGTTACATTTTTCGGCTCAAGAGCGACGTTCACAGCTGATTAGGAATAAAGTTGGATTGTAAGTAGGAGCGTGAGTGGAGTCGACTATCCATCTAGCAGTACTACTAGCAGTACTGCAAGTGGTACTGCAAGTTGGAACGTGAATGCCCAGCTTTATGGGTTGATTACATTGGGATAGTTACTCGCTAAAGCTGGGCATTCACGTTCCAACTTGCAGTACCACTTGCAGTACTGCAAGTAGTACTGCTAGATGGATAGTCGACTCCACTCACGCTCCTACTTACAATCCAACCTTATTCCTAATCAGCTGTGAACGTCGCTCGTGAGCCGAAAAATGTAACCGATGTTGCCCGAACTTACCCGAAGGTCATGCACTGACTGAGATAATATGGACGACTTTGATCCGACTGCCCCACACACGCTCCAACACCGTCGACATTCGTAAGTCGTCCCTCTAGTGGTCCATCTAGTCGTCCATCTACAATTCCAACCATCCAACAAGCCCATTCACGTTCCGTTTTCGGATCCAACCTTGAAGGTTGGACTGCAAGTGGTACTGCAAATCGGAACGTGAATGCCCAGCTTTAGCGAGTAGCGAGTAGGACATTACTGACCGATCGTGCTACAGCAGCTCAGCATACCAAACCAAATTATATTATAAGCCAAAGTAGACAGGCTCTCAACTTTGAATTTGGTCACATTTGTACTCGCTGGCAGAGTAGCCAACACCAAAATACAATATTATTGTGGCCAAAGCCGATACTTAATCACGCAGGCTGCCAGCATAACACTTTAGATGAGATATATTGTATATTGTTTTGATGAAATTTTATTGAATAATTGTTGGTAAACTTCATCTTTTAATTTTGTGTTGTGATATTATTTATTGTCTTAGAAATTCCATAGTATGGGGGTGATTCTGAAAGATAAATTTTTAATATAATTCGGCTTGATTATGCTGAGCTGCTGTAGCACGGTCGGTTAGTAACGTCCTACTCGCTACTCGCTTAGCGAGTAAGGCTGGATTGCAGAAACGGTGTCTAAACATTGTCTATGATCAGACACTGGCTAAACACCGAATCGGCTTGCAAGAACGATGTTTAGAGAAACCATCGTTTTTGTCTAAACGATGTCTATCTCCGTCAAGAAAGCCGCCATTTTTAGATACTCGCCAGTAGGTTGTTTAAATCGTGTTTAACCTCATTTCTGGTTGTAGGTTGTAGGCTGTGTTGTGTGTTCTACATACATATATAGGGGTAGGGTCAAATTAATCTGTATTGACAGATATTTTGTATCGTTTCTGCAATCCATTATAAACCTTATCATCAACGGCAGGGATAATTGGATTTATAGATCCCTCAATTTATTTATATTAATGTGATTCATAATGTAATTTATATTAGTTGAAATATAAGTGAGACATATAAATCTAAACCAAGTAGTCGTCACATGTAACATCTATCTTCAAATATTCCTACTACAAATTATAATAGATAAAACTTTGCAGGTGGGCATACATAAGCATGTGCCTATAGAATAAAGTTGAAGAAAAACGAGTGAATAATACGAGTATACTCTAATTAGTGCGGTATTCGTAGTTGAGTCTTCTCTCCTTAGTAAACATAAGTCGCCCGTATGGCCCGTAGAGTATACTCTCGACTCAGAGAGTGAATAAACATAGTATGGTACGCTCTTGTGATGATGTTTAACATATGATATATTAGTTTGTGACTTCCAGCTGTAGCTATTTAGTACCTATTGGAACAGTCATTAATTTATCTTGTTATATAGTTTGTCTCTCATCTTGTTAGTAGAATCATTCATTGTTCATTAAAGCCTTTAATTATCATTAAAAGGTTCACAATCATTTCAATTTAATGAACAATGAAATAATTTATTGATTCACTATACTCTAAAGTGCCAACGTTGAATTTTTTCATTTTTAACTATACTCTAATGGACCGTCTCTTAAAATCCAAATCTTTGGATTTTAACGAAATTCTTGATCAAGCAAGAACTTTAGAATCAGCATATCAAAATTCGCTCAGTTTTAACTCTTCTTCTGTTTCACTTAACGCCGCATTACCAGTAGTACCACCTTCTACTGAATCGATTATGAGACCTGCCTCACCTGTTACTGCACAGATTGTAAATTCAGAAAATCCGAAACTTCAGAAACGATCCAAGTTATGTGATTACTGTGGCTATAACTTTCATATACGAAATAAGTGTCCAGCTCAAAATGCATTTTGTAAAAATTGTGGAATAAAAGGTCACTATGCAAAAATATGCAGATCCAAGCAGACCAACAAAAATAATTCTAATCACTGGGGCTCTAATAAAGTATCTGCTGTTGAAGTTTATAGTTTGTCACCTCCTGGACTCAGCAAAGCAACTGTACCTGCAATATTGAATAACTTCAAAGTAGCAGCATTGATTGACACTGGTAGCTCAAGCAGCTTTGTTAATAAACAACTGGCAAAAGATCTAAAATTAAGAATTTATCCTTCTAATGACGAAATTCGTATGGCCTCCACTTCTCACCGTTCATCAGTTGTTGACCAGTGCTCGGTTAACCTCACAATTCTTGGTCATAAGTACAATAACATAATTCTTCTTGTTCTTCAAGATCTCTGCTGTGACGTTTTACTAGGACATGATATATTATCTAATCATTCAGGTCTCTATATGTCCTTTAATGGGTCAAAAGATCCACTCAAAGTGTGTGGTCTAACTGCTGCTCAAGTCAAACCTGCCTCATTGTTCCAACATATTTCTCAAGATGTTAAGCCAATAGCGATAAAATCTCGACATCATAATCAATCTGACATGGAATTCATTAATCAAGAAATAGATAAACTCATAAAAGAAGATATTATTGAAACAAGTGACTCTCCCTGGAGAGCACAAGTACTTGTAACTTCCAACACCAACCATAAAAAACGTATGGTGATAGATTACTCTCAGACAATCAACAGATTTACCCTACTTGATGCGTATCCTCTGCCAAATCTGGAAGAACTAGTCGATAAAGTAGCTAGATATTCTGTCTTCAGTACAATCGACCTTAAAAGTGCCTATCATCAAATACCAATAAGGAGTTTTGATAAATTATATACAGCTTTTGAAGCAGTGGGTCAACTATATCAGTTCAAGTGAATTCCTTTTGGAGTGACAAATGGAGTAGCCACCTTTCAAAGAGTAATTGATGATATAATTCGAAAAGAAGATCTAAAAAGTACATTTGCATATCTTGATGATGTTACAATTTGTGGAACTACCATGGAAGAACATGATAGAAACTTAAAAAAATTCATGAACATTGTACAAAAGTACAAATTGACTATTAATTTGGAAAAGAGCTCGTTTGCAAAATCTGAAATCAACCTTCTTGGTTATATCATCAAAGACAAGACTATCAGACCTGACCCAAGCAGATTAGAATCATTACGATCATTTCCCCCCTCCAGCAAATGCTGCGTCTATGAAAAGAGTTATCAGAATGTTCTCACACTATTCAAAATTTATTCCCAACTTCTCTGATAAAATACATCCTTTAGTTCAAGCTAAATTTCCATTGACCACATCTGATATTTTAACGTTTGAAGCAATGAAACAATCTATCATTGATGCAATGGTGGTTGTCATTGATCCAGAAGCTCCATTTGTGGTGGAAACCGATGCATCAAATGTTGCTATTGCTGCTACATTATCACAATCGGGCAAACCAGTTGCTTTCTTCTCCCGCTCGCTATCACGAACACAACAACATCATCCAGCAATAGAAAAAGAAGCTTCTGCTATAGTTGAGGCTATCTGTAAGTGGCGCCACTTTCTTCTAATGCGACATTTTCAACTTATCACAGATCAAAGATCTGTTTCCTTTATATTTTCGAAAGACCACCAGAGTAAAATTAAAAATGAAAAAATTCAACGTTGGCGCTTGGAACTTTCTTGCTTTTCATATGATATTACTTATTGTCCTGGTAAGGAAAATGTAATTGCTGATGCTTTATCCCGAATGTGCACAAATATAACAAATGGAAGAGAGAGACTCCAGAACTATCATAAAACACTGTGCCATCCAGGAACAGCTCGATTCTATCATTGGATCAGAAGTAAAAATCTCCCATTCTCTCTTGATGAAGTGCGACAAACAGTAAATCAGTGTAGAGTGTGTGCAGAAATTAAACCAAGGTTTTATAAACATCAAGGAACTCTCATTAAAGCAACCTCACCGTTTGAACGCCTCAATTTGGATTTTAAAGGCCCAATACCATCTAAGACCAAAAATAACTATTTTTTTGACTATAGTAGATGAATATTCGAGATTCCCTATAGCAATACCTTGCCCTGATATGACATCTACAACTGTTATTAAAGCTTTACAATCGATTTTCTTCGTTTGGAACACCAGCATATATTCATTCAGACAGAGGATCATCATTTATGTCGCAAGAACTTAAAGATTATTTAGCAATCAATGGGATTGCATCCAGCCGAACAACGCCCTACAACCCAAGAGGCAATGGGCAAGCTGAAAGGTATAATGGCATAATATGGAAAACTGTTCAGTTAGCTTTAAAAACTAGAAATCTACCAATCACGCACTGGGAAGACAGTCTACAAGAATCACTCCACTCAATTAGATCTCTATTATGTACAACTACTAATGAAACTCCTCATGAAAGAATGTTCCGTTTCATCAGACGTACTGGAAATGGTGGCTCTACTCCTTCTTGGCTTATCTCACCAGGACCTGTGCTACTCAAGAAACATGTAAGAGCATCAAAATATGATCCCTTGATTGAAGAAGTTGATTTACTTGAAGGAAATGGTGAATATGCTCATATAAAATTTCCAGATGGAAGAGAAACTACAGTGTCAACAAGAGACTTAGCACCAACTGTTCCTGTAGCTAGTTTAGAGGAACCCTCCACTGAACTTCAAGAATCAGAAGTCATACAAGATGCTGATGAACCTCAAGATATAGTGGATCAAGCTGAAGATCAAAAAGATCGAATTCAACCCTCTCAATCTCTGGAAGAAAATAATTGTACTCCCAATATATCTCAAAATGAACAACGGAGAAGCAGAAGAAACAAACGACTTCCTTCTTACCTTGCCGATTATGAACACTCACTTCATTCTCTTCTTAGGTGGAGTGAATGTGATGATGTTTAACATATGATATATTAGTTTGTGACTTCCAGCTGTAGCTATTTAGTACCTATTGGAACAGTCATTAATTTATCTTGTTATATAGTTTGTCTCTCATCTTGTTAGTAGAATCATTCATTGTTCATTAAAGCCTTTGATTATCATTAAAAGGTTCACAATCATTTCAGCTCTGCTCCAGTGTGGACTAGGAAAAATCTGAGTTTACTACAGAGTTTACCCTCCACAGTTTTATTCACATGAATTTCGCCTTAGTTGTTACTAAGTTGAGCTATTGGGAAGTGATAGCCGAGTGCTGTAGCAGGTATCTGTTCAGTCAGAGATAAGCTACAAAGCTCCTGGGCGCTCTTTGTAAGGGCGACCGATTGGATTGGTCAGCAAAAGATACTCTGTTCTCTGCTGTAAAATCACTTCCCGATGGTTCGGAACCCACCTAAAACTGTAGGTCCAACTCATCAATCACCATCATCCAATTCATTACCCACTCACAGGTCTCAGACCTATGTGGGCTTCATCCTCCAAAAATAATTATAGATTGGTTGATCAGAAGAAATATTTATTATTGGAAGAAGTCTATTCAAGTAAATAGATTTTATCTTGAATAATTTAGAATCAAAAAACGATTGTTAAGATTCCTAGGCTACTATGTCAAAAATTATCAACCTACTTTATTGTTAATATAAATTCCTAATGTTATTCTTCATATTTCAAATGCAGTTATAATTAAACATATTAGTGATCTTTTGATAATATTGTGCATGGTAACCAATTGAATACTATAATTTTGTTTTATACGCGAGCTGCACAAGACCAAATGAATTTTGCTACCCGACTACCTGACCTAATTATAGACTCAAATAATTCATTGAATTGAACCCTTGAATAGGGAGTTTTTCTGGTGAAGTGCAGGATGAATCCCAAAATACACTACCAATACCGTTTCAGTTTTTTGAAGAATCAAAATCCAACAGTCAACCAACAAACCAGAACCAAGGACATGCAATTTATTCATTTGTCCACTTGCTACTTATTATAATAATTTAATTTAGTCAACTCCAATATACTGGAATGACAAAATAAGTTTGAGATAAAATAGATTGGAGGGATATAGAATAGGCTAAATGATTAATTTTCTTGTAATGAACTTCAAATTGTTTGAGAAAAATTGAATGATAAACCGGGCTAGTCAGCTCAGACCCTACCTTGCAAAAATCTTAGTAACGACTATAGTAGTGAAGTCTTTACTTGGTTTTATTCACTCCAAAGTGAGTAAACTGTCCAAAAACCCTTAAATAAAGTCTTTTCTCGTTTTTATTCACTTGGCCCATAATATTGATTTTTTAAACGATGTCTCAAGCTACTTACCCAATAATGCTTTATCGTCTCGTGCTGACACACCAGGAAAACTGGAATTAAAAAGCTCTCGGATTCTCCCCCAAGCCAACTTTTTTGTGCAGTTTCATAGCTAATTTATAGCTACGGTACTTTTTAGATTCGATTATAGGAAAGTTCTCACGCTAACCTTTTCTACTCTTTTCATCATTGCTGTCAACAGCCTCAAAACTCATTGTAAGAAAGGATGCAAGGACGATAAAGTAACCTACTCTGGATTGAACGACTGAAGCTTGCACAAATTAGGCTACCTCAAAACTAAAATTTAGTTGATGATTGCCATAAACAGACCGCTCAATTCCTAAACCAGAACTTCAATTCTGAAGAATTATACATCAAATCATTGAACAGATAATAAAAAATGATACTATACATATTAATTTTTAAAGCTACTTATACCATAATCAATACAATAATAAACCAAACCTAACTTTCCCAGAATCATGGCTTACGCTGTATAATAATTATTAGGGAGACAAAGATCAACCTGAAATAAATCAAAATATAATTTCAATTCACAATTCAGTGAATCTCCACAACACAAATTATAAGTGAAGGCAGTTATTATTAATCATTATGAATATTCGGAAATGAGATCCAGAATCCAGGCTCAGTAATTTCATATGAGCTGCCAGTTGCTGTTGAAAAGTTACAAGCCAATCAGAGAACAGCCACTGAGAGCCTCTACAATGTTGCCAAACGTCACCCTTAGTTTAGACACTGTTGACATAGACACCGGCTAGGAATCGTTTTAGCAAGCCGAAAGCAGTTCCTTCTTAGTCAGTGTCTAAGCCGACACTGTTTAGACATTGGTTGTAGACACCGTTTCTGCAATCCAGCCTAACTATCCCAATGTAATCAACCCTTAAGGAGGATCAAATTCTAGAAGGCTGTACTGCTAAGTTTGCCATGGTGTGGCATAGGGACCTTCTCTATTTTATGAAATACTTGTTAAAAAATTGTCCAATTATGGCATTGGTGGTGTGGTGTTGAACACACTCAGCAGCTATTTGAAGAATAGACACCAAGTGGTCATGTTAAGGGGCGCCACATCAGGAGAGAGAGAAAATAAGCATGGCATACCCCAAGGTTCTGTCTTGGGCCCCCTGCTTTTCATCCTTCTAATGAATGATTTCACCACGGGAAATAGCTCCATATTGTTTGCTGATGACACCACAGTGATGACAAGAGGTGATACATACAACAAGGTGACTGCACTGAATGAAATTAGCTCCCTCAAGGCAAAAAATTGATTTGTGCAAAATAGGATGAAGCTCAATGAAGACAAGTCCCAGGTTCTCATCTGCTCCCTGAGGAAGGACACCCCCAATGAGGTCACAGTGCCAGTTAAGCTGCTTGGGTTCTGGATGGATGAGAGATTGTCATGGGGCCACCATGTGAGCCAGGTCTGTGTCAGGATCTCAAGGGTCATCCATCTGCTGAGTAAGCTGAGATATGTGGTCTCCCTGGAGTATTTGCTAACAGCCTACCATGCAATGCTCCATAGTCATATCACATATGGACTTATCTTGTGGGGACACACCCCTGCTTGTGTTGATGTGCTTCTGCTTCAGAAAAGAGCCATAAGAATTATAACTTTCTCTGACCGCCTTGAACACTGCAGGCCACTTTTCAAAAAATATAAAATATTGACAGTGTTTAGCCAATATGTACTGTGCTCGCTGGTTTATACAAGAGACAGGGCCAACAGTTTAAGAAAGAGAAGTGAAGTGCACCAACACAACACACGTTCTGCAGGCAGACTCGACCTTCCACGCAGCAGATTGGCAGGGACCCAGAAGAGCTTCCAAATTGCAGCCCTGAAGCACTTCAACAGTCTGCCAGATTGGTTGAAAAAGAAAGACTCTACAAGCTTCAAAGAAATTCTGAAGAGGGAGCTGATGGAGAGGCCCATCTACTCACTCACTGAGTTAGAGGAGGAGCCACTTTTCACATGTAGTGAATATGGCAAACCACCACTGTCACACAATTGAAGAGATACAATGCTGCCAAATGGAACAGCTTTCACATTCACAAAATGACATCAGTTACCCAAAGCTGGTTCAGTGTGAAACAAGCCTGTAATGTCCCGTTTTGACCAATCACATGAACTTAATTTGAATCGAGAATAAGAAGAATACAGTATAATATTTCAGTCCATATGTTCATATGAAAATTGAAAATAATTTAGTTGATGTTATTGAGTCATAGGAATAAGGTTATTTAGTTTCAATCATAAGTTGGAGAATTTGGAAAAACATCTGATCTCAGAAGTATTTTTAGTTTCGCTGCTGTGATGGATTAAGAATATTTATTTGCCATTAAATACATGTCCGTACAATAGGCTATTTTGAGGTTATGTTTGATGATCCTTTTGTACTAGCTCAAAGTTTATGTATTTTATTATTAAAAAAATATATATGACTAATATCATGAAAAAAATCGTACATAACTCGTCCGGACAGATGTTTACCATACTCGTATGATAATAATGCACTCAACTTCATCTCCTGCATTAACTTATCATATTTTCAGTAAACATAATTTTCCACACTTGTAACATAATATTGGCCTACTATTTCAGTGTAGGTATATTCTGAAAGGGACCACAAGCCATTTCACTTTTAAGAAGCCTTTCACTATTATAATTTTCCTAAATACAATATTCCACATTAAATAAAACGTTGTAGAATTTTCCTTAGTTTATCTTTTCTTATAAGTGGAGTTTTAGTTACTTAAGTTTGGATGTTATAAATTAATTAATGGCTTGCTAATTTGATAAATATTTCATAATGTAGGCTTTAAGAAATTTCTCATGTTTTCAAAGTTTGAAAATTCAACTAAAAAGTTTAAAATAAAACATATTTTAAAACAAAAAAAGAAACCGACTTCAGTGAATGGTACTAAAACATTAAATACTCATATACTAAAAAGTTTAAAATAAATTATTTACTTTAAACTGAGAAATTTTTTAATTTCATACAAGTAATCTTTTGAAGTCGGCACCAAATTTCCTTTAAACTTCTAAAATATAACATAATTACTCTGAGATGTTTTCCATGACAAATTCTTGAATAATCTAATATCAAAACTGACACTGTATTTCATTAAAAGTGAGTGTACTCACAAAAGATTACTTGTATGAAATTGAAAATTTTCTCAGTTTAAAGTAAATAATTTATTTTAAACTTTTTAGTATGTGAGTATTTAATCTTTTAGTACCATTCACTGAAGTCGGTTTCTTTCTTGTTTTAAAATATGTTTTATTATATTATTAATCCTCTCAGTCACAGCTGACGAATGAGGCAGACAATAGTATATTAAGCACCTAGGGCCGAAAATGTGTGTTTGCCGGCTCGAGATCGCGGTTTTCAAGTTTGAGATGAAGTCGAGAACTTGAAGCGTTTGAGAGCCGGCAAAACATTTTTGCCCGCGTTGCGATCGCTATTTTTCGCCACACCACAAAAAAACCAACAATGTTAAGTTGGAAATTTTGAAAGCGAAATTTTAAGGCTTTGGTACTAGCAAGAATACAAGGAACAGCTACACATCACCTTTTTATCCAAAGAAGTTATAATAATATTCATAATATTTTACGCAGTGGCTACAGTCACGGCAGCCGGGTCTCCATTGGGTAGCCGGCAGATAGATGACTCATTTACTTTGAACATTTGCGCCTGCGCCAAATCTCCTTCTCTTTCTCAACCGATGGGTGTATACTCACTCCCGTAAAGCCAACCTCGGGAAAGTGGTTTCCTAACTTTATTGCGCCTAACCTGTTTCCCGATAAACATATAAATACTGTAATTAGTTTGCATTTGCACTGTGCTCGGAGGCGGTAGTATTTTGGAAATGTTATATTCACTTGACTTATATTGTCTTATGGTTTGGAGCTCCTCATATGTTTGCAAATTATGAATTTTTCAAATAAAAATAGAAATTTTTTATAAATTTTAATTTTCTTTTTTATGAATTTTTCAAATTAAAATATAAATTTTTTAAATTTAAATTTTCTTAATTATGATTTTTTTTAAATAAAAATATAAATTGCGACCCCCAAAAATGTTTAATGAATTATTGCTTCCTGAGGATTATTGCTTCTTGTGAAAAAATTGCGAACCCCAAAAATGTCAGTTTATTGCTTCTTAGGGTGTGTAGATGTCACAAAAAAATTGTTGGAAAATTCGAATTAGTCCAGTGCGCTGTTGAGAACAAAGTTTTAGCAATTGAAAAATACAATAATGTGAATTACGAGTTATCTATCATTCACTAACATAAATTTTTAGTACGGTAAAGCATAAAAGCCTTGAAAAGAAGACTTTATTCTCTCTTAGGGGTTTCAAATGTTGAATTTAAAAGAAAAAAAAGAGTGTTCAATATGGTTCTTTTCCAATGATGCATGAGGCTTCATAGAAATAATGATCTCTAGATTCTAGGAAAGCGCGAATGAATGTAATAAGCGGTATACTGTGATAATCAGAAAAAATATATTATTGCACTGGCATTAAATCTGCCATTCTAATATACGTAGTATTCAGATACCGGTACTCTACGTCAATATATTAATTTATCCCACTCTAATATAATTATGCTATATTTATGCAAGCTACGCTGGGGTACTGAGCCCGCTGAGCCGTAACCATCGTACAGAGCACTGACATTATAAATAGCGCATGCGCAAATGTTCAAAGCCAGTGATGTCCCAATCTGCCGGCTACCCAATGGAGACCCGGCTGCCGTGACTGTAGCCACAGCGAATATTTTATCCAACCTACAGAGCTCTGGGTGGGCATTTTGTCACCTACTACAGCTGTTCACCAAAAGGTTATTCCTGTTCCTGATTCGAAACCTGCATAAAGCAGGTGGACAAACTTCCAAGGTGGTTTCCTCTCATCAAAATAAAGAAAAAGTTTCTATAAACATATGTCCGGAAATACTTTGTTAAGGGTCGATTACATTGGGATAGTTACTCGCTAAGCGAGTAGGAACGTTACAGACCGACCGTGCTACAGCAGCTCAGCATACAAAGCCGAATTATATAGAAAATTTTACTTCCAGAATCACCCCCATATTATGGAATTTCAAAGACAATAAATAATATTGCAACACAAAATTAAAATATGAAGTTTACCAACAATTATTCAATAACATTTCATCAAAACAGTTCAAAGAACATACAATATATCTCATTTGAATTGTTATGTTGGCAGTCTGCGCGGCTAAATGTCGGCTTTGGCCACAATAATTTTGTATTTTGGTGTTGGCTACTCTGCCAACTGTTTTGATGAAATTTTATTGATTAATTGTTGGTAAACTTCATATTTTAATTTTGTGTTGCAATATTATTTATTGTGTTTGAATTTCCATAGTATGGGGGTGATTCTGGAAGTTAAATTTTTTATATAACTCGGCTTGGTATGCTGAGCTACTGTAGCACAGCATAGCTTCCTAAAGACAAGGCCGCGGCAATGTAGAAGTTGCAACGTCGCAAGGAGGCTGGCTGCAAGCCTCCAGTTCCATACAAAACAATGGACTGACAGTACGCGCTCACTTTTTTGGGCTATTTTGAATGCGATTTCAAACAGCTGAGTGACAGTTTTCTGTGAAACTATGCCTAAGAAATGTGTCGTTCCTGGGTGCAGAAGCAATTACGATTCCGAAATTAAAACAGAAGGGTTTGTCCCTTGTTTCAAGTTTTGTGTATACAGTATTCATATTTATATTTTAAAAGAAAAGAGGCATTGTGGTATTAGTAATCTGGACTTAGCTAGAAAGATAGTTTTAATAATGAGTAATATTGTGATGAACAATTACTCGAAGGCAAGTTATCAATCGTAGCTGTCAGAGAAACCTTAAAATTTTGTCATAATTGTAATTTTTTCATTTGTTGTTTTTTTATAATACAGTATTGTTGTTTGATTGTGAAATTGTGTACACAGTACAACAAAACTAAAATAGGCCTATGCTTATTATACTACACTATGTTTATTTGTTGAAAAATAAATTTCATTACCAGTATCTGGTAGCTTTATGACAGCACTATTACAAAATATTGTCATTCCACTTTACTAAAAACGTCTACTTTTAGTCCAGGAGACAACTAATTTAGTTAGGTATCATTATAACGACTTGCAGTCGATTTTAATTTTGTCATTTTTAAAATTGACTGCAAGTCGTTATAATGAAATGAAATACCTAATTTTAACATCACAGATTGTAATTTATCCAGAAATTCTAGTTTTAAACTAATTTAGGTTTACTGTACGATGGTAACACTCCTTCCCTGTCTATGCTCGAAATAACCATTTCCGATCTTCAGCTGATTCAAAATAACAATAAATTACGAAAACTAAAATAGCATGGCAAGAAAATTTGTTTCAATAGCAATTCAATCCATGAATAACAAGTTGAGAACATGAGGTGTTGGTTACACGAGCACTGCCTGCTACTGGCAGAGCCGGCCTCCTTCCTGCTGTAGGAGCGGCGTTGACAATTTTCTCGCCGGGGCCTTGTCTTCAGGGGGCTATGAGCACAGTCGTTCAGTAACGTCCTACTCGCTTAGCGAGTAACTATCCCAATGTAATCGACCCTTAAAACAACCAAAAACCTAACCAACTTCCATTACTATACCAACAGCACAGATTACAGAACAACAATATAATTATCTGTTTAGTTGTCTGTGCCAACAGTAACCTGTTGGTATAAACATTACCAACAGTTGTGGTAGTTGACAAAATTCCCACCCAGAGCTCTGTACGTTAGATAAAAAGGTTCTATTGTTTGATATCAAAACTACAGAATAATACATATTAAGTTATAAAAAGAGATCATTTATTGACATTTTAAATACTACATATCAAATGATAAAAAATAAACATTTATTGACAGTTTATATCTTTTTGTTTTAAATAAAAGTTTGAAGGATTCATATTTACAATCATGACTGCTGTATCCAGACACGATCAGCTGTCATTCAAGGTCATTTTCTTTTCCGCCCTAGGGCGGTAAAGCTGGGCATTCACGTTCCTATTTTCAGTATGACTTATTGACTTGCAGTCCAACCTCCAAGCCTCCAAGGTTGGATCCGAAAACGGAATATGAATGGGCTTGTTGGATAGTTGGAATTATTGTAGATGGACGACTTCAGACTGTCGACGGTGTTGGAGCGTGTGTGGGGAGTCGGATCAAAGTCGTCCAACTTATCTCAGTCAGTGCTTGACCTTTGGGCAAGTTCGGGCAACTTCGGTTACATTTTTCGGCTCGAGAGCGATGCTCACAGCTGACTAGGAATAAAGTTGGATAGCAAGTAGGAGTGTGAGTGGAGTCAACTAGCCATCCAGCAGTACTGCTTGCAGTACTGCAAGTCGTACTACAAGTTGGAACATGAATGCCCAGCTTAAACGTTTAAGCTGGGCATTCACGTTCCGATTTGCAGTACAACTAGTAGTACTGCTAGTTGGATATTCGACTCCACTCACGCTCCTACTTGCAATCCAACTTTATTCTTAGTCAGCTGTGAACGTCGCTCTCAAGCCAAAAAATGTAACTGAAGTTGCCTGATGTTGCCTGAACTTGCCCGAAGGTCAAGCACTGACTGAGGTAAGTTGGACGACTTTGATCCGACTCTCCCACACACGCTCCAACACTGTCGACAGTCGTCCATCTACGCTTCCAACTATCCAACAAGCCCATTCACGTTCCAATGTCGGATCCAACCTTGGAGGTTGGACCACAAGTAGTACTGCAAGTTGGAATGTGAATGCCGAGCTTTAGCTTTATAGGTTGGTAGCATCCTTGCATAATTATTGTTGTTCTATCTAGTGACAGCGAGCTTCATAACGTCTTGGTTTTATGGGTTAAGGCCTAATTAAATAAATTTTATGAATGTGACTTATCAAAGATCGACTTGGATAAGTCAGACTTAGTGGCAATAAGTCTTACTTACACTTAATGAGGTGATAAGCCAGCAAGCAGCTGTAACACTAAAAGCCAACCCAGCCCCCACAACAAAGATCTGACTTCTGATAAATAATTTACATTAAACAACACTAATTTACACTAATATAAGAATTTCCACTGCATAAATATGTTGCAGGGACAACTGGGTTGGCTTATAACCTCACTTTTCAGCTTGTAAACTCAACCAGTCATGCTTAAACTTCAGTTTGTATTTATGAACCTTACTGAAAGATAATCTTAACTTATAAGTCAAGTCATGCTTATAATTGGTGTCTCAAATCCATTCTTAGCCAAGCTAGGTACAGAGCTGACTTGAACGGCTTCAAGTCAGCTCTGTACCTAGCTTGGCTAAGAACAGATTTGAGACATCATATTTTGGCTTCATTTTTTAGTATAGCATTGGCTCATAAAAATAAAATAAAATCATCATATTCAATTTTTGCACAATTGCAATGTAATTCACTGTATATTTGACTTATTGAAATTATTTCTACTTATTTTATATAAATCGAGTTCTAACATTTTTTTGGCACTGGGATAGAATTCTCTTTCTACAAAATAGAATGGATGAAGTTCTTTGGTCTGCTGGCAGGTAGTTCTCACTACACTGCATCAAATTCCTTCTTTTTTTTAAATCCAAAAACAGAAAATAATAATTTGAAAGATATTGATGTGGTAATAATTACATAACAGTAACTGCAAATTTACATGCAGTGCAGTATCTTTATCTTTTCATGTATGTTATTATATGCTTATTAGTGCCTGATAATACAACAAAATTTTAGGCTAGCTTGTGACCATGTTCAATGTCTTTCACAATATAGAGCCTTTCCAAGTCAATCTTAGATATGTAATGCTTAGATCAACATAAGTCACATTCATAAATATGGGCCTAAGTTAATGTTTTTGCAATTATACTTGAAAGCAATACTTTTCTTTTCTACATAGGGCTGGGGAAGTAAAAATCTGTGAATGCTACTACACCAAAATATCGATCCCAGCTCTCCTAATTCCTGGTTAATAATAATAATAATCCAAGAAAAGATAAAAAAATGTGCAAGAATAGCATAACATCAATTGGAGCAGGTGTGCAACTATTTTACTATTCAACCAGATCTTTCCTATTAATTTATCACAATATTGGGGTAGAATATTGTTCAGCCTTTTAAAGTGAAAAAAAAGAATGTATGTCAAATGCAAAATAAATATCAACTTTTTATAGTAAATTCAACAACTTTTAGTCAATTTCAATTGTGAATAATAGCTATTTATGTAACTAGTCACTAGCAGTCAATTTTAATCGTTAATTGTGAATAAATAATATTTCTACTCTCTTTTTGACCAAATGTTTTCGAGTCATATGATGGAGACTGAGGCCATTGAACATCGAAGAACAAACGGTCTTTGAAGATGAGTCTCAATGACTCAAAAACTTTTGGCCAAAAAAAGAGTAGAAATATTATTTATTCACAATTAACGATTAAAATTGACTGCAAGTCATTGAATTTACTTTAAAAAGTTAATATTAACAACGCAGATCGTTATGGAACAAGGAATACAAGAACAAAATAAATATCAGGTTATAAATGGTTCATGAAATTCTTATTTAATTTTCACATTTGCCATTGAAATAACTAACTGATGGATCATATAAATTATAAAAATATTGGTTTATCAAGTAACATAAAGTACCACATTTTCATTGAAGCTCGATTCAATATCATGCAAACTGGTTACAACATAATGCTTCATGATTCAAATAATGCAAATTGTCCCCCTCTGACTTGAAGCCGTATCTCACAAGTTAGTTTGAAGTTACTGACAATTGAACAAACTGACAAATTTACTTAAACAGAATTTATTAATCGAATTTTGAAATTAATAAATTCTGTTTAAGTAAATTTGTCAGTTTGTTCATATGGATGATCCTTATTCCTAGGCCCAGCGATGTATATATATTTTTCTCAAATTCAATATGGCGGCCGGTTTACTACCGATACAAAAAAAGTATAGCATGAACCCGCCAACTAGAGCTACTTGGTCCAGAGCAACACCGGGGCAGTTACACCAAAATTGAGGTAACGATTTTGCACGTGATAAATTGGCGCCCAACGTGGGGCTCGAACCCACGACCCTGAGATTAAGAGTCTCATGCTCTACCGACTATCGTTACCTCGATTTTGGCGTGACTGCCCCGGTGTTGCTCCGGACCAACTAGCTCTAGTCGGCGGGTGGCCGGGGTTAGGCGACGAGGTCGACATTTCCTTTTGAGGCTTCCGCCATGCTCGGGGTTGCCTCACCCGTTGGAAATACCATCATTGGGCGCCGTTTAACTTTCCCGACCTCTGCGTCGCGGATTCGGGGTCTCATGGCTGCGCGGACCGGCCACGACTTAGCGAGGAGCAGTGCTCTCTCCTTCACTAAGGGGTGGAGGTGAAAGAAGTTGGTTTTTGGGGATAGGAAGGGAAGGGCCAAAATACAGCTACTCCTGCCCCTTATCAGCAGAGGCGGTAGCCCCTACTGCTGTGGGTGGGGAAAGAGGAATTCCGGGGAGGGAGAGGGAAGGATATCCAGCCGGAAGAGTACACCTCTGCCACTTTCCAAAGGGGGCGGAAGTTATTACCCCCTGCTAGGATATGGCCGGAGTTCCAGACCCTGCTAATACCAGCTGTTTCTGGTTCCCCTGCCTTTTTAAGAGGTAAGGTAAGGGAAGGAATGGCGGGTGCTGGTGGAGGTTGGCGGAGGTTATTTTACCTACTGCCACTATCGGTGGGGGTACAGTGGCCTCTGCTAACCAGTAAGGAATAGGATAGGGGATTTTAGGAGTACTGGGAATAAGGAAAGGAATGGGATTGCGTCCAAAAACCTCGAACCGTTTGGGAATTACGAACTCCCAAACATGCGCTCACGGATTGCGTTAATCCTGTGACCCGCGCTGCGATCACCACATCAGGGATCAACACCAGCTCGTGCTCCGTCCTGACTGAACTAGCACACGTTCACTCCGCGCACAAGTTCACACAACCGGCACTGTGTGTTCAATTTTCACAAAGTGAAAATTGACTGCAGTTAAACTCCTGCTACACCACGACCGATCAGTTCGAGGACTTGAAGAAGACTCCTCTGACCTCCTCATCAGAGAGCTGTTCCCCCAAAACGGGTGAGGAACTGGTGGGGGAGGCCTCGACGCAGTAGAAAGCACTCCACCAGTCTGGATCATTATCTATGTTCTGTGCCCTGACCGGTGGCTGCTCCTCTCTACTTTGTCAACTACCCCAACAATAATTAATTAAATGAATTAATTAATTATTTTTTTCCCGTCACGGCTTTGCCATGTGACAATATATATTTTTCTCAAATTCAATATGGCGGCCGGTTTACTACCGATACAAAAAAAGTACAGAATGAATAAGAGCATACATTTGAATAAATCCCTGGAAACATTGAATAAACAAATAAATTGCGAAATTAATTTTCATTGTAGAGTAAATTACTTTACAAGCACCCTTATTCTTGGACGTGAGGTCTACTGTTCACAGAACTGCTAGCAGCTACCCGTCCTTCGTATGGATCATGTTTAGAAATACGACTAAATATGTTTCGGCTTTTTTGATAGCAACAATCATGAAGCTGTTAGCAGCTTAGTTAACAACTAAAGCTGGGCATTCACATTCACATTGCAGTACCACTTGCAGTCCAACCTTCAAGGTTGGATCCGAAAACAGAATGTGAATATTGTGAATGGGCTTGTTGGATGGTTGGAATTGTAGATGGACCACTAGAGGGACGACTTACGAATGTCGACGGTGTTGGAGATGTGTGGGGCAGTCGGATCAAAGTCGTCCATCTTATCTCAGTCAGTGCATGACCTTCGGGTAAGTTCGGGTAACATCGGGCAACTTCGGTTACATTTTTTGGCTCAAGAGCGACGTTCACAGCTGATTAGGAATAAAGTTGGATTGTAAGTAGGAGCGTGAGTGGAGTCGACTATCCATCTAGCAGTACTACTAGCAGTACTGCAAGTGATACTGCAAGTTGGAACGTGAATGCCCAGCTTTAGGACATAAACAATTCAGTGACAGTTATCAGAGAGAATATTTGAGAACAGCTGATTGATATATCATCATGAATTACGTGATTTGTTGTTGTTCTTATATGGTAATAATAGTGCTACCTGGCGAATTCCCAAGAGCCTAGCACAAACCGCACCTTCCTAAAATGTTAATTTTTGTTTTGATAAATTGAAATTAGAAAATTTTGTTTTTTTCAACAAAGAAATAATTGATGAAACATAAGATGAGCTTTGATTCACCAGACATATGTTTCCTAAAAGTCTGCAATGCTCCGACTACACAAGTCTGCAGACAGCATAAATAACGCCGCGAAGGGCCCACCATTTATATTTGAGAACAGCTGATTGATATATCATGATAAATTACGTGATTTGTTCTTATTCTCATTTGGTAATAAAACTTGGAAGAAATGTATCCAAAATTGCACAATACTTGGTTTTTAAACGTTTATTATTCTGTTAAAAAAAAGTTAATTTAGTTTTTTATAGCTAAAGACATTGTCAAAAAGGTTTTCTATACTGATAAATAACTTTAATCCCGATCGATGATCTCGTTTTTCAGGAGAAGGCCGCGTAAAATGTATCCAAAATCGCACAATACTTGGTTTTTAAACGTTTATTAATCTGTTTAAAAAAAGTTAATTTAGTTTTTTATAGCTAAAGACATTGTCAATAATGTTTTCGATACTGTTCAATAACTGAAATCCCGATCGATGCTCTCGTTTTTGAGGAGAAGGCCGCATAAAATGCCTTTGGGGCCGTGACAGACAGACAGACAGAAAGTGAGATTAGACTATTTTCGGCTTATTTAATGTATAAAACGTAAAAATAACCAAAAAATATACAATTCTGATAAATGTACAGTCAAGACTCTAATTTTATTTATATAGATAGATAAGAGTACATTAAATTATTTGTTCAAATTGTCATTTTAGGTTTATTTAACTTACTTGGTCATAAATCTATCATCGTTTTATACTTTAATTCTAGTAGGAAAATTTTTATTTTAAGTTAATGCCAGTTTTACTCATAGATCTTAATGAACTGCATTGTTTTATTACAATTTATAATCAAGTTTTCTGTATAAGTAATGGAAATGTTTTTACTGTGTTGATTGAATTTCATAGGTTTAATATTGTGATTAAATTAGTAGTTTACTACATGAAAAATGTAGAACTGGTAAGCTTATTGTAAGATAATAATTATTATTATACAATCATGTAAAACTCAACTGATTTGCAGGAATATGAGAGTAATTTATTGTTTTCTTCATCAACAAGACCAGATAACTGAAAAACGATCATACCAATTAATTTTGGAACCAATTCATTTTAATTAACATGAGGCCTAAATTTAATGTGCAAAAATCCTACAAGTACAATATTTTACAGAATCGTTTATTCCCAATTGAGTTAATTAGCATTCTGACTAAATAATTTTGTCAGGCGTCATAGTTGGCTAGATATATTCAAGCAGCTCCCACAGTTTGTGTCTCTGTTGAAAATATTACTTGGAATTCATTTAGAACAGTGCAGTCATCATAATATTTACGTTTTTAATGATTTAGACTGGTTTTCATCAAGATAATAATATGAAATGCGTTTTCTAAGAACACTTATTCACAACTCTACATAGTTACATACACTAACTAGCCTTAAAATTCAAAAAGGGCGCTTGAAGTTGACACCAATATGTCCGCCAATGCCCTGTTCAATTTGCATTGGGCGACGACAGAGAATCACATACAGTTGTAGGGCCTTGAGCTGAACGGCCTTCGAACTAGAGATGGGAAAAGTAGTTCATTGAACTGAACTATCTCTTCTTAGTTCGTTCACTTAAGTGAACTAGTTTAACAAACTAGTTCAATTGAACTATCTAGTTCATATATTTTAAAGGCGTGACTGGCTACATTATTTACAAGATAAGCTTCATTGTAGAGGTGCATTGTTGCACCTCTAGGCCAGATCAAGTAGACAAGTCTAGAAAATAAGCATCTAGTTTTTATTATTTAAACTAAAGATAAGTTTATAATGAAACAAACAGATCATTGGAACTGGGACTGTTTTAATTGAGAGAATAAAAATCATGATTTCTCACTTACAAAAAATTATTTAATGTAAAACTAATTTTATATGATTTATACTTTTACAAAGAAACAGCAACAAGCAAACAAGGTATGAACAATATTGATTTTTACATACAAGAAACTAAATTCTATTTTCAAAATATAAAATTACAGTACAAGTATCACAATAAGCAAACAAGATATGAACAATATTGATCTTTACAATATTGTATAAATACGAAACGTATTTTAAGAGTCCTAAATCATGCAATGGATATTATGAGTTAATATACAAACATCTGAATTTTTCGTTCGATGATGAGAGGGCGCCGTTTGATCTTGATGGCGAGGGCGCAGGGGGACACGTCCCCCTGTCCAACCGGGCCAGCACGGGCCTGAACCTACGGCTAGTTCAGAATAGTTCGATCAGTTCAATAGGCGGCTAGTTCAGAATAGTTCGATCAGTTCAATAGGCGGCTAGTTCAGAATAGTTGATCAGCTGATCAGTTCAATAGACGGCTAGTTCAGAATAGTTCGATCAGCTCAATAGTTCAGACATCAATCTGAGACCAAAGGAACCATTGAACTATTTAAGGAAGGTGATCTACGAACTATTGAGTACTGTTTTGATAACGTGACCTGAACACATCGTTGTAATTCTGCTCCGTACGATAGTTGAACTTATTAAAATTAAATTACAGTTTCAGACCTGGAACTATATCAAAAATTGTGAAATATAAATAGTTTCTCAAATTGTTCGTGAATAAATTCTAAAATCTTGACAGAAAGTGAAGAAATAACCAATGGAAAATGACTACGTGATGCTAACCTAAAAATCAAGATTGGACAAAATTTGGTGAGATCCATCCATTTCATACTCGATATTAAATTAAATAAAGACATTCGAGTGAAGATTAGGCTTTTTCAATAAATATCACTCTTTAAAAAAATCAACTTTATAATTGTTTTAGAAAGTGCATAGACTTGTCAGAATCAGAATTTCGAGAGCCTGTGACGTATTATAGACAGGTAGATTTTGGCATAAGTCAAACCAGTGCATGTTCACTTATATTAAAACGTACATTGTTCAGATTTCCGTTAAGTTTTTATAGAGAATATCAAATTTTCGTAAATTGAACCATAGTTTCTGAAGCCTAGATTCTGGTTTCCGCCTCTAGTTATTCTTTCTCTCGTTACTCCTAACTTTTCATAAGGTAGGCTAGGTCCTTCAGCCTTCTTTCATAGAACATTTTTTCAAATAAAAGTATTTTATTTATCTAATTATCTCACTGATTCTATTCTACACTACAAAAAATCAGGCTGATAAACTGTGATATTAAATGACATAACTGTGATATTAGCAACAACAAGGAATATATTTTTATTAGTGCATGTGTTCTATATTAGATATTATAATTTTTACACTCCCATAACTGCGATATATGAAAAATTCTATGAATACAAGCTGTGATATATGAACTTTATTATGATTTAAACTTACTATTCAAAAAACATCTGTGATAACTACAGCACTGTGAGAAACTTTAACTACTGTACTAACTTACCTGCATTTGGTTTTTTACTGTTTTGCCTACACTTCAGTATAATGGTGAAGAGACAAACAATTAAGGCTCCTGCACCACAGGGAAAAAAGAATCCGTACTTGTGCAGTGTTTGCCAGCACTGTGTCAAGGATAATGATAGCGCAGTGACTTGTGATTGCGATGAAGGAAAATGGTATCACATTAAATGCGTGAATATATCTGATGAATATTATGATAGAATGAGAAATGCAACTGGCACGGACCAAATGTGGATGTGCAAGGAATGTAGTTCCCACATTAATAGTGAAGCTACTCATATCTCTAAATTGTTTAACAATACTGACAATGACTTATTAAAATCTGACCAAAATAGCTTAACGCACTGTAATGTTACAGCCAGAGAAAAAACTAATAACTATGATATTATTATTAAATTTCTACATGACGACATCGAAGACTTGAAGAGCGAAATTAAAATGTTGAAGATGAATAATGACAGACTATCGGAGGTAGTAGCAAGGAAAACAGATGTAATATATAGTAT